>JAKFHU010000747.1:33705837-35098617 GCA_023783475.1 Daubentonia madagascariensis
TAAGAGCAAGGAAAGTAGTCCTGAAAGGTCCTCAATATACTTTGTATCACATGCTTCAGTGTAAATCTGTCACTAGCAAAGTGAATGGAATTACTGTGTGGGCAAGACTATTCAGCATTCACCCCTGGAGCTGAGGAGCACATGGACACTCAACTTCTGAAGAAAATTAAGGTTCTCTTAGCCTGAAGGAGGAGGGGAGTGGCTGTTTGGGAGGTAACCAGCATTATCTGCCTGAAAACCATATTAAAAATTTTGGTTATTAAAGACATAATTTGAAAAAGTTAATACACCTTTGGAGTAAAATATATACATACATATATATATTTTATATATATATATAAAAAGTGAAAAATGAAAATATGCCTTCACCCCATTTTTGCCTCCTAGTTCCATTCCTGTGATGAAACAACTAACAGTAGTCTGTTACATACAGTTTCAGATGTTTTACTCTATTTATATAGGTATATAAATGTGTCAGTATAGTTTTGGTTTTTTCCACTAAGTTTTGATTCAAATTAAACATACTATCTGCACCTTGGTATTTTCCCTCACTAATATATCAAAAACATTTTTCCATGTCTGTGTAAAGTGCTCCCTCTTGCATAGTATTCCATGTGTGGGTCCACCATATTGTAGTTCACACTGGCCCTTTTTGTGGTCATTCAGGTTTTCTCCAGTTTTTCCCCATTACTAATAATGCAATAACCATCCTGTCCCACTTTTTATAACTTTATGATGAAAAATTTCAACCATATATGAAAGTAGAGAGACTAGTATGATCCCCCATGTACCTATCACCTGTCATCATCAGTTGTCAACATTTTACCTCTTGTTTCATCCATCCCTCTCTCCCTCCATTTTATTTTTGCTGAAGAACTTTGAAAACAAGTCTCAAATATCATTTCACCTATAAATACTTCAGCATCTAGGCCACTTTTTTTTTAGTTAAAATTCACATAACATAGAATTAACCGTTTTAAATGTACAGTTCAGTAGCATTTAGTACATTCACGATCTAGTTCCAAAACATTTTCATCCCCCCACAAGGAAACCCTGTATTTATTAAGCAGTCCCTTTCCACTCAGCCCTCCCCCAGGCAGCCACTAATCTGCTTTCTGTTTCTATGGATTTACCATTTTAAAATATTTTGTATAAATGGAATCATACAATATATACCCTTTTGTGCCTAGCTTCTTTCACTTAGCATGTTTTCAAGGTTTATCATGTTGTAGCACATATCAGTACTTCATTCCTTTTTATAGCTGAATAATATTGTTTTATGAATATACCACATTTTGTTTATCTATTCATTAGTTGATGGATATTTGAGTTGTTTCCACTTTTTAACTATTGTGAATAGTGCTGCTATGAACATTTGTATACAAGTTTTTGTTTGAATACCTATTTTTACTTCTTTGGGGTATATACCTAGGAGTAGAATTGCTGGATCCTCTGGTAATTGTGTTTAATTTTTTGAAGAACTGCCATTCTATTTTCATAGTGACTGTACCATTTTACATTCCCACCAGCAATGTTTGAGGGTTCCAATTTCTCCACATCCTTGCCAACACTTATTTTCTGGGTTTTTAAAATTATAGCCATCCTAAGTGGGTATGAAGTGATATCTCATTGTGGTTTAGATTTGCAATTCCCTAATGACTAATGATTTTGAACATTTTTTTCATGTACTTGCTGGCTATTTGTATACCTTCTTTGTGAAAGGATCTCTTGAAATCCTTTGCCCATTTTTAATTGTGTTGTTTGTCGTCTTCTTGTTAAGTTGAAAGAGTTCTTTATATTTTAGATCCTGGACCCTTATGAGATATATGTTTGCAAATATTTTCTGCCATTATGTGGGTTGTTTTTTCACTTTCTTGATGGTGTCCTTTGATGCACAAAAGCTTTTAATTTTGATAAAGTCCAGTTTATATGTTTTTTCTTTTGTTGCTTATTCCTTTGGTGTCCTAACCACTTCTGAAAGTACATTTGTAGAAAGGATTTCTTAAAATAGGATTACCACTTAAAATTTTTTATAGATACATATATAGAGTCTGCCCTCCTTATTCATGGGTTCCATATCCATGAATTCAACCAACTGCAGATCAAAAATTCAAAAAAATAAATTGCATCTGTACTGAACATGTACAAAGTTTTTCTTTGTTATCATTCCCTAAACAATACAACTATTTGCATATCATTTACATTGTATTAGGTATTATAAATAATCCAGAGATGATTTAAAATATAAGGGAGGATGGTTATATGCAAATGAGCATCCATGGATTTTGGTATCTGAGGGAGGTCCTGGAGCCAGTCCCTCACAGATATCAAGGGACAACTGTACTCCAAAAGTTTATATGCCCATCTACTAAGATGAGTGCACACCTTAACCTATACTATGTATTAATCAGTCTTGCTATTTTCTTTTCTGTTTTTTGACAATTTGACAAGTGAAAATGATGTTTTAATAGACATTTTCACCATTGCTGATTTATTTACATTATTACATTTTTAATTTTTCAGCCTATAGTCACTCAGATATTTGTTGAATGAATGTTCATATCCTTTGCCTGTTTTTTTCTTTTTAATTGTCCACAGCAGATGCTACATTTATGTGTGACAAGCGGTGTAACAAGAAACGGTTGTGTGGACGGCATAAATGTAATGAGATATGCTGTGTGGTAAGTGAACTTATCATTAGGCATATTCAGATTCCATTCATCCAGGTGCCGGGCTTCTGGAAGCCTCAGTCATCTGGAATGCAGCCCAGATTTAGAAGTCACTGGGAGGGACCCCTAAGCAGCAGTCAGAGAGCTCTCATAGTCCCTATACGTGCTCAGCAGAGAGACAGACTGGGCCTTTTAAGTCCTCAGCCAGGTCAAGAACTCAGCCAATGGCATCTAGTGGCAGCATGAAGGAAGAGAAAGAGGAAAGACAGAAGGCCTCAGCCCCAGAGCTCTAGACCACTAGATGAGCACATAGTCCTCTGCAGGAGATGCATGTTGTCCCAACACAGGCTCGCCTAGACTTAGCAACTCGGGCTTCAAGTTTCATATACTCCTTAGGTCACGTCAGTAGGTAAAATGAGTGTGACATTTTTTAAAGGAGCAATTTTCTTTATTTGAAATATTTGTTTCTGTGGAACTAATTAAAGGATACACTACCTGGCTATTGGTAATGTGTTGTCATATATATTAGGTGTATATGTATGTATATATGTGTGTATTATGTGTGTATATATACATACACGCATATATAAACAAGATCACCAGCAAGGTGGTACATATACACATATACATGTATACATATGTATATAAAATACATAATTATTATTTTTTAAATTTATATATTGACAAGGTGAAGAATGATAAAATTGTGCCGTAACCAAGACTTATAAACCAGTTTTAAGGCTTGATGACTTCCTCTTATTATCAAAAATTTCAAACATATACAAAAGCAGAGAGATTAATATAGTGTCAACACACAGCATGTACACAACATTCAGCTTCAGTAGTGATGAACTCATGACTAATCTTGTTTCATCCATATCCCCACCTACTCCCCCTTCTCTTGATTATTTTGAAGCTATTGCCAGACTTCATTTCATCCGTAAATGTGTAGAGCTTTATTTTTATTAGTCTTGTTTGTTATGGAAAATATAAAATGGAGACCATTTTGTGAACAACTATAAACCTGTCTTCCCAGGATAAGGAGCACAAGTGTCCTTTGATTTGTGGGAGGAAACTCCGTTGTGGCCTTCATAGGTGTGAAGAACCCTGTCATCGTGGGAACTGCCAGACATGCTGGCAAGCCAGTAAGTATCTTCATTATAAGAGTTTTCTAGAAGTTCAGGCGTAATATATTTTGAGAGATTGATTTA
The DNA here is from genome assembly GCA_023783475.1 of Daubentonia madagascariensis. NCBI lineage: Eukaryota > Metazoa > Chordata > Mammalia > Primates > Daubentoniidae > Daubentonia > Daubentonia madagascariensis. The sequence continues at coordinate 33,709,718 of JAKFHU010000747.1, forward strand.
CTTAAATGGGTATGAATTTTTTTTTTTTTTTGGCAGGGTTGTGCTTTTTTGCCCAGGATGGAGTATAGTGGCGTCATCATAGCTCACTGCAACCTCAGACTCTTGGGCTCAAGTGATCCTCCTGCCTCAGCCTACCAAGTAGCCGGAACTACAGGCACATGCCACCATGCCTGAAATTTTTGTATTTTTTGTAGAGACGGGATCTTGCTGTTTTGCCCAAGCTGGTCTCGAACTCCTGGGCTCAAGCAATCGTCCTGCCTTGGCCTCCCAAAGTGCTGGGATTACAGGTGTGAGCCACCACCCCCAGCCAGTTTTAATTTTTAATATGGTAGATATAGATAAATATAACTCACATAAAAAAGAAATTACAACTGAGATTTTGTTTGTTTGTTTTTGAGAAGGGTCTCTCTCTGTCACCCCGGCTAGAGTGCAGTGGCACAATCACAGCCCAGCCCAAAACTGAGAAATTTAAAAAATAATTGATTTATTAGTTCATTTTAAAGTAATAATTATATACTCATTACATGTATATAAGTAACATAATATTTTTAGAAAAATAACTGTATTTTTGATGAAATAGTGAGAATAGCAAATGCCTGATTTAACAGAAGATAGCTGAATTCTCTTATCTATTTCTGCATTCAATCTGTTGCGATACAATTAAAGTATATGAAAAAAATCCAGCCTCACGCAGATAGCTAGGTAGAAAAGGGAAGAATATTTTTAAAATGTTTTCAAATAATTGTGGATATTTTTCTTTGAAATTATACCAAAACTCAACCTCATTTCAGAAAGGACTTGAGTCAGTGTTTTTGTTTTTGTTCTCTGTCCTGTTAAAATTCATTGGTCTTTCTTATACTTTGTGGGTTTTGTGTTTTGTTTGTTTGTTTCTAGCTATAGCTGCTAGAATGGGATCTTGTACTTTGAATAGATCTTTTACCCATGCATGATTTTATAATGGCATGCATTGATCATTTGAAAAATAATTTTTCACTGGGTTGTGCACTGGGTAATGCAGATCTTTAAAATGTTGACAAATTCCATATTATAATATTAAAAACTCAATCATTAATACGACCTCCAATCTAATTAGAAATGTGTTGGGAAAAGTACTGGGAAGTTGTCACATTTATAGTAGTAAATGGAACACTTCATATCTGTGTGTGCCTTTTTTACCAGCTCAGCTTTAATAAAATAAAAACCAAAAAAAATTCTCCTCTAAAAATACAAGCATAAAAATGTGTATGTATAAGTATGTACGTGCACATCTCAAACTCATGAATGATTGTTTTGTTTCGCCTGCTGCCCCACAGGTTTTGATGAATTAACCTGCCACTGTGGCGCATCGGTGATCTACCCTCCAGTTCCTTGTGGTACTAGGCCCCCTGAGTGTACCCAAACCTGCGCCAGAGTCCATGAATGTGACCATCCAGGTGAGTTTCATCTTGTATACACACTTCCCAACCTGCTTACACCTTGTCATTTAGGATGTTACTGTGTCTTTGTCTTCAGTGCTCTAAGGTCATGCTGTGATGGCTTCCTCCTGCTCCCCATGCTCAGAGACTGCTTCTGTGAAGGTGGATGTGTGATCTGGGCCACCGCTGGGAATCACAGTGCCCTCCATTGCTTTACTCTAAGGATGTCAAACACACCTAAAAAGATCTTGTCTCGGGAATTTCCTTCTTTGTGGGCTCCACTTTGGTGCATATTTTAAAGTTGAGCATCTTCTTACAAAGTTAAAAGTGACTTGTTTTTTGTTGTTGTTGTTGTTACAGAAGCAATATATGTTTATTATATAAAAATAAAGAAAATAGAGATAAAGTGAAAAGACTGAAATTAAATCATGTTATGTCACCTTTGAAGAATTACACCTTAGTGCGTATTTTTCAGGGTCATTTTCCATCTTGCAATATATATGTTTGCATTTTTTTCCTAAAATAAAAGTGGGATCCTACTGTACTTAATCATTTTAAGTAGCTTTTTTCCTCTTATTATATTTTTAATCTCTCTCCTTGTCAATGAGTATTTTTCTACAATATAGATTTTTAATGGCAGTTAAGTGTCCTGTCACATGGATGTGCCATAATTTATTCAGTAAGACTTATGTTGCTGGACAGCTAAGTTGTTTCCACTTTTTCTCTGATAAACTGCTTAGCCACCAGGCCAACAGCTACTTGATGTCACCTATTTTTCAAGTCTGTCAAGTCTAGTTACTGACTTTCCTCTAGGACCATATTGGGCCCATCATTTTATTTTACCAAGTCCCAGAGGCAAACCGGTAATAACTCAAGGCACCATATTTGATATGGTAAGTCTGACCATATGATTCAGACTTATAAATATAGACAATCAGCTCTCAATTTTTTAAGTTAATAGAGTAAAAAAAAATTAAGCAAATCCCTCATGAAGTGAAAAGTGCCTTCCTTCCCTGGGGACCTTAGGATGGCCCTCCCAGCATAGTTTGCAAGGCCCCTGCTGCAGCATTCATACCAGCATAAAGTAAATACCCAGGCAAATACCCACCCATTCCTTCCTTTACACTCACATGTGGATGTTACAGATGAAGTCCAAATCCTGCTGGACAATATCCATAGTAAGAAGCTAACCATTTGTGAATTGTGTTATTTTAGCCTGCTTTTAGTTCAGCATTCATTTCCATTTTCTTAAGTGTTTGTTGTATACCTAGCATGGTGTCAGACACAGAGGGAGCTTCAGAGGAAGAAAAAAATGGCCCATGATGTTGAGATTGTTATGTCCTCCCTGAGAAGAAGAGGATGGTAGTTAAATACGCATGACACATGACACAACCAACCTTCTTGTGAAAATGCAGCAACCCATCTGCATAAGCGATGAAACCATCAGAGTGTGAGGGAGCTCAGGCTAGAGTGTGGTCAGCCAAGGAAGGCTTTGTTGTAGGAGATGAGTTTTGATGAACTGCCCCATACAGGCAATAAAGAAATTGGAAGTAGTCAGCAGAAGCATTTTAGACGGAATTGATGCAAAGATATATGAGCAAAAGTGAGCAATTGCTGTGTAAGGTAGGGCCAAAAAAATTACACAGGAGAATGGACAGACCACGTGGCTGTGCTGTAAGAGATGAGGTGGGAAAGCTGTTTCCTCTGCTTCTGTATTTTGGCATATCTCTTCCCCCTCAGTTGGGTTTCTTTTCCTCACTCATGCTAATCCTTCAACACTCTAATGTAAAGCCAGGTACTTTTTACTTTCCTGTGACCATTTAAAAAAAGTACTCCCAGCTCCTGAATTTAAAAGTTTCATGTCATATGCCATTTATAACATGGATAATATGGCTTTATTTAGGAATTATTCCTAATGTTGTCTTTCTCTTTCTGCAGTATATCATTCTTGTCATAGTGAGGAGAAGTGCCCCCCTTGCACTTTCCTAACTCAGAAGTGGTGCATGGGCAAACATGAGGTAAGTTTTCTCTCTCAAGTGTTCATCGTTACGGCCACAAGACCAGAGAGATTTATGATTTAATTCCTTAAGAGTTGTTAGTCTCCACATTTCTCAAATGTATTTTAAAAAGTAGAAGCTTTCTATTGTCCTTTTTTTCTTTTTTTTAAGATAAAATTTGTATACAATAGAATTTACCCTTTTTAGTGTACAGATCTGTGAGTTTTAACGAAAGCATACATACAGTCGTGCAACCATTACAACAGTGAAGATGTACAACATTTCGGTCACCCCCAAACTCTTCTTTGTGCCCCTTTGTGGTCAACCCCCACCCCCCACCTCAAGGCCCTGACAACCAATGATCTGTTGTCTGTCCAATAGTTTTACTTTTTCAGAATGTCACATAAAGAAGAGGTACCATATGATCTAGCAATCCCACTGCTGGGTATATATCCGAAGGAGGGGAATTCAGTGTATCAAAAAGTTACCTGTGCTCCAATGTTTATTGCAGCACTATTCACAATAGCCAAAATAGGGAATCAACCTAAGTGTTCATCAACAGATGAATGGATAAAGAAATCATGGTACATATGCACTATGGGATATTATATAGCCACAAAAAAGAATGAAATCCTGCCATTTGCAACAACATGGATGGAACTGGAGAACATTATGTTAAGTGAAATAAGCCAAACACAGAAAGACAAATTTCATATGTTCTCACTCCCGTGTGGGAGCTAAATATTAAAAGCAATTGATCTCATGGAGACAGAAAATAGAATGATGGTTACCAGAGGCTGGGAAAGGTAGTGGGGAGAAGGGGAAAAGTGGGGATGGTTAATGGGTGCAAAAATATAGTTAGATAGTTAGAATGATATTTGATAGCACAACAAAGTGACTATGATCAACAATAAGTTAGGGTGTACTTTAAAATAACTGAAATAGTGAAATTGGAATGTTCCTAACACAAAGAAATGTTAAATGCCTGAGGCGATAGATACCCCAACTACCCTGATTTGATTAATTCACATTGTATGCCTGTATCAAAACACCACGTGTACCCTATAAAGATATACAACTATTATGTACCCATAATTAAAAATGAAAAATGAAAAAAAAAGGTCACATAAATAGAATCATATAGTAGGTAGCATTTTGAATCTGTTTTGCTACTATTTTTTAATCTGGTCATAACCAAATGAAATTCAGCCACTTGGCCTTGAGAACATATACTGTGTTCAGAGACAACTTCTAGGTTAACCAGCATGGGGAGAGGTTGCCAGCCTGGGAAAAGGTGTTTCAGTGAGAGCATCCTAAGAGTAGAGGTGAGCTGTCCACTACCTGCCACTGTTCCTTCTCCCTGTGCCCTATGCAGCTGCCCATCCTGACCACTGGGCCAAAGTGCCTTCCTTTAGTCTTACCTACATTTCCATATTGCTGGCACCCTGAAAGACTTTCACCCTCATTCCTAAACTCTAAGCCGTATTTGACATTGTCAAAAGAGTTTTATAGACTCTTTAAAACACTTAAAAGTTTTGTTTAAAAAAAATGCATATTCATTGTAGACAATTGAGAAGATATAATTCTGCTACTGAGAAAGAAATGCTCCTTAACATTGTGGTATATAAACTACTAGGCATGTGTGTTACACACATTTCCCTACTCTGATTAAGATTACACTGTTTTATAACCTGCTCTTTTTACTTTGTAACATGTTGGACAACAATTCTTGACACTTTCTTGACATCTGTAACAACATGCTTTCAATATTCTTTTCTTATCTTGATGGACACATTTTTCTCCACTTATTTCCTGTGGGTGGTTCTAAAGTCCTTGATATTTATTCTTCCTCTATAAATTTCACTTCCTCTTTGAGTTATCCATTCTAAGATATCCAGGTACCATCTTTGTGTTAATGGCTTATTCAAACTTTATTCAAATATTGAGTACCTACTGTGTGGTAGGTGACAGGCTAGATTTGGATGATTCATAAGTGAGACCGATGTGACCCCTGCCCTTGTGGAGCCTTCACTTTGGGATGGGAGGCAGACATGTAAACAGGCAATTGTAGTGATGTGGGAAATACAGAGTACTGAGGGGGATAGGAGGGGTACCTACCCAGTGAAGGTGTTCTGGAGGAAGTAACATCCTAAAGAATAGTGAGACAATAGGCACATAATATGGGGAGGGAATGACAGGGCAGAGCATGTGCAAAAATTATCCCCATCACCCTGGTTGTAGAATAGGTAAGGTTTAATGATTGGGAACTATATTCTACCAAATATGGATTCCAGAGTGATTGGAAGCATGTTTGTCCTAGCCTTTAGAAGCTTCTTCAAAAGTGGAAGTTATGTGTCACTGCAGTAGAAGTATATTTCTCATTTTGAGGGTTCTTGAAAGAATTTGAGTGAATATATAAGAGTAACTGTTGGTCCCACAGGAGTAAAATTCCAGCAGCTTTTTCCTGTATTCAGGAAGCCTAGAAGCAGGCAATTTTTCAAGAAAAAAATGAGTTGGGGGTTCCATTGCCTGTAGCCTATTAATTTTTTAAAGGATGGGACTTCCTGAAGCTATGGAGACCCTGAGTTGGGAGATGTGAGGGGAGTTGAATATTTAATAACATAAAACAGCTCTGTCAGCGGTCTTGGAACCCTGGGCCAAGATTTCCTTCCACCCCAGCCAGTATAAGGGTTAGTCTGTCGACTCAGTGCCATAGCATTTTGGATAGGAGGGAAAAGATCATCTGATCCTCCCAGTTAGTCATAGCATTTTTCGAGAACTCCCTAGTTACCTGGTTCCATTTGCTTGTTGCCACCTTGGAAAGTGTATGTCCCAGGTTACATTTTTGGCTGCTGCCACAAATCCTTTTGGATCATAATAAGCGTATTATTAAATAAAGTTCAGATTTGTTTTCTGTTCAAACTAACCTTTCAAACTTTGAAAATCAAATTAATTTTTTTCAGATAAAAAGAGTTTTTTAAAAAAATATTCATTTTAAGCTGGGCATAGTGGTGTGTGCTTATAGTCCCAAGCTATTTGGGAGGCTGAGAAGGGAGGATCTCTTGAGCCCAAGAGTTCAAGTTTGAGACATTGAAAAAAAAAAATACTCATTTAAAAATTTTTATAAATTCAGAAACGTTTTAAGAGGAAGTTAAAACTTACCCCAGATCCCACATGGAGATGAGAATCTGGCTATTTCTGTCTCTCCTAGTTACGAAGCAACATACCCTGTCACCTGGTTGATATCTCTTGCGGGTTACCCTGCAGTGCCACGCTTCCGTGTGGGATGCACAAGTGTCAGAGACTCTGTCACAAAGGAGAGTGTCTTGTGGATGAGGCCTGCAAACAGCCCTGCACCACCCCTAGAGCTGACTGTGGCCACCAATGTATGGCACCCTGCCACCCCACCTCACCCTGCCCTGTGACTGCTTGTAAAGCCAAGGTGGGTATTTCTGGCCCCAGATGGGGTGTTGACTATGGTTCTGGGGCTGCTAGTGAGTCCAGAACTGTCTGCAGTAGCCCCTGGGCATGCCTCTTAATCAGGGGTCGTTGGTTGCAAGGAACTAAGTTAAGTTAGCAAGAAAAAGGTGATATAAATCATGTAGGTTTCTGGCCACCCGGCTTGGTTTGGCCTTTTAATTCAGCAATACTCACTACCACCTTACCACAGTCTCTGCCTCCCTTAGATCAAATTCTCAAGAGGCTCTGTCCACTCCATTTATTGAACACACATATTAATATAAATGTCTATCTTGTGCAGGGCATTGTCCAAGGTGCTGGGGCTAAATTAGCAAGCAAGAGACACATAGTACCTCACAATTTGGTGGGACAGATACTCACTAAATGATCATTCAGTTAAGTAATTATGACTGTGGTGTCATAGAGAAGTTGTTACACCCTTATGGAGGGTGCTATGAAAGCACGTAAATGGGAGAGTTAGCTTAGTCTGTGGGGTCAGGTAAGGCCACCCTGAGGAAGTGAAAGCAGAGGGATGAAGTGGAGTTAGCTAGGCCTCCGTTGGGCCTGGGTCAAGTGTCCACCTCTGGATCAGTGGTGAAAAACTTCATTCTAGGCCTGTTCCATCAGCCAGGATTAAGAACAGAAGTATAATTTCCAGAAAGGGACATTGTGGCCAGGGCACTTCCCTCCTAGCATGTCAACTACTGTGTTGTTAATTTGCGTATGTGGTTAGCTGCTTCTATCTTGGAGGGTTACCACTCAGTGACTCTCTATGCTTTGGCATGGTTTGATCTGAGAGAGGATTTAAAAGAGAAACCTGCTTATTCACATGGTTCCCATGTGCTGAAAGTTGCCCCATGTTAATCTGATTTCAGGTGGAGCTACAGTGTGAATGTGGACGAAGAAAAGAGATGGTGATTTGCTCTGAAGCATCCAGTACTTATCAAAGGTTAGTGCTACTTAAATATTAACAACTGGTGGACCTAGGTGAAGGGGATACATGAGTTTATTGTAGAATACTTGCAGCTTTTGTAGAGGTTGGAAAGTTTTTTGAAGAAATTTTTTAAAATCTAGTTTCTTTGGTTCAAAGAAAAAGTGCTGCTTTATGTACCTTTTCTTCCCTAACTTTAATTTGTAAAATAGCCTTTTTATTTCTCCTCCTCCTTCTTCCTCTTTCTTTCTTTTCCCCTTTTTGGTCTTACTACATCATGAGGTAAGAAGGGAAGATGTCCTCAAGTTAGGTGAATTGCTTTAACATTCTACCACTGGTTGGTGGCACAGCCAGGGCTAAATCCTGTGTTCCTCCCCTGGTATGGCAGTTTCTAATTGTTTTGTGAGGTATCTTTGCAGCCTCCTGAAGTCTTGAGACCTATGAAGTCATATAGGGATCTGAGTACAAAGGTAGAGGTATTAGAGAATGAATGGTTGTGTGTATCTGTGGTTAGATGCAGAGGTGTACCACAGATATAGGACTTTAAGAGTATGCAGGCATCAGATTATCTATGTTTGAATACCTACTGAGTACCAGGCATTGGCCTGGATGGTTAAGGTGGTACTGAGCAGTTGGGTTACCTCATTGCTTCCTGTATAGCTACTTAGAATCTAATTGAGGAGATATGGCATAACGTGTAGGTAGTTCATAATAGATGGGCTTCCAAGGCCACACAGATCGTCATGTGGTAGATTTGCTTTGAAAGAGGTATTCTGCATCCCCAGTATGGGGAGTTCTTGTGAAAATGCAATGCCTCTTCTTCTCTTTCTTTTTTATATTTCAGAATAGCTGCTATTTCCATGGCCTCTAAAATAACAGACATGCAGCTTGGAGATTCAGTGGAGATCAGCAAGTTAATTACCAAGAAGGAAGTTCACCAAGCCAGGTAATTTTTAAAATGGATATATATGCCTTCTTTCTTCAATTAGACTAGAGGGCACGGATCATTCATTTATCTCAATCCCCCACGGTAGAGCCTTGCACATACAGTAGGTGTTCAACAGACATTTGATGTTAAGAGGCCAGACACAACTCCAACTCCAATGAATCCTACTCAAAATATAGCTAAGACTAGAGGAGACCTTCCAGGCCTCACTCCAGACAGTAGCTAGAGGAAGCAGAGACCTAGATGTGTCCAGCCTGACCCATAGGAGAATAGAGAACCAGAGTGGTGGCTGTGTTTAGAGAGGGAGGTGGGGCTGTTATGGGAACACTTGGGGAGCATTTTGGGGGCTGAGCAGCCACAGAACAATCTGAGGCCCACCTGAGGACTCCTAGACCCCCATAACCCAGAGGCCTGCCCACCTGTCCTTGAGAGGGACCTCATCCGGCCATTCCTGGATTGAGGTCCCAGGGAGATGATAAGATTCACAGGGCAGAGGGTGCTAGTGGAACCTGAAGAGTAGGATGGCCTCGCAGGCTCTTCCTGGCCTGAGGAGATGTCCTTTGGCAAGAGTCGGCTATGTTTCCAGGTTGGCTATCTAAGACTTCTTTTCTTGCTGGTTAGGAGCTATAAAGCCTGTACCCTGACTTTTATTTTTTTTCATTTGTTTATCAAGGCTGGAGTGTGATGAGGAGTGTTCAGCCTTGGAAAGGAAAAAGTAAGTAGGTTCTACTGCTTTTTATCTCCTTGCCCTTGAGCTCTGTGAAATCAATGGGAAGGAGCAACCCTTAAAACATTCAGCACTACTCTGAGTCTTTTACTGCTATCAAAGAGCAAGAGAAATGTGATCATCAAGAATTGAATTGTCTAAGGATAAACCACTGAGGTGATTTCAGCATATTCAGAAACATGAGCTGTGTGGTTTGGGGCATGATGTAAACATCACATGCCACAGCATACTTACTGGCCAACTTCCTGACTCCAACAGAGATAAAAGGTTTAAAACAATGTTTAGTGAACTTTTGTATTGAAGTATAGCATACATATAGAAGATTAGAAGTGTACTGATTGGTGAATCATCACAAGTGAATATAGTATATAACCAAGAACTCAGGTGAAAAAACAATCATCAGAACCCTCTCTTGTACCCTACAAAGATATAACCTCTATCCTGACTTCTAACACTTTAGTTTTTCTGTTTTTGAACTTAATGTAAGTAATGAAATCAGATAGCTTGTTTTTTGATTTTTTTTTTTTTTTTGAGACTGAGTCTTACTCTGTCGCCCAGGCTGGAGTGCAGTGGTGTCATCATAGCTCACTACAACCTCAAACTCCTGGGCTCAGGCAGTTCTCCTGCCTCAGCCTCCCAAGTAGCTGGGACTACAGGCATGTGCCACCACGCCCAGCTAATTTTTCTATTTTTTATAGAGATGGGGTCTCACTCTTGATCAGGCTGGTCTTGAACTCCTGGCCTCAAGCAATCCTCCCACCAGGGTCTCCCAGAGTGCTAGGATTACAGGTGTGAGCCACCACGCCCGGCCCTAGTTTGTATTATTTTTGTGTGGCTTTTTTCATTGCATATGTGACATTCATTTCTGTTGTTGCATGTAGCAACACTTTCATGCCTGCATGATATTTTATTGTATTAATATTCATTTATCCATTCTACTATTAATAGGTATATGTGTGTTATTATAAGTATTGGGCTGTTATAAATAAAGCTGTTAAAAAATATTCTTATACTTGCTTTGCTATATATTTCTGTACATTTCTGTTGGATATAAACTTAGGGGTAGAATTGCTGGTTAATAGGATTTACATGTGTTCAGCTTTAGAAGATTCTGCCAAACAGCATCCAAAGTGGTTGTACCAAATTGTATTCCCACCAGCAGAGTAGTCATTCTCATTGCTACACATTTTTGTCAGCACTCAAGATTGTCAGTCTTTTTCATTTTAGCCATTATTGTGGATATGTAGCAGGTTATCATTGAGCTTTTATTTTCCTGATGACTTACGAGGTTGAACACTTCTCTTACATTTATTGGCCATTGGATATCCCTTTTTGTGAAGTGCCTGTTCACATCTTTTGCTTATTTTTTAATTGTGTTGTCTCTTTTTCATGTTGACCAATAGAAGTTCTGTATATATTCTGGATATGAGTCCTTTGTTGGTTTTATACATTGTGAGCATTTTATCGCACTCTGTACCTTGATTTTTTACTCTCTTAATGATGTCTTTTGATAAACCGAAGTTTCTAATGTTTATCTGTCTTTTCCTTCTTGAGTGCTTTTTATGTCCTGTTTCAGAAAAATTTGTCTATCCTAAGGTCATGATGATATTCTACTGTTACTGTCTAGAAGCTATATTATTTTACCTTTCACATTTAGATCTACAGTTGACCTGGAATATTTTTTTTAAATGTAGTATAAGGAGAGAGTTCACAATTCAGGTTTTTTTCCCATATGAATGTTCATTTGCCCAGTGCCAAGATTGTCCTTTACCCAGCACTCTGTAGTGTCACCTTTGTCATAAATCAAGTATTCATATATATGTGAGTCTATTTCTGAGCTTACTGTGTTTCATTGCGCTAGTATCACACTGCCTTAATTATTGTACCTTTATAACAAGTCTTAATGTCTGGTAGTATATCTCCTCAAACATGGTTCTTCAAGATTGTCTTGACTATTCTTGGCCCTTTGCATTTCCACTTAAATTTTAGAATTAGTTTGCTAATATCTACCCAAGAAATCTGCTGAGATTTTGATTGAATTGGTATTTAATTTGTAGATCAATTTGGGGAGATTTGGCATCTTTATAATACTGAGGTTTCTAATCCATGAGCAAAGTGTATCCTTCCATTTCGTGTCTTTGATTTCTCTTAATGATACTTCATAGTTTTCTGTATATAGATTTTGTACATCTTTCAATAGATTTGTTTCTTGCTCTTTTTGATCCTATTATAAATGATATTTTTTTCTTATATTACTTTTAAAATTTTATTTTCTAATTGCTTGTTGCTGGTATTTAGAAATATAATTGATGTTTATTGATCTGTTTAACAGCATTGCTAAATTCACTTATTTCTAATAGTTTGTTGATTCTTTTGGATTTTGCATGTATACAATCATGTCTTCTAGTAAGAGTAGTTTTACTTCTTTCCAATTCTTTTATCTCTTTTTCTTACCTTATGGCACTGGCTAGGGCCTTAAGTACATTGTTCAATGGAAGGTTGTAATAATAGATATTCTGATTAATCCTTGATCTCATAAGGAAAGCCTTAAATATTTCACTATTAAGTTACTTACAGCAAACATATTTAATTTGCTGTAAGTTACTCTTTATCAGATTAAGGGACATTTATTCAAAAACTGGCAGATTTTCTGATTCCAACAAAGATTAATTAAAAGAAATTGCCTTGCAAAATGTTAATAAGTAGAGAATTTAGGAGAAGGGTATATAAAAGTTCATTGTAATATCCCTTGTAACTTGTCTTTGAAAATGTTTTAAGATGAAAAGTTAAACAGAAACAGACAAATGCAGACAAAGTATAGCCCTATTTTACCTTGAAGCTTGGCATTCAACAATTTTAACAGTATCTCTTTAAGTATCTAAATATGTAGAAGGTAATATGATGACTAGTAGTGCTGCCCACACTTCCCTTGGCTTATCTAGTAGGTACTGTTCAAAACCCCTGCCCTTTAGGAACCATCAATCACAGTGTTAGTGTTCCCAGCTTCAAAATGTGAGTTAGGAGTCCTAGGTATTCAGAAATGCTGTAGTGAATACACAGAAGGTCTCCAAAACATGGAAATGCACTTTTGTGTGATTGAGAAACAGTATTGTATACCAGCTAGAGCCAGAGCTCTAGAGTCTGATTGCCTGGATTTGAATCCTAACTTCACAGATCACTTAGCTATGAGACCTTGGGCAAGTCACATACTCCCTCTTAGCCTTAGTTTTCTTAAAAATCTGGAAGTGGTGACAATAATAGTATTTACTTTCCAGAGTTATTGTGAGGGTTCATACATTAAAACTGGTACACATAAAAGTCTTTGCATGAGCCTGGCACATAGTAGGTACTCAATAAATGTTAGTTAGTGATTAGAACTGGCTTCTATTTTTAAAAGTCTTTTTAATTTCTCCTCAGTCTTCATGATGACATAATGATCCTCACTATTTAAAGATTCTTTCTTAAATACACACTGATCTAAGGAAAAAAAGAAATGGTGGGAGGAAGAAAGAAGAGAGGTAGGTTAATGGGCACAAATATACAGTTAGAAAAAAGGCATAAGTTCTGTTGTTCAGCAGGAGAATAGAGTGACTATAGTTAACAACAATGTATTTTATATTTCAAAGTAGCTAGAAGAGAGGACTCAAATTGTTCCCAACACAGAGAAGTGATAAATACTCAAAGTGATAGGCACCTCAGATACCCTGACCTGATCATTACACAGTCTATGCGTGTAACAAAATATCACATGTACCCCATAAATATGTAAAATATTATGTATCAATAAAATTTTTTTTTTTAAAGAAAATGGAGTACATGTGATACATACCCCAAAATAAACACACACACACAGTGGAATAAATACTATTTGGCCATAAAAAAGAATGAAATATTGTCATTTGCAACAACATATGTGTACCTGAAGAACCATCCAGTCGTGTTAAATGAAATAAGCCAGATGCAGAAAGACAAATACTGTGTGATCAGAGACTGAGGAGCAGGGAGGGGAAGATGGGAGAACTTGGTCAGTGGGTACAAAGTTACAATTAGGTAAGAGGAATAAGTTCTGGTGTTCTATTGCACAGTAGAGTGATGACGGTTAACAGTAAGGTATAGTACAGTATATTACAAAATTGCTAGAAGAGAGGATTTTGAGTATTCTTACGGCAAAGAAATGATAAATGTATGAGGTAAGGGATATACCTAATAAACTGATTTGGTTATTATACAACACATATATATGTCAAAACATCAAATTGTACCTCATAAACATATACAGTTACAATGTGCCAATTAAAAAATAAAGAACTATATTAAAATACAGTGCTTATGTTGTTAATGGAATTCTTTCCTTTATTTTCCAGATTTTCTATAATGTGATATTAATTTTAATATTTATATGTCTATTTTATGTACCTTATGTTTACATTAAGCCTCAGAGAAAGTCATTCCCCATTGACCATTCCCAGTGATCTCACACCCCCAGCCTTCTCTTCCCAAATAGTCTGAGTCCCCAGTGTTCAGCCTGTGGCTTGCTCAGACCCATATAGATCTGTTTTGTTAATTTTCTTCAATGAAGACAATACCACATCTTGACCCAAATTGTTGTTATTCTTTCCTTAATAATCTGGTTTACTGAAATGAGATAAATAATGCATAAAGAATTTAGGATATGGTAGGTACTCTGTGTTACTATAAGATAGTTTCCCTCCAACTCTTTTCCTTTTATTTGCATACTTCTCTCTCACTTTCAGGAGGTTAGCAGAGGCATTTCATATCAGTGATGATTCTGATCCTTTCAATATACGTTCTTCAGGGTCAAAATTCAGTGATAGTCTGAAAGAAGATGCCAGGTATGTAACTTGTTACCTGCTTTCTTGTAGCTTATAAGAGTGTTTGGTCTTTTAAGATGTAGTAACTAATATGTATTCCTTCTGTGATTAAGTCAGTTCAAGTTTGTTTATTTATCTGTTGTAAGATATCCTTCTCTTGGTTTCTCAAAACTGTCCCCTTGAAGAACTAAAGTTGAGGTGGGGATGGGGATGGATCTATGGTAAGAGTTTGAGCCTTCTTGTTTTATAAGTCTTCAGGCTGAGCCAGACTGAATTGAAGGATCTCTGGGCTTCATTCCACCTCTGTCTCCTGAGGTCTCACATTCCCATGGGTTCTCACTTGGAGCAGTAACAGCTCTTATTTTTCTCCTGTCTCCTGGCCCTCTGATGGCTATTTATCCTTTTGTCTTCTCTTTTCTTATATTTGTTTTCTCTTTTGTTCTTCCTTTGTTCCATCATAATCAACCTTCTGTTATCAGACAATTCATGACCTCTGCAGTTTTTCTGCCAACATTGTCCATTGTTTGCACTTTACAGGCAGAGGGTGGAGGGAAGAGGTTCCCAGAAGGGCAGGAAATGATGAAATTAACTGTGGTGATTTTTCGTTTCAGGAAGGACTTAAAGTTTGTCAGTGACATTGAGAAGGAAATGGAAACCCTTGTGGAAGCTGTGAATAAGGTTGAAGTCAAAACATCCCACTTGACATTTGTCTAAGGCTAGCTTGATAAAAAAATCAAGTTGCAGAAACACTGTCAGCCTGGAGTAGTTGTAGGAAAAAGTCACAACTTCCTTGAGGATCCTTATCTTTCCCAAAAGCCCATCCATGGAAGCCTCTCCTAGTTCAATTATAGCAGAAAAGATATGCAATCAAATGTGAATAAAATCCTGGCTAAGTGCTTAAGAATGGGTGGAGAAACTGGGCAAGGGAGCTCACTAGTGATAGTTGAGTGACTACATGGGACACTTGGGAAGACACACGAGGCCCTCAGATGTTTGAAGGGCTGTGATATGATAGGAGAGCACACTGGTTCTTTATTACTCCAAAGGCAGGGAAGAAACCCTTGATGAAGGATAAAAGTAGTATGACTGGAACTGGAGAGTGGGATAGACTCCTTCAAGAGAGCTAGGCCCCATTCTGGAGGCAGCCAGGGTTGTGAAGGTGGTAGCTTTAAGTGAAAAAGTCTTTAATTTAGTCAGAAGCTGTCAGTGCTGCATCGGCTCGCTCTTCAGTCAGTGGGGACTGGGAGTGAGGACGAGGTGGCTGCGTGAGCTGCGTATCTAAGGATGATGGTTTTCCTACCCCCACTGCCCATTCCCTTCCTTTCCTCCCTTCTGTTAACAGTTCCCAACAGAATGCTAATACGAAGAAAAATATGGAATGCATTATTCCTCTCCTAATTAAGAAAGCTGAGCAAATGTATTTCTCTGCTTGTATACCTGTGTCTGCATACTCATGATTTTTAGAGTAGAACGTATGTTTATAGGAAATGAGATTTTCTTGTTTCATAAGTCTTCAATTTATTTAGTCATTTCTTGGGAATATCACTCACTCCCCAGCTATGGGACCTGTCAGAAGGAACAATTACAGTGTCAATCTGAGTTTTTTCGTCCCTCACCCTGTCCAGCTGCTACTGTTGTGGCTCACAGGGTAGATGAAAGAAGTGCATCAGCTCCCATCTTCCCAAACTTCTCTGGATTTGCTTGGTAGTTACTGAAATGCTACATTCTGTGGGCCTCTAAAATTCAGTCCCCTCTTACTGACCCACACTATTCTTGTGGTGGTAAGGTTAGTTATAAGCATTTTCTGTTTTCAGGATGATGTCAATCAGTCATCTTTTCCCTCAATACAGGGAAAGAATAGTAAGAAAAGCCACTGCTTCCCTCCCATGAACAGAGACCACCGTCGGATCATCCATGACCTGGCCCAAGCTTATGGCCTGGAAAGCGTGAGCTATGACAGTGAACCGAAGCGCAATGTCGTGGTCACTGCCATCAGGTAGGTTGATCTTGCTGTTACAGGAGGAGCTCCTCAGCAGGGCAAACTGGACTCAAGAAGTAGGATCTATCAATATTTGTTTTTCTTATTTCCATTCTCCCTCTTGGAAGAATAGAAGGAAAATCTGCTTCCCTGGGACTCTGAGATGATCTAAAGACCTGAGACAGAGCAAAGCCCATGCCTCAGTCCATAGGGCAGACACACTCAAAGTGCACAAGCCTCACATCTGCCCAGATCCACAGCAGATGCTGGAGGCAGAAGGAACAGACCCTGGGCAGGCGTCTGGGGGCCTGGGCAGGGTGCCTGCCCATCACATCTGTCCCTTCCCCGTCTGTCCCCTGATCCTCCCTCTGACTTCTCCCTGGCTCTATCCTCCTGGCATGAGGGAAACAGAAAAAATGCTGGACTCTGACTCAAGGCATTCCCTGTGAACAGTGTTTTGCCATCAGAGGAAGCTGAGGCAGTAATGGGAGACAGGAGGGGACAGACAGGACCTAAGATCGCTGTCAGAACCTGAGGGAATAGGAAGAACTTCCCAGTGAAGGAAACTCAAGTGTGACATGAGAGGAAGCAGGCAACAGGCCCAACAGAGGTGGGTGGAAGGGACGAGGGTTAAATGCATGTGACTGTGCCTGAGAGAAGACAGGTCATGTCAGAGAGTGCTCAGCAGTGTCATAGTACCAAAGTCACAGACTGAGTTTCTAGCTGTCTGCCTATCTCCACAAACGATTCTCATTTTTCAATACTTGGTGTTTTGACTTTTATCAGAGGGAAGTCCATTTGTCCTCCTACCACGCTGACAGGTGTGCTTGAAAGGGAAATGCAGGCACGGCCTCCACCACCAATTCCTCATCACAGACATCAGATAGACAAGTAAGGATTCTTCAACTGCTTTCCAAAGGGGCCTGTCTGTTCAGAGAAGCCAGCATGGGCTGAACTGTCCTGGGCTCTGCCAGCCATTGGTGGCCTCCTCAGGCCTGGCCTTGGGATGCCATGTTCAAATACATAAGGTTTGGCTGGGGTGTCAGACACATTTGTTTGTGCCAGAGGGTTCCTAAGTTTGATGTTTGTAATACCAGATTCCACTCCAGGGAGAGCAATCACTGGACATAATTTCTACAGTGTAGATAGTGACACTGGGAAGTAGATTCAGTCTGTCACACCAGATGGCTTAGGACTAGAACACCACATGGTTAACAATAGTTACTCTGAAGATGGAAGTGTGTTTGGGGGTGAGAGCTAGCAGTGAAGGGTGTATGGGAGAACTTTTTGTGTTTTGCTCTGTCTACTTCTATATGGTTTGAATAATTTTTACAACAACATATTCGTGATTTAAAGAGAAAAGAAAACCAAATTGGCAAGGAGCAAGTCTGCCTGATGTTTTCTGAGACAGGAGCAGGGAGGGAGCACTATCCCACCTTCTCTTCCTCTCCCTTGTCAGGAGGGGAGCCCAGATGCCCTACTGTGACCAAGACAATGAGGTGAAAGTTACTCTGAAGCCCAAAGGGATTCCTGCTCCTGTTCTGGCCTTCCACACGGAAGTCCTAGCAGTACCTCCACTGTGCTTCCTGCACAAAACCTCTGGACAGGTGGTTAGGGTAGTTTATAAGGTCACCATGAGGGTCATAGCAAATTGGTGTTCCGTGGGACTGGACAGGACAGCTAGGTGTTGCCCATTGGGCACAGCCTCAGCCAAGAGCACCTGGAGCCATGTATCTCCCCAGGACCATCCCCTCTCCACCCCTAGAAACCAGGTGACCTGGGTTCTGGTCAGCACAGTCTGCATACCCACATGGGCAGAGGTTTTGGAAATGTGAGGGGTGTTCCAGGACACTGCCACAACTGTATCCACTTAGACATAACCATGTGGAGTCTTTGGCCTGTTTATTCCATGCTGTCTCCACCCCCCCACCCTGCCTTTGCTTGCTTTATTTTTAGAGAGAATAGTACTAATATAATGAACACCTGTGTGCCCATCAGCAAATTTCAAAAATTACCAGCTCATGTTTGCCCCCCTATCTTATCAAAGCTTCACAAATGCTAAATCAGCTAATCCTTAACTTTCTGAAGACCTGCATCTATTTGCTCCAAAGAAGAAAAGATTGATCATTCTTTGTTTGCTTTTCAGGAATCCTGGGAGCTGTAATTTTCAGAAAATAGCCAAGGAGCCAGTAATTGACTACTTTGATGTCCAGGACTGAGAAGATCAAGATATGCACTTAGATAAAAGAATGATTAGGTGTAGTGGAGACTAATCTGCCAGCAGATAAATCATGCTTGTTCCCCACTGCCTGGCAGAATCACAGCCTCACATACTGTCTTATACTGATACATCCAAAGCATGAGTGTGTCAGAAATCCCCTTGTCCATTCCTGTCTGTATAAAGCATTTCAGTATGGCCAGATCTCTGATTATATGGTTCTGAGGTATTCAGTCATGTATTTGAAGAGGCTCCTCACACCATCATTGTGATTGCTCTGAGGGTTGGGGGAATATTGGGCTTTATTTGGACAAACCAGAATTTTAGCCCCAAACTAGCTTTAGGGCACTTAGTCGTAGCCTCAGTTATCCCAGTTTTTCATTCTCTTGAAAATGTCTGAAACATCAGACAGACCTCGCTTTCTTTATGCAAACTTACTGAAATCTTTGGAAAGACACAGCGAATTTCTTAGTCTAAAATACCGAGCATTGAATTGGTATACCATATCTGGAATCACACATGTTTTCTTAAACCCAGCTATCTTATCTAAGTCTTTTGCCAAAAACTCTCATAAGATGCCATGGCACTCTAGCCTGGGTGACAGAGCAAGACTCTGTCTCCAAAAAAAAAAAAAAAAAACAAAAGCTCTCATAGGGTCTGTCTAGCTGAACTTATTTTAGTGGTTCTCCATACTGTCAGTTCTAGACCTAGAGAGAAGGGTCAGGTTGCTTTACGGAATTCTATTTCCTTAAGTCCCTGGCACTTCTCTCACCACATCACTGAGCCTGGTCAGTGACAGTCAATTTAGCCATCCACCGTGGTAGACAACATAGAGCAAGCTCTTCCTTCTGCCAGGTTCATACTGTGGCCTCTGTAAACTGACCAGTGTAGCCCTAACTCCTGTGTTAGAAAGAGTCTCACAGGGACAACTGTCCTGTGTTGCTTTTTCCTAGGCCTTCAACAGCCATATTGGCCCTCCCTGTCTCTGAGCTCTGCACTTCTATTTGAATATTCCAAGAAATATGTGGACAGTCCAGGGCTTATGTCCAGCAGCCCACTGGAGGCATTCTTCAAACTCCTTTAAGGCAGGTGCATTGATAGTTAAATTAGTTTGACCTTCTGCATTGGTACATCTCCAGCATGGAGGCCAGACTTCTAGCAATTTCCTTCTGCTCCAGCACAGGCCACAAGCCACAGAGCAGCAGAAGGTTTGAAAAATGGAGTCACAAGGCCAGGCACTTAATTTTTGTAGGAAAAGCAACCCTTCAGTCCTCACCCAGACAATCTGCTTTGAAAGGCATCAGGTACAACAACAGGAACAGGAAACTAGAGGAAAGTAATAGAAAACAACAAAACCACCTCTACCTGGGCCCATTTAGTACACATAGGAGGCAGCCCATGAGCATCTGTCACATCTTTCTAGCAGTGGGTTCAGTGGGTGAACAGATGTGAGAGCATCTCAGATCAGCAGGAAACCTGATTCCAGATTCCAGCTCTGCCACATAACAGCTTGCCATTTGATGGAATGAAAGTTTCACCAACCTCACCAGCATTGTGAGGATTAAAGGAATAACATATGTAGAGGTACCTGATCTACCATAGGTGCTCAAAGTTCATAAAAATGATACTTGGTATCTGGAAAATATGTAAACATCTTTCTCCATAATACTAGCCAAGTAAAAGGTATGGAATGCTCAACAGGCCTCTTCTGGTGAATGTTTGCCTGCCTACCCAGTGCTAGCCTCGTGCTGGGGCTCTGGGAAGCAGATGTGGCCTGTTTCTTAACATTTGGTAATCCAGTGAGGACACATACCTGAACAAATGTTTTTAATGGAATTGGTAGGTCTGGCACGAATAATTAAAAGCTGAAGAGCCCTTAGGGGAGTGTTTTGTGAAGTTGTGGTAGGAATGGGTTAGCGCTCGTGGTTGGGGAGGGACACATGGCAGGGGAGGTGTCTGAACTGAGGCTTGAGATGACACACTGCCATTTGCAGGAGGAAAGAGACATGCCAAGTTAAGGTAAACAGCATGAGGCAAGGCTGTATGGTTTGTGATGAGTTTGAAGATGGGTTAGTTGTCCAGAGTGAGCAGACAACTGGAGGGACAGGTGATGAGGCTGGAGAGGTGAACAGGGGTCAGCTCATGAAGAGACTTAAGGAGCCACTAAAGAATCCTAAGCAGAGTGGCATGGCTGGATTCATGATCTAGAGCAGGAGTCAGCAAATGTTTTCCATAAAAAACCAGATGGTAAATATTTTAGATTTTGTGAGACTAAACAGTTTCTGTTGCAACTACCCAGCTCTACATTGTATTATGAAAGCAGCTGTAGACAATACATAAATGAATGACCACAGCTCTCTTGTAACAACACTGTATTTATGGACACTTAAATACGAATTTCGTGTAATTTTTACATGTCACAAAATATTCTTTTGACTTTTTTCCAGCCATTTAAAAACATTAAATCCATTTTAAGTTGTAGAAAAACAGGCAGCAGGCTGGATTTAACCACAGAGTTTAGTTTATCTTCCCTGTTCTAGAGGAATCCCTCAGGCAGAAGTGTGCAGAAGGGATTAGAAGCTACTTTGAGGCAAGAAGCCCAGCCAGGAGGCTGCAGAAGTGCTCCAGGTGAGAGAGGATGAGGGTGATAGGAGTTGGCACTACAATGCAAAGAGGGAAGGGATTCAGGTTGGGGAGGCAGGATTGGATGCCAGAGGTTAGCAGGGGAACTAGCCCCCCCTCAGATCACCAAGGGACTACTAGGTCCCCTCAGCAAGGGGATGTGTTTCTCATGGGTTTGGTGGATTCCTCACTGAGCAGCAGCATTGGACAAGATTTTGCATGAGTGTGGACTAGAGGAAAAGATACCTCTGCCTCCTCCACCCCGTACATGGAGGGAGGCACCAGGAGCCCACCCAGTTGCTCCCTGAGAATCAGTGTCTTCTCTACCCTTACACTCTTTCAGCAGGAGTTTCTTTATGAGCCAGAGCTTTCCAGAGACCAAATTCTTATCTCTGGAATTCCCTCTGGCTTATCTGGCAGGGCTGGCTTCTCTCAACAGTGCTGCCAGCCTGGCATGCAGTGGGGGTTGTGTGGAGGACTGTGGAGATGAAAGCAGGCCTCCTGGTTGCAGGGTCTGTTTGAAACAGCAATCAGGATTTTGATTTGAACCAGGATCCTGTCCTGGACAGGGTCTGGACAGGCCAGAGAACAGACCAGGGGAGGGGAAGAAGGAATGTCAGTGTTGAGGGGGAGGTGCAAGGGTCAATTAGCAGGTCTGTAGATTTAGGTTTATAGTGACTCAGGAGGCTGAGGTGGGAGGATCGCTTGAGGCCAGGAGTTCAAGACAAGTCTGGCCAACCTAGTGATACCCCGTCTGTACAAAAAAAAATTTTTTTTGCTTAGCTGTGTGTGGTGGCGCATGCATGTAGTCTCAGCTAACTCAGGAGGCAGAGGCAGGAAGATCGCTTCTGCCCAGAAGTTCAGGGTTACAGTGAGCTGTGATCGTACCACTGTACTGCAGCCTGGGTGACAGAGCAAGACCCTGTCTCAAAAAAAAAAAAGATTTAGGTTTGGGGGAGTCTCTCCTGTGTGGTGCTAGCCTTCATGCTTAATGCCTGAAAGCCAGCATGGAGACTGTTCCCTAAGGAGAACGTGCCAGTGTACCGCCTCTTCTGAAGAGGCGGAGGACAGCCAGGACAGCCCCTTCACCTTCACAGACCTGCCTTCCTCATTAGTCTTCCTCACACAAACACCCATTGGGAAAGTTCTGCCTCCCAAACTCCCCACATGGCCTCAGCACAGATGTCCCACACCATTTCCCATAGCTCGAGGATCCCCAGGGGATTCTCTAGGCCAGGCCAGCCCCTCAGCCTACAAAGGCAGAGCCCAGAAGGAGTAGGCTCACTGGGGTCACAGTGTGTGCACACCACATCAGAACTAGAATCTAGACCTTGGACTCCCAACCCAGAAACGCCCTATACCAGGAGGGGGCTGAGGCCTCAAAAAGGTGAGCGGTTTTCCTCTCTGGCTTCCCCAAACACAACTCACTGGGAAATCCTTCCCAGCAGCCCAGGCTGCCCTCAGCCCCAGGCTTCATGAGGTCGTTCTTCATAATGCACAGCCACCTGGGAGACCTGGGTGCAGAGAACCCAGCTGAACAGCTAGGATGTCTGTTTTGCTGCCTCAACTCGCTCTGTCCCTGGGCAGTTCGCTTACACTGTCGGCACTGGTTTCTGCATCTGGTGGGGTCATGGTTCCTGCTCGTGTGCTTCCCAGAGCCACTGTGAGGGTAGTAGGTAGACAGCATTGGAGAGGTCGGGAGAGAATTCCAGTGCCACATGGCATCTCAGCACATGCCTCTGGAGCTCATACCAGGACCCGTTCTCAGGGCGTAGCTCTTAGGGAAGGAGGGAAGGAACAGAGTTGTGGTCGAGCTGCTCAGACAAGGGCTGGGGCTTTCAGTCACCCACACACACATGTACACTTCTCTCACCAGCTTCAAGCCTGACTCAACTGAGGGAGTCAGATGTCTTCATCTACCCACACTTTCCCAAGAATCTTTCCTAACAGTAGGTAACAGCTATTGGGCACTTAATATGTGCCAAGCACTGTGCTCCTCTCTTACTCTTCAAAACCCCATGAAGTTGGGCGCAGTGACTTGTGCCTATAGTTCCAGCTACTCAGGAGGCAGAGGTGAGAGGTTTGCTTAGACCCAGGAGTTCGAGGCCAGCCTGGGCAACATAGACCCCATCTCTAAAAAACAAAAATTCTTTTTAATTTAAAAATTAAAAAGTTAAAACACACACAGAAAGCTCTAGAAAGTGTGTATTCTTATTATCCTCGTTTTACCAGTGAGGAAACTAAAGGTTAGAGAAGTTAGGTCACTTGCCCAAGATCACTCAGTGAACAACTGGGGATCTGAAATTCATACTAGGCCTGACTGTCCTCTTCACTACAAAGTAGGAGCAACTCATACAGCTCATCTTGGAGTCCTTGGGGTAGGGTGGCCCATCGGGTCATGAAAAGTGGGAGGGAAGCTTATACTATGTCCAAAACAGAAAACACCAGTAACCACTCCCCAGAGGACCAGGCTTTTTCCACAGTGGCCACTGGGGGTAATATTAAAATCTGTCACATTTTCATTTTTTTTGATACTGTTTGTTCTCTGCTTGTTGATATACATAGTATAAGCACCAGGGAAAGCATAAAACATGCAGATATCTGGAGGAAGGATATTCGAGGCAGAGGGAACAGCCACTGCAAAGGCTCTACGGTAGAAGCATGCCATGTACCTTGAAGGAACAGCAAAAACATCAGGCTGTAGGGGCATGAATGATGGCAAGAATAGCAGGGATCAGAAAGCTAACAAAGGAAACTTGATGGTGTGGGGCCTTGTAGGCCATTGGAAGGTTTAGGGCAGAGGAGTGAACGATAAAATCTAGTTCGTTTTTGAAAAGGATCATCTCAGCTGCTATATTGAAACTAGACCATAGGGCTGAGCGGGAGCAAGGAAAGAGGCCTGGAGACCAGTCAGACCACTGCTGTAAAGCAAAAGAGACAAAAGTGGCTGGAACCAGGGAGACAGTGGTGTGGTGGTGAGAGGTGGTTTTATTCTGGATACATTTTGCAGATAACACCTCTAGGATTTGCCTGACAGCTGGGATATGGGGTATAAGAAAGAAAGAGAGGAGTCAGGGATGACTTCAAAGTTTTTGGCCTGAGCAGTTGGAAGATTGAATTTGCTGTTTACTGAGATAGGAAAGAGTGTGGGAGGAGCAGACTTGAGAGATGAAAATCTGTCCAGTAGGCGGTTGTACATGGGAGTCCGAAGTCTGGAGACAGGACTGAGCTGGAGATCTAATTTGGGGAGCTGTTAGCATATAAAGGTATTTAAAGATCATGTCAGGAGAAAGGAGATGTCCAAAGACTACCGTGCCCCAGGCACACCATCATCCAGATGGCAGGGAGCTGAGCACAGGGCAGGGGTTAGAGATTTCCAAAGCAAGAGATGTGGGCTAAACCTGTAGGACTGAGTGCTACAGGGAAGTCCTGTGGGGTGTGGGTCTCTGGGTTTTCTTCCAGGTTGCCTACGAGAGTATGGGCTTCTCTCACTTGTCCTGAGCTGTCTGAACCCCGAAGGCACATGATCAGTTAAGGCCCCAGCGAGTTCAGGTTCCTGAGGCCAGGGGAGATCATGGGCCTTGGCTACCTCCTCTCCTGTTCCTATCCCGTAAGCTTGGGTGCACTCCAGGGCTCCATAATCTCTCCCTGGGTCACCTTATCCGTGTGTAAACCTTCAGCTGCCACTCCTGGGCTTCAGTGCTCTGTCTCCAGTCCAGGTCCCTATCTTTCCCCAGATGTCCCACAAGCACCTACAATTCAGCATGTTCAACACCAAATCCATCATCCCTCCCCCAAAACTGTCTTCTGATGTCTCTACACCTACTTAATCCTTAGGCAGAGTCCTGGGCAACCCCCTCAACCCTTCCCACAGCCAACTCAAGCTTCATAGCTTCCAGCTTCCAAATCTTTCTTTTCTGAGCATCCCCTCTTCTCTGTCCTCTGCCTTACCAGCTGCATCCATTCAGCTGCCTCTCACTGCTTTTCTGCCTCCAGTCCCTCTCCTTCCAATCCAGCCTCCACACAGAGACCAAAAGGCTCTTAGGCACAAACGAGGCTCAGCCATTACTTGGCTTAATTGAATTTCTCAGAGACAAAAGTCCCAGCTGCCACCCTGGCCCCTAAGCACCTCCAGCCACTCCCTACCTTGCCTCCTCCACTGTAGCCACACAGCAGCCTATGGCTCACAACTCTGTGCCTTTGCTCCTGCTGTTCCCTCCAGCTGGAGCACCCCCTACCCCTTTTCCCTGGTAAGCTAGAATGGCCTGGTACATGTGAGAGGTGCCCCGAGAGCTTGGGTGGGGATTCAAAGGTTGGGGAGTAAGGAGGGAGTTGTTCTAGTGGGGCTCTGGAGGACCTCCCAGATGAGGCATTCCCCTTCCCAGGTCAGAGACCACTGCAGGGCCAAAGAGTTGGATGGGCCCAGGAGGCCATCTTTGACCTGCTTCCCTGCTCCCCCAAACTGGGTTTCCTTTAAGCTTTAAAAATTCATCTTCTCTCTAATGTCTCCTGACTTGGGGCCAGAGGCCAGAGCCCAGAGCAAAGTTGGGGGAACAGTGAGAAGTGGGTAAGGCGGGAACACGTTCTTGCTGGCCCTGGCAGGGCCCTTCCAGGGGCCCCTTGCAACCCCCATCTGAGGAATCCTCCTTATTGGCCAGTAAGGGTTTGGTTGGGTCCCTGGAGAACTCAGAGGCTCAGTCCAAAATTTATAGCCTCATCTGTGTGCACGGGTCTAGCTGGCTGTGAGATTTGTGTGTCTTCTCCCTCAGCCCCTGACCCAGCCTCCAGCCACCACTCATCCAGACCCTCCCCCTGGGCACCGAGCATCTTCTCCCTGTGCGCACCCCTCAGCACCCCCACCTTGGCTCCTGAGCACAGAGACAAGGAGAGACCATGAGCTCTTGCAAACTCCACCCAGCCTTGCTCCATACAGGGGAATGCTACTGGCAAAAATTAAACGTGAAGCACCTTAGTTCCTCAGAGCCTCTTTATTCCATTTTGCAGGTGAGGAAACTGAGGCCCAGAGGGGTTTAATAACTTGCCCAAAATTTGGTGGTGGACACTTGAGTAGTTTTTTTCATGTGGGATTTTATTTTGTTTTATTGTTATCTTAACAGTACCTGTATGTTATGTACACTTTTTTCTTTTTTCTTTTTTTTGAGACACAGTTGCTCTGTCACCCTGGATAGAGTGCAGTGGCATCATCATCGCTCACTGCAACCTCAAACTCCTGAGCTCAAGCAATCCTCCTGTCTCAACCTCCCAAGTAGCTGGGACTACATGTGCGTGTCAGATGCCTGACTAATTTTTCTATTTTTAGTAGAGACAGGGTATCGATCTTGCTTAGGCTGGTCTTGTTATATACACTCTTGTTTACAGAATATATTTCACAATTTAAAAACCAAACAAAAACTAGCCAACTCACATCCTTGGGGACCAGGTTAACACACAGGCTTCAGAGGCACATTGACAAGGGCTATAATCTGTACTCTCTACCCCTTACTGAGCCAATACCCCTTACTGAGCCAAGAGCCTCAGTTTCCCTGTATGTAAGATGGGCATGATGACATGAGGATCACATCAGAGGGTGCATAGTGATCACAGCAAACATGTAAACCAGGCAGGTGCCAGGCATAACTGATGTCATTGTCACAGCAGCCCTATGAGGTAGGAGGTATTATTATCCCATCTTACCTAAGGTTGTATGGCTGGTGAGCGGCAGAACAGGTATTTGGGTCCAGGGTTGGCTGGCTTCATTGTGCTTTTAAGTGCCACAGTATGAGTCCCTGCCACGTACAGGAGGGGTGGGATCACTCTAAGATCCACTGTTCCTACTGTAAAATCAGTGCAGAGGTGGGTGTGGAGCTAAGGTCAGGCTGCACTGCTCAGAGTGACCACAGCCTCCTCATGCTGAGGTGTCAGCACTAGGGCCAGGCCTGAGGCGGCTGCTCCCTCCTCTTCCTAGGCTGTAGGACCCCATCTGAGGCAGGAGAGAGTAAGACCTGCCAGACCAGGCTGCTGCTGGTGTCCCTTTGACGCCCTGAGAGTGAATGGGAGAGTAGGCCATACAGAAAGTAAGGGGCTCTTCCCAAAGCTGGGACCACCAGGCTGAGGACCAAACATTTATCTGCAAAGCCCTGGAGGGGCCTGGCCTGGGGAATGGGGTCATGACATGAGGCTTCAAAGTGCTGGAAGAAGTCAGAGCTGGGGGCTCCCCAGATACCCACAGAGCCAAGCTTCATTGCACAGATGGGAAAACTGAGTCCTAGAGAGGGAAGGGAGTCCTGTCTAGGTCACACAGCCAGTCCATGCTGGGCCTGGGACGGGGAGAATGGGAGAGGACCCAATGCTCCCGTGGCTTATGTCCCAGCCTGGCTCTCAGAGCTGCACAGATGTATCTACAGGAGGGTCACAAAGCCAAAAGCACAGACCCACAAGGTGCTATGACATCTGCCCTACCCTATCCTGGCTACTTCCTTCCTTCCTCAAGTGGGACCTGCCTCTTTCCTCCAGAGACCTTGCTTACCCCTGCCCCATCCCTTGGCCTCACCTCTCCCCTGGGCCTGGCCTCAGTCCCCCACCCTACTTCTCTGACTTCTTCTACTCTCCCTTCCTTCTTTCCATACCAGCATCATGGCCCCTCAGGGCACTGGCTACTCCTTCAGTCTGGCATGCTCTTCCCCCAGGTGTCCACATGGCTCACTTCCTTACCCACATCAGGTTTTTTGTTTTTGTTTTTTGTAGAGACAGGATCTCTCTATGTTGCCCAAGCTTGCCTCTAACTCCTGGCCTCAAGCGATCCTTCTACCTCAGCCTCCCAAAGTGCTAGGATTACAGGCATGAGCCACCGCACCTGGCCCAGAACTAGAAAATTATTAGCAGCTTGTACTACCCTTTTGTTCCTCTCCATCCCTATCTCCCTGGAGGAATCATCTTTTTTTTTAAATAGTTTTATTACATACATATATATGCCCAAAGAATATATTACTTTTTGCTTGTTTTTCAGCTATAAAACTGGTGTCATACCGTATATAGTCTACTGTATTGCTTTTTATGCCTTCAAAATGTTTCCATGTTGTTGCAGGAACCTGTCATGCCTTAATTTCCACTGTTGCACAATATTATGTTATGTTCAGTTGTACAGCAGTGTATGTATCTGTTCCCCTGCTGATGGACATTTGGGTTGTTCCCAGTGTCTCCTGGCCACCTACCTGGTGCTCTGCTCCCTGACCCCCTTTTCCTTATTCCACAGCCTAGCTACATCCACAAAGCCATGACTTCCCAAAGCTCTGTCTCCAGTTTTGTTCTGAGCTCCAGACCATATAAAAAGCATAACTGTGAGCGTTTATTGAGCATTTACTCTGTGCCAGAAACTATTCTAAGCATTTTACTTGTTTTAGTCCATTTAATAATCACAGCAACACAAATGGTAGGTAATATTCTTATCCCCATTTTACAAATGAGAAGACCAGGGCCCAGAGAGTTTGAGTAACTTGCCCAAGACCATACACCTCTCATACCCCAAGACCTCATAGGCAACTCAACTCAATATGTCCACAATATCACTTATCATTTTCCTCTCCAAGCCAGTTCCTCACTGGAGCTCCACTCTCAGTGGGGACCTCCCCAACTCCACAGGCCCAAGCCAGAAACTAGAAGTCTTCTCTGACTCCTCCCTCTCCCTCACCCACTCCTCCATCCAAACCAAGCCAGGTCCTGCCAGTTATACCTCTTAGGCATTGATCAAATCCCATCTCTCCTCTCCATGCCCACAGCACTGGCCTGTCAGGTGCCTCGCCGCTCCTCCTGGATTATTGCCTCTCACCACACTCTCTGTAGGCCCATCTCCACCGTTGCCAGTATCCTGCACACTGCAACTCAGATGGGCTTTCTAAATCTCATCGCACCATGTCCCCCACCTCCAGAAGGAAACCCAGCCTCCTCTGCCCCCTGTCCCCTCAAACTGTAAAGTGTGGTTCCCAGTCCCAGAAAGGACACCCCCCACCCCCACTCTGTTCTGTCTCCTTCTCTGGGAAGCCATCCCTGGCCTCTGCCCAGAGGCTGGCTGTGATCCCACCACCACCCTGAGCCCCACAGCCTCCAAGCATCCCACCCTCCACCACTTAGCTCCTTCCTCATAATTACTTATCCCCCATTTGACTGTACTCCTCAAATGCAGAGACCCAGCCTCATCCACTGCACATCCCCAATGTCCACGCAGGGCGTGCACACAGTAGGTGCTCAATGATTGTTGAAAGGCTAAATGTATGAGTGAGCGATGACAGGAACCATGGGTGACGCTGCCTTCTGAGTCCCAGAAAACAGGACGAGATTCCTGCCTGGCCCCAGGGCCAGGGGATCCTGGCTCCCCCACCCCCATCCCACCTCTGTGTCTGAGCCCCTTGAGCTCCAGGAGGCCTTTTCCTGTCTCTTGACCTTTTTGAAGGATTTCCCTCTTTGCATCTTCCTTTCCAACTCTGGAATTCCTTCATGTGGTAATGCTCTGGCACCAGGAAGAAGGAAAAGGAGCCCAAACCCTTACCTGCTTTCAATCTATATCAAGCATTCTCAAGGGAATGAAAATTGATTCTCGGAAAAGGGGTGAAAAAGTCTTACTTTTTTGTGTATAAACACAGATATACATACAGTACATAAACAGATACATATCTGTGGTTTTAAAATCTCATGTGATTAAGAAAAAAAGTGTCTAAAAGGCTGCTGAGGAGGGCACTAATGAAAAAAAGGCTGAGAAATTCTATCTGCACTCTTGGGCCTTGCCTTGTGTGGTCCAAGAACTGGCCACGACTGGAGGAAGGAAAGAACCAGGGGAAGAGTCTAGAGTCATCTCAAGGCACCCTCAAGGTATCCCCAAAGCCAGCCCCCCACCCCCAATAACTAGCTCTAGTCCTTTCCACCAAACCATCCCTCCCTCCCCTATGCTTGGAAGTACTCCATTCTGTGTCTGGCATCCTTTCTTCTCACCCTGTTCCTACTGAGGCCACAGGTCGGCTCTTTCCCATTCTGCCCCAAAGGGCACCCCAGCTCCCAGAGCTTGAACAAGTTGAGGCCTCTCAGCTCTATGCTCCAGCATTGAGCCAAGGCATAACCCTAGAGCTCCTGGAGGAACCCAGGAGGGAAGCCCAACCACAGGAGGCCCCCAGAAAGTGGGGGGGGGGGCTGCTGCTGTGGGACAAGGCTTTCTTTATTGGAGTAGGGATGGGGTCACAAATAATCTCTACTTAGAAGTGCTCTACATGCATGGAGTCACGTACAGGTGGGACAGGCTGGACTGAAGATCTTTTGGTAGGGGTTGCAGAGGCAGGGGTGAGGGAAGAGAGGACTGAAGATCTGTTGGTATGGGCCACAGAGATACGGGTGAGGGGAGAGGGGACTGAAGATCTATTGGTAGGGGCCACAGAGACAGGGGCAAGGGGAGAGAGGACTGAAGATCTGTTGGTAGGGGCCTCAGAGACAGGGGTGAGGGGAGAGATCATGGATGGATCATGGCTGGCTTTGGGCAATGCAGTTATCCTGTGGTCTTCAAATGCCGCAGAGTCCTCCAATCTCTCGAGCTCCCATGGGGTGTTGAAGCCAATGAAGACGAGGTAGATGATGCCACCTAGGTAGGCACCCAGAATTGGTGCCACCACTGGCACCCACCACCAGTTATCCCCAGCCCTGCGGGCGAGAGGCAGAGGCTTACTGAGGAGCTGATGCTCAGGACAGCACCCGCATCCACCTCTGGCCAAGGCAGAGTATATAGGGGAATCATCCCCATCCTACCCCAGGAGACACCTCAGCCTGATTCAGGGACAGGGTTGACATTCAGTTCAGGATCAGGATCTGCATCTGTGCTGGTCTGGGGGAACTTGGGGATCCACTCCTCCCCCAGCCACCTGGGAGCTCTGCAAGACCCTCCTGTGCTGCTCCTCACATCACCCCCCACCCTGTACATGCAGGGGACCCCCAGAAAACCCACAGGAATGGGCCTGGACAGGGGCAGTACCTGAAGACTTGCTTGCCCCAGCCGGCAATGTAAGTGAAGAAGCGGGGGGGCAGGTCCCGGGAGGGGTTGATAGCATATCCCGAGTTCATGCCTAGGGATATCCCAATGGTGACAACGAGGATACCAATCACCAGGGCCTGTGTCCCTTGCAGTGCTGGGTTCTCCTTGTCCGTGATAGCGAAGAGACACAGCTGGAGCATCCCCGTCACTAACACCTGGGGAGCAGACACTGTGGCAGCCCACCTGGGGCCCCAAGACAAGCCACAGGGCCTCAGCAGTGTCCCAAATCCAAACCCATTGGCAGAGATATGTCTTAGTCCAGTCCCCTTCTAAAGTTCTTGTCCTCTTTATCATGAGGGGCTCCCTGCTGGCTCCTTCCTGAAGGGTGGAGAGCATGGGGAGGGGTACCCATCCTGGACCACTGACCTCATCCACGAAGCCCCGCCACAGTGTCATGTCACCAGGAAGGTAGGTGGCAAAAATGCCAGCGGTGGCTGTGGGACCGGTCACTGTCAGCTCTCCACCCGAGAAGCGGATAATGGCTGCTGTGGAGACACAGACTGAGTGTGAACCTACACCCCTGCTAAACCCCACTGCGGTCCCAGAAATGAGGTTGTAGAATAGAGGATGGGGGAGCTACAAGGCTTTTCTTTCCTGGACATTTTTACAGACCAGGACACCGAGGTCCCATCTGCCCATATTTCAGAGGAGGAGGCTGAGGCCAGAGGCAGACAACCCAGGGCACAACACTCACAGTAGAAGAGGCCATAGATGGTGGCAGCAGCCATGAAGGAGCCCAAGAACTGACCCAGCACATACACAGGAAACTTCTTCCAGGACATGCGACCTAACGCACAGCTGGTGAAGGTCACAGCTGCGTTCATGTGGGCTCCTGTGGGAAAGGGGCAAGTGTGTTGGGGAGTGAGAGCAGAATCAGACAACAGTATAGGCAACTACAGCAACAACCACAACCACCGCAACAATGATGGCTAGTGTTTATGGAGCGTGTTCTCTGTGGCAAGGCCTCTCTCATTTAACCCTCACAACAACCCCACAAGGCAGGGACCACCCTCTCCACTTCACCACTAAGGAAAGCGAGGGACAGATAGGTGTATAACTAAAATGACCCAGCTAGTAAGAATGGTGGATCAAGGGGGCCCACGAAGAGTCTAGGGCAGACACAGCCATAGGCAAGGGGTTAGAGGTGTTCTCCTCCCTCCAGGTGGCCAGCAAGGGGACAGGCACAGGCTGTGTCAGAGAAGGGGTGGCAGGAGGTGGACAAAAATGAGCCTGCAGGGGACATCTGGCCTTGCCTGGTCAGGCGGGGCCTGGGCTCACTCACCAGAGATGTTGCCTCCCACGTACACTCCCATGGTGACTCCGAAGCCAAAACCCAAGTTGACACCGAGGTAGCTCCCAAATTTTCTATCTCCTAGAACCATATGGGCCACGGAACCGAGGCCAAACACCTACAAGGGAGGGCCTCTAAGGGGGCCGCCTGCCCGGAAGCCCCAACCTCAGAGGAGGGCTCAGAGCTTAGTTGTAGCTCCTCACCCCCAGGACTTGGGCCTCCCCAGCATTGCCCTCTGCCACACCCTGTTCCTCCAGAGCCTGCCCACCTCATGACCTCTCTTCCCTTGCCCATGTCAAGGCCTCTCAGACCTGAGCTGTGGGGAGCTGGGGGCGGGTGGCAGAGTCAGAGGCTCTTATGATACACGTCTGGGCACTGAAACCCCAAGCCCACCTGAAGTTCAGGATGAGGCAGGGCTACGAGGAAGGGGTGGATGGTACGGATCATACCCCTCAGAGCATCTCATACTAGAGGCTAGCCTGAAGGAAGTTTCTTCCAGGAATCTTCAAACTCCATGCCTGGACTCTGCACCCCACACCCACCAACCTTGGAAGCCAGTAGGGTTCTAAATCTCTTGCCCTCATTCATAAACTTCTCAATCTTGCCCACCCCTAGCCGCTCCTCAGATGACCCCCACCTTAACCGGGAGAATAGAGGCCCTCACCCAACCTCAGTCTGTGTCTACCTTCCCCTTCAGCTCTGCTTCCTGTGCCCACCCTCTCCCTCTACAGAGGCCTCCCTCTTGCCTGTACCTGTATCTTCCTCCTTGACTGGCACCCACAGACTTGAGTCTCATCCTTCCTGACAAACTTTCCCGCCTCCCTCTCCAGCCGTAGGCTCCTGGATACCCCTCCCTGTTTCAGTCAGGCTCCCAGGAAGCAGTCCCTGGCCAGCTCCTTTACTCCTCACCTTGCACTCCTTCCTCCATCTGGCTCCTGCTTCCACACGTCACAGATACCCAAGCTCTCCCCAAGGGCCCCAGCAACCTCCTTATTTCCCAAAGGTCTCTTCAGACACTGTCTCACTTGACTTTGCTGACTCTGGTGCTCTTGACCACTCTGTGCTTCTGGAAAGTGCCTCCTCTTTGGCCTCCATGACATCTCTCCCTCCTGGTTTTCCTCTCACCCCACTAGCCTTCCCTCTCTACTGTTCCTTCTCACATTCTTCTTCCTTCTTCTGCCTCATGAACACAAATGACCCCAGGCTCCATCCCTGCCCCCTTTCACTTCTCACCCCAGTCACTCTTCTTGGGTCTTCCTACCAGGTCTGTAGCTTCAGATAGGCCTGGTACACTAAATTCCCCCAATCTCCATCTGGGAGCCAGTTCCCTATTTCCAAACACCCACTGGGACTCTCCTGGGTGTTCCATGGGCATCTCAGGCTCTACATTAAAAGGTCACCATCTCTCAGAAAACCTGCTCCTCACCCTATGTTCCCCATCCCACGTGGCCAAGCTAGAAACCCAGATGTCATAAATGAGAGTTTCCTCCCTCTCCTCCCCAACACCCAATCAGCTCTGCTTACATTCTCCCCAGATCTTACCCAGCCTCCTCCCTGCAGCCAGAGTGACCTTTCTAACAAAAATCTGCTCATGTCTGCCCCTTGCTCAAACATTCACTGACTCCCCTCCATTTCTAGGACAAAGCCCAAACTCATAATTTCATTCCTTCTGCCTCTCAGTTTCATATCTGCCCCAATATTCTCTATGTTGAACAACAGTATTACTACTAAATAAAAATAACCATTTATTGAGCACTTACTATGTGCCAGGTCCTGGTATGCAAGTTATATCTATCACCTCCCTTAACCTTTACACCAATCTTATGAGTTAGGTACTATTATTCTCCCCATCTGACAGATGGGCAATTTGAAGCTTAGAGAAATTAAATGGCTTGTCCAAGGTCACACAGCCTGTACATGGTAAGCCAGGATTGAATCCAGGCAGTCATCTATGCCAGATGGCCTCAAACCAAACAACCACACCGCTCTGTGCATGACTTGCTTTCTCATGCCTCTGTGTTTTTGCATATGTTGTTCCCTCTACCTGAAATACTTGATCCTAAATCCTGAAAAATTGATACTCTATAAGGCCAAGCTCAGATGGCACCTCCTTTGATAAGTCTATGTGTTTTGAACATGTAGTTTTGAGGGACTTCTAAATGTTCAAGCTGCTGGAAATCGTGGTCTAGATCTGTGTCATCCAATATGGCAGCCACTAACCACGTGTGGCCATTATGCACTTACAATGTGGCTAGTCCAAATTGAGATCTGCTGTAAGTGTAAAATACACATTAGCTTTCAAAGAGTAGTAGGAATAGGAGAATGTAAAATATCCTAATAATTTTATATTGACTATATGAAATAATAGTTTGGATATATGGGTTAAATATAATTACTAAAATTAATTTCACCTGTTGCTTTTTAGCTTTTTAACATAGCTACTAGAAAATTTAAAATTACATCTGTGGCTCAAATTGTATTTCCCTTAGACAGCAAATTACCTGAGTAGGCTGGAGAAAACCTATAGAGAATTGTGTACATGAGGACTAAAGCCAAAGCCATCAGTGGATGAAGGCCCCAGGAGAGGGTACAAGGTGAGAAGGCAGCTGGCGGCTGAACCTAAAGCCACACATCAGCACTCATGGGTGGGCATCAGAGACCTCCGCTGAAGCAGGTGTTGAAATGGGAGAGGAACAAAGAGAGAAGGTGCCATGGACACCATGTAGAAGCAGTTTCTCAAGGAGGGTGTGGTCCACACTGCCACGTGCAGCCTCCAGGTCAAGTGTGTGAAAGCCTAGAAAGTGTCCTTTTGGATGTGCCAATCCAGCAGCTGTTAGTGACATGGTGAGTACTGAATCATCAGGCCATGGGGGCAGAAGCCAGGTCCCAGAGCTTGAGAGGTGAGTAGGTGGCAAGGAAGAAGTTGAAAGGTACCAGTGTAGATACCTCTGAGAACTTGCCTGAGGAGGGAGGGAGAGAGCACATGCTAAATGAAGGGGCTCACAGGGTGAAGGGAGGGATGTTTCATTTTGTGCTGTGTTCTTTTAAGTGGAGAAACTTCAGTATGTTTATAGGTTGGGAGAGGGATAGGCCAAAGATAAAGGAGAGAGACAAGGACAGATCAAATTACCTGAGTAGGCTGGAGAGGTGGATTGGTACAGAAGTGGAGGGGTCCTCCAGGAAGGAGGGGACCCTGCCCTAGCCGAGGGGAGAAGTGTGGATGCACAGGTAGATAATGGGTCTGGTGTTGAGAGGGCCAGGAGGGTGAGGAGCTGGACGCAAGAAGTCCACATGATGACTTTCTTGCCAGGCAGGAGATCAAGCAATTTGCTAATAAAAAGGACAGGCAGAGTACAGAGTAGCTGGGGGGAAGCCTGAGAAATTATCAAATAGCCCAGATAGGGTAGGGGAGAAGCAGTTGAGCAGGACACACTGGGTCCCTCAGGAGCCCCAGGACAGGTGCAGGGGAACCCAGAGATGTGCTGGCTTAGGGTCCAGGACAGAGTATAGCAGGACAGGATAGGCACAGAGAGGGGTGGGGTAGGGAGTTGGGCCTGGCAGGCCGTTATGTTTTGATAACTTGGTCTTGAAGACCAGAAATTTCAGCTTCTCTTGAAAGAAGAGAAACTCGGGCAACATTGGCCTGCATCGCACTCTTCACGGCAACGGTCAGCTACACCCTTACACAGATCAGCACTCTACAGTTAGCCAAAGTCCCTGCCACCCTGAGCTGACGCTCTCTCGGCCTCTGTAGCATGTGAGTTTGCAACCCTTGCCCTGTGGCTCACGTGTGTGGCTGGTTTTCCAGGGCCTAGATGGCTCAAGCCCCTCCCCTCCCTGGTCAGTGAATGTGGCCCAGCCCATCAAAGCCCCACCAACAGCCAGCGGGCCAGCTCCAAGGACAACACCCCTGGAGGTCGTAGAGTGGAACAGTCCGCTTCCTTCATCGGGGCTGCAATAAATGGGGCCCAAGGTCACATTAGCTTTTTTGGCAAAATCTTCACCCTGGTGACTCACTGAGCTTCCTATCAACTGAAAAAGTCCCCACTTCTTGGCACAGCCTGACAACTAAAAATAACAACATCAACACCTGTGAAGAGAAAAAGAAAGAAAGAAAAATAAAAATAACAACACAATGTCCTATATGAGCTTAAACCTCACAAATCTTTTATAGGCATTACTGCCCTCTAATCCTCACAGCAAATCTTCGTAGCAAGTGTTTTTGCTCCCACTCTCCAGACAGAGAAACTGAAGCCCAGAGAGGTGTCTTGAACTACCAAAGCCTGAAAGTGAGGGCCTTACCCCAGCTAGGGGAGAGTTAACAGGCCAGAGTCTTAGAAAGCCTGCCATAGTTAAGCTAAGGGACAGAGCACAGAGGTTAAGGGTCAAGATTGTGATATTAGACTGGACTGTATTTAATCTTGACTTAAAGTGTGACCTTGGGCAAGTGACTTAGTCTCATGTTTCCCCATGACTAAACTCTTAGTCACGGTTTCCCCATCTGTGAAATTGGGATAATAATAGTACCTATCTCACAGGGCTGTTGTGAGGATTTGGGAAGATGCTGCATGTAAGGGGCTTAGCATCACAGTGCCTGGTATATAGTAAGTGCTCAATAATAATCTCAATAAAATGAAGAGAAACACAGGTATAGGCAGGTACCAATGTGTGTGGGTGATGCCTGCTTTCCCTTAAGAGCTTTCTGAGGAGGCACCCTCCTGCCTCTGAGGTTCCAAGGTTTAACAGCCCTCGTGGGGCTGGAATGTCTTGTCATAAATGAATTACTTTGCCCTGGATTAAGGAGGGACACAATCCAGCTGCTGTCCTCACACCTCAGAAGCTGAAGCAGGAGAGCAGGTAAGGGAAGGGGGGGAGGGCCAGACGCAGTGAGGAGAAAGAAGCTGAGAGCACTTGCCATAGTAACAAGGGACCAACACATGGGTACCACATATGTACTGGGTGCTGGCACTTAGCCTTCTTCACACAAGTCCGCCAGCTTGATGTTGGTGTTCATGTCTATCAACAAGGAAGCTAAAGTTCTTTTTCTTTTTTTTGAGACAGAGTCTTGCTCTGTCACCCAGGCTGGGGTGCAGTGGCGTCATCATAGCTCACTGCAACCTCCAACTCCTGGGCCCTGGGCTCAAGCAATCCTTCTGCCTCAGCCTCCTGAGTAGCTGGGACTACAGGTACGCACCACCACACCTGGCTAATTTTTCTATTTTTTTTGTAGAGATGGGGCCTTGCTCTTGCTCTGGTCTCGAACTTCTGGCCTCAAGTGATCCTCCCACCTCAGCCTCCCAGAGTGCTAGGATTACAGGCATGAGCCACCACACCTGGCTGAAGCTAAACTTTTGAATAGTTAAGATACTTCTGGAAGATGACACAGAAAGAAGATGGCAGAACCAGAATTCAAACCCAGCTCCAAAGGCCTGGTTCTACACACTTAGTAAGTGAGAAGACAGGCTTTAAGCCAGGGAGAGACCTGCCCAAGGCCAGCTGGTAACTAACTCAGTGGCAGGGTCAGGATAAGAACTCAGAGTCCCTCCAGCCCTTGGTCTCTCTGGGCCCCACCCTCTCCTGCACTGTGGTACACAATTACACTCATGCTCACTCATACATACACAACCACACACGTGCGCATGCATGCACACCTGCCTACGCACACACACACGGCCTCTCTCACCTTTACTTCCTGTGGCGTGCACCTGACCACCTTTGCTTCCCTTCCTAGATGCTGCCCCTTTTTTCTGGACCTGGACCCTCCGTAAGACGCAACGAGAATGGCTACAGGTCCTGTTGAGGGCAGAGGCTTACTGGGGTAAGAGGCAGGGCTGAAGCAGGTGAAAAGAGAGGGAGATTCCAAGAACTTCACTTCCCACTTACAGTCTGGTTTCTGTTCTGATCACACATTAAAGAAGAGCCCTTGTCAAGGTTACCAGTGACCTCCATGTCGCCAAACACTAGGGTGCCTTGTCAGTGCTCACCTTGTTTGCCCTGTCTGCAGCTTCCCACACTGCTGACTACTTTCTCTTGGTGGAACCGCTGCCTTCCATCTGTATCATGGTCCCTTCTGGTTCTCCTCCTACCTCTCTGATCATTCCCTCCCAGGCTCCTTTGTGTGTCCTTCTTCATTCCTCAGGGCTCTGTCCTCAACCTATTTTTTTTTCTTTCTATATATTCTCTCTGGACAATTTTGATAACCACCACTCATATTCGGATGAACTTCAAACCTTTCCTTACAGCCCAAGACTCTCTCTTGTGCTCCAGACCTGTATATTTAAGTATCTCCTGGATTTCTCCATGCGCCTCTCACCTGGTCGCATCCAAACCAACCTCACCTCTCACCCTGTGCTGGGCTGGCTCCAAAATGTCATGTCAGCACTTCCCTCACATCTGCTGCTTGCAAAGTCCCCCTCCTTTTTTTTTTTAAGCATGAAACAAGGTTTATTGAGGAGAGAAATATAGGATTACAAAGCAAGAGCAAGATACATTTACCACAGACGACAAATGAACCCCTTGTCATGACAAAAGAAAAAAAAGAAAGAAAAAAAGCACAAAATCCCCTTGATCCCACCTTCTATAGCTCTCTCAAACACATGCTTTCTTCTCCATCCCCAGACCAGTCACCACCCTCTCTCTATCCTAGATCATTACAGCAGTCTCTAACGGGCTCCCCTCCTGCCAGCCTTGCCTGTCCTGCTTAGGCCTCACACTGCATCCAAAATTACCTTCAAAAATCCAAATCTGACCATATCACTCCCCTGCTCGATAATCTTCAGTGTCTCCCCATTGCCTTTAGGATTAATTCTCAAAGCCTGACGTTCAAAGGTTCTCTTCGATCTCTTTATCCTTGGTCTCCCTTGTCCCCACTTCCAGCCATACCCCCAGATACCCCAGCCCCAGGGTTTCATTCTACTCCCACATATTATGAGCCCTTTCTGTCCCCAAAAGACTTGGTGATAAAGGCCCCTCTCTTTACTTTTTTCTGCTTCTTCCCCAGGCTCCCAGCTCAGAGGCAGGGGAATGAACAGTGTGACCCATGGGAAGGGCGTTACAGACTGCCCTTGCTGCACTCCACCCACCCACTCACCATCATGACATACGTGCTCATGAACTCGGCCAGGAACTCCCGTACCAACTTCTTCCGCAGTGCTGCATGTACCCTCGTTACCATCAAACCGGAATTCATCCTGGAGCTGTGAGTGGGCCTGAAGCAGCAGCCCAAGCCCATGGACAGAAAGGAGACTCAAGTCCGCCTGCTGCCCATTGGCCCTGAACTCATGGCTGAGTTAATGGGTAACCCAGCGGCCTCACCAACCACACCTCCTCTTGCCCAGGGCAGCTGGGACAGCTAGGATGGGAGACACCTGAGAGCCGTAGGGACATGGAAAGGAACTGGAGTAGATGGCCATGCCATGCCCCTTACTTCCTTCTAGTTGGGACTGGGACCCATGGGAAGGAGACACAAATGAGGCACCCTTCCCACACCTCCCATGTAGGAACGAGGGGTGTGGAGCTGACAGTGCAGTCTGTGGTGCTGAGGAGCCTCTAGGGAGAAGCAGGGTGGGAGAGAGCAGGCTGAAAAGTGAAGCTCAGTTGTCTGTCTGTCTGCCTATCTTCAGGAGCCAGAGCTCTGGGGTCACAGGCCAGGGCCTGGCAACAGTGAGGCACTCTGCAAACAGCATGGGGTGTGTCAAAGTCTGCTGCTGGGCTCTATAAACAGGACTGAGCCCTGAAACATGCGCCAGGTTCTGCAGGGGTCAGCAAAATGCACCAGGATCTGCAACCAGGTCAACACAAACAGATGTTTGTAAGTGAATCAATGAATGAATAAGAGAGAGGGAGGGGGGAAAAGGAGGGACTGGATCTTACTTCGTGGTGTATCCTCAGTGCCTAGCATAATGCCAGGCACATAGTAGATGTGCAATAAATATTTGTTGAATAAATGAGAACTGGGGAAATCTGTCTGTCTTACTCTCAACTAGATCCTCCGAGCTTCCTACAGTGCCTGGCACTTGATAAAAATTTGTTTAATAAGTGCACATTTGGATGGACAGATAGATGAAAAAGAGAGTTGCGGGACCCAAAGTCTGTGTGGAGGGAGAGGTATAGGACAGGAGTTTGGGGAAGGTGATGGGGTCTGCAGGTCCTTCTAAGTGTGGCCTTAGTGCTTGTTCAGACTGGTGACCCCACCCTCCTCAATGTCTGGATGCCTGGAAGCCGACACCAGCCACTCAACTACCTCACCCTGCTAGGGATAGCAGCATCATTCCTCAGGGTTCCAAAATTCTTCTGGCCTCACAGCAGCAAAAAGTAAGCAGAGGGTGTGAGAGATGTCCAGGCGTGGAATAAAATGGAATAAAACACCTTCCACTTGTTCATATCTCACCCACCCCAGTCCTTGCTCTATTCCTTACCCCACAAAAACAAACCCAGGGCAGAGTCTATGGAGGGGGATGTAGCATTGCTTGGATGATCCCCTGGCCCCTATCCAACTCCAGCTCCCATGCAGCATCATATAGGGGTCCCCTTACCAGCCTCCTCAGCTCTGAAGAAGGGCCTATGGGCAGCCTGATGCAAGCGGGGACCCAAGAACAGTCCTGGGGAGGTACCGCAGAGGCAGGGGAGAGGTGGACAGAGCAGGAAGCCAAGAACACCAAGGGAAGTCTGGAAGCCTGGCTCCTTCCTCATTGCCACACAGCAGGCAAGACACAGTAAAGCAGCAATAACCACCAACCAGCCAATGACCCAAAGATTTATTGAATATCTGGCATTCCTACTGTGTTCAGGCACTACAACAAAGGATGCTGGTGTGATCCCAGTTCTTAGGAAGAAACACAATTAGTTAATTAAGCAATTACTATAAAGTGTGATGACTGTTGCCACAGGTGAAGAGTGGGCATCACGGGAGCCCGTGGAGGAAGGGAATGGCCTCAAGGAGGAGGGTAGGAGGCTCTCCCAGGGGAAAGGAAATCTCAGTCAAGGCTGGCCAGGTAAAGGAGCATTCAGGGAGGCAGGTGACAGTTCTGGACATAGGAATAGCAGGTGCAAAGGCCTGCAGCTAAGACAGTACATGACATGTAGAGGAATTCTGCAAGGATGGGCTAGCCAGAGGAAGCATGAAAGTGGTGCCAGACGGGCAGAGAGGGGCCAGAGCCAGGTGGCAAAGGCCTCGTGGCCCATGTTAGGGACTCTGAACTCAACCAGAGGGCCGTGGGGCCAGGTGGAAGATCTCAGCAGAAGGGCTGCCTCCCCCATGGAGGCCGGGATGGAGGAAGCAGTGTGGAGGCATGGCAAGCCTCAGGAGAGGTGACGGTGGCCTAAGGCTAAGGAGGTGGCAGTGAAGATGGCCACAAGAGCACAGTCAAACTGACAGACTTGGTGTTCGATTAGAGAGGGGAATAGAGAGGGGAAGCTCAGTGATGACTTCAGGTTCTGGCTAGAGCAGCAGAATGACCAATGTGGGGCACAGGAGAGAAGCTGTGGGTTTAGGCAGGAAGATGAGGAGGCCCCTTCAAGATGTGTTGAGGAGTCTGCTCGACACTTAGGTGGAGATGACCTGTAAGGAGGCAGCTGGTCTTAGGTTCTCCCTTAGAGATACATATGTGGAGGTCACCAAATCACAGATGGTCATTTCAGCCATGGGCATAGATAGGATAGACCAAGGAGAGGGTACAGAATGAAAAGAGGGTATCCAAGAAAACTAGCCTATAAACCAAGAAACTAACAGCCAACCGCATTACCTAAGTAAGCTGCTAACGAAGGAACTAAATAGCTAACAACTTACTGACCCTTTGACTCATTAATCTAGCAACTTAACCAACTAAATGACTCTCTGGTTAACCAGCTATTAAATCATTTTAATTACTCTCCTATTAACTCATGCAATTATCTAATCAACTAGTCGACCATAAACTATCCAACTATGCCAAAGCCAACATTTCTCCATTCAACAAATATTTGTTGAGCATCTACTTATGAGTTAGGCACCAGGGATACAAAGTCAAAACCCAGTCTCCACCCTTGGGTTGCTCCATTTAGTGGAAGAGATGGTACAGCAACACCACCAGAGGGGGGAAGCCTGGGACCGGGGAAGCTCAAAGGAGGGGTGGGAGGGGAGGCCCAAGAGAGTTCTGAAGAGTGGGCAGGTGGTGGCCTGAAGTGGCCAT
Organism: Daubentonia madagascariensis; assembly: GCA_023783475.1. Taxonomy (NCBI): domain Eukaryota; kingdom Metazoa; phylum Chordata; class Mammalia; order Primates; family Daubentoniidae; genus Daubentonia; species Daubentonia madagascariensis. The sequence goes on from JAKFHU010000747.1 coordinate 33,752,369, forward strand.
GGGTGAGGAGGGTGGTGTTAGAAAGAGTAGTGGGTGGCACACACATTCTAGATATTTTAGGAACTTGGTGACTAGACGTGAGGTGTGGAGGAGAGGGAAGTATCAAGGATGTGACCTGGACTTCTGGCTTGAGCAGCTGAGGAGAGGGGACCCCTGACTGAGCCAAGGCACAGGAGGGTGAGTAGACACAGGGAGAGGGGAGGAGACTGTTTTCAACTGGGATCTGTGTTGCCTGTGGGACACCAGTGGGTCTTTGGAAATAGGATCTAAAGCCAAGGAGAGAGATGTGGGCTGGAGACAGCAATGTCATCAGTACAAAGGGCACTATTCATTCTCTATCCAAGAGTGCACAAGCAGGCAAATATCCCTGCTTGCGTGGAGCTGACAGCAGTGGAATGGATAAGCAAGCACACTTGTGTCTTAGAAGGTAGTAAGTCCTACGGAAACAATAGAGCAAGGAGAGGGGAACCAGGAGTGCAGGGGGTGGGTGGGGTGTGATTTGAAATAGGGCGGTCAGGGTAAGCCTCTGAGAAGGTGGCATTTGAGTAAAGACAAGAGGCGAGAGAGTGAGCCACGTGGGTAACTGCGGGAAGGGTGTTTCAGGCAGAAGGAATAGTCGCTGAAGGACTCTGAGCGTGTTTGAAGAAAGCAACGGAGGTCAGTGTGGCTAGGATAAGGGGAGCAGGCAGCCGGAGGGGGCGGTCAGAGGGTAAAGGGGACTAAATAGGCAGGGCCTTGGCCATTGCAAGGACTTTGGTTTTTTTTCACCCCAGAGACTAAGCCTGAGAGGGAAAGAGGTGGTGATTCTGTTCAGTTGAGTGCCACCTACATAGGGGCAGTCAGAACCCACTGACCCTCATCCAGGTCTCTCTGAGCCTCCCCTTACCCCAGGGCCCAGCCCGAGCTTTGGCTGTCCTGTGGGGGGTGAGAGACAAGTGGGAGAAGCCCCCGAGCTAGGGGCAGTGGGAAGGAGGGGGCGTGGGGAGAGCAGCTGCCAAGAGGGAGAGGCTGAGGGTGGGGCGGGGAGGGGCACTGAAGTGCTGGGAGAGGCGGGGGCTGGGGGTGGGGAATGGGAGAGGGTGCTTACCGCCTCTGGCTGACTACTTGAGACATATTTTGCCTTTCAGATTTTTAGATGCTGTGGAGCCAAAGAGAGGTTACTAGGGCTGGGGGACATGGAACTTGGCCCCACATTCCCATGGGACCTGAGCCCCCCAGGGGAGAAGCCACGGGGAAGCTCCTGCTGGTGCCACCCCTTCAACCCAGCCAGGCGGGTGGGGGCTGCCTCAGCCAATGGGGAAAGGCTTTGGGCCCCGCCCCCCACGCGGCCCACGCTGGCCTCAGGCCCGACCCTGCGCCAGGCCTTGCAGAGGTCCCCCTCACCTTCCCAAGTCTGCATCCCTGCCCGCCACCTCCCCTCAGTGGCTCCAGCCTCTCATATTTGAGTATTATGCCTTTAGCCCAACCTCAAGCCCTCTTGCTGCTGACTTAAACTGTGACTTTCCAGGACCTCTTCCTTGCGTGCATGGGCACACACAGGATGGAGACACAGGATGAGGCCCTGAAAACTCATTCAGTCCATGCACCTCAGAACAAAGTCCACACTCTCACCTTTCCTTAAAATTCCCCCTCATACTCCCGTTTTTTCTCTCAAACTGACAACATGAAGGTAACCCTAGAGCTTCCTCATCCTGTTTGTCCTCCTTATTCTCGAGCCCAGTTCCCTTGAGCTGTAGCACAAATTCACATCCTCAACCCTCATTGCAGAAACCCTCTAGCCCCAGCTCAGGCCCCTCAGGAGGGGCCTCCAGTGGGAGGAACCACCCCGGCAAGCCAGCAGTTGGCCCATCTCTGACCTGCGTCCCTTCTGCTTTGGTCCAGTGCAGTTGGTCTTCAGCTCTCTCCTTGTCCCACCCCCATGCTGTGCTGACAGCCCAGCCCAATATATCCTCCCACTTTCTGCTCCACTGCTGGTCCTTCCAACAGCCAACTTATAGGTAAGGAAACTGAGGCCCAGAGAGTGGGTGTGATGTGCCCATGTCACACAGTGACACGGGACTGCACCAGAACAGAAAACCAGGACTTCAACTCCCAGCTGGGGCTTCCTCCCCAGACAATCCCACAGCCACACTCCCTCCCTCTATGGTCCCCAAGGAGTGGCCCTTCCGGGCCTGGGCCCTGAGGAGGCCACCCTGTCCCCGACCTTCCTGGACTCACCCTGCTGAAGCGCCTTACAATTCTCAGCCTCTGCCCTGGGGGCTTCTCAGTTAAAGCAGATCTTGATCTTGTTCCTCCATGACTGTCTCCAGCTCAGGCTGCACCCGCAGCTGGGGCTCTATTGTCCCTGTGTCTCCAGTCTAGAGCCCGCCTCTCAGCACCCCCAGGGCAGCCTCTGGCGCTGTTCCTGCTATTCTAGGCGAGAGGTCAGTAGAGCAAGGGTTTGGCTGGTGCCACTTGAGCCAAGTCCAGACGCACTGCCCAAAATAGCATCCCTCCTCCCGCCAGTGGCGCCATGGAGACCGAGTTCTGAGGCAGCCCTTGTGAGGTCAGAGGTGGAGCTCTGGGTGGGCACTCTGGGCCTCACAATCCCAGATGAAAGGCCTGTCCTCCAAGCCTGTCTCTGGGCCACAGCCTGAGGAAGCCCTTCCAGAGCCCCAGACCTGGGGAAGGCTGCAGAGGCTCCTGAGCCCCCAGTCATGGAGAGAGCTGCGCAGAATGGGGACTGGAGGTAGAAATTTCTGGAGATCAACAGCCAGGTGGAAGGGTGGGGGGCGGTGGATACCCTGGGTCAGTCCTCAGGGAGCCCCCAATCTGAAGGGGAAAGAGGAGACTCAGGCCTGGTCTTCAGGGGCCCCCAGCCTGAGAGAGGAAGGAGGATGTATAAGCCATACTTGCGGGGAAACTTCAATCAGAGAGAGAGGGTAGAAACCCAGGCTTTGTTGTCTGGGGGCCCTAGTCTAAGACAGGCAGGGGGAAATGTAGACCCTGTCCTCAGGAAACACCTCCCTTAGGAAAGGCAAGAGAGGCCTCTGCAAAGTGGCCACAGCTGGACCAGAATGTGGGGCTTGGGCTCAGGGCTGTGGGAGCTCAGTGACCGAGGCGGGGTCGGGGGAGCCAAGGACCAGCTGCAGTCTGAGAGGACTTCTGGAGCCAGGGTCTGGCTGGGTTCCGAAGGATGGGGGAGCAGTGTGGGATTTGTGTGACCTGTGCTGAGACATGAGTTGTCGCTGGTCTGCAGACTGTAAGACACCTGCCAGGTGGAGTGGTAAACTGTGGGCAGTAGGTCCAGGGAGCTTCTGCGGCCCGGCAGCCCCTCATTGGTGGAAGATGATTTGGTTGCCCAAAGCCCAGAGCTGGGAATGAAACTGTCCTCTAGAGGGTGCCAAAGACCAAGCCAGGTCTGGAACCCACATAGGCTCAGTCCCCACCCCTCCCAGCTTACCCAACAGGGGAGGCTGCAGTCCAAGGGCTTCCTTCCTGGTCAGAAGTCCTCTGTAAGGAGCTAACTCTTCCACTATGGCCCCAGAAGCCTCTGCCCCTCACTCTCCTCTGCAGATTCTAAGTGAGCTCAGGAGGAGAGAGATGTACCCCCGGAAGTGGGAGAGACCTGCCTTTATTCCTTTCCTGTGTGTGCTGTCAGGGTCAGGGATGAAGTAAGGTCAGAAGTGGAGCTGTGGTCTCGGATGAGGTCAGAGCCCAGGCAGAGTTGGATTGGGCTGGGGTCAGGTTGGTGAGGGAGGGAACTGGGATCTGTGTTGGGGACAGGGATCAGGCCCTAGGCTGGATGCTGGGGATGGAGAGGTGGAGAAGACACAGTCTCATCTGTCCCCTGGGACAGACAGGTAAGCAGCAGGTCATTTAGGACACTCCATGGTAATGTGGAAGGAATATAGGGAGCAGCTAATCCAGTTTGGAGGGGACAAGGATTTTCCAGAACAGGTGACATGGGAGCAGAGTCTTCCAAGATGAGCAGGGGGAGGAGGGGAATGATGATATTTGGAGCCATCTGAAGCCTGATCGGATTGTGAGAAAACCTGGCAAATGTGAGTGGCTTGCAGAGGGCTAGAGGAGTGGGCAGGGGTAGACCGTGAAAGGCTTTGTCTGCTAGGCCAAGTGCTTCAGACTTTATCCTGAGGGCCTGAGGAGCCTTGGAAGAGTTCTAAGGAAAGGGAAAAGCAAAGTAGCCAACCTGGGATTCCTGAGGCCTCTGGGCATCCAGCAGCAGGGGTGCAATTGGGCCTGGGCTCGGTAAAAGGGTCTGGCAGGAGAAAGAGAACAGGAGGCATCAGCCCCTGGGCATTCACCGCAGGAGTCCATGGGATTGCCCAGGAAGCACCAGGAGTGGGGCAAGGGCCAGGGGCAGGATTCTGGGGAACAGGAGATGACTGAGAGGAAGCAGGTGAGAGGGAGATGGAAACCTAGACACTGGGCTGCCCAGACAGGAGCCAGCAGGCAGTTGCGGCCCCAGAGTTGGGTGCTGGGAGGGACCAGCCGGGCAGGTGTTCGCAGAGAGCTACCTTGAAGAGCTGGAGAGGATGGATGGTGTCTGCAGTGCTGAAGAAGCAAAGGTTAAGAAGGTAGAAAATTCAACTGTGGAGAGAAGAGAGGCAGCTAAAGGGGCCACCAGGGTGAGAGTCAGGGTCAGACTTGTGAAGCATGTTAGTCTGGGCACAGCCTGGGGGGTCTCTGGGGTCAACGGGGATAGTGAGGGGCAGAGAGGGGACACCTGGGGTCTTTTCTTCATAGGGTGGGCTCTGAGTAGGGTTACCAGATAAATACAAGATGCCCAATTAAATTCAAATTTCAGAGACACAATATTTGCAATATTTGGGACAAAGTCACACTAAAAATGTATTCGTTGTTTCTCTGAAACTCATATTGAACTTGACATCCTTTTTTTTTTGGAGACAGAGTCACACTCTGTCATCCCGGCTAGAGTGCAGTGGCATGATCATGGCTTACTAACTGGCTCACTGCAACCTAAAACTCCTGAGTCCAAGTGATCCTCCTGCCTCAGCCTCCCAAGTAGCTGGGACTACAGGTGCATGCCACCACACTGGGCTAATTTTTTCTATTTTTAGTAGAGATGGGGTCTCGCTCTTGCTCAAGCTGGTCTCAAAGTCCTGGCCTCAAGTGATCCTCCCACCTCGGCCTCCCAGAGTGCTAGGATTACAGGTGTGAGCCACAGTACCCAACCTGACATCCTACATTTTTGTTTGCCAAATCTGGCAGCCCTAGCTCTGAGCCGCAATGAAGACCCTTCCAGATGCCTTGCATGCTGAACTGGATTTGAGTCCTAGGTGGGCATTAAATTCACTGTACCCTTGGCTCAGTCCCTGCCCTGGGCCTCTGTTTCCCCACCTATAAAACAGGGTTAGAAGATATGAGGCCCCTCTACCCAGCTGATTTTAGCATCCAAATGCAGCCCAGGAAAAGGTATGTGAAGGCAGCAGCAGACCATTAGGTCAAAAATTAATTTGGTGGAAATGATAAATTGGTTGATGAATTGGTGATACTGGTGTGCTACAGGGCAATTTTTGCAAACTTTGATGTGTCTTTAAGCATTTGGTCCCCCTTCTGGAAATTGTCTGGTTTTCTAATTCTAATTTTGTCTACAGTGCAATTATTTTTGCTAGTGAAGGGTTGGAAATTACCCAGTGTCCATCAACTCTCATTTCTTACTACACTAAAAATCTTACAGGCCGGGCGCAGTGGCTCACGCCTGTAATCCTACCACTCTGGGAGGCCGAGGCAGGTGGATTGCTTGAGCTCAGGACTTCGAAACCAGCCTGTGCAAGAGTGAAACCTCTTCTCTACCAAAAATAGGAACAAAAGATCAGCCGGGTGTCGTGGCACGCACCTGTAGTCCCAGCTACTCGGGAGGCTGAGGCAAGAGGATCGCTTGAGCCCAGCAGTTGGAGGTTGCAGTGAGCTATGATGACACCACTGCAACAGAGCGACAGAGCGAGGACTCTGTCTCAGCAACAATCTTAAAAAAAAAAAAATTTTTTTAAAAACTTACAGTGTGAACTGGTGATTGGGGACATTAATGTTCACCTAGCCAAAAACTTAAGTATTTATGAACACATAGCCAAAGAAGTTGAGCAGACATAATTGTAATTGTCTGTCATTGGAATGGAAATTTTTTAAAAATAGAAAACAAATAAAAATTCAGCACTCAAACCTGTTCTAAGTAAAATAAATAAATAAATAATTTTTAGAAATCTCAGATCCTTTTCTTTTAGTATTTTATTACCTAAAATACAACCACTGTTAACATTTTGGTAGTACATCCTCTCCCCATTTTGTCAACAATAAGTAGAATGATCCATAAAGTTTTATAAGACACTTTTTTCATTCAAACATTAATTGAAAATATCTTCCCATGCCAATAGGTCCACATCCATGTCATGTGTGTGTCTGTATAGCATTCCACCTGATAGATATTCCATAACGTGGAATCCCCCTGCTAATGGGCATTTAGATTGTCTTTAATTTTAAACATATCCGACTCTTCTCTATTAGGAACAGTGTGGTACAAACATAATTAGCTGAAACCCAATTAGGAATGAAAATGCAAATCAAAATTTTTAAAAATCAGAATGAAGAAAAAAAAATGATTAAAGATGTTAAAAACTTCTCTGAATTTCTTTCAAATGCCCCCAAAACTGTTGACATATTAAAAACTAATAATTTCAGCTAATTGTCTCAAACAACATACCATATGATTAACTTACTTAACATGTAAGTAAGTTACACTTGTGGTTTTTCAGACTTTTTTGAGCCACAGAATCCTTTGTATAACTCAGGAGCCCATGATGTAAACAAGTAAGGAAGGAGCTGCAGTGGCTCCAGGGGCAGGGATGGGGGTGGAAGGGCAGTGTAGGTCCCTCCAGGAATGCTGGTCTCTCTGGAATCACCTGAAGCCATGAAGATTCTCAGACTGCTCAAAAAAGAAAAGACCCTTAAGCCTCATCCAGGTAAGTGTCCCCTTCCAAGCTCATTTTTCAGGTAGGAAAACAGATTCAGAGCAAGGTACCAACTTGCGTAAGATCGTCCAGAACTAGAACATCCAGACTAGGGCTCTGCCCCTGCCCCAGGAGGCCAGGGTCCCCCACCTAGGTGGCTAGGCTGAGGAGGGGCCAGGGCACAGGCAGGACCGAGAATGGTCTTTAATTCTGACACCCACCAATTACCAGAACTCCTCCATACCCCGAGCCCAGGTTCTCATCCTTCTTAGAGTCATACATGGGCCTCCAGGACAGAGCAGATGAAAACTAAGGCAGACAGGATCAGGCACAGCCATATGCCCAAGGGCAAAGATCCTATATAAGTCAAGGAACCAGAATTCATACCCAGACCTGCTCCACTCTGAAACCCATGTCAAGCTGCCTAACTTGGCATCTGAAACCAGGGATAGAGCTCAGGCCTATCACTTTGTAGTATGAGCTGGAGCTACCAGGGTAAGCTTCCTGGAGGAGGAGGGTCTCGTTAACAGAAGCATCCAGGGAGATAACACTGAAGGAATTTACCTATATGTGTGAGAAGCATTTGTGTCTTTGTATATGTCTATATGTGAACATGTGTCTGTGTTAATGGACAGGGGTGTGTGTGTGTGTGTGTGTATGTGTCCATGCATGTGCTTATCTGTGTCTGGTTTTGAACATGAAAGCCTCTCTGTGGAGATACACACACGCGCACACACACGCACACAGAGTCATGCACACATGAGCATGCACCCATTCTGCTGGGTTAATGTTTTCCTGCCTGCGTCAGCACGGTCCCAGTCAGTGGGCAGCTCGCTGCAGGTACGTGCCCTATCTGATCTGGTCAGGGGCTGTGGGTCTGGAACAGGGGCTTGGGGTGGGCAGGGAGCCTGTCTCAGTTCCCCCAGGGCAAGCTACACTCTCTCCACTCTTCTGCTCAGCCTGAGAAGGGAGGCAGCCCCAGTGTAGTGTGACTGCCCTGTCTCCCTACTCACACTGGGGGCTCCCTGGTGGTGCAACCTCCCTGACTCCCTCCTGATGAGCAAGGCCAGCTGCTCCCTGACATGCCCTCCTCCCACCTCATCTGTGCTCAAATCCTGAGGCTTCTCCATGCATAGCTGTCCCCTTGAGGACAAAGGGAAGAGAGACCCTGGGAAATGCTCATAGTGAGTCCTCCTTTAGCAGGAAAGCAGCTTTGTGAGCCAGTGGGAAGGTGGAATTCGATTGACAGCTTTCCAGGAACACAGTGATTGCACCAAAGGCCTGTGCAGAGAGGTCTGTGTGAGCAGAGTCTGGGGCACCGACGCCCACAGGCATTGAGCCTCAGCCAGGAAGGCTTGGTGGAACATGGGGACCCTAGGAAGGGTGGGGCCTTCCCAGTTCCTGGGCCTCTCCCTGTGTCGCTGGAGGGTCCTCCCACACCCGCACTAGTCCCTGGGGTGTGGGCTGGGCCAGAATGGGTTGGGCAGGCAGACACTGTCTCTTCTGCTCTTGGCAGAGCCCAAGGTCCAGGGTGAGTCAAACCCAGGTGTCCTGGCTCCTAGCCCAGCTTGAGGATGCCCCAGTGCATCTCTGAACAGGAGAGACAAGGATGGAGCATGGAGGGAGGAAGACACCACTGGGGTTATGCCCTACAATGCAGCTTCTGTGCCTTCTCACTTCCCTCAAGCTCCATCTCTGGACAGTCTCTTCCACACCCTAAGGCCCCATTCTGACTTTCTAAGGCCCTTGGCACTTTTTTTTTATTGTGGTAAAAAATGCATAACATAAAATTTGCCATCTTAACTATTTTTAAGCATACAGTTCAGTAGTGGTAAGTGTATTCACATTGTTGTGCAACTGATTTCCAGAACTTTTTCATCCTGCAAAATTGAAACTCTATACCCTTTAAACAACTCCCCATTTCCCCTCCCCAGCCCCTGGCAGCCACCACTCTACCTTCTTTTTCTATGAATTTGACTATTCTAGATACTTCATATAAGTGGACTCATACACTATTTGTCTTTCTGTGATTGGCTTATTTCACTTAGCATAATGCCCTTAAGGATCATCTATGTTGTAACATATATGAGAATTTCCTTCCTTTTTAAGGCTGAATAATATTCCATTGTATGGATATACCACATTTTATTTATCCATTCATCCATCCATGAACACTTGGGTTGTGCTATTGTGAATAATGCTGCTATGAACATGTGTGTGCAACTATCGTTTTGAGATCCTGCTTTCAATTCTTTTAGATAGATATGCCCTTGGTATTTTGGCTTTTTTGGGCCCCTTCTTCCAGAAAAAAATTTTTTAATTTTATAATATTTTTATAACTGTGCTGGCATAAAGACAAATATATTAATAATATTAAACATTTTCTTCAGTCTACAAGTTCATTTTTTCTTATTTGAAGCAAATTAAAACATTTAGTGGGGCTAGGTGCAGTGGCTCATGCCTGTAATCCCAGCACTTTGGGAGGCTGAGGTGGGAGGATGGCTTGAGCCCCAGAGTTTGAGGTTACAGTGAGCTATGATCATGTCACGGCACTCCAGCCTGGGCAACAGAGCAAGACCCTGTCTCTCAAAAAATTAAAAATTAAAAAAATTAAAATTAAAAAAAAACATTTTGTGAGCACTTAGATGAAACATTTTCATGAGTACTGTGCCTACAGTATATAAGGGAGACATCAGCCCTGCACATCTCTCAGGTCCTCTTCCAGCACACAACTGCTGCCATCTCCCCAGTCTCCATTCATAGCCCAGAGCTTACCCCACTGCTCAAGAACAAGTGATCCAGCTCTCTCTCTTGTCCCTCTTGTATGTCTAGCGGGCACGTCTACCTTCACCTGTTCCAACCCGACCTCATTGAACCCTCCCCCCATCTGCCCCTTTCCCGAGGGCCTGTCCCAAGGAATGTTCCTCCCCACCACATCTCTGGAGGTTTCCCTCCAGGAGTCACTCATCTGCTCCCTCTTTCATAGCCCCCTCAGTCTGCCGCAAATCTATTCCACCTCCAGGAGTCTCTTTGTGGGTCTCCCAGTCTGCGCATCCCCTCACCCTTTCTCTATTTCACCATGACATTTCTAGCCCCCAAGTTTCCATGATTCCCCACTACTTGAAGTCTTCCGAGCCTCCTTCCCCGTGATGCACAGGAAAAGCCCAAGCCTGAACTTTTCAGCTGTGCTGTTCCATGCCTTTACACCTGCGGTTACCTCCCCTGCTTCCCCAATCTGCCTAAACAACTCCTATTAGTCTTCCTGGGCCAACTCAAGTTGGCCCTCCTCTGTGAAGCCTTCCCTCTCAGCCCAGGCAGAGCGGAGGCCAGTTTGTCCTGGCTTCCAGGGCACCTGTCTGCACCTTTGCCACAACACTTGCTATCCTTTTGATGAATCTTTTTGTGTGCCTTCCCTCCAAGGCTGTTAGGACAAGCCCCACGTGCTTTCATTTGAGATTTCCCAGAACATGAGCACCCAACTGGCGTTAACTGAGAGAATATAAGAATGAATCACTTATCATGTAGGTGATGGAAGAGGATAATGATATTATTGTGGTTTAATGATATGACTATGGTTGACATTATGGTTGGATGGAATAGTAGCAAGGAAACCAGGACATGTTGATGAATGAATTTAGAAGTCAGTGAGGGTTGGGGGAGGGACCCTCCTGAGACAGACTACAGCTTGCTCAGCTCTAGGGTGATGATCTAGGTGCCTCTGTTGCCCTGTTCTACACCCAGGGGGGCGTCCAGAGAGCTGGTCTCACCATCTGTACCCCTTCCCATCTCAGCTAGCTGGGGAGGGGTCCAGGTGCTTCTGCACAGGGGCATGAGCTCAGCTCTCACCTTCCTGCCCCACTGTGGCAGGTGCCAAAGTCCCTCCTATGCCCACAACTCTGAGCCTTCCTCTTGATGTCCCTCAGCCCCAAAATGGGCATCTTAGGGCAGGCTTGCCATGGCAGGAGAGACAAGGAAGAGGGAGGGAGGATGTGACCAACCACAGAGTGGGCGTGAGTGGAGTTGGAAGGGGGGGGGAAGTCAGAGGTGCTGCCGGTGCCAGACGGGGCTGACCCAGAGAGCCTAGCACCCCTTGTAGGGACAACGCATCGTGCTTCAGTCCCAAAGAAGGCTTCCCTCCAACTATGTGTAGGTCAGAGGAGCTAGGGTGGTGGGGGCAGAGTGGGCATAGATGACTTCCCAGGGCCAGGCCAGCTCAAGAGATGCCCAACCCCAAATCCTGCCCCACATACCTTTAAAGCATTTCTAAATGAAAATTTCAAGAAGGCACAAAAGTAGATATGAATCCCCATTATCCAGACTCTAGAATCATCAACTCGTTTAATCTATATTTTTCTTCTCAAGTATTTTAAAAAAAATTCCAGCCACTCTGTCATTTTATTCCTACATTTTTCAGTGTTCATCTCTAAAACATATGAATGCTTTCTTACATAATCAGTGCCATACCTAACAAAATGAACAATTCCATGGAATGATCAAATACCTGCAATTGTTTCAAAGTGTCTTTTTGCATTGATTTGTTGGTTTATTTGAGTCAGGATCTAAACAAGTTCACATATTACCTTGAGTTAAATGTTCGCTTAAACAAGAGAGTCCCCCTTTCTGAGATCTTAATTTGTTCATGTCACTGCCTTGTTGAATAAATGTGGTCCTATAGGAAGTCCCATGTTCTGGATTTGTCTGTTTGCTTCCTTGTAATGTCATTTAGCTTTTCCTCCATCTCATATATTTCTTAGAATATACAAGAAGTTAGCTCTAATGGTGTGATTTTATTTAGGTTCAATTTTTTGTGTGGGGTGAGGCAGAGAATCCTTTGTAGATGGTGCTGTGTACTTTCTATTGCATGCCATCAGGAAACACATAATGTCTAGTTGCCTCATGCTTAGTGATGCTGACCAACCAGTGGGCTCAAGGGGTGACAGCCTGACCCCTCCATGATCACATTCCCTCCATCAGGATAAAACCTTCTGGTTTTATCCTTTGGTTTCTACCTAAATCAATTTCAAAATCTTTCCACAATAAAGCATTTTAAAGGAAAAGCTCCAAGCAGCAATTTCTTACCCACGGGAAAGAAAGAGTCTAAAAATGGTGGAGTCTCAGGAACCAGGTTAATTGGAGCAGGGAGGAGAGTCAGGATGAGAGACACATCATGAGGAGGATGACAGAAAGACTGGGGTGGTGGCAGGAAGGAGCAGTGGAAAAACCCAGGGACAATCTGGCCAGGAGCCTGAGTTTGGGACTGGTTTGAGGTTTTCTTATGCAGGGCCCCACCTGGGTGGTGAGCTGTTTATAGCTCAGGCTTTATGGACAGACAGACCTGAACTTGAATCCAGCTCAGCTTCTTAATCTGCATTGGGTGACTAAAAGCAAAATATTTAACTGAGCATAATCATCTGTAAAATGAAGATATTAATGCTCACCTTACAGAGTTGTTGAGAGAATGGACTGAGTTGGTAAGGGGCATAGCAAGTTCTTGGCACAGTAAACGCTCTGGGTGGTGGGTAAGAAGCCTGTTTGAGGAAGGGGAACCCTGTACTTCATGCCTCCTACCCATCTCCAGCCCTGAGGGACTCTTGCCTGAAGCCAGGGCCAACCTGGAACGGCTGGGGGTAGAGTATAATGTGCTCATGCCACAGACAGCAAGACTGATGCACAGGGACTTCCACCCACATCTTCAGCTGCTCCAGCCGGGCGACTGGTCTCCCAGCTATTCCCATTGCAGCCTGGTGGCTCAGCTCTCTGGACGTGAATCCCTAGTCCACCCCTAGGGCCTGGGGTCCAGGCTGCCCCAGGCACCCTGCAATCGCCAGCGCAATCAACAGGCAGCAGTCTCACTGAGCAACTGGGGGACCCAGGCGTGACACATCCTAGGGCAGGCAGCCTACTGGAGAGCCCTCGCCTGCTGAGCCTGTTGGGGGCGGGGCTGTAGATTCCCAGGTGATTCCTCCCTCGCTGGGAACACAGCAGGTGCACAATAAATGTATGTTGAGAGAATTGGGCTCCCCCTGCCCTGAGTGGGAGTGAAACAGTTTTTCAGGGAGGGCAAGTCTCCCTGTGGGGGTGGGGGGGTTGTCTTGGGCATGCCCAGGAATTCGTGGCTTCAAGACCCTGAGCCCTGGTGGGGAGCAGCTGGGGCGGGCGGAGAGCTGGGAGCTCCTCACTCCTGCGCCTGTTGCAGCCTGTTTACTCCCGCCCTGGCAGCTCCCACCCACAACCCTGCCCCCAGTGAGCCTCCCACCTGCTTTCCGCAGCAGCTGAGGCCCTTGATGGGACAGGGTGGGGAGGGGGTGGACCCCACTCCGCAGACTCCCAGCCACATCCTTTTCTCAGCACCCATGAGGCTGGCATTAGCGCCCTCTGCTGGAGGTCTAAGCTACGCCTTTGGCCTGAGTCCTTTGGAGGAACCACCTAGCAGCCCCCACCTCCAGCGCTCCACAAGGGACTGACAGCGCCCGCCTTAGCCCCAGGATCCTGCTCCATCCTGCCCAGCCCACAATCCTTAGCTGTGGCTTCCAGGTTTTCTTTTCCACCTCACCTGTGTTGTTTTCTTTGTTGTGTTGACTTTAGTGCTGTCTCTGTTTGCTCTGGCTATGCCTACAGCCCCAGGATGAACACTCTGAGCCCAGGAAGTGTGAACCTGAGAGACAGCAAGCTGCAGTGGGGGTGGGGAGAGAGAGGAAAAGATGCGAGCTGGTTCCCCACCTCAGTCTGGAGTTCACTGCTGTTTACCCCTGGCAGGCAAGCAGGGTTGGGGCCTAGGGGCAGGAGTGGATGGAGAGAATTTCCCAGCCTCACCAAGGGCAGGTCTTGGCCTGTCACTTTGATAATTTGTTTTGAAGCTCAGCCCCAGAACTCTAAAGGCCTCACATCTCCAGTTGGTTTGAACACCTCTTGTAGGGCAATGCAAGTTTCCTGGAGATTGCTACCTGATCTTAGCCCTTGGTCCTTCAACCAAACAACACAGGGAATGCCACCATCCCCCATGCAACACCCCCAGCACCAAGGCTTCCTGACTTTCCATACACTTCCATAAGAACCCAGCAGTCTTGTGAGGTGGCCCCACAGGGATTCTTGCCCCCTTCATTTTAACATGGGGAATTTGAGCCCCAGAGAGGGTAAAGGAACAACTCCAAAGTCACTAAGTGAGAGCTTGGAGTAGTCCAGGCTTCCTGGCTCCTAGCCCAGACTCTTTGCCCCACTTCAAGCATCTCTTAGATCATGGAGCTTGATGGGAAGGCAGCACCAGGCCCCGGGCGCTGGGCCAGGGGCCAACACACCCAGTCATGGAGTGTGCACACAGTGCATGCCAGCGTACACAGCACCACGCAAACCAGGGGCATGGGCAGCCCAGGGCTGACATTCTCACCCCATGTCCCGGCAGACCAGACACCACCAGGATCCTTATGTCCTTCCCACCCGTAGAGAGGGTAAGAGAAAGCTCTGACTCAGTGCCCACCTGCCACTCACTGCTCCTGCCTGCCTGTGTGGCCTGTGGTGTGTGCATGCCCTCTCTGGGTTAGGATGGGGAATCCACCCTGGCCTACAGTCAGGGTCTTAGGGATAAGCTTAGGGAAACTGCTGCCGTCACCACAGGCTTAGGACACCCAGCTCTGCCGCTGCTCCAGCCCTTCTTGGGGAAGATGATCTGTCATCACGGAGCCCTCCCCACCCACCACCACCCAGGCCTCCTTCTCTGATGGCTTATCAGGCTCTGAAGCTGCATCCCTCTTTCAGAGAGACACCTGCACCCATGCTCATGTGCTCTGGGAAGTGCTGTGTTCACCCACACCACCTCCGCCTTCTACCACACGCTTGCTTCACATCCAGTGTATGTGGGCTGTGTGCACAGGGACTTCCTGTATCTGCATAGTCAAACACAGGTGCACATCTCAGACCCAGGCGTGTAGTGCAATATATGCACGTACCCATATAGATGAACACACAGGTGCTGCACTCTGTATACCCCCTACCCCTTCCGGAACAAGGGCCATCTGAGGGTCAGGGGTGAGTCACCTGCCAACCCGTGGGACCTGCTGAGCCAGCAGGATAGGAAGCCCCAAGCTGACAGCTGTGGCCTCAGGGAACCAACACCCCATGTGGGGCCCGCCCTGCCACCAACCTCCAGTGCCCCCCAACCCCCTACCTCCACCCTTATCACCTCCTGCCCACACCCTCAGCCAGAACTCATGCCAGAAACGCATTTCTATTCCTTTAAAATATATACCTGCTGCTGAGCTGTCTGCCACTGTGCCTCAAGGGCTACCATCAAACTTCTACTCTTAAAATAAAGATGCTCTCAAGGAAAAACCAGGGTGGCAGCAGGACCCATCCTCTCTCCTCTCCTCTGTCCAAACCCCGAGGCTCCTAACTAAGTTCCCTCCATGGAAGCCCTTCTTGTGGATGGTAATTCACACCTCTCACCCCTCTTAGCTCACACACACTTGCGCAGAGAGCCCCATCCTAGGCCCAGACAGGCTTTTTCCCCTCCTGCCCTCTCTCACCTGTGTATTCCTGCTCAGGAGTCTATCCCCAAGTCTGGGAACTCCCTGCAGACAAAGGGGCAGTCTGCAAACATAGACAGAGAACCAGGAGGCCAGAGCAGCCCAGCTGAGTGGATTGTCCCCCAGACCAGATGAAGGAAGCTGGTTGAAAGCCCACTTGGCTCCTCCCCTGTCTCAGCAGCACACACAGTTGGTCACTGAGTCAGGTTTTGCTGGGTCTAAAGAATGTCCTCAACTCCTACTTGGTGCCAGGCATATCTGCAACTACACAGTCAGCTTTGTACATGCATTAAAATTACAAAACATCATCTAACTCTCTCCATCTTTCTAATCTGAAAATTTAACATATAGTGGTTAAGAATATAGTCTCTGAAGCCAGACTGTCTGGGTTAAAATCCCAGCTCTGCTGCTTGCTAGTTACTTAATCTCTCTGTGCCTTAGTTTCCTCATCTGTAAAAAGGAGGTAATAGCATCCACCTCATGAAGTTGTTGTGAATACTAAGTGAGTTAATAACACACACACGCGAAGTGTTTAGAGAGAGCCTGGCCTATAGTAAGTGCTTTTAAGAGTCTGCAACTATTATTCTCCCTCCCTCCATTTAGTCCCTTATGGTCTGTCCCTAACAACCCAATCTTCGTATAGCTGTCAACGTGATCTTCTAAACACGAATGTGACGGGGTCACTCCTTCACTCAGAATCCTTCCTTTGCTCCCAACAGCCCTCAGCACGGTGTCTGGCTCCTCAGCCCTGCTCACAAGGCCCCTCACGTCTGTCCCAGTGTTCCAGCCTTACCACTTCCCCTCTCATGTTGTCTTGAAAACCCTGACTCCCCTCAACCCTGTCTGCTTCTGTCCCATGGTGTGCTGGTAAATGCGTAACAACTGGCTCTCTGTAAAAAATGTGTGCATATATGTGTATGTACATTTATTATAAATTTTAATGGTATAAAGCTGTAAAATAGAACATAATTTACAAATAAATACTAAAATATACAGTGTTCTTTATTGTAAATTCTACAGAGTCAATTGCTCTATAGAATACTTTCTTTAATTTTTGCCAACCTTTATATCTGCAGCCAACCTGTGGTTGCAATTCATAGGATTTGACAAAATCAGACTATGAACAAATGCTTTATTACTATCCAATTCAACAAAGAAGTCATTCATGTCATTGACTAATGAGTATAATTCCAACATAAACGGTGGTTATTTTCATTTACATTAAAGAGTAAGACAAAAATTTTAAAATGAAGACGTGTTGAAACTTCACTCATTCACTAATGATGTAAGTGGCCTTTTTTGCTGAATTGGATAATAGTTTTCAAATATTAGAAGAACGTTTCCTCAATGTTTTGTGCTATTCACAATATAATGGCTACAGACACAACACACTTTTAAGTTTAATCTGAATTATTAACATTTTCTCCATCACTTTCTTAAGTCTAGACCAGGATGTAAAGGGCCAGACAGTAAATATTTTAGGCTTTGTGGGCCATATGGTCTCTGTAACAGCTACTCAACTCTACTATTGTAGCATGAAAGCAGCTATAGACAAGATGTAAATTAATGAACATGTCTATGTTCCAATAAAACTTTATTATGGACACTGAAACTTGAATGTTACAAGTTTCTACGTGTCGTGAACTATTCTTCTTTTGATTTTTTTTCAACTATTAAAAAATATAAAGGCCATTCTTAGCTCACAGGCTGGATTTGGCCTGCAGGTTGTAGTTGGTCAACCCCTCGTCCATGCAATCAACAAAATAAGTTAAGCCCTGATTTGTAGTGTTTATCAATTTCGACAATGCAAATTATTCCACCATGGCTTATTTCCAACTACCAACGTGATGTCACTGAACAAGGAGTTGGGAAGAGATGAGCAGAGCACACCATTATAAGAGTTTTCTCCACCTTAAAGATACAATAGATGTAAATACCTTAAAGAGCATAGGTAATAGTAAAATGTAGTAATAATTAGGAGGTAATGAGTTTTGATTACATATTATCTTTGTTTTTAAAATAATTTAGCTAATTACATGTTTATATAATTTAATTGTTAGTAGTGGCATTGTTTAACATGCAGTCTGCAAAATTCTTGAAAATTTAACACTTGCCTCTTGTGAGCCTGTTGGGGTGGCTCCAGCACACCACTTCCTATGCCTGTGCCTCCCCCACAGCTCCCCCTGGCAAATGCCAACACACTCTTCAAGACTCAGTAGCCACATCATGTCCTCTCTGCCTCCCCAAGACTGGATGTGGTGCCTTCTGCGGGTTCCCACCACCATGTGGGCTTCTTTCTTTCACAGCCACTAAAGGCTGGGCTACCTCACTTATTTTCTGCCTGTTTTCCTTGGGAAGGAAAAAGGAGCATGGGGACAAATAGTCTTGCTCACCACAGAATCCCTAGGGCTTAGAAAGTGCCTGGCAGATAGAAGGCACGCGATAAGTATGTATGGAATGAAGTAGGAAGGGGCTGAGGAGCTTTGCAGAGGGATCCTGGGGCAAAGAGACAGGATCAGGGAAATGGGGTTCTGATGAGAGGGGCTTAATCCAGGGGCTCAGAATGTCTGTGAAGCCAAGGGTGAGAACTACCCTAGTTGTTGTGGGGGCCTTCAGATCTGCTTGCATCCTAAAGCACCACTCTGCCCCCAACAGGTCTAGGCTTCCCCCTCTCCACCCTACTCAGCCCAAATTTCATCTGTGTTTTCTCTTAGCTCCCCAGGACTTCAGAATGGATTTATAAGGGAGACTCTCTAGTCTTCAGTGACCAGGTCAGGGGACATTTTGTCTTGCAGCTCCTCTTAGTAGGCAGCGACCAAGGAGATTTTCCCCTTTTCACAGAGGAAAGACTGAGGTACAGAGCTTGCTTGACCCAAGCCTCAGATGTCCCAGGGTTTCCTCTTCAGCTGTGAATTCCCCAAACCCTGGCTGAGAGCTTAGACTTCCCTGTCCTCCAGGTCATCATGTTCATCTTCCCTGCCTTCTAACAAGACAGCCCTCTCTCCCATGGAGGGATGGTGTGATTTCTCCCTTCCCTCCTCAGAAGCAGCCCAAATAAGGAGACACCTCATTCTCCCTGATCCACCATAATCTGCCCATCCTATAATCTAACCTGAATGGCTCCTGCTTTCCTAACACTGCCTTTCCTTCCCAGAAAGGGATGTTTGCTCCCACCCTAAAAGTGACCTCACCAAGGGGCTGTTCTCTACTCTCCAGCCCCTCCCCAGGCCCGTGGCAGAACCAGGACCTAGCCCAGCCCAGCATCTGTCTCTGGAGTTCCTGGAGGTAGTCACCAAGTAAGGGCAGCCAGCCTGCTGGAGCCACCTCTCCCATCCCTGACCTTTGCCTGGGATCCACCCCATCTCCCTCCTCTCCAGGACACAAGCACACACACCCCACCCTGGGGCCCAGGCTTCACTGTCCACCTGTCCAGACTCCCCTTCAATCCTGCTGGTGACACACCCAACCCAGCCAGTCCCCTGTGATACAATATTTCACTCAGGTCAGAGAGAAGAGCAGGAAGAGGAGGCCTGAGGGGTAACCTCCCTTCACCCTCATGGCTGACATCCCTTTCCCAGCTTTGGACCTTCCATGAAGAACCTCAAGGCCCAGTTCACAAAACATCCCAGTTTTACAGGTGAGCAGAGTGAGGCCCAGAGAGCCAGCCCAAGGCCTCAGGGTGGGTTAGTGGCAAGGACAGGACTAGATCCCAGGCTAGCTCCTATGCAGAGGTCTCGTGCACAGAAAGGCCTCCTCCCCACAGAGAGTCTCCAGCGATGAGACTCAGAGGGTTTCCCTGAGGGAGCCAGAGGGTGCCAGAGGAGTCACAGGGAGGGACACCCTTGCCCTGCAGAGTTTTGTGAGCTTGAATGCCTCTGAAATCACTCCCAGCTCAGTGCTGAGGGGAGGAAAACAGACAAGCTCACCCAGTAATCCTTACATGTGGCATATAAAATGGAGGTAGGAATGGGGGCAGTCTTCCCCAGGAGCAGGCAATAGGGGGTGCATCATTGGAAGTGAGCTTAAAATCAATTAAACTGGGCTGGGTGCAGTGGCTCATACCTGTAATCCTAGCATTTTGGGAGGCCGAGGTGGGAGGATCGCTTGAGGCCAGGAGTTCAAAACCAGCCTGAGCAATATGGTGAGACCCCATCTCTGCAAAAAATTTTTTTAAAAATTAGCTGGACGTGGTGGCACACACCTGTAGTCCCAGCTACTAGGGAGGCTGAGGCAGGAGGATCACTTGAGCACAGGAGTTTGAGGTTGCAGTGAGCTTTGATGATGCCACTGCACGCTAGCCCAGGGAACAAAGCAAGACCCTGTCTCAAAAAACAAACAAACAAAAAATACCCCAAAAGTCGGTCTGCTTCTTATTGTCACCATCTGCAGCAATTCTAAACAATGTCAGTGATAAAACACGCAGATGAGGTGGCTCACTCCCACTGCCCCCTACCTTTAGCATACCACTGTTCCTATCTACAGATTTACCCCCAAATTCCTGCTTATCAAATCTACACTATTTCTTAGATCAGAAGACAGAAGACAACTTCATCACCTTTGGAGAATTTATGAGTCTTTTTAGGACATCTTTTTCTGAATGTCTACTTCTGAACATCTTAAGCAGTGTTGATCAGTTCCTACACGGGCACTTCATTTATTCATTATTCATTTATCCAACAGCCACGGAAACCTTCTCAAGTGCTAGGTGCTGGATGTGCATTGGAAAGCAAGTCACAGTGTCAGCTGTGGAGGACTTCCAAGGCATGTGGGAAAGCTGGTGAGTAAACAAAGTTACAATGCAGATATTAGAGGTAATAAGCACAGGGGCCTGTGGGAGTTGAGAGGAGACCACTGAACCAAGCGCAGGGCTCAGGGGAACATCAGGGAAGCCTTCCTGGAGGAAGGGAAACCCCCTTTAACAGCAAAGATGAGAAGGAGTCAGCCAGGCAGAAGCACTGGGGAGAGAAAGGATAGTTCCCCCAAAGAAGAGGGAGCTGAGGAAACCTGGGAGATGTGTGGCTGGAACAGGCTGGGAACACCATGACACTGGAGAGCTCAGCCTGGGCTGGATCATGAACTGTCCTGTGCTTGCTCCTGAGAGTGACAGGAAGCCACTGAAGGTCTGTAAACAGGGGAGTGGCAGGGGCAGATTAGTATATTAGAAAGCTCTAAAGTATGACTGTAGCTCAGAAGGCAGGGATTTGGCGTGGGAAGAGCAAGAGTAGAGCAGAGAAACTGGTTAGGAGGCACTGGAGTAATAAAGGCAAGAGATGGTGGTGGCTGGAACAAAGGGAGTCACATCAGGGATGGAAAAAGGGGCTGGGCTGGAGCTGAGGTGAACAGCTGACTGTGGGGGTGCAAGAGCATGGGAGCCAGAGCCTGGGGTAGCTCCCAGGTTTCTAGTGGGGTGGTGCCCTTCTCTGAGACAGGAGCAAGGGAGGAGGAGCAGGCTTAGTGCATAATCGGGTCTTATGTTCATATTTCTGATAAGATTTCCCCAAATTCACAGCACTTCTTAAATTGCGGTG
The DNA here is from genome assembly GCA_023783475.1 of Daubentonia madagascariensis. Lineage (NCBI taxonomy): Eukaryota > Metazoa > Chordata > Mammalia > Primates > Daubentoniidae > Daubentonia > Daubentonia madagascariensis. The sequence continues at coordinate 33,773,384 of JAKFHU010000747.1, forward strand.
GCTCACGCCTGTAATCCTAGCACTTTGGGAGGCCGAGGCAGGAGGATTACTTCGGGCCAGGAGTTCGAGACCAGCCTGAGCAACATAGTGAGGCCTCCCCATCCCTACAAAAAAATAGAAAAATTAGCCAAGCATGGTGGTTCACGTCTGTAGTCCCAGCTACTCGGGAGGCTGAGGCAGGAGGATCACTTGAGCCCAGGAGTTGGAGGCTGCAGTGAGCTGTGATGATGCCACTGCACTCTAGCCAGGGAACAGACTGAGACCCTACCTCAAAAAAAAAAAAAAAAAGGCCATCACTTGTGTGGAGTTTTTTGGTTTTGTAGAGCAAAGCAGCCCCCAAAACATTCTTTCTGTGTAGGGAGGGTTGCTCGGGAGAATTGAAGTGAAAAGAAGAAAGAGATGCAGCAAAAAAACCTATTTAATTAACTCCTTTGTACTTTACTAAACTCTCTTTCATTCAACATCTACAAGGTCTGGGGCTGAGAAATAGACAAGAATCCTGGCTTCACAGAATTTACAATCTAGTAAATCAAAAAATAATATAGGATTATAAAATACTGACACTTTCACATAAAACATTATTTTTGCCTCTTTTTATAAATGCATAGCTTTTATTATAAATGTAATAGTGCCCATCAAAGAAAATGTGAAAACTACAAGAAGTAAAAATGAATTGCTCACAATTCAGAAATAACATAATGCCTATTAATGCTTTCACTCTTTTTGATCCATTAATCCTTCTAAGTACTCTGTTGACATAAGGGAAAATAATTCTGTACAAGCCTGTTTGTATAATGCCCTTTTCACCTAATGCCGTGATTATAGAGTAATTATCAACTCTTCCGAACAATGATTTTAATAGATTTTAAGAACTAAGAGACAAACCAGACTTTATCTATCATCTATCACTGGGTAGTTAGTTTGTTTCCAACTTTTTAATTTTACATTTCACTTTTTCATTCATAAATATACACTTATATTTCAATGTTTCATTATTATAAATAATATTGCAATGAAGATCTTTGGGCAAAGGCTATGTCTATGTCTCCAATTATTTTCCCAAGGATGAATTCTCAGAAATGAAACAACTGGACAAAGAATATGAGAAATATCCAGGTTTATTTTAATCCTTTATATATTTACCTCTTGAAGCCATCAGTTTTATGTATGAGGTGAGGATCTAGTCTTTGCTTTCCAGAGATGAGAAGAAGGGGGTCTTCTTCAGGCACCCCTCATCCCATCTTCTTAGCCACGAGCTTCTTCAGCCTCCCTGGGAGAATAGAAAGATGAAATCAAGAAGACATTTGTGACCAAAACGTTTGTAAAGAGAAAAAAAAAAAAAAGGTGACATTACTCGCTGAGATTCTCAAGATTTACAAGAAAGTGCTTTCTTTGTTCTGTGAGTAACTGCCTTTCTCTTTGTCCTCACTTTCTGATGAGTAACTGGAAATGTGCTTCTCTGCTTGAACTTTGTCAGAAGTATTTGTGTCAAAAGCCCTTGAAATGCTCAAAAGTAAATAAAATAGAAAGAGACACCAAAAATAGGACAGGGAATGAACAAGTTAGTATGTGTAAAGTACTTAGAACAGTGCCTGGCACATTTAAGGGCCCAATAGATGGTATTTATTCACTCAACAGACATTTATTGAGCCCCTACCAGAAGCCAGGCACTATGCTAGGTTCTGGGGACCTGGCAGTGACCGAGACAGACAAAGTTACTGCCCTCTCAGAGTGTCCTGTCTGCTGGGAAAGATGACCTTAAACACATGATTACACGAATAGTGGTTAGTCAAGGTGCTAGGGGGCTATCATGGGGGGATGACTAATAGTCTGTGGGGACTGTGGAAATTCTAAAAAGGGAAATAATAGTCAACTTAATAAATGAGGATCTTAGGACCAGGCTGGGCAGAGGCAACTGCCAGGTGTCATGGGTGTAGGCATAGAAGATTCAGGGCTTCCTGGCAAGACCTCTACCCAGTATTCTTTCAATACCTGGCAATAAGTGCTGGCCCCAGGGCACAGCCAACCTAGGGGTCAAATGAAGCACCCCTGGCCAGAGCAGAGAGCAAAGGTAAGGAGCATGGCAAGTCCAGCTGGGGAAGCCCAGGGAGGGCCAGAGGCTGGAAAGGCCGGGGCAAGTTCTCAAATGTAGGCACATGTTGAGCATGTGCTGAGGAGGAAGGCACCAGAGGGGAAAGCCCATTTAGGGACCTAGGTGAGGGGCTGGAGAGAAGGAGGGTGTTGATGATAGTGACAGGGATGACGTAGAGATGGGCCAGTGTTGGTGAACCAACAGAGGGGAAGGAAAGTGTTGACAGTCCAGAGGACTGAGACAGGTGGTAACAGAGGAAGAATATGTTGGGGCATGTATCACAAGGATGGGGCTGTGGCAGCAAAGAGGACAAGGTGACAGGGACAGATGGGGGCAGTCAAGGTGACAGGAGAGTTGGGGATGGGACTAGCAAGTGACAGGGCTGGGGTGGATGTGATTGATGAAGACAAGGCTGGTTCGGATAGCAACAGCCTTGGCCCTGGGGTAGAAGCAGGGATGGTGACAAGGCTGGAGAAGGTAACACAGTACTGGGAACTGGGTCAAGTGGCAGCCTGGGTAAGAAAATGATTGTGATGCAGGGATGATGGTGAGGGTGACAAATGAGTGACGGGGTCAGAGATGAGTGATGACCATCAAGGTGACCCAGGGGTGACAGGAAGGGTGGGTGGTGATGATGTCTATGCCACTGGCAAGTCAGAGATACCCACCCTGGCCCCTCCCCTGGACCTGTTTCAACATAAGCACTCTTTCCTAAGCCGCAGGTCCCATGACTCAGTACCATGTATCAGCCATGGTCCGATAAGATCTCCAGGAGCAGCCGCAGCCAGGCCCGGCTGTGCCCAGGCCCATCGAGGGACCCAGGCATGGAACCTTAATATCGTCACTGCCTCCTCCCTCCTGGGTCCACATCCACCCCAATCTGGGGTGTGCCAAGAACCTCTAAACTCCCTCTCCTTGGATAATACGACCATTCTAGCCAGGGCGTCTTCCACAGCTGACCCCATTAGAAGTTTCTGGGCCTTCTAATGCTTTCTCATAACTATCCTCTGGGAGGAGAGAGAAAGGAAGGTGGGCTTCAAGGGGGGGTCTGAACAATCCCATCCATTCATCCCACAAGTATTTACTGAGCCCCTTGCAACGTACCAGAAACTGACTTTTACAACCAGACCCATTTCCCTGTCTCCATGAAGCTTGGTCTGGGTGGACAAAGGCAGTAAATAGCGGCCACCATCAGGACAGAGTGCTATTCACTTGTAACAGAGGAGGGGAAACTGCTTCTTAAACCCTGAAGAGAGTAGGTCCCACTGAAGCAAATCTTGTGGGGAGAGGGGAGGAAGGGAGGGGAGAAAACCAACCTAATGCGTACTATGGACACTATTTCGGTGATGGGCACTCCTATAGCTAGGACTCAAGCATTATAAAAACAACCCATGTAACCTAAAACATTTGTACCCCCTGAATATTTTGAAATTAAAAAAAAAAAAGGCAACCTTGGGTCCTGTGCCAGTGATGCTTTTGCTCAGCTAGACGCTTTACAAAAACATTTATAGTGAGCAATCAGGAGGGAGAAGGCAAGGAGGGGGTGATGAGGGTAAAGAAAACCAGCAACGGCCAGAGGCTGGGGAGCCGAGTGGGGTGAAGCTGCCAGGAGAAGTAGCCACTGGTGGAGGAGCCAAAATGATTTCTAAGAGCGGGGATGTCTAATATTCAACTTGAATGTGTTGGGTTTGTGCAAAGTAAACCCCCTCTGTCTCCCCAAACCTTCCACACAGTTTACTAATGAAGATCTGCTAGAAAGGAGGGATTGCTCTCCCTTTCTTTTTTCTTCCTTCTTTCCTTCCTTCCTTTGAGATATAGTTCACATACCATAATATTTATCCTTCTAAAATATACATTTCATCTGCGCTTGCTGTTCCATGGCGGGAACTGAGGCGACGGCGGGGTCGGCGGTGACTGGTGAAGTAACCATGCAGGCATTTCTAAAAGGCACATCTATCAGTACTAAACCACCATTGACCAAGGATCATCGAGGAGTAGCTGCCACTGCAGGAAGCAGTGGAGACTACAAGAAAGCTAAACCTGTTCCCTGGGTGGAAAAATATCGCCCAAAATCTGTGGATGAAGTTGCTTTCCAGGATGAAGTTGTTGCAGTGCTGAAAAGGTCTTTAGAAGGAGCTGATCTCCCTAATCTCTTGTTTTATGGGCCACCTGGAACTGGAAAAACATCCACTATTTTGGCAGCAGCTAGAGAACTTTTTGGGCCTGAACTTTTTCGATCAAGAGTTCTGGAGTTAAATGCATCTGATGAACGTGGAATACAAGTAGTTAGAGAGAAAGTGAAAAATTTTGCTCAATTAACTGTGTCAGGAAGTCGTTCAGATGGGAAACCATGTCCTCCTTTTAAGATTGTGATTCTGGGTGAAGCAGATTCTATGACCTCAGCTGCTCAGGCAGCTTTAAGACGTACCATGGAGAAGGAGTCTAAAACCACCCGATTCTGTCTCATTTGTAACTATGTCAGTCGAATAATTGAACCCCTGACCTCTAGGTGTTCAAAATTCCGCTTCAAGCCTCTGTCAGATAAAATTCAACAGCAGCGATTACTAGACATTGCTGAGAAGGAAAATGTCAAAATTAGCAATGAGGGAATAGCTTATCTCGTTAAAGTGTCAGAAGGAGACTTAAGAAAAGCCATTACATTTCTTCAGAGTGCTACTCGTTTAACAGGTGGAAAGGAGATCATGGAGAAGGTGATTACAGACATTGCTGGGGTAATACCAGCTGAGAGAATTGATAGAATATTTGGCGCATGTCAGAGTGGCTCCTTTGACAAACTGGAAGCTGTGGTAAAGGACTTAATAGATGAGGGTCATGCAGCAACTCAGCTTGTAAATCAACTTCATGATGTGGTTGTAGAAAATGATATCCTTTCTGATAAACAGAAGTCCGTTATTATAGAAAAACTTGCTGAAGTTGATAAATGCTTAGCTGATGGCGTGGATGAACATCTACAATTGATCAGCCTTTGTGCAACTGTGATGCAGCAGTTAACTCAGAATTGTTAGAGAATAGCTGAAACTGCCTAGTTTACTCTTAACGAAAAAAGAAAAAAAAAAGAATTGTTAGAGAATAAAATACCTATTTGAATATAGTTTCGGTATTTTTTTAAGTATGGGGTTATGAGAAAAATAAAATGACCAAAGCACGTTTAAAAAAATAAAATAAAATAAAATAAAATATACATTTCAGTGGATTTTAGTATATTCACAAAGTTATGCAGCCCTCACCACAGTCTAATTCCAGAACATTTCAGCATCCCAAAAAGAAACCCATGTCTTGCTGAATGCAGTGGCTCAAGCCTATAATCCCAGCACTCTGGGAGGCCAAGGCAGGAGGATTGCTTGAGGCCAGGAGTTCGAGACCAACCTGAGCAATGCAGCAAGACCCCTGTCTCTACAAAAAATCTTTTTAAAAATTAGCCAGGCATGGTGGTACACAGCTGTAGTCCCAGCTACCCGGGAGGCTGAGATGGGAGGATCACTCAAGCCCAGGAGTTTAAGGCTGCAATGTGCTATGATCGCACCTGTGAATAGCTACCGCACTCCAGCCTGGGCAACACAGAGAGACCCTGTCTCTAAAAAAAATAAAAGAAAAGAAAGAAACCCACGGCCATTAGTAGTCACTCGTCATTCACCCCATCCCCCCAGCCCCTGGCAACCACTTATCTACTTTCTGTCACTATAGATTTGCCTCTGTCCATAAGCATTTCATATAACATGCATCCTTTTCTTCTTTTTTTTCAATGGAATTCAGAGAAAAAGGAACAAGTTGCACATCTGTGTTACCACAGAATGTTTCAGGGATCCAAGGGTTCAGGCCAAGATTGTGTCAGAAATGTCAGGGCCTCTCCTGAAACCGGCAATAGGCTAAAAAGAAAAAAAAAAAATGTCAGGGCCTCAATGTTTCTCCCTTTGAATCTGACAATTAGGATCAACTCGGGACAGAATTCTTACTGTCTCTTGGCAGGCCTCCCACCTCCCTCCCATCCTGCCCCCAGCAGCTCTCTATTCATCAGCCTTTCTTAAGTACCATTTTGGACACATTTTCCTAACCCTCTCACTTGAATCTTCTAATTCTTATACTTGGCATTCCAGGTCCTTACAGGCAGTCCCCTCGCATTGCTGCGGCCTTCTGGCTTCCTGGGTGGCCTTCAGGAACTCTCTGCTCCAGCCACATCTTTGTCCCTTTGCTCACACTCTGCCCTCTGCTGCAATGCCCCCCTCTCCCTGCTGCCCTGCCCTCTCTCATCTGAATCAGTGATTCCATCCAGCTCTTCCAGGGCACCCTGTCTCCTGCCTCCAGGCTTTTGCACAAGCTGTTACCTCTACCTGGAGCACCCTGTGGGCTAATTCTTTCTCATCGTTGAGGTCTCAATATAGAGGAGCAGGGCCGGCTTCATGGGAGGGTGACCTGGACCTTAGAAGGGCCCCGTACTTGATTTAATGCTGTCCCAATTGCCTCTGATCGGTTGTGTTTGCAGTGTTCACCACTAAATAGACTTTAAGTTCCCTGAAGGCAGGAGCCACGTGATAGGCATTGGTTTCCCGTTTCCTAACAGTCCTCAGTTTCCATTTAGGAATTCATTTTGTTCAGAAGGAGCTAACATCTCTCTTGGGGCCAGAGGTGGGGCATGTGACTTAGGCTAATCCAGTCAGGTCAGGCCTTCCTCCTGACTCAGGGAGGGGCATATGACCAAGCTGATCCACTCAGAGTGCACCTCAGGATGTTTGCTGGAACAGCCATGACAACAATGTTCCCTCTTCCCAGCTGAACATTAACAAGGAAACATGTAGCCTGAGAACTACTGCCAGCTGTCTTCAAACCACGGAGGATCTAGCCTTAGGATGAGGTCGGCAGTATGGGAGGAAGAGAGAAGAGATAGAAAAGACATAGATGTTGGGTCAAGCCTTACCTGAAGTTTTCATCTAAATTTTTCAGTTATGTGAGCCCAAGCCACATTGAGTCAGATTTCCTCTTATTTGCATCCAGATGCTATCTACCTGGTATTCTTGTATAATATATACCTTGCTCATCATAGTATTCCGTAGCATTCCTGGAACCTACCACAGCCTGGCTTTAAAAAGGTGCTCATGGGCCAGGTGTGGCAGCGTGCACCTGTCGTCCCAGCTACTCAGGAGGCTGAGGTGGGAGAATTGCTTGGGCCCATGAGTTCAAGACCAGCCTGAGCAATATAGCAAGACCCTATCTCAAAAAAATAAATAAATAAAATGTGTTCACTAAATATTTGATGAAATAATAAGCAAATAAATGAATTAAATACAAGTTCTCTAGCAGAAAGGCCAGAAGGTAATATTTTACACATAAGATTCTTCCAGGAGCCCTTCTTCAGAGTGTCTGCTGGTCTCCTTGATCCTGCATACCTCAAAGGACCACTACAGGCCCTCCTCTTTCCTAGCTAGAGCCCAGTCCCTGGGACAGCCCAGAGCACAGTCACTTTCTGTTCATTCCCAGGTAGCTGGGCCTGCAGAGGCTGCTCTCTGCAGTCGGATATCTCTGGGCTTAGAAGATGTACCCTGAGACTGGGGACCCAGGCCTGGACTGGCCACTGCCTTATGCAGTAGCTTTGTACAAGTCATCTGTATGAGAGACTCAGCCTCCTACTCTGTGGAACGGCAGTAAGGATGTGGACGGGCTGACTTCAGAAGGTAAGATGGGGCTGGTCCGAGTGCAGTGGTGTTTACAAATAATTGATCACAACCATTTACAGTTTCCTTTGTTCCCTCTCCACTCCCACCGCTTCACTTGACCAGCCTAAAATAAATAAATAAATAAATGGCCCTAACTCCCCTGTTGCCTACATTTCCAAACTTCTGTGAGACAAACAGGCTGCTCCACCAGTTGTAAATCAGGAGTTTCAGTCTCTCCTGCCATTCGCTTATTCAGCAAGTGTGTGTTGATGCTATTCTATGCCCTGCCCAGGCACTAAGACTCTCAGTCACTGTCTTCCTGACCCCTGGCTCTGGAAATCTGGGTTGTGACTTCAAAGCCTGAAGTGTGTGGTGTGGGGGCTCACGCCTGTAATCCCAGCACTTTGGGATGCTGAGGCCAGCAGTTCAAGACCAGCCTGGGCAATATAGCTAGACCCCATCTCAAAAAAAAAATGCTTTTTTAAATTTTGAGACTGAGTCTCACTCTGTCACCTGGGTAGAGTGCAGTGGCGTCATCATAGCTCACTGCAACCTCAAACTCCTGGGCTCAAGTGATCCTCCTGCCTCAGCCTCCCAAGTAGCTGGGACTACAGGCGTGTGCCAGAATACCCAGCTAATTTTTCTATTTTTTGTAGAGACGGGGTCTCGCTCTTGTTCAGGCTGGTCTCAAACTTCTGATCTTAAGCAATCCTACCGCCTCAGCCTCCCAAGTGACTGGGACTACAGGCGCGCCGCCACGCCCGGTTAATTTTTCTATTTTTAGTAGAGTCTTGCTCTTGCTCAGGCTGGTGTCGAACTCCTGAGCTCAAGCAATCCTCCCGCCTCAGCCTCCCAGGGTGTTAGGATTACAGGCGTGAGCCACCTTGCCTGGTCTACAAAAAAATTTTTTTTTAATTAGCCAGGCATTGTGGCATGCACCTGTAGTCCCAGCTACTCAGGAGGCTGAGGCAAGAGGATTGCTTGAGCCCAGGAGTTCAAGGCTACAGTGAGCTATAATCAGGCCACTGCACTCCAGCCTGGACGACAAAGTGAGACCCTGCCTCTTAAAACAACGACAACAACAACAAAAAACCCTAAAGACTTCCCAACCCCACGTCCTGACCCCTGTGACTCTCCCTCGTCATTACCGCCATCCCTGCATTTAACCAAACACACACTTCCAGCCTGTCAGACTCAGAGCACAGACGTGTGGCTTCTGGCCCCTGAAAGTAGGAGAGTGAGTGCATCCTAAGCGTGTGTGACCGTAAGCGTCTGTGTGAATGTAAGGACGTGAAGCACAGGTGTGTGCGTAAGCCTGTGAATGCAGCAGTGCGTGAGTGTGTGAGCATATCTGAGTGTTTCTGAGCATCTGAGTGTGTGAATGAGGGAGAGTGGATGCCAGGGCGTGAGTGTCCATGTATGAATGCAGACAGGCCAAGTGTGGAGGGAGTGAGTGTGCATGTGTGTGTAGGTGAGTGAGCGGGGCTGTAAACGTGTAGTGTGTGCACACCCCCGGTCCTTCATCAGTCCCAGCAGACACACCCTCACGTGTATGTGGGTACACATGCACCTCCAAGGGCCAAAGGTGGCTGAAGCTATAAACCCTTATTCTGATAAAGGGAAGACTTTGTTCATAGACCAGGGATTGCTCTCCCCTTCCCACCCCTGGCATGGAAGTGGGGTTCCCCCAGCTAAAGGTTACCTCTGTCAGGAGAGAGCTCCCTCAGACTGGGGCCTGCAGCCTGTCCTCCCCTTCAGGCCAGGCCACCTCCTCTCCTACCTCCCCTGGTTTCCAGCCCAGCCCTGTCAGTGACCCTGAGCGGAGAAGCGAAGGATGAGGGTGGTGGCCAGACATTCCAGGTGCTTCCTCAGCTATGGCCTGTGGCAAGGATGGGGGATGTCTCCATGGAGACGAGCAATGGACCATATCCAGATGATTATCGGGGTTCCCAGAGTCCCCTCCTCCAGCCTCTCCCAGCAGGCCTCCTTAGATCTGAGCGCAGTGAGGAAGCCTGACAAGGGCCCATTGCTCCTCACAGGAGCTTCCAAAAAAGGCAGAGACTCAAGAGCAATGGGAGTATCCCAATACAGCTTCCCTGCAGCAAGAGATCAAGAAGTTGGCCAAGGCGATTGGATCTGGTTTAAGGCTTTATCATCAGAGATCTCTAGAGACAGGGAAAGTTAACACCATTAAGACCTTAGGAAGGACTTCCAGATAGGAGGCTGTGAAGCAAGATTAGTAAACACAGATTGGAATTTTGCTTGTGCCCTCAGCCTCCCTGGGATTGAGTCCCTCCCATGACCCTGTATATACTCCCCTCCAGATCCCTAATGTGCCACCACTCTCAGCGCCTTTCAGACCCCTGGGCCTCACAAGATGGTGGGCTGCCTAGCTCTCCCTTTCTTGGGAGCCTGAGTTTTCTGGAGAAGGAGCCAGGGTGGGAAAGGGGCTCCGGCCTCCCTCTGCCCTGACCCCAGCCTCCCCAGGGAAAGCCTACCCCACTGCAGTAGGCTGGAATGCCAGGCTGGCCCAGGTGGTGCAGCCCACAGAGATTAGCCTCCCAGGGACACAGAGCAGGCTGGAGATTGGATCTGAAATGGAGACTCCTGCCTCCCCAAGGTCCCATGGCTGGGAAGGGCCAGTTTAGAATCCAGGTGATCTGGATCCAGAGCCCTGCTCCCTGAGATGTTGCACGGTGCTCTCTGGGGAAGGGGTTGAGAAGACTGGGTTCTGGTCTGGGCTCTGCTGCACTGCTCTGTGACCCTATGTGGAGCTTTGGGCCTCGGTTCTCCTTTACATGAAGAAGAAGTGGTCTCCTTTGGCACCCTCCACAGCCCTAGGTGCCCAGACCAGGCAGAGCCTCTTTGTTCCCACTGCCACCCTCCCCCTTACCTCACATAAACGTGGTCCCAAAGGCCAAAGCCCCAGATGTGGAAATGCTGAGCCCCTGAGGAGCCCACCCCCAGCTGCTGGGCAGACATAGCCACTTCTCTGCCCCCTTAGGACTCAGAGGTGTTCTACTTGGCAGGGCCCCTTTCTGTCTCCCTGAGGGCCCCAGTGTCTCAGTGTCTCCTCTCTTTGCACTACTGCATTTCCTGGGCCCACAGTTCAGGGGCCCTACCCAGGACAGGCCTCCTCCTCCCAATGAGGAGGTCTGGGGCCCTGCCTAGGCCAGCACCTTCACAGACCCTTCCTGGGGGACTGGGGCTGTTCCTGGCCTCTAGGGTCTCTGCACTGGGTGGAGTAGTCCCTCTTCTCCCCTTCCCACCCCACCCAACTCTACCCCACCCATGTTTCCCCAAGCCTAGAGGTGCCCCACCCAGGTTTTCAGAAAAACAAAATCAAGAGGAAAGAGTTAGAAAGAAGGAGGGAGCTCATTACCAGGAATTAAGGAGGAGGCACGCCCTGGGGTAAGACAAGTGGGACTGGGCTGGCAGGAGAGTCACTGGTCGGTACACGCAGAGATACGCACCGGGTGCAGAGAGAGAGATGTGCTCCAAAATACACACAGAGATGGGCTCCGAGGTTCGCAGGATGTTCACTTAGAGGTACACAAAGAAAGACCCAGACATACAGAGTCAGGCAGTGACAGAGACATGGAAAGAGACAGAGACATGGTCTGCCAGAGGCTGGGACCCATACAGACATAACCAGACATTGAATGAAAGGCATTCCTGGAAACACTGAGAAATGCACACTTGCACGTGCACGCACACACACACACACACACGACTGAGGCAGGCATACAAAGAAATAGGAACCAAGCTCAAGTTTCAGGGAGGCTGATTTTAACCCAAGCAATTCAGAACTTTAAGAAAACATGGGCTCCTCCAAAGTGGGCTGTGGAGGGGGGTTAGTGTAGGAATAAGGGACAGAGGTGAGGCATGGGATATGGCTGCCCTCCCATGGGGCAATTCTCCTTCTGTGTCCACCCTAGAAAATGGATTACATGGAACGGGAGATGAGTTTTCTTTCTAGAACTTTCTAACAGCCAGAACTGCTGAAGGAAGGCATATCTGGAGGTGAAGAGCTTCCCTCCTACCCTTGGAAGGGTCACACAGCTACTGCATGGCTCGTGTCCCTACCAGTCCCTGCCCTGACCCACTGCTCCTGGTTCTGGCCAGGCCTTACCCTTTCTTCTGTGGTTGTGCAGCTGCATACTCCTCTGCCCTATATAACTGTGTGTGACCCCCTCTTGTCTCCCCTTGCTCCTTCCCAGGAGCCTTCTAGAGTCAGGACATCACAGCCATTGCCCCTACTCTTCCTCCCTCCTCTCTCTCAGGAAACTCAGAATCTGTGGAAGGAATCTGAGGAGGAAGAGGCGTTGAATTCAATGACATTTTTTTTGACACGCTCTGTTGGGTCTCAGTCTGTTGCCCAGGCTAGAGTGCAGTGGCGCGATCATAGCTCACTGCAACCTCAAACTCTTGGGCTCAAGCGATCCTCCTGCATCAGCCTCCCAAGTAGCTGGGACTACAGGCATGCACCACCATGCCCGGTTAATTTTTTTGTTTTTTGTAGAGATAGGGATCTCACTATGTTGCCCATGCTGATCTTGAACCCCTGGCCTCAAGCGATCCTCCTGGCCCAGCCTCCCAAAGGACTGGGATTACAGGTGAGCCCAGCCTCTGCGACCTTTAAAAAACAGCCCTCATCCCTCCTCCACCCCTACCGCCCCACCCCCATCTCTGGTTCTATAGGAAAAATCATGAGCTAACATTTGTTGAGTATTTACCATCCACTGGTTACTGTGTTAAGTCCTCTTCATGAATTATTTTCCATTATTTTCTCCTCTCGATATCCCCCGGTTCACAAATAAGGAAAGTGAGGTCCAGGAAAAGAACATGACCACCCCAGGGTCACACAGCTAGAGAGAGGCCCAGCTGGGCCTGGAATCTGGGTCTGACTCCCCATTATTCACTGCACCAGAAGGCCTCCCACCACCCCCTGGGCTGATTTGTCAGGTCCAACAGCAGGACTGGAGAGAAAGGGAGGGCAGAAGGACTTGTGGCATGCTGGGGAGGACAGCAGGGTGGGGGCACCACAGGTGGGACTGGTGTGGCCAGAATGAAACTCTGGAGCCACATTCCCCTCCCAAGGTTCACCCTTCCTCCCCTCAGGGCCTGGGAAGGGGACACTCCCTCTGGCTCAGGTCCCTCCCACATTCCAGACACGCCTCTTGGGAGCTGTGGACAAGGAAGGGGTAGAGATCTGAGTTGGAATTGCCTTCTCCCATCCCCGCCTCCCCAGGCAGGGTCCTGGCTATGCGACCCTGTGTTTGCCACCCACCCTCTCTGGGCCATGGTCTCCTCATCTGTGAAGGTTGGGGAGCAAGAGCTGGCTTAGCTTCTAAGAACCACAGTTCTCCTACTGGACCCAGGGATCCTCTGGCTCCCATGGGGTTAACTCTGAGAGCAACTGGGTAGAGGACACCTTCCCTGTATCCTCAGTGAAAGTTGAGGAGGATGTGGTAAGGAAGGAGAAAATGAGAAGAGCTTCCTGGGCTCAGGTGTGTGAACCCCTGGCTTCCCTGCATGAGTCAGGGTGCCAGAGTCAGTCAGTCCAACCCCTGCCCAATGGGCACAGGGGTGCTTCAGAATGAAGAAGTGAAGCAGAGGGGGAGAAAGGGATGAACGAAACTGTGATCTTAGGGCTTCGACAACTAACTATACAGGATGGTGGGAAGAGCAGGGATGACTTCCTGGAGGAGGAGGCATTAAAGTAGATCAGGAGGATTTTAATGAGCCAAGATGTGAGTTGGGACTTTGGAGCAAAGGTTTGAAGTTTGGAACTGCTGAGTTCAAGCTGAGAGGCTTGGTGAAGAGGATCTCTCAGTGGCTGACCCCTGCCTACCCTGGCAAGGCCAGAGTATGAGCCCCAGGGTACCCCCTGACCAGATTAGACACCCAGCTGGGCACTGACAGTAATTGTGGCCAGACACACTGAAGCTCCTTAACTGGCCCCAGAAAAATAGCAGAACAAGCAGAAAGGTATTTGCACAATTGGCAGTTTCAGGTGTACATTTTATTGTTTTTTTATAAAAGGCAAAAGAGTACATTTTTGAGTGGAAGATTAAAGGAGTGAAGACCCTTTTTAAAGAGGGGTCTTCCAACCCCCATCCCTAAGACTGTAACATCTGCTATACATATTAAAAAACAAAAACAAAACAAAAGCAAACATGAAACTTATGACCTGGACTTCACCCACCCCCTTATGCCTACATTATGTCCAGCCAGAGCTCCAAACCTGAGCTGCGGCCCCCTCTTCCCAGCCCTACACATATCCACCCCACATCCCAAAAGCCTATAGAAGCCCCTGCTTAGAAAAAAGGGTGCACACACACACACACACACACACGATCAGAAACACGTTCATGTGGACCTCCTCCATATGGAGCCCCAGAAACACACATGCTTTGGCACTTTCCTCATCTCATACACAGAGGGACACGCCTCCTTCCCCTGTCTCTGGGCTCCTCCTGTAGCTAGAATCCTCTTTGCTTGGTCCCTTGCCCTGAATATCTGGGAAACCACACACACATGCGCACACATGTGCACACACACATACCTACTGCTCATTCTCTCCCTTTGGGAGATGAAAGGATGTATTGACCCTACCCCCTCTTCCACCACAGCTTAAGGGCAGTGGCCTAAGGTCCTATCTGGGCAGGGTCCAGTGGAAATCCTGAAGGGGGCTATCCAGTGGGGTGCAGGTAGGTAGGGAGCGTTGTAGCCTGGGGGGATCGTGAAAGGGGCTTCTAGGAAGTGTCCCCTGTACAGTCAGTGGATGCTCAGGGTGTGGGGATGGCCCCTGGCCCATTCAGACCTGCTCCTTATGCTTCACATGGGCCAGCTTCACATTCTCCTGCTCAGTGGAGGGTGGGGGCTGCTCCAGGTGGCAGCCAATCATGAGCTGGTACACAAAGACGCCCGCGATGGAGCCAAGGAGTGGAGAGACAATGGGCACCCACCACCAGTGCCGGCCGGTCCTGGGGGGCAGACACATGTGTTCAGGGGTGGGTGGGGCAGGGAAGAGCAGAGGCAGGCTGGGCTAAGCTGGGTGGGGGCTGTACTCACGTGAAGACTTCAGAGCCCCAGCCAGCGATGGCAGTGAAAAGGCGGGGGCCAAAGTCCCGGGCGGGGTTGACAGCGTAGCCAGAGTTGAAGCCCATGGAAGTGCCAATGACCAAGACCACCAGGCCCACAGTGAAGGCCTCTAGGCCGCGGGGGACAGGGTTGTTGTAGGGGTCAACGATGGCCAGCACACACACGATGAGGGAGGCTGTGCCTATGAACTGGGGAGTGAGGAGAACAGGGTGAGAAGCTCCCTTCCCACCCTCCCTTCCCTCCAGCTCTATCCCCCATGCTCTGCTATCTAAAGCAGTGGTGCTAGAATGTTTGTGTGCATAAGACTCTGCTGGAGAGCTACATGTTTTATAAGTACCTGGCACTGTGTTCTGATGCAGGTGTCCCCACAAATTGAGAAACCTTCCTGTAGTTGAGGAGTCCTGTCCCCCAGCGAGTCCGTGAGCAACCAGGGCAACTCGGTCCCCCTCCCTGTGTTCCCTTCACATGTCCCCAGCCCATACCTGGTCGAAGAAGCCATTGACCATGTCCAAGTGTCCAGAGGGGTAGGTGGCAAAGATGCCGGCTGTGCCATTGGGGCCTGAGACTACAAGCTCATTGTTGGCGAAGCTCCAGATTGCATCTGGTGACAGATTAGACCCAGAGTGGGTGGGGGCAGAGGACTGAGTCCAGCCTCCCCTCTCAGGCTGACCCCTTCCCACCCTCCCAAGGGTCATGGGTGAATATCTTCACTGCTATATTACTCTGGAGGCAAATGGGGTGGGGCAGGGTGGGGTGAAGGGCCTAAGACTCTTTTTTTTTTTTTTTTTTATAATTTTTTTTTCTTTTTTTTTTTAATAGAGACAGGGTCTCACTCTTGCTCAGGCTGGTCTCGAACTCCTGAGCTCAAGTGATCCTCCTGCCTCGGCCTCCCAGAGTGCTAGGATTACAGGCGTAAGCCACCGCGCCCGGCCAGGCCTAAGACTCTTGTTGCCCAACTTGTTTCTTTCCTCTTGTGCCCCCTACCTTGGGCCTGTGTGTGAATGAATGAGTCGTGAGCCTGGGGCCTGGGCAGGCCCCAGCTGTCTGTCATGGAAAGGCCTGGTGCCAGCAGGTCCGGAGCAGAGGTGGGGGGGGGGGCTGCAGGGTGGGGAATGCTTACCATAATACAGCCCAAAAATTATCCCAGCACCCAAGAAGGCTCCCAGCGTCTGAGCCAGGGTGTAGATGGGCAGCTTGATCCAGGGCTCGCGTGCCAGGAAGCACATGGCAAAGGTCACAGCAGGGTTCAGGTGGGCCCCTGGGCGGAGGGGAGACAGGACCTATTAGCTACAGCCTGCCACAATGGGGAGGCCCGGGCCCCCCACATATTACCCCTTTCTGGCCCCGGAGAGAAGGGTGCAGAGAAGAAGGGTGTCTCGTACAGGATAGTGGTTGGACTATATAACAGGCCACCTCTGATAATCTCTGATTCTGAGGTGAGAGTCAAAGGTTCTAAGTGTCAACTTCCTTCTCTACTCTCCTCTCCCAAGGGCCCAAAGCTGAGGCCATAGCTATGACCTGCCCTGGGGAATGCCCCGCCACCCCATTCCCCAGTGGGACACCCTGGCAGGAATTTCACTGTTGAGGGGCCAGGACTAAGGGTGGGGTTAAGGCCTTACCAGAGACCTGGCCAGCGATGAGGATGCCCAAGGTAACAGCAAAGCCAAAGGCTAGATTGATGGTGAGGAAACCACCGTGGGTGCCCCGGCTGAGCACGACCTGGGCCACAGAGCCACAGCCAAACATCTGTGTCAGGAAACAGAACAGGGCAGGGAGGGTGAGGACCTGCAACTCTCGCAGGGGCTCTGAAGGAGTGAAGCCAGGAAGGGCAACCTCTGCGTGCTGCCATTGGGAAGACTGGAGGTCCTTCCTGGAATCCAGCCCAAACCCCTTCTGCTGCAACTGCACTCCCCAGAAAAGGGAGACATGCCTTCCTGCACCCAATGTCCCAACTCTAATATAAAAGGGCCCTGTGGAAGGGCCTGGGAGCAGGGTCTGTGACAATGAGCCCAGAAGATGGTTGAACCATCTTCATTGATTTTCCTTGAATCCCAGGAGTGGAGTATAGGGGAACAGCCTTCACCTTAGCACAGTTTCTCTGCAGCCCTTCAGGCCTGGCCCCTAGAGGAGGGAAGGCTTTCACTCATCCCCCAGCTGCCCCAAGAAGCGCTCAGGTGGTGGTCATGCTGGTGACAGGAAGCACAAGTAAGTAGGGAGGAGGCCAGAAGTGAGGTGAGTCCATTTCTGAATCTAGAACATCAGAGCCATGTCCCCTCTCAGCACCCTCATTGCTCCACCTGCCTGCCCTCTCTGCCCTCAGGGGTCCAGCTTCCCCATGAGGATTTAGACAGGGATCTGAGTGGCTCCTCTCACTGTCCCCAGTCTGGGACCCAGGGCAGTGGAAGTGAGGAGATTGGTTCTAAATTTTCTGCCAGGGGTACGGGGACTAAAGGGGACCAAGGTCCCTAGTGTTCTGCAGGTACAGGACATACTACATGTCTGTTCCTCTTGTTCACATGTGAGAACACTCCAGTGGCTGTAGAGAGCTGTTGCCCTGAGCCCCCTGAGTGTCCCCCAAAGCTGCTCCAGCCCCTGCCCCAGGTCTCCTCTCCCACCTGCCCATAACTAAAGGTTTTATGCCGACGCAGCAGGTAGTTTCCAGGACCTGTGCTAAGGGCCCTGTTCACTCAGGTGGGTCAGTGCCTGTTGTACTAGGTTGTTAGGCATTTTGATTATCATCACTCAGAAAGACCAAGAGATAGTGGGGAAGCCAGTGTCAGTGATGCAGGCAGGTGAGAGCAAAGATCAGAGATTGTGAGCATGAGGAGGGATGGTGGCAGGCAAGCACGTGGGGTTCTGGGGCACCCTGCCCGGCTTGGCAGACCCTGGCCTCAGCTCCTTGCCTGCCTGCCTGAGGCCCAGACCTGGCTCCATCCCAGGTGGCTTTGGAGGGAGGAACTGTCAGAGCCAGTTCCACCACCTTGGGGCTAATCTTCCTCTTCCTCCCCCACCCCGCTGCCCTGTGTTCTTGGCCAGCACCTCCTCCACCCTACTAGGTACCCCAAAGAAAGGGACTTTCCTTACCCCAAAGCCAACCCTCCAACTGCAGGCTCTAGATGCCGTGCCCACAGAGGCATGCAGGCAGCCCTCACCTGCCACTCAGGGGTCCCCTAGGCCTGCCCTCTCGTTCGGGCTGTCCTTGAGGTTCTGCCTTTCACTGATACCCGATGCCTCACATCCACCTGAGCCTGAAAGCCTTCTCCATGACTTAACACCCTCCTTTTGTGGTCTGGGATAAGCTAAATGATCCTGAGGCTTAGTGTGAGGGACTGACTGCTCCTTTGTGGGGGGAAGCGAACTTGAGACTTGGGAGAGAATAAGGAGGTCCCTCTATGAAAATGGAGGACACCCCCCCCCACCCTGTCCCAGCTGCTCTCGTGAATCAGATAGGGAGTGGGGGCTCCAAGGCAGGAGGGTGATAAATTCTGCCTCCCATTCCCTTCTTGGCATGGGAGATGGGGGTGGGATGACTGGTAGAGCCACTAGTCTTATGAGGGGCTATGGACAAAATGCCCCATGTGGCTTCCTCCCTTCCTATTGTTGGAAGCTAGAGGTGAGTCTCAGGCTTCCTTTCCCCCTAGAGTCTGCTCCTCCAGCACCATCCATTTGGGGTGGGCTTCCCCCAGCCCTACTTGCCCCCAGTTAAGCTTCCTATCCACAGGGAACCAGCTGGTCCGTATTACCTGGGGTTGGGGCTAGGGCAGAAAGGGAGTTACCCACCCGTTGCAATGGAGCGACTGAACCCAGAAGTGACCCAGAGGAAAACAGGTGTAACCACATGAGCAGCTGAAAATCAGAGAGTAACTGGGACAGGAAATGAATAACATAACTGGCATATATGCCAGATCCAAGAAGTGCAAACAGAGTCACCCAGGAACAACCTGGGGTGAAACTGTTGTAACCAAGGAGTAACTGGGACTGAGAAGGAACCCAGGCAGGGGAAATATCTCACTCAGAGAACCCACAGAGTAACTCAGGATGCTGGCAATCTTCTGCACAGCCGCTGACAGCGTCTGTCTGACAGCATCTGCCAGGGTCTGGGAGTCACTCAGTGCCAGAGAAGCAACTTTAGACAGCCCACTCCTCTGAGTTTGGGGCCCAGCTTCCTCCCACAGTCCCCTAACTTCAGGATCTTCCTTGCAGCCTGTGCGGCCTCCGCCCTCTGCCCCCACCTGTGGCAAACTGTCCTGACTTCACTGCAACTTTTGGACTTTCTCAGGCTTAATTATTCATTAGGAGCCAGACACCCAGGACCCAAATAACCTAATGGGACCCATTTGCCTCTGCCCCCTCCCCTGCCTCCCAGGGCTGGGACTCTGGGAACCCAGGTGGGGTGGGGGGCATGGGAGGCAAGAGAAGGGGCTGGCGGTCCCAGACTGCAAGGGTGACCACAGCCTCCAGCCTGTGGAGGTCACTGGTGGGAAGGTAAAGGATCACAGTTGTCACTGGGGAGTAACAGCTGTCATTCTGGCAAGGGTCAGAGCTGTCAGAGATGGAGTCAGAACCATGGGGAAGAGGGATTTGGGGGTCAGTTTGACCCTCCGAGATTAAGCCTGGGGGCAGAGCTGGGGAGGTGGGTCAAGGCTGTCTTGAATATCACAGCCGCTCGGGCGAACAGAGGGATTGGGGAGTGTGGGGCTGGAGGGAGAAGGGCTTCCCGGCTCCCTCCACTCACCACGAGGATGAGGGTCCCCAGGCACTCAGCCAGCGCCTGGCGGAGCAGCCGGTAGCGGATGTGGAGCATCTCCCCGCAGCGGGACACCAGCTCCTTCTGTCGACCCATGGCGGGGGCAGGCGGGGGCAGGCGGCGGCGCTGTCGGCGGGCAGGGGCGGCGGGCGCAGCGAGCTGTGGCCGCGAGCGCTGGTGGCGCCCTTTATGGGAGCGCGGAGGCAAGCCCCGCCCGCCCCACGCAGGGCGGAGGAGGGGGCGGCCGCCCCCGACCTGGCCCGGGGAGGCTGGTGAGGAAGGTCGAGGGACATCGGCTGGGAGGAGCTTTGAGGGTAGGGTGGCTCTCAGAGGGCGCTTAGGGGAAGGGGGCCGGGAGAGGATTACGGGCTGGGCCGAGAGAGGATTACGGGCATCTGAGAGCCGCTGGGGTGGGGTGGGGGGTGTAGGTAGTGTACTGGGCCATGGCTAGGGAGAATGGAGCTACCAAAGAAGGAGACCCCCTGGGCCCACTCGCAGTGAGCCCTGTGGTCATCCCACCACGGTGGGGTAGGAGGAGACCTGTCAGAAAGGAACTGGCCCCAGCTCTCCAGGATGACTGCACCCAGCAGGTCTTGGGGGGAGGGGGAGGGCGGCTGGAGGGAGGAGGCTGTGGGCCCCAAGTAAGAAGAGACCTTCTCACAATCCAGACACAGGTGGGCCCACAGAACACACGTGCTGAGTTTCAGCCAGACTTCGTGAGCACTTCTTCTTGTGCTTTGAGGGCATGTCACATGTTGCATGTCCTGGCCAGCTTTGTCCATAACTGTGTCCACACATGGTGTATATTCTGTATGCCTGATCTCGAACGGCTGTGTATTCCTCATGGCTGTGCACATGTCTGTTGAATATGGTCAGGTCAACTGAGCTTGTCACACGTGTACCTGCGCGCATTGCTCACATGGCTCCAGAGGCTGAGCTGCAGTTGTCCTGACATGCCACATGCCACATGCTTGCCAGGAGGGTGAGTCCCAGCTGTTTTTAACCCTCTCCTCGTCCATCTGGCTAATCCTCGGCCAAGGAAGAGTCTGTTCCTTAAAAGATTAAGCTAGCTAAATTGTGGGGGAGTCAGCCCCATTTGAGGATCATGGGGCACACTCTCAATGCCACATTTGACAATAGGGAAAGTGAGAGCTGGTGGCCTGGGCCCTGCTCCCACAGAACTGGGAGCAAAGAATATGCCCTCACCCCAAGTCTCTACAGCAGCATTGCTAGAGGAGATTGAAGAAACTACATTTTGCAGAGGGACTTAATCCAGGTGTGCTAAGGACACTGGAGACTTGTCCCTTGAGGAATGGCTGTCAGAAATAAGGGCTTCCCAGTCCCAGAGGTGGTTCATGCCCGAAGAAGTGGGGTTTAGCAACACACATAGAGCAGATTCACACACGTGCTATGTCCCCACACACACATGCACACACATACACACCCCCTATGGCTTGCAGTCACACACTCACCTATAGACACTGAGCTCATGGGATCCCATTCACATGAGAGCTTGGCCATGGGCTCACACATATATAGAACCCACACATGAGGCCTCTCATGGCTCTTGGCCCAGAGTGATGCACCCCACCCCTGAGGCCCCTATGGGCTGGGAGGCCCCATGGTGAATCAAGGAGCCATCACTGAGTACCTGCCCACTGGCCTCACTGCCTGCTTGTGACTCAAGACAGAACCATAGACTCCTGGTGCTACAGCCCAGACCGAAGGCTGTGGCATGCTGCTCTCTCTTCTCCCGGTCCTACGGTGTGTTTCTCAGGCCCCTCACTGCCCCAGGTGGGGCTGCAAAGGCAGCATGGGGCAGGAACTGGCAAGGGACTTCTCAACACTAAAAGAAAATGGGGAACCCCAGCCCATAGTCCCCCATTCTGGACCTGCTGGCAGCCAAATTTGGCCTGGGAACCAGAGCAGGGGAGAAAAACAGGAGCAGCTCTACCGCCAGCAGGCGTAAGCAAGGTCCCTGCATACACATCTGTTTGTACTCAGCTCACATAAGTGTTCACATGGGTTGTACCAGGAGGGAGAAGGTCACACACACAACCATGTATTTGTATATCTTGTTCACATTGAGCAACATGTATTTACACATGTGCAGCTACATGTACTCACCCATTTGTGCATGCACGTATGTGCCTATCTGTAATCCTAGAGCCGCGGCTCACCATAGAGAATCTTTGTGACCCCCTCCAGTCAATGTGGCCCCATGACAAGGCACGTGGTTTGGCTAGCGGAACAAGGGCTGGGTCTCAATGCCCTTGTTCCCCTTGCCCTCTCAGTCAGGATCCAACCTTCACACCCCATGTACTCCCATCTAACTTATTCATATTCATAACTAGTATGTACACACATGTTCATACATTGCAATGGTTGGGGTTGGGGCTGAGAAGATATAGGTAGTTCTTCACACTGCTTAGTGGATGTGAGAGGACCCTGCCTGGAGGAGGGAGAAGGAAGCAATGCCTTCCAAGGGCCCCTTATTCCTGTCAGCCCTCCTTGGGTCACCTGGGATGGAGAGGGGTCAGGTCTGAGGATGCCTATGCAGAGGCACCAGGCTGGCCCGAGTGTGGTGGACAGAGCCGACTGCCTCATTGTGCAACTCAGGGGCATAATTCTCATTGTAGTCAGTGTGATTGGTGCCCCTTAGAGCAAATGGCAGAAGAAAGCATGGCTTCAGAGAAGAGACTGAGCTTGGTGAGGCCCTATGCTCTGAGTCACACAGCTTATCCAGAACCCTCTGGGCCTCCTCTTGTGCTTTGGGAAGGAAGCCAGGGCTGAGTGCAGGCTGGGAGCCAGCCCTCCTGGGCACTCTGGGAGGAGGCAGATGAGGAGGTCTCACTTCGTCCCAGGGCATCTTGAGCAAGGTCTGTGTCTCACCTGGGTGCGGGGGCTGAGCCAGGGAAGGGACCTGAACAGCCCATCCACCCTGTGGGAAGCCATGACTTCTTTAAGGTCAGAGCTAGGGGAGTGGGTTCCCAGGCAAGGGAAGGGCTAAAGATGCAAGTCCCAGCCTGCTGGACCAGAGGGGCTGGCTGGGGCCCTTTAAGGAGTGGGGGTGCCACACCTCTCATTTCCTGACCCCAAACTCTTTCTGCCTGAATGGGAACAGCCTGAACCAGCAAAGGAGACATGGGCCTTCCTTGCTGTCCATGAGTCAGAGGTAGGGGTGGAGACCTAGAAAGCCACTCACTCTAGAGTACCCCCAACCCCCTAACCTCTTCCAGATCATTGGAGTGGGGTGGACAAGGGGCAGAGCAAAACAGACATGCAGACATTTTCAAATTTGGAAAGCATTTTCTCCCAATTTGTAAAACAACCCTCAGAAGTGGGTGTATTTTCGCCATTTCACAGATGACAAAACTGAGGTTTGAGAGAGAAACCACCTGCTAAGATCACTCAGCCACTGAGTGTTGAGCTGGGATTCAAACCCCGTGGGGATGAGGAGGACAGGTGAAATGGGCAGAGAGACCAGGGTGCCACAGGGGAGCAGGGAGCCAGAGCACAGGAACCCCCCGAGTCCCTCCATGCTTGGCCTCTCTTTCCAGAGTGTGCCCCTACTCTCAGGCCACTGTTGAACACTTTTCCTGCTTCTAGGCTTCAAGTGTGGGGGGCTGGCTGTGGACTGGAACGGGGAGTGGAGAGCAGATGGATCACCCTATCATGAGCATCTGCAGACTCCTCTTCCTGTGCCACACAGTTACCCCCTGTCTCCAGACAGGCAATGTGGCAGAGTGCCTGTAGATACAAACTGCCCTCCTTGGGCACCTCCAGCCAGCTATCCAGATGGACTTTGAGAAAATCTGCCTTTTGACCCATCTCCTGGGGACTCTGGGTTCACCTCCTGGTATTTCTGAGCTGCCCTCAGCAGCCTTTGAGAGGTTAGGACAGCAGAGGGTCATACTGAAGATGCAGGGGGTGGGATGGAGGCCCAGACCACTTGCTGGGGAAAGGCCCAGAGCCGTGGGGATGAAGCTGATGGGAACAAAGCCCTCCTGCAGACACAGAATCTGAGCTCCAGGCCTGGCTTGGCCACTGACCAGTCAGGTAACCTAGACAGCTCTCTTCCCTCACCCCTCAGAGTCTCAGTTTCTTCATCGGTCACCTGAAGATTTTGGTTGGAGGAGGCCCTCCAGGAACTTTGTAAGAATCCAACAAGTGGACATTTCAGGCTTTGAAAACTGTACTACACAGTCAACAGGGGACGAAAGGTTTATGCCAAAAGCTGTTTCCTTAATCAGGGGCAAATTTCCTCATGTGTAAATGTCCATGTGCATTTTTAGCTGTGTGTGTGCATACATGTAGCCATGAGGGTTCGTATGTGCATCTGTGTGTCCACAGGGGTCTGTGTTCATATCTGTGTGTGGCCCTGCCTGGGCCTGGCTGTGGGTGTGGGTCGAGTGTTTATAACAGCCAGAGATAGGAGATGAGGATCTGTTGAGAGGGCTGGAGACGAATTGCTGGACGTCTGGCCTGCCCCATGCCAGCCTTGCGGGGTAGAGGAGTTAGTGACATGGAGTTGACACAGACCAGGCCATCACTGTGAACAGGCCTAGGGTATCTGGAGGGCTCTGGTTCACACCTCAGGGGCCAGATCCCTGGAGCACCTAAGTTTTCTGATTTCCCATCTCCCTCTTCACTGGAAAGAAAGCTTCTGGAACCAGGATTAGGTTGCTTCAGAGAATGAGGGGTCAGGACAAGACATCAAGGAGGAAAGGAAAGTTCACAGGCTTCCTGAGGGGCCTAAACCAGGGTCCACCATTGGCCTGGCCCCTGCAGCCAGGAACATGGAGCATCCTTCAGGCTGGGGCAATTGGAGGGCTTCCTAGAGGAGGAAACATTCGGCTGGGGATTTTGTGGAGGGTTTTCCAGGTGAATGACTGCTGGACCAGGCTCCAGCAGGGATGAGTGCCTGCCTGGTCGTGGAGACAGGAGCAGTAGTGAGGCCAGGGAAGAAGATGGGTAGTATGGGGAGGGCCTTGTTTCTATGCTTGGACCTGTTCCAGGGGCCAGAGGTATTCGAGCTGTACTTGTGTAAGTCTGGCTCTGAGGAAGCTCTCACAGGGACTGCTGCAGCTGGAGGTGGAGAAAAGAGAGTCAAGGGGGTAGAGCCCTGGCTCCACTCCTGCTTCAACAAAAACATTTTAATCATTTTATATCAGTGTTCTGAATAAGATTACAATTGCCAAATGTGCCACCACTTAGAACAGTGGCTGATGGGAGCCCTGAAGGTTTTGAGCAGGGGAGTAACCTGGTCTTCATTTGCTATTTCGAAGCATCCCTCCAGCTGCTGAGTGGAGAATGGGTTGGAAGAAAGAGACTGAGGCTAGAGGCCTGGGAGGCAGCCACGGAGGAGGAAAAGAGGGCAGACACCGGGAAATGGCTGGATGGAGGAGGGTGTGAATT
Source organism: Daubentonia madagascariensis (assembly GCA_023783475.1). Taxonomy (NCBI): domain Eukaryota; kingdom Metazoa; phylum Chordata; class Mammalia; order Primates; family Daubentoniidae; genus Daubentonia; species Daubentonia madagascariensis. The sequence goes on from JAKFHU010000747.1 coordinate 33,798,417, forward strand.
TGGGATTTAGGAGGAAGTGTGAGGAGGGCAAGTCAACAAGGAGCTGAAGAAGTTGAAGGTGGGCAGGATTGGGTGGATGGGAACCTGAGGTGGGGCCCAGGGGCCAGCAGGACGACTGCTCTCTGAAGGGCCTGTGGTCTAAGGGCAGGGAACAGGTGGGGGGGTGGGGGGTAGGTGGCAGAAGGAGGCTCTGTATTCAGCATGCCAGAAAAGTGAAGGGTGTACATAAGCCCAGTATACCCTACCCTCATGCCAGCCCAGTCCGGCTGCTAATTACAGAGCAGCTGCCAGCAGCCGCCCTAGAGGAGAGGAGTCATAGGGAAGGATGCCGGTGGGGACAGGCTGCAGCAGGAGATTCCCCAAACCTCAGGAATGACTTCCTGAGGGTCTCTAGACCTGGGGTAAGTGGGAACTGGGTTCCAGGGAGACCCCGTAGGTTGGGAGATGGGGGCAGACTTTGTGGAGGGAGACTAGGGAAAGGCCAGGATGCCCTTTTTCATGCAAACTGTTGGTCATCAAGTGGAACAGGGGCTGGATCCAGTACTCCCTTGCCCCTTTAGTTGGGACCCAGCCTGGGTCTCTTCAGTCTTTAGGAGACCCAAGCCCTGTTTTGTGGAGGCTTCCTGTCTGGGAGAAGAGAGGAGAGCTGGCCACTGATTTTGAGGAGCTCCCAGGCCGGGGAGCAGAGGAGATGCAGGCTTGGGCAGAGGTGGACCAGAGTGCTCATCATCTACCCTCCTCCTCTCCTTGACCCTGCCCCTCTGGGCTGCTGAAAACAGCTACAAGGCCTTGGGCAGAGGGAGGCAGGGAGACTAACAGGCAGCCCAGAACAGGGGAGGCCAGGCTTCTCCCTCCTCCCCTGCCCCATCGCAGAGATCTGCAGCTCAGGCCTCTCTACCCCTTTATTCCTCCATGCCCCACCCTTTGGCCCCACAAAGCCAGGCTCAGCAGCAGGTGGCTTGCCTGGAGCCAGGACACCTAGATTCTCTGTAGCTCTACTGCCCAACTCCCTGCCTGACCCCAGACAAGTTCCTACACCTCTCTGGGCCTCATATAAACCAGAAAAACTATCCTCCCCACCCACCTCCCAGAAGCTGAAGTGGGAAAGGAAGTCTCCCTCTGGGTTTGAAACACCCTTCTTGGTCCTCCTTAGTTCCCTGGGGCAGTCTGAGATGACTCTTTCTCCTCCTTCTGGTGGGGGGTGGGTGTAGGATGCACAGACTGGCCTTTCCTGTGGAGGGTAGGGGTGACTCACGTGCCCCAGGCCTCCCCTCCCCCTTATCACTCACCTGGATTAACCTGTGACTCAAAAAGCAAGTACCAGATGTTGGGTGGGGGTTACATGTATATTTTGGGGGAGGGGGGCTGGTTAGCTCAAATCCCTCAGGGCTTCATTGAATGTAGCCTACTGCATGGACCCCTAGGCTTTGGGGGTCTTGCTCTTTTTCCTCAAAGTAAGGATCTAGGCAGAGGAAAACAGTCTTCAGCTAAAAGAATTCTGGACTAGAGGAGGTTGTCAGATACCACAGCCAAAAAGGAGGACCCTTTGAGAGTTCACTAAATGAAATTACATAGAGCAGCTTAGGTCATTCAGAACTGGGGAGACCGAAAACCCAAGAAAGGGAAAGGTTTATTTTATTTTAACAAAAGACCTGCTAAATTGAAAGGGAAAGATTTATTTAAAGCCACAGGAAGAAATCCAGGGTTCCTGCCTCCTACCTGAGAGCTTTTTCTGACTTGCTGTCCAAAAACAGAGCAGATTTCCCCTTTTGCAGCAAACCAGAGCTGGAGGCGAATACCTACAACACATAAAGACTAGTGCATACAGATGTGCGCACACTCAACACACAGAACAGACAAATCATGCCATACATTAGATACAGACTCCCACTTACCTATATCCACCTGCAAAGTTAAATGCAGAGGCCCACAGAGGCAGGCACACCCATGTGGTTGCATAACCTGCATCATTCTGTGCACACTTGCTCACACATAAGGCTTCCTGCTAGGCTGTTCTCCTTCCCTTCCCGAGGTTCCAGCTCACAACCACCCATCCCCAGATCCCCCTCCCTGGCCCCTCAGCTAGAGCCTGAGCACGTCCCTACTCTGGAGCCCCAGCTGGCCGGGGCCTGAATGGCCAGACAAGCACCATATTGGGCTGGAGCACAGGAGCCTCCTCACCTGCTTCCCAGAGAAAATCTGAGGAAAACAGGTTCGAGCTGCAACGTGTGGGACTGGAATTAAAGCCTGGGCTTCCTCCCCCCCACCCCCAATTAAGCTGGAGTGCAAGGATGGTGCAGCTCCCTTGGTTTCTGAGTTCTCAACCGTTTTCTCTTGCCGAATGGGGCACTGGGCATCTGATGAAGCCATCACCATGCTCATTCTGTAAGCGTGGCGACTGAGCCCCAACAGGGGTAGTGAATTGCCCAGGATCCATCCCATGAGGTAGCAGAGCCAGGGCCCATTTTTGATTGGGACTGGTAGCTGCTATAGTCCTGCCCAGGGGTACCCCCTTCCCCATAATCCAGAGCTGGGTTGGTAAGGGCCTGAAGCGCCAGGCCTGAAACTGACCTGGGAATGCGACAGAATGGTTTGAAACCAGCCAGCAATCCTGGCTTTCCCCAGAGCCCATGGAGAGAATGTGGAGAAACAGTCCAAGGGACCAAGGAAAGGGGAGGAGAGGCAGAGCCAAGGAGGACTACTGACCATGGACTGGGGGATGGGATTACATTTTGTTTCCTGAAAATATAGCCTGGCATGCTGATGCCTTAAGTTCATGAATGAATAGAGGATAGCACACAGAGATGTAGACTCCAGCTCACACAGCCAACCAATTCATTCTGTTTTAATTTCAACCTTGGGCTGAGCTGTCCCATGAAAGAGACTGTAGGGAGAGGCAGAGGTTCACAAAGACCAAGAGTTTAGACAAACTTGGAGACCACAGTTCCCACACATGGCTTATCATTATCTTGAAGATGGAGCTTGCTAGCCAGGTATCAAAGACCCTCCACAAGGGGCCCTACACTAAGCCTGTTCCCTCATTCCAAAAATGAAGGCAACTAATAACTGCCTGGGCTGGGTGCCCCTTGAGCACAGCAACGTACTTGGTACCATGAAGGACACCAAGCAATCTGTTCAAACATGTTCCCTGCCCTCAAGAAACTTACAGGAGACCAGGTTGAAACCATGTGGAAAGGGGCAAGCCAGGAACATGGGGGGAATTAGCAATTTAATTTTAAATCAGAGTTCAAGACAATAGAAGAGTTTACACCACTATGTGTGCCTGCCAAGTGAACTGAACAGGCAGTAATTGCTTTAATAGTTCAGAGGAGGGAAAGATCACCTCAGGCTGGGGGCGAGGGATAGGCTCAAGGAGGGGCACTATTTAAGCTGAGTCTGGAAAAACAGCCAGGATTAGGGGGAGACAGAGATGCAGGGACAGGCTGCCAGGAAGGGGGCGTGGACCAGACTGAAAGGAGGCAGCACTCCCAACCCCCACCCCAGGGCCCTAGGAGCTCCTGGAGAGATGGACTTTGGTCTTCCTCATCTCTGTAACCCCACTGCAGGGGCACAGAGGTGGCAGTTTGTGGCATGAATGGGCAGCCTGGGCAAATGCACAGAGCTGGTGGGACTCAGACACTGAGTGGCCAGGCGGTGGCACCCAGTGCTTTCTGCATCTCTCCTGGACTGGGGGACCACCAGCCCCCCCAACCCCTTCACCCACCCCAGCCCCTTCCTATCTTCTGTCCTTTTCCACTGTCTCCACCCTGGGAAAAGGCACCAACAGAGGTGGGCATTATGTTCCTTCAATGTGGTCTATTCACACACACACAGCTCCCTTTCCACTGCTCAGTGCTGGTGCGATGACCCTCAGGAAGTGCCACAGCTTTCCTGGGTCCCATCTAAAGGACTGATGCTGCAGTGAAGGGCATACTGAGATCTAGGCACACGTCCTGGCAGTGGAAGGGGACAGAGCCTCCGCCTTAGGCACATACCCCCTTCTGCAACTGCTTCTGGGAGAAGCCTAAGAAGGGAAAAAACCCAAAAAGGTCCAGGCCCAGAGTGGACAGATGGACTCAGTTGTCCCTCTGAGCTGGCTCCCACTCCTCTTCTAGAGTTCATGGTCAGGCCCAGGAGACTCCATAAGACACCATGCCCATGCCCCAGTGTTGGAGCATCAGACAGAAAACTGGGGCAGGGCTTTTGTTAGGGACAATTCAGTGTGTTCAGCTGCAGGCCCTCCATGGAGGGTCCACATGCAATGAGGATGGAGATCACCCCAGACATCTTGCTCCAGAGGTCGAAAGTCCTGCTATCTACAGCTCACGCTGGGGCTGGCATCACACAATCCACCTCTCACTTCGGGCTTCCACAGCACGCACCAGGCCTTCACCCAGCACGGCAAAGTCCTCCAGGATTGCTTCTACGTTGGGCACCATCACCAGCTCCCCACCTTGAGACACTACCATGTGTCCCTTTGTGCTGGAGGCCTGGGGGAATCAGAGAAGAAATGTGGGTTGAGGTGTCACAAAGGCACACCCAGAGACACCAGGGTGGGGGCAGTGGAGATAGACACACGAGCCCACATACTCCACACCTGACACAGGGTCACTCATGGAGCAGACTACACAAAGACATGCACACCCACATGGAACCACATGTATACACTCAGGAACACACAGCTGACACCAGCCAGCACACCTTGAAGGGCTGAGGCTGGAAGCTGGTGGGTTTCCAGAGGACACCAATCACCTCTCCACCATGCTGGTCATAGAAGAAAAGGGCCAGATCCCCAAAGGCCTCCTAGGAAGGGACAGAACAGAGATAAGATTACAGATAGGCACCTGAGAGCCTCCTTCACAGCCCCAGTTTCACCTGGAAGTCCCCTCCCCAAGGCCAGTCAGCTGTTTAGGACCTACTCTGAGCTGTGCCAGATAGAGCTGAGGAGGATCGTAGCCCAGCACAGGCATTAGGGACGAGGGCCCTGGCTCATTGAGCAGGCCACGGCAGAAGGAGGCAGGTGGCGAATCCACAGCCTGGCGGTGCCGGGGGATGTGGCGGGGAGACAGGTGGATCAGCACATCGTACATGTCCAAGGCTGGCCGGAACACTGTCTAAGAAAGGGGGAGGGAGGGCTCAGCAGTACCGTCCTGAGTTGGGAGCTGGATAACAAACCTCTCCACGTACCCACCTTGGTTCCCCTTGGTACCCACCTCCTTCCCCTTCAACTGACCACCCATTATGGACCTACATGCCCATTTGAAGGCGGGAACACCAAGACCCACAGAGGAAGCAGCTGGTGCCAACTCGAGTCCAGCAGCAGGAGCACAGGCTAGAAGCATGAGGCCTGGAGCCAGGTTCTCTAGGCTGTGCCACTACCAGGCACTATGGCAGCTTCAATGCCTTCTCTGGACTCAGTCTCACCAGACAAGGGGACCAGGTATCCTGTGAGGACCCCTTAATGCTGAACTTCCAGGGTTCAAGGACAGAATCCCCACAGTCACTAGAGTTGCCGGTGGTCAGAGGCTTACCCTGATATCCCCAGGTCCCTGGGGATCCATTAGCTGCTTCTCTAGGATGGGCAGGGCTTCAGCTGCCAGGACCACGAGCTGCTGTAGGATCTGGGAAGTAGAGATACTTCAGACTAGGGTGTCTCCTAACTTGGGCTGGCCTTGCTTTTTCCTTAGGGAAGAAAACCACACATTTGGGGGCAGGTGTGGGGTTGAACCTGGGCCGAGGGACCATCCTGTGTCCACACAGAGCTTCTACGGTCCTGAGGAGTAATGATGACCATGATGGGGAATTGTGTCCGAGCTGCCAGGAAGCTACTGCGGATCTCCACCTGCTCCTCCGCTAGAGACAAGAGGGAGTCCTGGGTCAGGCTGGCCCTCCCCACAAGACCCCTCTACTGCCCCAGGTCCTCCTGTGGCCCCATCAGCGGCTCATCACAGGCATTTTCCAACATCCAACCCCCAAATGGCAAAGGCAATGAAAGGGACACCACATTTGCCTCAATCAGGTGGGTTGTTAATCTCCCAACCCCAGACCAGAGGCAGAATTTTCCACTGCCTGGCACCCCTAGTCTGGTTTCTGGGCCTGCACAAGCTGAGGCTTGCCCCGACCTCCTCCCACCCTGGGCTCCTACACACCTGGGGAATTAGGAACCTGACACCCTACTCTCTGCTGAGATCAGAAGCTCCTCATGTTACAACCAGAAATCACCATTTCCACCCCAAGAGGTCTGGGCATCTATTCTAAACTTCCTAGCTCCTCACCACAAGACTTCTCACCTGGTGCTCAGGATCCCCTTTCTACTCTCCTCTCCCCTCCCCCTTCCACAGCCCCCAGGTGGCTTGCTTACCACCCCCGTTCCACTGTGTCTCTGACCATTACATGGGCAAACCACATCTCTATAGTCAGGCTCCACCTGGACCTCTTCCTCCTGACAATCCTCTACCCCAAGGTAGTCAGGATCAGGCTTAGATATCTGGGATGGAGGAAGCACAGAGAAAACCTAACAGACTGACAGGGAAAACCCTTGCCTGCCCTACTGTGCAATCCATAAAGGGTAGTTTTCCCAGCAGTTTGGCCCCAGTCCTACCACTTACCAGTGAGCTCATTGTTAAGGTTGACAATGAGGGGGTTGTTCTTCCAATCAAAGGTTGATACCAGGAAGAGAAACCGAAGGAAGCCAACCTGGGGGGAGCTAAAGGGCAGGCGTGAACAAAGAGTCTGGAGCCCAGACCCCTTGGTGTGGATGGGGGGAGGGGGTTTTAGAATCCCTCTGTCACTTGCTCAAATACCCTCTCCCATTAGACCTCAGGGTGCAGCATGAAGGATGAAAGCTGCCCCCCCCACCCGGAACTTCCTGGATAGGGAAAAAGCAGAGGGAATCACCTGGGAGGGGTGAAGGGCTCAGGATGCAGGAAAAGGGCAGCAGCCACCAGATCCAGGCTCTCATCAGTGAACCCCTCACCCAGAAGCTGGGCACGCACCCACCGCTTGGCCAGCCGAGCCACACCCGAGAAGGCTGGGTGCTGTTGTTGAAGTCTGGGGGGAGGAGGGTAGTGGCAGTGAAACTCAGGCACTCTGGGCCCAAGAACAGCGTCTCAGCCTCACTGCCACTGTTTATGCAACCCTTACCCAATACCAGCCTCTGTGCTAACGTGTTACATTTATAATCTCCTAACAAATGCTCCAAGAGGCTGATCCTGGCATTATTACCATTTTACAGATGGGAAAAATAAGGTTGGAGAGAAAAAATGCCCAAAGGGACACAGTCAGTAAATGGAAGGACCAGGATTCCAAAACCTGCCTGACTCCAGAACTCATAGCCCTATCACACAATCTGGCCTCCCACAGACATAGGCGGCCAGGAGAGCAAAACGGGGGCAGGAAAGGGCCTATCAACAGGAAGAGCATGCAGGTGGCCTTACCCATGCAGGGCACTGGTGAGCAGGGGCAACTGCCTTGTATCTCTTTCAAGGCGGAGGGAGGCAGGTGTGTCTCTCAGTGAGATCATCCCCTCTGGGCTCCGCATCTCCCTCAGGATCTGGGGCTCCCGCTGATAGGCCACGCGAATCCGGAATACAAATCCATCCTGTTGGAAAAGGTATGGGATGGGACCCTGGAGGTGCTCTGCTATATCTATATCCCTGCTCCCCAGCCTGGTGCCCACAGGAGTATCCTCTTCCACACCCTGACATCCCTGGCCCTCCCTTTTCCTGGGGAATATACCTGCCCTGCCCCAGCCTAACCTTGAGGACATCAGTGTGCGTTGCAGTGGCACGGCACTGCAGCCCATGCTGTTGCGTCAACAGCTCTGCCAGGCGCAGCTGGAAGGCGGCTCGGACCCGCCGCACAGCCTCAGCATCCTGTGGCCACTGACCACTGCCCTCCAGGTGACAAACCACTGAGGGAGAAGAGAAGTCTCACACTGTAGCCTGAAGCAAGAACTATCCCTCCCACTCCCTCCCAAGGGCCCTCTTACCGGTCATGGGCTCCACATAGGCCGGGCAGGGCTTACTGAGCCGGGGCAACAGGGAGGCTCGCTCTTGCAGGTGCTCGTAGAAGGAGTAGGCTGGTCGGATCGGGGTTGGTGGGAATACCTGTGGCAGAAGGGGGACTGAGGAAGGGGCCTGGAACTGGCAGGGAGTGCCCAGAGTTAGGTGTGGGAAGGGTGAAACACTGGGTGACTGGAGCAGAGGTGGGGGGTCACAAAGCAGAAAGGGTTCCCTGTCCCCTTGCACCTCACCTCTGTGTAGCGCAGCACCGGGTGAGCTCCCTGAACAGCAGACACAGTCAGCGGGAGACCCTCCAGCCCCCACAGCAGACGGCTGAGGTCATCATAGCAACGCACTGCCACTGCCAGGGCCTCCTCACCTGTGCTGGAGGTCTGAGAGGGAGAAGACAGTCAGAACCACCTGGGATTCTTCCTGGCTCAGGCTGCAGCGAAGCCAGCTCCCCCCCTGCTGGACATGCCAGGAAGTGCAGCCTAACTGAGCTGAGAGGGCTCTCTCCCCACCAGGTTACTCCACAATTGCTAGCCTTGACCTCAAGGTCCTTACCTCTTTCAGGCCTTGTATCAGGGCATCCAGGAGGCCCCCCACGTAATGGACATAGGTATCTGGGATATCAGCATGTCTGAAGAGGCACACACAGGGTGAGGGCATTGTGGGCTATGCTCACCCTTGATGGCCTGGGCCAGACTCTCCTAAAGGCCCCCCAGCCCACGGTTGGCTCCTGGCATTCAGATGCTAACACTCACAGTGCCAGGAGGTGGGTGACCACCTGGTGGGGAACAAGGCGTTTCTGGGACATAGAGGCTGCCTCCCAGACCACAGCTTCCCGAATGGCTCCATCCTGGAAACGCCGAAGCTCTGAGCGGGATCCCCAGAAGTGGCGGAAGTCAGTGGCCTAAGGAGAGGCAAGGGGTGGTGGGAGAGATCAGGAAAGAAGGGCTCTCTTGGAATCTCCCTCCCAGGCTTCAATCCAGGCAGTGTGAAGATGGTCGACCCCACATTTTCCAACATGCACGCTGGGGTTCCTCACCTCGGGCTGGTCAGCCTCTGGACCCAGCTCAAGGACACTGGTCAGTCCCTCAGGCCGGAGGAGCAATCCCAGGCTCAGGGTCCCAGAATCTTTGTGCTTCGGTGGATCTTGGCTAATGTCCCACTGTAGAGTGTAAAAAGGCTGGGCTCAACCCAAGAATCCCTCAACCTGGCTTGGAAATCTATTTTCTATCTAGCTAGAAAGGTCTAGCTAGAGGGATGGTGTGCCCTTTGTGTCCCTTGGGACCCTGGATCCAGCCCCACTCAGACCCCCAAACTCCCCAACCTACTCCACCTCACCTCTGGGACTGGGGGCCGAGAGTGAGCCAGCAGGTACAGCCGTGCCCCAAGGCCCTGCTCCAGGAGGGTGGTCAGTGGGCCCAAAGCAGCTGATACATAGTCCCCACCATTGTCTTGCAGCTCTGGCCAGAGCTTCAGCCGGTGACACGCTGCCTGCAGGCGACTCAATGGACGGAGACTGGGGGGCGAAGAGGGCCAAAGAGGGGGAATAAGGGTCTGCTGGTTCCCAGTATCACCTCCTCCCTGCAAGATCTGAGCACCTGCCTGAAGACCTTTGCCCTAACACTGTAGCCCCAGGGAGACAGGACCCGGACCGACCAACATACCCTGTCACCCCCAAACTCACTGTAGGACGTGGTCAAAAGCCCGGATCAGGGGTTTCGGAGTCATCAACAGCAGCTGGAACCCATCGTCAGCTTTGCTATCCAGCAGCGCCATAGACAGCCGTGCCTCATGCTGCACCTGGAGCCACAGGGTAAGAAGGGACCACCTTAGTACCCTTTATTGACCTGAGGAGTCAGACCAGGAGACATGCCTGACCGTAGTTCTTTGGAAAGGAGTTTCTGCAGTTCTGGTATTTGCTAAAGGGACAGAGTCTAGCCTGGGACATCAGGGGAATCCAGCAGTAGAGGCCCATTGGTACCTGGTGGTAAGTGGAGGCAGTGACATCAGCACAGAGGTTGAGACGACCCGAGGAGTCCAGGAAGACAACAGGGAAGGCCTGGTGGAAGTCAGCCAGGGCCGGCTTGGGGGGTGTAGAGAGAAGCCTGTCAGGGTTGGGGCCTTACCTTCAGGCTCCCTGGCACAGACCTGGCCCTGCCCCAACTCACCAAGGAGGGATCTGAGCTGAGACATAAACTGATCCCGTTGACTGTCAGATCTGTGGTGGCTGGAGTGAACCAGAGGAATGTGTCAGAAGGCATCCCACGTCTCCAGAGACCCAACCCTAACAATGCCCTCCTTCAGCCTGGGTGGCTACAACTGCCTGCTTCTGGGATTCCGTTTGCTCAGCTGTCTAATGGCAAGGAATCAAAGGATCCACGAGGGGATGAGAGGATTCCTGGGAGTGGAACTCCTGGCCTTTCCCCATCTAGTTGCCTCACCCAGAAACTGCATGACGCTTCTCAGGACCTGGTAGCCGCTCATGGTGGTGTGGATTTTGCGTGTGGACACGAGGAAGGCAACCAGCATGGAAACAAGGAACCCAGTAAACCCACCCAGACCCTGAAAGAGAGATAAAGGGAGAGGCCTGAGCCCAGAGCCAGCCTACTCAATGAGGTAGGGAAGCTGGGCCACCCCCAACTCACCTTATCCAGCTCCCGCTGCCGCAGCCAAACCTTCAGAAGTGCCACACCATCCTTCAGCCCTGGGGCTGAACCCAGCATGGTTGATAGGAGCTGCAAATGGGAGTCGAGAGCTATATCCTGCAGGACCCATGCGTTGTAGTGGGGGGTAGGGGGCTCTGGACTACCTGTGGGAGGAAAAAGGAAGCCATGAGAGAAGTCTCCACAATACCCCTTCCCTTCAGCTCCACCTCGACACCAGTGCCTGCTCACCATCCCCTGGAGGACTTTGCCCTCGGTACCAGGCAGAGCGCACATTGTTCTTGGTTGGCAGCAAGCGGCATGGGCGAAAGAAGTCAGGTGGAGGGCAGGGATGCAGACGTACGGTGACCAAGCTCTTGTCCTTCCCTAGCAGACATACAGGGTGCTGAGACCCTGCAGCCCCTGGAGCCAGAGGGGCCCCCACACCACCTTGCTCATACTTGAGGGCCCCATGCCTTCTCACTTCAGAACTTGAGGTCTCTATACCTTTCCCCTCAAACTTGAGGCCCATGCCTCTCTCCTAGGACCTGAGACGCCTGTCCCTATTCCTCAAGACTTGAGGCCCCTGTGCACCCCCCTCCAGATTTGTGTCACCCCCATACTGTGTCCTCAGCCCAGTGTGTGCCTCCCACCATTTGGCCGCAGCAACAGCAAGGGTTTCAGGTGGCAGCCATTGGAGTAGGAGAAGCGAACACTGCCAAAGAGGGGATCTTCAGCCAGGTGGTGAGCCAAGTGGGCCAGGTAGAGGGCACGCTTGCGGAAGTAGCGCTGGTTCAGCCCATCCTTGTCCTGTAGGATTTCCTGGAGAGGACAGGGGACGAGAGACATGACCAGGCATGCAAATGCTTGTAGAGCTTGTGGGCCACGATGAAGCCAAGGTGAGGGTCCCAGGGCATCTCTGCAGACAGAAGTGCCTGAGCCAGGGTTAGCAACCCCATACTCAATTCTCAGATGAGAAATGCAAAGTTCCAAAAGGACAGCAATTGTCCCAAGGGCCCATGTAAGCTGCCCTCAGGATGACTGCAGTGGTCTGCTGCTCTTTTGATTTAGAATTCAGATTTTAACCCACTGGCAAGTGGCAGGTAAGAAAGAGAGGGGACGCAGGGACTCGTAGATAGTTAAATAGTGGGCTTCTCTATCCCCCAAACCCTGGACCTTACCCTGGGCATGGTCAATGCTACATCCACATTGATGTCTGGCCGAATGCAGGTACCCAAAAGGTAGCTACCCACAACAGTGACCTGGGCTGGAGGCAGGAAGCGGAAACAGCCCTTCACGGTATAGGGTACTTGATGGAGGGGCACGCGAACCCCAGCTGGGAGCCATGCCTGGTCAGTGAGCTGTAGGAGCAGAGACAGTGACACATAGTGATTCAACTGCCTTCCTCACATGGCTGGATGTCTAGTAGGCATCTTAACACATCAGTATGTTTGAAACCAAACTCTCAATCTTGCCATAAACATGTCTTCCCCATTAAGGCAACTCCATACTAGTTGCTCAAGCCAAAAGCATTTAAACTGCCTTAATTCACCTCTGTTAAGGACAACAATTTTGCTATTAAAATGTATCCAGAAATGGATCACTTCTCTACTTTACACTATAATTTAGGGAACCACCATTTTTCAGCACACAGTAGGTTCCTAACTAGTCTCCCTGATTTCACCTTTGTCTTCTCCATTCTACTTTCAACATAACAGCCAGAGTAAACTTTTTTTTCTTTTCTTTTTTTTTTTTTTAAATAGAGACGGGGTCTCGCTTTTGCTCAGGCTGGTCTTGAACTCTTGAGCTTAAGCGATCCTCCCGCCTCGGCCTCCCAGAGTGCTAGGATTACAGGCGTGAGCCACCGCGCCTGGCCCAGAGTAAACTTTTTAAGACTGAAAAAGTAACTTTTAAAAGTTAGAAGGCATCATTACTCTGCAACACAAACCCAGCAGCGGCTCCCCATTTCACCCAGAGCAACAGCCAAAGTCCTTATTTTGGTGTACAAGACCCCGCATGATACGCCACTTTCCCCATTACCTTTCTGAAGTCATCTCCATCTTCCACTCATTCATTCCAAGGAAATGTAACAGGAACATTCCTGCCTTTGAGCCTTTGTATTGGCTGTTTCTCCTTCATGGAATGCTCTTACTCCCTTATGTAACCATATGGCTGACTCACCTACTTCAAACCTTTACACAATTGTCACTTGAATAATGCCCACCCTGAATACCCTATTTAAAATTATAAACCACTCCCATCCCCTAATATTCCCAATCCATTACCTTGCCCTACTTTTTCCTTTTTCCATAGTGTTTACCACTTTCTAATACTGCCATACAGTTTACCTGTCGTGCTTATTATCTGTTATCCATAACCAACATTAGAATATTAGGAGATTATTTTGTTTACTGATGCATCCTAAGAACACAAACACTGCAAGGCACATAAGTACTAGCTGAGTAAATGAATACATGAATGACTCTACTCCCAGCTGAGCTTCCTTACAGTGAAAATGAGCTCCCTAGCATCCTCTCAAGAGAATAGCAAGGAACCTATTTGAAATGCCCCCACTGAAGGCTTCTCCTGGACTTCCCAGTTCCCCAGGCCACCTGCATTACCTCTGCCTCAGGGATTGAGGGAACCTTCATGACCCGTCGGTTAACCTCCTGGAGAAAGGCATCAATCCGATCCTTCTTCTTCTCTGACAGCCTTACTTCCTTTAGTAGCTCCTCTACCTGTAAGAGGGGGTGAGGGAGAGTCCATCAGCCTCAGGGTCCCAGGTTTGCCCCTCTAACCCAAGCCCCAGCCACCCAACAGTACCTGTAAACGAAGCAAGCTGGAGTGGAACAGGATCTCAGTCTCCCGAAGGTGATTCAGTTCCTCATTGGTAGGCTCCTTGTACAGTTCTGCCCGGCTGAGCTTCACTGGCTGCAGGAGGCCCTCTGCTGGAGACCTAGCCACTGTTCGCTTCCTTGAAGATGCTTTCTTCCCCTCCTTGCCTGTGCCTTCCAGGGCTGGTTCCATCACCTGTGACCAGAAAGGGAGAGGCCAATGTGAGGTCATAGGTATCTATTATCTGCTGCCTGAAGTGTCACCATTATAGATTGTGGGTAAAGGTTTCAACTGCTTCTGTTTCCTCTTTTGATGGGAATCAGATTCTGTACAACTCAGGATAATCATTACTTGTAGGAACATTACTGAGCTCTAGACCAAAAATTCCTTGACTTGAGGGCTCCCTGTCTACCTGACAGCACAGGCATGGAGCTCTACTTGGAGCTGGTAGGGGCAGAAGCTGACTGGGCCCTGCCCTAAGTAATGCCCAAGCCCCTTGTAGTTTCAGGTACCATGAATCCAGGAGTTTCCTCTTCTGCTGATACAGGCCTGGGACTTCTCAAAATGGCTTTTCCACTGCTGCTCTATCCAAATCATGCCAGGTTCCACCTGCTCTAGCAAGCCGTGACTGTATCAGTACACATTAAGTGCTCACCGATGGGAAAAGCTAGAAGCTATGGGAATATATTCAGTATATATTCCAGAGAATATATTCAGTATATATTCCATCCTCTCAACAATTCTTGATGACATTTGAAGGAACTCCCATCACTCACTGGAGGTTCCATAGTTGCTACACCAGTACTATCTATGAGCAGGCTTCAAACCCAGGTCTGCAGGATCGCAAACCTCTTCCCCTACAGCCCTGGGGAGAGTCTTACTGGAGTGCTCCAGGAGAGCCACCGTGTGCCCTCCCTTACAGCGGGGAAAACAGAACTAGACACAAGTTCTGTGGAGGAAGGAAAATCCCGCTCAACGTCAAGGACGAGGTCTCGGTCAAGGAAATGACCCAAGCTGCGAGTCTCAACTCCCAGGTGCACAGCTCACAAAGCGCGCAGAGGCTCAATAGGCTTTACTGCTTCTATGCAAATATTACCAGGTTCCATTTCCCCCAGTAAGCTCTGTCTCAGCGCCACAGGGTGGAAGCATCGCGTGAACGGGACTCCCCCAAAGAGCCGCCCTCGGTCCCTCACCGGTGAGCTCTAAGACCCTGCCATCTTGTGCCCTGCAGCCTCTCTTCCTCCCAGATGGCTCAACTCACCTGTGGCTCCCCAGCTGCTCCGCGCAGCTGCTCTCCAGGAGGCGCCGGCCCCATCACTCCGCGCCCAGGTGTCTCTCCCGCACTTCGAATTCAAGACGGGTCCACACACCGTAGCTTCCCATGTGGGCGGAAATGCTGAAAACCCGAGCGCGTGTCCAAGCAAGCCCGATTCCTCAGGACTCCACCCATTTCAGAGCTATTGGGTTATTGCTCCACGAATCTCTCGCCATTGGTCCGTCACTCTCCAGGACCGCCTATTGGGGAGGGGCCAAACGGGGTTCTCGATTTACGGCCTCTTCGCGACGCTACACCGGAAGTCTGCCGGTCGTTTGGCCGTCGTTTGTTTCTCCTCATTTAACACCGCTTGGGACCAAAGGGGAAGGGCGGAGCTAGTTTGGCCCGTCTAGTCGCGGATGGTTTGTTTACATCAGTGATTTCTTTTTCCTCATCTATTATGTCTTGTCAGTGAACAAATCCTGTCCGTTCTACCTCCAAAATATATTTTGAATTTATTCATTTTTCTCTGTCTTTACTGCAAGTTTTAGTCCTAGCATCATGTGTTTAGGTTATTATAATGACTTCTCTTCAGCTTTTACTTATTAAGGTTACTAAAATCTTCTTTTAGCTGCTTTGACCTGAAGTTACTAAAATTTAAATCACAGAAACGTTGCAAGAATAATATAACGAACACCCACATACCCTTCACCTAGATTCACTTAGTGTTAACGTTTTGCCAAGTTTGTTTTATCTTTCCCTATGTTTTTTCATATTACTTTGCAAACCATTTGAAAATCAATTGCACACATCTCTAAATACTTTGGCATGTATTTACTAAGATCAAGCACTGCCTCTTACATAATCGTAGTCCAACTGTAACATTCAGGAAATTTAACCTTGATTCAATACTATTATATAAGTTCCATATTCAAATTTTGCCAATTATCCCAATTTTATTTTATTCCTTGCATTTTATTTCCTGATGCAGAATCATCTAAATTCAACTATTGAATTTGCTTGTCATGTTTATTTTGTCCCTCTTAATCTGGAACATTTACTGAGCTTTCCCTTTTTTGGTGTTTTATGATGACATTTTTGGAGAATACAGAACAGTTTCATTCAACAGCTTTTTTTATTTTAATTTTTTTATTGAAGTAGAATATGCATAAAGAAAAATTCACGTACCATAAGGACATAGCTTGAATACTCATCAATCAGACATATCTATGTAACCAACTCCCAGAAAAGAAGCAGAACATTTTCTGCACCTTCAGAACCTCCATTCATGCTACCTTCTAGTAATTACCCCTGAACAATAATCACTATCCTGACTTCAAACAGCATAGATTAGTTTATGCAATAGCTTTTTAAGGAACCTTCTCTCAAAAGTGGTCTTGTCCTTCTTCAATCCATTTTCCACACAGATGCCACAATTTTTTCTGAAACAAATTCTATCCTGTCATTTCCTTTTTAAAAATTCATCAGTAACTTTCTTTTTTATTTTTTAATATTGATTGAATAGTTTTGGTATTTCATTTTATTAAAATATTATCTCAAGGAGCTCAGTAGCCATACTTTTGAGTTCATAAGTTTTTTTAATCTTTTTTATTTTAATAATTTTTTTTTATAGAGATGGGGATCTCACTCCTGCTCAGGCTGGTCTCGAACTCCTGAGCTCAAGCACTTCTCCCGCCTTCGCCTCCCAGAGTGCTAGGATTATAGGCATGAGCCACTGCATTTGTTTTTAATTTCAAAATATTAAGGGGAATACCTTTCAATTGTACTTAGAACAAAACACAAACTTCTACAAGGCCATGATCATTATGGCCCCTCACTCTCTATCCCATTGTTTTTCTTGCTACTCCACCCCTTGCTTGCTGAGCTCCAGCCAGCGACGTTAGCCGCCTTTCATTTCTTTTGATTGTATGAAGTTCTTTCCCACCTCAGGGGTTTCATCCAGCTGTTTGCTCTGCTTGAATGCTCTTTCTTGGCTTTTTCTCCTTTTCATCTTTCAGCTCTCAGCATAAATATCACCTCTTTAGGCCAGGCACGGTGGCTCACACCTATAATCCTAGCACTTTGGGAGGCCAAGGCAGGAGGGTCACTTGAGGTCAGGAGTTTGATACCAGCCTGAACAAGAGTGAGAACCCCCCATCTCTACAAAAAAATAGAAAAATTAGCTGGGCATGGTGGTGCATGCTTGTAGTACCAGCTACTCGGGAAGTTGAGGCAGGAGGATTGCTAGAGCCCAGGAGTTTGAGGTTGCAGTGAGCTATGATAACACCACTGTACTCTAGCCTGGGCAACAGAGTGAGACCCTGTGTCAGGGGGGAAAAAAAAATCACCTCTTTAGTTAGGCCTTCACTAAAGGCCTAAAATATGTTTTCTAAACAATAAAATGTTTTATCTCATTCTCCAGTTTATTTTCCTTTTAGCACTTTCTCCAATTTTTGATTATCAGTTGTCTCTCTTTGCCCTTGACTGTGAATACATGAAAACAAGGACCCAATGCCTACGTTGGCATGCTCAATGCCTAGCACATTGTAGGTACTCGATAAATGTTTACTGAATGAATGAATGTGACCACAGTCAATCTTCCAGCCTTTGCTCTAACCATTGTTTCCCTCAAATTTTATGCCCCAGTTGTATTGAACTACTTGGGAGTCTCCCTACTTTATCTTGTTTTCTTGTCCTGGGTCTTTGACCTTGCTGCCCTCTTTGTTCAGAATGTTTTGATTGAGGCCGGCGTAGTGGCTCAGTCCTATAATCTCAGCTACTTGGAAAGCTGAGGTGGCAGGATAGCTTGAGGCCAGGAGTTTGAGACCAGCCTGAGCAACATAGTGAGACCACATCTCAATCAATCAATAATTAATTAATTAATTAATTAATTAATTAATTAATTAGCTGGGTGTGGTGACTCTCAGCTACTTAGGAGGCTCAGGTAGGAGGATCACTTGAGCCTAAGAGTTTGAGGCTGCAGCAAGCTATGACCATGCCACACACTTCAGCCGGGGCAATAGAGTGAGACCCTGTCTCTTAAAAAGAAAAAAAAGTTTTTAAGTAAGGTTTCCTGGAGGAGTTGGGATTGTGCTAAGTCTGGAAGCATGATTTGAATTTGAATTGACAAAGAAGAGGAACTAGCATCACTGAAGTCTGAGAAAGACCAAAGAGCTGAGAGATGAGTTGACCATTCATTCGCCTCCTGAGAGTGGTCAAGCCCTGTGGTGAAGAATGGTCAAGCCCTGTGCTTGATGTCCACGATAGATAAATAAGACATGATAATCACAAGAGAGAAACCTGGCAGAACGCTATTACTCTCACATTTCACCGACCAGTTCCCTCACAGAGGTTTCTCCTGACCCCATTTAAAACTGCATCCTGCGCCAACATTTTCAGTCTTAGGCGCCCCTTCAGTCACCTTCACTGGTACTCACCAAAACTTTAACAATTTTTTTCATTTATTTTTTATTTTTTTAGAGACAGGGTCTTGCTTTGCCCAGGCTGGAGTGCTGTGGCTATTTGAAGGCATGATCCCACTGCTGATCAGCATGGGAGTGTTGAGCTGCTACCCTGTTCCATTTCTGACCTGGGCTGGGTCACCCCTCCTTAGGCAACTTAGTGCGTCCCCCACCCCCCACCCCACCCCTGTTCCTGGGAGCTCCGTGATGCCAAACTTAGTGCAGACACCCATTGAGCATAGTATACTATAGCCCAGAACTCCTGGACTCAACCAATCCTCCTGCCTCAGCCTCCTAAGTAGCTGAGACTACAGGGGAGAGCCATCCCGCCTAGCAGGCTGTAACAATATTATTTATCTACTATTTGTTTTTGTCTTTTTCTGTCTCAGCCACTAGAATGTAAGCTCCATGAGGACAGGGACCAGTTATTTCTGTCTCATTGACTACTGTGTCCCTGGCATGTAGCACAGGGCCTGTCACATAGGAGACATTCAATATATATTTGTTGAATGAATAAATGAATGGCTGTTTCTCAAGAGTTCTTCAGAGGCTAAGTGGAAGTAAACAAATAATTCAGTACTGTGTGTGGGGTGCTATGATAAGCACAGACAGCTGTGGGCACATTAGACTAGGAACTCTACAGTGAGAAAAGAAAAACAGTTCAGGGCAGTCTGAGCTATGTGAAATATGCAAAATTTATCAGACCCAGATAGACAGGAGTGTGGGACTTCAATCATGCTCCTCACACCCATACCCAGAGGCAATTGTTTAAAGGCATTTTGTTCCAGACTAGCTGCCTCACCCACTATCTTCACATTCCAGGAATTTGTGTTACAAAGAACAATGTATAGCCAATCCATAGCTTATGTTATTTTAATGTAAATTTTTGGTAAACACCGTGGAAACTGCCTCTTCTTTTTTCCTTTAAAAACCCACTTTTCAGTGTTGCTAGTTGGAACATATATTCAGGGAAACTTAAATCTGTACTCCTGGGTTGCAGTCTTCAAACTTAGCCCAAATAAACTCTCCACTTATATTAATTTTGCCTCAGTTTTTTTTCCCTTTAGGTCGACAACAGCTTGGTGGTTAAGAGCAGTCACACTGAGTGGGATGTTTGAGGTCAACTCCAGGTTTGGCCATTTTCAAACTGAATGACTTTAGGTAACTTTTTAAACCTCTCAAAGCCTTAGTTTAATCAGTAAAATGGATATTCTAGTAATGACCATGTCCTTTTTCTGAGGACTACATGGGATGCTGCATGTAAAGAGCCTGTCAAATAGTGATGCTCAGCAAATGTTGGCCGTTAATTTTAGAGGAAGATTGTGGCTCCTTAAGAGCAGTTCTGAGTCTTACATATATGTTAACATGTTGAATGAAAAAAAATATTGGCACCTTAAAAAGAGTCATTCTTTAAGGTCAGAATTAACTTTCCTAAAGCAAATACTCCTCCCTCTGTTTATCTTACCAAGATTTCAATATCTTTTCTCTTTGGAAGAAAAACAATTTATTCTTCAGAAGTGCCCTGGTTGGAGAGTACCAGGTGATGCCTTAGAGACAGAGGGTAGGTATTCTGTTTTCTTTACCACCAGAGGGCACTAATCAGCCAATCTCTACCTGCCATTTTGAAACAATATAAGAAAGCTCTAGGAAGCTGTTTCTACCATTCCTTCTTTTGACAAGTATGTTTTGAGAACCTAATGTGCCAGACATTGGAGTAGCTGGTATATGGTTGTGGAATTTATGGTCTTGAGCACCTACTATGTGCCTGAGAGAGCCTATTAGACATGGGGTGGAGGGTAGGGTTTAATTTGTGACTTTGTGATTACTGATTGTCTTCCTGCCCTTGGCTGTGAGTCTCTGAGAACAATTACTTAGTGTCTACTTTGTGTCAGATGGTGTGCTGGATGCTGAGGAATCAGGGATGAATAAGACACAGTTGCAGCCTACTAACAAACAATGTCTTAACTGGCTGGAATAAAAAGACATGAGCTAGTTCTATGGAATTCCAGTTCCTCTGACTCGAGAATGAAGAGCCTTGAGTGTAAAACTCATCCTCCTAGCTTAAAGCCATGCCCACAGTGGATAGTTAGAATGAGTTTGTGAGCTGATTTGAGGCCAGGGAGCAGCTTCTGGTCTGGGTGCCAGGTGTATGTTCCAGTGGGTGAGGCTGGGGATTTATCATCCTGTAGGTCAGGGTGGAGCTGTGATGAGTTATGTGCGTGAAATGCTTTGAAGATGAAATTTCTGCCTATTTGTCTACTCACAGCCTTGCTATTAAAGGTGTCAACATCATCTCCCATGTTTCCAGGTCAACAATCTTCTTGTCGCTAAATTGAGTGGTGGAGGAGGGAAAGACAGATTCGGGCATGAGCCATCATATTGCGAGGAGGGGCTGCATTGACTAGGATACTCCCTCTCTTCTGAGGGAAGCTCTACTTCCTTTGGATTTTGGTCTTAAGACCTAGACAGTAAGGTTTGGGGCTACAAAATGATGCTTTAAAATATAGAGAACTCATCTTTGAGAAAAAGAGGACAAACAAATGAAGGGGCTCCTTAAGTGTGGATTGTGCATAGTGGTTTCCAAAGAGTACAGTAAGGAAAGGAGGGTGGGAGGAACAAGTAACTTTACAGTGGAGAGACCTGGCATACTACCTCACCCAGGTGATCAAGGTCAACATCAACATTGCCAAGTCATGTTGCTATTATGTGCTCTTGATATGATGTGATGAAAATGGCATTTTATCTCTGTGATCTTCTCCTCAAAAACCCATAACCCCAGTCTAATCATGAGAAAAATATCACAAATCCCAATTGAGGGACACTCTATAGACTACTTGGACTAGTACTTTTCAAAAGTATCAAGGTCATTAGAAATAAGAAAAGTCAAAAACTGTCACAGTCAAGAGGAGCCTAAGGAAACATGAAAATGAAATGTAGTCTGGTATCCTGGATGGGATCCTGGAACAGAAAAAGGACATTAGGTAAAAACTAAGGAAATGTGAATAAAGTATGAACTTTAGTGAACAGTAATCTATCGATATTGGCTCATTGCCAGGCACAATGGCTGAAGCCTGTAATCATAGCACTTTGGGAGGCCAAGGCAGGAGGACTGCTTGAGGCTGGGAGTTCCAGACCAGCCGGGGCACCATAGGAAGACCTTGTCTCAACAAATTAAAAAATTAACCGGATATGGTAGATGAGCCTGTAGTCCCAGCTACTTGGGAGGCTGAAGCATGAGGATCCTTGAGCCAGGAATTGGAGGTTGTAGTGAGCTATGATCTGCACTTCAGCCTAGGCAACAGAGCGAGAAAACTATTGTAAAAAATAAAGTCTTAAAAATGAAGGGTGTTATCCAGAATACAGGTATGCCTTTAAACTTTTTTCTTTAAAGTTCCTATTCATGGATCATTTACCATGCGCCAGTCACTATGCTAAATGCTGTACATAGATGATCTCGTTTAATCATTACAATTGCTTGTGTTAAGTATAATTAATCCCCTTTTACAAAAGCTTATGAAACAGGGAGAGGTAATATAAATGGTGGAGCCAGAGTAGAACCAAGATCCTTCTGATTCCAAAATTGTGTGTGTGGAACTCTCACGGAAACCTGGCTTTTCTAGGAAATAGTTTAGGCAGTTATCATAGAACATGCCTTCCTAAGAGAAAGGAGTACTATGTTCTAAATTATGGGGACTGAAGACAGTCTCCACGTCTCACTTCAGTCATGATTATCTCAAAAGTCCCTCAGTTCCACCTTGGACATTAAGCTGAAAGGACCTCTAGTGGGTCAAAGTCCAACCACAGTACTTTATTTTACAAATGGGTAAACTGATGGATAGCCAGAGCACTTGCCCCAAATCACACCGAGAAGGACCAGGGAACCAGGTTCAGTTTGTGTTATTTGTCTCTCCTCATAACTTCCTCTTTGTAGTTAACAAGGGAAGTAGGAGCTGGCCTATCTACCTTCCCCAATTTCTTGTGTGGGAAACTGCGCTCCCCCAGCCCCCATCCCCACCCCCCGTGGGTGACTTGCCCAAGGGCAAACTGGCCTGAGGGCTGGACTTGCGGGAGAGACGTCGGGAAGGCTATTTGCACCGATAAGAACCACATTTTCAGCACATCCTAATCAAGCACCTATTAAGTGCAGGGCCCTCAGACTGGGTGTCACAGGGAGGGGCCTGTGGACGACCACGGCTCTTCCGAGGATGGCTGCGGAGGTCCTTGGATATGCATAGGGGGAAGGCGCCGAGAGGTGTAGGACCTGAGGTCCCTTCCGGGGCACGCCTTTGAAACTGCAGCATCAAGCCGCACAACCGTCACTTTGGGGCCCAGGGCGGACCGCCGGGATCGGGCCCAGGCGATCCCGGCGGTCCGCCCTGGGCCCCACTGCCGCTTGGCCCTTTAAGGGCGGGGGACACTCAACCGCGTCACAAAGCGCCGCCACCGCTCGGGCGGGAGGAGAGGAGGCGGGGAAGCGGGAGGAGGAGGAGGTGGAGGGCGAGGCGGGCGGGGGAGGGAGGGGCGCGCGCACGCGCGTCGGCAGCCGGCCGCCGAGAGCCGCCCCCCTCCCGGCGTGCGCCCCTCCTCCCTCTCTCCCTCCCTTCTTCTCGACTCCATCGCTCCCGCGGCGCGAGGCGCTCTAGCTCTTCTCCTCCGCCGCCGCCGCCGCCGCCGGCGCCCCTCCCCCCGCGCCGCCGCCGCCGCCGCCGCGAGACCCCAGCGCGCCCCCCTCCCTCTCTGGCCCCGCGCGCCCTCCGGCCCCTGCGGCCCCCGAGGAGAACAAGAGGGCGAGCGAGCGCGGCGCTCCCGGGCCGGCCCGGCCCCCTCCCTTCACCATCGCCGGCCCTCCGCCGCCTTCCTCCTCTTCCACCTCCTCTCCCCCCCCCAAATTGAGGCCCCCTCCGGGGGGGGGAGGCCCGGGACCAGGAGCGAATTTCCCTAACTCCCTCAACTCCTTCCCCCACCCGGCCGGAGTGTGAGGAGAAGGGCCCGGCCCGGCCCGCGTCGTGTGTGAGGAGGACCCCGGGCGGGCCCACGGGCCGTCTAGGGCCTGGTCCGACCCGCCGGCTGTGTAAAGACAGGGGCCCGGGGCGGCCCGGCCCGAGGGCGAGCGGAGGGGAGGGGCCTGGGCCGGCCCGGCCGGTGCGTGAGGACTGGGGCCCCGGCCCGGCGCCGTCACCGCCGCGATGGCCCAGCAGCAGATGACCAGCTCGCAGAAGGCCCTGATGCTCGAGCTGAAATCCCTGCAGGAGGAACCGGTGGAAGGCTTCCGGATCACCCTGGTGGATGAGTCCGACCTCTACAACTGGGAGGTGGCCATCTTCGGACCCCCTAACACCCTCTACGAAGGCGGCTACTTCAAGGTACCCCCACCCCCCTCCCGAACCTGGCTCCCGTAGCCGAGGCCTCCGCTCCCCTCCGCTTTCGCCTACTTTTGGGACCGGGAGTGTAAGCACGGGTGAACGGAGGGGGCTTCTCGGCAGCCCCTTCCCCCATGCGTGGAGGCAGGAAGGCCTTGCTCACCAAGCGCCTTTTCTTTGTCATGGGGGCGGGGGCGGGGGCGGGGGCGGGAGCGGGAGGGCAGACTGCACCGAGAAATTGGAAAGCCTCTTAGGTTAGGGTAGTGGCTACAGGAGGAGGGCTGTCTTTGTTTCCCCAGCTGTGGGAGTATGGAGAGAAAGGTGGTCTGTCTTTCCTTTCTAGTCCTCTCATCAGAACCCTCCCTGCGCAGGCTGGAACTGCCCCAGAGGGCAGGGTGACCTGCACTTACTGGATTGGACTTTTGCTTTTTGGGGGCTGAGGGTAGGGGACAGGCATTGGTGTCATTCCAGAAGCTGCCTAGTGCCCTGACATTTTGAGGATTTGTTGGGCTTCTGGTTATTGGTAGTGCCAACTTTGCATTCCAATGGGCGGTAGTGAAGAATAGGACCCTAGGGGTGGTAAAAAGAAAAAAAAAGGGTGCCAGCGTCTCCTGGCCATTATCCATTGGAGGGAAATTTATTTTAGCCCTCTTTCTGTCCTCATTCTCCATTTACCTCTGTCAGTGGTTATTTCAAAATGCCCTTTGTCCTCACCCTGCTACCAACTTTGCTAGCCTTTTTCCCCTACGTGTACCCAAAGAGGGTGGAACGTGTCATGTAGGGAGATTGATAGTTTCCCACTTTAGGGAGACAAAATTGAAACCTTTGGCTCAGATGGTTAGCTCTAGCAAATGGGGTGGTCTTACCGATGAAAAGTATCATCTGAAGTGAGATGGCTTCTCTGGGTGGGTTGGCTCCTTAGCTATCACAGACATTGTTTCTATTGTTTTCCATGATTTTAGAACAGTGGTTATCATCATTACAGAATCCAGTGTTTTTTTTGTTTTGTTTTTGTTTTTTTGTTTTAACTCCAAGGTAGATAACTTGGGGATGAGTGTTGTGTTTTGTTTTTCTTTGGTGTTTTTGCAGGGAGGAATCACAGATTGAAGATTCGAATGTTTTAAATGGTGGGGGCAGAGATAAATGAGTGCCTAAGAATCCACTTAATTTTATTTTTTTTAATTTTAAAATTAAGTAAAATAGGCCAGTGAGTCAATTTTAGTTTGTTTTGAAGGGAGGGGCTATCTTGGCACAAGTTTTAAATGAGTATCTTAGTCATGTAGTTGTGATGTGTATTTTTAGGATTACCCAATTACTTAACTCTTGTTTTCTACCCTTCTAAAGGTAGAAACCTCAGTTTCAGGCTTGAAATTGGGTCAACTTTGTAGAAAATGGGATTGATATGGGAATGTTTAATATTCATGCCTGTGATAGTCACTGACTATCTAGTAAAAGCAAATTTTTAGCATCTTATGTAAGAGCAATACCCTTACCAACTGTTAAGCTTCATCTTTTGTAGTCAGCATACACTATACTTGTCTGATGCAGGTATTTAAAATTACTAAGTAAACAGACAAGTTATTAGTGACGAATTGGAAAAGGTACTGTGTGTCCATGTTGAGGCAAATTTATATGTCAAATATAAATTTTCATTTATAGATACTGGAAAAATTAGTTGTACAAAATGGAATTCATGTGGTAACTTTTCTAGCAAAGTGTTGTTTGGCAAAATGTTGCTGACTTTAGTGGAATAAAGTTTAATTTCCAAAAAGTATCATTGTTTGGTACAACTGATAGTTAAGGTAAATGGATGGTAGTTAGAATAATCTCACTCCAAGGCTTGTTAAACACAAAACAAACTGTATGTGAAAGAAAATAATGATTGTAAATTGTAATATTTTTGCCTGAGTAACTGGGAAAGTAGTGTGGAGAACCCTCCGTATAGGTAGTATTGAAAAATTCCCTGTAATATATACTGATTTAAATTAAATGCTTTTTAACTTCAGCCCTGTTTAAAAAGAATGGTTTAATCTCCTATTTCGTTGTATGTGTTAGAGTTCTTAATTTTTGAGTGTTTTTACCTTAAATTCTGTATGAAAATTCATAAACAGGTTTTATGTTTCAGTCTTCTGTGAGAAGTTTGTTCAATTGCATTTTCTTCTACTTTTTCCCTTATTGTATGGCCTTTTGTCCCATTAGTCTTTCGTTGGAAAAAGGCAAATTTATGGTCATGAGCAGTTAGCACTGGGGATAAGTCTAAAACCATTGTTTTTTATTTCACTGCTTTTGTCTTAAAACAAGGCTTTTAGTGTGTTCCACTACAGCTGCAGTTTAAAGTTGGCACAGAGCTTTCCCTACGACTCTTCTCCCTTTTCAAATGTTAGTCCTTGAACATTTAGTATAATTTGTTTTCAAGTTAAACTCTCTTTGCTATTTGGCATAATTGTTTCTGAAGGCATGGGACTGCTGGTCATTCTTTAAATTTTTCATAATATAACTCCTTTAACTTTTTACATATTAATAGGTTTCTAACATCTTTTTCTCCCTGAATTAGTTGGCTCCAGAATGTTTTAACCACAGGATGTGCATTGGAAACTTGTGAGACCTGTATTTCACATTTTTTTTTTCTTCATCCTGCTTTTGCTTATTTAATATCTCTAATCTGTGGGATTCTTACCTTTGGGGAGTATGGATGTAGATGGGCAAAGGTGGTTTTTTCTGTCTATTCTGCATGTATAGAATCTTTTTTGGCCTTGCTATCTTTTTTTCCAGTTTATTGATCTCATTGATGTACCTGAATTTCTTTACTTCTTGAAATTTTTCCTCTAGGGTTCAGTCGCTCACAAAAGATAAAGTAGGAGATGACTTAGAACACTGAGAACACCTCTGAACTTACTTTGCTACTGTGGAGCAAGTCAAGAATTTTATGTTACAGTAAAAATAAATTGTTGATTAAGTCAGCAGTTAATGAAGACTTTTAACAAATTTACGACCTTTCCATTAATAGGAGCTATCTTTTCAAATAACTCCTGATAATGATCATAACTTAATGTGGGTGTTTTGGTATAGAACCTCCTTGGAACTCCTGCGTTGTCTAAAAGCGTCATAGCAGTGAGTGTATATAGAGTCAGAAACGGAGAATGCCTCTTTCATGATATGAATAACATAAATTTAAATGATATAGAAAGCTTAAGGTATTGCAGTTAACTTTTTGTAGTTTTGATTTTATTCTGATTAAGGTGATGAAATATAGGTGTGTTCCATTTTTTAGGAAACCCTAAACTGATAATTTAGAAAGCATTTGTTATATACTCAAAGTTTTCCTGACTAGAACACTTCTTTATTAGCCTTAATATTGACTTACATTAAAGAAACTCTTCAATCATGTTTTTTTTTAAATAAGGGAATATGCATGATTTCTTACGCTTCATTTATTCAGGAAAAAATGAATCTATTTTCTGCCTTCCATCCCCCTCAAAAAAAAGCCACACCAGACTTAGCCTACCTGCCTGGCAATGTCGTTTAGATTATAGTATACTCTATTTTATGGCTCTTTAATTCTTAATATATAGTTGAAACAGTTCTTTTAAGGAAGTGATTCTTAGCCTTTTTGGGATATGGATCCTTTTGAGAAACTAATGAATTTTCCCAGAAAAAGTGGGCACACATAAACTGATTTGTATACATTTTTGAGGGTTAACTGATGAGTTAAGAGTCTTTGTTTTAAAGGATTTGGATAGGCGACTTGAAAACAAGATTAAACAACTCTTTAAAATTATAGAAGTAATGCTCTTTTTCCCCCCTCATTTTTCTTACAGTTGTATGATAAGCCTTTCAGTTGTTAAAAAAAATTTATTTTTTAATTTTTTCTGGTAAGTTTGAGAATACCTCTCAAGGGCGTTTAGCTGTCACCTTCTCTGGAAGCTGAAGTTGTCTTGAGTGCTGGGTGAACTAAGGCAACATTGTAAATGGAAATATAGTTAATGTCTAAGGGTTTTGGAAACTAAATGAAGTTTTACTTCTTGTTTTTGACAAAATTTTTCAAAACAAACATGACACTTTAGTATTTCATAGAATATGCTTTTATTCTATTCAGTTGATTCCAAGATGCATATTTTTCAATGTTTTTTAACTTCTTTTAAATTAGTAAGTGTCTTAGAATCCATGAAGTTTTATAATTGCTATCAGCCAAGTGGTACTTGTGACCTAGTTGTGAGAGAATCTTCCACTGAAATCTTTTGATAATTTTTTTTAGTAATACCAGCATCACTGTCTTAGATTTGATAAAATAAGGATTATTCCTTCCTGGAATGAAGGATTTGGGCCCTAATTAATATTTTGCAGCGTGTTGATTCTCCTTTCTTCAGATTTGTTGGTAGGAAACAGTATTTATTGAGCACTCATTAAAGGCAAAGCACTTGTAGGAAGATTTATAGATAGTAAGGTAATGTATTAGGACATTGATGACGTTAGAGCTTTTATGAATATTTATAAAAATCTTTGTGAAGACTTTAAAATATAGAAATGTGAGGTGTAGGTGTTATCGATGCAATTGTAAATGGTAATTCAAAGCTTTTAAAGCTTTAAGGCCGGTTAGAGCATTTGTCAGCATAACCACTATCCATCATGATAAAAATGTTCTGTTCCATCTTTCCAACTTAGTATTAGTGGTCTTAGTGTAAGGTTCCAGAAGAACCTGTCTGTTGGAGACAGGTGAGATAAAGGAGGCCATCAAGCAAATTGGTCCACCTTTGTTAATTTAGTTACAGGAAAATAACAGTGAGGAAGAGTTATAACAGGGTTTAGGACTACAGAACTCTAACTTGCTTAAAGATCATTTTCAAAAGGTTTAATTCTTTTATGTTCTTGAACTTCTTTTGGACTGTTTCACATACAGCTACCTAGATGTCTGAGTATGATTGAGCCTCTTTGGTTGTGTTCTGTCAACACAGGACTAATTTATTTCAGCTTTGTTCAGTGAGAA
This sequence comes from Daubentonia madagascariensis, assembly GCA_023783475.1. NCBI lineage: Eukaryota > Metazoa > Chordata > Mammalia > Primates > Daubentoniidae > Daubentonia > Daubentonia madagascariensis. The sequence goes on from JAKFHU010000747.1 coordinate 33,826,966, forward strand.
ATTGTTATTCAGAGATTATGCTTGTATATCTCTAAGTGAGTTGGTAGTGAATGAAATAGTAGATACTAAATTGAAGAGGTAAATTTAGTTCAGATTGCCACGGTTTGGTAGTACTTAAAAGGTCTTTCATATGAGAATTGGAAAATTCAGATGTTGGAATGTATATTTAAGATGGAAAGTGAATAGTCCACTTTAAATACTTTTACTTGATTTGTTTTAATAACAAATACATATAAAATATTTTGGTTGTTAGTTTAGACTGCTATAACAAGTTACCATAGACTGGGTGACTTATAAACAATAGAAAGTTATTTCTCAAAGTTCTGGGGGCTAGAAGTCAGAGATCAGGGTGCCAGCATGTTTGGGGTCTGGTGAGGGCCCTCTCTGGGTTGCAGATAACTTTTCCTTGGAAAGAGAGGAGTAGCTAACTCTCTTCCTCTTACAAGTCACTAATCCCATGAGGAGGCTTCACCCTCATGACCTAATTACCTCCCAAAGGCCTCACCTCCTACCATCCTGTTTGGAGGGTGGGGCACAAATATGCAGTCCATAACAGTTATAATACAAATAAGTTAAATTGTTGTTGTGAACTTATTGGCAAAGTAAATAGAATGAGCACTTAAAACATGCTAAAACTTTGAATGCCATATCTATAGTGGATATATGGTACTACCCTTAGGATAGTAATGTAGGTATCTACAGCTAACATTGAGTGCTTACTGTGTACCACATACTTTGCAGAGAATATCTTATGTAATCCTCCTGTGAGGTGGTTACTTTTACGCTGATTTTTTATTTAGGGAGCTCCTTTAGCTTGCCCTTGGGTCTTCAGCTAGAAAGTTGTATGGGTGATATCAAGTTTTCACACCAGACTGCTTGAGTTTAAAGCCAGTGCTATTAACTGAGATCTTTGACCATTTAGGATGAAGTTTGAAGTTATAAAAGTGGAGCTTTAAGAAAATCAAATTTATGGAGTGTTTAATAAAGAACTGTTTTAAATTTTACTTAAGTTTAAAGGTTACAAGGGTAATTATCTGCCCTTTCAAATTATGGGGAGAGACTGTTTTGATGACTTCCATTCATGTCTCTTAAATCTACTAGAAAAATTGGATATTTAAAAAATCTTGAAATGGAAAAAAAATTTTTAAATCTTGGACTACTTGAATAAGAGAATGATAAATCACATTACAGAAGGATTTTTCATTAGCAAATTGATTTCTTTAATAGCAACTTTCCTGTTACTTTAAGGGGGGAGTGGGAATGGTGCTAGTGTTGAGAAATATAAATCTAAGAAGTTGGTTTTGGGATTAAAAAGGATGATAAAATACCTTTGAAAGTGAAAGGATGATAAAGGGAGTTACATTTCTCAAAACAATATTGGTTTATGCTTTTAAAATAATAATGCCTTGATATTTTTCTAAATATATTTAAGCACCATAGGGGAAATTGAGCATAGGGAAATGTTCTTTGTTATTCTTTCAGTTGAATCTAGTGAGTGGTATTTTTTACCTCTATTACAGCATCTTTAGATCAGTGCCATAGTTTTAATCTAGTCTGTATTTGGATTTCCAGATTTCATAATTCTTTAGTTATGTGTTTTGCTTATGTGCTGCATGGGCAGCTGATGTTTAATTTGAGGCATCCCATAAGATAATTCAGATTGTGGGGCTTATTTAATGACATGCATAGTTGGACTTTAAACATTGAATGATTATTACCTGGTTGAAAATAACCATGGCTTCGTTTACAAGATAATATTAAGAATTGGCAAAGTTATAAAAACTTGGAAAATATGTAGTAGTCCTTTATAGAAATAGAATGGCTTAGGAAAACAGATTTTTTTTTTTTTTTTTGAGACTGAGTCTCACTCTCTTGCCTGGGCTAGAGTACAGTGGCATGGTCATAGCTCACTGCAACCTCCGACTCCTGGGCTCAAGCGATCCTCTTGCCTCAGCCTCCTGAGTAGCTGGGACTACAGACACATGTCACCACGCCTGGTTGATTTGTTTGTTTGTTTAGAGATGGGGGTCTCCCTGTGTTGCCCAGGCTGGTCTTGAACTCCTGGCCTCAAGTGATCCTTCTGCCTCAGTCTCCCAAAGTGCTAGGATTATAGGTGTGAGCCACCGTGCCTGGCCAGAAAACAGATTTTTAAGTTTGCTTATAACCATACCTGATATGTAATAAGGCAAAACAAAAAAAGTTTGGTTATTTGAAAGAATATTTTCCTCCATATAGTTGAAAACTTTTCTTTTAAAATTGTTGCCGGAAGCATAGGTAAACTTGTCTAATACTTTATATGTAATGTGTCATTTTTGACTAAATAATAGTATTAATTAGATTATTAACTTTATTCACCAGAATTGAATCTGATTCACTTTCAGATGATAAAAAACAAAAATAAGAGTCCACACTGAAGCAATAAAGATTTGTCACTAATGAAGACATTAGGAAGAATGTGGAATATGCTCTGAAGGCAGTTCTCAAAAAAAGGAATCCTGAGTTGTTTTGAACAATGGCAGTGCAGCACTGTTGGAACGAGTGTATAGCCAGCTTTCTGAGGTGTTTACGTGAAAGGGGCAAAGCTCATGTGAGTTCTGGTAGTTGGGTTTAAAAAAACAAACTCGGGAGGATTGCTTGAGGCTAGGAGTTCAAATCTAGACTAGGCAACATAGTGAGACTTTGTTTTTAAAAGAAAAATTATAAAACAAAACACTCATTACTTAAGAAGGCTCATCTTGGTCTTGTTACTTAACTGCTGTTTTCCCTATTGGCTAAACAGGGATAAGAATAATGATGTGTTTAAGCCGTTAAGGACTAACCACTGAGGAAAAACCCCAGTGTTGACATAAGAAAAATGCTGGGCACAGTGGTGAGCACGTTGTAGGCCCAGCTACTGAGGAGGCTGAGGAAGAAGGATTGCTTTGAAGCCAACCTGGGCAACATGGTAAGACCCCAGTCTCTACAAAAAATTTTTTAAAAATTAGCTGGGCATGATAGTACACGCCTGCAATCCTAGCTACTCAGGAGGCTGAGGTGGGAAGATCTCTTGAGCCTAGGAGTTCAGGGCTGCAGTGAGCTATGATTGTGCCACTGCACTCTGGCCTGGGTGACAGAGTAAGACCCTGTCTCTCAAAAAAAATTTTTTTTCTTTTTTTTTTTGAAAACAGAGTCTCACTTTCACCCTGGCTAGAGTGCAGTGGTGTCATCATAGCTCACTGCAACCTCACACGTCTGGGCTCAAGCGGTCCTCCTGCCTCAGCCTCCCGGGTAGCTGGGACTATAGGCGTGCGCCACCATGCCCAGCTGATTTTTCTGTTTTTTTTGTAGAGATGGGGTCTCCCTCTTGCTCGGGCTAGTCTGGAACTCCTGACCTCAAGGGCTCCTCCCGCCTCAGCCTCCTAGAGTGCTAGGATTAGAGGAGTGAGCCACTGTGCCCGGTCCTTAAAAATTTTTTTTAAAGGAAAAAAGTGTAATAACTATGTCCTCAGGTTTCCTAAGCTGAATTTTTTGGAATTTGTTAATTGTTTTAACATTTATTCTAAATACAAATGACAGAAAATTGCTAAAGTAAAGTTTTATTGAAAATATGAAAATTCTGTAGAACTTACATTAAGATTTAAGTAATCATGTGTTAACAGGGCCTTAAAATAGGAAGAGTGCTTCCTGAGTTTTGAGTTGATGTCTTCATCTTTTTTATGTAAACATTTTTTCTGAAGTTGCTCTTTTATTGGTAAATTGTGGCATAAGTTATGTACACAGAGATTCCCTAAATAAAAACAGTGCAAGTAAGTGGTAAACTGGAAAAGAAGTTGCATGAGAATGTGTAAGTATTGTATTAAGGAAACTGATTATTTCTAGCTTGAAAAATTTTTTTCCATTGCAACTAAACCTGGTGTGTGTTTTTTGTTTTGTTTTGTTTTACAGTTTATGGGGAATAAACAAAATGTTTATATAAACTCTTAGGTATGAGCTCTTTAAGAAACACTGATAGGTCTTGTCTTTGAATTACTTTAGCGTTTGGCATAGGACCTAAAATAGTTGATACTTAATCTTTTTTTTGGTCTCATCTTTTGAGACTAACAGCTCCCCTTCTCCCAAATTCTGCATGCAATTTCAAGGAATTACTGATGTCTGAATTTTCTCCACAGACCTCAGATGATTTGCCCCCAGTCTAGAATATAGCAGTAGACTAGTGACTAAATATTAGACTGCTCAGTTCCACCAATTGTGCTATCCCTTTTGGGAAGAAATTGGATTTTATTTTGGGGTTTTCTATTAGGGACATTTTATCTAGTTGTGAGGTTGCCTCAATTAGAACTAATGTTCTTGGTGACTGAAGGTTTAGCTAAAAATTATTACTGAAATCTTGGTTATATAGTTAATATAGAAAATTAAGATCTTTGTGTAGGGTTCCTCTTGTAATTAAACTTCTTTAGGGGAAGGTTGAAAATTCTGGAGCAGTGATAATGAGAGACATTAACAGAACCTGTCAGCAATAGCAACCTTGACTTCTTGTAGTTCCATGAAAATAAAGGTTGCTTAACCTCATTTGGAAAATGTAATGAACAAAACAAACCCAGTTCTGTTTTAGCCATAAATTTGAGGCTATTGAAAAAAGTTAAGATCTTTTAAAAAGCAGACTAGAGCCTGTAGTGCAGGCTACTTGGGAGATTGAGGCAGGAGGATCCCTCGAGCCCAGGAGTTTGAGTCCAGCCTAGGCAACATAGCCAGACCCATCTCTTAAAAAAACTTTTTATTTTTTTGAGACAAGGTCTCACTCTGTTGCTGGGGCTAGATTGTAGTGCAGTGACTTCATCATAGCTCACTGCAACCTCAAATTCCAGGGCTCAAGTGGTCCTCCTGCCTCAGTCTCCTGAGTAGCTGGGACTACAGGCATGAGCCACCATGCCCAGCTAATTTTTTCTAATTTTTTTGTAGAGATGGGGGTCTTGTTCTTGCTCAGGCTGGTCTTGATCTCCTGACCTCAAGCACTCCTGACCTCAAGCGATCCTCCTGCCTCAGCCTCCCAAAGTACTAGGATTACAGGCATGAGCCACCGTGCCCAGCCAAAAAAAACCAGAAAAAACCAAAACTTCAAAAGCATGCTAGAAGTGCATTTTAGAAGATAAGTGCAGAATTTCTTACAAAGCAGAGAATTTTAAAATAATGACTGTAAGTATGATGAATATTCTAATGGTTCTTGATACATTTAATGAATTAGAATGGTTAGAAAAGTACTTTTTTAAAAGCACCATGTATTGTGCATTCAAGAGAAATACATTTTTATAGCTGTACTTGTGCTTTGATGATACTCGGCATGCATTCATTTTGTTAAAGATGAATCTTGGTGAACTTCATCTAAATGTGGTTTTTTCTTTTCCACCTATAAAATATATATAAAGTGTCCTAATTATAGAGATTAAATACATCTTGCTCATTGTTTTTACCTATATACCTTGAGTGAATTAATTATTATAATAAAACTGTAATCTGACCTATCCATGTCAAAAAGAAAAAAAAAGGAAAGAAAAAAGTTATCAGTTTATCATCTTCTGCAACATTAAGTACAAATTCCTTTGTGTGGCATATAATGCCGTTCATGATCTGTTCTTGCTTACTTTTCCAACTGTATTTGGTTATTGCCTCATAGGTAGTCTTTGAAGGTGCCATTGCCTAAGCTGTTTTCTGTCTGGAATGCCTTTTCCAATTTTTCTCATGCTCCCTTTAGTCTGGTGAATGCCAACTTATATTTTAAGAGCCTATTCACTATGAATGACCTCTTAAAAACTTCTTGGATTCTTCTCTACTACCCCCCACGTCCCCCAATTAGGTTGTTTTAAACCAAACCCCAGACATCATCATATCCTTTCATCCCTAAATACTTGAGTCCCTAAAAGATAAGGACTCTTGTTAAAAACATCATATTATTTTTATACTTACGAAAAGAAACAGTAATTACTTAATATAATTTAAAATCCAGTCAGTGCTCAGACTTCTCCAGTTGTCTCATAGATATACTTTTAAGTTCATTTGTTTGAATTAGGATCCAAAATAAGGTGTACAATTGCATTTGGTTGATATGCCTCTTAAGACTCTCTTAATCCTATAGATTTCCCTTCCCTCTTTTTCTTTTTTTAATAACTGGTTAATACATAATTCACATACCATACAATTCCCCTATGTAAATCTACAATTCAGTGGTTTTTAATACACTCACAGAGTTCTACAACCATCACCACAATACATTTTAAAACATTTTCATCACCCAAAAAAGAAACCTAATAACCATTAGCAGTCACTCCCTATTTCTCCCCAAGCCCTAGGCAATTACTACTTTTTTTTTCTTTTTTTTTTTTTTAAAGAGATGAGGTCTTACTATATTGCCCAGGCTGCAGTACAGTGGCTGTTCGCAGGTGTGATCATGGCACACTGTAGCCTGGAACTCCTGGGCTCAAATGATCCTCCTGCCTCAGGCTCCTGAGTAAGCTGGACTACAGGCATGCAGTAGTACACCTGCTCTGCCAGTCTACTTTCTGTGACTATGGATTGCTTCTTCTGGACATTTCCTATAATTGGAATCATAATATGCTGTCCTTCATGATTGGCTTCTTTCACTTAGCGTAATATTTTGGAGGTTCATTCATATTGTTGCATGTTTCAGTACTTCATTCATTTTTATTAAATAATGTTCCATTGTGTGGACATTTTATCCATTCATCAGTTGGACATTTGAGTTGTTTTCCACCTTTTTGTGTATAGGTGTTAGTGGGGACATGTTTTCAATTCACTTGGCTATTTATCTAGAAATAGAATTGCTGGGTCAAATGATAACTCTGTTTAATTAACCATTTGAGGAATTGCCAGCTATTTTCTATAGTGGCTGTGTCATTACATTTTTACCAGCAGTATGAGAGGGTTCTAATTTCTCTGCATCCTTTACAACATATCCTCTTTTTTTTTTTTAAATGAATTAACGTGGTTGCAGTTGAATGTATTTAACTGCTGAACTGCTGTCTTCGGTTTTAAGGAATTCACTGTTGGACTGGTTATAATTATATTTCATTACAAACTAAAGGATATTACAGTACTAATATAATGGGAAGTTACTATGTTTCTAACACTGGAGGTTACCAGACATTTGTTATAAAGTAATTATGGAATAATTTTAGCACCAAATCTAGTTAGCTAGCTACCTATTTTTTCCGCATTACTACTACTTTGCTTCAATTCTTAAACCTTCCCTTGCAGGACCTAGGCCCATCTCAGCTTTAGAATAGAGCTATTTAAATTTAGGTTAGTAGATTTGGTGAGGAAAAATACTAAGATCATGATGAACTTGATCTATCATGCAGATATTATATAGAAATTAGGTTTTATAACATTGAAAGTGGAGCCAGGTACAGTGGCTCACCCTTGTAATCTCAGAAACTTGGGAGATTGAGGTGGGAGCATCGCTTGAGCCCAAGAGTTCAGGGCTGCAGTGAGCTTTGATGGTTCTACTGCACTCCAGCCTGGGTGAGAGAGGTGACGTAATTTGAGGACGTTTATTAAGGGTATTCATTATTCATTTATTGTTTTTCTTTAAACTAGGAAAACAATTCAAGCAGTACAAAAGTCTCCCTTTCCCCTGAAAATCACTTAACTGTTTAGTATGTAGTCCTCCAGAAACATTATATGCATATACAAACATCCATGCACCTTAAAAATATAAATGTGATTATACTATAGGTATTTTTCTGCGTCCTGCATTTTTTCTCCTGAACAATTTATCTTGATCTTTCCATTATCAGTATTTATGGATTACCTCATTATTTGTGACTGCTGCACAGTATTCCTGTTGTCAATGATATATTTTAAATATATTTATAATTTTTCCCATATTGATGGACAATTAATTGTTTTCAGTTTTTTACTCGTATAAGCAAAGCTAAAAGGCACATACTTTTACATATCTTTTTATACTTGAGTGGATTTACTGGATTAAAGTATATGTGTATTTAAATTTTGCTAGTCAAATTCCCTTCCAAAAATTTATATTACATAATGTAACATATGTAGGTCTTCTCAAACTATAGTTTTGCAAATCTGATAAATCAGCCTTTATGATGGTGTTTTTAATGAAATTTATTTATTTGATTTGTTTTTAAAAGTTTTATAGAGACAGGGTCTCACTGTGTTGCCCAGGGTGGTCTCGAACTCCTGGGCTCAAGTGATCCTCCTGCCTCAGCCTCCCAATGTGTTGGTATGACAGGCTTGAGCCACCATGCCTGGCCTTAATTGTGAATGGAATTTAACTGTGAATGAAATTTAGCCTCCTTCCATGTTATTGGCCATTTATAATACTTATGCAAGTTTTCTATTCCCTTGCCCACTTTTCTTTTGGTTGCCTTTTTTATTTTTAGACCAGATTAAAGGCTCCCTGCATAAAGGAAGTTAGTCATTTGTCAAAGTATCACATGTTGCAAATATCTTTTCCCTATGTGTCATTTATTAATGATGCAATTTAAAATATTAACTTGTGCTTGGAATTCTGTTCAAAGTTAAACTTGAAGACAAACATAAAAAATTGTGTTAACACTGTCATGACAGTAGAATAGAAGACTTTGTAGGCTTTAGAGTAAGCCCTCCTAAAACATTGTCACATGGGTTATTTGTGTCCTTTGAGCAAACTTAATGTGCAAGTTGGTTCAGAGGTATCTGTATTTTTCTGTGTAAGTGGTAATAAAACTTTTTTTAAAATAAAATAAAATGTTGATCCTCAGTTATAAGCTGACAAATTTGTTGTAGAAAGTTCTAAAAGTTCCTGAAACTGTGAAGGATTTGTTGTAGAAAGCTCTAAAAGTTCCCGAAACTATGAAGGAAAAAAGTCACTTATGATGATGCTATCCAGGCTGGGCGTGGTGGCTCACACCTGTAATCTTAGCACTCTGGGAGGCCAGGGTGGGAGGATTGCTTGAGGTCAGGAGTTGCTTGAGATCAGCCTGAGCAAGAGTGAGACCCTGTCTCTACTAAAAATAGAAAAAATTAGCTGGGCGTGGTGGTGCGCACCTGTAGTCCCAGCTACTCGGGAGGGAGGAGGAGGATTGCTTGAGCCCAGGAGTTGGAGGTTGTGGTGAGTTATGATGACACCACTGCACTCTAGCCTGGTGACAGACCGGGACTTTGTCTCAAAAAAAAAAAAAAAAAGATGTTATCCAGAAATACTTTAAATATTCTGAAGTATGCTATATTTCATCTAAAAATATTATTATAATCCATTTTTAAAGTTAACATTTTTCAATATTTTTCCAAATAGCTATAATTTAACCATTTCCCTTGTGTTGGACCTGGGGATTGTTTATTTTGCTTTCTAAACAATTCTATGTTGAACACATTTTTATGTCTGTAGTTATGTATTTCTCACATAAGTTTCTCATACTAGGTCAAAAGTTATGAACATCCTCATCTTGTCATGTTTAGAGAAGGTATTTTGAACTGTTGACAAGGTAAAGTGCAACAGTAAAAATGCCCATTTTCTGGAGGGTGAGGAAACCACTAAAGAAGTGGCTACTATGGAAAGTTAAAGGAAAAAAAAAAGAAGAAGAAAAAAAATTTAGGTCCAATACATGGTAAAAGAAAAAAAAAAGAACGTTAAAGGAACTAGCATAGCCAAAACAATTTTGAAAATGAACAAAGGAGACTCAAAATATCCAATTTTAAAATGTACTATAAAGCTACAGTAATCAGGACAGTGTGGTCTTGGTTAAAGGAACAGAATAGAGAGTCCAGAAATACTATTATACAAAGTCAACTGATGTTTTTTGACAAAGGTCCAAACGTAATTCAATGGAGAAAAGACAGTCTTTTCAACAAATGGTGTTGGAAGAACTAGACATCCATATGTAGATAAGTGAGCTTCATTAGCCTGGTGTGGTGGCACATGCCTGTAGTCTCAGCTACTCAGGAGGCTGAGGTAGAAGGATAGCCTGAGCCCAGATGTTCAAGGCTGTAGTGCATAATGATCACATCTGTAAATAACTACTGCACTCCAACCTGGGCAACATAGCAAGACCTCACCTCGTAAAAAAAAAAAAAAAAAAAAATGCGAAAGATGTGAATAGACGCTTCACTAAAGAAGATGTTTAGGTGGCAAATAAGTACATGCAAAGACGCTCCACATTAGTCATTAGGGAAATGCAAATCAAAACTACAATGAAGTACAATTTACATACTTATTAGAATGGCTGAAATAAAAAATACTGTAATGACAATCCCACGTGTTGATGAGGTTGTGGATTAACAGGAACTCATACTACTGGTGGGAATGTGGAGTGGTATAGGTACTCTGGAAAAGTCTAGCAGTTAATTTTAATTTTTTTTTTTCTTAACCCCCATAGTAGAAACAAAGCAGTTTATTTTAGAGCTAAATGTATAATTGCCATATATCCCAACAATCCCACTTCTAGGAATTTATCTTAGAGCAACTTAAACTTAATGTTCACACAAAAACCTGTACCTGAATGTTTATAGCGGCACTATTCATAATTTCCAGAAACTGGAAACAACCTAAATGTTCTTTGGTGGGTGAATGGATAAGCAAACTGGTATATCCATATTGTGGAATACTATTCAGCAATAAAAAGGAACCAAGTATTTGATACATCACTAGCATGGATGAGTATCAGAGGCATTATGGCAGTCTCATAAAGTTACATTCTGAATGATTCCGTTTACATGACATTCTGAAAAAGACAAAACTATAGGGACAGATAACAGATCAGTGTTTGCTAGGGCTTAGGAGTTGGGGGCAGTGTTGGGCTACAAAGGGTCAGTGTCAGGGGATTCTTTGGGTTGGAATTGTTTTGTATCCTGTTTATGGTGGTTACAAAAATCTGTGTATGTGCTAAAACTTATAAAAGTGTACACTAAGAAAGTGAATACTTTCCTAGGTCTTAGCCCCAGAAAAGAAAAAAAAAGTGAATACTGCTATGAGTAACTTTTAAAAGTAAAAGAAATTGCAGAATGGTTTTGTTACATTTTCTGAGGGCTTGCATAGCTGCACCAGTTTCAGAGATTGAATAAACAAAAGCAGTTTAATGTCAGGGACCTATTTAGAGAAGCTACTATATAGGCTACTGCTAGGGTCAGCATTCATTCAGGCCATATGTCCTATGTTTATATCTACAATTACTCTCTGCCAGGATCAGCATTATGAATATCATGAAGAGGTGAAATGTTATACCCTTGGTTTCCAATTAAAAAGAAAAAGATTCTGGGATTTTACGCATTGATAATGCTTAGCTAACTAGAAAATAGACGTAGGGAAAGAATACAGTGAATACAGTGCTGAGGTTTTATTGTGTTTTAAAAATGCCTTGCAGTCTAACCTTATCTAAGAACCAGAATTAGTTTATGGTGTTTCATATGTTTATAGCTTGAAGAGACCTTAGTGATCATCTAATTTTACAAATAAGGACATTAAGGCCTAGGGAAGGAAATAACCAGCTCTGAGTTACATGAGGGTGGAGGCATTGTTGTAGAACTAACCATACAACTCAGAAATTTCTAAATTTCTACATAAAAATTAGAAAATGTCAGGTTTCCTTATGCTTGATTCATTGAATCAGTGATAGTAATCACTAATCAGAAATTACTTAATATCCTTTGGTCGAACTTTAAATTCTTTTGTAGTTTTTTAAAAGGCAAGTTCATGGAGATATAATTTACATACAGTAAAATTAATCATTTTTAGGTGTATAGTTCTATGAATTTTGATAGATGCATAGTCATATCCAGTTTTTTGGGGGGAGGGGAATAAAAAATGAAACAATAGGGTAATTTTTATATCATACTTGTATGTGTGAGAACAAAGTGAGATTTTTTTTCCGTCACAAGTGTGAGGAGAATGGCTCTGAGGATTATCTAAAAGTTATTACTTGTGTAGTACAGTGAATCTACATTAATTTGAATTCTACAAATTTGAAATTTATGACAGTTTCTAACAAGAACTCAACAGTTCACTTCAGCATTACTTGTAATAAAAATGTTTTCCAAGTAATGGAAGATAATGGGAGGAAAGATATTTATACTACATTGATCACTTTCCAGATACATTTAATGACATAATAGCTTTTTATTTTAATTGTGGTAAAATGTAACATTTACCATTTTAACCATTTTTAAGAGTACAATTTAATGACATAAAGTGCATTTGCAATGTAATGTAACCAGCATCATGATCTGCTTCCTGAGCTTTTTCATCATTCCAAACTGAAGCACTGAACCCATTAAACAGTAACTCCCCATTCTCCCTTTGTGTATTCTAGGAACTTCATACAAGTAGAACCATATAATATTTGTCCTTTCATGTCTGGGTTATTATACTTAGTATAATGATTTCAAGATTCATCCACGTTGCAGCATATCTCAGAATTTCATTCCTTTTTGTGGCTTAATAACATTCCATTGATTGTATAATTTATTTCTGGATGGATGTGTAGGTTGTTTCCACCTTTTTGTTATTGTGAATAATGCTCTTGTCTCTTGGATGCTGCAAGTGTTTGATTAGACTCCAGAGTTCCACAATAGTTACTTCAGACAGTTCCTAACAGCTCAGTAGTATAATATTTAATAGTTTGGGTGGAGGGTCAGATTCTTGGAGCTTCTTATTCTACCATCTTCCATGACATCATCACTGTATTAGCCATTAAATAGCTACTATTTAACATTTAATTATACTTATGATACATGTCCATTATATAAAAATTAGAAAATATACATAAGCAAATAGAGAAATTACCCATGATCCCATTTCCCAGAGTAGTGTTTCTTTTTGTGTCTGTCTTTCCAAATATATATATTGGGATCATATTACAGAAACTGTTTTGTAATATGCTTTTAACTTACTATGTTGTAACTATTTTTTCAGAGAAAACATGCATGCTGTAATTTTTAATTGTTGTGTAATGTATATGCTATAATTTATTCCTGTTGCCTATTGTTGGACGTTTCAGTTTCATCTGTTTCCCTAATACAAAGAAAAAAAAGTTGTAGGATACTTTGTATATCCTTGGAATTCTTTTGGTTTTTTTTTTTTAATGAAATATTTTAGATTTAGAAATAATTCTGTAATGAATATCTGTATAACTACCATCCACCTTTGGCACGAAATATTACAAGTACAGTTTGGTTGTATCTTTACTATAAATTCATAGAAAGATTTTATGGATCAAATATGTTTACATCTAAATGTTTTTGTTCAAATTTAATATGATTTTTACAGAAATGAGATTGAAGGAAATTCCTGAAGGAATTTAGATTTTTTTCGATATTTAGATTTTTTTTCTTTCCTGAGTGACATCCAATGCCTGAGTAGTGTAGGTATTGAATGCCAATATCTTTCAGGTCAGTCTTCAGTTACATAGAAATTATAGGCAGGAGAAAAAATAAAGGAAGGCAGATTTCATTCAGTTTAAGTAAGGATTACCAATATTTAGTGCTTTCCATAAAGTTTAAAATATTAATATTTTGGGGAAGTGGTGAATTTTTTGTCCCTAGTTAGTAGTCACATGCCTATTGGATGACCCTTAGGGGCAGCGTTCTGAGAGGATATTAAGCATCTGATGAGTGGTTACACTGCTTTAGAATTATGTTGGAACTTCTAAAAAATATAGATTCCTGGGCCTCACCTCATACTTTATAGAATCAGAACCTTCTGGTGGTAGTATGGGAATCTCTAGGTGATTCTGATATTCAATGAAGCAAGGTTCCTATTCCTGGGATTCAGCATGATTCTATGTTTTGCTTTATTTTATGAGCATGATGCCTTTGTGTTCCAAAGATATATACTGTACCTATAAGTTCTTTTCTGGTTTTCTTTTTCTTTATTTTTTAATTAATTAATTTTTTTTAATAGCTAGTCAAGCACGGTTGTGGGGGAGACAATGTTAAATCAGCTTAACAATAACCCACAACCCTCGGATCAACTAGTTTTCTCTTTTTTTTTTAAAGACAGGGTCTTGCTCTGTTGTCCAGGCTGGAGTGCAGTGGTCTGATCATAGTTCACTGTAACATCTAACTCCTGGGCTCAAGCAGTCCTCCCACCTCATCCTCCTGAGTAGTTGGGACTAAAGGCATGCACCACCACATTCAGCTAATTTTTAAATTTTTTGTAGAGATGAAGTCTTTTACTATATTGTACAGGCTGACACCATAATTTAGTTTTATCTATTTTTTGAGTTCATATAAGTGAAATTACTTCATTTTTTTTATTAGTTACAATTCTTGTAATTATTTTAGTGGTTACCCTAGATCAGGGTTCCTCATGCTAAGCACATTTGGGGCAGATAATTCTTTGTTGTGAGGGGCTGTCCCAGCGCTTTGAGAGACTGAGGTGGGAGGATCGCTTGAGGCCAGCCTGGGCAACATAGTGAGACCCACAGAAAACAAAAAAATTAACCAGGCATGGGGGTGTGCACCTGTAGTCCTAGCTACTCAGGAGGCTGAGGCGGGAGGATCACTTTAGCACAGGAGCTATGGTTGAGCACAGGTGAGCTATGATTGTGCTATAGGCACTCCAACCTGGGCAACAGAGTGAGACCCTGTCTCTAAAGAAAAAAATCCTCATTATTAATTTCTCCCACGTTACACGATACTCTCAGAATAGTGATGCTAATCTTACCACTACTGGTATGATTACTAAGAACAATTGCATAAATTGTTTGCATATGCTGTCCCCATCCCCGCATTATATTTGTACTTTATCTATATTGTCAGATTATATGGTCATTACATACCATATTCTCTTTTAACCTTCCTTTTTTTTTTTTAATAGTTCTATAAGCAGTTATATACTTTTGTGGTTGGCATACTTTTTCTGCAAAAGGCTAGGTAGCAGATACTTTTAAGTTTTGTGGACTAAGAGGCAAAATTAAATATGTTTACTTATATTACAAGAGAGAACAAATTTACACAAATCTTTAGTGACAAAATTCAAAATACAAATAATTGAATATTTTTTGTAATGCAGGTCTACTAATGAGAGTGTAATTAATTTTGGAGGCGATGGATAACGTTGCACTTAATAAAGTTATTGTTTATTTTCATTAAAATGGATTGCTAATATTGATATCTGATGAAATTTCCTCTTCGGCAATGTCTTTTAAACATATTCGTACTGCCAAATATAGATACTAGTACGTGGGCCTATGGTTTTCATTGGGATATTTATTGCTTGGAAGGCAGCTATAGAATTCTCGTAGATTTTTCTCTTGATATTTGCCTTTTAGCATGTCATTATGATATAGATTAATCGCTTCCTCTTGAAGGTTAGGTGGAAGCTCCTCAGTTGCACAGTTAACTGGATTTTGATATATGTAAATTTGCTTTGTACTTGGCTAAAGATCTGAAAAACACTGCTGAAATTGCAGTTTGAGCTCAGAAAATATATCTGTAACAAATTTAGGTGGAAATGGACGCTTGTTTTAACTTTTAACACAGGAAGTGTCTAAAGCAGTTTGACATTACTTACGATTCAAACAATGTTGGTTGTCATCCAGATTTTTAGGCTTTACCACAGTACAAGTTTTGCACGTAGGGCTATTTTGCCTGTTTTTTGTCTTAAATTTATTAAGAAACATTATCAAGTTGGCAGCAAAAGCTAATTTCCAAAGCCATTTAATGTTCTATAATAGTGGTTGAGAGCGGTTCTTCTCCTTTAGAAAAATTTATCTTGGCCCTGAGCTCAAAAAAATCTCTATTAAAACATTATCACTGCCAAGCCATTGAACTGCTATGTGGTGGGGCATGTCAGGATATTCAGCTTCTACTTGGGAACTACTGATGGTTAAATCCACAGAAGTGAATGAAATTCATCTTTTGGCATCATTAATCAATAACACATAGATTCAGATATTTTCTGCAGAGTACCTGCTGATGAGTAATACAATGAATAGCCATAAGCTTGAAACACTTCATTACATTTTACATTTTCACAAGTTTTGTTAATTTGTCCGACTAATAAGCCTTTTTCTGTTCCACACATACTTTCACCACCATCAGTTGTCATGTTTCTTTAGCAGATTCCACTTCAGGTTGTACTGAATTAATGTTTTCTTAAGTTTGAAAATATTCTTGCCTGTAGTTGTTCCAAACAGACATTCATTAAGGAGGCTAATTATTCACTCACTTCAAACTCTGTATTGACTGCTCAAGTAAACAACTGAGCATTATCAGTAACATATGCTGACTCATCTAGAGCCAAGGAAAACTACTCGAAATCATTTGCCTTGTTTTTTAATTGCCTATTGATGTTGCTTTCAGTATCCTGAACTTCTGAGCAACTGTTCTCACTAAAAAGCTAATAATCTTAAACGAGTTTATTTTCTCTGGTCACATTTCTTTGACTGCTATATAATCATGTATGATTTAATCAACTCACTGTCAGTAAACAGCTCTCCTTGCTAGGCTAACAAACGAGCTAGTTACTAACCTACTTTGGTTGCAGTTTCATTTTCATTATTTTATGAAGAAATTCTGCTGTGATGAGATACTCAATATTTAAAATTTTCAGCCTGGAGAGGTGGCTCACACCTGTAATCCTAGCACTTTGGGAGGCCGAGAGGTGGGAGGAACACTTGAGGCCAGGAGTTTGAGACCAGCCTGAGCAAAATCGAGACCACATCTCTACCAAAAATAGAAAAATTAGCTGGTTGTGGTGGCACGATGAGCCTGTAGTCCCAGCTACTCAGGAGGCTGAGGCAGGAGGATCACTTGAACCTAGGAGTTTGAGGTTGCAGTGAACTGTGATGATGCCACTGCACTCTAAGCCCAGGTGACAGAGCAAGAGCCTGTCTCAAAAAAAATTTTTTTTCCTAATTTTTCTGACTATTGTTTTCCTGTGAGTTAGGTACTGTCGTAATGAGTGCAATCTGGTAATGTCTATATATAGTATATTCTTTTTGCATAGTTACAGTGTCATTGCATAATAAAGACAATGCTTTGTCGTCTGATTTGATGATGAAAAACACTGCCCTGTGCCTAAAAGTGTGACGTTTGAAATCCATTTTTTTGTTTAGACCTTTCTTGTCTTTACATAATGTGTTGTGCAATCACAATAAAAAATAAATTAAAAATGTCCCAGTACAACAATATGTGTTGCACTCGAAACACTGTAGAATGTAAGTACATCACTGGAATTTGTAGTACACCATGCAGCAGTGTGAAGCCATGAGAACAGAGAACATATGGTCTCTGTTGCAGCTACTAAACTCTGACATTATAGCATTAAAGCAGCCACGAATAAATTATAAATGAATGAGTATGGCTGTGTTCCAGTAAAACTTCATTTTTGGACACTGAAATATGAATTTTATATAATTTTTTTGTGTCACAAGTATTATTCTTTTGTAATTAACCACTTATTTCCCTTCCCATTGTTTTTTATTCCTTCCCGCAGTTGTACTTTTATCTGAGATTTTGTTTGTTTTAATTTTTTTAGAGACAGTCTTGCTATATTGCCTAGGTGGTCTGGAACTCCTGGCCTCAAGCGATCTTCCCACTTCTGCCTCCCAAAGTGCTGAGATTACGGGCATGAGCCACCACACCTGACGAGGAGTCTAATCTTAACATGAGAAAATTGTTTAATTCAGAGAATTACAAAGATAATAACAGCTCCAATTGTTGAGTGATTAACATGTGCCCTGCCCTGTGCTAAGGGTGGGAAAATATCTTTTATATATATTTTTATATGTATATATTGAGAGAAAGATATATATCTTATGTAAGTAATATCCAGCCACCATTAGTTACTTAGCTGTGTGACCCTGTCCAGGTTTCTAAAACTCTTTGTATTCATTTTCCTCATTTGTAATGCAGGTTTGATGATAATAACTGCCTCATACGGTTATTTTAAGAATTAAAGGAGTTACCACATTTAACGAATTTAGAACAGTGCTTAGCACATAGTAAGCACTCAGTGAATAAGAGCTGCTACTCCTGTTATATATTTCTTACGGCAACCCGATGAAATAAGTATCACTGACGCAGTTCTGTATATGTGGGGAGACTAAGGCTCACAGGGAATTAAAGAGACTTGTCCAAGGTTACAGAGATTAGTTTGCATTCCTGGTTCTGCTGCTTGTTAAGTTTGTTTGCCTTCACTATATTTTGCCCTGCTTTCCCAAACAGATGATAGATACTTGGATGTTCAGATAGGGAGATTTGTCAGGCAGGCAGTTGGTTGTCTGGTAAGAGGACCAGATAGACCCTTGATGCTGGATTGGAGTTTGGAATAGAGTACATCCTTCAGGAAGAGATGCTAGCCATGGCAAGGAGAAACTAAATATACTTTTAGAACAAGAACTTTGGAATTATAGTTAGGGCACACGGTGGTATTCAGCTTGAGGAAGGAGGTTGGAGTCCCGTAATTAGACCATTCAGGATGAAATTGAGGCTGAGGATGTAGAGCTGTAAAAATCAAGTCAGAATTTCTCCTGGGAGTTAGGGGTGCACTGAATCTGTGGGTGTGTTTAAAGTGGCAGTAACTGCAAGGAGGATTGCTGCAGAGACTAGGAATGAGGCTATGATTAGTTGCTTCATTTCTCAATCACTTGTAACCATTCTTCATCCCATGAAACTAGACCACCTGTGCCCTGATAAATCAGCTGAACTCAGGAGCTACCGAACTCATGGATTGATGTCCTTTGCAATACCAAGTTTCATCTATGTCCTGATGACTGATAACTGACCTGCCTATCTGGCTTCCTGACTTCTAGCTTAATCTTAACTTCTCAAAATTTGCCTCCCTATCCAAATCCTGCCACTCCAAATTCCTCATTGCCTTTATGTGACTAATTTGATACTTCTTTCCCTTTTATTAAATTAAATTTTTTATTTATAAAAATTCACATATATAGTTATAAAAGTTAAATGTACTATAAGACTTACAAGGAACATTAGTCCGTACTGTCCAGTAGCAACCTCTTTCAGCTCTTTTAGAAATGGAGAGAAAGTGAGTCTTGTTACTTTCTGTGATTACCTCCAGCATAAAGCAAGCCCTGTCCCCAGACCTAGTCACATGTGCCAATATTTACTTAAGCCAATTTTTTTTTATTACTTCTAGGGTTGAGTTAATAATCATACTTCTCAGTTCATGATTCTTTATCATTATTTTAGCCATTCCAGGCCTTTTCTTGTTTGTTGGTGTGTATATATATATGTATATATGTATGTATGTATTCATTTCATTTTATTCCCATTCCTACTTCTATTCTGCTTGGGCAACCATTGTAATAGGTTTATTTATATCCTTTGGCCCTCTTTTAAAAATAATTTAAAAATTTTCTTTAAATAATCATAAACTTAGGGACAAGTTCAAAGAACTTTTTTCCCAAACCATTTGAGGGTGAGTTGCCAACCTCTGATGTCTCACCATTCCTCTGAATATATTAGAGTGTATTTCCTGCAAACAAGGGTATTCTACACATCACAATTATTATCAACAATCAGGAAATTAAAGCTGAAACATTAGTACCATCTGATTCTCACACCCATTCAATTTTGCCAGTTATCTTAATGTTCTTGGTGGCAGAAGAATCCAGTTCAGAATCATATAGTGCTTTTAGATGTTCTGTATCTCTTCCCGCCTGTGATTGTTCCTTGGTTTTGTCCTAGACTTTCATGACCTTTATAGTTTTGGTAGTTACAAGTCGCTTGTTTCGTAGAATGTCCCTCAATTTGGGTTTGTAAAATTTTCTTATGTTCCTCTTATTCCTTTCAGGTGGTACATGATTGTGATTTGTCTCATTATTGGTATCCACTTTGGTCACTTAGGAAATGTTTGCCAGGCTTCTTCACTGTGAAGTTACTCTTTTCTTTAGTAATTTATGAGTATTTTCTGGGGAAGTATTTTGAAACTATATAAGCATTATATTTCTATTCAACTTTCAGTTTATTCATTTCTTTCTCCATAGACTTGTTTCCTATTTAATTAAGTGGGCAATATGCATTTAAATAAAATGTATTGTTCTATATGCATGCATAGTACATTGGCATAAATGGTATTATTTAATTTTATTTTAATATTTAACAGTATATATTGAAGTATTAAAATATGATCTAAATCCAGAAAGTCATATTCTAGAATATTCAGGATAATTATCTGATTGGTAGTCAGTAAAACTCGACCATTATGAGATAAGTGGGGTTCAAAAAATGTAATCACACAAAATAGGAGCTACTGTTACTTCTACCTGGCCTGGAGTTACAGCAATCAGCTGCTTGATCCAAATCTGACCTGGTCCTTGCTGCAGTTTGCTGCCATCTGGTGGCAGTTGTCCGCTTCAGTATAAATATGGGAACAAATCTGGCTAAGAATTCTAGGCATTGGCAGCATTTTCGGGTGTGATTAGTTGATGCCAGGTTCTTTGGCACAATCCTGGGAGATTGGGCCAGGAGAATACTGGGAACAAGAAAGACCCATTCTCTACCTCCTTGCTTTCTAAGACAGGTGGCCTGCTTTTTAATTCCAGGCCTTGCCCTTGCGTCTGTGAGGGTGGAGTGAATGATATGGGTAGATGTGTTTACTGTTATATTGATGATTTTTATTTTCTCTTTAAAAATCTGTTTTTTGGTTTTCTTCAAATTAACAAGTATGAGTAAAAGTTATGATTAATTTTTTTCCTTTATCTGATGAAGAGCTTAGAATGATTAATTTTTAATAATGAAAAATTGAGTTAAGATGGCAGACCCAGTTATCTCAGGAATAAGGGAATCATATTAAGTAGGTGGTTTATGTAGGAACTACTTTTTAGCACTTAAAAAAAATTTTTTTAAAGAAGTATTTATTTAAGGCCCACTATCGATACTTAGTTCTGACTGTGTAAAAAGATTTTCTTTTCCAAAGCAAGAGTTATCTGGCTTTACCTTTTCTTTCTATTTTATTTTTATTTTTATTTTATTTATTTTTTTTTTGGAGACGGGGTCTCGCTCTTGCCCAGGCTAGTCTTGAACTCCTGACCTCAAGCGATCCTCCTGCCTCGTCCTCCCAGAATGCTAGGGTTACAGGCATGAGCCACCTCGCCCGGCCCTGGCTTTACCTTTTCTATTTAAATTCTATTATGTATTACCATTTTCAAATTTCCACTGATTGATTTATCCACCCACATACATTTTAATTCTATTTTAGATTTTAGGTGAAGGGGGTTAATTTAATCATAATCCTCAGTTTATGGCCCATATTGTCATTAGTCTGTGCAAGCCACCTTTCTTATGTTCCTCTGTTCCTTTTATCCCCATACCCCTCTTTCATTTCTCTCTTGTCATAGGCAACCATTCTAATGTGTATTTTATTTTCTTGTACTTGTTCCTACAAAATTTATTGTTGGTCTGTGTTTATGTAATTGAGGTGTTTTCATATTTCATTGTATTAATTTTTTCCCACTGAGCAGTATATATTAAAGATCTATCCATGTTGTTAATGTATACATCTAATCTATTTCTTATGACTATTTTATAATATGTGGTGTGCTTCCCTGATAATTTACCTGTCAATTCTCTGTGGTAACCAACCAGAGTGTCTCCACCTTCATTTTGTGATGATCAGTGCTATAGTGAACATCCAGCTGTGGCTCCTCCTATGTACTTTTGTGAGAATTTCTTTGAAATATAGACTGAGGAGCAGAATTGCTGGATTATAAATGATATATATTTAATTTGACTAAATAGTGTAGGGTTCCTCTGTAGAATAGCTTCATCAATCTTTACTCTTAAAATGCATATTTCCTTTATCTCTACATTCCAGCCAACACTTGGCAAGATGTACCTCCCTCATTTTTTTTTTCTTTTTTCTTTTTTTTTTTTTGCCCACCTGTACACCAGATGTATACCTCCCTCATTTTTAACCAGTCTAATAAGTATAAAGTATCTCAATTTTTAAAATGTTGTCTTTGTCTAACACCTGGTTTGAGCATATTTTCACATGATTATTGGTGGGTTTCCTCTTTAATAAAGTTCCCTTTTTTTGGCCCATTTTTTGGAATGTGATTATTGTGTTTTCTTGTTGATCTGTAGAAGTTCTTTGGATATAAAATACCTTATAATCTCTTCATCTGAGATGCCCTTTGAAAAGAATCCCTTTAATTTGATATCCCTTTAATCAAATTAGTAAATTTTTTACCTTATAGTTCTTCTGTTAACTTTTTTTTTTTTTCTTTTTTTTGAGACAGTCTCACTCTGTTGCCCCTAGAGTGCAGTGGCATGATCATAGCTCGCAGCAACCTCGAACTCCTGGGCTCAAGCAATCCTCCTGCCTCAGCCTCCCGAGTAGCTGGGACTACAGGCATGCACCACCACACCTGGCTAATTTTTCTGTTTTTTTGTAGAGATGAAGTCTCACTCTTGCTCAGGCTGGTCTCGAACTCCTGAGCTCAAGCAATTCTCCCGCCTCAGCCTCCCAGAGTGCTAAGATTACAGGTGTGAGCCACCGTGCTGGCCTTCTTTTGACTTTATTGTTTTACCATTTACATTTGGGTCTTTAATCCATCTTGTTCTTTTTTTTTTTTTTTTTTTTTGTGCCAGTCAAATTCAGCAGTGGGGGGTTGTATACCAACTTCAGTGACACTAATGTTAATAAGTTCTGATAACCCACTACCATCGGACCAGCCTCTTTAATCCATCTTGAATCTGTCTGTGGAGGTTTGACAGGGACCCAGTGTTACCTCCTTATAGAGAACTAGTTTTCCTAGTGCCATTTATCAATCTCTCCTTCCCAAGATGATTTGTAGCACCACCTTTATGATATATTAAGTTCCCAATTGGGTCTGAATCCTCTATTATATTTCATTGTCTGTTTTTGAGCCAGTATCAAATCATACTGCTTTTATTTACATTTTGTTATTTGGTGGGATAGTGTTATCTCCTACTCCTTATTCTCCCCTCCCTGCTACCCCCAGCAGGTTATCTTAGTCTCTTTTCTTCCATAAAATTTTTAGAGTAAATTTGTTGAACTAAAAAGACAAAAAAAACCAAAAAACAAAAACAAAACTGGAATGCTTAATGGGATTGTATATTGAATTCATTTGGAGAGAATAGACTTTTCTCTATATCTTTTATTCAAGTTTTAAATTTTGTCAGTAGAATTGTTCAATTAACCAAGAATAACATAATTCTTAGCTACTTTATAGTTTGTGTTGCTATTGTAAATATCATCTTGATCATTTTGTTATATTTTCTAATTGGTTAATCCTTGGGTGTACATCTGATTGTGATGTTTATAGTTTGGTCTTGTGTTTGTTAATCTGGTTGCACTCCTCTTTGTTCTAATGGTATACTGATTTTTATTTTTTTATTTTTGTTTTATTATATATATATTTTTTTGAGACAGGTTATTGCTCTTTTGCCCAGGCTAGAGTGCAGTGGCATCATCATAGTTTACTGCAACCTGAAACTCCTGAGCTCAAGTGATCTTCTTGCCTAAGCCTGGGCAATTAGCTTAGGATTACAGATGCATGCCACCACACCTGGCTAATTTTTCTATTTTTTATAGAGGTGGAGTCTCACTGTGTTGCCCAGGCTGGCCTCAAGTGATCCTCCTGCCTCGGCCTCCCAAAGTGCTGGGATTACAGGGTGTGAGCCACCACGCCCAGCTTATGCTGATTTTTATAGGTTATATCTGCAAATAATGACAATTACCTCTTTTTTGTTCTTGTTGTTTTCTTTATAAGCCCAACACAGGCACAAACCTCTTCCCTTTCAATTCGTGTATTTTATTCACGATATCAAAGAGGATTCACCTAAATTTTCTCTCTTAAGTATAATACTTGCTATAGGCTTTTGGTCCATATAACCATTACCAAGTTAAGGTTCCCTTTCATTCCTAATTTGTGACTTTTTTTTTTGAGATGGGGTCTCGCTCTGTAGCTCAGATTGGAGTACAGTGGCTTGATCATAGCTCACTGCAGCCTTGAACTCCTGGGATCAAGTGATCCTCCTGTCTCAGCCTCCCCATGCCAGGCTAGTTTTTAAAATTTTTGTAGAGGTGGGGGTCTCAATATGTTGCCCAGGCTGGTCTCAAACAAACTCCTGGCCTCAAGTGATCTTCTCTCCTTTGCCTCCCAAAGTGCTGGGGATTACAGGTGTGAGCCACCATGCCAGGCCTAATTTGTGACTTTTAAAAGAAATTTTAAATCATTGATAGGTGTTGAAGTTTCTTCAAAACATTTTCTGCCGTGATGGAGATGCCCATTTTTTTCTCCCACAGTCTATTTATGTGGTCAATTTTATGATAGATTTTTCTAACATTGAACTATCCTTGCATTTTTAAGAAACAGTTTGCCTGATAATGATATATTTAAAAAAATACACTATTGAATTCATATACATATTGGTTGTATATATTGATTTCATATATTCATATAAAATATTTCACACTTTTCCTTCTATGAAAACAAGTGAAATGGAACTATAATTTTCATTTGCTATATTTTCTTTATTTGAATTTGACGTCAAGATTATATACTTCTCATAAAATGACCTGGGAAGATTTTGTTCTTTTTTTAATTTCAGAAACAACTTGTATAAAATAGGACTCAGCTGTTCCTTGAAACTTGGGTAAAACTTACATGTAAAATCATCTTGGCCTGGAGTTTTTTGAGGGGGAAGATGAGACATTTTTACCAAATTAATTTCTTCCATTCTGTTTGTTTATTTAAGCTCTCTTTTTCTTTTTCGTACCAGTTTTGGCATATTATATTTCTCTCAGTAGTCCTCCCTCTCCTGGGACTACCTCTTTTTTTTTGTTTTGTTTTGTTTTTAATAAAAAGAGATGGAGTCTTGCTCTGTTGCCCAGGCTGGAGTCCAGCTTATTTCTTCACTTTTACCTAGGTTTTCAGGTAATTACTATAAAGTTATTCATAATAGCCTTTTAACATTTTCCTACTGTTTTTATTTAGTCTTGTTATATGTTTATATCTGTACTTATTTTTATTTCCCCCTTATTCTGGATCTTTTAAATTTCTCCCCCCCCTTTTTGTTATTCTTAATTGAGGTGTGCTTATTTGATTTTTTTTCAAATCACCTTTTTATTTCATTACCTTTATTTTTTGTGTCGATCTTTATTTCTTTGATTTTTGCCCTTTATTATTTTCTTCCCTTTTGTTTATTTCAGTTTGCTGTGTTCTATTTTAGGTCTTTCAAATTCCATACTTAACTCTTCTTGGTTTTTGGTACATGTATTTAAAACTGTAACTTTTTTATGTATTGTTTTAACTGTGTCCCACAAAATGTATTTTGGAATTAAAAGTATTTCTTAATTTCCTTTTTTTTCTTTTTAACACAAGTGTTTTAGAATGTTTTAGATTCTAAATATATTGGATTTTTAAAAACTCCTCTTTTGATGTTACTATCTAATTTTATTAAATTATTGCTAAAGAACATGATCTCTGTGATATATTGATCCTATGGATTTTAATGAGGCTTCCTTTATGGTGCCAGACATATATGTTTCAAAAGACTTTGTTGTCTCTCTTTGCTGTGTATAGAGTTCTATATACTGTTTATTTAATAGCCCAAGCTTGTTAATTATATTATTCATGTCTTCAATATTAATACTTTTTTTTTTTTTTTTACATGATCTATCAGTTTCTGAAAGCGGGGTGTTAAAATCTCCAAATTCAGTTTTTAATTTATATATTTCTGACTTTTTCCCACTTTGTTACTTGATATATTTTGTGGCTGTATTATAGGTGTATACATGTTTGTGATGGTTATATCTTTTTGTTCTATTATTCCTTTTATCAGTATGTACTGTCCTCTTTGTCCCTTACGGCATTTTTTTTGTCTTGCTTCCATTTTATCAGATTCCTTCTCCAGCTTTCCTTTAGTTTATTTTTTTTCCTGTTATATTTTTCTCTCCATTTATTTTTTTTGTATCTTGTAGATGACATATTGTTGGATTTTGGAACAGATAGACCAAGAACTTAAAATTAGCATGAGAATATATTAATATTTAAGAAAAGGGATTCAGAATGGTATATGTCTAGTTTTTTTCTGTCTCTTACTATAGTTGTATGGACTCTTCATACAATTAATTATTTTGGTTCATAGTTTCTTTTTCCTGGGGTTTTCAGAAATTAATACTATGTTTGGTAATGTATATTAGAGAAATAATGGAAATCCATATTCAAGTCTTTGTCCCTTTCCTGGAGGAGGATGATCCCCACACAACACAAAATCAGTGGTGATGATCATTCCTGTTTGCTGCCACTTCACTATGCAGCAACACTGGACAAAGTTTTACGTTGAAACTCACAGGCAGTAGTGGGAGGAGGCCTTCTTTTTAAATTGTAATCTAAAATGATTAGCCCGGGGATTTGGACCCGGAAAGGCTGGAAGAGTAAATGCTGAGAGTGGCTGATCAGCCTGCCTCAACACCTTACGGTAGCAGAACTGTTGCACTGTCCTGATTTTTACACTGCAGATACATGCAAACTGCAGTGTGGCTGTTGAATTATTTGGAGAAAGAGACAGGTGATGATTTTCCCAAAGCATAAATGGGTGAGAACCAAGAACAGAATGCAAATGCTTTTCTTCACCCTATCCTTTTATGCCTTCTCCCCTAGATAGCTCCTCTCTTCCCAGGCAGCCTAAAGTTTTTTGTTTTGCTTTTAACAGAGTAATACTTACTGTATATGTACATAGTTTTTTTTGTTTTTTTTTCCCAGAGCCTGGTCATTCTGGGAATGTACATAGTTTTAAAGATCAAAAAAATACTTCTAGGATTATGATGTTGAACAGTAGTTCCTAGCTTTACGTATTCCCTACCACATTTCTGCTCTCCAGTCTTGTTTGTTTTCTGATACAGTACTTACCACTAGATTTATAAATAGCGTGCTTAATGATTTTTGAATTTTTAGCATTTTTTTTCTTTCCCCCCCCTTTTTTTTTTTAAGCTTGTCCTCTAGAGAAGCCATTTAGCATTTTCTGTTGACTTGCTATTATGGGACATTAGTTTAGCCTTCTTATACCACTTCCCCTTACCACCATATCCCCTTCCTTTGTCTTTCCCAATGTAATTATAGCAATACCTAGTGTTTACCTTATTTTGAATATATATAAATACTGTGCTGACTCTTTCCCCAGTTGTGTACTGTGATTACATTTCCTTTCTTGGAAAATCTTTCGTTTTTCCTGAAGTTGTCTTTTTTTTCATTTTAGTTGGTTTCCTTTGTCACTCTCATTTATGATTCTAAAATTTTTAACAGAATCATAAGACCCCTAAGAATACTGTTTTCCATATGGTCAAATAGATTAGGTATTCTTATTTTCATCTTAGGTCTTTTATCATTTATTATACTTTGAGGCTTCTTTCAGTCTTGAAACTCCAGTCCTTTAGTTGTGGGAAATTTTCTTTCTTTCTTTCTTTCTTTTTTTTTTTGAGACAGGGTCTTGCTGTGTTGCCCAGGCTAGAGTGCAGTGGCGTCATCATAGCTTATGCAACCTCAAACACCTCAAGCGATTCTCCTGCCTCAGTCTCCCAAGTAGCTGGGATTATAGGCACGTGCCACAACACCCAGCTGATTTCTCTATTTTTTGTAGAAAAGGGGGCTTGCTCTTGCTCAGGCTGGTCTCAAACTTCTGGGCTCAAGCAGTCTTCCTGTCTCAGCCTCCCAAAGGAAATTATTTCTCTAATTCTCATTCTTCTGTTTCTTTTCTGTTTTTCTGGAACTTCTCTTATTTGGATGATGAATCAGGTTGATTCTATAATTTTCATGTTTGTTTTCTTGTATTTTCTATATTTTTGTCTTTTCCTTCTCACTAAGATAATTTTCTCAACTTTAATCATTGCAGTCTTTTTTTTTGGAAACAGAGTCTCACTCTGTCACCCTGGGTAGAGTGCAGTGTTGTCATTGTAGCTTACTACAACCTCAAACTCCTGGACTCAAGGGATCCTCCTCCCTCAGCCTCCCGAGTAGCTGGGACTATATAGGTGCATGCCGTGATGTCTGGCTAATTTTTCTATTTTTAGTAGAAACAGGGTTTTACTCTTGGTCAGGCTGGTCTTGAACTCCTGAATTCAAGCAATCCTCCCCTGCCTTGGCCTCCCAGAGTGCTAGGATTACAGGTGTGAGCCACCGCGCCCGGCCCCTTTGCAATCTTTTGGTATGTGTTTTAAAATTATGGCTATCATTTAAAAACGTTATTATGGAAAATGTAAACATAAAAGTGAGGAGGATATTAAAATGAACAGTGATGTACCTGTCACCAAGCTTAGTGATTTGTATTTTGCCAATTTTGTTTCATTTCTCTCCCCAGTTTCTTAAAGCAGATTTAGACATCATGTCATTTTATCCATAAATAATTCGACATGCTTATCTAATTGTGGTTATTTTGTTATTAATTGGGATACGTTCTTTTTCTATTAGTTTTTCCTTTCATAACTTACTCTTGTTTTGTGCAATAAAAACCCAATGTAAGGATGTTAGTAAATTATAATGTTTTCTTTGCATTTGTCTCCATTTTCTTCAAGTTGCTTTTTACTGTTTTCCTTCTACCTTTGTCTTTTATTTTGGATGTTTTAATCAAATTTCTGGTTTTCTTTGGCCCTTGATTCATATTTAAGAGTGAGTCGCTAGAAGTAGCAAGTGGGAAAATGTGAATGCAGCTTGTTGATTAGTGGATCTCAACAAGCTTAGGACAAATTGAGGCTTAGGCCTTTTTATGGGGAGCCCCTAGATATCAGTATCTGTAGACATTTTCTCTTTTTTTTTGTATGTATAGTATATATATTAAATGTATATATTTAATTAATAAACTTGATTTTTAGAGCAATTTTAGGTTCAGAGCAAAAGTGAGTGGACATACAGAGTTCCCATATACTCCCTGACTCCCACATCCTCCCCACTATTGACATCCCACACCACAGTGGAACCTTTGTTATAATTGATGAACCTGCATTGATGCATTATTATCACCCAAAGTCCAAGTTTACATTAGGGTTCACTATTGGTGGTGTACTTTCCATGGGTTTTTTTTTTTTTTTTTGGATCTGTCTCCATGAGTGGAGGGAGACAGACCAACTCACTCTCTCTCCTCTTTCTGTGGGTTTTGACAAATGATGACATGTATCCACCATTGTACTATATCGTATAAAATAGTTTTACTGCCCTAAAAATCCACTGTGCTCTGCCATTTTCTTTTGAGTGAGCAGTTGTCTGGAAAAGAATCCTCTAATCTTCCACTTAAGGGATAAAAGATTGGGTAGATGAGTGAGACAGTCCTGTGGTTTTTACCATTCATTTGGGTATGGGCTTAATTACCCTGTTTTCATTACAGTATATCTCATTTCTGTTCACAGCTAGAGGTTCTCTTGTTTAACCTTTCCAGAGTATAAACCTTTAGTCTTCTGCAGTGTGGGAGTAATCACCTGACTGAAGGGCTGGAGGAAGAGATTTGGGTGCTTAACTGTTATTAACTTTATTTAAACATCTTTCATCCTTTTATTTTTCAGCCCCACCTTACATCTTGACTTTCAGAAGTACCATCTGTTCAGTGCCTAAGCCTTTCCAGGTTTCTCTATACACATGAACTTGCTTTAACCTCTCTTTCCCCACCTCCCACACACTTAGGTTTCAGCCTTTGGAGGTATGCTAAATTCATATTTCATATTGTAAAATTCTCTTTATTTTATCTACTGTCCTTTCTTATTTTCTTTTTCATTAAGGATTTGTTTTTTTATTCCTCATACTGTCTTTTCCAGAAAAGAGTAGAGATGAATACTTACATTCATTCTTCTGTGTTTAAACCGAAATTAATATTGACTTTTAAATAGTTTTAGGTTAGAAAGTGTTACTGTGATAACTAAATATGACTTTTAAGTATAGCTTATTATTTAATTTGCAGGGCAATAATGTTTAGCTCTTTGTGTGTTGAAACAATTGAGCTAGCTGATCAGACTGGCAAAATTGTTAACCTTTTGTGCTTTAACTATATAAAAATTGACTAATTGTTGAATGGCATGTGAACTGTTTTACCTGTAGTAGTATACAATGCCTTGACAATTTGTTGTTGGTCTTCACTTGTTCCTTAATAATGGCTAAAGCCCTAAGGGAATAAATATGTTCTTCCATTTCTTACATATATATTAGGAAGTCTTGGATCACATTCTGTTTTATACAGATGCTACCTTCATTAGCACTAATTCCTCCTTATTTACAGGTTCCCCCCCACCCACAATAATTGTATGTAGTAAAAGCTAACTTATCCATTCTAGAAAATAAAATACTTACTCACTTTTACATATTTACATATAGTACATTATTAAGTGATATAAATAACAATTTTGATGTAGTTTCTGAAATATTTTCAGAATCCTCTCAGGAGGTTTGTTAGAATCTGAAGGGTACCTTGCCATCATCACAAGATAGTGCTCCTTACTCTCCTAGAAGATGTCTTACCTTTACATTCTAATCAGAAAGTAAGAAAATTTGAAGATGGTTACCACGGGAAACAGGTGAGGGCAATTAATTGTATTTTGTTAAGCTTAGTTCTTTCAAAATTGATGATCCATTATCCAGTATAGACGTTGTATTTTTTAATTAGAGTCATTGCTAAAGCATTGCATTCTACTTTAGGACTATGCCAGATAATAGTCTAATTTCTTCACGTTTCAGTTTATGGAAGAGCTCATTTTAATATTTTTTAAAAATTGGCTGGACATGGTGGCCCACGCCTGTAATCCCAGCACTTGGGAGGCTGAGGCAGGAGGATCACTTGAGGCCAGGAGTTGTCCACCAGTCTGGGCAACATAGTGAGACCCCCATCTCTATAAAAATAATTTAAAAAGTAGCTGAGTGTGGTGGCTCTCACCTGTTGTCCTAGCTACTTGAGAGGCTGAGGTGGGAAGATTGCTTGAGCCCAGGAGTTCAGTGCTGCAGTGAGCTGTGACTGTGCCACCATACTCCAGCCTGGGCAAGAGAGTGAGACCCTGTCTCTTTAAAAAAAAAACAAAAAAAAAACCCTATCAATTATGGTTTCTATACTTGGAGCAGTAATGCAAATATATTGAAATCCATTAAACCTTCATACAATTTTAGTTTCAAAATGTTCATTATCTCATTCATATTTGTAAAATGCTACTATAGTTTCTCTTTGTGTATTTTATCTTTGGTAGATTAAAAATACTCTGGAAAAATAATAAACGCATTGAAGTCAGGCATAGTGGCGCATGCCTGTAGTCCCAGCCACTTGGCAGGCTGAGGCTGAAGGATCATTTGAGCCCAGGAATTCAGGTTCCAGCCTGGGCAACATAGTGATTTTGAGAACCTGGTCTCTTTAAAACAAAACAAAACAAAACAAAACTCTGATACCTGCCCAAAGCTGACACATTCAGATACTCATGGAAACTAAGCTAAGCTAGGAAGGGTGGTTTATATTTAAATTTATTTAGGCTCATTTCCCAAGTTTAGTTTAGAATCCCCGACTGAGAGTTTTAGACCCTTGAGAATATCCCTGTTTTAACATGGTAGGTCGTGTTTTGAAAGTGCCGATGGGAATGATTTATGTAAAGTGTTAAAATAGACTTGTAAAATCTTCAGACTGGGGTGGAACTATTAGATACTATTTTTCTTTCCTACATTTTTATTTTGGGAAACTTATTAGAAATACGATTTTTTTTACCCTTAAGTAGCTTAGGTAAAACTTTAAATATGTCTTTGTTTGACATCAGGAACCTTGAGACATTTAAGGTTCTGTGTTATTCATTTATTTATCTGTCTATCTTCCAGCCCTCTTCCTTGTTTTGTTTTTCAGAATAATTTTGGACTTAATAAAATATGATTTGGTTTATTTAAATGTAGGTTTAATGTTTAGTATATCATCACTGTGGATGTCTAAGCTTTTTTTCTTTTTAAAAAATTCTTAGTATGATTGCATTTTAGGAAGGCACATTTCCCAAGTAATTCTGTAAAAGGAAATTCTTTTGATTGGGAATAAAACTGTCCTGACAGGCTAAATATTGGTAAACAAGCCTGTTTTTCTCCTGACATCTTAGCCTTTGGTGTAAGTTTGTATTTTATTACCTTTCTCATCTCTAGTGGCTTTCCCCTAACATTTTCTATCATTAATTAGGTTGCAGATAGTAGATAGACTTTTTTGGAAGAGTGAGGAGCCAACATCTTGTGGTAGTGGCATGGTGTGTATTCCATACCACTGTGCCTTACCACTCTTTGGTTAAGTGAAAACATTGCTGCCAATAACTTTTCATTTGTTCATTCTTGAATTCTTGCGTGTTTGAAATCAGAATTTTCACAGATCTGCGGTAGTATAACATCAAATTTCCATTTTTTTACTTGTTTGGCATGTCTGGCACATGCTTTTCTTTTTTCAGGGGGTGGTATGGTTTAAAAGAGTATGAGTTAAGTGAGTGTTACACTTTAATAAGCTATCTTTGGTAATTAGATAATGTAAGACAACAGGATCTTAGTCCTCTGCAATTTTAATTTTAAAGGATCTGTTTTCTATACCTGAGAAGTTTTTGATTTTCAAAAAAGATGACATATTTAAGTTAACCTTGAATATTATTTGACAAAGTATGGATTGATGAAGGAAGAGGTTTTTGAATCTTTTCAAACTGTTTCCTCTCCATATGACTGTCACCAGAGATACCATTTGTTGATCTTCTTTTATATTTGATAATAAAACCTTATTGCTTATAATTTGGTATGGTAAACAGCCAAAAGTAAGAAATTTCTATCCTTTTCTCTTTTACCATTGCCGTTACTATCATCTAGACTTTTGTTCTATCATATCTGGTGATTTAATTTAACCCCCTTCAGTTGTCATGCATATCTCTTATCAAAAACCTCTTTCATTATTTTAGCCTGTAGCTCAAGAATTTGTAGTGTCTTTCCCTGGTGGCTAGTTAGTCAGGAATGCAAAAGATAGTATATAGGCAGATTGCTGTTGGATTCCTTTTCTTGCCATTGATAAACTTGATGTTTGGCATGTATTTCTTTCCACTTGGCTGAATTATATGCTGTGCACTCTCATTTCCCACTGGTATACGAAAAGAATGTTATCCTCTGTTTTTTAAAAGTTGCTGACTCACTTTTCCTATAGGAGTGATTTTCTATCTAAGCTTCTCAAAGGTGTAGAGAATCCATTAGTAGGCTGGTAAGTAGTAGAGTATATTTCTCCTTTCTGTTTATGTCCTTTGCCTGTTTTACTATAGATGGGTTTGTCTTTATGATTTGGAAACATTCTTTATGCAACCCTTTGTCAGAAGTTTTAAACATTTCCTCTAGTTTGTGGTTTTGCCTTTAACCACATTTAAGGTATGTTTTGTTATATAGAATTGTTTAAGTTTTATGTTATGAAATTCAGCAATCATTTCCTTAGGATTTTTAACTTTTAGTGTCATGCCTCAAGAAAGTACATGGTAGGATTAAAGTTTTTCACAAAAAGTTTAAAAAGAATATAATTAATATTTATTTTTATCTTATCTACTCATCCTTTTAGAATTATTTGTTATCATTTTAAGCTTATATTAGGGAAACCTCTCCTAGTATAGGGACAAAACTGTTCAGTAGTTTTATCTGTCACTGTTCATTTATGTAAGCATATGAGGTGCTAAAGATACCTTGTTAAGAAGGGCAGGAAAAGCTAAGAGGAAACATCCCTTAGCACTGTAATATCTTTCCTTGTAGTAGAAAGCATATAAGCCTTTTAACTTTGAGTTCATGTATTCAGAAGGTCAATAACCCAGGATGTCTCAACCTGACTGCTCAGGATCCCATCTTCTTAGATTAGCCATAGCAAATCATTCATGGGCTACCTGTATGTAATACATGGTAATATAGTAGGAACTCTGTGAGAGGCCAAAATGCTATATAATTCTGTTGTTATTAACAATTAAATCTATTTAAAAAGTTGTCAAAGTAATATATACTTTGAGCTGTAACCTTGTCCTCTGGTTTTGCCCCTGTATTTCTAATATTCTTATTGCTGTTTTTTTTTCTTTTTAGTTATTAACTATTGAATTTGTACTATGGAAGATGAGGATTTCTTTTATTACGATAATATCCCATCCCACAAACATACTTGTTAGCTCCCCTACCCTTACAATAATTTAGTTATAATTTTGGTCTGATTTTCAGTGTTTATGTTAATATGACTATGTAAATAATAGTCCCAGTTGAGCCATGTCATACACCATTATTACCTTTTCTTTCACATGTAGTGTTTTGTTTTTGCTGGAATTGATCATACTCCCCCTCCCCCACTGCCTGCCAGTGTACTTAGTTTTGTTTTTTGTTTTTAATTTTAATTATCTTTTCCAGAATATTACAGGGGTGCAACATTTTAGTTACATAAATTACTTTTGTACAGTTTGAGTCAAAGTAATTGTACCTGTTAGGTGTGAATTTACCCATCCCCTCTGTCCCCCTCCTACCTGCTTGATTTCTGTTGAGTTTTACTTCCATATGTGCACATAAGTGTTGATCAATTAGTTCCAATTTAATGGTGAGTATATGTGGTGTTTGTTTTTCCATTCTTGTGATACTTCACTTTGAAGAATGGTCTCCAGTTCCACCCAGGTTAATTCAAGAGGTATTAGTTCACAATTTTTTTTTATGGCTGAGTAGTACTACATGGTATACATATTACCACATTTTGTAAATCCACTCAT
This sequence comes from Daubentonia madagascariensis, assembly GCA_023783475.1. Lineage (NCBI taxonomy): Eukaryota > Metazoa > Chordata > Mammalia > Primates > Daubentoniidae > Daubentonia > Daubentonia madagascariensis. The sequence continues at coordinate 33,861,626 of JAKFHU010000747.1, forward strand.
GTATTGATGGGCACTTGGGTTGTTTCCACATCTTTGCTATTGTGAATTGTGCTGCTATGAACATTTGGGTGCAGGTGTCTTTTTTATAAAATGTCTTTTTTTCCTTTGGGTAAATACCCAGTAGTGGGATTCTTGGATCAAATGGTTGGTCTACTTTTAGTTCTTTGAGGTATCTCCATACTACTTTCCATAGGGGTTGTACTAGTCTGCTGTCCCACCAACAGTGTATAAGCGTTCCTATCGCTCCACATCCATGCCAGCATTTGTTGTTTTGGGACTTTTTGATAAAAGCCATTCTCACTGGAGTTAGGTGATATCTCATTGTGGTTTTGATTTGCATTTCCCTGATGATTAGAGATATTGAGCATTTTTTCATGTTTGTTGGCCATTAGTCTATCTTCTTTTGAAAGTTTCTTTCATGTCTTTTGCCCAATTTTTAATGGGGTTGTTTGATTTTTTTCTTGCTGAATTGCTTGAGTTCTTTGTAGATTCTGGTTGTCAGCCCTTTATTGGATGTGTAGCATGCAAATATTTTCTCCCATTCTATAGGTTGTCTGTTTGCTGTATTGATTGTTTCCTTGGCTGTGCAGAAGCCTTTTAACTTGATCAGATTCCATTTATTTATTTTTGTTGTTGCTGTGATTGCTTTTGGGGTCTTCTTCATAAATTCTTTACCTAGGCCAATGTCTATGAGAGTTTTTCCAATATTTTCTTCTAGAATTCTTAAAGTTTCACGCCTTAGGTTTAAGTCTGTTACCATCGTGAATTTTTGTGAGTGGTGAGAGGTGTAGATCCTGTTTCAGTCTTTTACATGTGGCTACCCAATTTTCCCAGCACCATTTATTGAATAGGGATTCTTTTCCCCAGTGTATGTTTTTGTATGCTTTGTCAAAGAACAGATGGCAATATGAGGATGATTTTATATCTGGGTTCTCTGTTCTGATCCATTTGTCTATGTCTCTGTTCTTGTGCCAGTACCATGCTCTTCTGGTTACTATAGCCTTGTACTGTAGCTTGAAGTTGGGTAAAGTGATGCCTCCCAGTTTGTTCATTTTGCTTAAGGTTGTTTTGGCTATACAGGGTCTTTTCTGGTTCCATATGAAGTGTAGAATTATTTTTTCTTAGATCTGTGAAAAATGACATTGGTATTGGAACAGGAATTGCATTGAATCTGTAAATCACTTTGGGTAGTATAGACATTTTAACAATGTTGATTCTGTTGATCCATGAACGTGATACGTTTTTCCATTTGTTTACATCCCCTGTGATTTCCTTCCTCAGTGTTTCATAGTTCTCCCTGTAGAGGTCTTTCTCCTCCTTGGTTAAATATATTCCTAGGTATTTTATTTTCTTTGTTGTTATTGTGAAAGGTATGGAGTCTTTGATTTCATTCACAGCTTGATTGTTGTTGGTGTATAGGAATGGTACTGATTTGTGTACATTGATTTTGTAACCTGAGACTTTGCTGAATTTATTTATCAATTCCAGAAGTCTCATGGCAGAATCTTGGGGGTTTTTTAATACAAGATCGTATCATCAGCAAAGAGCAATAATTTGACCTCTTCTTTCACCATTTGCATACCCTTGATTTCCTTTTCTTGCCTGATGGCTCTGGCTAGGACTTCCAGCACTATGTTGAATAGAAGTGGTGACAGTGGGCAACCTTTTCTGGTTCCAGTTCTAAGTGGGAATGCTTTCAGTTTTTCCCCATTCAGTATGATGTTGGCTGTGGGTTTGTCATATATGGCTTTTATAATTTTGAAGTATGTTCCATCTATGCCTATTTCGTTAAGAGTTCTTAACAGGGTGCTAAATTTTGTCAAAGTTTTTTTTGCATTTATCGAGAGGATCATATGGCCTTTGTTTTTGCTTCTATTTATGTGGTGAATCACATTTATAGATTTGCATATGTTGAACTATCCTTGTATCTCTGGGATGAAGCCCACCTGGTCATGGTGGATTGTTTTTTTTGATGTGCAGCTGAATTTGGTTTGCTAGGATTTTATTGAGAATTTTTGCATTTATATTCATAAGGGATATTGGTTTCTAGTTTTCTTTTTTTGTCATGTCCTTTCCTGGCTTTGGTATCAAGCTGATATTGGCTTTGTAGAACAAGTTGGGAGGATTCCTTCTTTCTGAAAATAAAATAATTTCTGCAGTATAGGTACCAGTTCTTCTTTGTAGGTCTGATAAAATTCAGCTGTGAAACCATCTGGTCTGGGACTTTTTTTTTGTTGGAAGATTTTTTATTGCAGCTTCAGTTTCATTACTTGATATTGGTCTGTTCAGGAGTTCTGTTTCTTCCTGATTGAGCCTAGGGAGGTCCTGTGTTTCCAAGAATTTGTCCATTTCCTCAACGTTTTCATGTTTATGTGCATAGAGATTTTTATAGTATTCAAAGATGGTATTTTGTGTTTCTGTGGTATCAGTTGTAGTATCTCCTTTTTTGTTTCTGATTGAGCTTATTAGAGTCCTTTCTTTTCTGTTTCTGGTTAATCTAGCAAGAGGCCTGTCGATGTTGTTTATCCTTTCAAAGAACCAACTTTTTGTTTCATTAATCTTCTGTATAATTCTTTTGGAATTGATTTCATTTTGCTCTGCTCTGACTGTAGTTATTTCTTTTCTTCTGTTGGGTTTGGGATTGGTTTGTTCTTCCTTTTCCAATTCCTTGAGACAATTCATTAGATTGTTGATTTGTGATCTGTTTGTCTTTTGGACACAGGCATTCAAGGCTGTGAATTTTCCTCTTAGGATTGCTTTTGCAGAATCCCACAGATTTTGGTAACTTGTGTCCCCTTTGTCATTTAGTTTGAAGAACCTTTTGATTTCCATCTTAATGTCCTCCTTGACTCTGTAGTCATTCAGTAGTAGGTTGTTTAATTTCTATGACTTTGTGTAGAGTTGAGTGTTTCTGTTGGAATTGATTTCTAATTTTATTCCACTGTGGTCTGAGAAGATACATGGTATAATTTCTATTTTTTTAAATTTTTTGAGACATGTTTTGTGGCCTAGGATGTGATCAGTCTTAGAGAATGTTCTGTGAGCTGGTGAGAAGAACATATATTCCATGGTTTTGGGGTAGAATGTTCTGTAAGTGTCTGTTAGGCCCATTTGTTCTAGAGTTCTGTTTAAGTCCATTGTTTCTTTGTTTATTTTGGAGGATCTGTCCCTTTCTGTCAGTGGGGTGTTAAAGTCTCTGGCTATTACAATGCTATTGTTTATCATTTTGTTTAGATCACGTAGGATTTGCTTTATGAACCTGGGCACACCTGTGTTAGGTGCATAGATATTTAGGATTGTTATGTCTTCTTGTTGAATTGTTCCCTTCACCATTATATGATGACCATCTTTGTCTTTCTTGACTTTTGTTGATTTGAAGTCTATGTTATCTGATATGAGAATATCTACACCAGCTTTCTTTTGGTTTCCATTTGCGTGAAATATTGTTTTGAATCCGTTCACCTTGAGTCTGAGAGAGTCCTTGCGGGTTAGATGTGTTTCCTGGAGACAGCAGATACTTGGCTTATATTTATTTATCCATTCAGCTAGCCTGTGTCTCTTGAGTGGGGAGTTCAAGCCATTCACATATATTGAAAGAATTGATAAGTGGGGTGGATTTCTGTTCATCCTGTTGCGTTTGTTTTACCAACTGAGCCATTGTGGTAACTGGGTTCTGAACTTCAGCACTTGGATGGTTTTACATTGGTGGGTGTCTGTTGTGCTGATCAGTGTATAATGCAGATCTGAGTACTTCCTGCAGGGTAGGTCTTATTTTGACAAATTCCCTCAGTGTTTGCTTGTCTGAGAAAGTCTTTATTTCTCCCTCATATAAGAAACTTGGTTTTGCCGGATACAAAATTCTAGGCTGGCCATTATTGTTTGAGAAGACTGAGAATGGGGCCCCAGTCCCTTCTGGCTTATAAGGTCTCAGTTGAGAAGTCTGCGTTTAGTCTGGTGGGTTTTCCTTGTAAGTTACCTGATGTTTTCACCTTACGGTTCGTAGGAATTCCTCTTTCGTGTAACTTTGGCCATTCTGATGACTGTATGTTGTGGTGATTGCCTCTTGGCGATGAATCTCCCAGGAGTCCGTTGTCCTTCTGGTACTTGGATGTCCAGATTTCTAGCAAGACCTGGGAAATTTTACTCAAGTGTTCTCTCAAATAGGTTTTCCAGCCCTTGTATATTTTCTTGTTCACCTTCAGAGATGCCTATGATTCTTATGTTAGGCCTCTTTACATAATCCCATATTTCTTGTAGGCTTTTTTGGTTCCTCTTATTTCTCTGTTCTTTCTCTTTGACTGACTTGTTTAATTCAAAGATGTTGTCTTCTAGTTATGAATTCTTTCTTCTGCCTGATCTAGCCTATTCTTAAGGCTTTCTACTGTGTTTTGTATTTCCTTGAAATACTTTTTCATTTCCAGAAGCTCTGCTTGATTTTTTTTAAATAATTCAGTTTCTTTAGTGAATTTTTCATTCATTTCCTGCATTGTTTTTGTGGTTTCTTATTTTTCTCTTGTATTTCATTGAGCTTCCTTATAATCCATATTTGAAATTCTTTATCGGTCAATTCAATATTCTCATTTGGTTGGTTTCCATTGGTACAGAGTTATTGTTTTCTTTTAGGGGTGTCCTTTTACTCTGATTTTTCATGTATATGGAGCCATTTTCCTTATTTCTTCTCATCTGGAGCAGCTTTTGCTTCTTACTTTTGGATTTTCTTTTGATTAGATAATGGCACGTCTGGTTTAATCTTTGAGACAGTTGGTGGTGCATGTGGCTGAGACTCAACTATACCCTGTATGACTGAGTCAGTAAATGCTGCAAAGGGCATGCAAATTGACCTCCCTGTCAGTAGGTGGCACTTGCCAGAAGGAACAAGCTGCACTGTTGTTTTTGGGTCCTGTGATCAGCTCTAGTCCCTCTGGAGAAGCACTTGATTGCCCTAGGGGGTGGATAGGGCCCTGGAACTTCAGGTGAGTCCGTATTTTCCACCACAGCAGAGGTGGGAGTGGGGTGAGGCAGAGCGGGCTGGGTTGGGTGAGCTTGCCCTCAGACTCCACCAAAGTTGGTAATATATCTTTTTCGGCAGGGGTCAAAGGTCTGCTCCCAGCTTCCAGGCAAAGTTGTCAGGGACAGACCACAGTGGCCTCATCCAATCAGAAATCTTCCCTCCTTGCCCCTGAGCAATGCGATTGAGACCTGGAGATATGGGATCTGGGCTGCGGGCGGTCTCTGGGCCCCTAAAGATCAAACCCTGACGATGCCAGCTAGAAGTGTGCTGGTCCCGAGTTGCCCATGGGGTGCCCAAGCAGGTTCCATGCCCCTCTGCTTTGGGGCATGCCCTGTCCTAATGGAGTCACCAGGCAAGCGGCACCAGGCAGGGCCGGTGGGCAGGGAGCTCACAGTCCAAGCACCCCTCAGTCCTCTGCAGACCCCCAGAGGAAAGGCCTGAGCCCCACACTCTGTGGAAGCCTCGGTGTGGTGGCTCAGTTGTCTGTCTCAGCAGCCGCAGGTGAGGGAGGGGAAGGGAAGAAAAAGTCCAGAAAGGCTTGAGCCGCACACTCTGTGGGAGCTCCGGTGTGGTAGATGCACCAACCAAGAGGAAAAGCAGTTCCTGTGAGCCCCAGCTCAGCCATTTCTCAGGAGCCACAAGCAGGGCAGGGGGAGGGGAGGAAAAGGGTCTGAATGGAAGAGAGCTAGCACTCTGGTCGTCTCTGTCCCCTTCTCCAGAAGGCAGATGACCCAGAATGTCCTGGCTCTGGGGTCACACAGATCCCATGGGACCCACTGGCTTCCTGTGGCTCCTGCAGTCTGGGCCAGCATTGGGAAAAGTTTGTGTGGGAACCAGTGAGTCAAAAACTAAGGGGCTGAAGCCCCCTGGGGAGGACAAAGGTGCACAGTGGGTGGAGAAACAATATGGCACCCACCTTCTTGGCTTGGGTCTGCGGTGTTGGGGAGTGACCCTGAGGGCACTGGCAGCCTGGTGCTTCGTCCTCACGAAGCTCCCAGTTCATTGGTGGCAGCAGCTTTTTGGCTTTTGAGGGTAGAAGAGCTCTCCAGCAGCTCGGGAGCCCACGGACTGCCAGAGTTGTGGGAGAGGGAGAAATAAACTGCTCCACCTACTCGTTTTGCTGGGCTCCAAGCTTCTTGGGGGTTGATCTCTGCCGATATCCTGCTCCTTTGTGTTCTGCTCCGCCCTTAGTTTTCTAATGGGTTTATCAGTAATTTATCCCTGAACTCTGCTAAAAGTATAATCTCGTCTCAAAATGTTCAAATACACAGGTTATCATATTTTAACTTTTTAATTAAAATATGGTAAACATTTTTAGTTTTATCAAAACATGAATATAGCAAGGAATATATATCATAAGTATATAGACAGGTGAATTTTAACAAACTGGGGGTATCTATGTATCTAATATCCAAATCATGAAATAAGAGCATTACCAGCACTTTAAGAACCCGCCCCTTTTTTTTCGTTCCCTTCCAGTTTCTCTTTTAAGGAGCCCTTTTTTGTGTTCCCTTCCAGAACTACCTTCCCCCCTTCCAGGATAATCACTATCCCAATTTCTAACAGCATAGATTAGTTTTGCCTGTTCTTTAATGTTCCTAATTTTCATAATTTCATATGATATGAATCTATTTTCTGTCTCGCTTCTCTCTCTCAAAGTTACGTTAATGTGATTTATCCATATTGTTATATGTATTTGTAGATCACTCATTCTCATTGCTATATAGTAATCTATAAATGACTATTCTACTTTATCCATTCTCCTATTGATGGCCATTTGGGTGGCTTCAGATTTTGTCTGTAAGAATATTGCTACTATGAACTTTCCAGTTCTTACATTTTGATGAAAGTATAAACCTTTCTGTATAGTATATATCAAGGAGTGGAATTTCTGGATCATAAGGCAGACATACATACAGGTGTAGTAAATACTGCCAGTTTTCTAAAGTGGTTGTACCTGTTTTACATTCCCATAAGCAATAGGTAAGAGTTATGGTAGCTTTGCATCTTTGCCAGTATTTTTAATTTTAGGTATTGTGCTTTTAATTTGCATTTCCCTCATGACTAATGAAATTGAACACATTTATTTATTGAATGTATTTATTTATTGGCATTCGAATATCTTCTTTTGTGAAGTGCCTATGTAAGTTTTTTGCCCACTTTTGCTTTTCGTCTTTTTCTTATTAAGTCATAGGAGTTCTTTATATACTCTGGATGTAAATCATTTGTTGGATATATGTTTTGTGAATAACTTCTCCCACTCTGTGTCTTGCTTGTTCCCTGTTTTAAGGATATCTTTTGATGAACCAGAAGCTTTTAGTTTTAGTGAAGTAAAATTTATCAGTGTTTTCTTTAATGGATAGTACTTTTTGTGGCCTATTTAAAAACTTTTGTCTCCTTCAGTCCTCTGAAGATACTCCTTTTTTATGGTGGTAAAATATACATAACATAAAATTTACCATTTTAACCATTTTTAAGTATATGGTTCTGTGGCATTAAGTGCATTCACCATGTTGTGCAACCATCACCACCATTTGTCTCCAGGAATTTTTTCATCTTCCCAAACTGAGACTATACTCATTAAACAATAATTCCCTATGCCCTGTTCTCTTCAGCCCCTGGCAACTAGTATTCTACTTTTTGTCTCTCTGAGTTTGACTATTCTAGGTGCCTCTTATAAGTGGAGTCATACAGTATTTTTCCTTTTGGTGGTTTTGTGTGCATTCTAGTTGCATGTCCTTTTGTTACTGGTTGATTTCACTTAGCAAAATATCTTCAAGGTTCATCCATGTTGTAGCATGCATCAATATTTTCTTTCTTTTTAGGGTGAATAATATTCCATTGTATGTATATACCACATTTTGTTTATCCATTCATCCACTGATGGACACTTGTATTACTTCCACCTTTTGGATGTTGTGGATAAGCTGCTGTGAACATAGGTGTGCAAATATCTCTTTGATTCTCTGCTTTCCATTCTTTTGGGTATATACCTGGAAGTGGAATTTATGGATCATATGGTAATTCTATGTTCAATTTTTTTTTTTTCAAGGGACAGAGCCTCTTTTACTCCCATGTTAGGCCAGAAAAAAAAAGAAAAAAGAAAAAGAGACAGAGTCTCTCTATGTTGCCCAGGCTGGAGTGTAGTGGTTATTCATAGGCATGAATATAGCACACAACAGCCTTGGACTCAGATCTTCCTGCCTCAGTCTCCTGAGTAGCTGGGACTATAAGTGTGTGCCATCACACTTGGCTTTATGTTTGATTTTTTGAGAGACTATTGTACTGATTTTCATAGCGGCTGCACCATTTTACATTTCCACCAGCAGTGTGCAAGGTTTCTAATTTCTCCACATTCTCACCAACACTTATTTTCTGGGTTTTGTTATTGTTGTCATTATTATTATTATTTTTATTGGTAGCCATCCTAATTGGTGCGAAGTGGTATCTCATTGTAGTTCTTATTTGCGTTTCTCTAATGATTGGTGATTTTGAGCATCTTTTCATGTGCTTGTCACCCATTTGTGTATTTTCTTTGGAGAAATGTTTATTCTTGTTCTTTTTCCAATTTATTAATGGGGTGGTTTTTTTTGTTGAGCTCTGGTTTTCTGTGTATTCTGGATATGAACCCCTTATCAGATATACGACTTGCAAATATTTTCTTCTGTTCCATAGGTTGCCTTTTCACTGTGTTTATAGTGTTTTTTGATGCATGAAAGTTTTAAATTTTGTTGTAGTCTGATCTGTTTTTTCTTTTGTTACTTTGCTTTTGGTATTGTATCCAGGAAATCATTGCCAAACCCAATGTCATGAAGCTTTTTCCTATGTTTTCTTCTAAGAATCTTATAATCTTAGGTCTTATATGTAGGTCTTTGATTCATTTTGTAATAATGTTTGTGTATGGTCTAAGATAAGGGTTCAGCTTTATCCTTTTGCATGTATATGTCATTTGTTGAAAAGATTATCCTTTCCCCACTGAATGGTCTTGGTACCTTTGTCTAAGATCATTTGACCATGTATGTGAGGTGTTCCCCCCTACCTTGGCATTTCTGTTCCATTCCATTGGTCTATATGTCTGTCTTTATGCCAGTACCACACTCTTTTAATTACTGTGTCTTTTTAGTAAGTTTTGATACCAGTATGAGACCTTCAACATTGTTTGTTTTTTTTTTCCTGAGATTGTTATGGTTATTTGGGATCCCTTGAGATTCCACATGGATTTTATTAATAGGATGGATTTTTCTATTTTTGCAAAAAACATCATTTGGATTTTGATAGGGATTGCATTGAATTGGTAGGTCACTTTGGGTTGTATTCATATCTTCACAGTGATTTCCAACTCATTAACATGGAGTCTTTCCATTTATTTTTTGTCTTAAATTTCTTTCAACATTTTGTAGTCATCAGTGTACATACAAGTCTTTTTTTTTTTTTTTTAAAGAGGCAGGGTCTCACTATATTGCCCAGGCTGGTTTCAAACTCCTGGGCTTACTTGAAATTACAGTGAGCTGTGATCGTACCACTGCAGCCTGGGTGACTGAGGAGACCCTGTCTTTTTATTTTATTTACTTTTATTTATTTATTTTTTCAATGCTATCCTTCAGAAATGAGACCCTGTCTTTAAAACAACAACAACAACAAACTCCTGGGCTCGTGATCCTCTGCCCTCAGCCTGTCAAGTAGCCGGAACTACATGTGTGTGCCATAGCACCCAGCTAGCGTACAGATCTTTTGCTTTTAAGTTTATTCTTAAATTTTTTATTCTTCCTGATACTATTATAAGTAGAATTGCTTTCTTAGTTTCTTTTTAGGATTAGTTTGCGTATAGAAATGCAGCTGATTTTCTTAAAAAATTAATTTGAGTGTTTTATATCCTGTCACTTTGCTTCATTTATTATTTCCAGCAGAGAGAGAGAGAGCGTGTGCAATCTTTTTAGGGTTTTCTATGAATAACATGTCATCTGAAAACAGAGATAATTTCACTTCTGTGTTTCCAAATCACATGCCTTTTCTTTTTCTTGCATAACTGCTCTGGCTAGGATTTCTAGGATAAAGATATTCTTTTGTATTCTTCTAGAAACTTCATAGTTTTAGTTTTACATTTAGGTCTATGATCTGTTGGTAAATATGTGTGACCACAGTCAAGCTCATTTTTTTCTATGTGGATATCCAGTTGTTCCAGTGGCGTTTATTGAAAAGATTATCCCCCACTGAATTAGAGTGGTGCTTTTGTTGTAAAATGGTGACCTTATTTATGTGTGTCTATTTCTGGATGCTCTGTTCTGATCCATTTGGCTGTTTATCTTTGCACCAATAACACAGTCTTAATTACTATGGCCTATAAGAAGTCTTGAGATACTAGTAGTGTGTGTCCAACTTTGTTGTTCTTTTTCAAGTCTTTTTTGGCTATTCTATGCCTTTTGCATTTCCATGCAATAAATAAATATTTATAAATTTTAGTATCAGCTTGTTGGTTTTCACAAAGAGAACCTGGAATTTTTATTGGAATTGTATTGAATCTGTAGTTCAATTTGGTAACAATGGATATCTTAATATTGAGTCTTTCAGTCTATGAATATGTTATATATCTCTCCAATTATTTGGGTCTTTTTAATTTTTCTTATCATTATTGTTTTCAGTGTAGCGATCACACACATATCCCTGAAGATTTATTCCTAGGTATTGTTTTATGCTACTGTAAATGGTATTATTTTAATTTTTAAAATTTTCTAAATATTTGTTAGAATATAGATACACAATTATTTTTGTATATTTAGCTTGAATTCAATGACTTTATTAAATTATTTATTAATATAATAGTTTATATATTCTTTTGCATTTCATACATAATTATGACTTTGTGTGTGTGTGTGTGTGTGTGTGTGTGTGTGTGTGTGTGTATGTGAAGTATTTGTTCTAGTAGCTCCCAGGAAAGGATACCATTAGGAAGCTATATTGAGACCTCATGTGTTTGAAAATAATTTTACTTGCTCTTCGTAACTGAATGATAGTTTTGCTGACTATAAAGTTAGAGATTGAAATAATTTTTGTTCAGAATTTTGAAAGCATTGTCTTATTGCTTCCAGTGTTGCTATTGAGAAGTCTCATGTGATACGGTTTTTCTCTCTGTGGAATCTTAGAGACCCTTCCTTTGTTCCAATGTTCTGAAATTTCACAATTATATGCTCTGGTGTGGTTTTTTTAAAAAATCCATCACGTTTGGCATTAGTGGGTTCTGTCTGCTTATGTCCTTCAATTTTAGGAATTTTTCTTTAATTATTTTCTTGATAATTTCCTCCCCTCTGTTTTGTCATTTTTGAACTCCAGTTATATGAATGTTGACTTTCCTGAACTGCTCTTCTAATTTAAAAATTTTTTTTCTCGTTTTTCATCTTTGCTTTTGTTGTTCTTGTTATTTTCGTATTGTCAATTCTGTCTTACAGACGGTATGTGTGTATGTGTACGTTCACGTGTGCATGTCCTCTTTGCTATCATTCTTTTAATTTTTTAAAGTCTTGCCTTTTTGTAATTTGAATGCCTCCTCTCCTTGGCCTCCTGTTGGTATTTTTTGGATTCCATATCTTTCCTTAACATTCTGAGAATATTAATTATATTTTTTGAGGTTTTCTTTTGCTACAAGGTGTTTTGTTTTCCCTTTGTGTTTGCCTTTAGGCTTTTCCCAAATGTCTGGAGATCTAGCCTGTCTGATCGTATTTAAAAGCGAGGGACTAAAAAGCTGATTGAAAGCTCAGCTCTGTGTGCAAGGGCAAAATTTGTGAACTCTTTGGTTTTACTGTATGATCTGGCTGGGCTGATCTGATTGGAGAATGCTCATCTATTATATGGTTTAAGTTTCCCAGTGGGGGATGGTCAGCTACCTCAGTGAGGGATAATTTTTTCTACCTGGCACATATAGCCTTGATTGCCAGCATTTTTTGAATCAGGTAAGAAAAAGTTGTTCAGGATTTTACCATTCACTAGTTAGATTTTATTTTCATTTGGGTTCCTCCACACTCAGCTGTGTCTAATGACCCCATTGTCTCTGGGTCAACCATGACAAAGAGTAAACCTCCAATCTTCTGGTAGTATAGTGTGTGGACTGGCCACTGATCAACATGGTGTAGACCCTCTGGAGATCTGACTACTCTTTATATGTCCTTTTGACCAGTCCTCTTATTTTCAGCATCACTTGCTGTCAGTGCCTCCAGTTTACAAGTTTTTCTATGGTTCTACAGAGGACATAAACATACTCCTTAAACATACTCCTTGGTTTCCTGATCACCAGACTGGGTTTAAATTTTCTCTGGTCTTCTAAATTAGTTGCCACTTAATCTTGTGATTTCCAGCTTCCAAAATTTTGTTTCTTTTGTGTCCTCCCATTTGCGCTTATGGGTTTATGACTGTACAGAAAACCCCTTTTCTATAAATTTAGTAAACTTAGTTTGTGAGGAAGCAGCAGTAAATATGTATATTCACACATTTTAAACCAAAAGGTCAAATGTTTTTTTCTACTATTCCATTACCCTGCTGATGGTATTTCTCTGCCATTGATTTGAGGGGGGGGAATGGCTTTACATGTCCCCAGCTGAAAGAAACATTTTAAAACTATTGCATTTTAAAAAATACAGAGGACTATGAGTATTAATATTGAGAATACAATAAAGACTTCTTTAAGGTCTGAAGTATTTTTTTTTGGAGACAGAATCTCAATCTGTCACCCAGGCTGGAGTGCAGTGTCCTCATCATAGCTCACTGCAACCGTTTTGAACTCCTGGGCTCAAATGATCCTCCCACCTCATCCTCCTGAGTAGCTGGGACTACAGGCGCGCCTGGCTAATTTTTCTGGTTTTTTTTTTTTTTTTTTTTTTGGTAGAGACTGGGTCTCGCTCTTGCTCAGGATGGTCTCTAACTCCTGGCCTCAAGCAGTCCTCCCACTTCGGCCTCCCAAAGTGCTAGGATTACAGGTGTAAGCCACTGTGCCCAGTCCTGAAGTTTACTTTTTAGAATCTGGTTAAGAGCACAGGAATTTCCTGTTGTTTATATCTCGTCTTTATTTTAGGATAATTATATTAAATATTATGGCACTTGTAAATTAAACCTTTTAGATTGAGATTTTTTAATCAGTAAAGACTCAATTTGAGTTTAAAGCCCGTAGCACATTATATAGCACCACTAGGTATAGCCACTCTGTTCCTCACATCCTATTAATGAACAATTTATGAGTTTGTACTGGTGGTTGGCAAACTTTTGAAACTTTCAACAAGTTAAGAAAACGTGTTTTGATTGCTTTTGCTGATGTCATGTTGGAAACATATCCTATGGCAGATGTGAGCTGATGACATAGCTTAAAAACTTAGCAGTTGGGAGTGTCCTCGTTTCACACTAAATCCAGGCAGTAATCCAAAAACAACAGTAAACACTCTACATTTGCTATCAACTGAGCTGTTTATTACCAAGTACAGTGTGTTTAGGACTGGGAAACTTTTTCTTCACCTGTTTAATAGTATGTTAATAAACAGGTAGCAGGAATAATTGGGATAAATTTCATTATTCATATGTAATTGTTTTTGTCATTGCTGAAATCCCATATGAAAATAGTAAGATAACAAAATTACTTGAATACTGGCACATTGGGGGTTTGAGCAAAATTTTGCTCTAAGCCAATGTATACTTGAGTTTACATATTTACATACATCAGTGTTCTTTAATGACTTTTCAGTTACACATTTTAGTGTATATCTTTCTTTGCCCAGATATTTTTGGTTTTTATAATGTATCACATTTGGGGAAGAATAGGGAACCAAGGAAATTTATGGTGAGAGCACATTAAATTAAAAAGAAGATCTTAGGAGGAGCTAAGGAGTATGAGAAAGAGTAGGCAGAAAGGTTAGAGCATGAGCACACAATTAAATTGGAAAGACCTAGGAAATAGAGTGGTTCAGGAAGACAAAATGGTAAATGGGAAATGCTTTTAGGGAGTCAAAGATGACTAGAAAATAATGTATTCCTCAATTAATAGGTCATATGCATCCTGTATTGGTATGTCGCAACATGATTGGTTTTCAGCAACAATTTATTGAATGAATAAATGAAAATATTTACATAAATGCTCAGTATTTGTATAATTAAAAATAGATGTCTGGTGAGTTCAGTGATTTCATTTAGGGTATACTTATGAGTGATCTGAGCATTTTAGGGAGGATATGTGTGGTAATGGTACAGAAACTATTTTGGAGGTATTTGTTCTTACGAGTTTACAAATTAGTCAAAAAAGATTTAAGGAGTTGCTTGAAAAAGAGCCTCTCAGGTTCTAAATTACTTCTGTAACAATTGTGTGTTTTTAGGTGTGACTTCTTAGATTTATTTCTTGATACAAGCTTTACAGGAATACAGGTCAAATTCAAAATTATACTTTATGAATTTTTTTTATTTGCATGAGGAAAGAGAAGAGAAGAAACGAGAAAAATGAGAGGTGAGAGAGTAAAGAGGAATCTTTTTTCTTTTTTTACTGAAGACTTTATTAGAGAGCTTTTTAGGTTAACCGCAAAATTGAGAGGGAAGGTACACAGAGTAATTTTTTAAATGGTAAACTTTAGATATTTAAAATTTGACTTTGTGTATATGTGAATTTAGTTAACAGTTATACTCTAGTACACTTAAAAGTTTCAGAAATAAGTGGATAAGATCTAATATAGATGCCACTTTCACTTAATTGGACCCATAAGTAAATGAAAGTAATTTTTCTTTCTCCTTAATTGTGTGTTGTTGTTTTTATCTCCCCCCCCCCCAGTCCCTTAGCACAACAGTAGTGAAATGTGTGTCTCCTAGATCATTTAGAGCTGGACAACCAACTGTGGTTTCTAGATATAATGAATTGTTACTAACTTTTTTTTTTATAACCTACATGTGAATAAAACTAACTTTCATAGTTTGTTCACACATGGCGTGATTGAACAAAAGCTTATTGTACTGATAACTTGAATAAAAGGTTACTGCAGAAAGAACCAATGCTTAGTATATACAATGTGTGAGGGCAAAGTAAAGATGATAATTCCACTTTGACCCATACATACAAGACTCTCTAAGGATATCAGACTTCCTAAGGGAGTTAGTTATGGCTCATAGATTTCATGTGTACACAATTTGGAATGAAAAATATACTGTACTTTTCTATTATAGTAAAAATTTAATTTATAAAAAATTACCGGGTTTTCCTTATTTTTTGAAGATTTAGAAGACCTACTGTATTTCATTTTAACTTAAATATTTTTTACATTTATGCAGAAACCTAAAACTTTTGAATATATCATTACAAATGTCAATTTTCATTGCAAAGTAGGTATACAGGATTGTATAGAAGAATCATCAGTGGAAAATCTTTCTTTTTTCAGTTTATAAAAATAAAACATGTTCAGTGTATCAATCATGTAGAAGTTATAATAGTTCTTGTAATGCCCCATTCTCACTCCCTTCCTCACTCTCACCACTACTCTGTTTCCCAGAGATAATCATTTTTAACGGTTAGGAATGTGTCTTTTCAGTCTTCTTTAAACATATTGTATATACATAATGTATATTAACATACATATACACATTGTTTTACATATAATTATTTTTATTTTTTTGAGAGACAGGGAGGGTCTCACTCTGTGCCTAGGCTGGAGTGCAGTGGTGCAATCACAGCTCACTGCAGCCTTCAACTCCTAGGCTTAAGTAATCCTCCCGCCTCAGGCTCCCAAAGTGCTGGGATTAGAGGAATGAGCCACCACGCCCAGCTTATAATTATTTTTAAATAGCAACAACCTATATACTGCTTTGCCTTTTTCACTTAACATGTGTTGGCTATATTTGTGTTGGCGTGTGTTGGTCTAGCACATGTTTTATAAAGGCTAAAGAGTGTCAGGGGCTAAGACCACTACTTAATATTTGAAAAGCAATGTTGAGTTTGCTACTTAAGTAGAGAGAGCTTTGCCGGTCACTTGGTCTCTCTAAGTAGACACAGACTGCTGATCTTACATGGGGTTTTTGAGAAGCATGAAGTTCAGGGATTGGTGGATTTTTTTTTTTTTTTTAAAGATATATGAAGTTCAGGCATGGTAGATTGGCATCATTTGTGGAAGCCTGGTTACTTGAGTGAGATAGTTATTGATTGGTTGGCATTCAGAATTATGTTCATTGAAGTAAGTGTGTTCCCAGTTGGCTAGCTTTCAGAAATGAGGTGCTATCACTGATAAGGTTGGTTTGCAAAAACATGGTTACTGAGGCAAGTTGTTTTTTTTTAAGTGGATTTAAAGTTGGTTCTTGTTGTTTGGTAGCTATAGAGCTGTCAGGTATTGATTAGGCAATTTTAAACTGGTTCTGGTGGCTATTTTTTACTATGGCTATGGAAGAATCAATTTTTTGCAGTATACTAGTTTATTCTTGGAGAGATCAAGGATTGTCCAGATCTTCACCATGGTTGTTGATTCTCCTTGAAGATGAGGTTTGATATTTTTCTCATTGAAAGTAAGGTCTGATATTTCAATTCACATGTCCATAAGCATCTTGGTCTCTTCATTGAAAGTGAGAATCATTTTTACCCACATTATTTGAATCCTTTTCCTACTTATTTGAAATGTCATTTTTATTGTTTTCTAAATAAACATGTTTTGTTATATAGCATTGATCTGCCTGTCATTTCCATTTAATTGTTATAGCTTTATAGGATGCTTTTCTATCTACTCGGTCAAATTCTTCCCCATTATTGTTCTTTATCAAAAATATTATTTTATATATTTTTGCTCTCAAATGAACTTTATAATCACCTTACCAGGTTTCCATCATGTTTGCTTGGTTAATAGTGACACCTATTGCATCATAATACTACGATTATGCTGGTTATGCAAAACATCCTAACACCTTAAAAAAAATAATTGTGTATTAGTCATCCTTTTTTAAGCTGCTTGTATCTTTGAAATTTTCCATAATATGAAAGGAAAAATAGGAGTATAATAAATTCCTATGTACTTACCACTCAGCTTCCATAATTAACTCATGGTAAATCTTGTTTATCTTTACCCTACCTACTCTCCTTTGTTTTGTAACTAATTTTAGATATCCTAGCATTTCATTTGCGAATATTTTGGAATGTATTTTTAAAATATATTTTTAAAGACTAACGGTAATTCTATTATCACAACTGAAAAAGTTAGTAATTCCTTAACTTCCAGTCAGTGCTTACATTTCCCTTGTTCCCATAAATTTAGTTTGTTCAAGTCATACTCTGACATTACGAGGATTGGGAATGGGTAAGAGCAAGTTTTCTAATTTTTTAAACTTTAATTATTTTCCCCTTTACTTCTTTTGGAAAATACTTAAAAAATTTTTAATGCTTCTGAATACAGTGAAAATAGTTTAACCTTTGATTTGATGATTTAAGATCACACATATGTGTCTTAGAGCTGGGCATGTTGGCATGCATCTGTAGTGCGGCTACTTGGGAGGATTGCTTAATGCCAGGAGCTCAAGTCCAGCCCAAGCAACAAGACCCCATCTTTAAAAAATTAAAATAAAAAAGACTGTGTATCTTGGGATCAGTCTTTGAAGGTTCTTTTAAAGTTTGTGTATAATCCTCATGATAATTGTCTATGGTCAGTGTTTTTCACATTTTATACAAAAAGGAAATTGAAATCTAGAGATTTAAATAAATTTTATTTATTTAAAAATAAATAAATAGTGCTGGGGCTAGAACCCAGGACTACTCATTCCAGTATCATCTTTTCCTCTTCTTTCTTCTGTGGTTATATGGTTTTGTGAATATAATTGAAATGGTATGAGATCCCATATTCAAATGTTTACAGCAAGTTATGTCTTACACTTTGTTTTATTTAATAAAGTTTCAAGCTGGAAAGAAGATTCAGTGACAAGTTGCATTTTGTTTCCTGATACTTGGCTTTATTTGGGAGGAGGTGATTACTTCATATGTATGTTACTCTGCAGTTATTTAAATTATCTGTGTAGTTAGCTAATTACTTAATATATAACAGATAATTTAGATAACTGTAGATAAGCATATACATAAGAAATAGTATGTTTAAATTATTAGTAAGGTTCTGAAAAATAAGTAAAACAATAGAGATAAAACTGCATAATCTCAGGTAAGCACTATAGCAGGATATTCCCCTTGATTTTAACTTAAGATAAATAATTGAGGATTGCAAATTGCATTCAAAGAGTTCTTATGACAATTTTAAATAGCTTACCAGGGGCACACCACCCAGTGTTACTTCTTTCCGTTGTAATGTAAGCATAATTTCAGTGTGACACTTAAAAAAAATCAGTCAGAAGTAATTATAACTTGATCTTTGACTTTATTCTGGGAGTGTTGCCTTTAAAAAATTATGTGGTGGAGTAGTAGTGTTCAAGGTACAGATTGTTAAAGCTGAAAGTTCAAGAATAAATAATTGAAATATTTATTAATATTTTGGTAGAAAATAATTAGATTTGGTAAGGCTCTAAGAAAATTGGTTCCATAAGATTCAAATTCTTCAGGTTGGTAAGAATCTCTCCAGTTGTCTTACCTAAAGCTGGTAATATAATCTAAGGGCAAGTAGGTAAAAGAGGACAGCTAGGTAAAAGAGATAAAACAGTGCAAATTAGCAGTCTATAAAAGGGGCTTTATGACTCTTGCCTATGTAACTTATACTTTTAAACAAAACTCTTGTATCTTTTATGTGTTGGGTACAGTGCTAAGAACTTTACAAGCATTAAGTCATATAGTCCTTAAACCAAGCCGTTTAAATATAAGTACTTTTAGCCCCATTTTACTGATGAGGAAACTGAGGTACAAGTTAGGTAAAATTGCTTAAAATAACAGCTAATGAGAAGCAGAGTCAGGATTTAAACCTAGGCAGTCTTGGCTTCTCTTCCCCCCGCTCCACCCTAGGTGTATCCTTTAGAAGTCCTGGCTTCTTGCTTCAGTGTTCTTTGCTATAATACTGTCCCATGTTACCTTTTACATTGGTGTGTATCATATATTCTTTATAAATTTTCATGCAACTGTTCCTAGTTACTATGCAAAGATTTCTCTTAATATATTAATCTTATTATCTTAAGCAAGACATTTTTTGGACCTAAAGATTTGACTACACAGACATTACTAAATTTTATTGGTTATTTCTCTTCTAGTAAGGATAATCTCATTTCCCCATAGAAATGTGATACTGCAGGACCAGATTCCCAACTTTTTTTTTTTTCTTTTTCTCTTCTCGAGACAGAGTCTCGCTCTGTCCCCCGAGCTAGAGTGCTGTGGAGTCATCCTAGCTCACCGCAACCTCAGACTCCTGGGCTCAAGTGATCCTCCTGCCTCAGCCTCCCAAGTAGCTGGGACTACAGGTGTGTGCCACCACGGTGGGCTCATTTTTTCTATTTTTAGTAGAGATGGGGTCTTGCTCTTGGTCAGGCTGGTCTTGAACTCCTGGCCTCAAGTGATCCTCCCGCCTTGGCCTCACGGAGTGCTAGGATTACAGGCGTGAGCCACCATGCCCAGCCATATCTTTAATGGTGTTCTTTCTTCATATTTTAATACTGTCTATTGTCCTTTCATTTCAGTGTCATTTCACTGAAGAAATCCCTTTACTATTTCTTGCAGGGAAGGTCTGCTAGTCATAGATTATCAGTTTTTGTTTATCTGGTCATGTCTTAATTTGCCTTCATTTTTGAAAAATGTCTCTGCTGGAGACATTGTCTTGGTTGACAAGTGTTTTCTTTTATTACTTAGAATATGTCATTCCACTGCCTTCTGGCTTCCTGTTTTCTGATGAGAAATCAGCTGTTTATCTTAGTAAGGATCCCTTGAATGGTAATGAATTGCTTCTCTTTCTGTTTTCAACAGTGTGATTATGATGTGCTTAGTTGTTGTTCTCCGAGTTTATTCTACTTGGAGTTTGTTGAGCTTCTTGGATGTGAAGGTTAATGTTTTTCATTGAATTTGGGAAGTTTTCAGCCATTGTTTCTTCAGGTATTCTTTCTGCCCCTTGTTTCTCTCATCTCCATCTGGGACTTCCAGTATGCATTGTTGGTGTGATAATGTCCCACAGATCTCAGAGTCTGTTAATTATTTTTTATTTCTGTTCCTCAGACTGGATAATCTAAAATGACCCATCTTCTAGTTCACTAATTATTTCTTCCACCTGCTCAAATCTTTTGCTTCACCCGTTTAGCAAATTTTCATTTCAGTTTCTGTACTTTAAAAAAAATTTTTTTTCAGTCATCAAAAGGAATGCACTGTTTTTGTACTTTGCCACTCCAGAATTTCTATGTGTATTTTTAAAAATAAATGAAATAAAAATAAAAATAAAATAGATTCAACACCTGGGCTTCCACTTCCTATTTATTCCCCCCGCACCCTCCTCCCGCCCCCCCCATATGGGCCATACTTACATTTTGTCAAAAACTGAATATTTAAGTAAAACATAGTAGCAAATGTGGAAATCACATTCTCCCCTTCCCCAGGTTTTTTTTTGCTGTTGCTGCTTGTTGTAATTGTTTGCTTGCTTAGGACCTTTCTTACCTAATTTGATAATTTCTATATTCTTTGTTACATGTGGCCATTGAATTCTCCACTTGGCTTAGTGGTCAGCTAATGATTGGACACAGATTTTCTTAATGGAATCAATGAGTCACTTGGATTTTCTGGAGGGCCTCTGTGTGAATGTTAGGGCATGCCTTTAACACTAAGATGGCCAGTTGCAATCTCTTAGTCTTCACTTCCTATTTACACAGATCCTCAAATTAAGCCAGAGATGTGAGTTTAGGGCCTTCTCAGGTCTTTCCTGAGCACGCACATAGCCCTGGGCATGTGCACAACCCTGCACATTGGCTTGGTCTTCTAGGCTGATGGCAATTTGTCAGAGCTCTTCAAAACCCTAATGTTGCAGTCCCCAACCCCTGGGCCAGCAGACCCGTACCTGTCTGTGGCCTGTTAGGAACTGGGTTGCACAACAAGAGGTGAGCAGCAGGTGGGCACATGAGGGATTGAAGCTTTATCTGTATTTATAGCCACTCCCCATCACTCCCATCACTGCATAAGCTCTGCCTCCTGTCAGATCTCTACTGTAAACTGAACATGCGAAGGATCTAGGTTGTACAGGTTGTACGCTCCTTATGAGAATCTAGTGTCTGATGATCTGAGGTGGAGCTAAGGCGGTGACACTAGCACTGGGGAGTGGCAGCAAATACAGATTATCATTAGCAGAGAGGTTTGACTGTACAATAAATGTAATGCACTCGAATCATCCTGGGAAACACCCTCCCCACCCCCCACTCCCATCAGTGGAAAAATTGTCTTCCATGAAACTGGTCCCTGGTGCCAAAAATGTTGGAGACCCCTGCCCTAATGGACATCTCTTAGCCCAGCTTTTCCTTGTAAGTTTTTTTGTCAGTCTGTTGTTTATCTGTTTTTGACTGCCTCAGGCAGCTTTGAAGTTAAATAATTGCCTTTCATTGTTTTCAACCAATGCTGCCAAGGAAAATGTTTTTACTTTGGCCAAACTCCAAATCAGATCACATACAGACATCCTTGCAAGTGGGGTCTTCCAGGGAACCACCAGAAAGGTCAAACATTGACAGTTCTCTGGGAGTAGGACTTTGAGGAAGTTCCAGCCCATTCTGTCCCCTCCAGTGCCTGCCAGGTTCCTTGGCTTTTACTTCAAATGTGAGCTGTTTGTTTTAAGGCTACTGCAGTGCTGGAGTGTAGGAGATTAAAATGGAGTAAGTTAAAACCGCAAGTTTGTTGTTCTTATTGAGGTTTGGCCATTTTTCTTGAATACATGTTTCCTGAATTGCTACAAGCCCATGATGATTTGGTAGAATTCTGAAAAAGTTGATATTTACAATTTTTGGCAATTTTCTCTTTGCTTTTATGCATGAGAACGTTTGAGGGTCCATTTTGTTTTCTGACTTTTTTCGTATTTGAAACATGGGATACTACCAAGGACATTCACTGCAGCAGTATTTATATAACAAAAGAGTGAGAAACAACCCAAATGCCCAAAAACAAGGAAATAGTTTTTTAAAATGGTTCATCTATATATACACATGATGGAATATTATGCAGATAACTATCATACATGTTGAGAATATGACATGAGAAAACATTTATGATACAACATACAGGTGAAAAAAGCAGAGTACAAAATACAGTGTGTTCAACTTTTTAAGAATAAGTTTTGTAAGGAAATAAGCAATATTAGCACTTACTATTTTTGAGTGATAGGATGATGGTTAAATTATGTGAGTAAAAAGCAAAAACATTTTTGTTTTGTATTGTGTATAAGGTTATATTAATTTTTTTGTTATAAAAATAAAATAATGTACGTAAAATACATAGTACTGTTTTTCACTCATGTGAGTTAAATTAAAACTTATGTGTGTAAAAAAATGTGTGTGTGAGAGAGAAAGAATATGTGAGAGATGTGTTTTAGTGATTTGACAGAGAGTTGGATGTGTGTGTCAGAGAGTATGTGTGTTTTGGTGCTTTAATATAGCCTTTTATAAATGTTTGAAGGGACGCTATAAGAACATGCTAATGACCCTGGTGTTGGGGATAACAAAGTATATATAAGTTATTTTAATCTCAAGAGTCTACTCTATTGAAAGGAGCTTCGTTTTTCTGAAGTGTAATAGGGTGAATTATCAGACAGATGAGTAAGTTGTAGTCTCATTTATTAGTGTTTCATTTTTTTCTTTCCAGGCACATATTAAATTTCCTATTGACTACCCATATTCACCACCTACCTTCAGATTCTTGACCAAAATGTGGCACCCCAACATTTATGAGGTAAGAGACATCTATCATAAATTTCTCTGAATCTTTATTTTTCAGATCAATACTTTAAAATAGCCTGTATATCTCAGTACACTTTGATAGTTATGCCATAGCCACAGAGAAATATTCATGATTTTGTATAATACTTTTAGTTAGCAGTCTCTGGTTCAATTATTTAAAATCGAGGGTATTTCTATAATACCCTGTGTATATTCTAGTTAAAGATTGAGGCTTTACAGTTTTACTGCGCATTGCTAAGATTATAATGCACATGTGTTAATGTTTGTATTTTAAAAATTTAGTAGATAGTGTCATATAAATTTGTGCACCTATCTAACTTCACAGCAAGGGTCACTGTTGCTATGATCAGAGATTCTACTTTTTGGGGGGGATTTATCCCAGTATATTTGGAGTGGCCTCCTTTCAGAAGTTGTTGCTGAGCATTTGAGAACCTCTTTTGGAATAAATCCAAGTGAGGTTCTTCTACTGGACAAGCCCATATGCCTGGAGGAAGCATTTGTAGTTTTGTTGATGAAACATACTTAGCTTTGGGCTAATCCATAAGGATGCTAGCTAGAATAATGCATTATGTTTCTTGGGATTATATGTATTATGTCAGGGCCCACTCTGTACTTTTCTGTAATCTTTTTTTTAAATAGACTTTATTTTTTTTTAAAGTACTTTTAGGTTCACAGCAAAATTGAGCAGAAGGAAAAGAGATTTTCCATATACTTCCTACCCCCACGCAAGCATAGCCTTTTCCATGATTGTATCTCCCACCAGAATGGTACACTTGTTATAACTGAAGATTCCCACGTTGACATATCATCATCACCTAAAGTCCGTAGTTTACATTGGGGTTTACTCTTGATATTGTACTTTCTATGGGTTTGGACAAATGTATAATGACTTGTATCTCCCATTAGAGTATCATACAGAGTAGTTTCACAACCCTTATGATCCTCTGTCTCCGCCTGTTCATAATTTCTTTTTTTCGCCATAATCCCTGACAACCTCTGTTCTTTTTACTGCCTCAATAGTTTTGCCTTTTTCAGAATGTTGTAAAGTTGGAATCATACGGTATGTAGCTGTCTTAGTTTTTTTTCTGTTGCTTATAACAGAATCCCTGACACCAGGCAATTTATAAAGAAAAGGAATTTATTTCTTACATTTATGGAGGCTAAGAAGTCCAAAGTCAAGGGATCACATCCGATGAGGGGCTTTTTGCTTATGGGAACTCTGTAGGGCAGAGTGTTGTAAGGCATACATGGCAAGTGGTCTGAGTATGCTAGCTCAGGTCTCTTTTCTTCTTTTTTATTTTAAAATTTTAAAACTTAATTTTTTTTTTTAGAGACAGGGTCTCGCTCTGTCACCCAGGCTGGAGTGCAGTGGTGTAATCACAGCTCACTGCATCTTCAAACTCCTGGCCTCAAGTGATACTCCCGCCTTGGCCTCCCAAAGTGCTGGAATTACAGGCATGGGCCACCATGCCTGGCCTCTTCCTCTTATAAAGCTGCTAGTTCCACTCCCATGATAACCCATTAATCTATTAACCCATTAATCCATAAATGAATCCATTCATGAGGGCAGAGCCCTCATTACCCAGTCACCTCTTAAAGGCTTCACCTCTCAATTACCACCACATTGGAGATTAAATTTCAACATGCGTTTTAGGGGGGACAAATACCTCAAACCATAGCAGTAGCCTTTTCAGATTGCCTTCCTTCAATAAGTAATATGTATTTAAGTTTTCTCCATGTCCTTTCTTGGCTTGATAGCTTATTTCTTTTTAGTGCTGAATAATATGCCATTGTCTGGACTTACCCCAATTTATCCATTCATCTGAAGGACATGTTGGTCTTTCAAAGTGGTTGTACCATTTTGCAGTCCCACCAGCAATGAATGAGAGTTCCTGTTATTCTACATCTTTGCCAACATTTGGTATTGTCAGTGTTCTGGATTTTGGCCACTCTAATAAGTATGTAGTGGTATCTCATTGTTTAAATTTGCATTTCCCTAATGACATATTTTATGGAGCATTTTTCATATGCTTATTTGCCATCTGAGACTCTTCTTTGGTGAGGTGTCTACTAAGGTCTTTGGCCCATTTTTTTCATTAGGTTTTTAATTTTCTTATTGTTGAGTTTTAAGAGTTCTTTGGTTATTTTGGACAACAGCTCTTTATCAGCTATGTCTTTTGCATATATTTTCTCCCAGTCTGTGGCTTGTCTTTTTTTTTTTGAGACAAAATCTCACTCTGTTGCCTTGGGTGGAGTGCAGTGGCATCATCATAGCTCACTGCAACCTCACACTCCTGGGCTGAAGCGATCCTGCCTCGCCCTCCCAGAGTGCCAGGATTACAGGCGTGAGCCACCATGCCCGGCCTGGCTTGTCTTTTCATTTCTTGACATTATCTTCTGCAAAGTAGATATATATATATATATATTTTTTCTCTCCACTGTTCCTCCTCCCAAAGTAGAAATTTTTAATTTTTTTCAACATTCAGCTCATCAGTTCTTTCTCTCATGGATTGTGCCTTTGGTGTTGTCTCTAAAAAGTCACCACCAAACCAAGGTCATCTAGATTTTTTTTTCCATGTTATTAAGTAGGAGCTTTATAGTACTGTGTTTTTACGTTTAGGTCCGTGATCTATTTTGAGTTAATTTGTGTCAAGGGTGTAAGATTTGTGTCTAGATTCATATTTTTGCATGTGGATGTTCAGTTTGAGCAGCATTTATTGCAAGGACTGTCTTTGCACCATTGTGTTGCCTTTGCTGTTTTGTCTCAGATCAGTTGCTATATTTATGTGAGGCTATTTCTGGGTTCTTTATTCTGTCCTGCATCCTTGTTATAACTGCTTGTTGATTCCTGGAGTATTTTTTGTCTATTTTTCAGATTTTCTATGTGGCTAATCATGTCATCTGTGAATAAAGTCAGTTTTATTTCTTCCTTCACAAATGGTATACCTTTTATTTCCTTTTCTTGTCTTATTGCATTAGCTAGGTTGGCAAGAAATAGTGAGAGGGGACATCCTTGCATTTTTCCTGATCATAGTGGGGAAGCTTCTAGTTTCCTACCCTTTAGTGTGATGTTAGCTGTAGGTTTTTTGCAGATGTTCATTATTAAAGTGAGGAAGTTCCCCACCAGATTCCCAACTTTCTTTTTTTTTTTTTTTTTTTTTTTTTTGGAGACAGAGTCTTGCTCTGTTGCCCTGAGTAGAGCACAGTGGCATCTTCGTAGCTCACTGCAGCCTCAAACTCCTGGGCTTAAGCAGTCCTCCTGCCTCAGCCTCCCGAGTAGCCGGGACTACAGGCACGCATGATGACGCCTGGCTAATTTTTCTATTTTTAGTAGAGATGGGGTCTCGCTGTTGCTCAGGTTGGTTTATTATTTCTTTTCTTTGGCTCTTTGGGCGTACTTTGTTCTTTTTCTAGTTTCCTAAAGCAGAAGCTTAGATTATTGATTTTATATCTTTCTGTGTTATATATATGCAGTCAGTGTTATAAATAGCCCTGTAAACACTGCTTTCGCTACATTCCACAAATACGGTAAGTTATATTTTCATTTAGTTCAAATTATTTTTTAAGTTCTCTTGAAATTTCTTCTTTGCTCCATATGTTATTTAGAAGTGTGTTTTAAAATCTCAAAATGTTTTGTGATTTTCTAGTTATCTCCTTTATTAATTTCTAGCTTAATTCCATTGTGATCTAAGGGTAGACTTTGTATGATTTCTATTTTTAACAATTTGTTAGTGGGTGTTTTATGGCTCAGAATGTGGTCTGTCTTGGTGAATGTTCCATGTGAGTTTAAGAAGAATGTGTAATCCGCTGTTGCTGGATGAAGTCATCTATAGATGTCCATTGTATCCACTTGGTGAATGGTGGTGTTGAGTTCAAATATGTCTTAACTGATTTTTTGCCTGCAGGATCTAACCATTTCTAGATGGCTGATAGGGGCTGGAGTTGGGTGTTTCACTTCTCCCAGGTCAATGTCAGTTAAGCTACAAAGTAATTCCTCCTGAGGATAGACCTGTTAACAAGAATAGAATGCTATGATTTATTTCAAAATGGTTTCTTTTCCTCTCTTCCTGCCAGAAACACAAGGGGATTTTTCATTGATAGTCACTGTGAGAACTTGGTAGAACTCCAGGAGGTAAAACTCACAAAAATGTGGAGAGACCTAGTCACTGAAGGGTCTGGAGTTTTACTTTGAGATTTGTCTACATTGGGCCTCCAGGAATTTGCAAATTACAGTTTAGGTTTTTTGTACTCCAGAACTGATTCCTGTGGAATTTTCTCCTGCTCAGTTTCTGCTCTGATAAGTTGTGATTCTCTGTATTTGCCTGTCTGTCTTTCCAATTTTGCAGATAGCAGTTTGCCCTGTGATCTTACTTTTCTTACTGATCTAAGAGGAGTTGCTAATTTTTCAGTTTGTTCAGCTTTTTACTTGTAATCTTTTTTCATTGCAGTTTGGCTCTACAGTTGTCTCATTTTCTTGTAGTAGCATCCCAGGCATTGAAATTGCTTTTGATTCTTGCCACCTTAGTCATGCACCAGTCCTTTTGTTGGCCTGGTAGATGTTGGGGAACTACCTTTGCTCCAGAAACAGAGCTACATTACTTCTTGGCAAGAAATGGAGAGAGAACCAAGTCTAATGTTCTGAATTTGGGGCTCATTATGTATAAATTAGCATGTTGGGGCAGCTGTATCATTTTTTACAATCTGCTTTTTGTGTAACACATGTTCATTTTTCTTTTTCAGACAGGACAGATTGGTGCTGAAAAGGTGATATGTAGTTTCCTTTTTAGAAATAAGTTCTCAGGGCCAGGTGTGGTGGCTCACACCTGTAATCCCAGCACTTTGGAAGGCCAAAGTGGGAGGATTGCTTGAGGCCAGGAGTTGGAGACCAGCCCAGGCAACATAGCAAGACCCCATCTTTACAAAAATTTTTAAAAATTAGGTAGGCATGGTGGCGCTCACCTATAGTCCCAGCTACCTGGGAGGCTGAGGCAGGAAGGTTGCTTGAGCCCAGGAGTTGGAGGTTGCAGTGAGCTGTGATGAAGGTCCTATACTCTAGCCTGGGGCAAACAGAGCATGACCCTATCAAAAAAAAAAAATTTTTTTTTCAGAATATTTTCTTGAATATTGTACATAATCATAATATAAATATACAACAGTAAATACGTTATTCTCTATAACAAAGTTATCTTGTTGTAGGAGAGTTTTCATAACGACAATTCATTGTTTCATAAATTCAAACTGAGTTCAGTACTCACAGAAGTATTTTAGTGTCTGTCTTAATACATTTGGACTGCTCTAACAAAAACCCTTAGATAGGTAATTTATAAACAGAAATTGATTGCTCACAGGTCTGGAGGCTGGAAAGTCTGAAACCAAGGCACCAGCAGATTCCGTGTCTATTGTGGGCTTGTTTTTAGTAGATGGCACCTTGTTGCTGCATCCTCACGTGGCAGAAGAGGCAAGGCAGTTCTCTTTTGCCCCTTTTATAAGGATACTAATCCCATTTATGAGGGAGCAGCCAAAAGGCCCCTCTTAATGGTCCCACCTCTTAATACCATCACCTTGGAAGTTAGGATTTCAACATATGAATTTTGGGGGACACCAACATTCAGATCATAACAATGTCCTATAGATTTTAGATAGCAAGGGAGAAGTGAGAAGGACCAAGCTTTTGTCTTGCTATTGAGAACTAAATACCTTTAAAGCTATATAGTCATCTGTTTTGCATCTGTTCTCTAATTTCCAAACCCCTCTCAAAAAAGAAGAAAACAAAAAAATAGTATAAAGGAGTCAGATCTCTAAAGGGAGAGAGTGTAGGTAGGTAATTAAACTCCCCTTTCCACTGTTTTTTTTTTTTTTTTAATCTGACTCTCCACTATTTTTTCACTATTTAGGCTATTTAGTTCTTTCTCTCAAGATTTAGCATTAGATTATGATTTTAAAATTTTTTCCATATTCATAATAAATTTTTCTTCAATAAAATGCATGCATGTCCTGTAAATGTGCAGTTATTTTCCATGCCATAGGTGCTTTGTTTTTAAAGAAATGGTAAATAATAGTTAGAAATTAAATTTGATAGAGTAAAAAGGGTCATAAGAGACTCTTCTCACGTGGTTATTTACCTTGGCTGCACTATGGAAATGGTATCAAAATTGAACTTTCTGAGGGCCACTGTCAATATTTGTGCCTCTAGAGATCTGAAGCTAATGGTCTGGCCAGAGGGATGCTCTTGAGAATGGCTCTCTCCTTATCCACATGTATTATCACCAGTGATAGAAACAAAGCGTACCTCAACATCAAATTGATCTGGTCACAAAATTGTTTACTGCAGGCTTATTTACAATAGAACTGGGGAAGAGGGGGGAAACAATGACAAGAAAACAAAAATACAAAAGGAAAACCCTACTCTCAAACTTCATGAGCATTTAAAAAGAAATATTACAAAGTTGGTTATCGATAGGAAATAGTTTCTTATGTCAAGTTTTTAAAAAGACAAGAACTTTGGTAATAGTTTACTAAATACATATGCAGACACATTAAGGCAACCCCCAAAAAGTTATAAATAATTGCTGTGTTATAAGTGATTTTAATTATTTTAAAATTTCCTACATTATTACGTTTGTGAAATTCATAAAAAACCAGGAGGAAACTGGGAGAAAAAAGAAATTTAATATGAATTTGTCGTCAGCAATTGTGCTACACAGTCTGTTCCTTTCTGCTTTGCACTATGTTGAGTGAGCTTAAAAATACAGTTTACTGGTTACATGTTATTGCTCTGGAGTAGACAACCAACGAACACCATATGTTTTTCAAACTCTGCGTTAACATATGGTGGGCATACACACTTTCTTCAGTGCAAACTTCATAGATATGACAACCAAAGTAAAATCTCACTGCTTGTTAGTGTTTTAAAAAATTTGTTATATTAATAATAGACTTTAATGTTTAGAGCAACTTTCCACAATTGAATGGAAAGTTCAGAGGAGTATTTAGTATTTGATGATCCTTTTAGTTACTAGTGTGTTGTAGAACACAGTATGGAGCTTTACTCAAAAAATAACAAAGATTTTGGAAGTTTTTTTGAAGGAATATACAAAGCATTTTTCAGTGCTTATAAATGTCATCAACACAGTCATGAAATAATGATTATAGTAAGAAGGACTGGTGTGGTGACTCATGCCTGAAATCCCAGCACTTTGGGAGGCCAAGAAGGGAGGATCACTTCAGACCAGAAGTTCAAGACTGGCCTGGGTAACATATCAAGACCCTGTATCTACAAAAAAATAAGGAAAAATTAGTTGTGTGTGTCTGTAGTCCCAGCTACTTGGGAGGCTGAGGTGGGAGGATTGCTTGAGCCCAGGAGTTCAAGGCTGCAGGCAGCTATGATCACACCAGTGCACTCCAGAGTGAGATCCTGTCTCTTAAAAAAAAAAGATTACAGTGTGATGGTGTATTTTAGGCTACTTGCTAGCACATATGAAAATATTTACTTTAGCTTCTAGCTCTGGAGAGTTATTGTTGATTCTCTACCCAGTTGATTCTCAAAACATTGTACTAATCTCTATAGCCACTAACATTGTCAGGATGTACCAGTTTGACTATTCGAGTAGTAGTAGGGCATAGAATTTAAAAATGTTACTGTTTTAATAATGATTAAAAATAGACCCTACTGTTTAGTATGCTTTTTCCCAAGACATGTTCTCAGTGAGCTTAGGCTGCCATATCAAAATATCAGACTGGGTGGTTTAAACAACAGAAATTTATTTCTTCACAGTTTTGGAGGCTATAAGTCCAAGATGAGTATACCAGCATGGTCAGTTTCTGGTGGGTGCTATCTTTCTAACTTACAGGCTGCTGCCTTGCTATGTGAGCAGAGAGAAGGAGCTAGCTCTCTGGTGTATCTTGTTATAAGGGCATTAATCCCATCAGACTGGGGCCCGCCCTCATGATCTCATTTAATCCTAAATAACTCTCAAAGGCCCCATCTTCCAATAGCATCATATTGGAAGTTAGGGCTTGAATATCTGAATTTGGGGAGGGGAGAGTACAGAGACATTCGGTTCCTAACATATGTCAGATAACCTGTATAGCATGTGAACTTCCTAAGAATCTGCAATATTGAGGTTTTTGCAAAGTGTGTAGAGCCATTGCTCTTTGGAATAATAAAATTTAGGCCATATAAGTTGTGATTGGGCCTAATTGCGCATATTTTATGATCATTGTAATTATTTAGATGGAAGATAGGTTATTAGGAAAAAAGTCGATGAGAACCATAATCAGGTCCTCAATATCTGATACTGGATGTATCAAGAGACCCTGGATAACCGTGTAATTATAAATTATATTTTCAAATTTCCCAGAAGAGTCCAGATAAAAGCAAGGACAGCTGCCTTTTTCTACCGTTCCTCCCTTGCCATCCACGTTATGGGTCTTTCTGTACTTTTTGTGCATCACTATGTTCATGAAGGTTGTAATTTGCCTGGAAGTACATTTGAATCCTAGAAATAAGAAGATGTTTTATATGGGTTTACTGTATTGTTAGTTGATAACAAGTAAAACTATTCTTAGATAGTAAAACAAATGGCAGCACAGCTGGTTTTTCTTTTTTCCTTTTCCTGCTCTGTTGCCCAGGCTGGAGTGCAGTGAGGCAATCATAGCTCACTACAACCTTGAACCCCTGGGCTCAAGTGATCCTCCCACCTCAGCCTTCCAAGTAGGTGGGACTACAGGAGTGCTACCATGCCTGGCTAAAGAAGATTCTTACTATGATTTGATGTTGAGATTTAAGCTAGCAGATCTAAGTTTGTAAAACACATTATTAAAAGTTTGAACCCTGTTTCATGTTTGTTTAGATTTTGCTTTGCCTTTTTCCCTTTGCTTTTTCTTTTAAAAAATTTAAATTAGGACAGAGGATTGCTCTGTGGGGATATACATACACTAAAGATTTATCCAAAGGTACATTGCCACCATTTAGAACATGTTAATATTTAGGCCACCAAATTTGTACTTTAGAGCTAAGCTCTAAAATAATTTGTGAGAAGGATTTCATGCATATTTGTGTAGTTTATGGATTTGCAGATCTTATGCATTTTCTCTTAACTTTTTTTAAGGTATTGGGAAGAGGTTTACTATGCATTGATTTGCCAAAGTTTGGCTGCCTCTCAGAATCATATGGAAAGGTTATTTTAAAATAATACCAGAGATTTTAATTTAACTGGATTTGGATGTGGGGCTAGGTTAAATAATTCCTCATTTTGCATTTTAGAACCACCATTCTAGAGGCTAAGAACTTCCTCATCTTCTCTTTAAAAAGTACTTTATTGAGGTGAAATTCACATATGTGAAATTAACCATTTAAAGTGAACAATTCAGTGACATTTAGTACATTTAAAATATTGTACAACTACCCAGCACTATCTAGTTGCAAAGCATTTCCATCACTCTTGCCTAAAATACTCTACCTATTTAAGCAGTTTCTCCCTATTCTCATATCCCCTCAATCTCTGGCAACCACCAGTCTGCTTTTTGTCTCTATAAAGTTATATGGATATTTAATATAAATGGAATCATACAAGGTGTGACCTTTTGTGTCTGGCTTCTTTCACTCAGCACAATATTTTGAAGATTCATCCACCTTGTAACATGTATCAGTACGTCATTCCTCCTTATGGCTGAATACTACTCCATTGTATGGATGTGTCATAATTTGTTTTTACATTCATCTGTTGATGAAAATTTGGATTGTGCCTGCCTTTTGCATGTGTGAATAGTGCTCCTATGAACATGCATATACATGTACTTGTTTGAGTATCTGTTTTGAGTTCTTTGGGGTATCAACCTAGGAGTGGAGTCGTGGGGTTAAATGGGGATTTTATGTATAACTTTCTAAGGAATTGTCAAACTTTTTTTCCACAGCAGCTGAGCCATTTTACATTCCCACCAGCAATGTATGAGGGTTCAGGTTTTTCCATATCCTTACCTACACTTGTTATTTTCTCTTTCTCTCTCTCTCTCTCTCTCATTCTTTATGTTGACTTTTCACTTTCTTGATAATGTCCTTTGGCTGCAGAAAAGTTTTCAATTTGAATAAAGTCCAGTTTATATTTTTTGTTCATTGCTTATGATTTTATTTTTCATATGTAAAAATTAATTGCCAAACCTTTGATCCATTTTTAGTTAATTTTTGTATATGGCATGAGGTAAGAGTCCAAATTTTATTCTTTTGTTTGTAGAAATCCAGTTCTCCTAGCACCATTTATTGAAGAAATTGTTCTTCATTCATTGGACTTGGCGTTCTCTCAAAATCAATTGGCCATAGATGTATGAGATTATTTGTGGACTCTCAATTCTATTCAGTTGATCTAAATATCTGTCATTATGCTAGTACTAAACTGTCTTGTTGACTGTAGCTTTGTAGTAAGTTTTGAAACTGGGAAGTGTGAGTCTTCTAACTTTGTTCTTTTTCAAAATTGTTTTGGCTATCTGGCTCCCTTAAATTTCCATATAAATTTTAGGATCACATTGTCAATTTGTGCAAAAAAGGAAGGTAGGATTTTGATAGAGTATGTGTTGAATCTATAGATCAAATTGGGGAATAGCACTATCTTAACTTTAAGTCTTCACATTTAGTTAGGTCTTTTAAATTTTCTTTGAGCAATATTTTATAGTTTTCAGTGTACAAGTCTTTAACTTCCTTGGTTAAATTTATTCATTGCTGGTGTATAGAAATAAAACTGACTGAGTGTTCATTGTGTATCCTATAATTTTGCTGAATTTGTTTATTAACTCTAGTAGCTTTCTTTTAGATTCTTTGGGATTTTCTGTATATAGGATCATGTCTTCTGTGAATAGAGATGGTTTTATTTCTCCCCTTTCAATTCAGTTCCTTTTATTCCTTTTTCTTGTCTTATTTCCTCTGACTAGAAACTTCCAATACAATGTTAAATAGCAGTCATGAAAGTGAGCATCCTTGTCTTCTTCCTGATCTTAGGAGGATAGCTTTCAGTCTTTCACTATTGAGTATGATTGTTAGCTTTGGGTTTTTCATAAATGTCCTTTATCATGTTAGGATAGTTCCCTTCTATTCATAGTTTTCTGAGTGTTTTTTATCATGAAAGTGTTCGATTTTGTAAAACGTATTGTCTGCATTGATTAAGATGCCCATCTTTGAATATGTCATTTCTAAATGCACATCTGTTCGTGTTATTCCACCACTCTGAAGTTTTATTTATAAACATATTAAACTCTGAACCAAGTAATTTACTCCTGGCCTAATTTTTGTGCTCTATTCCTCATCAAAAGTGGGCTGTTTACTACTGGGGTAGGTAGAATAATGATTCCCCAAAATGTCCATATTCTAAACTGTGGAATCTGTGAATATGTTAGGTTGCACGGCAAAGGGGAATTAAGGTTGCTAATCAGCTGACCTTTAAAAAGGGAGATTATTCTGGATTATCCAGGTAGATAATCACAAGGGTCCTTAAAAGTGCAAGAGGGAGGGATAAAATGAGTTAAAGGAGATGTGACATTAGAAGAAAGGCTGAGGGAAATGAAACATTGCTTTGAATATAGAGGAAGGAGGCCAAGGCCAAAGGATGGCCTTTGGTAGCTTGAAAGGGCAAGGAAAGAGATTTTTCCTTAGAACCTTAAGAAAGGAATGCAGTGCTGCCAACACAATGATTTTAGTCCTGGGAGAGACATGACAGACTTTGACCTACAGAAATGTAAAATAATAAACTTGTTTTGTTTTACACCACTCAGTTTGTGGTATTCTGTTATAATAGCAATAGAAAACAAATACAAGTACCCAAGCATATTTTATTCTACCATTTATGGTGTTGGTTTATTTTTCCAGACAAACTCATGTCTAAATTTCACATTGGTTCTTAAAATTGTACTCATTGTTAAAGGGCCACCTCAAAGCTTCCTCAACCACAAAGCCTTTCATTTTTTTTCCACCTTACTTCCCATGTATTCTCTGCCCAAATACCTTCTTTCTTCTTTTTTCTGTAGTGCCTTTTAATGGTCCTTTTGATATCAAACTATAATACAGAGGTTTAGCATATAGTATTTGGTGTTTATTTTATTAAAATTCAATTCCTTTAAAAATGTTTTGTTATCTTGATAATAGTTATTTAAATAAATGTATATTTCCATTCATATATATTTGTGTGTACCTAAATTTGGGTGATATATATAAGATTTTTACACTTAGTTATACCTCGATTTTTTTTTTTAAAGAGATAAGTGACTATTTTACTCACCTTGTCTTTCCTGTTGAATAGCGTTCTGTATTGCATATGGTTGGCAATCTATACATGTTTGAATTAATCCAAGTGTATTTGTGAATTAGGTTCTATAATTTAAGTTTATGAAGCAAAATATAATAACCATAGTGGTGAGTTATTCTAACCATATACTTAGCAAGTTATAGTTAAGTTGTTGTGAGGCATATTTTTGGTTTATGTAAGACATAGTTAGCATCTCTCTGGGCAGATTTTAAGCAAGGTCAGATTTTTTTCTTTCTTTTTATGTACTTTAGGTACAGATGTGTCTGAAAACAAAGGAATGTATATTTGGCTGTTTCTCAAGACTCTTGAATCTTAATTTGTCATGTTTGACAATTTTTTTTTTAACATAAGTTTCTTTTAGGAGGATTGTACTATAGGCATAGTGTTTCTTTTCTCACTAAGAAAAATATCTTGGAGATTTTATAATATTAAGAAATGTTTAATTCTTCTTCAACTTTCATTTTGAACAGGAAGAAAAAA
Organism: Daubentonia madagascariensis; assembly: GCA_023783475.1. Classification (NCBI taxonomy): domain Eukaryota; kingdom Metazoa; phylum Chordata; class Mammalia; order Primates; family Daubentoniidae; genus Daubentonia; species Daubentonia madagascariensis. The sequence goes on from JAKFHU010000747.1 coordinate 33,897,233, forward strand.
CAGAATTATTTTCTCCCTAAAGGAAAAGAAAACAAGTTTCAAGGAATAAAGGGAACTTCAGCAGAACTAATGTCCCTTTTTCTATATTGCTTTTTGAGTATTTACTGAATACGATGTTTGTGTCTCACAGAATGGAGATGTTTGCATTTCGATTCTTCATCCGCCTGTAGATGACCCACAGAGTGGAGAACTGCCCTCTGAACGGTGGAATCCTACTCAGAATGTGAGGTAAGGTATAATACAAGGAAAAATCTTGATTTTGGGGTGAGTCTTAGGGTCTCCTTATTTTCTTTGCCCCTAGTAAAGTAAGATTACATACTGTCTTTTAACCTGTACATAAAAATCCTTCCAATGTTTGGTTGCTTTGTCTTTAGCTAGAGCTTTAAGAAGTATGTATGTATTTTTTTTTTACTGTACTTATGTAAATGAATCTGCAAAGGGGTATGCATCATTTTGAAGAGTTGTATTTACTGAGCAATAATGCATATGATTCTCATTTCCCTATGTTCTCTTTGGAAGAAGTTTCCAAGTCTGAACTCTTCCTCTTACATCGTCTAAGCTCCAACCTGCATCTTTGGATCCATGTCTTCTGTGTTTGTTGGTTGTGTCCTTATTTTAGGATTCTTACTACTTTTTGCAGAAAAACCTTGGTCTTTACAAAGTTAAAATTGACTTTTTTTTTTGGAGGCAGTCTGGCTCTGTCACCCCACCTGAGAGTGCAGTGGCGTCATCATAGCTCATTGCTCCTGGGCTTAAGTGATCCTCCTGCCTCAGCCTCCTGAGTAGCTGGTACTGCAGGCACGCACCACCGTGCCCGGCTAATTTTTTCTATTTTTAGTAGAGATGAGGTCTCGCCCTTGCTTAGGCTGGTCTCAGACTCCTGGGCTCAAGCGATCCTACTACCTCAGCTTCCCAGAGTGCTAGGATTACAGGTGTGAGCCACGGCGCCCAACCTTAAAATTGACTTTTAAACAACTTGAAAAGTAGTTTTATCTGCTGATTTTTCTTTGTTTTATATATCTGTATGTATGTTTCTTCTCATGGTTTGGAAACTTACATACTTTTTGTGATTTCCTTTATCCATCTATTTATTGATCTATTGACTTACCTAGGTAAGTAGATACGTAATCATTTGTTTAGAGTAGTAGTCTATAAGTGTGGGGAATGGTCACATACCCCTTAAAAGAATTTTTAAAAACTACTTACACTATTCCATGTTTTGAAGTGCAGTTTTTTCATCACAAATTTAAGTAGTTAAAAAATAATTTTTTTCTTTGCATTTGAATTTCCATTTCACTATCCTTACTGAGTTTTATTCTGTACTTAAAATTTTTATGCTTGATAACCTTGTATTACTTATCCTATACTACATTAGGCATAAAGACTAGAAATCTTACTTACATTCGATGATGGAATAATTGGTAGGTACAATGTGTGTTGCTTCAGTGATGTGCTGTAATCCCTGACTTTACCACAATGCAATATAGTAGTATCAAGGTAGCAAAATTGTGCTTGTATCCCATGAATATATACAAATAAAAAATAAACGGGATAAAATATTTTTTCAGGGCAATGAAACTAAATTCTTTCAATTCTTTCTGAGTCATTTGGCAAAAATGATATTAGTGATCTGTTGTCAGTATTTTTAAAAAAACAGCTTTGTTGAGATATAATTCACATACCATACAAGTCACCCATTTAAAATCTACAATTTAGCGGTTTTTATACTTGCAATTCTGTAAGTATACTTACGTAGTTGTACAACCATTATCATACTCAATTTTAGAATGTTTCCATCATCCCCCAAAAGAAACTCATACCCTTTTGCAGTTACTTTTCATTATCCCTCAAACCTCCCAGTCCTAGGAAACCACCAGTTTACTTTCTGTCTCTATGGATTTGCCTATTTAGGACATTTCATATGAATAGAATCATATGATATTTGTAATTTTGAGACTGGCTTCTTGTCACTTAGCATAATGTTTTCAGGGTTCATTCGTGTTATGGCATGTATCAGTACTTTACTCCTTTTTGTAGCTAGTTTTCCATGGTATGGTTATACAACATTGTATGTATGCATGTATACCACATTTTGTGTATCAGTTGGTGGACATTTGGGTTGTTTTTTTTTTTTTTTGAGACGGTCTCACTCTGTCACTCTGGCTAGAGTGCAGTGGCGTCATCAGAGCTCACTGCAACCTCAAACTCCTGGGCTCAAGCAATCCTCCTACCTCAGCCTCCTGAGTAGCTGGGACTACAGGTGCGCGCCACCATGCTGGCTAATTTTTTCTATTTTTAGTAGTAATGGGGTCTCGCTCTTGCTCAGGCTGCTCTCAAACTCCTGAGCTCAAGCAATCCTCCCGCCTTGGCCTCCCAGAGTGCTAGGATTACCAGTTTGAGCCACTGCGCCTGGCCAATTGCATATTCTCTGGTGTTTTCATTAGTAACATCTAACATTAGTATCATTCATTTGATACAATTAACGGAGCAATATTAATACATTATCACAAACTAAAGTCCATAGTCTTTCACATTTCCTTAGTTTTCACCTAATGTCGTTTTTCTGCTCTAGGACCCCATGCCTGATACCACATACTTAATGATCATGTCTCCTTAGGCAAAGACTTTCCGTTTTTAATGAACTTGACAGCCTTTAGGGGTACTGATCAGGTATTTTGTGTAATGTCCCCTGGTTGTGATTTTTCTGATATTTTTCTTATTATTAGACTGGGGTTATAGGTTTGGGGAAGAAAGACCACAGAGGTAAAGTGCCATTTTCATCACATCATGTCTCAGGTAATTGTTATCAACATGGCCTATCACTGTTGATACTAACTTTCATCATCTGGCTGACATAATGTTATAGGTTTTCTTCATTGTAAAGTTACTTTGCCCAACTTTTCATTCTGTACTCGTTAGAAGGAAGTCTTTTGTACAGCTCACACTCAAGGAATGGAGAATTACACCTCCTTGAGGCCAGGGTATCTGTGTAAATTATTTTGAATTCTTCTGTACAGGTTGATCTATTCTTCCCCCTTTATTTGTTTATTTAGTCATTAGTTAATAATTTTTACTGATCTGAAAGCTAGTAACTTGATTAGGATTTCCAATTTTATCAAAAGTAAAGAATTGGAAGCTGCTTGACTTGTAAAAGGGGCCCTTCAAGACATCAAATGAGGCTCTTGAATAGCCAAAGAGGTTCTTCAAGATATATCAAATTACTGTTGATTATGCTGGTTACTCATTCCTTTAGGTAACTTGTTCAATCCAATATATTTTGAGAGGGTTGAGAAAATATGTTATTTTGGATTTCAGCTCATCTTGCCAGTATATTGTTTAAATCAGAAAAAAAGTGGGACTTCCTTTTTTAATTCAAATAAACGTGTTGATACACTGCACCTTGATAACCATCATTCCTCTGAATTCTAATTCTTATGTAGATATATAAAGCATAGGGCCTTGCCATAGTTTATTACCTCTGTGAAATAGGGAATCACCACATGATTTGTATACTTTCTGCTTAACTGTTTTTTTCTGCTTTTTTTAAGAGACAGGGTCTTGCTATGTTGCCCAGGCTGGACTTGAACTCTTGAGTTTCATCAGTCCTCCTACTTCAGCCTCCTAAGTAGCTGGGATTATAGGCATTCACCCCTGCACTCAGCTGCTTAACTTTAATGGGGCTCTCCCTCAGGGATAATGCATTTCCTAACAATAAACAAAGGACGGAATTAGTTCACTATAATGAAAATATAATTCAGGCAGTCCCAATCTATACATATCTGAATTTATCATACCCTACCATGTACCAAATTGCTCCTTTTTAAAACACCAGTCTATGTTTTTAACAGAATTATTCATGAGATAAGAAAAACAGTTGGCTCTGTTGGGATGGATATTTGTAAATTTCTGTTTTTCGCACCCCTGCTGTTTCACCACCACTGGGCAGTGGACCATAAGAATATTTATGATGGGTGAAAGATATGCATTTCTTTTGAAAGGGCAACTGTGAGAAGGGAGGGTAGAAATGAGAATTGATACACTTTATACACCCTAGGAGCATGTGTACGTTAGTTTTAATACCATTGCTTTACTTAAAGACACCTTTTATGATCATTAACAAAATTAGTATATTTTCTCCTTCCACAACCCTTATACCCCTTCCATCACACAATTGTAGCTCATGATTTATACCTTCAACTTTACTTACATCTATTACTTGATTTTTTAGCATCAAATTATATATTGATCTAAGCTCTTTATATATCAGAAAAATATATATATATTGACATTCAGTTATAAAAGAAAAGGAAATCAGAACACTCACTGTATCTCTTATTCTCTCTCCCCCCTTCCCACTAACTTTTTTTTTTTTTTTGGGAGTCAGGGTCTTGCTCTGTTGCCCAGGCTAGAATACAGTGGAACAATCATAGCTCGCTGCAACCTTAAGTTCCCGGGCTCCAGTGATCCTCCTGGCTCCACCTCCCCAGTATCTGGGACTACAGGCATTCACCACCACCACGATGGGCTGATTTTTCTGTTTTTTGTGGAGACGGGCTCTTGGTCTTGTTTGGGCTGGTCTTGAACTCCTGACTTCAAGCAATCCTCCTGCCTAGGCCTCCCAAAGTGCCAGGATTACAGGCGTGAGCCACTGTGCCTGGCCTCCTTCTAACTTTTAAAAATTGTTTCTTTATTGTCAGGGTTGTAAGATTTATAGTCTGTACTGTTGTATAACATAATCCCAATTTCTTTCATTCTTATTCCTACTGTTAAATGGATTATTTGCTGCCCATTCTCTTACTCTGTTTGATCTATTCATTGGCTGTAATTTGTAATTAGTAATTTCTCCAAGAATTGCTCATGGGAGCCAATATTATATTCCCTGAATTTTTACATGTTCAAAATGTTAGGTGCTCATGTGTCTGTATGTGTATGTGTTGCCATTATAATTTAAATGACAATTTGGCTGGGCGGAAGATTTCAGGATCAAAACTTCTTTCCTTGAGTAGATATCATATGCATTCCTCTGCTGTGTTGATTGTTGTCGTGGAAAAGTTTGGGTACCCTATTTCTTATCTGTTCCACCCCATTTAGGTGACTTGATTTTATCTCTTTTTGTTTCATTTTCTGAGATATTTTCAGAACCTTATTTGTGGATTCAGTTTTTCCCTAGAAAAGGGTTGCATTGTGCCCCCCTAAAAGATATTTTGAAGTCTTAACTCCCAGTAGAGATTAGAAGCCAAGGAATGTCAAGTATTGCTGACAAACACCAGAACCTAGAAAAAAAAAGGAAGGATTCTCCCCTATAAGTTTCAGAGGGAACATTAAGCTACCCAGTTTGTGGTGCTATGTTATGGCAGCCTAGGAAAATTAATACAGACATCCAGACCAGGGGTTTACTTTCCAGCTTCCTAACTTGAACAGTCCCAAGGCCATGTCTCCTATCTGTGCATGGACTTTAAAATCGCAGTGCCTAACCATTAGGTGCTATTTCTAAAGTTTAATAAATCCTTAATGTGCCAGAGCATCAGATGGAATATACTTTTATGGCTTTGAGTTCTCTCTTAACTTTTGGTACCCTATTTTTCTAGTTTAGTTGTGTTAAATACATATTTTAAAATTTTTATCCTGGCCAGGCATGGTGTCTCATAATTGTAATCCCAGCACTTGGGGAGCATCACTTGATCACTTGAGGTCAGGAGTTCGAGACCATCCTGAGCAACACAGCAAGACTCCATCTCTTAAAAAAAAAAAAAAATAGCTGGGCATGGTGGCATGTGCCTGTAGTCCTAGCTACTTGGGAGATTGAGACAGGAGTTTGAGGTCGCAGTGAGCTATGATGATGCCACTGCACTCTAGCAGGGTGACAGAGCAAGATCCTTTCTCAAAAAAAAAAAAATCCTTTTTCTCTATGTGTAGCAGGAAGAGGGTAGATAAGATTCCTTTCCATCATGTTGTCCTCTTCTTCCCCTGTTTTTATTAATGTTCAGTTTCCCCAACTCAATTTTTGGTTCATTTGATGTTGTATTTTTATGTTCTATAGTTTGGGTTTAGGCATTTCTCAATGCTTTGTTCATCTGTGGACTCCCTAATAAAATCCTAAACCTCATTTCCTTTACCTTTCTCTGTATCTTGGATTGGTCTGTTCAGATATTTAGCAACGTCATGTGTGTAGCCAGGATTTTGCCTTATGGTCCAGGTTTCTCAAGTATGGTATTAAGTCTGATATAGTTCTGTAGTCCTATAAATATAAATGATTGAGGAATTTTGTGCTATTTTCCATTATTTCTCTGAATGGCATTAAAGCAGTTTTGAGGTTTTAGGCTTGGCTTCTCTTTTATGAGCTGAATCTGTTTAAAGGAATTTAAGTTTAGGGCCAGGCGTGGTTACTCACACCTGTTATCCTAGCACTCTGGGAGGCCGAGGAGGGAGGATCACTTGAGCACAGGAGTTGGAAACCTGCTTGAGCAAGAGTGAGGCCCTGTCTCTACCAAAAATAGAAAAATTAGCAGGCGTGGTGGTGCACGCCTATAGTCCCAGCTACTGGGCAGTTTGAGGCAGGAGGATCGCTTGAGCCCAGGAGTCTGAGGTTGCAGTGAGCTATGATGACGCCACTGCACTCTACCCGTAGCAACAGGGGGAGACTCTGTCTCAAAAAAAAGAAAAAAAGGAATTTAAATTTAACTACATTCTCTCTGTGTTATAGTAACAGATTTCTTTTTCTTCTTTTTTTTTATATTAACAGATTTCTGTATGAGGCATGAAAATTATAACACTGTAATTACTGAACCCTAATTCTAGATTATTTTTGAAGACTTCAGTTTCATACTTGTCTGTTATTTTAGGTCCTAGTACATATTATAATTATGTTCCACTTGTTTGAGTATTGTTTTTAGCATTTTTTATACCTTATTTTTTTATGCTAGATTCTTACATAATTTTAATTTTTTTTCTTAATGAGGAACTAGAAATCAGGATAATAGAGTTTTTGCTGAAGTAAGAGATAAACTTCCTAGATAACTATGGTATGTCAAAGTTTTATATTTTTAAAATTTGAGACATTAGGTTTTATTAGTAGTGTAATCAAGGATAATACCTACCTCTGCAGGTTGTTGGAAGAATTAAATGAATAATGCATGTTAAGCCACTAAAATACTGCATGTTGCTTAGTTGACTTGGGTCACTGCTATTATTTTCAAATACTTTCATGGATTTTTTTTTGTGTGTGTGTCAAATGTGAAGCAATCATTTACTATCAGCAAATAAATCTAATTTTTAGTTCCTCTTATTTATTTCATTTGGCTACAGGGAGACGTAATTGCGAGATGCCTATATCATTACCAGTTCATTTTAAGTAGTACAGAAGTTATCTTGGTTGCTAAATGCATGAAAATAAATAATTGTTTTGAGCATTTTTATTTTAGATATTTTGTAATTTAGAATGTACCTTTTGTTTTTTAGGGGAAAAGTATCATGTAGCAAATGATGCATATATGAACTATCTTAATAGACTTTAAGAACTGGTTTTAAATAAGTATTAAAAGTTCTGAGTTTTATTTATTCCACTTTAAGTATTACTTGAAGGACATGTTTGAGGCTGCCATGCCATCAAAAATAACTGTATCACATTATTTTGACAAAATAATTAAATAGACAATGTATATGAAAGGTTTTTAAAAAGTATTTTGGAAGATTTGTTGAAAAATTGGACCAAAAGATGCCAGGTTGTCCTGTGAGTAGGATTCTGGTGCTTGTTTTTCAGAACTAGTAGTAACCCTAGAATAGAAGAAGTGGTAGCTCTAAGATACTGGTGATTCTGGTTGAATGTTAAATCAAATGCTTACACTCTCTCCCTCTTTGAGAAAACAAGCTTCCACTTTCCTCAGATACAAAGCCTCAGAGAAGAATTTTCTCATTGCATTCTTGTGCTGCCTTGGCTGAATGATCTATTGCCACTACCCATGGGAATTTAAGATTTTTATCCTTTACTTCTCTTGCATTAAATACAGACTATATCATTAGCCTTACTTCAGCTTAAAATATTATGAACAATTTTAAAAATACGCCTACTCAGGAGGATCACTTGAGCCCAGGAGCGTGAGAGGTTGCAGTGAGCTAGGATCACAACACTGCACTCTATCCCTGTCTCAAAATGAATGAGAATGAGACCCTGTCTCAAAAAAAAAAAAAAAAAGCCTACTTCTCATTTAATCCAGTCCTTTGAGGCAGAGGATTCCTTTCATACTAATCTGCCCATCTGAAACTGCCTTTGGTGCTTTGGGTACCAGAATCATTTTTTCTCACTCTGGGTCCCAGGCCACCTAATTCCTGATTTAGGGACGTTCCCCAAACTCAAAATCAGAATTGCTTTCCCTCCTTTTATACTTCCTTGTTTAGAGGCTTCAAAACCACAACTAGTTATCTTTGAATTGCACCAAAGATCTTCATGCACAGCTTATAGTGTGTTTGCATTGGAAATCATTCACTACTTTCTTGGATTTTTTTGTCTTTCAGCTCTATGTAATCATTGGATGGTCCTTCAATGTGGTGATCTTTTGGTGTTTCTAGGGGCAATAGGGTGTTTTGTATGCTAAACCTCATCTGCCTAGAGTACCTAGTGGTGCTCAGAACTTGGGAAAGCACTACCTAATGAGAAGATGTGGAATACTTTTCCTTATCTCTTTTGTTTCTGTGTTATTTGTCCTGAGGCAAGGGAGTTCTTAAGGTAGTAAATTGTTGTATTTTCTCACAGGTCAGTATGGCACTGAAATATTAAGAAGCAAGATATAAGATGTAGTAAAGATGGGCAACTGTTCCTCTTTTGCTCCTTTGCTGATAAATTCTCTAGTGTCAGCCACTGTTGAAGGGTTCTGGACTTCATATCCAGTTTATGGGTGGCTATAGCAAAACATCAGTGGAGGTACCATTAGAGGTCAGCTCATCCTATTGTGGAGTCTTGGCTGCTGCACGGCATTATTATCTAAAAGTGGTTTCATATTCACATGTGTTTGGATGACTTCTTCATGGCCACCTGTACTCAAGTCCATTGTTTAGTACCTCAGTGGACATACTCATGAAATAAAGTTGCACATGGAGGGCTTTTGTGACCTGAAGAAGGGTAAGGGACTTGAGTTACGTTTAAGACCTTGATTCAATCTGTATCATAAGATCTGGTGAGTAATAAGAGTGAGCCAAAGGGAAAGGCAAGACATAGGTGCTAAAATTGTAGGGATCCAGAGCATCAGCCAACTAGTGTCCACTGGACTCAGTAGTTTGCTACCTCTTAGGGGAAGCCCGCGTATTTCTTTTGGAAGAAAAGATCCACAGGCCTCCTATTCCCAGAGGCTCAGGATTAAGTTGGTGGAGCTGGGAAATTTTAAGGGGTAGGCATTCGTCTGCAAAAGAGTAGAATTAGGAGGGTAGGGGCCCTGATGCTGCCACATGTCTTTGATTAGGAGTTGACAATACCATACTTCTTCCTGGTGGATGTACCTTGATCAATGCTCTGTCCAGAACCAAGTGTGAGCTTTTGGCAGGGGGTGGGGTGAGAAGAGTGTCCCTCAGACTTTCCTATGGTGTTTATAACTGCTTTCTCTGCGGTACCATCCTCAGAAGTACCTGTCATACCTGCTGTAGGCTCTGGGGTAGGAAGGTGGTATTGGTGAGGATTTGCTTCAAGTTGAAAGATCAATACATAGTGTTTTCTTTGCCACTGTGAAAAGATACAGCAGGGGCCCAAATTGATGAACACAATCCAAAGAGGCCATTATTTAGTATGAAGGATCTCTTCTCATGAGTAGGGGAGGATATTTTCCTGCCTAGTTTTCTCCATAATCCACTGAAAGGGCAGAGAACCAAGGACACTGCCCCTAGCATTGGGTGCAAATGTAGGCAAGATCAGGGGGAGTAGCTGTAGCCCTGCTATTCGAATACTAGGGCTCTTTTAAACCCCATTCTGGGCTAGTGTAGTTTCATTTATTTGCTCCCTTGATTTTGTCACAATGCCCTCAACCTGCCAATTTCATTCTGTGCAAATGATACATTTTTTGTGTATTTAAAATTTCTACTTTTTAAACTAGTATGCTCTAATTTTGTATTTTTGTGAATTTTACTATGAGACCCTCAATTCCTACCTTGCATTCTCGGGGATACACCAGTCAGCAGCAGCTGCAGCACTGCACAAAAGGAAGTGTTATATTTATTAAAAGAATGACTGTAATATGTAAACCCATTAAGCTACTATATTTACCATTCATTGCCCTCTTTTCCCAGTCATAACAGGCTTCTTTCCCATGATGTCCTCTTTAAATCCCTCCCCCATATTGAAACATGTAATGAAACATGACTGAGTCTTAACTGGTTCATCTTCTAGTGTTACTGGTCTATCCAATCTCTCTCCGTGTGTGTGTGTGTTTGCTTGCATTTTAAGAGTAAGGTAAGCTTAGGTTTTTTAGAATGAGCCCTTTCTACCTCTCACATGCTGATTGGAGGGATGTATATATGGCAGGGGGAGAGGGAGATGCCAGTCTTTAATCATTCAAAATTCTGAACTTTTCTTGATTTCCAGGCAGACCCTTGACCTAGGTTTTATTTGTGGTGCTAGGGCCAGTTCTGCCCTGCTAGAGTTTCTCTAATAGGCAAAAGGTTTTCTGTATGTTGAAAATTGGCAAATACGGTATTACCCATTGAGTTATATATTTCTAATCCTGATTTCTGATCTCCTTTAAATACTACTTTGGCTTTGTTTTTTAAACATGTCTGAGTTCTGCAGAACTTCACAGCTTGCTAGTTTTCTGTTTGCTAGTCTCTCTCTCTCTATATATATGAATGAATGAATGATGTCTTGGTGTTCATTTTCTTTCGGTGTATTCGTTTACAAACTTATTTTTTATTCAAAAGAAGACAGCTAAATCACTTCTGACAAAGATGCTGAAGCAGGCAAAAGGATGTGAAATAAGAACCTGAAGACTCTGTAAAGTGAGGTGCTTTTGTCTATCCTTTTTTCTGTGCTTCCTTTCTCTTCTTAGCATTTTTCTATTTTGGCCCAGATCCTCTGTCCTGAATTCCCATGCTGTGGCAAAAAGAGGGGCAGAGGGAGCACATTTATTTCTTGGAGTATCTCTAACTCCAGGAATGGTGGTGGTGGGAATTGTGCAATAAACCAAAGACAGTAAAAACTCTCTATCCCTCATTCTTATCCCAAACTCTTGCTGAATTAGGTCTGTTCTTTGTTACAATACATATTAAACACATAAAAACCACTGGATTGGCATAGACCAGACCTGCTCCTCAAAACCTAGTAGGAAAGGGCAGTAGAGTTATTCTTTATATAGGAACTGAAAGTCTGGGGATGGGCCTTCAGCGTCTATTGTACTAGTCTAAAAAACTTGTCCAAGTTCCAAGTTATATGGACAGAAGAAGAATAATAAAGAGTCTGTTGTTTTCCTGATCCTTTTCCCTTGGTTCGTGACCTGCAGAAAACCAATCCCTTTAGAGGGCTTTGTTGACCCCATCATTGGGGTATATTAATTTGATAGTTTCATTATTGGGTTTTTCCTTCCCTTCCTTCACTTACAGTTAAACGTCTCTATCTTCCCTTTTTTTCTCCTGAGAAAATACAATAAATTAAAAAAGATTTTAAACACTTACACAAACAATTTTAAAAAATGACAAAAAGGTAATACTTGGAATAGTTCTTATATTCAGATTGTTTTGTATGTTCTAGCAGTGTTGTCTCAGCAGCTTAGTTTTACCATTCCATAAAAATAGGATTAATAATACTTATCTTGCAGAGTTGTTTACCATGATACAGGTGTAATGCCAATGATATATTATTTTAGTACAAGTGATAGACAACTTAAACTATGGATGACATTGCTTCCTGATTTTTTCCAGTCATGGAACATAGAGAAAATGATAATGATGGTATAGTCATGTATCGCTTAATGGTGGGGATACCTTCTGAGAAATGCACCATTAGGCAACTTTGTTGTGCAAACATCATAGAATGTACTTACATAAACCTAGATGGTACAGGCTACTACACACCTAGGCTATATGGTATAGCCTATTGCTCCTAGGCTACAAACTTGTACAGGATGTTACTGGACTCAATACCATAGGCAATTGTAACACAATGGAAAGTATGTATCTAAACATATCTAACCTTAGAAAAGGTACAGTACAAATATAGTACAATAATCCTATGCAACGGCCATCATAATCCATTGACTAAAATGTTGTTATGGGGCATTTAACTATTTGTAGATCATAATAGGGTAAACTAAAGACAGTCCTTTGGCTAGAAGTTACTATTCCAGGGGCTCAGGCTATCCCAGTTCCCACCCACCCCACTGCCTGAGAAGACCAATAATATAACATACCTGTAACCCTTTCGCAACGTACTGGTTGGGAAATTCTGATTAGGATATTGCATATAAATCATATTTAGAATATTTTGTTAGAGGGAAAAAAAAAATCTCAGTTCTACTTTCTTCTATATTGGCTTCGTTATTAGGCAGGCTCTCACCACATGGTGACAAAGATGGCCAGCCAGGCAGGCCTTGAACTCACGAGTTTGAGGTTGCAGTGAGCTATGATGACGCCACTGGATTCTAGCCCAGGCAGCACAATGAGACCCTGTCTCAGAAAGACAAAACAAAATTTAAAAGGCAGAATAATTTTGAATATTGTGAATATGGGTGTTCATAGTTGACCCCTTTTTCCTGTTTCTAGGACTATCCTATTAAGTGTAATATCACTGCTTAATGAGCCCAACACCTTCTCCCCAGCCAATGTGGATGCTTCAGTTATGTTCAGGAAATGGAGAGACAGTAAAGGAAAAGACAAAGAATATGCTGAAATCATTAGGTAAGGTGCTTTATTTTGTCTTCCATTTGATTACTTTAGGTCTTCATACAAAACCAAGGTGTTCTGGAACCAAAGGTTTAAATCAAACTTAAATATCCTGTCCACTCCAGGATAATTTCTCTCAATTAGATTTCTAGTGTGGGAAGAGAAGATTTCTGCCTGTGCCTAATAAGCTTAGCCATTTTTTGAGAGAGCTCCTACTAGAAGATAGTGTCCATGTTCCTAACTACTCAAGTTTGCAAACTCTCTTTCTCAATCATTTTAGGGACCCCAGGACCCCATTCCGGACTTTCAGCATGTCCAGTAAGTTAGCAAACACAATTACCCGAGGTATTCCAGACATTCCAGGTATATAAGACAATAATTTTGTTTTCAGAGTTTCAATTAATGAAGCCCTATAGTTTATTGGCATTTTTGACCATAGCAGCAAGTATCTTCTGGATATCCTCATCATCAGCAACACCAGTATATGGTGTAACAGAGCCCTGGAATAAGAAGTAGGAGACCTTGAGTCTACTGCTGGCTCTGCTACTGCTTGTGTGACCATTTATCAGTTATCTTTTTGAGCCTTTAGTTTCTCCATCTATGTAAAAAAAGGGGAAAAGTTCAACCTTTCATTTCTCAATCATACCTTAAGTAGGTAGGAAATTAGGTTTTCATAATAGTACCCAAGAATTTTGCAATAAATTCAACTCCCTTTAATATTACATTTTTATCCCTTAAAATACATCCACAAGTACGGTTCCAACTCGTTGTGTGCATAGGAGTTTAGTAAGGACTGTAATTTATACAAATAAGAGTCTCTATAAATCTAGTCAGTATACCATGTGATATGAAAAAATTAAAACAATGCTGGGAAAGCACGTCATTTGAACTCTGAGTAATATAAAAAAAGCAGTTATCAAAGTTTTCTGTCTATTGGAATCGACTACCTTTAGACTTTCCCTAACTATAGCTATTTAATGAGATTACAGGGATAGAGTATGGGCATGTGTATTTTTTTTTTTACCAGCCACCCAGGTGACTGATAATATACCAAAGATTGAAGATAATTAGTATAAATAGTAAGAACCTGTAGAAATTTAGAGGAGCAGGAGTGGACTGAGAATTGAAGGATGGGAATGCTTCACAAAACAGTCAGGATTGGAGCCTGATGTTCAAGGACAGGTAGGATTTAGTAAGTGAATAATGTATGAATATTCCCAAGGTACTTCTATTTATATTTCTTAATTTAAGAGTCTCTTTATCCCATTGTTTAATTTTTTCAACATTTATTATGTATCAGCTTTGTGTCATTGAAGTCATGGTAAGAGAGTGTGGTTCTTAATCTAAGAGGTGATGGGGTATCACTTAAGGATTTTAGGGAGGGAAGGGATGATACTGTTTGAGTTCTGAAAAAACACAGTTGACCAGGGGACCAACATGGACTAAAGTAAGACAGTGGTAATGGGGATGAGAAGACATATAAAAATATTTAGGCTTTAAAGCGGACTTTGGAGTGAGATTTATGATTTTAGGAACTGATACTCTTTTAGTGAGAGAAATATAATGGGAGAAACTAGCCACAGAGGTAGAAAGTGACAAGTGCAGTTTTGCTGAGTTAGAGTTCTTATGGAATATCAGGATGGAGATATCCAAAAGGCATTTGATTAAATTATCTAGAGCTCAGAAGAAGTGTGAGGTGGAGGCTGATGATTTGAGAGCTGTCAGCATAACGGGGGTGGTGGTTAAAACCATGGGAACAGATAAGATGTCCCAGGGAAGTGCTGAGAATGTGAAGAGATTCAAGCCTAGAAGACTGAGGATCATCAGTATGTAAGGTATGGCAACATGAGTAAGGCTTCAAGAGCAACTAAAGAAGTCTAATTCAAAAGAGGTAGACAGAAGGAAAATCAGGAGAGTGGTGTTCTGATGTGTTTTTGGTTTCTCCAATCTTGACTCAAATTTTTATAATTGTCAGAGGAAACTATTTACTCTTCCACTCGTTCCATTCATACTGTCAGTATCTGTTCCACACCTGTTGTGTGCCATGCTGTGTCCTAGGCACTGGGGAAATAGAAGTGACTAAGACAACACCTCTATTCTAATTAAGCTCACATTTTAGTGGGGCAAGACAGAATAAACAAACGAGAAAGATCATAGAAACAAAAAAAAAATACTAGAAAATGATGATAAGTAGAATAATGTGAAAGAGTAACCAGATGGTTACTTTAAATTGGGTTCAGGCCTCCTCTAAGGTGATATTTAAGCTGAGATCTGAGTGACAAAGAGGAGCCAGGCATATGTAGATCAGGGGAAGAGCAACTGGTTCAGATGGAAAAATCAGCTAGGTGTGTTCAGAGTACTAAAAAAGAACGAGGGTGGCCTGAATTTGTTGAAATTGGAGAAAGGCTGTGAGAACATGTGAGAGTGGATCTTACAAGACTTTGGAATCTGACATAAGGTATTTGGATTTTACTGTAAATGAAAATTAGAAGGAGTTGTTGGGGTGCATAACAAGTTTGATAGTGAGAAGACTAGGTAAAACAACATCTGAGGTGATTTCTGGCTAACCAGCATTTGAGATCCAGTGCTTTAAACTCCCTTCACATAATAGTGTATAATACCCCCAAAAGGTCATAATTAAAAGTTTCCTTCAAAACAGTACCCAATGGCTTGAAAGAATCTGGTGTAGTACAAGGTATATCTGTCAGTGTTTTCAGGCAGGTACTGAAGTCTGGAAAGCAGAGTCATAAGGAATCTTGATTATTTAAGGACAGTTATAAATCTATCTTCAAAACTGAGAATTACCATAAACTTTTTGTGTCATTCACTCTTCAGGAAACAGGTTTCAGCCACTAAGGCCGAAGCAGAAAAGGATGGAGTGAAGGTCCCCACGACCCTGGCGGAATACTGCATCAAAACTAAAGTGCCTTCCAATGACAACAGTTCAGATTTGCTTTATGACGACTTGTATGACGACGACATTGATGATGAAGATGAGGAAGAGGAAGATGCCGACTGTTATGATGATGATGATTCTGGGAATGAGGAGTCGTGACATGCTCTTTCAGTACCCCTGTACTGCCCTGCCGACTCAGGCCAAAGGGAGGGGAGCAAGTGGGGACCTAGCAATGACCCCTCAGCAAAAACCTATTCACAGGGGGTGGGGAAAACAAACACAGCTCCTGCTGACTCCCCTAATGGATCTCAGTCTGCTCCTTTTTATGGACCTTAAATGGAGAGTAACCCTACACAGAATGTCTGAATTCTTGCATTCTTTACCCTTCCATCACTGTATTGATTTTTTTTTTTTTTAAAAAACAACATCAACCCAAACTCCCGCCTCACTTCGTCTCTACAGAATGTTCACAGCAAAACACGTTTGGTCTGTTTTTAGATTCTTGAGGAATTAAATAGTCTTTCAAGACGTTTACTGTGTTTAAAGCTGGGAACCTCTTGGGAGTTCACAAGTGCTGCACATACTGGGTAGCAAAAGAAAATGGAAAAAAAACCTACAAAACAAAGTTCAAAAAAAAAAAATTTGCCAAGGTTTAGCTGCTCATATACATTAGTGTGTGCACATTCGTTCAGCCCCATGGTGGTGAATTTTGTTTCTTTCCCTTCCCAAGGCTGGGATACGGTGGGCGTCAGGGACTTTGTGCTAAGCCTGATGAAATGTGCTCCTTCAGCCTCCATGAAATCATCCTAACATGGAGCCCTCGGCCACTCTGAGAAGAGAAATCAGATTTTGCTTTTTGAAATCAATTGGGATCTGAAGCCTGAAATAAATATTCATACTTTACATAGAACTGAGCACTTGGTTGCCATTTATTTTAAAGGCAGGGTTGTTATTTTTTTCCCCCCAGGGAGTGGGGCAAGTGGGAAAGAAGTGGGGATTATTGTATGTGTGGACTCTTAGGGATGGGAATAAAGAGTTAAAAATCACGATGCCAATTTTGGTTGATGCTGCTGGGGGGAAAGAGTCGAAAAACTACTGGTGACCACTTTTGGGAGAGGAAACATCTGTTTTACATATTTAACATGGCCTTCCCCTCAATGATAGATACACGCTCACCATGAGGTTTTTTCAAAAAGTAGTCACTTTTAATTACGCAGTATTAATCCTAGGTGCATGTGTTAAGATTTTGGTTTTCATCGAGCTGCTTATACTGACAGTGAAAAACAAGGATGTGTGTGAGACATGAGTGACCAGTTCTCACATTCTTCATTGGAAGTGATTTGGACTTTTTTCTCCATTCAGTGTACTTTGGTTGTGGGAGCGCAAGCACAAATTGTGCGCAGAGCTCCCCATGGGTGTGTGTCTTCTGGCAGGGCCAAGGGAGTTGACTACAGGCAGTTTCCAGTCTCCAGGCAGGCAAGGCTCAGAGATCTTGCCATGCAATCACTGCAGCTTTGATTTCCCAGGTCTCAATCAATCATGTGTTGCTTCAATCAATACTGAGATCCAGCAGCCTTCAGCATCCAGGGACTTCAAACCTGAAGGTGATTTTTGGTTGTTATGGGGGTATGTCAGCTCATAGGAGGGCACTGTTATTTGGGGAAAACTGCTATAATGTAAAATCAGAAAGAAAATACAGCAAGGACTACAGTCCTACTTAAGATCCCTGTGCACTAGTGTCACCTCCTTTTTCTTTGGATCATAGCTCAGAAAGAACCAAAGGGCAGATTAGAGACAGGGGTAGGATGGATCCTAAGATGGTCAGAGTAAATGATGCTTGCTTCCTTAGCTCCTCCTTTCTGATCTCAGGGTTTTCATTCGCTCTTTAAACTCACCCAAACATGCTACTTCCCAGCAGCCCTCTCTAGCCTCCAAAGTTTGGTATTAAATGGGAATGTTTTTTAACATGCTAAGGTTCTTAAGGGACACTGTTGAGCCTGGTCCCAGAATCTCCACATAATCTCTATGGGGTCAGGGCTGCTACTTGCACCCTGAATCTTTTGATTCCAGTCAGATTCATAGGACAGAGCAGCTCTGTAACATGCTCTTAAGTTGTCTGACTACAAACTTTCATGGAAGGATGTTGTAACTACCTTTTTACTCTCCACACTTCTCAAGTAATGCTTCCAGATAACCTGCAAATCTTCTGGAGCCAAAGCCTCTCACAGTACTGATTTACCTCCCTACACACACACACACAAAATATGCACGTGCAAGTTTACAGCCAATATAACTTGGTCTTACTCTCTTGGATCCCTAAAAAATTAAACCTTTCATTCCCCTTACTAACGTATCTCACTCCCATGGCGGGCCAGGCACCATAGCATTGTGGGAGGTGCTGTGCTGCTCAGCTCTATCCCATTAGGCCCTGTTGGCCTCTGTTGCATGTTGACTCAGGGAGCCAGAGCGCCAAGTGGAGGTTGTTACCTCTCGGCCCTTTGGGGTGTTACTATTGAGGGCTGGGTTTGCCTCTGATGAGTACAATCAGTTCCAGAAGACTGGGGTGTGTGGACTTGGTAGCAGGTAGACATTCTGATAGTTTAGACTTACAAAACCCAGATGCTGGTTCCAGAGCTCTGTCCCTGAGAACACATCCTGTGGAAAAATACTTGAGCAGGTAATTTTTCTTCTTGGGAGTGAGGTCTCAGGCTTAAGGCAGAACCTTACGAGTATAGTTGCGCTGATTATTTGGTGTGACATGAACTCAAAATCCTGCATTTTTAGGTTCCTTTTAATCCTAATTGAGGCCTCACTGGATGCTCTTCAGTTGTGTGTATTTTGAGGCTGGGTGGAGAAAGTATATCATGATTCCATTGTTGCTTCTCTGTAAGTCTTCCCCCCTGCCCTTTTTCTTATCATTCCGGAGTTCTTTTGTAGTCCCTTCTTTCCCCTGCCCTGGCAATTTGCTTCTTTACTTGCTGGTTTCCTTATGTTTATGGCATACAGGAAGAGATTAGAAGGGAAAAATGTGCAGTTCTCCACTGAAAATTAACTCTCCACCCCTCCCACCCTGATAAACAAGGTTTACATTTACAACTAAAAAGATTCAGAGATGCAATTTTCAACTATTCTGAAACCAGCAGGACACACCTGACTTTAATAGTTTTCTCAGCTGAAATTGTAGATGTTGTTTTTCTTCATTTTAACTTATGAGAAAAGATTATCTGATGAATTTTGTGTTGACTTCCCTTTAAGTGGTTTATTTTGTCTTTTTCTGCCCATCTGTCTACTAATAAAATGTGAAATAAAATATACCTGTATTGCTATTTCCCCACGGGATGACCCTCTTTGTGTTTTTCCTTGTGTTAAAACTAAAAGGTGGTCTCGATATTTTCACTGTTATCTTCAGGTAGATAGTGCCCAGGACTCAGCTGAAAAATTAAAACAAACTAAAACCCAAACTGGCTGACCTGCCTTTTATAACATCCTGTCCAACTCGCCTCCCTGGAGAATAAACATCCCCAATACTTGTATGTTTTTAAGGAAGGTTCCTTCAAAGGAAGCTTTAACAAGTGGGCATGTTTTAAAACTTCTGAAATAGGGCACAGTCAGCTGATATGAGGAAGTCAGTGAAGGGATGGAGGGATACTTTGCTGCCCTCCTTAGGCAAACATTTTATTTTCATTGTCATTTGTGTTCCTAACTTCCTGCTGTTAATAGCAGGGATCAGGCAAGAGACACATTGTTTAATAAAAACCCCTGTTTAGTTTTAGTTGTGGACACATGCCTTTTTTTCTAAGAAGAGCCCAAGCTGTGGTTGGCAGGAGTATGTCTCTCATCTGATGAAATGGCCATGGCTCCTGATTATAGAGGCCGAAAGCAGAAAAGGAAAACACTGACCCGAGGCTGGTTCTGACACATTGACTTGACTTGACCAATACGTGACTTGAAGCAGCACTCTTATTTAGCCTGGTTTGAAGTAGTGATACAGGAAATGACCAGCTATAGCACCTTGGGCAACACTGCCCTGAGTTGCCTGCCAGGTAGTAGCAGAGTTGCAGACAACCAAGTGGAGAGATCTGCCTACTGCCTGTGGCTCTTGGCTCCTCCCTGACATCTGGCCTGCCTTGTAACTAGTTATCTGTTCCACCATGGCCCCTGACTGCCAATCAAGATTGTGTTTGGTTTATGAAGAGCAAAGGATAGACAGGTATACCTGCTCATACTTATTCTCTCGTGCCTAGAACTCTGCTCTTAGTTCTTGGCTTTGCTCCAGATTTTAAAGTCAGTTGGGACTTGTAAAAGACTTCACCCTGCTCTGGTATACCTGTTGACAGGGCCCTGTGAGAAGGTTTGGCTGTCTTTTCAGCCATTATCATTTCAGCCACGAGAAGGGTCCAGCAAAAAGAAATGACCACTTAAAGCCTTTTCAGCCTGATGTCAGTAGACTTCAGCCCTGCCTTTCATTATCCCTCATTCACATCACACAAGAGACTGTACATGCTCTCACAACTTTATTAGGTGGAGTTTGGGCAAGAGAAAACCCCTGAAACTGGAGACTTTTAAAGGAGAGGAAGCTAAGTGGCTGAATATCTCTGAGCCCCAGTTCAGACTATTTTTTCAAGGTAAGCCAGAGGAAGGCAAGTCTCTGGGGACAAGACCAGAAGCAGAAACCCCTGCTCTATATGAAGACAAACAGGTGCCCAGATTTGTTTTGGGTGGGGGAATATCTCTGCTATTCCCAGATCACGATCTGGCGAAAGGGGACCATGAAAAATGACAAAAGGACCAGTTTCTTTAAAACAGGTATAAAGTAATTACACAGGGAAGAAAACTCCAGTAATGGTTTACACAGGGGTGAGCTAAGTCGTGATTCTTCATTGCTACCTGACCCCAATACCCAAACTGCCTTGAACCAGCCCTTCCAAAAACTGCCCGTAGTAGCCCACTGGGCAGGCCAAGGGCAAGCTATGTAGAAGATCGGAAGGCAGAAGGGGGTGGGGGGCTTATTTTGCTACAGCAAGGAGAATGGGCTTGAATGGGGAGAGCAGACCTAACATTTGCAGCTGCACCCCCACGCTTCTGTCACATTTACAAATACATACATAAATACATTACATACAACAGCCAGTCTGGGAGGCAGGTTCCCCACAGAGGTTTGGCTGACAGTACATGTCTCAGAAGTCTCGGGAATAGTAGGAAAGGGCACTGGCCTCCCAGAAATGTGCTCCATGTGTTCTCTCCTGCCAAGGGTAAGCCCTGCCCCAGCCCAGCTGTCTTCAGGGTTTAGTTTGTCCAATATGGAGAGTTGCCATAAGTGGGTTTGGAAGCTTGAGACTTGGACTGCAGGGAGCTGGGTTGGCTTCGCTGGCCTGAGCCGCTCTGAGGAGGAGAGAAGGCTGTCAAGGCTGGAAGACCAGAACCCTTGGCCCAGAGCAGGGTGGTTGCCCCCATCACTGGGCTCACCTGCGCGTCCTGCGGAAGGTGGTGGTGTAGCAGCTGTGAGTGGGGCTGCTGGTGGGCTGGCAAGATGTGCAGGAAAGGCGGGGGTGCATAGCCAGGGGCTGCTCCAGGGGCCAGTGGCCCAGTGGAGCCCAAGGCTGAGGGCAAGCTGAAAGGTGGAGGGGTCCCTGCATGAAATCCCTGTTTGTCAAAAGTCTAAGGGCAAAGATGACAATGGTGAGGGTCAGTTATGGCTGTACCTCCCAACAACCTACACACCCACCTCTGTCTTCCCCCTCACCTGAGTCTTGTTGTAGACAGAACCAGTCATATCAGGTAGGCCGGTGGTGCTTGAAGACACTGATACTCCTAGGAGGAAAAGCAGTAGGTCCCCACAGCAGTTGGTCCCAGCTCCAGGCTCCCCCAATTGCAGGGGCACTCAGGGGTAGCCCTGCCTGAGAGGGGGTCAGGTAGGAGGAGACAACTACTCCGGGCCTCAATCCTGGATAGGAGAGATGAACACTACCTTTGCCAGGCCCAGAACCCGCAGACTTGGTTGGTGTCTGCGATGATCCACCATAGCCACCTTTGGTGTAGTCTCCCGCTGCTGTCCCCTGGGTCAGGTCATCATAACCTAGCACGGCAGGGTACAAGACGCATGTGTGAGCCAGACAAGCCTGTCTTACCCTATGTCTCAGTGCTGGGAGCACCCCTCACCTGTACCGTAGCTGTGCTGGCCATAACCGCCGGCCTGCTGGAAAGGGGTCATAGGGGTGCTGAGGTTCACACTGTGCTGCTTGGCTGAGGCTGGAGGGACCTGGTGGGGCAAGCAGATGAGGCATCAGTGTAGGAACAAGGCAAGGTAGAGCAGGTCAGGTACTCCCTGTCGTAGCCTCAGGTAGGAGGTGACATACCCACAACCACAGGGGACCTGTGCTTCATTATTAGTGCAACACACGCAGGATCTAAATACAGAAAGGGGTGCTGAAGGCCAGATGAGACCAACTGGGGTCATGATCCTCCCCCTCCCTGCTTCTGCTCCTAGGAGCTGGAATGTAGGTCCTAGGTTTCAACCTTCCAGTGACCCAAGGCCAGGAGGAAGAAGAATCACACCCCCCACAAATACTCACAAACACGGTGGGCCCATATTGGAAGGCGCTGGGCACGCCTGTGTAGTAGGGAAGGCCGGTGTAGCTGTATCCAGGTGGCAGTGCAGGATTCAGAAAGGGCTGCTGGGCTGTGTGGTGGGTCTGGGATTGGCTCTGCTGTGGCTGAGCGAGTGTGGTGGGAGGCGCAGGGGATGCAGAGTCACCACGGCCAAACTTTGTAACATCACCTAGAAGAGGAGCACTGCCTCGGGTGACTACCCCTCACCCAACCAGGAAAAAGGCCACCCTGGCTCCTGCAAATGAGAAGAGGTCTGGCTTCCAGCTCATTATGGGCAGCTAAGAGGCCTCTCCCAGCCCTTCTGTTTCTGCTGTCCAGACTCCTCGGATTAGCTACAGGCCAGCCCCATAGCCACCCACTCCTCACCTACTGAATTGACTCACCCGAATATGGATTATTGGCTAGGCTCCCATCTCGGCTGGCAAGGGCTGTGGGTGCAGCAAAGGGAATTCCATAGTAATCCTAGGAGGGACCAGGGAGGATCAATCAGCGAGTGGCCTGGCCCCACACCCAAGAGAGTAGACCCAGCACATGAAACTAAGGTGGTGCCATACTCCCGAGATGGGGCATACACCTAAAAGGCAGCACTCACAGAGAACAAGTACATGGTGCCTATCAGAGGTGTGCAACGAGGCAGCCTGCTTAGCTGGCTAGCACACAGACAGACGGACCAACCCTGCAGCCCTCACCAGGCAGAGCCATTGGAGGCCCAACCTAACACATCTATTTTATATCACAGACAGACGCTTGTGAATGACACAATCTGAAGCAACTGTACTGGCTTTTCCTATGTGAGACTCTAACCAGCAGCTAGGAAATCTGATCAAACAGAACAAATCTGAAAAAGGACACAGCAGGAGAGGAGGTGCCTAAAAGGTTCAAAAGGGGACAGGAAGTAGTGCCAGGTAGGCACAGGTACACGTGGGACCCACGTGAGGCCTCAAACTGGCCCATCAACCCCCACCTCTGCCCTAGCAATGCTGACACTGCACAAGATCCCAGGAGAAGCCTGACAGATCCAACAGTGTGGAGAAAAAGAGGGCAAAACACAGCAGAGCTCTGTGGAGAAGGGGAGGCCTGCCCTGACCCTTACCCTCTAGGGCCTCGTAGTCCCAGACATATCTGGCCTCTGAGCAACGGAAAAGCCCTTGGGCTGCCCTAGACCCATGGCCAACAGTGCTGGGTCACAGACAGATGGGGCCACCCTGGCTAGGAATGGCACTCACACCCTCCTTTGGCCATATCTCCAGGTAACCTCCAGTATACCCACAGCAACCCACAGCATCCATAACATCCCCAGGAGGAGGTAGGACTGGGTAAGCACAGAGCAGGTAGGAACACAACTGGGAACAGGCATAGAGAAAGCCCAGAAAGGAGCTCTTTCATCCAAGAGGAGAAAATCTAAAGGTGGGAACTAGGCACTAAAGTAAAGGAGGCTGTGGTCATGGTGGGGGTCATGGTGGCACCACCTGCAGTCCCAGCTACTCAGGAGGATTGCTGAGCCCAGGAGTTTGAGGCTGTGGTGAGCTATGATTGCACTACTGCACCCCAGCCTGGGCGACAAAGTGAGACCTTTTCTTGTTTAAAAAAAAAAAAAAAAGTAGCTGAGGTTAACAAATGACCCAAGGGACAATAAAAGGCAATGCATCTCAAAAGGTGGGCTTTGGAAGGGATTTCCTCTATGACATGAAATGATAAAAGCAAAAGGGGTCCTGTGAATAGGGGTATAGAACCATGGAGCATCCCTGAGGCAGGATGAATCCCAGGGCTGGTATCCCCTGTGCAGACTCCCTCAGGACCAGCTCCTGCTCCAGGAAGATCTATGGAGATCCTAGCAGGCCTTTGGCCTTCAACCAACAGATTGCTGGGCTGCTGGTCAGCTCTCAGGCTCTGCCTCTGCTTCTGGAAATACTTTCAGCAAATGGAGAGGAGTGTCTCTCCTGAGATAAGAGTAGCTCCATAAGCTCTTTGTGGCCTGGCAGAGAAGGGGGAAACACCAATGGGGAAGAAGCCTCTTCCTCTGGGAACAGGAAAGACCACATCTAGCATAGGTGCACACCACTGTCCAAACTCTGTGACAGGCACCCTGGGAAATGTCAGACCAAGAGGAGAGTGGTTACTCAGGAGGAAATCCTGCCAGCTGGCAAGGCAAGGAGCAAGCCTGCTTCCCAGCCGTCTTTCCCTACAGTCCTGTTAAATGTGGCTATCCTCGGGAGGGCCCAGTGTCTTATCCTGGTACCAAGGATCAGAATAAAGAGACAACCTGGGCCTCAGAATGAGGCTGCAACCACCAAGGACATCCCAGGACAGGCCTTCTTGCAAATAAAGATGGGAGGCCAGACCCAGAAGAGACCTTAGAGACTGTCAGCTCCAGCCATTCATTCAGCTGGCATCACAAGTGGAACCTTTGGTCACCTCAGCCAAAAAACACTGTATGGTATTCCAAAGCCAAGTAAACAACCTCCATGTCACTCTGTTGCCCAGGCTGAAGTGCAGTGGTATAATCACAGCTCACCACAGCCTCAAACTCCTGGACTCAAGCAATCCTCCTGCCTCAGCCTCATGCCACCACGCCCGGCTAATTTTTTCTATTTTTAGTAGAGACGGGGTCTCCCTCTTGCTCAGGCTGGTCTCGAACTCCTGACCTCAAGCGCTCCTCCCACCTCAGCCACCCAAAGTGCTGGGATTACAGGCATGAGCCACCGTGCCTGGCCTAGTTCTTTTATAAAAAGAGTAAGATGAGGAGGGAAAATAAAGACCAAAATTTAGGAGGGGGCATGGTGTACTGGGGCCCCAGGTCCCAAAGGCCATCATGCTCCCCAGGGATGAACATAGGACACTGACATGCCAAAGCTATGGTCGGTCGTACCAGGTACAGCCACCAAATGGTAACAGCTTGCTTGGCAGTGGTGCTGAGGGCATTCCTTAGGCCAAGAATTCCAAGGGCCAGGGCCAGATAAGGTGACATCCAAGACCAAGGTAGGAGCTTGCCTTTCTACCTTCTGCTATGTGAGGACACAACAGGAAGACCCTCACCAGACCAAATGTCGGTGCCTTGATCTCAGACTCCCCAGCCTCCAGAACCGTGAGAAATAAATTTCTGTTCTTTACTTTAAAAAAAAAAAAAAAAAAAAGACAAAGGGAAGAGGGACATGTAAGAGTCCAAACCCCACTGCTCCCACCACGCCACATTCCACACTCACCATTGGCAGCCGTGACTGCAGCATCTGGAGCTCGTCATAGCCATAGATCTGTGTGAGGACCAGAAAGGGCATTTTAGGGACCACACACTACCCCCTGGGAGCATCAGGCCCTTATAGGGGCCAAAACGAGGTTGGGAAGGCTAAGACACACCCAGGAATGGGACGTGATCAGGTGCTGTGGGAACAGATCCTCCCTTGATGGAGTCTAGATGGAGGAATACATACCAGGGGTCAGAGGGGTAGAGACAAGGGGCTCAGGGAGGGAAGAACAGCCTGAGGTGGGCACTTTGGCCCAACCTAAGGCTCCCCTCACCAGGTCCTGCCAGGTGCCAGCCCCTGAGGCCAGGGGAGCTGGGGCTGGCCATGAGTTCCACCATGTGCTCACCGGGTAGGCAGGAAGCAGTCCTCCAGGGCCCACGAGGTACTGGTTGTGTAGCAGGGGAGGTACCCCCTGGGGCAAGTTTGGGGGTGCTTTGCCTGCAGAGAGAAAAATCAAATGGAATGAAGTGGTCACCACGAAGAGCGTGATTCCTTAGCAGCTTTGGGAGGAGGAGGCAAGGTCACTGAGGTACCCTAGCTGAGGCCACAGCCAAGAGGGGACGGCAGTGGCCAAGAGATGCAGAGGGCCAGGCTATGAAGGAGCTCTGGGGAGACAGAGAGCATGTGCCACCATATTTAGGCTGTTTCAACATCAGAGTGTTCTGTGCCCAGACAGAAGCACCCTCCTTCCCCTCATCCTGAAGGTCACACTGCACTGAGCAAACATGAACAAAAGAAACAATCTGCCTCCTCAGAACAGGAGAAGGAAGCCAAACAGTGCCAGGAGAGAGACAGGATGTGTCAAAGGTGGGTTGTTGCAGTTTCCACCAAAACACAGTCTGCTGGGCCTACACAGACAGCCTCAGTCTGGATGACAATCAGTCACACCAAGTGGCCAGGAGGAGCCCATGATAGGTCACCCCTGACCTCTCCAAATCACCATGTCGGCTCCACTCTAGGGCTGAAAAGAAACAGAAAAAACTGGGGAGCTAGAAGCACAAAGCTGGCAGGAATCTTGCCCGAGGAGAGTCCACCCACAGACTCAGATTCCACTCATCCCACACCAGGGCTGGAAGGATCAGGCCTCAAGAGGTCAATGGAACACAACAGCAAAATCTGGCAATGGCAGGGCCAAAGTGAGAATATAATCTGATGCTTGTGGCTACCCTCCATGCCCTGCCAGCCACCTCTGGGCCCCCTTCCTGGGAAGCCAAGGGTACATTTGAGAGGGGTGGGGGCAGGCAGGAAAGGCCTCTGGAGCACATACCTGAGGTCACCAAGGGTGTAGCCCGGGTACTGCTGCTAGGTGCACTCACAGTGGTCTCACCTAGGCAGAGGCTGTTCACTGTGTTCATGCTACTGGGCAGGCTGACACCCGAGGACATGGAACTCGAGGTGGAGGTTGCTGCCGTTGAGAAGTTGGCTGAGGACTGGAGGGAAGGGGTGCTCTCCACACTGGCATGCTGGCAAAACAAAAACCAGGACATATGCATCTAGAGGCAAAGGAGGAGGGTGCTGGGAGAGCCTGGCCTAGCACTTGGGCCTATAGTCTCAAGGTTCAATGGGCAGGTGACTACGCAACCACCAAGGGACGCTAAGGTGAGGGGAGGGGCTCAGGGCTCACTGTGGCCCCTCACACAGCAGCTAGATTCAGTCATCAGGACACAACTGAAGACAATTAAAATTGAGCTCTACGACCAAAACCCTCTGAAAAATACTTCAAGTTGCTCATTCTTTGATAACTGAAACAAGGCACAGAAACCCCAAGATAACTTCAGATCATAAATGAACACAGACCATTTGAATATGGGGTAAGTATCCACCTCACGGAAAAGCAAACAGTATCAAAGAGCTGACCAAAGGGCCCCAGACAGCCAAGTGCGAGTCTGAGTCTTTTGAGGTTTTCCTTCTATTGAGCTTCTTAGTTGCTCAGGTCTGGAAGACATGGGAGTTTGAGAGAGAGGCCTTTGCTCCAAAACCTGGAGACACCTTATAGTCTACCAGTGCTTTCCATGGCCTATGACTCTGCCTGCTCAACAAGATCCACCTAGGAAGGAAGAGTGAGACCCAGCAGAAGACACCACAAGACCCTAAGTTCCAGGATTCCTGCCCAGCTGCTCAACGCTAGTAACAAGGTTTCGTGCAGTCCATCCAATGAGGCCTGTGCAGTCAGCTCTCCAGGATGGGCCCAGAGAAGCAAGGACTGAAAAAAAACACTGAGATTTCCTTAATACTGTTGGAGTGGAAAAGATCTAACTCTGAGAGACTATGAAAGAAAAGACTGAATCTGAATCTGAATGACTATATTAAAAAAATCATATTTATAAAATGACAAATCCAGGAAATATATGGGCACCTTCCATAACAAAGAGCTACTGGTCTCCCTAATATAGTGGGTGCCTAGAAACAGAGACCAAGGACCTAACAGGAAAAGGAAGCAAGAATGTAAATAGCTGAAAGAAAAGGAAATTTAATGACTTTCAAATAAAATACAAATATTCAATAACATCATTTTGAGAAATAGGACATTTTGTTCATTGTCAATGGGAGATAAACAGGTTAAAATCAATATGCAGGGCAATCTGGCAACTTGTATAAAATAACAAATGCCTAGCAGTCCCACATCCAGGATTTAACCTTTAGACATAGCTGTCCACATAAACAACATGTGTAGAAGGTTATCAAATGCAACACTGTCTGTAGTAGCAAGACTGGAAATAGCCCTCAATGGAGGACTGCTTAAATAATGTAATACGGTAGAATATGAAAAAAGGACAAAAAACTCCACATTTCAACATGGAAACATCTCCGTGATACACTGTTCAGTGGGGAAAAAAAGCTGAAGTCCACTCTGTATAGAATATTCTTGTTTATGTTACAGGAAAAAAAGAATGAAAAGGGCAGAAGGCAAGGGAAAGAAAAGGAGGTATAGGGGTAGAAACAAGCAGACCAGACACAGAGAACCTTTTCAGTATGTATCTTTTTATATCTTTTAATATTAAATATTATGAATATTCACAGTTGATCCTTGAACATGGGTTCGAACTGCACAGGTCCACTTAAATGCAAATTTTTTCCCAGATCAAATGCAGCATGAAAATATAGCATTCCCCGAATGTGAAAACCTGTGGGTACAGAGGGCCCTTTGACCTTTCATGAAAATGTGTTCCGCAGAGCCAACTGTGGGACCCGAGTATGCACGGATTTTGGTATACTCAGGGATCCAGGAACCAATCTCCTGCATATACTAAGGGACCACAGTATTAGCAACGTAAAAATTCTGTCACATTGACAAAGTTTGGGACTATCTGGATGAGAAATTCTGGCCATGGAAGTTTGGATTCTATTATCTCGAGTTTTTTCTTGAGACAGGGAGTGTAGCTACCCGTAAGTGCAAGAGTTCCCCAGCACAGTACCACAGGCACAGGAAGCCAATTCCATGGTGCTCATGATGACAAGGCACAAAGGACAGAGGCAGGCAGAGCTGTCCACACTGTACTCTACTTTGAAGGTGGTGTTAATTGTTTTATGACAAAAGATTATGTACAAAATTTCACTTGGAACACTAGAATTTGAAAGCTACAACATCAACCAGATTCAAATGGAAGGATACATCTTCCCCTTTTCCACCACCTTACTCTTCAGGTGAGCTGATCCCTTCTTCAGAGGAAACAAATTTCACAAACTTCCTGATTCCCCCATCCACCTGCACCCAAATCCTTCTTCCCTGCTTGTGGACCCACCAAGCTTGCCTAAAGCCTCCTGTAGCCCAGGAGCATGGCCATTTTGTTGCTTCCAGGGACCTTTCTATTCACCTAACCTTATGCTCAGGTCTCTCTTAGCTTTTCATAGAGCACCCTCCAATAACCCACCCCCTCTCCATTTTACTACCATTCATTCCTCAACCAACCACAATCTGGCCTGACCCCTACCACATAAAACCATGCTCCCAATTTCACAACCCACTAAGCCACTTCAATAACCATAATCTAGGGTTATTCTTAGGCACATGAGGATACTGCCCAGCTGCCACTCCCATGTGGACCCTTCTTCCAGCCTGGCTTCCTTCACAGTATGCTTCTGCTCCATTCTTGCCTCTCTACCCTCCAGACTTCCTTCTTCAGTGTTGACCTTCCCAAAGTCTCTGCCTCTGAGCCAGGGAAGATGGCACAAGGAAAGACCAAACAGGACACCTAATGGCTATCACTAGGAAAGTCCCCATAACCACCAGCGAATGGAATACAATTACATTGACTAGACTAAAAGCCAGGATTGTCAGTCTCAGAGAGATGAAGGTACATGTCCACCTGGCAAAGAACGGGTAGTCTTCACACAAGCACTGCCTTTTCCCTCCAGGCATTTTCTCTACAACAGACTTTACAAAGTAACAGAGGGAACAATGCTCTTGATTAAACTTGATCAGTTCAGTGGAACGCAAGGTGGAATTAGCAATTGAGGCTACTTTCCTCCAAAAAGCCTTCAAATGCCTCAACATAACAAGGCCCAAAAAATGAAACCTCTGCTGCTAGGTAGAAACATCTATTACGCTTAGCAAATTCTTGGGAGCAAGATCACTACAAAATCACTATGTGACAGCCTTGTCAATGACATATTAGGTCTAGAGAAGCGATTCCTCCAAGGGACCACCAACTTAGCAAAGAAGGGTGGTTCTCCATGGTGCCCAGGAAATCAGAAGCTCGAACCAGATAACTCAGTCCAGCCATTTCAGCCACACAACTCTAGATCATCACAAATACTGAAAATCAACAAACTAAAGCCCCAGCTGCATGGGACTAATCTCCAAACTCACTGGGCAGGGTAGTGGAGGAAATCGCGTGGACACTTACTGTGTGTGATGTGCTCGAGGAGAGAGCTCCATGTGCAGAGGAGAGGCTGCTCTGATGGCTGGAGAGTGAACTAGAAGACAAAATAGAGCACCACGTGTCCACCCATACAAGTCACTCCACACGCACGAGGACCCCTCGGCTCAGTGGGCTAGATTCAACCTTGTCCCTAATCCACAGGGAAGCCCTAGCTCAGACTCATCATTCCTTATCACCTCAGAACCCAGTGATAGGATCCTGGCGGGTAGAAGTGAACTAAAGGGTCATTCACCATGAAATCTGGTACATCCTAGCCTGGGAAGCCTCCAGAGCCAACTTCAGTCAACTATACCCACTTGCTCTTTAGACTATAAAAAGTAAAAACAGGACTGCACTAGGAAAACTGCCATCCTTGGAGACCCCATTAAATCTCTGAATGAGGGGAAAAGGTCCTATGTTCAACCCCACATGCCAGAGTCAGAGCCTGAACTCCCACGAAATCCAGAGTTCAAATCAAATACTTCTGCTCTTGACTGAAGAGAGATGGAGGGGAACTCTACCCAGGAAACATAGGTAACAAAAAAACCCATTTTCCTACACCCTGTTCTAATAACTCTGAAGCCATGACAAGTGCAAGTCAGACATTTGACAGAAATACAACATCATTCTCACCCCACCTCATGGTGACATAGGCCAGAGCTGGGAGGAGAGGCTCAGGATACCCTCCTGGAGTCCAAGAAGAGTAGCAGGGAGCTCCTGGCCTCACCCTATTCCCAGGATACCCAGTGTTCTATGCCAGCAGAAGCATTAAAAGCAGGCAAGATTTTCATATCTGGTGGTTTTGAGACTCAATCTGACCAAAACCTAAGCTAGAGTACTAATGCAAAAGCCTGGGACATCATGCCAGAGTCAACAAGTGTATTTTGTTCATGGGAACAACCTTCCTTAGGGGCTCCAGGACTTTGTTCCAACATACTTCTCTGGGCCCACATTTCCCCCATACCTGCTAAGCTGGGAGAGGGGGCTGCTGGACAGGGCCCCAGTGTGCTGGGATGCAGAGGGTGGAAGCGCAGTGCAAGAGGTGGTGCTGGGCATGGAGCTCACAGATGGGAGGGTGGAGGGAGAGTCTGTTGTCTTTGGAGCTGGAACGGATGAAGTAGCTGTAAGAAACAGATCTGTTTAGCTCCAGAACCATTCCTGAGTACCTGAAATAAGCTCAATATCTTGTGACATGTCAGGCTCATCTGAGACATATATAAAGTTACATTCCCTGGGGAAATGCCAAGTATGTCACCAGATGGCCCTGTCTCTGTCAGATAGGAATACCAAAAGGACACACGATGGTCAGCCATGCAAGACTCAGGCAAAGAGCAGAAAATCACACCTTTATAATTAAGTCTGTCCTATGATGTGGACATAATTCTCCCACCTAAAGAAACCTGACACTTAGATGCACCCAGAAAGAAAAGAGGTGCTGAGAGTTATATGTATAATTATAAAATGAGGCAAATTTTCCTCAAAAGACACAGCAAGGGAAAATGAAAAGCTGATGAGTAAGACCACCCAAGAGTGTGTCTGCCAAATCAGGCTGACACTGCCAAAGCTCACGGCCAATTTAGGGCAGGTGAGGGTTGAGAACCTAAATTGCATACCTTATGGAGAGAGACATATGCCTAAAATCTGCAGAAAGAATAGACACCTGCTGTCGGACACCTACTTTTAAAGCATAGTGAGAACTTCCTTGGTATGTGCTTGAACAGATTAATCCCAGAGCATACAAATGAGTTTATTAGGCCTCGGAAAGGACATAGACACAATCGATCCTAGCTATGGAAAAGACTCAGCTTTCATGCTGTCCACACATAAACTCAGATATGTGCTTGGAAATAAAACATCATTGTCTTTTCCAGTCAGGAAGGAGGAACAACCTTGACCCTCCTGCAGGACTCCCTCAGAACTCACTGACAAGCACTTGAGTCTCTAAGAGGAAAGTGAGTCAAAAACAAACACAGACAGTAACAGGGTCAACACACAACTAGGTCAATTCTTACAAAGGCTTATACATTCATGAGTTCTTCTTTTTACTGACAGTCTATTCCAAATATGAAACCTGTTCTTAAAGAAACCAGATGACACCACAGATGTACCACACTAAAAACTAAGACCCCAAATGGTACCTCCCTGAGCCTTGGCTGACAATGATAACAGGTTCACAGCAAGCCTCCCTCTCTCTCAAAGAACAAGAAATGGGGAGGGGAGGTGGGAATTGGAGGAGAAGAGAGTATGAGAAATAAAAACTTAAATACATTCTACATTTTCCAGATACTTCAATTCTTGACCCCATGCCTGGACAAAAGAAACCTGCAACAACTGCTGCTAGAGTGAGAAGTTCCTCGGTCATCTAATAAAACTCAGAGCTACTAACGTATCTTCACACAGCCCTCCAAAACCAAATCCTGGTGCACCAAATCTGTCATTCCAATTCCAACTAAGGTTCACCCCTGGTCTGCTAAAGTTCCACATACACACTCCCAAAAAATCCTGATTAAAAATGTCTTTCTGGATTCCACACCCATTTGACATACTGAATGAAGAAAGCAAACCACTATAAACAGTCACAGAAAAGCTGCCCAAGTGCAAAGGAAAGAAACAAACAACAGGGATTCACCTGTACTACCTTCAGTGATCACTGAGCTGGGGACACTGCCGAGCTACATTTTTCTCCCAAACATACACAGTGAACATTTTCTCTCTTCCTAAGCAATAGTCCTTCAAGTCCTGAAGACAATGAGCATGTCTTTCCTGAACTAGGACAAGAATTTTTTGCTTTAAAAGTTCTTCATATGATCAATGTGACAGCCCTTTCACCAACTTGGAACCCTGTGTCATCTTTTAAATGCATACTCCACACTGCACTTGCGGTACAGTCTGATCAGGAGGAAGAATATGAGACTATCACCTCCTTCTTCCTGCAGCTTTGACATTTCTACTACCACCACCAGCTATCACCTACTTACATAGGACTCTCTAGTTGACCTTCTTAACCCTGACGAGGAAATATGAGTTTCCCTTAACCAATGAACATGGCTTTTCTCTGTTCCAATGATGAATAAGAAGCAGTTACCAGAAAAAATAGAAAAGGGCTGTTTTGGAGAATTAGCCTTTGGCCAATTGGTGTTTTCCATATCACATTAGCTATGCTCTTTCTCCCTTTGGTTTCCACCAGCCATGATGAGAATAGTTAACTAATATACTTACTGTCTAGTGTCTGCTGACTTCGACCACCACAATGTCCATTCTATAAGGAACAAAAGAGAAAGTAAGCAAAACCACAAAATCAAATGATTATCTAGAAGACTTTCTACTGGGATTCAGCAACAAGGATATAAAACATAGATAATCAAGGAACAACGATCTGTTTTACTCTATTTCTTAATGAAGAAGACGCGATAAAACAAACTCTAATAAATCCCATGGAATTGACATTTTTGAAAACCAGATTTGGTATTGGGGGAACCAATAAGGACAAAACATAAGACCCAAATCGCAGGAAGCAATAAAACATTCCTAAAACAATTAGTAAAAAGTCCAAATATACAAAGAACATAAAGTCCCAATATAGTTGAAGACGCCTTCATATCTCATGCAAGTTCTGTCTCCTGAGTACTACTCAAGCAAGAAAGAAAATGCTTCCAAATTATTAAAAAAAAAAAAAAAAAGGTAACTTCTATAGCATGAGTTATCATATTTCATATTACTAGCAAAATGGTTCTTAGAAGAGGTGCTTCCTTGAAACATGGCTTTTCTGACATAGGTAGGTAGAGAGTAGGTTAGGACAGTGTGGTAGCTTCAAAAAGAGCAGAAACTGAAAACAACTGGTTGGACCTAACCATAAGATATTTCAATGGAATTAACACACAAGAAAAAATAATCCTCAGAAAAATGACTTCTGCCTCCACAGCCTGAGCAGGGGAGACATGGCATGGAGCAATCGAAAGTAGAAACTGGCCAGGCG
Organism: Daubentonia madagascariensis; assembly: GCA_023783475.1. Lineage (NCBI taxonomy): Eukaryota > Metazoa > Chordata > Mammalia > Primates > Daubentoniidae > Daubentonia > Daubentonia madagascariensis. Next base: position 33,931,670 of record JAKFHU010000747.1, read on the forward strand.
CAGTGGTTCACACCTGTAATTCCAGCAATTTGGGAGGCTAAGGCACGAGGATCGTTTGAGCCCAGGAGTTTGAGGCTGCAGCGAGCTGTGCTCGCAACACTGCACTCTAGCCTGGGCAAAAGAGTTGAGACCCTAATTCAAAAAAAGAAAAGAAAAGAAATACAGACAACAAAATAGAACTACTAGGAAAAAAAACCCTAAAGTTAGCAAAAAGATTTCAGTCAGGGAAAGGGAAACACAACACACCTCACTAAATATAGAAATATAGGTAGAGAATAATCAATGTTCAAGTCTTTTGCCTCAGTCTAAACTAAGGTCCACTCCCTACTAAATATTATAATGAGCTATGATTGGGCCACTGCACCCCAGCCTGGGTGACAGAACAAGATCTTTTACCAAAAAAAAAACCACACCAAACAGAAAGCATAGGAAAGGGGACAAGAAACAGCAATTATCATACATGAAGAATATTCCATTCCACCTTGAAAATCATTTCAAATGATGGACGAACCAACACAACAGAGGGTCCATATTGTTTGGGTTGGGGAAAATTCTAGGCAAAAGGATTGCAGGAGCAAAAGCAAAGAACTATCAAAGGATCAAGAGAGATCATAAATCTAGAGAAGAAATTGAAATCAATTAACTATGCAAGGAATGAGATGAGCAAATGACGTGAGCAAGGACAGTAAGAGGTCAGGTTGGAACAGGAATTGAGGTGTCCTGCAGATGACAGGGATTGACACTCGATAGAACGTGGTCTGATTTATGTTGTAGAAACAGGATACACCAGCACTGTCCCACAGAACTTTTTGTAATAATGGAAATAGTCTATGTCTACATGGTCCCAAACTGTAGCCACTCACCATATCTGGCTAATAAGCATTTAAAATGTGGCTAATGTGTCCAAGGAACTGAATGTTTAATCGTTTATTTAATTTTAATTAATTTAACTTTAAATACCCACATGTGACTAGTGGTTGCCATATTGGCAAGTACAGAAATATACTTCGTATTAAAGATGACAGATCAAAAATATATGGCTTTTTAAAAAACGAGTAAACCCAGAAAGATAAACAGGTGAAAAAATGATAGCAACAAAATTTTCTATATGTAGAAAGCATACAGAGGATGGTAACTGACTCAGCCGACCTGGAAAAGCCAAATCCTAAGCCAGTAGTAGGGAAGATCAGAGAACAACCCAATTTGTATCATCAAAGAACCATACCAAACACCTCAGTATTGATTTATACCAGCTAACTTTGGAAGTGGGAGTGGAGGTGAGGCTAAATGTAGGACGATTGGCTTAAAATCTGCACAGACCTAGATCCCCTCCATCCTCTGCACAGCAAGGTGGCTTCCTCCTCCCAGCTTCTCCCACAGGCTCTATAAATCATCAAGAGGGCAACATATGGCTAGGCTAAGGTACTATAAAAAAACAGACGGATCCACTCAATGTAGTCAAAGTAAGTAAAGCCAGCCTTCTCTTACCATTAGGGTCCCAGGACACTAATGGACAGAGTTATGTCCTACAAGAAAGAAAGTAGAAGAATATTCCCTGGGGAATACACACCAGCTCATAATTACCCTATGCCCCTTCACACTGACTGACGACTATTAGCCAATTTACCAGTATCAAGAATAAGAAAAGGAAGCCAGTTGTGGTGGCTCACACCTGTAGTCCCAGCTACTTGGGAGGCTGAATTGGGAGGATCACTTGAGCCCAGGCATTCCAGACAAGCCTGGGCAACATAGCGACACCCAGTCTCTTTAAAAAACAAAACAAAACAATAAGAAAAGGAGACAACACCACCATAGACCTTACAGACCTTAAAAGGAAAGTAAGGTGGGAGGAACATGTGAGCCCAGGAGTTCAAGATCAACCTGGGCAACATAGCAAAACCCTTGTCTCTACAAAAAATAACAAAAAAGGAAAAAAATATGACAAAGAGATCTGGTTTCTTTATCTATAGTGCAGTATTTTTAACAAAACCTAGGTGGAAAATATGTAATTTTAACACAATAACATCTAACGGTCATGCAGCAGCAAGCACAGTCAAGGCAAAGGAGTCCATAAGGGAGAAGAGTTCAAGAAATACTCAGGTGGGCAGGGTCAAATCATGTAGAAGTACCCAGTACCACAGCCAAAATGCTTATGCTACATGGAGGCTTGGATTTCTCCACAAAGCTTGCTGTTCTGCAGATCCATTCACATACTTGAGTGCATGGGTGCTACTATAGAGATGCCCACTATATCCACATTCAAGGAATTACAAGGATTCTACTCAAAAGGTTAGCCAATTTCTAAAGTAAATTATTATCCAAAGAGCATAATTTACCAAACTAAACACTAACTTCCAAATAAGATAACCTAAGAGAAGAAAAATGAAACACCATTTACCATGATGGTTCCCGGAGCTGACTCTGATGGACTCACAGAGCTTTGGTATGTGATCCTGTTATGCACAGAACTCTGGTCATAGGAGGAAGATGTTGTTACTGGACTAGTGGAGCTCAGAGATGAGCTGGTCAGACTGGAGGAGGTAATGACTGAAGTTGTATAAGTGGAGTTCTGTACTGCACTGGTCACTGGTAAAGAGGTATTCAAAGGCTCACTAAAAAGAGTAAAACGTATTAGATATAAATTTATGTCACTTTATAGAACTACTTCATCGATTTATTTATTTATTTATTTACTTATTTATTTAAAGCACTGACTATGCAGAGCAAGGTCATTAAATTTATTTATTTTTTTTTAGACAGGGTCTCGTTCTGTCACCTGGGTTAGACTGCAGAGGTGTCATCACAGCTCACTGCCACCTCAAACTCCTGGGCTCAAGCGATTCTCCTGCCTCAGCCTCCCAAGTAGCTAGGACTACAGGTGCACGCCACCATGCCTGGCTAATTTTTCTATTTTTTTTTTTTAGCAATAGGGTCTCGCTCTTGCTCAGGCTGGTATCATATTATATATTAAATAAGCATGTAACTACAAATTTATAGTACTACATTCTTTAACTGTATTAAAAGAAGAGCATTTCCCACCCACTCCCTAAAATGAGACCCACTTAATTTAATTGACAGTCAGGAGGAGGATATCTTTAAGAATACTTAAGATTCTTTAAGGAATCCAGGTATGAGACCAACTTTAAAATGAGAAGGCAGCCAGGCATGGTTGCTTGAGGCCAGGTGTTTCAGACCAGCCTAAGTAACATAGAGAGACCCTGTCTCTACAAAGAATACAAAAATTAGCCTGGCGTGGTGGCGTGCGCCTGTAGTCCCAGCTACTCGGGAGGCTGAGGCAGGAGGATCATTTGAGCCCAGGAGTATGAGGTTGCAGTGAGCTATGATGATGCCACTGCACTCTAGCCTGCGAGACAGAGCGAGACCCTGCCTCAATCAATCAATTATAAAATGAGAACACAAATATCAGGTTTTGCCTCTGGAATGTGGAAAAACTAATTAATAAAAAAATCTAAAATCTGAGATTTTCTATTTATAAAATATTCCACCAAAGGTCAATTAGTGTTGCTAAGAACAACAATTAGTGTTGTCAAGAAATTGGATCCCTCATAGATTACTGGTAGGGATGTAAAATGCTGCAGCCACCGTGGAAACTGTTTGGCAATTCCTCAAATGATTAAGAATGACAATATGACCCAGCAATTCTATTCCTAGATATACATCCGAAAGTACTGAAACCACATAAACCTTGAATCCAAATGTCCACAGCAGCATGATTCACTATGGTCAAAAAGAGGAAACAATCCAAATGTCCACCAACTAATGAATGGATAAACAAAACATACATCACCACAATGAAATAACTGGCAATAAATAGGATACATACAACATGGATGAACTTTGAAAAGCTTATGCTAAGTGAAAGAAGCCAGACACAAAAGGCCACATATTGCGTGACTATAGTTATACAAAATGTCCAGGATAAGCAAACCCAGAGAGGGATTACCGGTTGCCAACAGGCAGGGAGAGGAACAAATTGGGAGTGTCTGCTATAGGTATAGGGTTTCTTTTGGGGATGATGGAAGAAAAGGTCTGGAGTTAAACACTGGTGATACCTGCACAAACCTATTATCACAGGATATATTGTCTCCACCTTTCTTAGGCTCTGGTTTTTTTGTTTTTTTTGTTTGTTTGTTTTGTGGTAACAAAGGACTAAACTCAGTCAAAACCAGAGAAGTGGGAAGTTGTGTACCTTAAAGCCTTCGAATACAAGTTGATGGGAATCTGATTACTATTTTCACTGCTTGGAGCGGATCCAAATTCAGAAAGAGAGGGTTCTGATCCAAATTCCAGAGCTCCAAACTGAACATTTAATCCTGTGACATCTGCTGAACCAGGCATTTCCACTGCAGAAACTGGGATCTGAAAAAGCAAAGCTGCCATATCAGGAACAGGTTTCGGGGACTCCAAGTCACAAAGACCTATAACAACAGAGCCAAGTAAGCAACTAGGTTCCCCAGGCAACAATGGCAAGAACAAGAACTGAGAGATAGGAAGAAAAAAGGAGGAAGACTGTTTAAAAAAGAGAGTAAAGGGAAAAGAGAAAAGGAAAAGTTGAAAGTTAACAGAGGAATGGTCAGTGTTAATGTCACCACCTACTTCTTAGTACGGTGGGGACAGAGCTGTGCTGGCAGCTGGGTGACGAGGGAGAGTGTGCACTGAGCTAACTGCTCTATTTTCAGGGACATACCACAACAAAAGCACTACGTGGTCAAGGAACCACACATCCTCCAACTATGGGATACAACAAAATACACAAGAACAGATTCTCTGAGCCAGATCCTCAAATCTGTATTTGAATTAAGGGTTTCTTGCTCTCAGCACAAATCCATTCCCCTCTAATGTTAGTCCAGTCACTCAGAAATGGCCAAATTCTCATAAAGCAGTAAGCTATGTGCTTGAAAAATACTGTATCACAGTTTCTGAAACTTACTATTCCACTACATGAGCTAAATATTAAAATAAATCCACCTTTGGGACTGTGACTTCAAGATGGAATGCCCACCTTAGACACTGGAGGTATCCGCCGCTTAGAAAGTTTGATGTGTTTGGGCTGTGGTGGGTGGGCAGACACACTGATATTTTCGACGGTCATGCTGGGAAGCTGCAAAAGTTTGTTCACAGTGGAGGTACTGTCTCCAGGCGCTGATTCTCGGAGTTTTGCCTGGGAAGGAAAGGACTCCAAACCAGGAGGAGGTACAGTAACTGCCTGGGTCTGGTGCTGCTGTCGCTGGCTCAACTGGCTAAGAACTGGGGATGGCTCAGGCTGAGATTTGAAGTCTATGAAATATGCAACCAAAAAAAAGTAAGCAACAATTAACATTAAAAAAAAAAAGTTATAATACCTGGTTTATGATAAAGGGAAAGGGATGCCCCAATAGGTCTGTGCCTTGTTTGCTATGAAGAGAGGTGATGTGGTTCATGCTAAAACCAATGGAGTGGGTAAGCACAGTATTGAGGTGCTATACACACCTGGCTGTTAGCTAACAGAGAAGTATATTTTTATTGTTTTATGGATTTTGTACATAACTAAGGAACATATGAGATGTTACAAAATCCAAAAACTACAAAAATGTGTATGAAGAATATAAATCACCCTTCCACCCCATCCCTATACTTGCTCCACAGAGGCAAACAATGTATGGTTTCTTATGTATCTTCAGAGATACTGTATCAAAATATAGACATACAGACATATATACACACACATATACACTATATACCTTACTTTTACATAAAGCACTTAATTTTCAGAGACTGTTCCACATTAACGTGCAAAGAGCTACTTCACACTCATTTTCATGACTACATAGAAATCCAGTGTACATAGGAATCATTTTATAAAATCAATACTATATTAATTAGAAAACTTGTAGGTTTTCTAATCTCTTGCTATTAAAAAATGTGGTAATGAATATATTTGTATGTTAAGACATTTTGTTCAAATGCAAATATATCTGTAGTATCAATTGCTAAAATAGAGTTGCTGGTTCACAGGGTAAACATATTTTAAATTTTGACAAATACTATAAAATCGCTACCCATAGATAGAACACACCCTATTTAACAAGCTCTAATATCAAACTTTATCTTTCCTTGTTTGATTGGTAAAAATGGTATAAAACAAAAGCAATCTAAAATGATATAAATGTGCTTAAGCATCATTTCTTATACTTAAGTGTTCTTTTCCTATGGACTCTGTTAATACCTCTTTGGTCATTTTTATTTTTACCTGGTTGTTGATCTGCTTTATTTTTAGTTACTCCTTTTATATTAAGGAAATTAATTCTTTTGTCTATGATACAATTTTCAAAAAATTTTTCATTGTTTATCTGCATTTTGATTTGGTTATGGTGTTTTCTGTCATACCTAGAAAGGTCCCCTTCAAACAGAATATATAAAAATTCTCGTAGGTTTTTCTACTGCTGTTCTAGATTCACTATTTATGTTTACCTATTTGACCATTTGACATTTTGGCACTAGGATACAACTTCATTTTCCAACCATATATCCAATTGCAATTAACCTTTTTTTTTTTTTTTTTTACTCCTAATTTGAAAAGCCACCTCTATCACAGAACAGAGGTTGGAAATCTTTTTCTGTACAGGGCCAGATAGTATATATTTTAACCTTTGAAGGCCATCTGTTAGCAACTAGTCAACTCTACCTTTGTAGCTGGACTTTGGCGTCTCTGTCTGTGTTCCAATAGAACTTAATTTATAAAAAACAGGTGGGAGATCTAGTTTAGATAAATCCGTTTTGAACTTGATATTAGAAGCATGTACCATAAAGATAGGCTTTATAAAGAAAATGGGAATAACATACTGATATCTAAAAACCCTATCATTCGTTAGTAAATGTGAAGAAAAAATTAATATAGGAAGCCTACAACTGCTATCAAAAAGACCTGTTTAAAGGTTGGACCAAGTGTTGATCCATTATACACGAAGGGTGCCAACACACTAACCAATAAGAGTGGTTCACGGTGCCTAGAATGTCCAGATAAACATTATGGGTTTTGCTCAAAATCTGCTTTCCAACCAGCCTGGGCAACATAGCAAGACCCCATCTCTACAGAAAAAAAAACCAAAAAACCTTGGGCACTGAGTCTCTAACGAGTTTCCTTGGTAGACATCACCTCAAACCTTGGAGTAGTCTCAGGTACTTCCAAGACAGCAAGCCACCTCACTGAGCAGAGAAACATGCTTTCCTATCTCTAAAAATGTGCTAAACATAAACCAGGCCACACAACCCCATCTATGATTAAATAGATTTGCTACTCCTTAATACGGAATGGCATATGAACACTGGTAGGGAATGGTGGTGTGAGAGTTTAGTTTGGAAAACATCCACCTTAGACATGGTGCCTTTAAAATACAAACCACAGAAGGTAAGCTTGACCAAATCACGGTGGATACACGCAAATGTTAGAATAAGACAGCATCACAGAAGATGTGATTTAAAATGTTGTCCACATTCCACCTACTGTCACAACCCTATTCTAATAGAGCTCAGAAAATTCTGTTGATGCATTTACTCAAAGTGTTAGATACTTACAATTACATGCTTCTACCACACTTTTGCACACCTCTTCAAGGCATGTAATACCACTACTATAACTAGTAATAATATCAACAACAACAAATAAATGCAGGTATTATACAACAAAAGTAAGACATTTAATTTAGAAACTCTGCAAGAGTTCTACTAAAAAGAAACATATTTTTGGTCAGGTTCCACATCCCAATCTCAAAGACGCCAGCTCGTTTTGTCTTGTGTGGTCCCTGACACTGTGGTCAAGTTCACAAGTCAACATACTCTGCTGATGTTTAGCATGCTCTCAGTAGGGGCAAACCAGCACTGAAAATGTATACTTACCAAAATGACTAAGGACTGAGGACTGGGGTGCTGAGGGCTTCAGGTCCCAAGAAGTAGTAGTTACAGGGGGACTTGTACTATTCTGCTGTGAACTTGGGGTGGTAGTAAATTGGCTCAAACGTGGAGCTTTCAACTGGTCCAAAATCTGGGAACTGGTGATGTTCGCCATTTTTGATGGTGTAAGCTCTCCAAATCCTGATACAAGTACAGAGGACTTTAAAGGGAAACAAAAGAACAAATCCTTAGCAATACAGAATTTCTACCCCAGGCGTTAAAACACACCAAGTGTTTTTACAAGTATTTTAAAACCTATAACTGAGAAAATATGAATTAGTAAGATTATCCTTAGAAAATACTACATGAAAATATCACTGTGCATTAAGAACTGACTAAATAAATCCAGAAATCCTTCTGAATTCTGACATAAGAGATTAATGGGAAGGGGAAATATTTGCCACGAATTGATTTTTTTAAAAAGTGGTATCAGTGGCTAACACCTGTAATCCCAGTACTTGGGAGGATGAGGAGGAAAGATCGCTTGAGGCTAGGAGTTCATGACCAGCCCGGGCAACATGGCAAGAACCCATCTCTACAAAAAGTAAAAAAGAATTAGCCAGATGTGGTGGCATGTGCTTGTACTCTCAGCTACTTGGGAGGCTGAGGACTGCCTGAGCCCAGCAGTTCAAGGTTACAGTGAGCTATGATTGTACCACTGCACTCCAGCATGGGCAACAGCATGAGACCCTGTTTTTTTTAAAAAAAAAAAAAAAAAAAAAAAAAAAGATATCACAAGTTCGCAAGTAAATGCTACTCCTGTCTCAGCCTCCCATGCAGCTGGGACTACACACCACTGCGCCTGGCTAACTTTTCTATTTTTAGTAGAGAGAGGGTCTTACTCTTGCTCAGGCTGTAAATAGTACTTTTTTTAAACTAAAGAGGAATACTATTCAGTAAATGACAAGATATGCTTGACAAAAAGAAAAAAAGAGAGGAAAAAAATGATACGCTTGACGAATACAATAAAACCACAATATTTTCTTCATCTGTGACCCACAATAATCATTTTTAATGATTAGAATACATTTGGTCACAGAAGAGATCAGCTGTGAGGTCACCCTGTAAGATCAAACACAGCTCACAAAACTTAAGCAGTTACTATTCCAAAATCCAACACTGAAGTACACAGAATATCTGTGTACTTCAGAATACCTGTGTACTTCAGTGTTGGATTTTGGCATATTAACTGCTTAAGTTGAGCAAATACCCTGCACATTGCTGTGTTCAAGTTATTTAGATGACTAAGAACACTACACATGTTCCAAAAATAAGTATGCTAAAAACAATGTCACTCCTTCCCCATTTGTCCTGTCAGGTCATATATCAAGATCCAAAGAGAATGAAAGCCCATGTCTACAAAATACAGTGCAAGACCAACTGCACTTTTACATATCAAGATCATTCTGGAAGATTAGTGCTTTGTCAAAAATAACATTTCAAATCCATCTAAGGTCAAAAACAGAAATACTTTGCATTCCCACAAGAGGACAGATCAAGTAAGTTGAAATGATTATTTCTGTCATCAATATTCAAAGACAGGGAATATCCCAGTTTCTGTAAGGAAATCTAAAATTTTACCATTGCTCCAGATACTTTGTTCATACTGACCATTACACCTCTCCTAGGTTGCTACTAATCTGCCAAAACCCAGCTCAAGCCCACCTGTTTAGTGAAGGCTTCCCACATGATGCCTCCCTTCTTCCTCTCTTTTCCTGCATAATCTCTATTATGCATCAGCTAGTTTTATCATATGTATTATCTGTGTGTTTTAGAATACAAAGAAATTACTGAGTCAATGACTACTGCCTTGCCCTAGGTAACACTTGGCATGGGGCCTCTCAAGTCTACCTACAAATTTAAATCAATGGGTGGACTTTTAAAATGTGTACATTAATACACACATGGGCATGCATGTACATATAAACAAACATACACACTGCCTAAATCCCAATCTCAAAGATGCCAACTTCTTTTGTCTTGTGTGGCCCTTGGAATTGTTACTATCATTATCATCACCACCATTACAGTCGTTGATATTACTTATTAAGTTCCCCACTGATTATAAAGGGCAGTAGGGTTGAGAACCACTGCTCTAATACAATGCTAAACAAACAATTCTTACACTTCAGTTTCTCAAGGTGTTGGTAATGACACAAAGCAACACACTGAAGATCACTATAAAATTTCAAGTCCTACCTACTAACATAGCAGCCAGGCAAAGATTTCAACAAGTCAGCAAGGACATGACATCATTATACCAATAGCAGATGAAAAGAAAAGAGGAGGTGCATAGTGATGTGTCTAGGGAGCCACAAAGAAAGAAAGAAAAAGAAAGAAAGAGGAGGAAAGGACATTGGTGGTTTAATGAAAATTCAGGGATTTTATTAGGCCTCCTCAAAAGACAGATGGCGCCATGCCTTGGGCTGTCCCACTACAAACACTGACATCATCTCATTTCTGAGTGACACTCAATGTGCCAAGTCCCCAACCCCACAGCATGGTATAATTACGCAGAGTAGAAGACAGCAATGAAAAGCTTGCATATTCAATTCTCAATTTTATCAGCATCCCGCAAATGATCTGACTCAGGTGGGGGAGAAAATTCTGTTTCTCAACAATAGATTTCAGGCAAATCACAGCAAAGAACGAACTAAAATAATGACCGTTAGTGAAAGCTGTAGGTCTGTATTCATAGTCCTTTCAACTGTCCCCCTGCCAGCTCTGAACTTCCTACAGTTGGGCAGGGCCTTCAGTTTCCCATTCTGCAGCAACATTCTTCCATAAGCTATGCTCTAAGCTTCCACTCCCAGCAGCCTATCTTCACATCCTTTAATAACAGGTCCTGGGTTATTTCTGATGGGAGCTTAACTCTCACAGGAAGTCAGAGTTGTACGTGCAGCACTGTATGACACTTGTCTCAATGAAAACACATTCAAACTGTAAGGACCTCTACTACATCGTTTGGCATTTTAAGAAAATATAGCTTTATTTTATGGAATAAAAAAACCAAAACAAAATGCAAAGGATACAAGCACATAGGCAGACTTAGAACTGTTTTGCATGATTTTATAGCAAGCCAATAGTAACAAACATTTGCATTTAAGTACATTGGAAAACAAATAAGAAATTTAAAATATTAAGTATAGATATAAACTTTGAAACAAAATCCAAGAAAAATATCATTAATAAGAAGGAAAGGATGCTTCTAGCTGACAGAGTAATCATTAGTTGAAAAGAATAACAAATCATAAAAAAAAGTTTTCATATTTGTCCAGGAAAACTCAGAGTAGTTAAATTCCACATGGAATCATCAGATATGTGCTTGGAAATTATCACATCATTGTCTTCTGGACTGAAATATAGTGTAGAAATTTTTACGTTTAGAAAGAAATTGTAAGGCATGTGTCATATTCTAGAAAACACTTGCTAATTGGTAAATTCCTTAAAATCCCATATTGAAATTAAAAGTGAGTTACCAGGCTCTGAGGAGAATAGGAGTTGACAGCAGTGGAGCTGCCAGTCCCTGGTGCCATCTGATTGTTGTGTTGAGAATTTGTGAAGACAAGTGCTTGGCCAAAGCCCGGCTGTTTGCAAGTTTCAAAGGAGTTGACGTGTGAGGCTTGACTGGGAGGAACAGGCTTCTGCAGCAAGGATACCACATCAATGCTAAGCAGACAAAAAGCAAATGAAGAACCAGTCGTAAGCAAATCTTACCAACAAATGAATTTGAGAAGTGAATCAATATAAAGTTATACCAAAAATAATCTAAGTGAGGAGAACCTATGGAAAATGGGGCTTCAGGAGCAAAAACGAGGGCATCAATCAAAAAACAAAGTACATGAAGCCACAGAGACTGAAGCGGGTCTTTGCAGAGAAAAGAAATGAAAAGGGGTAATGAGAAATTTTCACAGAAATGACATGATGACTGATTTGAAAACTGCAGCAACAAAGTAAACTTAAACAATTTTCTGAAGTTTGGCTCCTATTTTGTTCAGAATATTTTACCCCATTTACTACTTGGAACCAGAGTTTCTAGTAGATCCATATTCGTAGGGAATGAAGATCTCAGCCAAAGTAGACAGTTCATTCAGTAAGTTTCACATTTATCTTAAATATTTGTATACGTTTTGCACTCTATCCCATAATAAATTTATGTTTATGTATATATACACCAAATAATTCTTGTCTTAAATATCCAGGAATAAATGCATTTATTAATATACACATAGTATAATACTAATATGTGTATATTAACAAATACACTGTTAACTAGAACTCTTTCAATGTCCCCAGAAGGACAGATATTCCAATTTGAGAAGCATGGACTAAAACCTGAAAGCATGAGGAAGAAATCATGTTCCAGATAAAGACTACCTGACATAAATGAGCTCCTAACTTCCAGTACCAACTCTTCTCCAAGCTTAACTAGTAGAACCTGCAAACAAGATGCATGGGATTTCCTAATATGATAATACACTCCATTAAACCCATTCAAAGGCCAGTTCCCATCAGTTCTCCTAACTGAAACTCTCACCATGCCAGGGACACAGGCAGATTCCAGAAGAATTCAAGACTCACTCCTGATACAGAGCAAAGTTCCTAGCCCTGAGTTCCTTTCCTTAAATACTGCCACTCTCACACTCCCATAGTCAATGTTGAATTTCCAGACTAGCATTTTGGACCCCAAAATAATATCCTGGCTTATAATATCCTAACATCAGGAATACAAATCCAAGATAATTGTATTACATATGACCAATCACAAAAGTTTATTACTACCAATAAACATAGCAAGTTCTATTCCAAAAGGCTAAGACACATGCATAAAAAACAGTACTGCAGTTATCTTCTGAAAAATAAATAGAAGAGCCACTGAAAAGTCTAGTTAATTATTTTTTTAAAAAATGAAAAATGTTGCAAATCCACCACCTAGAAGAACAAATGAAAAATGATCCTAGAAAATTGAGTGATAATGATAAATACAATGGAGAAGGTATGTGTACTTATAACAAGGAATTCTAAAAAATTCACAAAACAATATATTATAAGGCATAACTATTAATCATTTTTATTTCTCTATAATGAAGTCTCATAACCACCTCATTTAGCATGAGATTGAGCATGTTAGGTTCAAAATGCCTTCGTTTCTAAGGTGTCATATATATCCAGGCTTTCATCTTTCCAGATCATTGCATTTTTAAAGCATTTTCTAAAGTGGTTAGAGTTATTGTGAAACTAGAATACAAATAAATGCTATACAGTAATTCAGTTCAGTGCACATTCTAAGAATGTTGCTATTACTCCAAAAGTTCCTTCCTTTTCTGTAATCTAGTAGATTAAAATTAGTAGAGCCCAAATAAAATAATTCTGTATTAGCTTGAGAAGATGTAGATAAATGGTATTATATGAAGAAACTAAATGATATAATGTATTAAGCTCATTGTCAAGAAAAAAAATAGGTCAACAAAAGTGAAAAGAGCAACCATTAAATAGGCCTAACATAGTAATCTCTGCCACAAGTGTTAACAAATCACAAAAATAATTGCTATTTTATTTAATCACTGGATACAAGCAATTAGGAAATGATTGAAGCTCTGTCAGCACACCAAGTAGGGTTAAAATAAAGATCAATCTTAGATAAAAGAGGAAAAAACAGAAAGAGATGCCAAAGTGAAAACACTTTTCCAGAGGCAAAAAATTTCAATTATGCTTTAAAATAACCAATATAAGATGGCCAACACTGATTACCTTTGCCCAGGTGTGACGTGATTCTCTGCAGGAACAGATGAGGCAGTGAAGACCTTCGTCTCAGAAAGCTGTATGGGAAGTTTGAAAAAAAAAAAAAAAATATTTTAATCTTACTCTATATAACATAAAACCCAAAACAGGCCGGGCATGGTGGCTCAAGCCTGTAATCCCAACACTCTGGAAGGGTCAGGCAGGAGGATCGCTTGAGCCCAGAAGTTCAAGACCAGAGTGCACAACATAGCAAGACCCTATCTCTACAAAAAAAATTTTAAATACCCAGGAGAGATGGTGCATGCCTGTAGTCCTAGCTACCTGGGAGGCTATGGTGGGAGGACTGCTTGAGCCCAGGAGTATGAGGTTACAGTAGCTATGATCATGCCACTGCACTCCAGCCTGGGCAACAGAGTGAGACCCCATCTCTTAAAAAAAAAAAAAAATTTGAATTCCTAATAATTTTAGTCATCGGTACACTCTTATTGTTCACCTAAATAAGGTGTTCTAAAGAAAATGAAATATACAAGTGACTATGAAATAGCTTTATTCATGTGAAGATAATTTTAGATTGATACAACTACAAGAATGATTTTACATCAAGGAAATGGTAAGAACATGGGAACACCACAGTGAAATAAAGTCAAACCAGGGTTCAATCCCAGTCTCACTGTTCTATCTGCCATTGTACAAAATGATAATACCATAAAACCACACCAATGTTACCAAAAATGCCAAAAAGAAGTCAAGAAGTTTGCAAAAGTGAAATAATTGATGTTTTCTTCCCCTAAAGACAGATGTTTTTTGTATTTCACTGATAAGTAATTTACATTTAAGTCATGAATTAATACAAATTAATTTTATTTGAGGTACAACATACAATAAACTGCATCATAACAGCTTACTGTAACCTTGAACTCTCGGGCTCAAGTGATCCTTCTGCCTCAGCCTCCCAAGTAGCTGCAACTATAGGTGCACGCCACCACACCCGACTAATTTTTTTTTTTTTCCTGGTAGAGATGGGGGTCTCAGGATGTTGCTCAGGCTGGTCTTGAACTCCTGGACTCACACAGTCCCCATGCCTCGGCCACCCAAAGTGCTACGATTATAGGCGTGAGGCACCACACTCGGCCTCTTTATTTAATAAAGAAAAAAACTGAACCAAGGAACAGTGCCCTGCCTAAGGTCATTAAACAAATCAGGTAAAAATCACATCTCATTCCAAGAAACTCCTGTTAGGATAAATGGAAACACATATGGGAAACAGGGAAGAAGATAATAAATGTCAACATCTGGGTTACTTTATATAATTTTGAACATCAGTTCTTGTAATCCCTTTATTCTTTCCCTCCCAATGTCTTCTCAAACTCTGTCAGGCACATACTTCTGTTCTGGAATTTCAGAGACAAACAGAAGACTGCTGTAAAGTATGGTATTGGGCCAGTTACCCTTTTTTTCCTTTCATTACTAAACTTGAATATTTTTTTCTCAAAAAATATCTTATGCTGAAACCAGAATTTACAGATTGACACTACCCAGAAGCTAGTGTAGTATACTCAAAAATGTCTGTGGAATAAATGATTATAAAACAAAGAGTTCTTCTAGTCAAAAGGGGAAAAGGTTGGGCTTGGATCCAGAGAAACTTACTCAGGTTAATTTCAACTGTGACTCAAAACACAGACTCTCTCCTTTAATGAAAATATTCTAAAGAACAAGAAATAGTTCACAAATAAGTGCAAAAGTGCCAGTTGGCTATCAGGACAAACAAAACAGAGATCAGCTAAAAAAAAAAAAAAAAAAAAAAAAATTTCAGTCCTACATAACACTTGATCATTTAAGTGGACACTTTAAAAAAAGCCAACTCTCTAAGAACCTGACTAGGATACATGCCAGGAAAGAAACCAAGATGAAATAAGATGTCTCAGGCTTTCTTCCAAGCACAGATGCCCCCACCATAAACCAAAAGAAAGATGGATCTGGTCTGACACCAAACACTTACATCTTCAGTCCAGTCTTCTGTTGTCCATTCTTCTACAGAATTCTTCCAGGCCCCTGTCGGAAAATGACAACCACCACAATCAAAGTTTACATCACAAAGTCAAATACCATCAGTCTAAATGATTCCTTTTTTGTACAATGCAAGAAAAAAAGTATCACACACCCCATTAGCACTTTAGTTTATAATCCAAGAAATATGAGGTTCTTCACCTATTCTCAATGAAATTAGAATGTTCTCAAAAGCAACTTGTCCAGTACTACCTAAACTCAAACCAATTTCTCAAAATGATTTTGCTTCAATGTAGATCATATCTAAACAATTCTGCTGTGAGTAAAAAAGCATGGGCACAGCATAAATACATTTAACAGGTTAGTTTTAAAACAGAACAAATTTCATTTAAAGGCAAATTTGCCTTAGACCTTATTACAGGTGGGTTGTTGAATTACCAAAATTTAGAGAAGCACCCTTTTTACAAAATATGAACTCTACTACATGGTTCCCTAATAGGTCCTCCAGCAAAGTTTATCATATTAAGTTGACTGCTGTAAGTCCCGAGGAGCAGTTACAGAGGATGTACTTGAACAGTTCTTACAGAATCATCACCCACAAAACATTTAAGTGCTTTAAAGAAAAGTACTGGTATTCAAAAATATTAACTTAGTATGTCCAGATCCTGTATAAGTACAAGCCCATTATTTTAAAGCATGCTTAAAAACACATACCCATAGAAAATGGTTTTAAAGACACTACGGATAACCACCTCCAGAAAATGAGATTCTGGATGTGTTTTCAGTTCCTTCATTGGAAGAAAGAAGTTAATCATCTGATGTGCAAAATCGCATTTCTCTCCAAAAGTTTGTGTGCATACAGGGAAAAGGGAAGAGGAGGAGGGGCACAATCCTGAGAAAAAAGAAGGCAGGTAACCAGGTCTAACTTCCCTGGAATCATGTTAACCTAATAACAGCTTGCTCATAAATAAAATGATGACTGTTTCCTAGGAAAAGAGTCCTCATCTATGGAATGTCTGTAATAGTATGTCCCTTATTTAGAACTGGGATGGCTCTCTGTAAAATGTTATGTAAGTTATGCTAATATATGGGTATGCAGATGTTTCAAAACTGAAAACATTTCCTGCTGTGTGAGAAACTGACACATGTCACCTAGAGACCTCATCTATTACTCTGAACCATGGGTTGTATGTGTTGCAAGAAGGAAAACCACAGGTAGAGGCACTGGAGATCCCAGACCCTCTCCCTGCTTCTACTGTGCCTCTTGATTGCTAGTATCCTTGAATTATTAGTGAAATTTGATATTAAGAAAGATTTCAATATTTAATAATCTGATCCTTTGTGTTGGCTCACTCATCAGACCCTTTAAATGGTTTTCATAATTTCTCCAGAAATGTATGAATTTATGTACTTTTACAACATCTCTTGGAATTAGGATATTTTCTTAAACAGTAGAAAGAAGTAATAGCTCAAGTGCAAAACACAAGTTGCAACCAGGACCAGTAGAAAATCAGTACTGTAAAGTTGTTTACAGACCCCTGCACAGGGCTCTTAGAAAACACACTGTACATAAAGCTAAATGAATCTAAGGTGATCCATCCACCTTCACTCTTCTCATTCTTCTGCAATGTGACTTTCTGTTAAGTACTAATACAAAATCTCCAATCTTTTAATATATTTACTTCCAGTCTTTTCTCTAAGTATAATTTCATTAAGTATAGTTTTATAAGCTCATAACTGTACTCATGTGAAAGATGACCAGTACAGTGTCTTACTGCCACCCCATTGGCCCTACCCTGTACTCATGCTCTCATATTCATCACAAGAGACAGCACCCCAACCTAAAGATTTGCAACTTCTACTCAAAAGCTAAGGCTCAAACTAAGCAATATTGAGAAGACTCTAACAAAGAAATAGAAAACAATTTCATGGCCTCAAAAATCAATTCTAAAACTTGTACGTTTGAGACACGTAAGATTATAATAGGAAACAATTTATGCTGGGATTTTCCACAGGAACTTTTCATCAAAAATCATCAACTAACCGATACTGGCTCTAATGCCTGTGTATATGTTAAGCATGATGCTAAGTATTACTGGAAAGATAATTAAAATTTTTGAATGTGATTAAATGATAAATTACATGGAGGTGACTAACACATTAGAAATGTGGAGGATGAAAAGATCAATGAAAGCTAGAATGGTAAGAGAAAGCTTCATGGGTAAGATGAAACACACCAGGTTGGGTGCAGTGGCTCATGCCTATAATCCTAGCACTTTTGGAGGTTGAGGCGGGAGGACTGCTTAAGGTCAGGAGTTGGAGACCAGCCTGAACAAGAGCAGGATGCTGTCTCTACAAAAAAATAGAAAAATTAGCTGGGTATCGTGGCACATGCCTGTAGTCCCAGCTACTCGGCAGGCTGAGGCAGGAGGATCACTTGAACCCAGGAGTTTGAGGTTGCAGTGAGCTATGATGACACCACTGAACTCCGGCCAGGGCGACAGAGGGAAACTTAGTCTCAAAAAGAAAAAAAAAAAAAAAAGCAGCACACCACAAACCTTAAAGGAAAAGAGCATATCAGACAGGGATATGAGGAAAAAATATCTCTGGGAGAAAAACAATGATGAGGCATTACACAAAGCTATTCTATATAAAACATTAAAAGTGTTCTAAAGTTTAAAATACACTTTGTCTTTTTTCTAATTTTAAAAATTGTGTTAAAATACACGTAACATAAATTTTAGCGTCTTAACCATTACATGTATAGTTAGTAGTATTAAGTTAAAACATGCCTTCTAATACATGATATATAAAAAGACTGGTCTACCACTTAGCTGTATTTTGAAAATAATTAAACACAAATTTGGACATGCATAATAGGGTGAGAATCTGAGTACATTTAAAAGCAGGCAGGAGACAGTATGCAGCCTACAGAAAAACAGGCCAACAAAGATAGTTATAAGCAGAAATGCAACATTGATAGAGTGGTATGTCAGGAAATACAGGGATAACTCCCATGTCAAGAACAACGGCCAAGTTGTTGCAGTAACCTGCCATACCTACACAAACTGTTAAAAATGCCAGATGTTAAATATAGAAGTGTACATGCTCAGGTCCTAATCCTACTTTGGAACATACACCCCAAAACATATGGAAAAACTTCAACATTAAATTACCTTCACATTAAAACAATAAATTTGAGATGAGTGCTTTATGTTCAATTTAACTTGATGTTAGCACTCTAATGAAAGTACATAAAAGGCCATTTAGGAAAAAGGAAAGCAATGATGAAAATTCTGTGGCACCTTGAAGGCCAATCAATAAAACACTTCCATTAGCAAAACCTGAAAACTAGATTACCAGCATAAATTATAGTTTGCAAACATTACCTGTTAAATTTTTATCAGCTAGCCTTAATAAAAATGGAAGCTATTATAAACATTTTATAAGATTCTTAACTAAGTAAGCTTTTATAATAAAACATTCATACCTTTGAGTCCATAAGAACTTTTGTTTGACAGAGCCTGAGCTAATGTTGTGAGCATTTGATGCCAGTTCTGTGGACCAATGTAAAATGGAAGGGTTTAACATATCAAAACAAAGACACTATTCAACAGAAGAGAAACTGGTCAGCAAATGAAACAGAAACTAAGAACATGCTGTGTAAACTGTCCAAGGAGAGGGAAACTTACTGAAATCTATAGTGTGACAGGCCACTGTGACTCAAGCTATAAATCTTATGCCTGATGGCTCTAAGAACACTCAAATCACATCAACTATACTCATTCTCATTCCCACGTTAACCAAGCCTCCTGTCCTACTTGTCAAAGAGGGCGTGGTGTATTCCAGGCTGTTTGACAGGTACTATTTTTTAGCAAATTTATAAATTATCATTTTGAGTATATACCAATCTATCTAGTTAATGTGAGTTTTCCTCACATTGGGAATGGATTTGTTATGATTACGCTGTCAAAAATCAGGTTTCTGAGCCTATAAGGCTGAGCACTGGATGCAGAACTGTGTCTTACCAACAAGACAATACCACTCAGTCAGGCCTCTGAAGAAATAACCAGCACTCCATCCACTGATGACAGCTTTTAACTGTATTCTACCACAAACTCATTTTGCCTGTCAAAATGTTTTTCAGCAAGAAATCTGCTATTTTAAATGAGAATAAGGGAAACGGGGGGGGGGGGGGGGAAGAAATGAAAGAGAAGTGAGAAGGGGTAAAGTGAGAAGAATAAGGAAAAAAAAAAGTAGCTAAGTGACTGGTTCAACATTCTGCTTCAACAGTTGTATTGTCAGTTTTCTTTTAAAGCCATTTTAATAGATGAATGGGCCCAGGAGCTCACGCCTATAATCACTTCAGTGGTCTAAGGCAGGAGGAACACTTGAGGCCAGGAGTTCCAGACCAGCCTGAGCAAGAGCAAGAATTCATCTCTACAAAACAAATAGAAAAATTAGCCAGGTGTGGTGACACGGAGCCTATAGTCCCAGCTGCTTGGGAGGCTGAGGCAGGAGGATCGCTTGAGTCCAGGAATTCAAGGTTACAGTGAGCTATAATGATGCCAATGCATTCTAGCCCAGGAGACAAAGCAAGATCCTGTCACAAACTAAAAAAATAAAATAAAATTTTTTTAAAAATTGGTGGACAAACGGTGGTAATTTACTGTGGCTTTAATTTGTATTTTGCCAATACTGATGATGATGATTTCATTTTTGTGAGCTCACTGGCTATCCATATATCTTCCTTTGTGAAGCATCTGTTTAAATCTTTTACTCAATTTTTATTAACTTTTTATGTTGAAATAATTATAGATTCACAGGAAATTACCCTTCACCCAGTCTATCCCAATGGTTGTATCTCACATGATTACAGAATATAAAAGCCAGACAACTGACACAAGTTTAACGTGTGTGTATAGTTCTATGCCATTTTTTATTGTGATAAAAGACATTACATAAAACTTACCATTTTTTAACCCTCTTTAAAAGTATGCAATTCAGCAGCACTAAATACATTCACAATGTTGTGCAATTTATCTATTTATATATTTTGTACACAAGTCCTTTATCAAATACAGGTTTTATAAATATTTTGTCCTAGACTATGACTCGTCCTTTCATTTCATTATTCTCTTCAGAAGAGAATTTTAAAATTTTTAACAAAATCTATTTTGTTGAGCTTTTCTTTTATGACTCATGTTTACTGGTTTATTGGGTCCTATATAAGGAATCTCTGCCTAACCTAAAGTCACAAAGATTTGTCACTATAATTTCTTTGTAAATTGTACTTTTTGGTTGCACATTTAGGTCTATTATTCACTTGGAGTTATTTTTTTTGTATACAGTGTAATATATGGCATTGATTTGCCTCATAACCTTTGCCAAAATCAATAAGCCTGTTATCTATAGAAGCAGGTGAGAGGAAAAAAAAAGAAAATCAATTAGCCTTATATGTCTGTGTTTATTTCTAGACTTTGTTACTGATCTTTGTTTCAGTAACAGCTTTTGCCAAGTCCACACAGTCATGATTACTGTAGCTTTAGAGTAAGTTTTTCAAATCGGGGAATGTTGAGTCATAAAACTTCCTTGTCCTTTTCAAAATTATTCTGCTATTTTAGTTCCTTTGTTTTTTTGTTTAGTTGTTTTTTGTTTTTTTTTTTAAAGACAGCTCTCATTATGTTGTCCAAGCTGGACTCAAACTCCTGGGCTCAAGGGCATCCTCCCACCTCCACCTCCTGAGTAGCTGAGACTACAGGCATGTGCCACTGTGCCTGGCATCCTTTCAGAATCAAGTTATCAAATGTAAGATTTTGACTGAAATTGTGCTGAAGCTTAAAATCAATTTGAAAAGAAATGACATTTTGACAATATCCAGTCTTCCAATTCATGAACTGTGATTATGTTCCCTTTTATTTTAGCCTTCTTTGGTATTTCTTACCATGTTGCATAATATTCAACATACAAATCTTACATATACATTGTTAGAGATGTACCTAAATATTTCATGTTTTTTGTACTGCTATAAAAGGTATTGGGTTTTTTATTCTTTTTTATTTTAATTTGCAATTGTTCATTGCTAGTATAGAAATACTGTACACCTCTATTTTAATGATGGCTACAATTTGATATGCATTTGTTAGAATTCATCTCCTATACCCCTAAAAAAAAAGGTGAATTTTATTATATATAAATTACATCTCGATAAACCCAATTTCTTAAAAACATCAGTGGGGAAAGTTTTCATGTGATGGACTACCTTGACATAGTAAGTTCAAAGACCGAGTCAGTAAAAACTAAGCTTCACAACATTGAGACTTAAAATACATTAAAATATGTATCTCTCGATTTGTTTTGTCTTCTTAAATTTCTATTAATATGGTTTTGTATTTTTCTGGCTAGAAGTCTGTTAATTTTATATATCATTAATTTATTATTCCTAGGCATTTCACGTTTTCTGAAGCTGCTATCAACCTTTTTCCATTTTCTGTTTATTGATGGGTTACAGAAATACATTTGTTCATGGAACATGTATCTAGCACCTTGTTAAGCAATCTAATTAATCCTAGTAATTATCTATAAATGATTTTATAGCATCACAAAAAATGACAAAGGTTTTTCTCCCTTTCTAATCTTGATGACTCTTTCTTTCCTTGTTGCACTGATTAGGACCCCCCGTACAGTGGTAAATAAAAGCAGTGAGAAAGCAAGAACCTCTATCTTGTTCCAGAGGGAAAATATTCAACATATCACCATTATCTGTAATATTTATTATAAGTTTTATAGATATCCTTTATCTGATTAAGGAAATTTCCTTATATTCCAGATTACCAGATATTTTTAAAAATCATGGATATTATATTTTGTTAAATGCTTTTCCTTATTGAAATGATCATATGAATTTTCTCCTTAATTCTGTTAAATGTGTGAATAATATTCATTTAACAGAACTTACACGTTCATATGTTTTTCCCACATAATGCGCAGGGATAGCTGGGACTACAGGCATGCATCACCACGCCTGGCTAATTTTTCTATTTTTTTGTAGAGATGGGGTCTTGCTCTTAATAAGGCTGGTCTTGAACTTCTGGCCTCAAGAGATCCTCCCGCTTCAGCCTCCCAAAGTGCCAGGATTACAGGCGTGAGCCACCATGCCTGGTCCATTCATCTATTAAAATGGCTTTAAGAGAAAACTGACAATATCAAGTGCTGGTGAGGATTGTAGAATAACAAGAACTCTTACATATTCCTGGTGGGAAAGCAGTCCAAAGACTGAGTAGTACCTACCCAGACACTACTTATGACTTTTGTTGATCCTCTCTACAGTTTCTCTATTTCTAATTCATTAATTGTGATTCTGGGACAGTGCTGATGTTATACGGATGTTTGCTTTTTAATAATTTATTGAGCTATATGTCTATATTTTGGGATATATTTCAGTGTATTAAATTATGGTTTTATAGCTGGGCACAATGGCTCACGCCTGTAATCCTAGCACTTGGGGAGACCGAAGCAGGAGGATTACTTGAGGCCAGTTCGAAACTAGCCTGAGCAAGAGTGAGACCCCATCTCTACAGAAAAATTAGAAAAATCAGCCTGGCATGGTGGTATGTGCCTATAGTCCCAACTATTTGGGGGCTGAGGCAGGAGGATCACTTGAGCCCAGGAATTGGAGGTTGTAGCGAGCTATGATGACGCCACTGCACCCTAGCCTGGGTGACACAGCTACAGACCCTGTCTCAAAAAACAAAACAAAATTTTAAAAAATAAATTATGGTTTTATAAATATAATCTCAATAGCTAGTTTATATTACCATGAATAAATCCTCTGGATAACTCTATGTAAATGAACAACAAATATTTACCCATGAATTTCAGAAAATACAGAATTCCAAAACAGGAGGATACAGAAAAACCTACAGAAGCAATGTTGCTCAAACCCATTCACTGTCTACCCCATCATCTTACATTAATTATCTGGCCAAATATTAGCATCCATCTTTAGCAATGGTAAATATTTTCAGTAAAAGGTCCTCTCCTATGAAATTCTATATATCTGTGAACACTGCAAATGGAGTGTGTGGATTTGTGCTGATTTATGCAGATTACCTTATACAGCCCCTATCTCAGAGTACACAAGGGAAAATCAAATTCCTTGTCATCAATGATGTTTGTAAGTGAGAGACTTTGGAGGTAAAAATCTAAGAGTAGAGTAGTTTTAGGAGTAGGACAGTACCCTGTTTTTCATTGTTCTCCATCCACTTAAGACTTAATCTTTGTATGAGAACATAAAACGCTTAATAGCTCAAACATTTAAAATCTATCTCTGACAAAAATAGAACACTTACCAGTTCCCTCATCTGCACCATTCTGCACAGCTTCCCAAACTACTAGTTTTGTCCCACACCCATCTGTAGATGTAGAATCTGAATAGTCCGCAGGATTAAATGTACTGGGGTTTGAAATATAGAAAGAATAAAAACAAATGAGGCAGCACCAAAGTCCCAAAATTAATTGTACATGATATTCCCCCAAACAATCCCAGTCCCTTGTAACAGTCATTGTAAAAAACCTTACTCTCCTTTCCCTTACATTGGGATGCAGATCTGAAAAGCCAGAGGTTTCCTAGGGACATTCCATATTCTTTTGGTATCATGGCCTTATTTTCCTAAAACACTCTCCTCTGCATCCTAAAGCTGATGTGGAAACCTAGAATTGTTCAAGGCAGAATAAGGGCTCTAACAGAAAACTGTAAGGCATAAACAGGTAACAAGCCTTTTCTTTTCCATGTAAGAATGCAAGTTTGGCTTTGAACCTTTTACAAAAGAATTATATGCTCCTTTATGTACAGAAACATTGGATATAGATAAGAAGAAAAAATTTTGTTCAGCACCTCTCTTTTCATTAAAATCCTAAACTGAGCACTTATAAGAAATCATGATTCAGAGGTCTAACATGGGCCAAAATAAATACTACCTTTAAAATTTTCAAAAACAAATATGAAACAAACAGAAAAATTCACAGAACACTTTAAAGCTAATGGGTTAGGCTTATATCTTTCAGTGTTCCTGCCAAGTTTCTCTGTGTTTTCATCCCTCCTTTTTCCACGGGGAGGTGAGGCAAAAAATAGAGATGGTAGCAAGCACCACCGTCTCTAGAAGGCACTGACTCCAAGAGTGCTGCCCTGAAGCTATAGAGAAACAAAGGGATTTTACTGGAGCCAATTCCCCTCCTTCCTTCACTACATATGGCTTCCATAAAATGTTTTAAAACTTAACTTTCTCTAAAAATCCAGTGGGAGCTAGTATTTTATTAGGCTATTAAATATGAAATGTCCGATTTCCTTAAGTACTAAGTTTGACAGTTAATACCTGTGACATTTCACTTTAACACTTCTTGTTTTATTTTTATTGTAAAGGTACATCCTCATTCTTTCAAACACAACATTTTGACTTGTGATTATCTTTCAAATTTTTTTTAGAACAATTTTTGTGGTAAGTCAAAATTTCGTATTATTTTCAAATACAAGTTCCGGCGTAAAACCAATACAACAAAGACAGCTCAAAATATCAACAAAGTGTTTGGAAAGGATGTGGCTAATGAATACACAGTACATCGATGGTTTAAAAAGTTCTGTTCTGGTAAATTTAATCTTAAAAATGAGCCACGTGGACGACCTCAGACCAAGGTGGATAATAATGAACTAAAAACTGTAGTGGAATTGAATTCATCTCAACCTATGAATAAATTAACAAGGTTTGACTATTCCAACAATATTAGACCATTTAAAAGAAATCAACATGGTAAAGAACTGGATAGATGAGTACTACATAAATTAAACAAACGTCACAAGAAAAATCATCTCGAAGCTTGCCTTTCTTTGTTGTCACAACATAAAAATGAACCATTTCTACACTGTGTTGTTACGTGTGATAAAAAATATTCTTTTTAACAATCAAGTGTTCGGCACAATGATTGGATAAAGATAAAATACTGAAACACAGTCCAAAACCAAATATTCATCCAAAAAAGCTAACGGTGTCTGTTTGGTGGTCCAGCCCTGGTATTATCCACTACAGCTTCATAAAACCTAGTCAATCAATTACAGCACATATCTACTACAACCAACTGGACAAAATGATGACAATGCTTGCAATTAAACAGCCAAGATTGATCAATAGAGACAGGCCAATCCTCTTACAAGACAACACTCGACCACATGTTGCACAAACAACGCTACTCAAACTACAAAGACTGGACTTAGAAACTCTGACACCCACCATATTTACCAGAACTTACGCCAACTGACTACCACTTCTTCCAGACTTTGGACCACTTCTTACAAGAAAAAATATTCAATTATCAACAAGCTGTGAAAAACGCATTTTGTGATTTCACGGCCACTCGCTCTCCAGGCTTCGTCACTGCTGGCATAAGCAAGCTACCATTAAGATGGCAAAACTGTTGAGGCACATACTTTAATTGTACTGCTTCTTGTTTGAGACAGAATTAAACTAAACTTTTGATTTGAAATCGGACATTTCATATTTAATGACCTAATAGAAGCAACAAAAAGTAAAAGAACACCCAGAAACAAGGAATAAAATACTGATTTGAGCAACTATGTAGTATGTTCATTGCTCACTATTACAAATCAGGAAAAAATTATCACTTTTACATAAATAAGCATTGCATTTATTTAGCATTCAAAGATAATTGCTGGATTTACCAACATAGCTATTATGCAGTGGTTTTCAACAAGGGATGATTATGCATTCCCCCCAACCCTGAACATTTAGCTAAATCTTTAGGTATTTTGATTGTCACAATATCAGGTGAGGTGCTACTGGCACCTCGTAGGGAGAGAAGAAGGATGTTGCTAACCATCCCACAATGCACAGGACACCCCACCACCCCAATAAAGTATTATAAAATCCAAAATGTCAGTAACGCCAAGGCTAAAAACCCTGCTCTAAAGCCTATTGAAAGATCAACTTTATTTATGCTACTTCACTTGTTTAGTAAAATCTTTTTAAGTGTAGAAAACCTCTGACACACCAGGATAAATAAATTAGGTATAGGATAGAATAAAGGAAACTAGATTAACAACTAGGGAAGAAAATAACTACAGAAATTGGATGGCTGTAACTTACCCCATGCCTTGGGTTGAGAACTTTCCTGCCCCTCTCCCTCTGCCACGTCCAAATCCTTTAAAAAAAAAAAAAAATTATAGCATAAAATAATACTTACATCCTACACATTTAGACTTCTTTCAACTTCTTCATCCTGTACTCATTACCCAAACTATATTATCATTGTGCCTAGCAGCACCAGCATTCCCACCTAGGGCACCCAACTTGGTGATCCCTGCTGACACAACTACCTACCCAGTTAATGACTTCAAAGGCTAGAAAAGAATTCAATTCTGCTTGTATAATATTTGAGGTATTTGACAGTTTAACACTGGCAGGGTATACTGTAAGTCTGCATCTTTTAAAATCAGGTAGAGCAAACACCATGACATCATAAGCCACTACTATTAAATGAAATGAGAACCACAAATAAAGAAACTGCAAAGTAAGCTGAAGACACTGTTAAAACTGTTTTTAATACCAGGATTTTGATCAATGACCAAAATGGCAGCAAGCACGAGAAGCAAGAAAGAGGAGAAAGTTTTGTTTAACACCTCTCTTCACTAAAATCCTAAACTGAGGATCAAAGACCTAAGCTTAAGACCTAAAACTATAGAACGGTTAGAAGAAATCACAGGGCAGATCCCTCACAATATTGGATCTGTCAGTGTGTATTTGGCAATGATTTCTTGAATATGACACCAAAGGCACAGGCAAAAAAGGAAAAAATAGACAAACTGGACTTTATGAAAATTAAAAATTTTTGTGTATCAGAAAACACTATCAACAGAGTAAAAAGGCAATCCATATAATGGGAGAAAATACCTGTAAATCATATGTCTGATCACAGAGTAACATCTGGAATATATAGAGAATTCCTAAAACTCAACAAATAAACAACCTGATTCAAAAATGGGCAAAGAACTTGAATAGACATTTTGCCAAAGAAGATACACAAATAGCGAATAAGCACATGAAAACATACTCAACGGTGGAGCTGCTTTGGATAAAAATACGGCGGTTCCTCAAAAAAATACAATGATCATATATCAAGCAATTCTGGTTCTGTGTAACAATTCTTTATCTGTATAAAGAATTGAAGGCAAGGTCTCAAAGAGGTACTGGTATAGCCATCTTCAAAACAGCCTTATTCACAATAGCCAAGAGGTGGAAGCAACCCATGTATTCACTGAAAGATGAAAAAGGATAAACAAAATGTAGTATACACATACAATGGATTATTATTCAGCCTTAAAAAAGAAAGAAATTCTGACACATGTTACACGGATGAGCCTGGTGGACATTATACTTAGCAAAATCAGTCAGTCACAAAAGGTACCTAGAATAGACAAATTCAGAGTGAGAAAGCAGAATAATGGTTGCCAGACACTAGGGGGAGGAAAGAAGCGGGGTTACCATTTAAAAAGTTTCAGTTTTGCAAGATGAAGTAAGTTCTGAAGATGAATAGTGGTGATGGTTGCACAGTAATATGAATGTACTTAATACCACTGAACTGTACAATTAAAATTGGTTAAGATGGTAAATTGTATCTTATGTGTATTTTACAATTTTTAAAAATTTCTTTTAAAAACATCCTAAATTGAACACCTAAAGGAATCATGATTTAGAGGTCTAATAAGGAACAAAACTAGATGGTGGGATGAGAAGAACAAAAGAGTTCCTGTGTCTACGGAGGTGGCCATTTCTGCATAAATGAGGAACTCCCCATAGTAGTTAAGGGGGTAAAAAATCTGTTTCTTTTACTATTTTCAACAGCTGTCTTAGGCACAGAATCACTAAGACTATCATTGTTTTTCTTCACTTTTATGGAAACCAACGTTTTCCACAGCTAAATCACTATGAACTATACTTGATGAACCCAACTAAAGCCTTGGCAATAATAATCACAATGATCAAATATTAAAAGGAACTATAATATACTTAAGCAAAACAATGCCCAAGTTGCTCTTATCCTAAACTTACTCCTAACACTTGATTCAACAAAACTTTGTTAATAAATGACATATTTTCACTTAAATCAATAAAATCAACACATAGAAGACTTACAAAGGTACAGTTTATATTATCTTGAATAGTTTATATTACCTTGTTCTTTATCATGTCTAGCTGACTTAATAGTTCAAGTTAAACTTAAAACCTTTAACTGTAAAAAAAAAAAAAAAAGCAGTATATTTATACAATGGAATATTATTTGGCCATGAAAAGGAATGAAGTACTGATACATGCTACAACATGGATGAATGCTTTAAACATTAGGCTAAGAGAAAGAAGCCAGTCACAAAAGACCATATATTATATGATTCCATTTATTGGAAATGTCCAGAACAAAAAAATCTATGGAGATAGAAAGTAGATTAAATTACTGGCTGCTAAGAATTGTGGAAACAATAGTTAGAGGGTATGGGGTTTCCTTTTGAGGTGATGAAAATGTTCTAAAATTGATTGTGGTGATGGTTGCACAACTCTACGAATATACTAAAAACCACTGAATTGTATACTTTAAATGACTGAAATGTATGGTTTATGAATTTTATCTAAAGAATATTTTCTTTTGTGCTTTATATAAAGAACTGTTGTTCCCCCCACCCCCCAGAAAAAAGTAAAAAACCTAACCGGGGTCATGTGCACCCACTGTGACATAAGAGAATTCATTTCAATGGCATATGTGTGACAAACAGCACTAACAGTTGTTAAATATTAAGAAAACAGTGGCAAATTTTAAAGGTGGATTCTGCTAAGAAATATCTAAAATACTTGGGAAGCAAGCAAAATGTGCAAGATAAGACAGAAAAGGAAAGGCCAAAAAGTTGAAGAATTCCTCCAAATTACCTGGAAAAAGTCAGCATCAGCTACATATACCTGCCTCTAAAAAGCAGCAGCTGCACCCAAACATTAACCACAAACGAGCCAAATGTCATCAGGTCTTTTTTTTTTAATCTAACCCACCTTCCCCAGATATTTTACCAATATAACAAAATTATTTTTTCCTACTCACTTGGCTAGTAACGCTACCATTAACAGTATTTTGTGTATATATCATTTGCCTACATTGTTAGCTGGAACAAACACATTCATCTAACAGCTCAGAATAAAAGATCCAGAGACTTCTAATTGAGAAAACCAACTTCAATGTTCTTGAAGATTATCATAATGAATAAACCAATGCTATGGTAAACATCATACCTTTTCTCCTAGAGGACTGGGACTCTGTACTACATCTATGTTGAATGACTGCTCAAGTTTTAATTAAGTAATATTAACACCTTTTACACTGAAAGCCAGACAGGAAAGTTGCTCATTACCCTTAAAAATGCCAAAACTCAAAGACCAACCAACCGCCCTAGTGGAACAGATCCTAACTGCAGACATCCCCCTGGACCAAAACACATGTAACATAAAGGGAAAGAAATAGGGAAAGCGAGCCTGATCTAAGAAGATAAAAAGCAATCCTCTCCCTCATTCCCAGGAGATTAAAGTAAGGGAAACCTTTGATAAAAGCCAGCTGTGCCAGAAACTGTGTCGACTTGAATTTTTATCACTGCCCACTCTGGGTCATGACAATAACGAACATTAAGGGCCTGAGAAATTCTAAAGTTCCTGAATTTTCAAGACTAGTTTAATGATATGGATAGTGCTACTCCCCCGTCCAGAGACTCATTCAGGGCCTTACAGGGCTCAGGGACTTGGGAGTCAGCTAAACAATGCCTCTATGCCCCTGGGCCAGAGAGATAGGAATACCCCCACTTCCAAACCCCAAAGCAACCTAAATGAAAACAGCAAAATTCCCCTGGGATTCAGTAAGGAAAAAAAGCTTAGAAACAACCTTTATATCCCCTATATTAGCTTTTCCTTAGCGAAGTCTGATGAATAAACTTGTCACTGTAATTGTTTCAGAGAAAAACTAATGGATTCTAATACTAGTGAATGAAAGTCTGATTTTTTTTAAAAGCGTATTTAATAGTCTCAGAGTACATCCCCCAAAATATTTATCAATGGGGTGGGGGGTGAGAAGTAAGGTTACAAAGGAGAAACTTGGCAGAAACCACTTTCCTTAACAAGGTAATCATAGTTAACATCACCAGTAATGGCACAAACCTGTATCATGTGCCCTCTAATATGATACACTGAAGTCAATTAACATCACTTTGTGATATTCCTGCCAAAAAAATATAACCTGAACTAAATCATGAGACACTCCTTAGACTGATATTAAAGGGCATTCTACAACATAAAAACACCACACACTTCAAAACTGTCAAGGCCATGAAAAACAAAGAAAGACTGATAAACTGTTCCAGACTGAAGGAGACTACAGACACATGGCAATGCAATGTGCTGTCCTAGATTGAATCCTGGACCAGAAATTTTTCTGTTTTGCTATAAAGAACGTTAGTGGGATAACTAGCAAAATTTGAATAAAGCCTAGAGATTGCATCAATAGTAATTTCCTGATTTTATCATTTTAATGTAGTTCTACACACACATATGATCAAATACTAATAGACTGAAAAAAAAGAAAGGATATACACAAATATTTAGGAGTAAATGTCATTATGTCTGCAATTTACACTCAAAGATTTCAGGAAAAAAACAGTATGTACATACAGAGAGAATAAAGTGAATGTAATAAGACATTAAAATCTGGGGAATCTGGGTGAATGGTGTGCCGAATTGTTTTTTATCTTAAAATGTTAAATCCACACTGTTGAGCACTTTGGTGCATATTTTATGTAAATAAGATTTAATTCTCTGAAAAATCCAAGTTTCCCATTTTAGGACCTTTGTACTAGCTCTTCTCTTCTGAGCTTAAACACCACCTCCTCAGAGACTTCCCCAGGCCACTCAATCTAAAGGAGACCCTACTAACACTTGATCATACCACTCATCATATTCTTAGGATGAATATTGCTTTTATTTGTCTTCCCTCGTTCCCAACCCAGGATGGGAGGGACCATGTATCTTGTTCACAGCAATATCTTCAACAACATAATAGGTACATAAATATCAGTTGCTGCATTTAAGACTGATATGTAACCCTAATTTCATAAACATGAAGTCTTTCATGGATTAACTCTTATATTTAGAGGCACAATAATGGCACTATACAATTACAGGAAGTAACCTAGGTGTTCAACAATTGATTTTAGAACACTGCATTTTGTCAAATGCTATGTGGCACCAGGACTCAAGAAGGTACTGCAGAGGATTCAAAAACTAAAAGTAAAATGTTAACAAAGAATGGTAGGTGCTCAAAATTACTTTTGACTTGTATTATATAGACCCTATTCATGCAATAATTAGTTTTAAAAATAGAGGAACTAATTTGGGTTCCTAAATACAAAACAGTGTGGTAAGGAAGGTAAAATAAAGGTTAGGAAAGTTAGGGAGTAAACTACTATTGCCCTTTTCACAGCTTTACTTTTCTCCCACCCAGAAGGAAACCAACCCCCTGCAACCTCAAGTATAATTCACTACCTTACTTGTCTCAATCTCACCAAAAGAAAGACAAAAACTATACACACAAGCTACCAAACTATGTACCAATACACAAAATAAAGAAACATACAGGAGTAGAGGAGTACTCAACTGTACAGCTGACACTTAAACAACACGTTTGAACCGTGCAGGTCCACTCATGATGGTTTTTTTAACCAAACATGGACTGACAGTAGTATGGTCGGGATGCAAATCCCATGGAGGACTAACATTTCCTATATGCGGGTTTCCACAGGGCCCACATCACAACTTGAGTATACGTGGATTTTGGTATATGCGGGGGTCCTGGAATCAATCTCGTGTATGACTGTAATTTTTTTCACTTATTTACATAACATAAAAACAAGTGTCTACCATGTTATCTATTCTTCAAACTGAGAATGTCATTTCCAATAATAAACATATTTTGTTACAACACATAAAAAAAGATGGATCAATGCCATGAAGTCCATATGAAAAGCATTTTAGTATCTTTTTCTGTTCAAAGCACATTCAACACAAAGTTAAATAAAACAACAAATAAAAATGGCGAGTCACACTAGGTTTTACATTATTTTGGAGCTCCTAAATTATACCAATACCATGGGTTTATTTACTTTAGAAAAAATATATATCCAGAAACACAAGATGACAAGAGATATGATAGGAAATAAAGGCCTATGAGATATACAGTCTGAAAGTCTAAAATATCTGAAGGCAGGAACTTCTAAAATTATTTTTAAATACACTGATTAGACTACAAAAAATACCTTCAGAATCACAGCAATTTTCACACTATCTCCATGAAACAGTAAATTTCTCTCTGCTTATCTTTTCTCTCTTCAGAATACTGGTTGAAAGAACCCAAATTTAGTTGCTCCTTCCCGTGATCATCACACACATGGCAGCTCCCAACACAGGCCCCACGACTTACAGATTTTACAACCCTGGAGCTCAGCTTCAGGAAGGTCTTAGAAAAGCCCACAAGGACTGCCAGTAGCCAGTAGCCCCTCTTTCTCCACAAGACAAGTTACCGAAGGCTGGCAAACATACTTACTCCAGTTTCTAATAAAATTCAGTCTTAACCCGAGTCCTTTGCAAAATCTTCAATTTCACTCCACTAGCCAAAAAGTTTATAGAAATGACTTTCCATGTGGTTTCAAAATAAATCTAGCTCCTCTCCACACTAGTGAAATCTTACTGTCTAGCGAAGCCAACTGATCAAGCCAAGAACGAAGGGTGAAAGAGATACTTAAACTTGATCACGTTTCTGATTGTTTTCGTTCTGCTCCTATTCACCGTTACACATACCAATGAGAAAATTATATGAGCAGTCACCACACAGTCCAGAAAAGAAGATGAAGAAGTCAAATAAAGCACAGATCTCTTGCAGAATTCACCTGTGATATTTGTTAAGAAAAACTCCATGGTGATTTTACATGGCCTCTGAAGTTTTATTTATTTTGGCTTCACTTGCCTAAATAAAACCAAAGTAAATATATCAACTCTAATCAAAGTAATAACACTACCCATCTTAACTCCCACATATACTTGTTCTCCAATTCACTAGCCATCCCCTATAATGCATTCTATTAACATGAAATCTATTCAATTTTTGACATGGGTCAGCCTTTAATCTTTACATATGTCCCTAAGGAACCAATCCAAATACATATTGTGACTAGATTCTTACTCTAAAAGAGCCAAATTGAAGGGTTCTATAGTGCAGTAGTGGGAATGCACTCTGAATTCAAATTCAGATTTGACT
The DNA here is from genome assembly GCA_023783475.1 of Daubentonia madagascariensis. Lineage (NCBI taxonomy): Eukaryota > Metazoa > Chordata > Mammalia > Primates > Daubentoniidae > Daubentonia > Daubentonia madagascariensis. The sequence goes on from JAKFHU010000747.1 coordinate 33,965,768, forward strand.
ATTTCTCTAACAAGCCCAATAAGGCCAGGAGAAACATGTGAAGGCTCAAATACCCTAGAAAAGAAAGCCCTCTCCCTGCAAGTATGGAAAACAGTATGGAGGTTTCTCAAAAAACTAAAAATATAACTACCATACAATCCAACAATGCCAGTACTAAGTATCCATCCAAAGGGAAGGAAATCAGAATACCTAAGGGATACATGCACCCTCATGTTTATTGCAGCACTATTCACAATAGCAAAGACATGGCATCAACCTAAGTGTCCTTCAATGGATAAAAGGATAAAGATAATGTGGTCTATATACACAGCAGAATACTACTCGGCCATAAAAATGAATGAAATCATGTCATTTGCAGCAACATGGATGGAACTGGAGGACATTATGTCAAGCAAAATAAGCCAGACACAGAAAGACAAATATCACATGTACTCACTCATATGCGGGAGCTTAAAAAGTTGATCTCATGGAGGTAGAGAACAGAACGATAGTTACCAGAGGCTGGGAAGGTGGCAGGAGGTGAGCAGGGGTATGAGGGGAGTAGAGAGGTTGGTTAATGGGTACAAATACACAGTTAGAAGGAATAAGTTCTAATGTTCGATAGCAGAGTAAGTAGAGTGCCTATAGTTAACAAAAATGTATTGTACATTTCAAAATAGCTACATGGAAGGACTTGAAATGTTCTCAAGACACAGAAATGATAAATGTTTGAGGTGACAGATATCCTAAACACCCTGACTTGATCATTACATATTATCTATGTATATAACAAAATATTACATGTACCCTATATGTACAATTATGTATCGATAAAAAAATTTAAAAATTTTAAAGGTAAAATTATAATCACAAGAAGAGAAAAACACCACTTGTACTCACCATCAAATTGGTACTAACTGATCAACACCTACGTGCACACGTGGAAATAATATTCATCACGTGTCAGGCAGGTGGGAGCGGGGTGGAGGGAATGGATAAATTCACACCTAATGGGTGCAGGGTGCACTGTCTGGGGGATGGGCATGCTTATAGCTCTGACTTGGGCAGTGAATAGGCAATATATGTAACCAAAGTATTTGTACCCCCATAATATTCTGAAATTTAAAGTTTTTTTTTAAAAAATTGCAATCAATTCCATTTTCTTCACCTCTAAAAGGAAAAAAAGGCAGAAAAATCTACTTTTCATTTCCACAGCCACCCCAACCGTCAGTAAACACCACCCTGATCAGTCAGCAGCCATTAAATATCAAGGCAAGATCTCCACCAGCAAAAGACACTCATTGAAGGCTCAACTGATAGCATTTTTTAGCAATAAAGTATTTTTTAATTAAGATTAAAGAATTACACTGTACTCTAAGTATAATACAATTATAATTTGTCAATTAAAAACAATATTAATAAAAAATGTTTTAAAACAGTATCATGTAAGTAAGACACATCTGTTAAAGTTCAACATAGGTGAATTTATTTATTTTTAGACAGGGTCCCACTCTGTTGCCCAGGCTGGAGTACAGTGGCATCATCACCACTCACTGCAACCTCAAACACCTAGGCTCAAGAGAGAGATGCCCCTGCCTGAGCCTCCTGAGGAGCTGGGACTACAGGTGCCCACCACTACGCCTGGCTAATTTTCTTTTTTTTTTTTTTTGTAGAGATGGGACCTCACTATATTGCTCAGGCTGGTCACAAACTCCTGGCCTCAAGCAATCCTCCCACCTCAGACTCCCGAAAGTGCTAGGATTACAGGCATAATAAGCCACCACACTCAGCCTAACATTGTTGAATTTAATGATGACTTTTGGTCAGAGCTTTTAAACTATTCATAAAAAAGGCTTTCTCAGCTCATCTGAAAACAACCAACAGGTTTCCTCAAAACTACATAATACAAATAGTTCATTCACAGGCATCAGGAAACAAATGATAAGATTTTAGAAGACCAACCATTCTTTCACAGCACACTGTCATTCTTAGTCAGAGCCCAGCAAAACAACCACCTGTTTCTTCCCTCTGATCGAAAGCATTTCCTTCCTTCTTATTCTGGCTTACCTCTACCTCGGGCTCGTTTGCCACGGTCTGAAGGTTTGTCCCCTTGATTGCTATCAATTCCATTTTCTTCACCTCTAACTAAGAGAAAAAAAGAGCAGAGAAATCTACTTTTCATTTCTAAACCTCCTGTACATAACCTTACCAGACACCTATTAAAAGTAAGGAATAAATGACAAAAAAAAAACCCTAATAACAGGCTAAAATTTAAACATCAGGTTTAGAAGTGACAATAACAAAAGTGGCTAGCTTTGAATGATAGCACATCATGCTTAATTAAAATAACATCAATTTTTCTTTCTTTTATATAGATTTGCTATCCTAAAGTGAAGTTTTCCCTTCAAAAAAGCACCTTCACTATGTAACTATGTAATACACCACAGAATTTACTCATTAGTTAAGTTCAAAGTCTGGAAAGATACAGAATAGCAAACTAGTAATACCAAAGAAACATTGAATCCCTGGAAAAATTAAAGTATAAGAGATGAGTTTTTCTAGGGTGCTGTCCAGAAAATGCCAACAGTCTTTTCTTTTCTTCATACCTATATTGGCATAAAATTAATGACTCAATATAAAACAGAAATTTTATGAGATATTGGCATGTCTTGCCCCCTCACCTCTTTCAGGGCTTAACTCACATGAGTTCTCAGTGAGGCTTTCCTTGGCAATCCACTTAAGTTTGTCAAATGTGGGCCCCAAATTCTCATCTCTCCTGCCTTTGTTTTTCCCCATAGCATAGTTGCTATATAACATTAAAATATTATATTAATACAAAATACTTTACTTCTCTTTTGTACTGTTACATCCCACTCTACCTTCATTAAAAAGTGTTTTAGGAGGGCAATGATTTTTATCTGTTTTACTCATTGCCATATGCCTACAAGAATTCCCACTACATAACAGGGACTCAAAAAATATCAGGGAATATATGAGCTAGCAAAAGTCTCTAGGGTGATATGTCAAATATTTATTTTATTCATTCATAATTTAGCTACTTTGATGTAAGTCCACAGCAGGCAGGGTTGTTTTTTTGGTAAATGGTGCCAAAACCTGGGTCTAATAGAAAGTATTGAGAAAATCTTGCTTATTCAACAACTTTCCTCATAATCTAACCCATGCCTATATACCATAAGTGTCCATAAATTGGGAAAACAAAACAGGTACATCTTTGAATGACCCCACAACACACACACACCCCCCTTTAAAATTAGAAAATGCATTTGATTCATAAGAGAAAGCAATCTTAAGACACACTACACGACTACCTACGTACAGCCCAGGTCAGTGCTGATATGAAACTGTATCAGAGGTTCTAACGAACTACTACTCGGTTGCAACTCATTACCAGCCCTAACTAATAGAACAAATATTGCACTGAAGAAGTGGATTTATGGGCATTCTTTGGACTAGTCTTCCAGCTTTTCAAAATGCATGAAAACTCATAAGAAAAAGTTAAGGCGAAAAGCCTGCACTTACACTCTCTGCCACGATTGCCACCTCTTCCTTTCCGGTTGTTGTTTCCACGTGCATGACTTGCTTCTCTCTCACTTCTCTTCTCTCTATTCTCTTTGTTTTCTGAACTTTCCTTTCCAAAACTCCTCTTCTTTCCTCCTACGGTCTCCCATGAAGTCTATCAAAGAGAAGAGTTGTTACTTAGAGTTGTCATTCAAAGTGTGTACAATGATTAAGGGCACATGTATGTATCTTTCAAACCTAACTGCCCACAGCTTACAGCTCACTTGCCTATCATTTTAATTCTTTTCCATATAGTTCTACTTTCTTGATGATAAAGATGACAAACCTCTTGTTCCTGTTGCTAAATAATTAGACCTATCAGCTGCCCTGACAATATGCTGTATGTTTTCCTACCACAGCCCTCTTCTATGCAGATTTAGAAATAATGTAAATGTCATTTCCCCAAACTCCTATTCCATGCCACCCCTCGTACCGCTGTAGTAGGCCTTAAACCCACGAATACATAGAGTAACTCAAAGCTACAAAATTACTTAGAATGATGCCCCAAAAGCTCCAGGAATGCAACTTTGCATATTCAATTATCCAAAGTCATAATCTAAAAAAATTTTAGGGTAGAAAAGTAAAATTTTAGGTTGGTTTTGTTTTTTGTTTTTTTTTTTAAAAAGCAAATACCCAAAATTTCAGTCTCTAAGAATTGTTCTAATAAGAAATCAAATAATTTATACAACCTCCCTTTCTCTACTCCTAACCTAATGGTGATACCATATCTAACCATATCATAAATATACAAATTGCTGAAAAAAGGAATGAGATACTACATTCTTGAATATAAGTGAATATAAGAATATCAAGCAGGGTATATTAGAGGGAAAGCCCAACATTGGCCCAATAGTGCCTATTTGCTTTTCCACAATCTACCTTATTTCACAGGGATTTGAAGTTATTCAATCCCAAAATTAGAGTCATAATTATTTTAAAATTTTAAAAATCTGATCAAAAAAAGAAAATAACATTGTATATCCAAAATAAACATAAGCAACAGAGATCAATAAACTAAAATTCACATGATATAGCTGAATTGTTTCCGAACAGTGGAAGCGAGCTTCAAAACACTTTTTTCTTTTTTTTCACTTTTTTTTTTTTTTTAATTTCAGAATATTATGGGGGTACAACACTTTGGCTATATATACTGCCCATGCACTGCCCGTGTCAGAGCTACAAAACACTTTTTTCTAATGGAGTTTCTAGACTTCTCCAAACCTCTGATGAATGTACATATTTATGTTAAAAAAATACGTATTAAAACAAGTTACTTTCCACGTCTAAGATTTGATAAAGATTAAATATATTGACACCTCATAGTTAAGGTGGAACAATCAGGTATTGTAATACCGTTCAGGTGACCATGCACCTATTGTAACCTTCCTAGAAGGGCAGCTGACAACAGTATCCAAATTTCCATTAGGATACACTCTTTGACCCAGCAATGATATTTCTAGGCCCATATGCAATGAAAATAATCTAATAATTATCTAAAACATTTCAGTAGAAACAAAATGGTCAACAGTATAAAAAGGATGGGAGAATTCCCAAAATATCTAACTTAGAAGACTATCTACTCTACTACATCCATAAATGGAGCAGTATGTAGCCATTTAACCAGTTATACAGGTACACATAGAAAGAGGTCCTTGATATAACTAAAGCAAGCTATCAGCAAATAGCATATGGAATAGGATTACATTTTTTAGTTCAAATAGGAACCTGCGTATATACTGAAGAAAGTGGTAGAAGTCATCATCTAAGTGAAGTTGTTCCGTTGATTTAAGCATCTTATCTTTCTGAACTGCTTTTCTAATTAAAGAAAACAATAAAGCTTATTTACTCCAGAGGAAAAAAATTCCCATAGCATACAATCTCAATTTATTAGTTTGCTAATATGAATAAACTAGACAACTTTGTAAACTAGAATCCAGTCCTCTTAGGTTATCAAAAGAAAAAGTAAATCCCAGAGGTACTGGAAAAATTATACTCAGTAGAGTTAGCACAAGGTATATGCACGTGAGTATGTACACACGTGTACAAAAATGTTTTTTTTTTTTTGTTTTTTTTTTTTAAAGAGACAGGGTCTCACTCTGTCACCCTGGCTAGAGTGCAGTGGCATCCTCAAACTCCTGGGCTCAAGTGATCCTCCTGCCTCAGCCTCCCAAGCAGCTGGGACTGCAGGCATGCACCACCATGCCTGGCTAATTTTTCTTGTTTTTTTGTAGAGATGGGCTGTCACTAGGTTGCCCAGGCTGGTCTCAAACTCCTGGCTTCAAGCAATCATCCTGCCTCAGCCTCCCAAAGTGCTAGAATTACAGGCATGAGCCACCACACCCATTCCAGTTTCTTCAATTTAAAAAATACAAATGAAATACTGTACAATCTCCACACAGAAATCAAAAATTTAGAGCTGACACCTGCCTAGTGTGGTTTTAGTTGCACCCTTCCTAAAATCAAAGGGATGAGCTCTAATCCATCTGCACATTCACCAAACTTTAAGGTTAAAAAAAAAAAAAAACCACACACAAAACCCAATTGAAATAAGAAAACCAATATATATTTTCTTGTTATATGTATGTCAAACTGTCATGACAATGTGTGTACAGTATTCACACATAAGGAAATAGGTACACCAGCAAATACTGGTTTTCTGTTACTCTAGAGATATAAGGAATAGTCAGAAGCGACAATTCAGATGAAGAAACATTAGCAGTGGAGCCAAAAGATGTTTTTCAGGAGGTGAAAATACCCACAGGCCCAGAGAATTTTGGAAACTGTGTAAGGCTGGAGTAGATCACCAAGTTCTCTTTTGAGTCTTCCAATTCTATGACTTTATGAAGAAATCATACACAACAAAAACAGTCATATCAGGTTAGTGTTCTTTCTGGAACTTAAGACAAATATGGAATGGCACCTATAATCCCCTCCACCCCCACCCCCAACGCAGGTGAAGGTAAAAATGGAGACAAATCTTAGCAATGCAAATCAATTAATAATACTTACCGTGTCAGAATTCCCTTCCAGCAATATATTGATAGCTTTATTCACATCTCCATTACAGTCATGCAGGGCCACTATGCATTCATCCTGATTTTTCCCCGTCACTTCCATAAGCTATTGAACATACCACAAGATGGTTAAATGGAGCCAAAAAACGGCACTTGATATTGATTTTGAGATTCTTCTATACAAATACAGAAATTATGTAATCCATCTACATAAAGATGGCCTCTTCCAGATTCTGAGTTTACAATGGGAATACATTTACATGTTTTTTTTTGTGGCCACTCCATGTTCCTTCATTAATACTGGCAGCGTCAAACTACATCAGTCCTTCTCCAAGTTGAGCAAGTATCAGATTATTAGTAAGTACATATACACATACACACACACATATATACATACCAACATTCTCAGAATAGGCAGAATCAGGTATCTGACTACTGAAACTTAGTTCAACGTCCCAGGAGTCCTACACTCTGAACTACTAAAATATTAAGTGGAAATATATGAGTACGTGGCCATAATTCACAGAAAATCTAATCCAAATACTTTACACAGAGAAAACATTCCATACATTTGCTATCACTGCTCAGAACACTCCACATACATACTAAGTTACAACATCCTAAAGTGTCACAAGTAGAATTCTGTTGCTATCTCAAAACACACTCTCCTAGACAGATTATTTTCTCAAGGAGTTTAAACAGGGTGCTATTTTTGAGGTAATAAAAGAAATCTCAGCCCATTTTCATTAACAAGGGAGACTAAACTACCTAGAATTTTCATCACTAGAACAATCACAAATTAGGCACAATGCAGGTTTCTCAAGTATCACTGAACAAATCTATTCTTTTATATACATATATATATATATATATATATATATATATATTTTTTTTTTTTTTTTTTTTTTTTTTTTTTTTTTTGGAGACAGGGTCTCACTCTGTCGCCAGGGCTAGAGTGCAGTGGCATTGTCATAGCTCACTGCAAACCTCAAACTCCTGGGCTCAACCGGTCCTCCTGCCTCAGCCTCCCACCAAGTAGCTGGGACTACAGGTGGACACCACCACACCCAGCTAATTTTTCTATTTTTAGTAGAGACAGTGTCTCACTCGTGGTCAGGCTGGTCTCAAACTCCTGGCCTCAAGTGATCCTCCCTCCTGGGCCTTCCAGAGTGCTAGGATTACAGGCATGAGCAAGGCACCTGGACTATTTTTTAAATATACAGTGTGTCCCAAAAGTAACCACACATAGGGAAAATGGGAAATTGTAGCTAAATTTACTCTTATTTAGAAAATATTCATTACAAAATTTTACACAATTTTTTCTTTATATGGAGACTTTTGGGACATCCTGTATTTTGTGTTTTAACCACATTTAACTATTTTAATATGTACTAGCTGAAGTTCAAAACAGCTTGACCCCAATATTTCAAGTGATTTGTTTATGGTTACAAAGCTAATTCATACCAAAGCCTGTCTAGAACCCAGGTCTCCTGATCTCATAATCACAAATCTTTACGCTACACCATTCAGCCTGTTTTCATCTTTTCATTTCATCAAACAGCAAAAGTTCTACATACTCTACAGCTTTCCAGTGGTTCACTCTTTGGATATCTATTAATAAATTATCAATGATCTGTACTAACTGAATGTATGCCACATACAATTGTTAAGATGCACAGTCAGCATCAAAATTTACCCAGTGATTGTATCCATAAGAGAAAGAAATCAAGTTAGAACTTAGATCTCTGAACTCCTGGACCAGTATTCTATTTTGTGTATCTGCTATGCTATTCAGATAAAAGGCTATATATATACAGAAGTACGTCTCAAATTGTACACACACCTCATTCCAGATAAGGAATTCTATGATTTCTGATAGATTCTTTTTGTGGCATTCCAAAAAAATTACCATCAGCCTAATACAAGCAACTGTAAGAAAGAACAAAGAGTATACATAGTAAAGTGCTAAAGTGCACACTGTGGAACACTTACTCCAAAGAATAATTATTGGAAGACACCTACAAAGGGTTGGAATATCTGGCACTGAGGTAGGGATTACAGCTTGGTTTCTAGAATCCTGATTGGAAAAGAAGTCAGTAAAGAAGGGTTTGCAGCAATTAAGATTAATTTATCAAAGACCTCTCATTAAAGTTTCAAATGAAGACACTGCCCTAAAATTTAATCTTATACTTTTCCTACTAAAGTTTAGAATCATACCCATGTTTGAAAAGGCACTTCAGCTCTCCCATAACATGAGACAAAATTTCCTGAGAACACACCGAATGTTAAATATACTTTCTATACACAGTTATAAAAAATGTCAGTGTGCTTTCAGAAACATCTACCCCAATGTTCACATGTAAACACAAGTAATTTGGAAAGCATCTACTGTCAAAAGGATGAAAATATTCAATTCCTTCACCTGCCCACCAACCAAGGTACTTAATCACAAGTCCAAAATCCAATATACTGATATGAGTTAAGACTAAGCTAGAAGCATACTCTAAAACTAAAATCTCTAGTGAAATGATCTTTTTAAGCATGATATGGATAGATTACAAAAATGATAATATCCTTCACCAGAAACATACCTGTTTAACTTTAGTTTCAAAATCTGAATCATTCTTATCAAAGATCACTTGAGCGAGACGCATCTGTTCAGCTGTTGCCTGGAAAGCACACACAACTGTTAACGATTTGAGTGCAAAAAATGTAAGTTAGGATTAAATAGATAAAGCTCCCAAGTATTAACACTACAGGGCGGGCGCGGTGTCTCACGCCTGTAATCCTAGCACTCTGGGAGGCCGAGGTGGGAGGATTGCTTGAGCTCAGGAGTTCAAGACCAGCCTGAGCAAGAGCGAGACCCCGTCTTAATTAAAAAAAAGGAAAAAAAAAAAAAAGATATAAACCAAGTATTAATACTACAGGACTATAGTAATAGAAATACTGGTTAACCAGAAACACAAAACAATCTTGCATTTAGGCCTCTCAACTGTATATGACCTATTCCTATGGGAAAAATGAAATTAAATAGCAAAAAGGACCCATTCCTTTGGCCAAATGACCTGAAGTTCTTGTTCATCTTAACTGGCTATGTGGCTTATTTGAATTTTCTTTCCTCTGGGGGTTTGGGGGAAATTAGCACAAGAGAAAGTAGAAAAACAAGAAGCAATGGAAACAAGTGTCCAGACACAGGCTTGGAACCAGACCTGGTGTCAAAAAAGCAAAATCTCCGCTGTCAGCTCTAAAAAGGTATCCTTGTCAGTTCTGAAGAAAAAAGTATGTATTTTTAAACTATTTTTAAAGTACTTTAAACTATGTTTACTCCTCCTTAAACCACAATTTTAAAAAGTTTTTAATTTAAAAAAAAAAGAAACTTTCAAACACTAACATTAGTCACCTATGCAGAAAACTCTCTTCCAGTTACTTTTTTCACTCAAAATCCTTTTTTTAAAAAAAAATCAGGCCAGGCGGGCGCGGTGTCTCACACCTGTAATCCTAGCACTCTGGGAGGCCAAGGTGGGAGGACTGCCTGAGCTCAGGAGTTTGAGACCGGCCTGAGCGAGAGAAAGACCCTATCTCTACCAAAAATAGAAAAAATTAGCCAGGCATCATGGCATCTGCCTATAGTCCCAGCTACTTGGGACACTGAGGCAGGAGGATCACTTCAGCACAGGAGTTTGAGGTTGCAGTGAGCTGTGATAATGCCACTGCACTCCAGGCCTGGGTGACAAAATGAGACCCTGTCTCAAAAAATAAATAAATAAATTAGAATATTTTTTAAAAAGGTTACTCTTTTGTGGAATGACTTAATGGTAATGTGCCACTTTGGTTTCTTAGTTTTGACAAAGGCACCACAACTATGTCAACGGGGAAATTAGGTGAGGGGTATATAGGAATTCTCTGTACTACCTCTATACAACTTTCTAGTAAATCTAAAATTACTTCAAAAGTTTTTTTTTAAAGTTGCCCTTGTTAACTAAAGTCTATACCAACTCCCAACAAAAATATTTTAAAAAGCTAAATGGTTTACTGAATGATCTTAGACGAAAAAACCACAGGAACTAATGAATTGTTTTTCTTCTCAGCTTTTAATGCACATTCATTTCAAATAATCCTGAATAAAGTGGGGGGGAGAGTTGTTGGCATTTTTTGAATTGTAAAACATTTCACAATGCCATTCCAGTCCATGTGAGTGGGTGATTATACAAACTCCAACCGCTTAGGCCTAAACAGGCCTATTAGCCTGTTCATTCCAACCTATGCCTGCTGTGACCTCAGTTTAACTGCTGCAGCACTGCTACATTACACCCAGAAAGGTATCTGTAAAGAAACTCAGTGTCCACACTTGTGAAAATGTTACCTGATCCTTCTCAGTATATATAAGGGCCTTACGTGCACTCTCACTGTATCTACCTGCACATCAGATAATCATTTCCCTGACCCACAACAGAGAAGTCCCAGTGCAGCAGACAAAAGGAGGAGTGGCATGATAACTGAAGGAGGTGACAAGGAAACCAAAGGGGAAGAGGAGCTCTTGAAAGATGAACTTCCACATTATACATCTGGGTTTGTAGTGATGGCAAATAAGTAAAAAATACAGAGAGACAAATCTCTAAGTAAAAGATTTTCTTTGGGAAAAATATATGAGAAGTAGGATTTCAATCCAGGACATACATACAAACCAGGGTAGCCTCCAGTATGTCTGATGAACAAAGAGAAGGTTAGGGGTTTTATTAGAAAGAGAAATGTTAGGTATTGTTTTGAAAGAAAACTCATTAGCACTAGGGAATTTGGGGAGAGCTGACAAGCTCTGATTAGTATGTGAAGGTGGTAGGTAAAAGTCGTATTAGAGTCACAGCAGCTGCCAGGTAAAACCGGTGTTAAAGTCATAGCATTTCGGCAGCTGGCTTGTGATATAATCCCTGGGCGAGCACTTTTTGCCCTTAAGTGTTTTCCCCCCTTGGTCTCTCAATTCTAATTTAGTTGGATATGATAAGATAACTCCAATTCACATAATCAGTTTTCACAGAATGAATGAAATCAGAACCTTGATGCCCCTGTTGCTAAAAACCTACATGAGTAATTTGCCCATTTTCTCTAATACCAATACCTTCTGCTCCCAGAGTCACAAACCTAAAAAACGTACCTTACTAATTATCCAGCACATTTATGCAGTCTTGCTCCAGTCCAAGGACCACTGATACTCACCCCCTTCCTACTATAAATATTAAATTTTCTAAAATTACAACACTTTTACACATCAAACACAAAAATTAAAGGAATCCACAAAGTGATAATCTAGTACCAAACCTATTTATTTGGTACTTATATATCTTTCTCTTTTATCAAAAAAATACTTAAAATACTACTAACTAGGGTCACTGGCTCTCACACACATAATTTACTGTAAATATCTATATCAGATTTAATGGCTACATAACAATCCACTGCACAGGTGTTTTTACAAAGTTTTATTACTATATAAACACTACAGAGATTCTTTGTTTTTTTTCTTTCTTTTTTTGAGACAGATTCTCACTCTGTCACCCCAGTAGAGTACAGTGGCATCACTGTAGCTCACTGCAACCTCAAACTCCTGGGCTCAAGCCATCCCCCTGCCTCAGCCTGCCAAGTAGCTGGGACTACAAGTGCACGCCACCACACCCGGCTAATTTTTCTATTTTTGGTAGAGATAGGGTCTTGCTCTCGCTCAGGCTGGTCTCAAACTCCTGACCTCAAGCAATCCTCCTGCCTTGGCCTCTTAGGGTGCTAGGATTACAGGTGTGAGACCCCACACCTCGGCCCAGAGAGTCATTCTTATAGCCAAGTATGTATATACATCCATGATAGTTTCCTTAGAATAAGTACAGAAATGTAAAACTACTAAGTCAAAGAAATGTCTACAAATTTTTAAAGGAGTTTCATACCATCTGCTCAAAAATGCTCTGCACAAAGACTGTAAAGATGTATACTTTTTTTTAAATTTGAGGTTGCAGTGAGCTACGATGACGCCACTGCACTCTAGCCCAGCGACAGAGCAAAACAAAACAAAACAAAAACAAAATTGACAAATCTTTAGCTAGAACAACCAAGAAAAAAGAGAAGATTCAAATTATTAAAATTAGGAATGAAAAGGGAAACATCACTACAAACTTCACAGGAATAAAAACAACTATAAGAGAACAGAAGTAAAAAAATATATGCCAACAAATCAGGTAAACCTAGACAAAATAGACAAATTCTTAAAAAGACAAAACTTCTGCAACTGACTCAAAAAAACCTGAAAATATGTAACAGGTAAAAGGACTGAACTAGCAATCAAAAACTTTACGAAATGAAGAAAGAAAAATTAACACCAATCACCAATTCTTCACAAACTCTTCCAAAAAACAGTCAAGGAACACTTCCTAACTCACTCTAGGAAGCCAGCATTATCCTCATACCAAAAGCAAAGACATCACAAGAAAAGAAAACCACAGAAAAATATCCAAATATCCCTTATTAATACAGATGAAAAATCCTCCACAAAATACCAGCAAACCAGTAACATAAATAATAATACATAATAAGGATTATTATACACCATGACCAAGTTAGGTTTTTCGCAGGAATGAAAGGTTAACATCTAAAAATCAAATAATGCAAAACACCATTAAGAGAGTAACAGATAAAAACCACCTGATCATTCCAATAGACACAAAGAAAGTATTTGACAAAATGTAACACTGTTTTCATTATTTAAAAATTCAACAAATTAGGAACAGAGGAGAACATCCTCAACCTGATAAAGGCAACTATAAAAACTGACACCTAACATCATACTTAATGGTGAAAGAGGACTAAAAGATCAAGAACAAAGCAACGTTCTGCTCTGGCCACTTCAATTCAACACTGTACTGAACAATTAGATAAGCGCAAAGTCCCTAGGCAATTAGACAAGGAAAGGAGAATATATGACATGAACTAATTTTGTATGGCTTTAAAATAAAAGATACATACATACATATATGTATAAACATAGGAAAAAATACTTTTGCAATATGCATGCAATCTTGAGAAAAACATTAAAAAGTGTCATACAGAATAGGGCCAACTATCTTTGGGTCATTTCATTAACTTCTAATGAAAAAAAAAAAAAAAACCAGAATAGGGCCAACAACAATCTGGTAAACAATCATTATGAATTTGTTCATCTGTGAAGTGTTATCTTTCTACGATATCAAAAGTTTCCTATTTTTAAAACTATGAAATCACAAAATAGAGCTTCTATTTTACTGCTAGAAAGGCTCCTAGAGGTAATCCAGTTCAACTCTGTACTGTGCCCCTATGTAATTTACCCAAGCTTATGCTGCTTTTTAATGGCCCAAGCCTCCTAACTACCAGGAGTGCAGTGTCCAAGATATCAATCACGCTGCCTCCCAGGTAGGGAGGAAGCTATTTTAACAGTCTAAGAAGGCAGCAATGAGGGTCAAGGCTGGTGTGGTTGCCTTGAGAAGGAAAAAATGTAAGGGGAAACATTCTGTCATTACACATTTTAAGACTGAGGAAAGTGACTAAACACATACAAGGACTGGGAAGCTGGGAGAACAGAATTCACATTAGAGACATGGGAAACCTACGAAGAGTCTGACACAAAAAGTACACAGAAAGATGAAAATGAGAGCTGGAGGCAAGAGACTGACAAGGTGAGAGCAGTCAGTAGTATATAAAAGAGAAGCACCAGAACCCCAAAGCAGGCAGGATGTTTGCACAAAGAAAAACTTAAAACAAAAGTCAGCAGCATTTCCTAGGATGAGGGTAATGTTCTATATCTTGATAGGGGATTGGTTTACATAGGTACATGCATTTGACAAAAAAAGATTGATATACTTACAATGTGTATGTAAATTTCAACTTAAAAAAGATTATAAACAAATATTACACTTCAGTTAATGATATGCATGCTGAAGCATTTAGGAGTAAAAGATAGATCTATGTCTTTACCTTGAAATGCACTAAAAAATAAGATAGAATGATGGCTGGCTTAATAGACGTGATAAAGCAAACATAGTAAAAAGGTAAACGATACCCAAATAGGTATGTACTATACAACTCTTTCAACTTTTCTTTATGTTTGACCATTTTCATAATAAAATATTGGGGAGGGCAGTTTCAGCAGATCAGAAAAGGAGCCCTGGAGGAAGGCCAAAAGAAAAGGCTTGGAGAGTGAGCGGTGGACACATTAAACAAGATAAAACAAAGAAAAAAAAATCCAAGAAAGTGAAATTGAGCACTCATTCACTCGCAGCATGGTAAGTATTATTATAAGAATGTCCTTGATTCAAGACATTTCAGACAGAAAACATCTCATGTAGAAATGTCACAGAGTACAAGATAGACCAAAGCCAGGGACTCTTGCTAAAATATTACTGAAAAACAAGAATGAATAAGTAATGGGGCAGGGAGGAAAACAGCAACAAATGAGGGCTCTAAAGGCAGCAATATTTAAATTCGAAAACTGCCTGAGAATTGTCCCTGCATTGTAAATGTACACAATTTACAAAAACAAAGAAACTCTCCCTGACCCTATTAAAATATTAACAAAAAAAGCAACTGATGAGTAGACAGAAACTCACTAAAGGATTTACGCTGAATGGTTATTAATAATAGCATTTTGGCCAGGCATAGTGAGGGCACGGTGGTTCACGCCTGTAATCCCAGCACTTTGTGAGGCAGAGGTAGGAGGATCGTTTGAGGATTGAGGAGTTCAAAACCAGCCTGAGCAATATACCAAGACCCCTGTCTCTACAAAAACAACAGAGTGAAACCCTGTCTCCATTCAATCAATCAATAAAAGCATTTTGCTCTGAGGGATAGTCTGGGGCTTATACATATTTCTATATTTTCACTGTGATACTGTTGCCCCCGTACATTTCTAACTATAAAGTCACTATTAATGTGTTAATATGTAAGATAAATGCCAATTACTGATTTATTCAAAGACTTAGTTTTTTCAGCTTATGGATTATGATTCATATACTCTTTGCATTTCTCTTCAGTGATATAATGCTAGCATATTTATGAAATATAATGGCTTTTAATCAGAACTTTAAATATTTTTTACCTTTGTAAAATACCCTACCACCTATCTTAGTCAACAAGAAAATTACTTTATATGATACACAATTCAATAAATATTCGATAAACAAAGCCCCAACATAAATCAGGGTATAATAGGGAAGTTACCAGGCTGAGCTCTAAGAAGTGTCAAGAGGTCTGTACAGCTTGGAAAAAAGAGGAAAAAGCAGGATCAATTGCTAAATTCTAAGTTAAAAAAGATTAGTGTACCCGCCCCTATGATAAACATTTAGTGACATTCACCAGGCCAACTCACAAGTTGATAAATATCTTGCCAAGGAAAGCACCATTACCAAAGCTTTTCCTCTGTATCTCTCATCCATTCACAAGGCTTATAATGAGCTAAGCTGCTTTCACAGTGGAAAATGTGCTGACAACTTTTCTAATGAAGCCAAATGTTTTTTACTGAATCTGTCACCCAGAAAAATTTGGAAAATTTAATGAAGCAGGATTTTTAAAAATCATTCTTATGCTCACCACCAAACATAAACATTATTAACATAGTCTAGTATGTTATATGCTATAGGTTAGTAGCCTTTTTTCTTTAATTTTCAACAGTTTTGCTATGATTTTGCATATTTTTCAGTTGATCGGGAACCATGTATTTTCCATGACATTTTATACCATAATTTTCAAATATTACTATAATCACATAATTGTAATTTATGTGGAATATACAGTAAGAGTAAAGGTTACCATTTCCTGATCACAACCTCATGTAATTTCTAACTCCTAATAACCATCCTGCAAAGTAAGTATCATACTACATTTTATATTTTAAAAAACTGGACTTTGTATCTCCAAGATACTAGCGAAACACCACTTTAACCAAGTGATAAAACTGATCACTAACATACAGGACAAATTTATATCCTAAACATCATCATATGATACATTATGAACAGATCATCACTTCTATAGTATTTCTACCAAAAATGCATAACCCAATTCTAATCATAAGGAAATACCAAACAAACCCAAATTGGGAGACGTTGTACAAAGAACTGGCCTGTATTCTTCAAATGTGTCAATGTCATGAAACTGATGAATACTTCCATATTAAAAGAGACTAAAAGGTGGGCGTGGCGGCTCACACTGATAATCCCAGCACTTCGGGCCGCTGAGGCAGGAGGATTGCTTGAGGCCAGGAGTTTGAGAACAGCCTGAGCAAGAGCAAGTCCCTGCCTCTAAGAAAAAAATTAAATTAAATTAAATTTTAAACAGAGATTAAGAGAATTGATACTTGAATACAATGTATGATTAAGAACTCAATTAGCTAAAAAGGACATTATTGGGACAATTGGGAAAATATAAATAAGGTCTGTAGATTAGATAATAAATTAATTTCAGACTTTTGATAATTCTACTGTGATTAAGTAAAAGAAGGTCCTTGTTTTTTAAAAAATAAACAATGAGAAATTTAGGAAGCACCTTGTCTGCAACTTATTCTCAAAAACTTTAGGGGGATAAACTGTGTAGAAATGAGGGAGAAAAGGATAAAGTAAAATGTGGTAGAAATGTTAACATCTGGGGAATCTACAAGAAGGGTATTCAGTAATTCATACTACTCTTGAAATTTTTCTCTAAGTCTCAAAGTATGTGTTTTAAAATAATTTGAGGTACAAGCCTGAGCAACATAGTGAGACTACCAAAAAATTTTTAAAATTCAAAAAATTAGCCAGGCGTGGTGGTACACACCTGCAGTCCCAGCTACTCGGGAGGCTGAGGCAGGAGGATTGCTTGAGGCTGGGAGTTTGAGGTTGCAGTGAGCTAAGATGATGCCACTGCACTTTAGTCCGGGTGACAAGAGTGAGATGAGACACTGTCTCAAAAAAGTAAATAAAAATAAAGTAAATAAATAAATAAATAACTGAAGTTCAAAGAGACTTAAGTAACTCCTCTAATTAGTACGAAACCCAAGACCCAAACCCAGGTTTATATAGATTCAAAAGGAGTTTATCTTGGAACACCTCTACCATTAGACCATTAGACATTAAGAATGCCATTAACAACGCCAGGCATGATGGCTCATGCCTGTAATTCTAGCACTTTGGGAGGCCAAGGTGGGAGGATCACTTGAGGCCAATTCAAGACCATGCTGGGCATCATAGCAAGACCTCATCTCCACAAAAAATTTAAAAATTAGCCAGGCATTGTGGCACATGCCTGTAGTCTCAGCTACTTGGGAGGCTGAGGCAGGCGGATAACTTGATCCCAGGAGTTTGCAGTTGTAGTGAGCTATGACGACACCACTGCACTCTAGCCACAGCAACAGAGCAATTAATTGGATTAAACTGGATTAATGGATATATAAACATCATCAATTTTTCTAATGTATAATACTGTTTTATTGAAAATTTTCATAATACTTTTTATATAAAGGAAAATTAGAAACGGGAGGACCTAGGAATCATTCCTGCAGCTCAATGGGCAGCCTTTTCTTCTAATTAGGTAAACTGAGCCATCCCCCAAAGGACCCAGGGGTAAACCATAAGGACAACCTTTGGGGAAAAAGGGAGTCCTCCCTCCACCAGTCTGGAGAATTTGATTCTCTGGAAATCAGCCCGAAGACTTGGGGAGGCAGGGGGTGGGGGAATACTGAAACAGTTTAGATTCCTAACATTTCATTTGATTCCTAACATTTCATTTCCTTCAAAAGCTCACACATTTTTATTTCTACTGACTTGATAAACAAAAAATTAAAATATCTTTGTTTTCCTTTATATTTCTTTGATTATTAGCAAGGTTGCACCTATGATTTCTCATAACTTATGTATTTCTTCTTTGATAAAAGACCATTCACGAAACAAACATTTTCTTAAGTATTCAGACATAAAAGGAGGGCCTGGCCCCAAAAGTCCAAATTTCCCAACACTGGATAGTCTTTCTTGATCAGTTTGTGAATAAATATCTATCAGGGTCAGCATATTTAGGAGCTAGCACAGACAGCAGACATGTCTGTTAATTACTAGCAAAACACAAGGCTAACCTCACACTGAAAAATTTAATGCAACAATTAGAGTATATTCACTATGTCCCTTAACATCAACAGAGCACTTGGGTATGAATGATTATAAAAAAGCACTTGTAATTAACTATAAAAGTATAGTCAAATCATCAATCTGAAATTATGATGGACTGGATATGGTTTATTTACCTATTTACACATTGCCTCTGAAAAAGGGTTTGCTAATCCAGTCAATAAGACATACAAGATGTTTGGGTCATAATAAGAAAAAAATTAAAAATTAAAAATTAATAAATATATATATATATAAAAGATATACAGAATGCTTGATGTTGCACCAGGTACTGTGCTTAGCACTTTACTTGAAGTATCTCACTTCATTTAAAATAATAATATAAACAAATTGAGGAGGGGCTATTTAACATGAAAAACTTTATACAAATGGATCTTGATAATTAAATGTCATTCCAAGATTAAAGCACTCTTCCCTGTGCCCAAATGAAAAGGCAGCTTTTTTTTTAAACTCTCTTATAATCCAGATACTTCACTACTTCAGACTATTACTTCTCCATATACTTTGGATTTTCATATTATATTCCAGGGACACACCTAAATTAATAATAAGGAAAAAGAGATGACTTAGAAGCTAATAGGTAGCTGGAAAAAGTTCAGGATTAAATAGTTCCCATGGAACAACATCCAACTATACCTGAATCAACGATATTACTTATTTCCTCTTTTTTAACTACCTACTTTTTAAACACAAGGTCCAAAATCTTGAGGTTTCCTACAAAGGACAACCTTACATCATGTGTTCTCCCTTGATTTCCTTAATTCTAAACAACACAAACAAGAGTTGCACAAAAACCTACCTGTACCACTGGTTTCTGTGGTTGTACTGCCTGTGTCGCAGAAATCTGTGTTTTTTCCCGAGCACCTCGGCACCGGTAACTGCTCACTGAAGTCATCATACACAGTATATACAAAATAACGTATGTGCAAAATAGAAAATCTGTAAGAAAGTAGGAAGGGTAAGCAAAACTTCCAAATCATAGTATAAGGCAAGCATATATCATTCACGGGAAAGGAGGACACATGAGATAAAAGGTAAAAGCTCTCCAGAATACAAATTCTCAAGAAGCAGCCCTCTAGGATTTTAAATTTTGCTGGTAGCTATTTTTTTCTTCTTCTTCTTTAGAAACAGGGTCTCACTGTGTTGCCCAGGCTGGAGTGCTGTGGAGTGATCATACCTCACTGCAGCCTTTAACTCCCGGGCTCAAGCGATCCTCCCACATCAGCCTCCTGAGTAGCTGGGACTACAGGCTCGCACCACCACATCTGGCTAATTTTTAAAAATTTTTTGTAGAGACAGGGTCTCACTATGCTGCCCAGGCTCATCTCAAATTCCTGGGCTCAAACAATCCTCCCATCTCAGCCTCCCAAAGTGCTGGGATTACAAGTGTGAGCCACCACTCTTGCCCTATTGGCAGTCTTAAATCACTTTTACTAAAGCAATCTAAAAGTCTATGGTTTATGATCTTAGCAATTCTAAACAAAAATCTCAAGTACCACCGATTTTAACCAGCAACCATTTTATCACTATATGTAATTATTGCTACATGCAGTTCTAACTGCCTGTTCCCACCTACAGCTGGTATTTGAACCCAAAGGCAACATTACATCCAGCCAAGATTTTTCCTGGCAATAACCCAATTCAAAATATGATGTCAATAAATAAGCTACAGGCCAGGTGAGGTGGCTCAAGTCTGTAATCCTAGCACTCTGGGAGGCCAAGGCGGAAGGATCGCTTGAGGTCAGGAGTTCGAGACCAGCCTGAGCAAGAGCAAGACTCCATCTCTACCAAAATTCGAAAAAATTAGCCTCTGCCAAAAATAGAAAAAATTAGCGAGGCATGGTGGCATGCGCCTGTAGTCCCAGCTACTTGGGAGGCTGAGGAAGGAGGATTAATTGAGCCCAGGAGTTTGAGGTTGTGGTGAGCTGTGATGATGCCACTGCACCCTACCCAGGGTGACATAGTGAGACTCTGTCTCAAAAAAATAAGAAAAAATTAAAATAAATAAACAAGCTATACCTAAAAGCAAAAACTACCAGGAAACAATAAAACTTCCAAGGAGAAAAAATAATTGTGCATATAATTTTCTTTCATTTAACAAATATTTATTAAATAGCTACCAAATACCAAGCATATAACTAAATATAATATGTCATCAAAACACGATTATAAGCTGGGCACAGTGATGTGCACCTGTAGTCCCAGCTACCTGAGAAGCTGAGGTGGGAGGATTGCTTGAGCCCAGGAGTTTGAGACCAGCCTGGGCAATATAGAAAGACTACATCTCAAAATTTCATACCTATTAGGGATAACTATGATACTTCTTTTTTCAGTTTTAAAACACAGAAAGTGTTGGCAAGGATGTATAAAGACTGGAATCCTCATGCACTGGTGATGGGAATATAAAATTGTGCAGCCACTAGGTAAAGCAGTACGCAGTTCCTCAAAAACTTAAAAATATAACGACCATATGATCCAGCTATTTCACTTCTGGGTATATACCAAAAAGAACTGAAAGCAGGGTCTCAAAGAGATATGTGTACTTCCAAGTACATAACAGAATTATTCACAACAGCCAAAAGGTGGCTGAAACCCAAGTGTCCATCAATGGATGAACAGATAAGCAAAATGTAACACATACATAAAATGGAGAATTATTCAGCCTTAGAAAGGAAAGAAATTCTGATATATGCTACAAAACAGATGAACTTTGAGGACATTATGGAAAACAAAATAAGCTAGCCACAAAAGAACAAATACTACATGACTCTACTTTATATGGGTTATCAGGAAGAGTCAAATTTACACAAAGAAGTAGAATGGTGATTACCAGGGGTTAGGGAGAGGGAGGAAAATGGGGAGTTGTTGTTTCATAGTTATGGACATTGTTTGGAAAGATAAAAAAGTTGTGAACATGGATGGTGGTGATGATTGCACAATAATGTGACTGTACTTAATGCCACAGAACTGTATACTTAAAAATGGTTAAAATGGTAAATTTTATGTTATGTGCATTTTACTACAATGAAAAAAAAAAAACAGTACAGTAATGCCTAACGGTTTAATTTCCAATATGGAATTCTACACTCAACAAATATACCTATCAATTTGAAGACAGAAACAAGTTGTTTTTCCGTATGCAATATCTCATGAACTCTCTCAGGAAGCTCCTGGAATAAACAAAACAAAAATGAAAACAGAAGAGTAAACCAATAAAGAAGCAGCCATGCACAAATGACACCATGAACTGCCTACCACAATCCACTAACATACTATTTCTCCATTGCTGTCCTCTTGTGGAGAGGGCAAAAAGCCAAATACTCATTTCCCGGCCTCCCTTGTAGCTTGGGAAGGCCGTAGGCCACTTTTCTGGAAATTCATCTGAATATTCAGAGCACTTTTATTCACAATCCCCAATATTTAGTAATAACCCAAATGTCCTTCAACAGTAGAACAGATAAACTGTAGCACAGCCATATAACTCAGCAATAAAAAGGAATCAGCTATTGATAAATGCAATAACATGGGCTGGGCGCAGTGGCTCACACCTGTAATCCTAGCACTCTAGGAGGCTGAGGTGGGAGGATTACTACTTGAGGCCAGGAGTACGAGACCAGCTTGAGCAAGAGTGAGACACTGTCTCTACTAAAAATAGAAAATATTACCCCAGCGTGATAGTGCACACCTGTACTGCCAGCTACTCAGGAGGCTGAGGCAAGAGGATCACTTGAGCCCAGAAGTTTGAGGATGCTGTGAGCTGTGATGATGCCACAGCACTCTAGCCGGGGCAACAGAGCCAAGGCTCTGCCTCAAAAAAAAAAAAAAAGCTGTATATGACACTCTGGAAAAGATAAAACTATAGGGACGGAACACAGATCAGTGGTTGCCAGGAACTGGGGGATAACAAAGAGATCCAACACAAAAGAGAAGGAATTCCCCCAAATGATGATGAAGAGAGATCAAGATGATAGCTGTGGGGCTGAGCACAGTGGCTGACACCTGCAATCCCAGCAGTTTTGGGAGGCTGAGTTGGAAGGATTTCTTGAGGCCAGGAGGAGTTCAAGACCATCCTGGACAACACAGTGACACCTCACCTCTACAAAAAGATTAAAAAATCAGCCAGCTCTCCAGGCAGGAACAGGGAAAAAAAAAAATAGCCAGCATGGTAACCTGTGCCTGTAGTCCTATTTACTTGGGAGGCTAGGGCAGGAGGATCGCCTGAGCCCAGGAGCCAGAGGCAGGAGGGGGGGAAAAAAAAAAAAAAAGAAAAGATGATAGCTGTGCAAGAGGCCTATAGAGAAATCAAATCTAATTAGCACAGGTCAAGGGAGGGCTACCAAAGTGATGCCTCCAAGAAAAAGCTGAGGATAAAGTTTTTGAGCACTCAAAGAAGTTAACGTGCACATATAAAAGTATTAGTGATAGGTACATGGAAATCTAAGCAACTGAAAGAAAGACAATTGTTAAGTCCAAAAAAGGCAAAAATATGTGTAAGAACTCTATTCATGGCTCAGCTGTGAACAAGATTTATATGATAATAATAATACAAACGGTGAACACTTATCTAACCAAAAATTATGACATAACAAAACTAGGAGGATAAAAGAGAAGTAAGTATAAATATAAAATGGGGAAAAAAAGGAAACTATAGTATGCACATGTTATTTAGGAACATGGACATAAATAGTAGAAGAAACACTAAAGAACTGAATGTAACTGCCTGTAGACAGTGAGATTCAAGAGCAAGTCAGAACAGGGTAAGGGATTTCTGTGTACATATAGAACCAGGTTTTGTAAATTTTTTAAATTTAAATATACTATGTTAGTTAAGCACCAAGATAAATGTTTTATATACACAACGATCTGTAATCCTCAACCACCATTCTATAGAATGGGGCCTAATACGCAAAACTAAAACTTGGAAAGAATCTACGTAGTCCAGTAACACATAACATGATAAGTCTTAATCTGCTTATTTCCTAGGGTATAAATCCTACAAACCAAATTAGGTACTAAATTATGAAATAACTGTTCCCTTCATAATCCCAACTGGCAAAAGAGTGGCATGCGCCCAGGCTGGAAGATAGAACAATTAATTACCAGAAACAAGCCACACAGGATTCAGCTATAGACAATGCAGTCTCCCAAAGCACAAGACCTGTGGCTAGGGACACACTTTAATTTACAGCCCATCAACAGAGTATCTCCCTAACTTTTATTAACAGTCATATAGTCAGAAAAATAGCAATGCTGAACAACATGAACATTTAAAATAACACGGAAGACTTTTTATATTTTTAAGAATTTTACATTATGGCTTGAATCAAATGTTCATTGGAATTCTGCAACTAGGAGGTCACTGGTGACACCTACGCGTATGATTTTGGTATACTGAAAAAGCCAAGGTGAGGGAGCAAGAGATAATGCAAACTATATCTGCAAGAGGTGGTAGCTACAACAGGATACAGAGCATCAATGTGGAATTTGCAAAGATAAGGCACAAGGAGCAACTCTAATACACTACAAGCCCCATAAGGACAGCAATTATATCTATTGTGTAACCTTTGTTCTTCCAGGGCCTAACACAGGATATGTGCTTAATTTAGTATATATTTACCAAATAAAAGAAAGAAAAGGGATCCCTCTTTTGAGTCCAGCAGAATGAAGAAGACGCAGCTAATTTAGGTAGAGAGAAAGTCAACGAGTTGCTGTCTCAATCTGCTTTCTAATTAAAATCTGCAGAATGAGTACTAATGAGTTGAGTGGGGAGGTATGTAAAAACAAAGTTGTAATTCTATAAATATGGGCTACCAAACAAGTACAAGCACAGGCTGCTCACGCGTACCATCTGGAGGCTGAGCGAGGATCACTTGAGGCCAGAGTTGAACCTCGGCAATGCAGAGACCAGCTGTACAAAATAAAGTCCCAGCATGGCGGTGCATGCCTGTAGCCCTAGCTACTCGGGAGGCTGAGGTGGGAGGATCGCTTAAGCCCAGGAATTCAAAGGTGCAGTGAGCTGTGATTGTGTCACTGCACTCTAGCCTGGGCAACAGAGTGAGACTCTGACTCTTATTAAAAAAGAAAAAAAGCAGAGCACATACTTTAGAACATCCGCATTACTATATAGATTTTTTTTAAAAGTATAGCACACACAATTCTGTACCATACATAATACTTGATAATGATAATAAATGTTACTGATTTATTTACTTACTATATACTTTTTATTGTTATTTTAAAGTGTACTTCTTTTACTTACCAAAAAAAGTTAACTGTAAAACAGCTCCTTCAGGCAGGGCCTTCAGGAGGTATTCCAGAAGGTATTACTATCATAGGAGATGACAGCTCCCTACATGTTATTGCCCCTGAAGACCTTCCAGTGGTACAAGACATGGAGGCAGAAGACAGTGATATTGATGATCCTTACCCTGTGTAAGCCTAGGCTAATGTGTGTGTTTGTGTCTTAGTTTTTAACAAAAAACTTTAATAAGAAAAAAAAAAATTTAATTTTAAAAATAGAAAAAAGTGTGTAAAGTATGTAGAATAAAGATATAAAGAAAGAAATTGCCTGGGTGCAGTGTCTTAGGCCTGTAATCCTAGCACTTTGGGAGGCCGAGGCAGGAGGATCACTTGAGGTCAGGAGTTCAAGACCAGCCTGAGCAAGAGCAAGACCCCATCTCTACCAAAAATAGAAAAAATCAGCCGGGCATAGTGGCGTGGGCCTGTAGTCCCAGCTACTCGGGAGACTAACACTTGAGCCCAGGAGTTTGAGGTTGCAGTGAGCTATGATGACACCACTGTATTCTATGCACAGGGTGACAGAGCAAGACCCTGTCTTTAAAAAAAAAAAAAAAAAGTAACCAGGAGCAGTGACTGATGCCTGTAATCCCAGATACTCAGGACCCTGAGGTGGGAGGATCACTACAGGCCAGGAATTTGAGGCTACAGTGAGCTATGATTGTGCCATTCCACTCTAGCCTAGGCAACAAGAAGACCTTATCTCTAAAAAAAATTTTTTTAATAAAATAATAAAATTTTTAAAAAACAAAATTAAAATGCAAAGCTTCTGGACCATTTTAAATTTTGGCATAATAACCTATAAGTGTAACAGTAAATAATTCAAATAGGCTGGATTATACTGACAAGCCCTTAACTTTCTACCAAATCCATCTAAAATATTCCAAAACAGGCTACAGGTTTCTAGGATTACATTTCTTAATACTTTTTATATATCACTTTCCTTTGAATTTTACAGTACTTATAAGCAATTTATATTTTAGTTAATCTATTATCCATTCCTTATCTGGCCTGCCCTAACTTTAACATTATAAACAAGTTAAGACCAAGTATTCATATGATGTGCAACAATATTCTCCTATTTATAAATCTTACACATTTCAGGTTAAGGAAATGACATTATACTAACATTTCTAGATACCATTTGGATCTGCATGTCATAAAATTAAGAGAGAGAGACTAACTTTAATTCATCATACCAATTCAGGCACCACAAAGAAAATTATGTCCCTGAAACCTACTTTAGCTAAAAAAGGTCTGACAAACTTTTTCCTTTATTAGCTGCCCTAATATTATTTACTTGTTTTTTCAATAGGTCTGCTAACTGGATTGTTAAAGGCCACAAACATCGTATTGCATTGTCTTTTACATTATAATAGCAAATAACCAATTAACTAGAATATCTTACTGCTCAATAGGCTGGTCTGAAACTTTTTGCTATGTTTGAATCTGCTTCTCAATCAGTGAATACACATTTTGCATTTTTGTGCTTAACAACTTTAGGATTTTGTTGGTTTATTATTTTGGTTGTATTATAAAGAATAAGGTTAATTGTTTTGCCATGATTACATTATTTTTCAAGCTTACTCTGTGCTTATAGTTCTCAGATATGAATAAATGCACATGAACAAATATACTTTTTTTTAAAACTGTGGGCCAGGCGTGCTGGCTCATGCCTATAATCCCAGCACTTTAGGAAACTGAGATAGGAGGATCACTTGAGGCCAGGAGTTCGAGATCAGCTTGGACAACATAGCAAGACCCTGTCTCTACAAAAATAAAATTTTAAAAATTAGCCCAGCATGGTGGCCCCTGCCTGTAGTCTCAGCTACTCAGGAGGCTGAAGCAGGAGGATCATCTGAGCCCAGGAGTTAGATAGAGGCTGCATGAGCTATGATGATGCCACTGCACCCCAACCTGGGCAACAGAGCAAAGACTCTGTCTCTGAAAAAAAATAGATAAAAACAAATTGTGAAGCTTTACACAAATGTAAGGCATATTTGTATGTCCGACATGAAGAGATTTACTTGATTATTTCTAAAATCACCTTCAGTACTAATACTCTGCATTTCTACCTTATGTGTCTAAAGTTAAGCATTCAGTCAAAACCTGCCTGGTTGAGTGGTACTCTTAGGGTACCTTAAAAATAAAATCATCAGTAGTTTACCTCCAGGTTACCAAACAGTTCTGTTGATTGAATTATGTGACTCTTTTCCCACTCATCTTTTGAATTATTTATTCCTCAGTGCCCCCATTTATGAAAATAATCTAAGTACGTTAACAAAATGAGACTCTCCTTATAGGAGTGCCATCTGGTGATAAAAATCTGCATGTACAGAAGGAATATACTTGACCTAAGTTGAATGGGTGTACAACTGAATTTTCTGATTTACAAAAAATGACTTTTAATCTTCACAGCTTCACAATTACAACCAAACATTATTTTGGTATAATGCACATGAATCCTCACTTGTCAATGAGGAAAACCATAAACTCTCTTATATTTCAAACTATTAATATTTTACCAGTTCACTGTTCTCAGTAAAAACATTAAGACTTTATATCTCCATTCCAATTCTTAGTATAAAATATTCCATATCGAATATGTAATTAGGCTATAAATAATGGCCCCATTTTCATTGTTGAACTAGAATAACTGCTTTGTGAAACATGAAAAGAACATTGCTTGCTTTATGATGTTTGAGTATTGTTTGGAAATAACAGTTTGTCTTTTTTAATTATGGTTTACTGCTCTGGGTTATATATTCATAAATTGCTGTTACTATAAAAGGCCCTTGGCTTAAAAATTGCAAACACATTTCCTTAAAAAAAGAAACTTAAAAGTAATAATAATGGTCCCAGAACATGCAAAGATGCATGCTTAAACAAATTCAGACTAGCTTGTTTTCTGTCAGTTATGGCTCCCCCACAGTAACACAAATGTCAGAATAGCTGATTTCCTATTCAGAGAGAATGTCTTAATGTTTCATCTCTGGCAACAAAATTTCCAGAGATGAAACTGAAGTTTTGCAGAACAAGCAAAGGGGTGGGGTGGGGAGGGGTGACTAAAATCCTCTAAAATATATAAACAGAATGCATAATTCAACAACCAAATTTTCTTATGTTAATTTTACATAAAACTTTTGAAGACAGTGAATTCATAAATCAAGGTAAAAGCGTAAGTTACCAAAATAATCACCACCACCCTTAAAAACTGTTACCACCAAGCCAAGCAGGGTGGTGCACATCTGTAGTACCAGCTACTCAGGTGGCTGAGGCAGGAGGATCACCTGACCCCAGACGTTCGAGGCCAGCCTGGGCAAGAGAGACCCCATGTCTTCAAAAAAAAAAAAAAAAATTGTTACCACCACTACATTGTGAAAATGACTAGGGCGTAGAAACTAGACTACAAAATCAACACCTTCAACTCATATACTGTCATATGAGGAAATTCCATGTCCTCTTTTTCTGGAAACAGAGCTGTGTGTAATAAATAGGAATGCTTGTACAAGTACCCAGTTGCCAAATCACAGGAATTCAGTTTACACTTGTGTTTCATCCCTACTCTATCACTCTCCACCCCACAAGAGTTCTACTACCCTGGAATGGGTTCCAAGAGAATGCTTAGAATAGAAACAGACAAGAGCAAGAGATTCTAAAAATAATCCAGTAGAAACTCAAACATACATATCTCAGGTTCTTGAGCTGCAGGAAGGAAACACCAGGTTATTTCAATCTATCCAAACAAATTTTAAAACCCATATTTACCTGACCTCATTCAAAGTAAATTAAGGATGTGATTTATTTTAACACACGTAAGAACTGCTGTGACATTTTTAACTTCTTTAAAAACAAAATCAGCAAAATACCATATAAAGCTTCCTAGATTAAAGTGAAAAGTGGTCTAAATTAATTGTAATATAAGGAAAGTAAACCAGCAGAATAAGCAAACTTGACCAAACTAATATAAAGATTTTCTCTGTAGAAGAAACATTTTTAGAAAAAGTCTAAAATGCTATTTTTTTTCAAAGACTCTTTTGAAGATAAGATACCTCAGTGAAACAGCTGCCTTTTTTAGTGATCTCAGTTTAGAATGAACTGAAAATGGCTGACTTAATAGGCACCTGTATTTCTGTTAAAGCTTATATAAGCAAATAACACAAATACATAATAAGGACCCTAACTTTAAGGCATGAAAAAAAACACTGTTGGGTAAAACTTATCTAAAAACCATGTAATAGCATCACCCAAAAAGAAAAACAAGGGCACATTCCATCATTCTGAAAAGTTACAGAACACGTCTTAACAACATGATGTGAATAGGGAAAACTTCAATAGCCATTTAATAAAATTTTGAACAGATCATTAAATCCCAAATTACAGACACATACCACATTTATTCAAGATACCATCACCAAGTGCCAGGATCGGAAGATACCTCCAAAACCATGACGTGGACACATTTGTGTAGAGTATCTCAGTTGCCGCATAAAATGAATTTACATTCCAGGAACAGCAAAATGAATGCTTTTTTTTTCCAAACCGGATATAATTAATCCAGACATCATGAATTACTTAATGGGCTAAGGGCTTAACCACTAAAAATAGGATACACAATTTATGTTCAAAAAGCCAAGTCTCCATCAAGAATGCCCACAGAGATGTTATTCACTCAGTCATGAGGCCAGTGGTACAGAGACTATCTCTTAGAGTGTCAAGGATAGTCCAGGTCCATATTCATCTATATATGAGAGTTGTCTGGAAAGTATGACAGCCCTCGTATGTCCATGCATTCCCAAAACTAAAACCAATTAAGTAATGATGATAATAATAATAGCTGCAAACACATACTATTTACTATGTGCCAAACACCATTCTAAGCACTTTATATCCACAATATTAAGTCATCAACCTTTCCAACAACACCCTGGAGTACACACTATTACTCGAATTTTACAGACAGCAAACTAAGCTAATAAGTGGTAAAACCAAGATTCAAACCGAGGCCATCTGACTCTACAGTCTGTGCTCTTAACCCCTATGCTATGTTGAAAGGTTAACTATTCTATTACAGATATACAATAGTGCCCAACTCAGCTTCCTCTTCTATAAAGCAGCGTAACTACTGTTGGCATCATCTGCATAGCTCATACCTGCTAAAAAAGATCCGGTCTGGGCCAGAATTTCACCTAGCTTCCCAAGCCTTCAGATACCCATAGGAGGTCCCTTTGGGTCTATACCATGTTTTTGTGACCAGTTCTGTTTTGTTATTTTTGTTTAATTTCCAAACTGTGTTCTTGCTTTTTCTACTAAGAAAATACCTATTACTCTCAACCTTTTTCTACAGAAGAAGTTCACCTATTTATTCCTGCAGAAGACAAAATTGGTTTAAATTAAGAATCTTGGCCAGGCACAGTGGGTCACACCTATAATCCTAACACTTGGGGAGGCTGAGACAGGAGGATTGTTTGAGGCCAGGAGTTCAAGACCAGTCTGAGCAACATAAAAATTTTTTAAAAATCAGCCAGGCATGGTGGTGCATGCCTGCAGTCCCAGCTACTCAGGAGGGTGAGGCAGGAGGATTGCTTCAGCCCAGGAGCAGTGAGCTATGATGACACCACTGCACTCTAGCCCAGGCAATAGAGCGAGACCCTGTCTCAAAAAACAAAACAAAACAAACAAAAAACAGGTTTGGGAGTCAGACAGACCTGGAAAAAAGAATTTCATGTCATTTGGGAGGCCCAGACTAGCCAGCAAGAGGAATTCCACACCCCTAATCCAGGAGAGAATAAGGCAGCCAGGGTGCCAAGGAACTCTCAACCATGGGACCCAATTCCATGCAGCTCAACTGCTTGTGCCCACATGCCAGGAGATGACCAAGCTGGTACTTTTATTCTCCACATCTGCTAAGGGCAGGGTAAGGCCTCTAGCAAGTAGTGGACAAAGTTGAACTCCCCTATATCCACGCTTGGCTCACAGGGAAACCACAGTGTTATCTACTATCCCATGTATATAACTTGCCCATGGTAAAGACGAGTGCTGGTAAACTCAAAACATTACAAGACATCAAAATTTGTTATAGTCACGTTTCTCTTTCAGGTTACCTAAGGTCAGGGAGGGAAAAGTATTTAATTGCCTATAGCTGCTTCCGTACATCTGTCCTATTTCTATCCTGCTAATTTCTCACCTCTAAACCCTGTCTTTTCCCCAGCAGCTACCTGGGATTCTTTGCTCTCCAATCCCTTGAAAAATACCTCAATATTCATAACCAGTCTTCGCCACTATTTCTAACAGCCCTGTCTCTCCAAAAACAAAGCCTATACTATACAGCATTTCACAAGATCCATCAAGTTATAAGAATACTGTATTTTAGATTACATTCAAACAAGTACCTTTCAAATAATACCAGAATGATACCTTCATTACAGGATTACTACTTCATAGACAAGGGCTAGTAAAGGGTCTGTTTAAAAAAAAAAAGACTGTAACCGGATCAAAATAGAATTTCTATAAATCATCCACTTGCTAAAACATAATAGGTTCCTCATAAATCCAGTAATGATAATTCTTGTTAAACACAGACAAATTATCTAGGTTTTTTTCCTGCTCCACTTATATCAGATTGTTTGCCTTCCTATGCATCATCTTCTGGACTTGCTCCCCCAAAATCTGTATCTACTCACATAGACAGCAGCACATCTACAGTCTGCTTTTTGCTTTTAATCTCCATTTCCAAAAGCTTCCAAATTCCTCACAGGCTCTGGCAACAAAGAATTACTAAATAACTATGCTACTATCTCCTGCCATGTTCTTATTCTATGGTTGCACAGTGGGCTTGAGGAACCAACAGAATTGTAAAACAAGTTAGGAGTATAGAAAAACCACTCCACGGAAACTAGAAAGCCTCAACCCAGGTTTGTCAGCAGATGCATTAGCTAAATGTGTCATTCTATCCCTGCCCAAATGTTAATAGCAACAATATCTCAAGAAGCATCAGGAGTTTCTCATTATTGAATGAAGTTTAAGACCCTGGAATAGCGGATCACTATCCATCACCAATCACCATCCCTGGTTGCAGAGTATAATCACTTAGGAAACTTGTTTTTAAAAAAGAAAAAAAACAAATGCAGGTCCCATTAAAATCAGAGTTGTTCAGAATAGGACCCAGACATCAATATTCTTTTTAAAAGTTCTCCAAGCAATTGCTAAAAAGTTAAACATAGAGTTACCCTATGACCAAGCAATTCCACTCCTAGGTACACACCCAAGAGAAATGAAAACATATGTTCACCCAAAAATGTGTATGTGAATATTCATAGCAGCATGAGTCATGAAGTACAAACAACCCAAATGTCCATCAACTGATGAATGGATAAAAATGTGGTATATCCATACAATGGAGTATTATTCAAGTAGTAAAAGGAATGAAGTTCTGATACATGCTACAACATGGACGAACCGTGGAAACATTAAGTGAAAGAAACCAGTCACAAAAGACTACTTATGTATATTTTATGATTCCCATAGAGATAGAAAGTGTATTAGTGGTTGCCATTTCTTTTTTCGGTGGTAAAAATGTTCTGGAATTAGTGATGTCTGTACAACCTTGTGAAAAAAACCACCAAATTGAATAATCTAAAAGGATGAATTATATGGGTATATGAATTACATCTCAATTTTTTTTTACAAACATTCCAGATTCCGAATGTGCATCTAGAATGTCAAGCCACTACTCTAGAACAGTGGTTCTCAGTATGGTGTCTGGATCACCACTATCAGCATCACCTGAGAATTTGTACAAATGCAAATTCTCAGGGCCCACCCCAGACCTACTGAATCAGAAATGCTGTTCAAACAAGACTAACATTTGAGAAACAGTGCACTCAAAGAAACTTAGATGAAAATTTCATCCAGTGTGGATTAAATTAAAAGATGAGAAAGATGCAAAAAGTATACTTTCACTCTATTTTTACCCATTCCTATAGTTTGCATACGGTTTGTCCCCACCAAATCTCATGTTGAAATGTGATCCCCAGTGTGGTGGTGTTCGAAGGTGGGGCCCTAATGAGAGGTGTTTGGGTCATAGGAGCTGATCCCTCATGAATAGATTAATGCCCTCCCCCTCAGGAGTGAGTTCTCACCCTATTAGTTCCTGTGAAAGCTAATTGTTAAAAAGAGCCTCTCTCTTTCTTGCTGCCTCTGACACGTGATCTCTGCATGTGCAGGACCCCCTTGCCTTCCACCATGAATGGAAGCAGCCTGAGGCCCTCACCAGATGTCCAATCTTGAGCTTTCCAGCCATCAGAATTGTGAGCCAAATAAACCTTTTTTCCCTGCCATAAATTATCCAGCCTCAGCTATTCCTTTATAGCAGCACAAAATGGACTTAGACACCCATATAATAGTTATATGGCCATTATACGAATTACAAAAAAATACAGAAAACTGGAAGGAGAAAAAAAAAACCACCTATAGTTCCACCATCCCAAAATAACCACTGTTAATAGTTTAGTGAATATCCTTCTAGTGTTTTCTATTTGTTTTACATCATTGAGGTCCACTGGAAATGGGTATATCATGCTTTTCCCACTGAATGTTAACCAACTATTATGTAAAAGCAAGGCAGCAGTATAATTATAGCACCTCAATTATCCTGTTCAGCTGAAGAATCAAATCAATATTAATGGGAGTACAGAAGCAAACTCCATAGGGGTCAAAACTTTTTTGGTTCCAATCTTTTTTGACATAAATGCCCCTAAAATGTAGTACCTATTTCTCTTCTTTGGCAAATACAGTACAATAAACATGATTTAACTTTTTCTGATTCTATATCAGTTATTATAATAACAATGTGATGGGTGATACAGGAAATTAGCATGCATCTATTTTAACTCTAGAACATATCTATGAACTTGCTTCCTAAGTAAATTCACCACATCCTTGTGTTTTCTTTCTTGTCCTTGACCTCTATCTCAAAAGTGGCAGCATTTATGTATCTGCATGACTTCTGCAGAGAATATGGCTACTTCCTCAAAAAGTTTCTGAACCCAGGAACAATGTAATCTTTCAAGTTTTGGGACTTTTTGGGGTCATTTATGTAAAAACCATCTTCTGGCCAGGCACAGTGGCTCACGTCTATAACGCTAGCACTCTGAGATCGCTTGCGCCCAGGAGTCTGAGGTTGCAGTGAGCTATGAGGATGCCACTGCACTCTACCCCAGGTGGCAGAGCTAGAACTTGTCTCAAAAAAAAAAAAAACAAAATAAAAAAGAATAACTTTGTGTCTCTCCTCCTAACTGCTACAAATAAACTACCAGTCAAGGCCAAAAAAAGATACAATTATCATATGGCAATCAAAATAACAGCAAATCCTAATAAAATTGAACTATGAATTCAAAATCTAAAGTGTTTTCACAAGAGAAACAATTGTAACTTCAGGAATTTGACCATACTTGAGGCTATAGGAAGAACCCAGGAAAAATAAGGCTCTGCCTCCCCACCAGCTCAAGGAAGCCTTGCCAAATACCCAAGCTTAATTTGACAGTGCTTTTCTGTCACTGCCAGCAGTATCCTGCAATCCTAATGCAGTGGATTCAAACTGTGTCTGTCTTCCCACCAGAATGTAAGCACCTAAAGAACAAACACTGTGCATTATTCATCTGTGTCCCAGCAGCTAACTTCACTGACAACTGGCAGCACTAAATCTTTGTTCAAGTGAATCCCTACAGACCAGCAGGTATCATTTGCACGGGGGGACTATCATTCAGCCCTAATCTGTAATATCTTGAACTCCGAGCATTTCACAAAAATAACAGAATATACTACCTGAAGTTTTTATTCATATAATAGTTTGGCCTCATTCCCATACATCAAAACAAGCTTTCATCAGTATTTCAAACCCTGGAGTCTGCACGCAGCAATAGAGTATTTTTAGGCTTTCCAAAAGCCCAAAAAAAAGGATACTTATCCTACAATAAATCTGCAATTTACTTAATATTGGTGAGAATTATTTGAACTAAATCACAGCAGTAGTTATGTCTTATCAGATGATCTGACTGGCAGTTATGTCCAATAAATAATTGTGAAAATAATCACTTAAGAAATAGATTATCATTCAATAGTGTACTTCAGTGACAACATATAAATACAGAAACCCTGATTGGACGGGAATAAAGACTATAAAAAGACAATTTGTACACAATTGGAAAAGTCTGAATGTGAATTTATATCAGATATTATTAATATATATTATATATACTACATTATATATCCATATTCCCAGATATGATTATGTTATTGTGGCTTTTTGTAAGAGAAGCTCTTTATTCTGAGGAGATACTTGCTAAGGAAATATTTAGGCATAAATGTCAAGACGTTTGCACTTTACTTTCGAATCATTTAGCCTCAAAAGATAATGTATGGTGCTTGCTTCAGCAGCACATATACTAACATTGGAACGATACAGAGAAGATTAGCATGGCCCCTGCACAAGGATGACACGCAAATGTGTGAAGCGTTCCACAAAAAAAATAAATAAAAATTTAAAAAAAAAAGAAAGAAAAAGAAAAGAATGTATGTACCATATTTAGAGAGAAAAGCCAATGTGGTAAAATATTAAGCAGTAACTCTCAGGTAAAGGTATATGTACACGTGTTCATTACTCTTCAACTAGCTTTTATAGATTTGAAAAATCTTTAAGGGGGAGGAAATCAAACAGAAAAAAGAATCAAAATGTAAAAAGGACAGAAAAACACATAGACCAGGCAAGTAGAAGACTAAATATGATGGCAGAAATATATGCAAAATATCTGTAATTACAATAGACATGAACGTTCTCCATGCTCTAGTTAAAAAGCACGTTGTATTAACAAAGCAAAATTCAGCTATGCGGTGTTCATAAAAGATGTATCTAAAACATCCCACTACAACTGGCTGAAACTAAAAATTAAGGCAATATCAAATGCTGGCAGGGATGTGGAAGAACTCTTATCCACTCAGTCTTGATAATTAAGTCCCAAAGCATAGCATATCCACCGCCTGTATCAACTGAACTTCTTCCCTAGACTTCTAGAATGGTATTAGTTAAGTACTATCCTCAAAAGAATTGAGAAAATAGTCACTCAATTTTCTGTGTTCTGTGGTTCAGATGAGGAGACTGAGAACTATACAACGTGGGAAACAGTTTAGCATTATCTAGTAAAGTTACACATACCCTACACACAACCCACAAATTCCACTCTCAGTTACATACAGTCTTGAGAAAATGGACTTTGTTTGTTGGGGGGTGAGGGGAAATGTTCACAAGAAGACAAGTATAATTTTTAATCACAAAAAATTGGAAAGGAGGCTGGGCACGGTGGCTCATGACTGTAATCCCAGCACTTTGGGAGGCTGAGGCAGGAGGATCACTTGAGCCTAGAGGGTGCAGTGAGCTATGTTGATACCACAGCACTCTAGCCTGAGCAACAGAGTGAGACCCTGTCTCAAAAAAAAAAAAAAAAGTAAAGGTTTCCCTTCAGACCACTTAAAACCTTCAAGACAGGTTTATACTTTCTACATATATTTTATACTTAAGGGGGCAGATATACAGACCAGTTCCCATCAAAACACAAGCGCATGAAATAAACCCATTTTTCTCCATGTTCCCCACCATTTCTCCTCAAACAATAAATAAGTCACTCAGGCTAATATCAAGACAGACACTCCTGGTGATCACTGCACAAGCCGCACTAGTTAGCAGGAAAGGGAAACAGAGGTGTTAGTGTTGTTCCAATACAGTTTTAAAGACAACTCCATGTGACTACTGCTGGTCCAGCCCACATTTAAAGAGAAGCCAGAGGAAACCAGAGCAGCAGGAAACAGGCAGGAGAAGCTATTACCACAACCCTTTCCCATGGCCTCATTCCCTCCCATGCACCATTTCCAGTCTTATTTCAATCACAACAAAAACCCTCTTTCTCTGAAAAGTTTCATAATTACTGAGGCTCAGAGGCAACAGGGAAGCAAACAGGGAAATCAGAGCTGTGGGAAACAAGGAGGACAGCCGTGTAAAAAAAAAAAAAAACCTCTCATCACATGTGTCAACTAGCCATAAGTAGGAAAACCAGGAGGGGTAAACTGGCACCAAGTCCAGAAGAGCTGTGTGGGAAACTAATTACCTTTGCCTAA
The DNA here is from genome assembly GCA_023783475.1 of Daubentonia madagascariensis. Lineage (NCBI taxonomy): Eukaryota > Metazoa > Chordata > Mammalia > Primates > Daubentoniidae > Daubentonia > Daubentonia madagascariensis. The sequence continues at coordinate 34,002,966 of JAKFHU010000747.1, forward strand.
TGACAAGAGAAGTCTTCACAGCAATAGGAAGATGGCCCTACCCAAGGTGCTCTGCAGGAAGGTAAGGGATCTTGGTGTACTGGAAGACCCTATCATCTCCAAAGAGTGAAATTTATTCCTTTTCCTGAGATAGATGGGGACCATACCAATGTACCCACTCAATGCCTAGGATACAGGAGAGCTTAGGTATTATGTTCATCTTCCTTCCACCTTTATTTGACAAAATGACACTAAAAAGGAAGTACAAGTCACAGTAAAAAGTGAGGAACATACTAACCAGTGGCATACCCCATGGTTCACCCAAAAAGTTAATTATATGCCCTTCAAATAAACGATGATCTTTAGATACCTTATGAAGACCTTAAAAAGCTCCTAACTAGCCAGATGCAGTGAGACTGAGGCAGAAGAATCGCTTGAGCCCAGGAGTTAAGGCCACCCTGGGCAACATAGCAAGATCCCATCTCTAAAAAAAAAAAAAAAAAAAAAATGATTAAAAAAAATTTTTTTAAAGCTTTCAACTGTTAGGATACACAGGTGCTGGAGAAAGATAGTAAGCCTAAATATTAGCAGACCATATGCTTTGGATATGAGGGAGAAACAATGTCCAATAGAGGTGATAGTAAATGACAGATTATGCCAAACAGGAAATAAAAAAATGTTGATGGGATCAACCCCTAAAGACAGCAAGGATAACAGCCCAGAGTGGTGACAGTTGAGAGATGCCTGGGCAACTAATTAGATTAAAAAGGAGGGAAAGCCGAGTAGGAAAGTGATTTAGAGTGATTTCTTTAAGTGATTTAAACAAAACTGAGTTGTAATGCATCAGTGAAAGAGTAACACTGTATGTACTGTAAGCGCTTTACAGTTTATAAAGCGCTCTCAAACCTACAGTAAAGAAAAGAACTGAGACACAAGCAGACAACAGAAACCACGAGTGAAGAGGAAAACTGAGTCCGAATTGAGACCAAAGCCCTTCAAATGAAAAGAAGAAATACAACTGAACTATGCCTCCGGGTAAGCCGGAAAAGGTTAGAGCGCGCAGAAGTTGGGCTCTAAGAGGGCCAGTCCCAGGACTAGCCACGGGCGTGAAAGCTGGAAAGTGGTCCGGATGGGAGCGACAGCGTGGCGGGTGACCTCCAGAGGACTAGCAGGGACCGAGGTGGGAAAGAAAAACCACACCCTCCAGGGCAGAAACCCGAAGGGGGGAGGGGAAGGCGCCCCCTGGGGCTGGGTGGGGCCCGGCCGACTAGGATGCCGGAAAGTAGGAAGTAGCACTGGGCAACCTGAGGGGGAGAGGCAGGAGAGAGTCCAGGCCTGGACATACAGAACGAGCGTGAAGCTGGCGAGGGAAGCTTGGCCCGGTCCTCACGGGTGGGCGCTGGAGCAGTCTGAAAGAGGTTGGGGGTCCAGAAAAGCTGAACCCAGGACTAGAAAGCGCACGCTGCAGTGTTCAGCGCCCTGGAACAAGGAGAGGGAGAAAGTGGCAATTACCGCTGCTGCTCTCGCTGGACTCAGGACCCGCTGCCGCTGCTGCTGCCGCTGCCGCCGCCGCCGCCGCTCGTTACCTGCCAATGTGCTTCTTACAAAGCGGCGGCGGCGGCAGAGGCGGCCCGGCCCGTCACGTCACCTCCGCGTCACGGGGGAAGGAGGAGCCACTACACGTCGCTCGCGCGCGACTTCCCCGCCCGCCCAGGAAGCGCGCCGTCTTGTCCGGCCGCTGCCCCCACCCCAACCGGGCGAAGCCAACAGCGCGGAGGTGGGGGGAGACAAGGGGAAGGCGCAAATAAGGGAGACTTTGTGGCATTTCTTGTACTCGAAGATATCAGGAGAGTGTTACCCACCGCATCCAGGGTGCCCGCAGCGGCAGTTCCTTGTCGCGCTGTGATGACCTCACAAGGCACCACAGGTTGCCTCCGTGCGGCCGCCTTCCTCCCGTCATGTGATGTAGTCCCACCACTCAAGGCAAACCTGGCCGCCCAAACATCGCACGAGGGGACTACAACTCCCAACATGCTGCCTAGGAAAGGCGCCTGCTTCCGCATCATTTCCCCCCCCCCCCCCGCGGGCTCATAGGCGCACCCCCAGAGACCTTAGTGCTCAGGGAAGGCCAGGACGACAAGCGGACAAGGCTAGCTTCCTGGGACTAACACCAGCGGACGCCGCCCGCCAGGTGCCGAGCGCGGTTGCTGCTGGGAGGTGTGGAGCGGCAGGGGTTGGGGGTTCCCCTACCACGTTCCTGCGCTTGCGCTCCGCCCCGCCCCCTGCGCGGGAAAACGCCAACGGCTCGCGGCGAAATCTGCGGCTCTGAGAACCTCCCCAAGGCGGAGAGGCCTCGCGACTTCAGTCTCGTTAAATGTGGGTTGAGTTTTGCACTCCCAAGCCCCTTCTGCGTGAAAAGACTAACATTTGTTGGACGCCGTTTATAGTCATTTTTATTATATCATATAATCAATCCCATGAGTCTGAGATTGCCCCGCTTTAAGGCTAAGGAAAAAAGCTTAGAGATTGTCTGTGGCTGAAGAGACCCAAACTGGGTTTTGTGTCTCTGAAAATTGAATGACCTTACTTTCAATAAGATCTGACAGGGTGGGCGTGGTGGCTCACACCTGTAATCCCAGCACTTTGGGAGGCTGAGGCCTGGAGGATCCTTTGAGGTCAAGAGTGAGACAAGCCTGGGCAACATAGCCAGACCACACTTCTCTAAAAAAAATTAAATTTTTAATTGAAAAAAAAAAAGATCTGATCGGTTGTTAACTCCAGGAATTAAGTGTAAATAAGATAATGGTTTATAATTGTAGCATAGTGTTTTAGAGTTTAAAGTATTTTCTCAAGTTGGTCCGAGGATTGTGGGTTGTTGTTAAGCTGATTTAACATTGCCTCCCCCCACAACCACGCTTGACTAGCAAAAATAAATAAAGTACTTTCTCATTTACTGGCCTATTTGATCCTTAGAGGTGGCATCCCAGGCTAGTTAGATACAAGGACTTTGCAGTCTCAGCAGGCCTTACCTCAGTTGGAACTTTCCACTGTGATAAATAACTTCACTGAACTGTGAAAATTAAATGAGACAATGTGACAAGCAGTATTTTACCTGCTTGTCACATTGTAAACCCTCATGTGTTTTACCTGCTTGTCACATTATAAACCCTCAATAAATATTAGTAATTATGTTCACACTCTGTTTGTACCCTTTGGGCCCAACAGGTCTAAAATAGAAAAGGAATTAGCTTATACTGAACTTTGTGCAGGGCACTATACTAATCACTAACTTGCTAGTTACTAATAGACCTGTTTTCTGTTAAATTACTTGAAGTAAAGCAGTTGAAACCTTAAACAGTCCAATCCAGCTCAAGGGAAGCCTTTGTTGTTCATCTAAATTAGTCAAAGAATGCTGAGGCTGTGACTTTACCAAACAGAACTTATTATCATGACCATTCATGTGTAGATGAATCTTATCTCTCCCCTTTTGTCAGGGAGCTATGATTGTGTCTGGTCAGTTCTGTCTTCCTATCCTTTGTATTCCTGCTTTATAAAAATGTGTGGGAGAGTCAAAGATAAAAACCACCCTGAGAGTCAAATACATAATGGACAAAGCAGGATAAAGGAGTCTGAAAGGATTTATACAAACTTGATAACAGTAGCTGTCTCTGAGGAGTAGGAAAGAGGATTATAATTGAGGGTGCTGGCCCAAAGGGACTATAGTCTGATGTTTTAGTCTTTTACATGGAGAAGTTACTGGTGCATTACTTAATTAAACATTAAGAAGGGCCAGGTATGGTGTCTTATGCCTGTAGTCCTAGCACTTTGGGATGCTGAGGCAGGAGGATTGCTTGAGGCCAGGAGTTCGAGACTGCAGTGAGCTATGATTGGGCCACTGTACTCCAGCCTGGGCAACAGAATGAGACCCCCATCTCCAAAAAAAAGAAAGAAAGAAAGAAAAGGGAGACCAGAGACCATGGGTTAGCTCTGTGACCTTGTACAAGCTGTGTCACTTCTCCAGGCCCCAATTTCTTCTTCTGTTATATTCATATTCAAAAACATCTGCCTTTTCTGGGCAACATAGCAAGACCTCATCTCTAAAAAAAAATTTTAAATAAGTGGACAAAAATTTAAGGAAAAATTAAATATTTGCATAGCTTCAAAGCATCTTCCTCAAAATACTTATTAATTACTGTGGTGTTTTAACATATGCCCACAAGTTCTTTGATATTCTCTCCTTCAGGAGGTAGAACTTACTCTCGCTCACCCCAAATGTGGGCTGGACTTAATAACTCATGTCTAGCAGAGAGAATGGAGGGGGAAAATTAATAACTTTACAATGGAGACTTGGCAGACACCACCTTAACCAAGTGATCAAAGTTAATAGCACAGTAAGAAGTCATGTTGATATCACGTACACCCTGATATAAGGCAATGTGAAAGGCATATCACCTGTGTGGCATTCTTCCCAAAAATTCATCACCTGGGTATAATTGTGAGAAAAAGGCAGACAAACTCAAATTGAGGGATGTTATACAAAATACCTCACCAGTACTCTGCAAAAGTGTCAAAGTCAGGCTGGTCCAATGGTAATGGGTTATCAGAACTTATTAATATTAGTGTCACTAAAGTTGGTATACAACCCCCCACTGCTGAATTTGACTGGCTTTAAAAATTAAAAGTAAAAAAATTTTTAAAAAGAAAAAAAAAAGTGTCAAAGTCAGCTGAGCGTGGTGGTTTGCACCTCTAGTCCCAGCTATTTATATTTTGTTTTGTTTTGTTTTGTTTTGTTAGCGAGATGGGGTCTTGGTATGTTGCCAAGCTGATCTCAAACTCTTGGCTTCAAGTGATCCTCCCACCATGGCCTCCCAGAACACTGGGATTATAGGTGCCAGCCACCATGCTTCGCCCCCTCAGCTATTTGGGACACTGAGGTGGGAGTATTGCTTGAGCCCAGGAGTTCCAGGCCAGACTAGGCAGTATAGTAAGACCTCATCTCTTAAAAAAAAAGAAAGGTTAATTAAAAAATTTTTTTAAACTGTCAAAGTAATGAAAAACAAGGAAAAACTAGGAAACTGTTACAGATCAGAAGAGACCAAGGAGACATGACAACTAAATGCAATGTGGTATTCTGGTTTAGATCCTGGGATAGAAAAAGGACATTAATGGAAAAAGTAGGGAAATCTGAATAAAGTCTGTAGCTCAAATAAAAGCTTGTACCAGTGTTAATTTCTTATCATGATTATGTAAAATGTTAACAGGGAAGCTAAGTGAAGAGTATGTATTAACTCTCTTTTCTATGTTTGCATCTCTTCTTTAAGTCTAAAATCATTTCAAAAAAAATTTAGACAAAAAACTGGTCACATCCCACTAAACTGATTTCATAACCCACTAATGCATCTAGATATGCAAGTTGAAAAACAATTAATTAATACAAGCGAAATACTTAGAATATTGTCTGGCATATAGTAAATGCTCAATAAATATTAGCTAGTGCTATTATCCAATAATAGTTAACTTTCTATCAGGTTCTCTCTTTCTTTTGTTCGAAGCTGACTTGCTTTTGGTGAGTGAAAATATATGCACCCCGGTATAGAATGCAATGTATAATCTGTACAGATCAGAATTAAGAGTCTAGGCTACAGTGGGAGAGAAAGACACTAATCTTGGACAATAAAATAGTTCATTATAACTCTATTTCCATATTCTCCAAGTTGTTATATTAGTCAGGGTTGACCAGAGAAATAGAATCAATAGGATATATACAGATATATACAAAGAGATTTATTATGAGGGATTGGTTCACATGATTACAGAGGCTGAGAAGTCCCACCATCTGCCCTCTGCAAGCTGGAGGCCCAGAAAAGCTGGTAGTATAGTTCCAGTCCAAACCTGAATGCCCAAGAACCAGGAGTGCTGATGTCCAAGGGTAGGAGAAGATGGATATCCTAGCTCAAGCAGAGAGGGCAAATTTGCCCTTCCTCTACTTTTTATTTTATTTTATTTTATCTTTTGAGAGAGGGTCTTGCTCTGCCACCCAGTCTGTAACACAGTGGTGTGATCATAGCTCACTGCAACATCAAAGTCCTGGGCTCAAGTGATCCTTTCACCTCAGCCTCTTAAGTAAATAGGACTACAGGTGCACACCACCTTGCCTGGCTAATTTTAGAATTTTTTGTAGAGACAGGATCTTGCTATGTTGCCCAGGCTGGCCTCAAACTCCTAGCCTCAAACAATCCTCTCACCTCAGTCTCCTAAATCACTGAGATTACAGCATGAGCAACCACACTCAGTGATTCTGAAAACTTTCACATACTAAATGGCTTACAGATAAGAGAGAGAAAGCTAACATTAATTGTCTGTAAGGGACAGTCCATCTTATTTTTATTCCAATGACAAATGTTCAAGGTAAGTATTCTGATTTTACAGAAGAGGGAGTGGGGGACACATTAAATAGGAGACCTAGGATTCTAAATTTTGGTTCCAAATCCTGCACTCTTTCTGCTAAACAAAGCTGCCACTCTATATAAAATTGTCAAATTTTTTTAAAAATAGAAAAGCTTGAAGAAAACAGAAATGGATATATAAGCCATGGATGGGCAGAAAGGAAGTAATCAACAGATAAAACTCTTAAGGCCAGGAGCAGTGGCTCACGCCTGTAATCCTAGCACTCTGGGGGGCCGAGGCTAGAGGATTGCTTGAGCTCAGGAGTTTGAGACGAGCCTGAACAAGAGTGAGACCCCATCTCTACAAAAAATAGAAAAATTAACCAGGCATCGTGGCACATGCCTGTAGTCCCAGCTACTTGAGAGGCTGAGGCAGGAATATGGCTTGAGCCCAGGAGTTTGAGGTTGCAGTGAAAAAAAAAAAAAAGAGAGAGAGAAAAGAAATAAACCCTCTTAAATAGAAAACTTCTCTTTGTAACATTAAAAAGACCAAAATTAGAAAAGTAAACAGTAGATCTGGGTGGAAAAAACAAATTTTTTAATGATTAATACTTTTACCATAAATAGAGCTCATACAAATTGACAAGAACACTAAAATTTCAGTGGATAAATGGACAAAGGATACCAACAATTCCCAAAGTGAGAATACAGCTATTTAGCAAACATATGGAAAAATGTTTTACTTCACTAGAAATTGAGTGCAAATTATAACAATAATACACATTTTGCCTACCAAATTAATAAGGAGTAAATATAATGATGCTATCCAATGCTAATCAATGTTTAGTAAAAGAGGCACTATCTTATTTGGCTAATAGGAGTACAAATTGGCATAAACTTTTTGGAAAGCAAAAAGTCATAATATATTAAAGCATCCAAATCAATTCTGGTACTCTGCCCTAAGGAAATAACTTTAAATATGGAAAAATTGTTATGTGGAAAAAACATTTCTCACAGCTTTATTTATAACAGCAAATATTGGAAGCATCTTACATATCTGACTGTAGAGGAATGGTTAAGTAAATTATGGCATTCATACTAGATCCCATATTATGCAACCTTTATAAATAACATTTACGAAAAACATGCCGGGACATGAGAAAATGCTTGCTATATACTTTTAGGTATAAAAAGCCAGAATCAAATCTGTGAGTAAATATAACTATGTAAGAACACTATGCATAGGAAAAAAGTCTATAAAAATACATCAAAAAAATAGTGGTAAAATGAGCTGTGTTTAGATCATTGGAATTGTAGGTGACATTTGCTGTATTTTTGAATTGCTTTTTATACTCAGGTCTTACTTTTATGATCTAAATATGTTTAAACAAAATATTTAGGGCTGGGACATTGAAGGCTATATACTTTAAGAGAGGAATCCAGGGTATATAAATATGAACATAATAACTTATCAGGAAAGATCAAATTTCTAGGATGATATTATGGACTGAATTATGTCCTCTCAAAATTCATATGTTGAAGTACCACAGAATGTGGCTGTATTTGGAGATAGGGTCTTTAAGAGGTAATTAAGAAAAAAATAAAAAAAGAGGTAACTAAGGTTAAATTAGGTCACTAAGGTGGGCTATAATCCAATATGACTAGTGTCCTCATAAGAACACTAGTATCTTTATTAGGACACAGACATAGAGGAAAAACCCTGTGAAGACAGAGAGAAAAGACAGCCATCCACAAGCCACGGAGAGAGGCCTCACAAGAAACCAAACCTTGATCTTGGACTTCTATCCTACAGAACTGCGAAAAAATAAATAGATTTCTGTTGTTTAAGCCACACAGTCTATGCTGCTTTGTTATGGCAACCTGACCAAACTAATACAGATGGGATGTTAGGGTTCTACTAAACATACTAAGCAGGAAGAATAGGTGGTTGGCAAGGAGTTGTCATCCTTCCCCTTGGAAGAGAGTCTTTTTTTTTTTTTTTGGAGACAGGGTCTCGCTCTGTTGCCCTGGCTAAGAGTGCAGTGGTGTCATCACAGCTCACTGCAACCTCATACCCCCAGACTCAAGTTATCCTCATGCCTCAGCCTCCCAAGTAGCTGGGACTACAGACAACTCCCACAATGCCTGGCTAATTTTTCTAGTTTTTGTAGAGACAGGGTTTCACTCTTGCTCAGGCTGGTCTTGAACTCTTGACCTCCAGCAATCCTCCCTCCCAAAGTGCTAGGATTACAGGCATGAGCTACCATACCCAGCCTGAAATTCTTTTCATTCTGGTAATTCCATAGCTTGGGAAGTAGAAAGCCCTAGGGCCATTAATTGCCTGATGAAGAACAGAATACAACCTTCAGTCAGTGGTCCTCAAGGTCAAAGACCTCATTTAACATACATACATTTCCTTCAAAGATGATTGCATATCCATTTTTTTTTTTTTTTTTTTTTAGAGACAGGGTTTCACTCTGTCACCCAGAGCTGGAGTACAGTGGTTCATAGCTCACTGTAACCTCAAACTCCTGGGTTCAAGCAGCATATCCATCTTTTACAAAGTGAGTGCATTTTAAATGTATAGAGAAATTATATTTTAAAAACATGTCATTCCTCTCTGTTTAAAAATCATCACTTTAGCTGGGTGTGGTGGCTTATGCCTCTAATCCCAGCACTTTGGGAGGTCAAGACAGGAGGATTGCTTAAGGCCAGGAGTTCAAGACCATCCTGGGCAACAAAATGAGAACCCATCTCTACAAAAAACAAAAAAATTAGCCAGGCATGGTGGTGAGTAGCATGTTCTTGTAGTCACAGCTACTTGGAAGGCTGAGGTGGGAGGATCACTTGAGCTCAGGAGTTTGAGGTTGCAGTGAGCTGTGATGATGCCACTGCACTCTAGCCTGGGTGACAGAGTGAGACCCTGTCTCAAAAAAAAAAAAAAAATTAAAAAATACAGCATAACTACTATGTACATAGCACTTACAATGTATTAGGTATTATAACTAATCTAGAGATGATTTAAAGTACATGGGAGTATGTGCATAGGTTATATGTAAATACTACCCCATTTTATTTATTTAATTTATTTATTTATTTTTTTTTTCTTGTCAGAGCAAGACAACTTGGAGATACTACCCCATTTTATATAAGGAACTTGAGTCGTGGATTTTGGTATCCTGGTTGAGGGGTGTGTCCTAGAACCAGTGCCCCAAGGATAATACCCCTCAGATACCGAGGGACTGGGCAACTGGACTATATTTATTAAGCATGTGTGAAGTGCCAAGCCCAATACAACATGTTTTGCAAAAATTACTTTGTTTACTTTCCCATAGCAATCTGAAGTAGGTACTGTATTATCATCATAATTACCCACCAGAAAGAGTTAATTCAAAGTCATACCGCTACCAAGTGGCAGAATCAGGATTCAAACCCAATTCTTCCTAACTCCAAACATGGTGCTTTATTTTCCCCAACACCATTAGTGTTTATACCTTTCTCTCCCTACAACATTAATCTTCGTAAAGACAAGGACTGTTCCTTTTCATGTCTGTATTTCTAGCACCTAGCACAGGATCTAGCTCATAATAAACATACTCTATAGATATTTTTTTTCTTTTTTTTTTCTCAAGACCATTGAGTAGATATCTTTAAAATGAAGAGTGATGTTTTCAAAGAGTTGTAAAATGTTTTGTAAAATGTCTGTTTTGCACTTCTACATTTTGTGTACAAAGGGGATGTAGAAACTAATATGCACCTACGCATATCCAAATTAGAACTTTGCAAATTCTAGATATGGGAGGAATCTAGGGAAGTTTGACCTCATGTTTATTCTATGTCCATTATGTGCCCAGTTATGTTCTGGGTGCTGTGAATGATTTTTAAAAATCCTTGACACAATGTTTCACAATGCTAGCACAGTGCAGCATGTACTAAATAAATATCTGCTGAGAAAAGGAAGAGAGACTAGAAGAAGGTGGGTGGGCAGATATTACAGGCAGGCAGGAATTCTAGGTAGGGGAAATTGTGTGAACAAGCAGAGGAGAAATAAATCCAAGGTAGATTCAAAAACCAGTTTGGCTGAAGGGAAAGTTCTTTGGGAGTTGATGTAATGGAAGATAAAATTGTAGACACCAAATGTTACAACTCTTTTAGAGTTTGTCTAGCAGGTTTTCCAGTTTTCACTGGAAGAAGACCCCTTAAAAAAAAAGTTATAGAGGTCAGTAGTATTTGATTGGATAGTGTCTTATGTGCTAGGCTAAGTAATTTATTTCCTCCTGTGTCTAACCTCTGCTAAAATCTTGAATGTCTTCAAAAATTTGAATGTCAATAAGGATTTCTAGAAGCAGAAAAACCTCCTTAGAGACACTGAGAAATTAAGTTCTAATAGTGGAATGACAGGTGGTAAGGTTGATATTTTAGATGAGGAGGCCGCCCCCTCAGATCCTCTGCTGATACGGCACAAGTTCTGCCAACTTGAGGGTGGGCCAGCTGTGGCTCCTAAGAAGAAATATTTTTGATGAGCACTCACTTACTTGCATGTCAACTTTAAATTAGTAAACTTAAGCAAAACTTTTCTGTTGAGCTTCTAAGAATGTACACAGGGTAGTGTCCAGGAGAAATCTGCTTTGATGAGGCTAAGTATAATTCCCAGCCTCGCTGGGAAAGAAAACACACCTCCCACAGCACCCTAGGGAGGGAAGAAGGGGGCTTGACAACCTGTTCAGCCCAGACCTTTCCTGACATTCTCCCAGCCAAACGATAATCTCCTAGTAGCTCGGGCCTTGTTTCAGGCCAAGGATAGTTCAGTATGGCCTTTTGCAGGGACAGAATGGCTACACCTGTTGGCTTCCTAAAGTGAGACCAAGTGCTTTTTGGTTGAAGGAACCACAATACCTTGACATTTCTGACACCAAGCTCTGCTCTAGGGAAAATTGTGAAGTAAGTCATATATCTGGAAAATGACTCCTGAGCTCATATCCTTCAGCTTCCTGACAAGCAAGGAAACATTATCCTTATTCTAAAGAGGAGGATCTGAGGCCCAGAGAGATTAGCTGTTATTCTTTCCTTTCCCTAGGCTGCCCCTTTGACAAACAATTACTGTGGTCTACTAAATAAATGTCTGAGACTGTTTTGGGCAGTAGGGAGACAAATCAATTTTGTCTTCAAGGCTTTCATAATCTAGCAGGTAAACAAATACATAAATTCTTTAAGTGTATGGAAATAGAGAATTAATTGTGCCAGAAGGCAGGGCACCAGCTAAGGCCTCAGAGAGGAGAAGCTAAAGGTGCAGGATATGAAAAGATTAAGATTTCTCTAGGTTAGGAAGGAGATTGAAATTTCTCCAGTTAGGTTAGGTCAGGTTGCCTCTTATCAAGGTACAAATTCCTGAAAGAGATCTTAAAGAGCCTCGCTCAATTTTTCAAGCCAGATAATGCTATAGATCACTGGTCATTCTAGGACATGGAGATGTCCATGCCTGGTCCTGTCAGCTGAGGCTGTGGATGGTAGTAGGTCATGTGACCTGCCCAGGGCTGCCCTATTCAGTAGGGACCATCAGTGGCCATGGCGGGTATTAGGGGAAGATTTTCCTGGTTTCTGAAGTATGAACATGAAGAAGTGAGTTCCTAAACAGTATAGAGACGCATTCAGCCAAGGTCCCCAGACTTTGATGGAATGCACCTCCAACAGGTGCTGGGGCCTTAAAAAGAGAAACTCAGAGGACCAAGTGTAATTCTACTCATAATGTCATCTCTGAACATTGTTTAGGGCTTTACAGCCTTCATACTCAAGGAAGATCAGGTAATATTATAACTGTCCTCATTTCTCTGAGGATCACTTGGAGAGACAAAACCTAGGGTAGAGGTGAGGGACAAGGAGAATGAGATGGGCAAGAAGTCCCCAAGACAGAATCCCCAAAGGGTTGCCTTCTTAGACCCTTGTTCTGCCCTCACATTTTCTGTCTTGAGCCCTACTAGCACTATACTACCTTCCCCACCCTCCTTCTTTACCCTTATTACAAATTAGCATTTTAAAAACAATTTCTAAGGCTAGTGTGCACGATCTGGTAGTTAGGATACCTGGATTCAAGTCAAGGTAATATATTCTGGAGACATATATCCTGTCATCTACTCAAGTATCTGTTCAAGCATGTTCCCAACTCAGAGCCTTTGTCCTTGGTGGACACTTCACGTGGCTCACTCCCTCAGTTCATTCAGGTTTATACTCAGTTGTCATCTTATCAGAGAAAGCTTCCCTGACCACCCATCCAAGAAACACACTTATCTTAATATATCTGCATTTTATCTTATATAACTTATACCTAAACACACGCACACATACACACAGAGGAAACTATCATTTATTAATATGGGAAATACCCAAGAAAAAAGGGGTTTACCTTAGAGGATACACAAGAGTGAGAATAGGATCCATCTGGAAGTTGTTGAGATCCAAGGCTGTTTGGGGAGTGATCACCTCCATCTCTCTCCTGGGGTCTCTGTGTCTCCCTGTGTATCTGTATCTCTATCACTGTCTTAAATCTCAAAGATCAAAAAAAACAAGCCCTGACTTGTAGCATTTGCTGATTTCTGTGTTGTAAAAATCCCCATCATAACCTATTTCAAGCTACAGGATATATCAAGCTACATCAATCTACAATATAATTCTGGAAGTGGGAGAGTGAACTAGTGGAGACCACAGATTCTGGTGCAGGAAAATTACTTTATCTCTCTGGGCCTCAGTTCCTTCATCTGTGAAATGAGATAATACTAATGCTTACTCTATGAGGTTGTTAAGTGGATTAAATGAGTTAATATATGAAAAACACTTGGAGTAGAGCCCAGCATTATGTGCCTTTTAGCTATTATTAGCTCTATTAATTTACTGTGTAACCTTAGGCAAGACCCTTCCTCTCTCTGGATCTTAGTTCCTTCATCTTATAAAACAAAGAGATTTTATTATACATAATTGTTGAAGTCCTTGCAGCTCTAAAAATCCTAGGGCCATCTATGACTAAGGAGAAATCTCAGCCTCCCTTCTCTAGTTTATAAGCACTTTTCCTGAAATCACAGGTACAAGGCACCTGGGTGGTGCAAGAGATAGCCAGGTGGATTCTGTCCAAAGTGGATTCAGTCCAAAGTGTAAAGTTAAAATTAATTGTCAGCCTTGGCCTCACTTAGTCTGGGAAAACTGTGGGGCCAAAGCTTTCCACCATCTGGGACTCTTTTCCTCTAACTGGCAGGTCCAGGTGCTGGTCAGTTCTGGCTCCTTCATTTGTATGCCTGCCAGGAGCCTTTGTTTAGAAACTTTCTGATTCTCCCCTGCTGAGTGGCGCTCTAGGGGGAATGCCTTTTTCTTTTCTTTTCTCTGTCTTAATGGAGAGAAACAGAAATAGAAAGAAAGAAACAGAAACACAGAGAGAGACCTAGAGGTATAATTAATAGAAAGACAGAGACTGAGAAAAAACACTAGGAGAAAGATTTTTCTGACTTTTTTTTTAAGCAAGAGAAGACAAATACAAACAGATGAAGATAAAATAAAAGCTAATTCCTAACACAGCTCCAGAGAATTTCTTGGAAAGGATCTTGTTTAAAATAAATATACATGCAGTACAGATGGAGATATTTCTTGCCTTTTCCTCTGCTTCTAGCTCTAGGGTATTTTGAACATGCAACCTCCCCCAACCCAAATGCCCAGTGGAATAATCTTACATATTTTTCCATTTAAGCTCATATTCTCCTGATTGAATTCTGAAGGGGCTATAATTATCACCTTTTATCACCTTAGAACTAAAGATTCTAAGAGCCAAGAGTGGCCTTAGCATGCCCCTCCTCTCCCTGCGATATTTTACATATGAGGAAGCCGAGGCTCAGAGAGGTTGGGTAACTTGTTAAGGTCCCACAGACAAGTGACAGAGCTAGGTTAGGTGGCAATCCATAGATCTCAGTGGTATGATACGTGATCTATCTTATCAGCACCCCAGCAAAAAAACGGATAATTGAGGAGAGTTTGATAAAGGAAAGGCAACCAGAAATGGTGAGTGCCCCAGGGCCAGTGACAGTGGGGTTACCTGATCACTACTGGGCTTGAGGGGACAACAGGGAGGGAGCAGAGAGTAAATGGAAAGGGCCACCTGACTGGGGTCTGCAGGGACCTCGCTTCGAGGGAAAGGTGGGGTATGCGGTGGGGAATAAAAAACCTCATGGTTCTCTCCTCTCTCCTAATCTCCATTGGGGTGAAACTAACCAGAAGGCGGAGGACAAGAAAGCCTATTGATAGAGACCAAACAGAGGTACTGAGCAGGGTAGAGAGTAGATCTGGAAGGGTACATGAAAGCACACCTATCATCACTTTGAGGAATATCCATGCTATTTATATCCCATATGACATGGTGAACCTCCAGGAACAGGAGATACGAGTTAAGAAAGGTACAAGTTAGGGCACCAAGCTGTCAGGTACCGACTGAAGCAGATTGATGGAGGTTTCAAGGGGCTGTTCTGCTCCTCAGCCCAACACTGACTCCACTCACACCTGGCAGAGATTCAGGCAACAGCTCAGGCCCTGCCCTTAAGGAACCTGAATCTTCAGGGGGGTGAGGCCTAACCCTCTATGACTGTTTCTGAGACTTGCTCCTGGAGACCTTCGTGATGGTGACAGGTAGAGGAGGCAGGGAAGACTTCTCCAAGGGGGTGACTTTCTGGAGAATCAAAGGTGATACTAACTATAAAAGGCAGAGAGGAGGTGGAGACAGAGATGGGTCCTGGGACCTGAAAGGAGATAGTTTGGTGGGAGCTCGTGGAAGCCTGGGAGACCCTCTCCTCCTCTTTAGAGTAAAGTCACCTCTCCAGGGACCTCCTGGACCTGACAGATCCCTTCGGCTGAATCCTATCTCCTCCTCCCCCAATCCCTCCATCTCCTTCCTCTGAAGCCAAAGGAGTCTGGGGTGGAGTCAAGACTCTTGAAAGCAAGTTAAACCAGTTCTTGAAGGCCTGAACATGCCCTGCTGAGGAACAGCCCCTGCTGAAAACTCCTGTCCTCAACTGTAACCACAGCCAGCTACAGATGGTAAGAAAGAGACCTACAGAGGGGAAGGTCTTAGAGAAAAGACAAATCAGCACCTACCTCCAAACACAGATGGATCCAGACTGGACCTTCAGAAGCTGGGACCGTGCCTGCAGGGCAAAGTTAACACTCAAGTCACCCCCTTCCCTGGTCAGTGGAGTGTCCACTTCTGCCGAGCACCAATGCCTGTTTCTTGGGGCCTTGATCCAATTGTGCCAGCTCAGGTCCTAGCAGAATTTCCAATGTTCTCTGAGAATCTGCCTCCCAGCAAAGTCTCAGGGAGCCCAACTTTCAGCTTCTCCCTCTAGATTGCTCAGGTCCCCTGAGTCCTAGGGAAAGGCCACACGTGACTTCTTCCTCCAGTGTGGGCAAGCTGGCTGGGCTTCTCACCTCACTATGTTTATATAGGGTAGGCTACAACCAGGAGGAGTAAAGAGGCTTCTGGTTTGGGCTTGGCTAAAGGGCTGGCCGGAGGTTCGCCGGCTTGGAGCTTTGTGTAAAAGTTATCTCCAACCAAAGGCTAGCCTATACTACTGGCTACTTCAGAGTCACAATTATTTGGCCTGAGTTTAAGTTAGGGAGATCTGCCATCTCTCTGGGATTGTGAAATCTCAACAGATGGCTCATGCTATTGGGAACCCTAAGAATGCCCTACAGTTGTGCTCTGTTTGCAAAGCCCCTTCACATTCCTTATCACAGAAGTTCACAATCAGCCCAGAGTGATTTAGCGATCTGCCTACAGTCAAACAGCTGGTTAATGATTAGAGACAGGACTTAACTGGGAGCATCAACCTCAGATTCAGTGCTCTTTCTCCAAGCTACCTCCTACCTAACTCTGCCAGCCGTGCTCAAGTGATTGAATTTGGAGATCCAATGGCAACATCCCATTCTTTGCATAGTAAGATCTGGCTTTAAACAACACACACACATAACACACACTTTCGAGAAGTTGTGGGCATATATCTTTGTAAATCAGATCCGCACATAAATACACAGGGAAGCTTAGCTCAAGGATTGCTACTCTGAAAACTTCATTAAAGCAAAACAAGGCAGGCATGGTGGCACATGCCTGTAGTCCTAGCTACTCAAGAGGCTAAGGCAGGAGGATCTCTTGAGGCCAGGAGTTTGAGACCAGCCTGGGCAACAGAGTGAGACCCTGTCTCTAAAAAATAAAATATAAAAGATGTTTTGCGCATATCTTTGTTTTCTCACATAGCATATGGAGTTTGTTTATGCAGGAGTGGTGACTGGGAACTAAGCTGTGGCTCCCCCTACTGGGCATACGATGGATTCATTGGCTCAGGGAATTTACTCAGTCTCCCCCCCCATAAGACTCTGGGGCTCTCCAGACAACCCTACATCTGCCTGTGCTTGGAAGGCCCCCAAAAGGCAATGCTCCCTGAGGAAAGGTGTCACCATGGAAGACTTTCCAGAAGAGTTGGAACCTGAACTACACCTTGAAAGATTTTTGACAGAAGTTGGTTGAGAGCAAATTTTTTTCTGGTTGAGAACCATTTTGACAAGGAAAGCACTGTGTGAGTTGAGGGTATTGATGATCTGGCTGGCTGTCCATGCTAAAAGAAAGGGAAGTGAGGAATTTTTGTTGCAGGCTTTTTGAGCAAAGGAGCAAACAATAAATATTCTCTCTTCATTCTCCTCCTTTATTATTAATTTCTTACAACCAGCACATGTTGAAGAAAAACTGGGAGGGGAGGCATTTTAAGTGATATTAGTAGAAAATACATAAGCAAAAAGAATAAAAAAGTATTATGGAGGCCAGGCGTGGTGGTTCACGCCTGTAATCCTAGCACCCTGAGAGGCCCAGGCGGGAGGATTGCTTGAGCTCAGGAGTTTGAGACCAGCCTGAGCAAGAGCAAGACCCTGTCTCTATTAAAAAATTAAAAAAAAAATAATAAAGTATTATTGAAACTCTGCTGCTAAGGGACCCACTATTGACAAATCTAGTGATAATATATTAGCTTTTTTCCTATGCCTAAAATATAGATATGTATGAATTTTTTTTCTTTTTTTCTTTTTCTTTTTTTTTACCTTTTTTTTCTTTTTATTTACTTATTTATTTATTTATAAGACTAGTCAAGTGCAGTAGTGAGAAGGGGGGAAAGTAGTAGAACAAGGAGTTCAATCTGTAACTGACTGTGAACAACCAAGTGAGATAACTCACTACCTTCGGACCAGCCGATATGTATGAATTTTACAAAAAAAAATCCAGCTCTATAAGCTGGTTTGTAACCATTTTGTCATTTAACAATCATTCTATGTTAGTACATGTAGATTTGCTTCATTCTTTCAAAGGTGGAAATAGGTATGTACATTTAAAAAACTTTATTATGGAAAATGTCTAACAGTACAAAATTAGAAAGACTAGTACAATGAGCCCCTACAAAGCCATCCACCAGCTTCAACAATTATTAACATATCATTTTATAATAATCCAACTCTCTTAGAACATGTGGAGAAAGGCAATGTTGAACAAACAAACAAAAAAATCCAACTCTCTGGATTATTTTGAAATAAATCCCTGACATGTTATCGGTAAATATTGTAATATGTATCTCTGATAAGGACCTTCAAAAAACATAACCACAATTCATTCATTCATTTATGTATGTATGTATTTATTTATTTATTTAGAGACAGGGTCTCACTCTGTCCCCCAGACTGGAGTGCAGTGGTGCAATCATAACTCACTATAACCTCCAACTCCCGGGCTTAAGCGGTCCTCCCTGCTCAGCCTCCCAAGTAGCTGGGACTACAGATGCACACCACTATGCCTGGCTAATTTTTTTTTATAGAGGTTAGGTACTGCCCAGGCTGGTCTCAGACTCCTGGCCTCAAGTAATCCTACTGCCTCAGCTTCCCAAAATGAATTACAGGTGTGAGCCACCATGTCTGGCCCATACTACCATTATTATACCTAGAAAAAAAAATAATAATTCCTTAGTATTATCTAATATCCAGTCAGTATTAAGTTTTCCCTGATTATCTTTACAGTTGCATTGGTTTTTTCCCTTTTTTAATTTTAATTTTTTCTCAAATTCTTCCAGATTCTGAAGTTGCACTGTTTTGAATTAGGATCTATGCATTACATTTGTTGGCTATAACTGTCTCAAGTCTCTTTTAATCTATAAGAGTTTGCTTCCCCTCTTTTTTCTTTCTATTTATTTGTTGGAAAAACCAGGTTATTTTTCATACATTCTGGATTTGGTTCTTTGCATCCCTGCTGTATCACTGATATGTTCCTCTATCCATTACATTTTCTGAGAACTGATAGATCTAAAAGCTTGTTTAGATCAAGTTTGATTTTCTGGGAAGAATACTTTTTTTTTTTCTTTCTAGACATGGGCTAGAGAGGAATACTTCTTAGGTGATGCTCCTATTGCAAGCCATCAGGAGACATATGATATCTGGTAGTCTGTATTTTTGTGATAAGAGTGACTTGTTAGTATTTTTAATTTACTTTTTACTTAACCATTACAGTGTTTTTGTTTGTTTGTTGTTGTTTTGCTAATTAATGCCACAACAGCCATCCTTTGACATCTATCTTTGCATGCTTGCCTAGAGTACCTCTTTAAATTCCCAGAAGTGAAGCTGCTGGGTTAATGGATGTAATTAATACTTTTTCAACATAATAAGTACCATTTTGATAAGCTAAAAGTTCCTAATAAAGACCACAGGCACCAGTTAAATAAACTAGTAGCCTAGGAACAATAAAGTCAATGCTGATAATATCTGAAGACTCATGCATGCTCCATCAACCTTTAGGATCCTTATTATATCCTGGCTAGCAACTCCAAGTCTGCACAGGGAGACACAAGGCAGATTTCATAGTAAGGCAAGTTTAGGTATCTCAGGCCTTAGCTAGATCTCCTATTATCTTCTCCTATCAAAGGAGACTCCAGATAGCTGTACATGTTATTGTCTAATAAATTCAGGATTGGAAAGTATCCTAAAACCCTAAAGTCTGCACCGTGAAAAGATGACTCGAGTAAATGTTTAAAATGTCGAGACAG
The DNA here is from genome assembly GCA_023783475.1 of Daubentonia madagascariensis. Classification (NCBI taxonomy): domain Eukaryota; kingdom Metazoa; phylum Chordata; class Mammalia; order Primates; family Daubentoniidae; genus Daubentonia; species Daubentonia madagascariensis. Next base: position 34,022,425 of record JAKFHU010000747.1, read on the forward strand.
TTTGAGATAGGTAGGAAAAAGCAACCAGAGGTGGGCAGCTTTGGGAATTACTGCCTCCATCCTGGAGGGACAGGTTTTCCCAGTCAGCAGAATCAATTCAAGTATGGTTCTGAGATTACTTTTCTTTTTTTTTTTTAAAGGCCAGTCAAGTGAAGCAGTGGGAGTGGCAAAGGAAGAAAGGAATCTGTAACTGGTTGTGATCGATTAGTTGTAAACACCAGTGCACTCAGCCTACTTTTTGATTTTGTAAGTCTTAGCACAACTGTGTGAGTACAGTTCATCTTTGTATTATCACAAGAGAAAAATATTTTCCTTAAATCTCAAGTGTGATTTGATTAATATAAAAATTGGTATCTAAAAGTGTCTCAGAATACTCCTATGTTAGTTTGCTAGGGCTGCTGGAACAAATTACTACAAACTTGGTGGTTTTAAAACAACAGAGATTTATTCTCTCAGTTTTGGAGTACAGACGTCTGAAATCAAGATATAAGTACTGCCACACTCTTCCCCATGCTCTAGGGGAGAAACTTTCCTTGCCTCTTCCAACTTCTGGTGGCTACTGGCATTAGTCAGCATGTAGATGGTATACTCTAATCTCTGTCTTCACAATGTCTCCTCTGTGTGTCCTTGTGGGTACTTTTCTGTCTCTTGTAAGGACACTCACATTGGATGTAGGGCCCACCCTAATCCAGTATGATCTCATCTGAATCCTTACCTTTATTACATCTGCAAAGACCCTATTTCCAAATAAGGTCACATTCTGAGGTTCCAGATGGACATGAATTTGACATTCACCTTACTACAATTCCCAATGTTTTATTTATTGGAAGCCATTAGAAAAATAAGACTCACAAAATAAAAATTTAGCAAACCCTATTACAATGTTTAACTGCTTGAGTACAGGAATCACTTCCTATTCTTCTTAGACTTCCCTGCACTAAAAAAATAGTTGAGAATGTTAAGGATCCTGGAAACCATATAATGTGATGTCCAGAGAGAGGAAAAAACTTGTTCAAAGCCATATAGCCATGAGCAGCAGCAGAACTAGAGCCAAACCTGTTATATTCCACTTCTACTTCCCCTGAACAGTTGGCACTTGGGAGTGGCATGTATCCCTTTCAGGGAATAGCTTCAGTATCTTTGAACACCACTCCTCCCACCTGAAAACAAAAAAAGATCTAAGGGTGGAAACTTAGGCATGGTAGTTGGGCAATAATTTTGTATTTTTAGCGTAAGGGCATAGACAGGCAGAAGGGGTTGGTGGTGGTAATAAAGCTGAGGGATGTTTCTTAGGTAAGCAACACATTGTAGGGCCCAAAGCTCTACACCTCACACCAAGGTACCTAGTTCAGTGGTCTTCCCTGCTGTTGGCAAATGGCCTTGACCCTAGAGAACAAAGAAACCTCCTATTTCCAGTCCTCTGTCCAGGTTGCCACCAGCTAAGAAAAAAATAGCCACACGTGAGGGAAGTTTTTTTAAGACATGAGTTGATCATTTGTTTTCTTCCTGTCCATAGCACTAGGGATGTTAATTACAGCTCTGAATACACCTTAAAAGCAGCACAGTAAACGTGACTCTGAGCTCAATTAATGAGTATTATTAGCCTTTAAAAATTCTGATTTCAGCAATTACACACTAATCAAGGGGAGTGTTCAGATGTGAGGCCCAACCCAGGGGGATTCTGAGAAGATAGCTCACACCTCTGTCTGGAAGAGCTGAATCATAAGAGATCACAACCCCATCTTGAATTCAGGTCACACCTTCCTGTCCAATGGCAGTGTTCCTGTTTTTTTCACTGGATTATTCTTTGTAGGAGCTGAGGTAAGGGCAGAGGAACCTAGCTAAGAAATCCGAGCCTTCTGCTGTCTTCATCAGTGGTTCTAGAATTAGAAGCCCGTGTTTCCACTCTCCCAAAGCTTCCAGTCATCTCAATACGTTAGCATGAAGACAGATGTGCATGAACTAGCATGAAACAAATAACGTTCAGTGATTCCTCCTCTTCTTCACCCTTTTCTCCCATTGTTGTCTTCTAGACACCAGCCAACTGAAAAGGAGGAAAAAAACCAACTGGATCATAGGCTGACTCCTACAAGACTGACCCTTGATGCTAAGCCAAGGGTTGTGACATCCTGCTTGCTATTTCTGGGTACCTACGCTAGAAACTGTCTGGGTGGCAGCTGGGTTAGAGAGGCCTGGACTGGTAGTAGTCTTTAGCTTTATTAGGAACACTAAGGGCCAGATCAATAATCAACTTCTCGAGTGGCAGGGGACCGGGGACCAGGGACCTCACGCATAACGAAGTTTAAAGGGCTAGGAATTTAGTTCAGTTTCAAAGCCTTCTGCAAAAGGACCCAAAGGATGAGGGGAGGAGCCAGCAGACCATTTGGAATGAGGCATGTGGCATATGGCCTGAGAGAGAACAAGTAGTTCTTTCATGAAAGGTAGTAGGGACTGCTGGCGGGAAAGGGACCCCATAAAATCCACAAAGCCTTTCTGTGATACACACTTCACTGGAAAGTCTGGCTGGAAAATGGGAGCAGGGCCAAGATTCCATGGAGTCTAGAGGCCCAGCCCAGGTCCACCCCACATCCCCTAAGTCACCTTTCTTTGAGCATGTTCCATGGAACAAATCCCATAGTAACATACCAAAAAACTGAGAGTAAAGGAGTGAAATGCCTTTGTTTTAATCTGCATTTCCCAACAATGATTTGACAATGGAACATTTTGCAAACACCAATACTGTTAAGGATCTGGTATTTTTTTTTTTTTTTTTTTAATTTTTTTTCCTCTCCTTTCTCCCTCCAGGATCTGCTGTTCTAAATTCATTTTGGGAAAGGCTAGCTGCAGTCTCTTCTCAAATGTTAACTCCTCTCCTCTAGGAAGCTTTCTCAAATTGTTTCAACCTAATCACTTCCCCCTTCCGGTCTTGCAGCCTTTGATCATACAGGTCCCCATGTGAGTCATGTTCTGAACCAGTCTCTAAGGCAGGTGCAAAGAGCAGCTGGATACAGCTCGCCCTGGAAAGAACAAATACCACGTGGCAGAGGAATAGGCATTGCCTTGCCAGGCTCAGTGGCCCAACCCTGTGCAATGAGGGTGGTGTGATTCAGCAGTCTTGCCTTTCTCTCAGCTATAGCCCCAAACTGGCTCTGGGAAGGACATCACTCACTATGCTCACTGTGTCCTCTCCTTAAAAAGGACAGAGAAGATTTATGGTTCCAACTACAAAAAAATGATACCTATTCCCAGGGCACTATGTGGCCACTTTCACAGTCATTCCCAGGGCACCATCACCAACCCTACTTTATGTAAAAGGAGCTGGTCACCTTGCTCAAATCCATACAGTCAGTGTAAGGACTGCTTAGCATCCTCCCTCCTCATCTTTATCCATTGTTTTTTTTTTTTTTTTCAGGTACCACACTACTTCTCCTGCGCATTTCCACCCTCAACTAGACCCCACAGCAGCTGATCTTGGGCCAGAGCTGGGAACCAGGAGCAAGCAGGCCTTCTTGTTTATGTCTCTGCCCTTGACCTGCCTTTAACCTTGAGGGAACGCTTGTGTTCCCCTATTGCCCCAAGCAATCCCAGCCCCTCAAGCCAATCCTCCAACCAGTCATTTGGGACCTTTTTCTGGCAGGCTCTTGGCTATACAATACTCAAACCATTTTGCACTGGAATAATATTTATTTATTTTTTTCCTTGGCAAAAAGTCAAGTGCTACATTTTTAAAAACAGAAAATTTCAAACAATCAAACGCATTACCCATCGCAGAAGAGGGTCTGGCAACAGTACAAAACATCCTACTTAAGATTTTTTTTTAAAAAATATACAAGTCAGTTTAAAACGACAGAAGTTCTGTGAGAACTAAGAAATCTACAGCTTGTAGTTTAATAATAGAAAAAAAATTAAGATAATTAAAAGATCTGTAGCATCCAGCATTTTGCTTAATTCCCTGTTTATAGCACCTATTTTTCTAGGTTCAGGAAGATGAGAATTCTAGAACCTGTGGTGTATGCTGTGTACCACCAACTAGGGTGGACTTGCTGTCTCCCCTCCCCAGCAGCCCCCCACCATGAAGAGGACACTCTTTTCCCAATTTCCCCACTGATACCCAGAGAAGAGGGGGATAAGTGGGAGAGCAACTAAGAAACTGGGGTGCAGGAATAAAAATGACTTTTCCTTTCCCCAGAATGGGATGTTGACAGAGAAGCAGAGTATGTCCTTAGAGGAGGAATTTGTGAGTAACAACAGCTGTTATCTTCGACATGATGCGTAAAAAGCAGGGAACAAGTAGACATCACAGTTGAGCCTGGGAGTTAAAAAAACTCAGACTAAACAGACAGTTCAAGGGAAGAACAGACAAATTACCAATCACATCGATGCTGTTACATGCACAACGATGCTGGCTGCAGGCCACCCCATCACCATCACAGGGCTGAGCCAACAGAATAGGAGGGGTGGCTCCAACCCCAAGTCCCACTGCACTGAGAAAACAAACATTCCACACATGAAGCACTCACTACACACAGATAAACCCCCTGCTCACCCCCACCCTCTTGGACTGAACTCAATTTAGAAAATAACAGCAAAATCCATTGGGGAGTTTGGAAGAATGGCAAAGAAGTTTCTCCTCAAAGCCAAGGGGATAATGTATGTGAATCTTAGCAAACTTGAGACCCCCCCAACTCCAGGCCCCTGAAATACCAGATCAGGTCTTGTGTGAGGGGAGGGAGAGGGAGGTTGGGATGGGGATGCTCTTTACCAAGTCCTATGAAGCCTTTTGTGGCCTCCAGAGCTGTCTCTGGATGGAGACTCATGTTTTAGGGGAGTGGCCACTGCCTAAGCAGATGGGAGCCTGGGAAATAGAAGTGACACCTACTTCTCACCTGGGGGACACACAGGTGGGAAGACAGGTAGGGCTGGATTACTTCAGAGTCCTGGCATGGGTGGCCCCAGGAAGTCTGCAATCTAACTCAAAGTGTTTTCCCAGTGGTGATTTGTTTTCCTTTCTGTTTTTACTTCCTATTATCAATGTTGTTAGACTTTAAAAGACAAGATACAGACTAGTCCTAACAATGGACTCTGTGAATAAAGTTGTTTCTTTTATAAATATTTTAATTACATGTAATCCTCACTCCAGGTAATTTCAGTGACACACAGTACCTACAAGCACACAAGTTCACGTACACACGCACACACACACGGCTCCCAAACTTTCACAGAAAGTCTGACAGCAACCACATAATTATAAAGGAGCCCTACCTCTCAAGAGTGAAGTAAGGGTGAGAATGACTATGTCATTTCAGCCTAAAGAAGCCAGAGAGGGGAGAGTGTGTGTCACTTAAAGAAAAAATACAAATAGGGATTAGCAACAATATTTGGTTGAAAAGCCAGAAAGAAAAAAAGATAGTAAAATTCTGATTAACAAAAGAGAAAAAAGAAAAAAACAACAACCTTCAGACTTCTGTACAGAGCTTCCTCCTATTAAGTGCCTAAACCATAGGCAAACTCTGATGTTCCCACTAAAATATGAGAGCCTTACACAACTAAAAAAAAAAAAAAATCAAAAGAAACAAGGAAACTGAGGATGGAAGTTAGTGTAAATCTCTGCATTTTGGGAGAGAGTTAGTTATCATTAACTCCAGAGCCCAGCATAGTTTCCATGGAGCCCTGAAGGGAGGGGACCTCCTGCCACAAACAGTTTCGTTCCGGACGAGTCGTAGCAGTGGGTGTAAACAGCATTGGGGAAGAAATCAATGTCTGAAAAGTAATTCCTCCAGGTTTCATCATGATTCTATGAGAAGAGAAAGAGATTATGTTAGCACCTCTAGGCCATGGGGCAGGAAACAAGGGAGGAAGGGACAGGAATGCTTTCTGGTCTCCTCAAGAGGAGAGGGTCCTATACCTAAAACCTAATGTCAGGAGATTGGTTCTTATGGGAATTGGGGCCTCATTTTTCCAATTAAACATTAGAGTGGAACTGAGTAGGCTGAAGAATTGCTACGCAAAGCTGAAGTCTTCTCAGGACAGTTGGAACCAAACTCTTTAATGATTCACTGGCAGCCGTGCTGGGAGGTTCCTCATCCTTCCTGCTCTATTACCACTTGGGTGGAATCCTATGTCAACCAGTGTGTTTTAGTGGGCCTCGGTTTTCCCATGGGGAATAAGCAGACACAAAAGCAAAATTAGGGGAAAGTGGTGTGTTATTTGGGCTGGGGGTGGGTGGATAGAGGGAAGGTAATTTTTTCTGTCACTGTTCAGCAACCATCTCAGGCAGGGGCTTACTCACCAGCCAGCCTTTGCCAGTGGTTAGTTTCAGATTCTCCCCTGCTAGTCTGGGCTTGGACCCGTAACAAGCTGAGAGCCTCTCTTCTAGAAATCTCTGTGCTCGGATGTCATAAAACAGCAGGGAGCCCTGCCCTGTGCCCACAGTGATGATGTGCTCATAGAAACTCACTGACCGGATCCCTGCAACAAAGAAGAGTGAAGTGCAATGAGGAGGGAGAGTATGTGCTTGACCGTCTGCTAGCCTGAATTTTGCCAATATTGAGTTTGCATTACACTCCCAAATAGCAGACAGTGCTTTTCCAATGGCAAGCATAGCTCATGGCAAAAGCAAAGAGAACCCTGATGCCACACTGCCCATCCATACACTAATAGGAAGCCTCTAATAAGTCATGGAGAACTGCCAGATTCCTGATGATGTCCAAGATGCTTTTGGCCAAAGACCATTAGTGTGCCTGGAACTTCCTTGCCACCTCTCAACTTACTCTGGAGTCATCTTTCGTAACTCTAAGCTCTTCTCCATTATATGTTTCCAACCTATACTGCAATTCAGGGCAATCTGCACATTTATAAATCATTACATCAATAAAGATTCCTTGTATTTCCTAAAGCCATTACTGTGGCACTGCAAGAAGTCTTTATCTCGTATTAAGTGTGTTATAAGGGTGGCAAAAAGCCCAGAACTTAAGTACCCAAAGGAGTACTGTCTCTCACTCACAGTGAACTTAAGACAAATCACCTAATCACTCTGGGTCATAAAGAAAATACGTCTGCCGCACCTGTGAATAAATAAGTGCATGGGATATGAAGGTGTCTTTTGACACATAAGAAGAACTTGATAATATCTATGGAACCAGTATTTCCTTATTAGATATGAAAGCTGCCTCCATTAATATAGTAACCAAAATCCCTTAAAAGTTTCCATTGCACATATCATTCCAGCCAAACTTATTTATTCCTTTCTCTACTACTCTCATTATATGCATTATTCCATTCTAAAATGTGAACGTCTTAACTATAATTAAAAAGAAACAAACCCAGTGTTACAGCTCTTTTAGAATTTGTCTAGCAGGTTTTCCAGTCCTCACCGGAAGACCCCCCCTGCTCATGCAAAAAAAAGAAAAAAAAAATTTTTAAGGAAGAAAAAAAAAAGAAACAAACCTAAACCAAAAGCCATGTTTGCAATATCTGCATGGGAATAAATACTACTTGAAAGAAAGAGGCTAAATTGTAATCCATACTGTGTCTTTTAGGACTCTCAGGATAACAAACATAGCCACATTTTTTGCCCAAGAAAGGTGACAAAGTGAGATAAAAGAAGAAAATATACTTTGTTAAGATGGATGATCTAGATTCTAGCTCCTGGCTGTTCCCCCATCAAGCTATATAATACTGGGCAAAGGATTTATTATAACTGCTCTGGGTCTCAGTCTCAGCTGTAAAATGGGGTTAACACTATCCTCTTGGTAGGATAATATGAGATGTCAGAAAAAGGTATTCTGAAACCCTAAAAGTAAACTATAAACATAAGTATCTTTTTTTCCCCACCAATAAAGAATTAGGGTGCTCTTACAGAGAATATGCTATAAAAGACTGGAGGCTGAAGCCTAATTCACCCAGGGGTCAGCTGTCGTACAATATACTGCACATATTTAAAGTATACAATTTGAAGTTTTGACCCATCCCTTAGCATGAACTGAATTTTAGTTCAGGCAGGGCCCCAGCAAAAAGTTACCACAGGACAGAAAGTAGGGCTCCCTGAAAGAACATGGAAACCACTAATATCCTGATTGGTGGTTTCCATCAAAGGCTTCTGTGGTCACACATTTTTCTGTGGTGCTTGAAACTCTGCTGCTATAGGCAGGTATTTAAGTTCCCCTCTTGTGTCATCAAACAATTCTATGTGCTCCATACAGATTACCATACTTGTTTGGAAACTGAATGTCAAAACCCACATGTGATGCAGCTGTAGCACACTGGGACTCTTACCACTGCCTCGCTCCCGGGAGCACACAGACTTGACGTTGTAGGATGGCTGCCGTGGATCCAGGAAGGAGACGTGAGCCTGGGAGCCCACCGCATACACTGACCATTCACTGCCATAGGCGAGACACACATTCTCACGGCAATATGGCAGTTTGGTGGAGAGGAGCTGAAAACAGAGAGAGGAGAGGTACACCCCTGGCATCACCAGAGAGTAAGGCAGAGGCACTGTTCTCAGACTCCCACATCTGTGGGCTTCCCTCATACACAAGCCACATAGAGTTAGAGACAAAGACAAACCCTAATTAAGGAAATAACACCCTACTCCACCCCTTCATATGCAGGAGAAAGAGAAGGTAACTATAATAAACAATAAGATCTAGGTACTGAAGAGGATAGGTTAGGGAAAAAGGTAAATCTGGAATAAATAATCAGAAATACCGGGAAAGGCCAAGGCCTACAGGTTGTTTCCAGGAATAATCCCAGGGCACTAAAGCCAAGGTCCTACCCTGTTCTGTCTGCCCAGAAGGGCCACCATCTTCCTCATTGCTCTTCAGATAAAGGGGCTCATTTCTGGCTACCCTCAGCCCAACTCAATTGAATGGGAATGGTATACTATAGAAAGCACACTCATAGGACTGGCTTCATCCCATATAACCTGAATCAGCCAGAACCCTGGATCCTTGTCACTTAGCAAATCCTCAGTGGTGCATACTGCATGTAAGATACCAGGCGAAATCACTGGAGCTCAAAGGCTGCTGTGACATGAAGGAATAAATAATTCCCAGAGCCCTACTTCCTCTTGAGAAAAAGCCTATCGCAGAACTAACAGGCAGCTAAGCCCTCTGGGAGAAAAAGGGGGCAAATGGATCCACATGTAGGCTTACACTTGTAAATACAGGCTTGTAAATACAGGTTGAATCTCCCTTACCCAAAATGCTTGGGACCAGAAGTGTTTTGACTTTTGGATTTTTTCAAATCTTTGAATATTTGCATATATATAATGAGATATCTTGGGGACAGAACCCAAGTCTCAACACGAAATTCATTTATGTTTCATATAAACCTTAATACACATAGCCTGAAGGTAATTTTATACAATATTTTTAATAACTTTGTGCATGAAACAAAGTTTGTATACATTGAACCATCAGAAAGCAAAGGTGTTAGGTATGGAATTTTCCACTTGTGGCTTCATGTTGGTGCTCAAAAAATTTCGGATTTTGGAGCATTTCAGATTTGGGATTAGGGATGCTCAACCTGTACTGTAAATTATTAATAAATCCATTTTCTCATTACCTTACATGATTATTTCAGAGATGTTTTATCTTAATTTAATTGACCTTCAGTTCCCAGTGGTTTCTAACACTTAGGTTTTTCTGCACTTACAACATGCCAAGTAGTCAATAATTATAATTGTAATTATTGTAAATACTTAAGCATTGTGGACTGGAGAACTGCTAGTTAAAGGAGCCTCTCAGGAAGTCCTTGCAATCTCAAAGAATCGCCTGCTCTGATCTTTTTAAAAGACCTTCCTTTCAAGAGAGCCATGCCAGACTCAGAATTTCATGTATTGTACAATAACATACCCAGACTGTTGGAGAATTGGTGTTTTGGACAAGAATGAAAAGGTTCAGGAAGAATTAAAGTATTTTTTCTTTTTTTTGAAGACAGGGTCTCACTTTATTGCCCAGGCTGCTCACAAACTTCTGGGCAAAAGAGATCTTCCTGCCTCAGCCTCCTGAGTAGCTGGGATTACAGGCAGGAAGAATTAGAGTATTGTAACCATATGGTAAATTATTATGTAAAATCACCAAGTCATGTTCATCACACCTTAGACAGTGTATTTTCAGCCTTCCAGAGATGAAAGTAGCCATCCAGAGATACTGCTCCCAATTCCTACAAGAGCAATGAAAGACAGATTATATTCCAATCTATAGCAATTAATGTACAATTGTAAGCAGGGGAAGACCCTAAAGGTCAGGGTCCTTTACTCCTATCCCATGATGATTCCAGCAGGGATGCCAGAAATCATCAGCCCATTGCCTCACCCTATGGCATGCAGCTGGACAGCATATTAAATTGAGGCTGCTAGCAAGAACACAGGCACCCATGTTCAAAAAGTCCTTACTATGCAATTATCCCCACGACATCCTGTTGGAGAGTTAGAGCAGAGCACACACACGAAGGACAGTTTCATAAGCCTCAGCATGAGAGCTTCTATGAGTGGAGGTTCTAATCTAGTTCTCTGGCTCTGGGTCTATATCCTGATACTCTACTTTTATTAAAACCTCAGTGTCAGGAGATTTGACTCAATGGTTAGGCAAGACTTGGTGGCAGTGTGAAGGAAAAGGAGGCAGTGAAGAATGAAAAGGAACTGAATACCAAAGAGAAAGAAAGTGATTGCTTTCAGAGGCAAGTATGAAAGTCAAGCCCAAAATAGAGCACCTGCAAAAGCATGTCCAAATGAGACAGTCAAATCAGAGTGGCCCTGGGGAAACTGTGAGGCTGACCCACACAGAGCCACTTGGAGAAATACTGCAGAGATCAATCTAAGGAGTAGGTTTCACAGCCTCAGTTATAATTTCTCACCAGAATCCCTCAGCCTTAAGAGGTGCTCTGTGGGCTAGAACCAAACTATGTAGCAAGTAGCGACTTGGGGAGTGGAAAGGGGAGTCCATCTCCCAAGACATAGCAAGAGGAATGGCTTCAGGGATCCCTTGATAAGTTCATACCTTGTTCTTGTTGTTGAAGGCCAGAGCCCGGACCTTGCAGTTGTCAGGGTTTGTGTCCTCTTTGGGGATGTCCTTTAAGGCCTTGTGAGTGATGTGAGCATACACAGGGACTCGTGACACATTGTGTCTCGCATCACTTTTGGTCAACACATCATCTGTCACCTCCCAGAGTCCCATAGAACCATCTCGTGAGCCTGCAAGGCAGGGAGACCACAGATGTCAGATATATTCAACCCTCCATGGGACAAACCAAGGTGGGCTTTCATAGTCTAGCTGTTTGCACATCTTCCTCAGATGTGCTGAAGCTTGGTAAAGCGGCCCACCCTAAACATAGAGCAGTAGGAATTTTAACAGCTAGACTAAGAGAACTATTCAACTAAGGCCTATGAGTTAAAAATATAATCTTTAAGCTTAACATGGTTGGTGGAATTTTTTAAAAGAGAACTTTACACAGTTAGATAAAGCTTAGTAATTTTCTAGGCTAAATGCTTAGGTCACTTTGCACACATCCATCGCTGACTTCTAGCAGGCAGTAGTGTTTGGGATGCCTCCACTCTAGATTAGTGGCGCTTAACCTTTTTTGAGCCTTGGACCCCTTTGAGAGACTTAGAAATGTTACAGATCCCTTTCTCTAGAAAATCACACAAAAAAACCACATTTCACATTCAATTTCAGGGGAGGTCCATGGGCTTCCTTACGGCTTTCCATGGACCCAAAGAGACCACAATCCCTTTATTAAAAATGACCGTTCTACATAAAACGAATGCTTAAAAAATAAGTCATTTTCCATAGTGAACAATAATAAAGCTTAGAAAACCAAGAACACTTCTTTGCATTCTTTGGACTGAGCCCTGAATACATTGTTGGTGGCAAGCTAAAAATGGTATTATCTTTCTGGAGTACAACTGAGCAATCTGCAACAAAACCCTGAAAGCATATATTCCTATCCAGGAATAATCTACTATCATAAGATCCATATATAAAGATGTTTATTCAGAACAATCTATATGTTCAATAGGGCTATGTTATAGCCATAAAACAGAATATCAAGAACCACTAAAAAAATTGTTTTAAAATTCCTTTTCCATTAAAGTTATTTGCCAACTTTCCTTTGACACCAGAAGGTGCCCTCTTAACACTGCAAATCTCCTGAATGCTTCATAGTAACAGTTGTCTAACATGAAAGAAATATCCAATTCTTTTCCATCATAAGCCTATGGGCAAGAATTCAAAGTAGAGGGTTTATCACATGTGAAAATCTAGAAAGGCCAGAGAGCGGAGGGCACATGTGGAGAACTACACATGGTTCATTATGCTGGATTATGGGGTGCAGGCATGTAAGCTATGAGAGAGAAAGCTGTAAAGGTGGGCAGGGGCCTTATACACTCTGCTACAAAGATTGTATATCATTGTACAGATACTAGAAAAACTATCAAAGATTTAAGCATCAGAGTGAGATAATCAGATAATTGTGTTTCAGAAGATTCCTTTGTGTACAGTGTGATCTCATTTTCCCCCTCAAAGTTTTATTATTAAAATTTTCAAGTGTACTGAAATGTTTCAAGAATTTTATTATGAATTCCACACACCCATCCCTCTATATGATCTCATATTAACCAACTAACAAATATGTACTATAAAAAGACTAGCAGGACATACTTTAACATTTTTTTTCTTTTTTGTGAAGAGATGAGGTCTTCCTCTACAGCCCAGCCCAGTGCAGGGACATCATCTATCTCACTGCAGGCTCAAGAGATCCTCCTGCCTCAGTCTCCAGAGTAGCTGTGACTACAAGCTACAGGGCATGCCACCACACCTGGCTAGCAGGATGTATTTTAAAATGTCAACAGTGGTTATCTCTGGGTAGAGATATTGTGGGTAATCCTTATTTCCTTTTATGTTCATCTATGTTTAAAAAATTTCTAACAATAAACATATATTACTTTTACACTAGGGAAAAAGTTAAAGAACTAACTTGACTAAAGAACATGAAGATTAGATTGGAGGATGTTAAGACTAGACACAGGAAATACGGAAGGATACTGGGGTAATTCAAGAGACAGATAATGAGCACTTGAGTAGAGAAGGCAGAAAAGAAATCAAAGGATTTAAGAGATATTTAAAAAATAGTATCCACATGGCTTGGTAATCTAAGGAGACTGAAGAGCCTAACTGAGTCTCAGTTCCCTGGTTATGCACCTGGGTGGAACATGGCAGCATTCACCAATATAGGACAATAGCAAGGAGGGGAAACGAGACTTGGAAGGGAGACGATAAGTCTCAATATCCTGATTTTGACATGGAATATTTAGGAGCTGGTGCTCATCATCAAGTCTGAACATCAACACTGGTTAACAAGTATTGAGCACTTTTAAGATGGCAGCTGCTATGCACTATCTCATTTAATCTTCCCAATGACCCTCTATGGGATATACAATCATTTTCCATGTTACAGATGAGGAAGCCAATAGTCAAAAAGCTTAAGTAACTTATCCAACGTCACAGTGTAAATAAGTGGCAGAGCTAGGATTCAAATTCAAGTCTCTAATATCAGAGCCAATGTTTTAAACTATATGCTATACTGTTCCGGAAATGCAGACATGAGACTTATCAGCCTGAAAACACAGGACATTGGCAGGATATCTGAAAGAAGAAGGGAGGTTCCCAAAACAAAGCCAGGTCCTGGCTCCCAACAACCAAATTTAGTGCAGGTTACTATCACAGGGACAGTCCTCATAGAGGTGACAATACTCAGCTTCTGCCCTCAAGGAGCTCTCATTCCTTGGAGAGACCAAATGACAGGAAATCCAGAAACTCCTGAACCTCTCTGGGTAATTTCGACTTTTTGTTTTTGCCCCAGAGACAGGGTCTCACTCTGTTGCCCAAACTGAAGTGTTGTGGTATGATCATAGCTCATTGCAGCCTCAAACTCCTGGGCTCAAGCAATCCTCCTGCCTCAGCCTCCCATGTAGCTGGGACTACAGGTGTGCACCACTGTGCCAAGCTAATTTTTAAATTTTTTCAGAGATGGGATCTTGCTGTGTTGCCCAAGCTGGTCTCAAAAACCTGGCCTCAAGCAATCCTCCTGTCTCAGCCTCCAGAGTAGCTGGGATTACAGGCATGAGATACTGCACCTAATTTTGACTTTTTTTTTTTTTTTTGAAACAAGGTTTTGCTCTGTTGCCGAGGCTGGAGTGCAGTGGCCTGATCATAGTTCACTGCAGCATCTAACTCCTGGGCTCAAGCGACCACCCTGCCTCAGCTTCCTCAGTATCTGGGACTACAGGTGCATGCCACCACACCCAGCTAACTTGTAAAAAAATTTTTTGTAGAGATGGGATCTTGCTACATTGTCCAGGCTGCTCTTGAACTCCTGGCCTCAAGCAATCCTCTCATCTTGGCCTCCCAAAGTGCTGGGATTACAGTTACCATGTCTGGCCTAATTTTGATTTTTGACTATGCTTCTTTATTAGATTTACTTTCCCTTCTGGCTGTTTTCTATTGCTCGCTTTATTTTTTGTTTTTTATTTTTTAAATATTTTAAACAATCATTCAGGAAGACTACTGCTTTGTTAAGAATCCAAAAAAGACGCCAGGCATGGTGGCTCACACCTATAATCCCTGTCACTATTTGTGTAGCCACTGGCAAGTTATAATAATCTCTCTGAATCTAAATGTTCTCATCTGTGAAAGGAGGCTAATAATGCAAACCTAGTATTGTTCTGAGGATTACATAAGATAACATATGTGAAGTATTTAGTTTAATGACCATTATACTATTTTTCTTGGGAATCTGGAAGTAGGAGGATTGTATTTTTATCTATGGGTACTTAGCAAAGCTGGTTAGCACTCTGAGCCAACTTTCTAGGCTGCTATGGGTACTCAGAAAGCATTTGTAGGCTGGGCGTTGTGGCTTACACTTGTAATCCTAGCACTCTGGGAGGCCAAGGCAGGAGGATTGCTTGAGCTCAGGAGTTCAAGACCAGACTGAGCAAGAGTGACCCTGTCTCTGCTAAAAATAGAAACGTTAGCCAGGCATCGTGGTGTGTACCTGTAGTCCCAGCTACTCTCAGGAGGCTGAGGCAGGAGGTTCGCCTAAACCCAGGAGTTTGAGGTTGCTGTGAGTTAGGCTAACGCCACTGTACTCTAGCTGGGACAACAGAGTGAGACTCTGTCTCAAAGAAAAAGAAAAAGGGAAATTGAACCCTCCTCCTCACTCCCCGCCTTCATATTAAAAAAAAAAAAAGGAATAAAGAAAAAAAGCATTTGTATATCTCTACGTTAATTTCTCAACATTGATTTATCCATATATTTTTTCTCACTATTTTAACCACTGGAAAAGAAATTCCTCCATTTATCAATATGAAATTTAATGCCACAAAGTTGTACAGTAAATGATAATTGCTTCTAATACTCTGGAGAGCACATCAACTTTTCCAAAACACTTTCCCCAACCATTATCTCAATGAAGCCCCACAAAAACATTATGGCTAACATGCTACCACACATGCTTTTTGGAGCAAGGCAGTGTATGAATAATAGATGAAGTATGCTAGTATTTCCACTTTACAGACCATGAAGTTAAGATATAGAGGCTGGCTGGGTGCAATGGCCCATGCCTGTAATCCCAGCACTCTGGGAGGATTGCTTGAGGCCAGGAGTTTGGGCTACAGGGGCAATGACTTATCCAAAAACATAAGGTAAGTCAGAGAAAAAGCCAATATTGGAAACAAGATTTCCTGGCCCGTGGCCAACAGTCTTTCTGTTTACTGGGCTATTTCCTATCATACTATTATCCATTTTCAGCCTCTAGCCCTCCCTCTCTACCACACCAAAAGCTCCCTATAAAAGGGCAACTTTACCAGAGACTGCCATAGTGTCGCTGATCCATGCAATGGAAAAGATCCAGTCCTTGTGTCCATCCTTGGAGAGAAGAGAGTGACAGGTACAGGGAGGAAAACAAGAAAGAAATTAGCAAAATAAGGATTATAATGAACTCTCCTGAAAAGTATACAAGTGTGACTAAAAATATCTTTGTAAAAATTACAACTCTGATCTCTGGTGATCTCAACCCACAGGGCATGATCCCACAATCTTTAGCTTCTATCTTTTTTTTTTTTTTTTTTAGCTTCTATCTTGAGGAGCTCAAAGTTGAAATGAAGCTGGCATTAGTGTGGGTAATAAACACGTCCAGTGAACACACAGCTTTGGCCTTCTACTTCTGGATCCTATCTTCTGTCTGGAACTCTCTTCCTCCAGATATCTGCATGGCTTGTACCCTTATTTCCTTTAAGTCTGTCTGCTCAAATATCATCTTACCAATGAAGCTTTCTCCATCCTCTGAAATAGCATCTTCCACCTCACTCTCTATCCCTTTAGCCTGCCTTTACTCTTCTCCATGGCACTTATCAAATTCTGATATAGTACTGGTAAATATTTATTGGTTTATATTGTTTATATTAATATTTTGGTTTTTATGCCACCGTCCACTGGAGTGCAGGCTTCAAGAGGACAGGAGCTTTATCTGTTTCATTCACTGCTCTGTCCCCAGTGTCTGAAACAATGCCTAGCCACAGAAGACTCAATAAATGGTTGCTGAATGAATGATTTAGTAAACTTTCCTTTCTGACTATGAGCAGTAGGAGATATGTGGACACTGTGGATTAAAACAGCAACCCACTGCTGTTGGCCCTTGAGGTGTGCTGCCTGCTCCTTTATCAAACATACACTAGGCCTTATGAGGAGTCCAATCCCACTCCGATAGCTCCACCTCCACACTTCACCCCCATGTCTCTGGAGTCAGCAGAAATCTAGAGGAAACTAACCCTTTCCAGGTAAGCTGGTGGGAGGAGGGTCTAACTACTGGGCCCTATTTAAAAACAAGGCTACCCCTAACTACAAACTATTGGGAAAACTTACATCTCCCACACACACAGGATCTAGTGTAGGCAGTCGATAGATGGCAAGACTGTTGGGGTTGTCTCCTCCAGTGGCTAACAGTGTTCGAGAGGGATTCAGTTCAATGGCATGGATACCACAGCCCTGCTGGGTCACACCTCCAGGTTCTCGGTCTTTCAGAATGGGGATCTTGGTGATCTGGCTTGTCTGGACATCCACTACAAATAGCTACAAGAGAAAAAGGATACAGAAGCAGAGCACAGTTCCTGTTTAATGTGGCTGATACTGGGTACAAACCTCCATTTGCTCCATTATCCACCAAACATTTCGTTAATGTCTACTACATGCTAGACCCTGGGAATTATTAAAGGCATGGCCAGGGTTATTAAACAAATGAAACATGAAAATAAGTAAATGTAACATAATGTTAGAGACAGGTATTATGTAATATGCCACATGAACACAGATTAGGAAGTAGTCAATTCTGCCTGGGATTCACAGAAGGCTTCAAAGAGGCCTTGCACTAGGCTATGGACACAAAGAGCCAGATCAAAACAGTTTTCTCTCAGATTGGGAATATTTTTATATATCTAAGCCTCACCTATCCATGCACAGAAACTTGTAAACAGAACACAATTCCAAGAACACATCATAGCCACTATTAAACATACCTATTAATGTTATTAGGTTTTCTGGAATGACTGGAGACATACGAAGAGATAAGAGTTATTATAGCTCACTGCCACTCTCTTTCACACACCCCCAATTCTGTCCTACACATCCCTGCCTCTGCTCTTGCTGCTGCCTCTGCCTGAAGTGCTCTCCTCCAACTCTTTTTCCTCCAAGAATCAACTCAGAAATGCTTCATGGAAAGGATCAGTCTTAGAGAAAGGGCATTCCCGATACAGTCTATTACTAAACTCTTCATGTGATTCAATGATTCATCTCTTCATTCACGCATTCATTTGCCAGTACTGTTGTAAGTGCTACAAACACAACTATGAACAAGAAAGAAATAATCTCTGCCCTCACATACCTTGTAGCCTAGGAAGTTGAATTAAAATCCTGTCAGCAATTCTGTGGTAAAGGCAAACCATGTCAAACCTTTATATAAATAAACTGTTTACACAGGAGAATATCTATGAAAGGAGAAACTAGGTGGGTCTTAAGTTTAAAATATAAAAAGGAAAGGAGGAGTAACTAGAACAAAGTGCCAGACAGGGTGGAGGGAGACTATTCCCAAATCTGTAACGTCAGCTCTGACGACTACTTAAGAGCAGGCGACTCCCTGCCTGACTGGCATCATTGTTGTTACATCCCACAGGCATTTTAAACTCAAGGTGTCCAAAACAAATTATCTTGCTCCTCAAATTGCTCATTTCCCTAATGCCACCATTATCTGCCCTGTCACCTAAGCCTGGGTTTTATCCCAGACTACTCCTCCTGCCTCAATTCCAATGTCCAATCAATCAGCTAGTCCTCCTAAATATTCTTACAGCTGGCTACTTCCTCTACATCCTCACTCTCATCACCTCTCCCTTGAACAACCGCAATTCGTCTTTGTGCCTTCAGGCAAGGCTGCCATCAAAATTATTCTCTATATTAGAAACAAGGTCATCTTCCTAAAAATGGAAATCCTCCCTCGCCAGTCTCCAACTGAAAAACATCCAATGGCTCCCCTTCACCTAAAGCCAAGCTCCTTAGCATGGCATTAAGACTATCCTCAGGGCTGGGCAGTGGCTCATGCCTGTAATCCCAGCACTTTGGGAGGCTGAGGTGGGAGGATCACTTGAGCCCAGGAGTTTACGACCAGCCTGGGCAACATAGTAAGACCCTGTCTCTACAAAAAAATTTTTTTTAATTAGCTGGGCACAGTGGAGTGCACGTGTAGTCCTAGCTACTTGGGAGGCTGAGGCAGGAGGATCACTTGAGCCCAGGAGTTCGAAGCTGCAGTGAGCTGTGATCGTGCCATTGCACTCCAGCCTGGGCAACAGAGTGAGACCCTGTCTCACTTTAAAAAAAAAAAAAAAAAGACTCTCCTTAATCCAACCTCAATCTAGCCCCTGCCTATCTTCACACCTTGCCATGGACCTAAGCTCTAGAAATAACTGCTTCTAATTATTACATGCAAGATTCTTCAATGAAATATAATTATTTTGTTTCATGCTCATGCTGTTCACAATGACAGAAATGCTTTCTCCTACTCTTTCCTTTACCTGGCTCACATGAGCTTATCATTTATGATTCAGTTCAGACATGTCCTTCTGGCATATTCTCTGAACATCCAGGCTGATTAAGTATTCCTCTTATAGGCTCCCAAGATACCCCTCTACCCACAATAGTAGACCATATCACACGGATTTGAAATATTTACTTGTCTGTCTTCCCCATTAAGGTAATAACTCCCTCCCAATTCCAAGAGCAGAGCACTTATCTTAACTGGTTCTGTGATCTTGCCCCAGAGGTGCCAAGCTACTTAGTAAGTACCCGTAGCAGCCACTCTTCAAGGGGAGCCTACCCAATTGCTTCAGGAGGTCTCCATACCCCTGTGAGGGTGAGGCCCTGTAACTGTTTATTTGATATAAACCCAGACCCCCCAGATCACAGCATAGTCTAGGGGGAGCTCCTGGCTCAGGGAGAACCTGTCCAAGGGCTAGATTAGACTAGGCTGTTCAAATTCCCTCAGGAATGCAGAACTGGTGGGTAGCACTAGACCAAATGCCTGGGAGGCATTTTCTACCAAAATCATTCCTCAGAGAAAACATAATAGAGGAAGCATAGACGTCTTTGGTGCCTAGTGGCTTTCCAACTCCTAGTTCTGTTTCTTTCTCAGAATCAGGAACACCTCCTGCTCTTGGGGTTTGTGAATTAGTCCTTCCAATAGATGTGAGTGGGTGTCTTACCCTTTTAAACAAATGATCCCTAACCAGATAGCCCTCAAAACATTTACTGAAGCAAAATTAACTGCTTGCTCACATGTTTGTGTTGTGTGGGACAATGCACCCTTAACATCTTAGCCTATAGACCAGTGATTCCCAAACTGATTATCAAAATAACTTGGGAAATTATCTTAAAAAAAAAAATTGCTACAAAACAAAATTTCCAGGCCTTACCCTGGAATTCTTCCATTAGAAATCTCTGAGTTTGCACTATTCACAATAACCAAGATATGGAATCAACCTACGTGTTCGTCAATGGATGAACAGATAAACAAAATGTGGTATACACACACAATGGAATAATATTCAGCCACAAAAAAGAATGAAATCCTGCCATTTGCAACAACAGGCATGAACCTAGAGGCCATTAAGTTTAAACGACATAAGCAAAGTACAGAAGGACAAATACCACATGATCTTACGCATACATGGAATCTAAAAAAGTTGATCTCACAGAAATAGAGTACAATAGTGGTTACCAGAGGCTAGGGTGGGAACAGGTTGGTGAATGGGTACAAAATTGAAGTTAGATAGGAGGAATAAGTTCTGGTATTCTATTGAACAGTAGAGTGATTATAGTCAACAATTAAGTATTATATACTTTAAAATACCTAGAAGAGAAGGTTTTGAATGTTCTCACCCCAAAAAGTAAGTGTTTGAAGTGACAGATATGCTAATTACCCTAATTTGATCATTACACAATGTATATATTACCAAAACATCACACTATACCCCATAAATATATACAATTATTATGTGTCAATTAAACACCAAATTAAAGCCAGGTGTGGTGGTTCACACCTGTAATCCTAGCGCTGTGGGAGGCCGAAGCAGGAGGATGGTTTGAGGCCAGGAGTTTGAGACCAGCCAGAGCAACATAGCAAGACCCCGTCTCTACAAAAAATAGAAAAATTAGCCAGGCATGGTGGTACATGCCTGTAGTCCCAGACACTCAGGAGGCTGAGGCAGAAGGACCATTTGAGCCCAGGAGTTTTCGGCTGCAGTGAGCTATGACGACGCCACTGCACTTGATCCTGGGCAACAGAGCATGACGTCTCAAAAAACCAAATAAATAAAATAAAACAAAACAAAAACCAAATTAAAAGAAAAAAGAAAAAGAAATTTCTGAGTTTGCACTTACTAAAATTGAATTTTTTCAAGGATCTCCAGGAGAATCTAATGACTTCCCAAGTTTAACAGCCACTGATCCAGACCCTTGCTACTCAAAGGAACACAATGCACAATCTCAGGACTTCCCCAGACCTTCTAAATCAAAACCTATAGTTTACCAAGATCCCTAGGTACACTGAAGTTTGAGCATTGATCTAGAGAGGCCCTGCTCTGTAGCAGAGAGGGCAATGAGTTTGATAAGACTCAAGTTTAAACTATGACCTGCAACCTGGAGAGATCTGAGTTTCTTCTATAGAATCTGAGGGCTGGCTAAAACTTTAAGAATCACTTTAGTCCATCCCTTTGTCTTAAGACAGGGCTCCATTTCTGCTATCCAGAATAGGTGAGGAGAAGAAGTTTCATCTATTCCTGTCCAAGAAAGTCCTAAGTCCTACCACTCAGTTTTGCAGCTGGGCGAGATCTAGGCTTCAATTCCAGATTGGTTACCTATTAGCTGTATGAGCTTGGGCAAGTCACTTAACCTTTCTGAATCTTGTTTCTTATCTGTAAAATTTGGATAATATCTATCCCACAGGATTGCTGAGAGATCTAACAAAATATAAAGTGTCTAACACAGGCCTTGGCATAGAATAGGTGCTTTAACAAATGATAGTTAATAGTAGTACATTATTATTCTAATGTTTGTTTAGTTTTGTAGAGCCTTCCTGCTTCTTCACGGAGAGGGACAGGGATGTGGATGAGCTGCTATGGGATCTCTTCCCAGGCTCTCTGACAAGGGGCCAAGGCTTCATGCAGCTCCTGTTAACATTTCCCAGAATGGGGCTTCTCCACATTAACCTACTGGGATCCCTGCCAGAAACTAGCAGCACGGCAAGGTAAACTTGAGGCTAGGACTCCCTGCAGCTTACATTCTAGGACAGAGGGGAAAACAAAGCAAATGCTGTTGCTCAGGAAGATGTAAGACTAGTGAGTACATCTCTGCATGCATGTATGTGTATGCAGACACATGTAAATGAGTCTACACAAAGCTCAAGGTGGCTTTAAAAAAAGGAGGGAGAGCGCCACAAAGTTTCTAAAACTGAAGGGTGCTTTAGACTGGAGTCCAGTGGAAAAAGGAAAGCAAATCCATGCAGGTCACATAGACTTCATGATAAACTGTATTGCAGTCAGTCAGTACAAGGCAGGTGGACAGCCCAAGTCTGTTGAAAGTTGGGGAAAGGAAAGACAACTGAAATTAAAGCAGAGGAATCCACTCCCTATCCCAAACTGAGAAAGTAGGGAGGAGCAAAGGAGAGAGCCAAGACCAAGAAACACAACAGAAAATGGTCAGACAGTAAGTATAAAAAATTAAAAATATGTATAGCCTACAATTCCAATTTTAGGAATTTAAGCTAAGGAGATAATAATGAGTGAACAGTTTTAACTACTGTGCAGCATTTATAAACTAGTGAAACACCACAGAGGATTGGGTATAGTCACACAATGAGTATGCACAGCCTTTAAGAATGATGGAGTAGGAAGATATTTACTAACCTAACACGGAAAGCTGTGCAGAGTATGTTGTTAAAAGAATAAGCTGCCTTTTTCTTTTCTTTTTTTTTAGGCAACATAGTGAAACTCTCTCTGTTTCTTTAAAAAAAGAAGAAGAAGAAAAGCAGAAATTACAAAACAAAAACCACCATAATCCTACTACCCTGAGATATCAAGTTAAGCAGTCGGTGTGTTTTCTTTCAGGTCCTTCACTACACACTCAGTTACACATATGCCTTTTTTTCCCATTTATAAAACATATGATTCCATATATATTATATCCCTTTATTTGATACCACCATAACACCTTTCCAAATTAATCAATATACTTCTACATAATTTTTAATAGCTATAAGGTAGTTCACTGTATGAATATACTAACATTTATTGAATGCCATTCCTTATTATTGAACATTTATGCCATGTTCAAATTTTTAGTAACACAAAACACGTTGCAATGAATATCCTTGTATCTAAATCCAGGTGCCTGTGGTATGCCAAGATCTCCTACACTCTGAATTGTGATTCTAAGCTGCCCCTACAAAAGACGGGCTGCAGGACTGGCTAGCTGAGATCAGAAATGGCACTTCACACCAGGTCCTGAATTCTGATGCTTTTCTGAAGCATCAGAATCAATCAATCTCTCTCTCTCTCTCTCTCTCTCTCTCTCTCTCTCTCTCTCGTTTCCTGGTTAACAGAAAGCCTTATCTTTAACTTGCAAACTACTGGAGAACAGAGATTGCAATTACATATTAATTACATACCAGGTATATTAAGAGATTAGAAGCTTTCAATAATAATAGTATTAAAACAATTATAACATAAAGCCTCGTCTCTCACTCTTACTTCCTCAGTATAACAGCACAAAAACTTGAGGACGATATGGTTTTGTGTTTGCTCACTGAAAAGCAAGATCTCCCTAGGTGTTATTCTAAGCTCCAAAAACCTCCTTGTGTGAATGAAAGGGGACTCTCCTTTTGCTGCATATCTTACCACTGTATTTTCAAGTTCCTACTTTACTCCCTGTCTTCCTTTCACTATCATTTTAGGTTAAGAAAAAGCAAGGTTCATCTAGCCAAAATAATACTTTTAAAAGATAAGTGTTTATTGCATAAACAATACTTTATCAACAATAATGGAAATTAAAAATGCAAGAAAGATCACTCAGAATCCTCTCTTTTAAAATGTTTTTCATTTGTCAGGTTCCTGTTCAGTCCTCAACCACATGCATGTTGTAATTGTACATAGCTACAATCAGCAGAGACAGAATTTTGTATTTCACTTAACATATTGACCGCTTTGCACATTACAGTCTTCATAATTATGTTAATGTCATAAATATGTTAATGTCCTACCATGCAGATTTGACTCACCACAATTTACTTAAGTATTCTATTATTAATATTTAGATAAAACAGCTTCCAATGATTATCTTGTTAAAAAAAACTTTTCTCTTCCTTTGGATAAATTCCCCGGTATGAAAATATTAGGTCAAAGGGTATAACATTTTTAGTCTCTTCATTCAACAAATAATATGTACTTTTGAAACATAATACCAAATAATTTGGCTTTTATCTATATTCCTTCTACAGTGAAGTTAAATATAATGCCATATAATTTACTAATTGTATTTCTTCACAAAAACTATCGAAATTTATTATTATTATTTTTTTGAGACAGAGTCTTGCTCTGTCGCCCCACGTAGAGTGCAGTGGCATCATCGTAGCTCACTGTACCTCAAACAGCTGGGCTCAAGCGATCTTCCTGCCTCAGCCTCCCAAGTAGCTGGGACTATAGGCACGTGCCACAACGCCCAGCTAATTTTTCTATTTTTAGTAGAGACAGGGTCTCGCTTTTGCTTAGGCTGGTCTTGAACTCCTGACCTCAAGCAATCCTCCTGCCTCGGCCTCCCACAGTGCTAGGGTTACAGGTGTAAGCCACTGCGCCCGGCCTAAATGAATTATTTTTAAATGTTTAAGCTATTGGGGATGTGATCGGCATACAGAAAGCAGCCATTTACAGGACAGAGAAATGCTCACTTCTTAAGTGTACCTGAATTTGGCAAGCAACTTACCTAAAGCCTAGAACCACCACACCACCACCACCATTTCCTCCACCAGCAACAACTACCGTTAATTACATCGACAATTGACTAAGCACTTACATACTTCCAGGTACTGTGCTAATCAACATCTTATTTAATCCTCTTCATGATTCTGCTGGATAGGTACTACTCTCTCCATTTTAAAGATAAAAGAAGACAGACCTTGAAGAAGACATCTGGCTTGTTGAAGGGCGCAAAGCTAATAAGAAATAGAGCTGAGTCTCAACCCACATATTTCTGAATCCAAGTATATAATTCAAAATGACTTCATCAAATTTATTGGTATAAATGTAGATATTTTTGACATACGTTTTTCTATATTGTTCTCCTAAAAAGAGACCAAAAAGTTTGGAAACTAAGGGCCTAAGCTAAGATCTGACCTAAAAAACAGAATTGGCAAATCTCTTCCCTTAAGTTTCATTTCTGTTAAATGAGACCAGGAATAGGCAAATAAGGAAAATAACAATTTGTCAAGGGTTTTCCCCAAAGTACAGAAATAAGATTTATTTTTCCTTTTTTAGAGACAGAGTCTCAATCTGTTGCCCAGGCTAGAGTACAGTGGCATGATCATAGCTCATTGTAACATCAAACTCCTGGCCTCAAGTGATCCCCCTGCCTCAGCCTCCCAAAGTGCTGGAATTACAGGCATGAGTCACTACACACAGCCCAGAAATAAGATTTAATTTACACCCTACAGGCTACTGAACAGATATTAACCAAGATGCCTACAAAGAAACTCTTTCAGATCTATTAAATCTGATGCCTTACCTGTGCCTGGAGTATGGTTTAGAAAATATAAGGAGGACTCAAACAACTGGTCTACATTTAACAAGGTGGCAAAAAAATTATTGCTGTTATAGTATAAAGTCCAAGTCAGTGATTCATAAATGTTAGAGCATATAAAAACGGCTTGAGAGCTTGTTTAAAAATGCCAATTTCTAGGCCTCAATGAAGTAAATCCTGGAATCATTACTGGGATGGGGACCAGGAATCATCATTTTTAATACACACCTCAAATGACCATACTGCAGGTGGTTCACGGGTGATGCTTGGGAAACAAAGGCCTAAACCCTCAGAAATCAAACATCCATTGGCTGGGTGCACTGATGCATGCCTATAATCCTAGCACTTTGGGAGGCGAGGTGGGAGGATCACTTGAGGCCAGGAGTTTGAGACCAGGCTGAGCAACACAGCAGGACCCCACCTCTATAAAATATAGAAAAATTAGTTGGGCATGGTGGCATGTGCCTATAGTCCCAGCTACTCAGGAAGCTGAGGCAGGAGGATTGCTTGAGCCCAGGAGTTTGAGGTTGCCCTGAGCTATGACGACGCCACAGCACTTCAGCCCAGGCAACAGAAGGAGACCGTGTCTCCAGGGAGAAAAAAAAAGAAAAGAAGTCAAATATCAAATATCCATCAATTTAAAAGACAGATTGGTATCCTGATAAAAGAAGCCATGCTTAGCTCATATGGCAGCCATTCAAGTAATTAGGCCTGGGGGCGAGAAGGACAGGCTTCTAAAGGAGGGTCCACTGAGAACAGGAATCAATTTAAGTAACTAGCACTTCCCCCAGGCATCTGGCCCATTGGGCACCTCCCAGCTCTGCTCTCAACAACCCAGGTTTTTCCAACCCCAAGGAAACAGGGCTGTAGAAAAAGACCCTAAATTCACCAGGGGCTATGCTGAAAAGCATGTGATTCCAATTCTAGAGATGAGAAAGGTAATTAACAGGATTATTCATTATTAAAGGCTAAACATAAACCAAAGGGAAAAGGAAAAAAAATATCACCCAAGAAAGATTCAGTTAGCCCTTGCCACCCAACTCCCAGTAACTGAGTCAGTCTCTCTTTCCATATAGTTTCTGCCTTGCATCAGCCAAATGGGTCCATTCAGAGTCCCTTAATTTTCCTTGTACCTTCCTGACTCTGCTATAGGATAGACACCCCTGTTTCCTTCCCATCAATTGAATACTTTTCTCCCTAGGAAATCCTCTCTTAATACCCTAACTATGAATAACTTTTTCCTCCTAGAAGCACTCATGGTTGGCACTACTAATGAGGCATTTGTGTTGCAATTAACTTTGCATGTGGCTGTGCATCACATCCCAGGTAAGCTAGGCAGAGATCGGAGTCCATGTATTATACATGGTGTAGTGCTCTGCTTTTTACAGGAAAAATTGACACCCTATCTTCCTAGAGCATTAATTTAATCAAGAGATGAAGGAAGATTTCTACCTCTCAACACAGTATTTTTTTACATTAAGAGAATTGTGAATATGCAAAATCCACAAGAATATCTATAATAAAATATTCTTGGAACTTCAAAGAAATTTCATACTGACACAGTACTGTCCAGATACCCACTTAGTAGCCTTCTGCCATTAGGGGTATTTCAGTGAAAAAGTTTGAGAGGTACTTGGTATAACATAAAGAAGTCTAACAAGAAACACAAGAACTGGGCCCAGACTTAACTTTGCTTCTATCTCATTATGGAATCTCAGGCACATCATTTTGCTCCTTTGGGTCTGTTTCTATAACTATAAAAGGAGAAATGGAGGTCACTGGTTGAAACTCCATTATCTTTTTTTTTTTTTTTAAGAGACAGGGGTCTCACTATGTTGCCCAGGCTGGGATGCAGTGGCTATTCACAAGCGCAATCATTGCACATCACAGCCTTGAACTCCTGGGCTCATGCGATCCTCCTGCCTCAGCCTCCTGAGTAGCTGGAACTACAGGCACGCATCATTGTGCCTGGCTTAAAATTCACTCCATGAACTCCATCATTGTTACAGTCCCTTCCACCTCTGTCTAGGATTTGTTTTTATATCACAGCAACCCCACACTAGGCAGTGTCTTGCTACACAGAGGAGAAATGAAACTAATGTTTATGGATTTAACAAATGCAGACACAAACCACAAAATTGTCCCACTACATTCTAGCCAAGGAAATGTAGAAATACTTTCCAATTCCTCTCACATTAGAAAACTATCCTGATGGGAACGCCTCCCTTAACACATGAAAGGGACTGGTGGCATCCACAGATTCAAAGGCAAATATGGCCACTGAAGTGGAACCAACAGTTTAAGAAGCCAAATGTTGTAGCCCAATCATAATCCCAGATTCAACCCAGTTGCCAATTTTGCACCAGTTTCTTCCTTTGATCTCCTAGGCCAGGAAACAAAATATGAACAGTCTCATGCTTAAGGTTCAGGCAGGAAAGCAATACTCCTAGATGTGACCAGGAAAAACTCATATTTGCCTAAACTCTCATCTTGAACTCAATCCAGGTACTGATCCCCATTTCTACAGGAAAATGTCCATACATCAGCTTGAGAATAAAAATCTTTTTCTCTGACTATAATGCCTATCAAGGATCCAGCTAGGGAAAGAAGTTTCAAGTATAGGGTCAGTATGTTCCTCCTCTGTTCACTTTCCAATGTCCCAAGCCTCCAACAGGCTATATCTGAAATAAAGGGCTCAGATCACTTAAGAGAAAACTGCCCACTTCAAGCTCTGCAATAGTTGTCAACTGGGGGCATAGAAGTTTGAAAATGCTGTATCTGTGTGTATGTGTATGTATGCATGTGTCTGATTGTCAGATGTGGGGATGCGCGAAGTGGAGGGCGCTCATTTTTGGCATCTAAAGAGCACAGGCCAGGAATGTGAAATATCCTACAATATGAGACAAAATCCCAGACAAAAAAGAAACCACCCTAAATATCATTAACATCCTTATTGAGAAAAGCTGCCCTAAATAGTCTTCTTGCATTCCTCTATACGACTGCTGCTCAGGCCCTAACATTCTTCACCATTAACTTCCTCACATATAAAGGGTAACCCAAAGTCTGCAAAAGCACTACACCCAACAGGATTCCTGGGACCCATACCTGTGCCAATCCAAACAAGGCCTTCCCAAAAATGAAGATAAGAAAGGGGAAGAGAAAAAACAACTCTAGTACCATCACCTATAAGAAGTATAAACTCATTCTTATTCCTGCTCTTCCTAAAGCCCTATAACATGAATTAACATTGCATAGAATCTCTGCCACAATTACTTCCAATCTAGAAACACTTCAGCCCATGTGCCCCAGCAGAATGAACTTTCCAACACGGCAACTGCAGCACCTCCATATTTAAAATCTTCCTCCCAGCAGAGTCAAATATTCTGAAAATAAGACAAAGACTAATTCTTATTTTCAATTTCTTTCTTATTTTTTTAGAGACTGGGTCTCACTCTGTCGCCCAGGTTGGAGTGCAGTGGCATGATCACAGCTCACTGCAGCCTCAAACTCCTCGGTTCAAGCAATCCTCCTGCCTCACCCTCCCAAGTAGCTAGGACTACAAGCACGTACCACCACACCTGGCTAATTTTTTACTTTTTGTAGAGATAGGGTCTTGCTATGTTGCCCAGGCTGGTCTCAAACTCCTCAGCCCAAGTGATCCTCCCGCCTCAGCCTCCCAAAGTGTTGGGATTAAAGGCATGAGCCACTGCACCCAGCCCTTAATTTATTTTTTTAATCAGTTCTAGGCTTAAAAAAAAAAAAAGCATTAATTTTGGAATAAATCTGAACATCTCTTACTAGACAAAGAATAACCACCTGCCATTTAAAAAAAAATAGCTAGCAAATCAATAAACATGATATAATACTATAATACATCAACAGAATGAAGGACAAAAACCGTTGATCATCTCAATAGATGCAGAAAAAGTATGTGATAAAAAACCTCAAAAAACTAAGTGCAGAAGGAGCATACCTCAATACAATAAAGGCCATATATGACAAACCCACAGCTAGCAATATACTGAAAGCTTTTCCTCTAAGAACTGGAACAAGACAAGGATGCCCACTCTCATCACTCTTATTTAACATAGTACTGGAAGTCCTAGTCAGAGCAATTAGACAAGAGAAAGAAAGGGCATCCAAACTGGAAAGGAGGACATGAAATCGTCCCTGTATGCAGATGTGATCTTTTTCTTTTCTTTCTTTTTTTGAGAGACAGGGTCTCGCTGTGTCACCCAGGCTGGAGTGCAGTGGCACAATCATAGCTCACTGCAACTTAGAACTCCTGGCCTCAAGCAATCCTCTCACCTCTCCCTCCCAAAGTGCTGCGATTACTGCACCAGACCAACATGGTCTCATATATAGAAAACCCTAGAAGCTCCACCAAAAACCTCTGAGAACTGATAAATGAATTCACTAAAGTTGCAGGATACAAAATTAACATGGAAAGATCAGTAGCATTTCTATACACCAACAACAAACTACTGGAAAAAGAAACAAAGACAGCAATCCCGTTTACAATAGCTAAAAAACAACAAAACAAAACAAAAACCCTAGGAATAAATTTAACCAAAGAAGTAAAAGATCTCTACAAGGAAAACTGTAACACTGATGAAAGAAATTGAAGAGTTCACAAAAAAATGGAAAGACATCCCATGTTCATGGATTAGAAGAATGAATATTGTGAAAATGACCATACTACCAAAAAAAAAAAAAAAAAAAAAGGCTAATCAGCAGGTTACTAGCCTAACTACAAAATATACAAGGATCATTCAGGTAAGAATGCTGTTAGCCTGTCAATGCAGATGGAAAAATAGAGATACACGGGGTGGGGCCCAAGGAATTCTGCAAGCATTCTAAGGCATTTTGTAAAAAACTGTATCTCTTTGGAAAAATAAAATAATAAGACAAAGGGAACTAAATAAAAATCTAGCCGGAGCAAAACTCCCACACTTAATCATATTTTGCTTCCCTGTGTCTTGAATTCAGTTTTATATTCTTATGATTTCAGGAATCTGAATATGTAGACTCAGGGACATAATATTATAGCTATTTTCTCAACCCTGGTGCCTACTATTCCACCCCACCTGTGAAATTAGGCTGTCTCAAAGTTCTCCCTCTTTTCTGCCAGAAAATAGCAGCCAAAACTCATCTGTCTGCTTCATTATGATCCACCAAATCCATCTGTGAAGTCAGCAGCGTATCTCTGACCATTACTTTGGGAAATGGTGAAAAAGAAAAAAGCAACCCTTGCATCCAAAGTTACCTTGGCCTTGGTATCCTGGTGAAAATAAATAATTTCACAGAACATCAACATCAGACAAGGCCACTCTGTTAGAATATCTGAACACAGACCAAAACATGAACATTGTCTAAACCACAAAAAGGAATACTATTCGGCCATAAAAAACCACGAAATCATGTCTTTTGCAGCAACATGGATAGAACTGGAGGCCATTATCTTAAGTGAAACAAGTCAGATACAGAAAGAGAAATACCACATTTCCTCACTTATAAGTGGGAGCTAAATAATGTGTACAAATGGACGTAGAATGTGGAATGATAGACAATGGAGACTCAGAAGGATAGGGAGTGGGAAGGAGTAGATGAAGAGAAATTACTTACTGGGCACAATGTATATTATTGGGGTGATGGATACCCTAAAAAGCTCTGACTTCACCACTATGCAATCTATGCATGTAAAACAAAATTATACTTGTATCCCATAAATTTAGACAAATAAAAAAATAATAAACCACAAAAAGATCAAACATCCCCTTAATCTGAGTGAGTGCTTCATCTTTACCAATTATAGCTTTTACCTCCTCCTAGACAAAATTAAGATACCCAAACATAGGATTTCCCCCCATCCTGACAATATTTGATCCAGAACAAAGTCCTATTTCCTTAAGCCTTATCCCAAATCACCTGACACAATCCCCACTCTTGTAAGTCCTTTCTAACACTCTTACTGAGAGGCCCCTCACTCCCCTATGGTGTAGGTTCTCCCTATGTGTAATGAGCAAGTATAACTAAATTGTTCTACCACAGGTGGGTCCCTGATAGTCTTTGGCTAGAAGGCATTGACAATGGGAAATAAGAGTTCATCTCTAAAATTGTGTACTTCAAACTGCATATATCATCACTCCGCCTGTCACTATCCTTCTCCTCAAACAGTGCCCCCTCCCCAAACATCCCCCTTTCTTGAATTGTTTTCTATACTCTTCCGGTTTTCCCCTGAGTTCCCAGCTCCCTCACAGCAGTTTTTCTTGCCCCGTAAATGCAGGTGTTCCCCAAGGTTCTGTCCTTAGGCCCTCTTTTCAATATCAATGGTTCTTAACCATTTTTGGCTCACAGACTCCCTTCGAAAAATCTAAGAATAAAAATTAAGAACTATTTCCCACACCACCCCCTACAATCCTGCCCAGAAAATTCACATATAATCAAAAATTTGCAATTTTAGGAAAGGTTTATAGAACTCAAGAATGCCTTTTCTAACCTCTCCCCCATGGTAATATAACAATTTTAATAATCTCTTCTACATAAATGACTTCCAAACCACTAACTTCAATTCTTAGCCTCTCCCAAACTTCAACTAACTGATGAAAAGCACAAAACTAAACTCATTTTCTCTTCAAATGTGCCCCTTAATATTCACCTTGCCATCTTTCCAGTTATCCACATTCAAGACATGAGTATCAATTTTGACTTATTCCTCTGCAACAGATTAAATCTAAATATGTCATCATCTATAGATTCTACCTCTAAAATGTCTTATATCTCTCTCCTTCTCACCCTCTCCCTGCCACTGTCCTGAGTTAGCCCCTCACTACCTCTCATCTATACCATGGCACTAACTTCCTGTAATTGCTCTCCCTAAAGCATTACCCCAACCATGTCACTCTCTGCTGAAGATCCTTGGGCCACTGTCTCCACATTTCCCACAGAATAAAATCTTAGCTTGACATTCAAGGGCTTCCACAATTTGATCCTAATCAACCTTTCCAACCTAAATCTCACAACTGTCTTCTAGATATCTAAAGCTTTTGTCATATTGGATTCTCAAAATTACTCATAAATAGTCAATACTTTTCCCCATAAAAATCCAGATTTCCAGCTTCTCTTTAAAAAAGAAAGAAAGAAAATCTGTTACCCCTAGGCCCAAATTCCTACATGGCAACAACTGGCTGAAGCCAAGAATGCCTTCTCTGGCTCTTTGCAGTCCCTTACTGTCTTGCTGCTCCTTACTGTCTTGTGCCTAGCAAACATCCCTTCACTTAGCTTTTCTGTCTGGCTCTGCAGGAAATCTGAGTTTTTAACTCTAAAGCAGGAAAATATATCTACCCATCCTGGCTGCCAGGCCCATGTTCTAATTAAGGCTACACTACCTTTACTTCTTAAAGTAGTTTAGTAAAAATATGACCATATTATTTGTTATTAATGGTAAAAACACAAGTTGGCCATGCTTGTTATTATCATTGTGCTCATTGGGGCCAAGGAATATGGGGGTTGAATGACTGCCCCACGTTTGAATGTTAGCCCACAGCACAGGGAAGTTCCCACACCCTGAATCAAGCCACAGTAAAGTCTACCAAAATATCTCCTCTGCTTTTATTTACACAGGACAACCCACTGTTTCATCAGAAGTTTCAATACTACATCCCTAAGCCAGTTATCTTGGAAATGACCTGGCTTTTTATTATTTGTGTGCATTCAGTCAAATGCCGATGGCCATGCCCAGCCAAGAAAGAGAGAAACAGCTTCTAACCTGCAGATATATATTAACAGGTTATTATACAATATGAATGGTTGTGGGTATACTTTTCCTACTGAATATATTTAAATCATCTCATTGATGGTAAGATTTCAATACATCAAAACTTAATTTGCTATTGAGACTACAACATGATCTCCCTTCCTCTGAAATCTTCATATATTATCCAAAGATGGCTATGTTTAAATAACTTCTCTTTCTTCAAACTTAGGGAAGTGCAAACAGCACTGGAAAAGCTTTTGGATTCATTTTTATCACTACTAGTATTTTTGAATAAGTAAGATATTGCTAACTTAAGTATTTCCCAGATGCACACAGCTATCTTCTAAGTACTAGATATTACTACTCCCATTTTACAGATACAAAAACAAAGGGATAAATAAGGGAATCATTTGCCAAATGTCACAAAGTTCAGAGAAGGGCAGTATTCCTGGTTTCCTGCTTTGGTTCTGGAAGCTAAGTAAAAAGAAACAAACACTAACTATAAAATGAAACCCCCACCCCGGACAAAACACTTTAGGTCATGAGGATTTTAGAAGACAGAAAGAGGCAGGTATTAAGAGTAGGTTAAATTACTATTTAACACGCTCATCTTCAAAATAGTGTCAGTAAATTCAGGAAGCAGGAGACAGACTATGATGAATAATTCAGTTTACAGTTCAGCAATATTTGCTGGGCTAACCACTATGATACACACGTGGGGAGCAGAATAAACTCTTCCAAGCAAACACTCTTTTTCTACTCCAAGTGACAACAATGACAGTTCTCAAACCATGAGTAGGCAGCTTGAGAGACTAGGAAAACGAAGTTTTATGGAGGCTTGTTACCACTACTTAGTTTTGAAAGCTTCTGTAAGCAACGTTCAACGGAAGAGGAAATGAAAGCTTGGTCCCAACCACCATGGTATTATTTCCTTCTTTAAAACTGTTTAAATTTTTGCATATGTCTTTTATAAACAGACACTTCTCCTACTACTTAAGATTTTCTTGATCTAGAACAACCTTCCCTTTTTTAATTGATCCAAAATGTGTTTCTGTCCAGGGTCAATTTAATCAGCCATTATGACATTACTTGTCTATTCACACAGTATGAAGTGAAAATGAAGGGAGCAGCTGGGCCTAATCATTTCTCACCTCCTGCCTCAGCCTCCCAAGGAGGTAGGACTACAAGCGTGTGCCCCAACACCCAGCTAATATTTTTACTTTTTGTAGAGACAGGGGTCTCACCATGTTGCCCAGGCTGGTCTGAAACTCCTAGCCTCAACTGATCCTTCTGCCTTGGCCTCCCAAAGCACTGGGATTACAGGCATGAGCCACTGTGCCCAGTCATATCTATTTGATTTATTTTATCCTTGCCTATAATCGTGTTGGTTACACAACTTACTGATAAATTTTTCCCTTCATTCATTTATAACTGTCTTTTAAATCACTCTCTTTCAAAGGCTATTTTCCAAAGAGCAAACGCTTGTACCCTGAAATATACCACCACACACATATTCTCTGCCTTCCCTATAGGAAATGGTTCATGCCTTTCTCATATTTCAGTTTACACATCTTTGGATTCTATTCCCTAAAAAACAGTGTTTGCCTTATTCCTATCTTCAGCCAAGTGCTATTTTAAATACTTCTACATATGTCCTTAGGCTGGCAGATAACACCTTGGTTTTCACTATTATGTATCCTGAACGATGCTCTGAGCATCATTATTTCCTAAGTATTTCCCTTTAGGCCTCCTGACTTAAAAAGAAACGTAAAAAGATGAAGCAAAAAAAAAAAAAAAAACAAAAAAAATTAGAAGCATATCCCGGGCAAGGCCTAAAGATATATACTTCTTTGAAGACTTAGCAGAAAAGAAATGTAGAAGTGAGAAAAGGCATAGAAAAATACAGGAAGAAGTCATCAACAGGAGAGAATAGAGAGTAATGCAATTCCCCCCTGAAAGAAACTGATGGGGAAAATGAGCAGTGAGAAATTCTAGAGCATATGCAGCCATATATTCAGGACCTAGTGCAAAGTTCACGTCCTCCCAGACGCTTACCGTGTTGCATTTTGTGCCACACACCACTTGCCTATGATTCAACCACTGAGATGCAAACACTTTATTAAGGGTCCCAAGGTGAAATTCTCTCTCCTTCAAGAGACTTGGAAGTTGCTGTGCTGCATAACCATGCAACACTCGAGAGTAGTTGGTTTCATTCTGTAGCCTGACTTCCCGGTTCTTTAGGTAGTAAACTAAAGATCTCTTCACTGGAGGGAGTCTTTTCCTTTTGTGAAGCGAGTGATCCCAGCCAAACTGTGGAAAGCAACATTAAAAATCAGGGTTTCAGCTACCTTTATTCAGAATAAGAGGTCCACTGTATCAGAGAAGTCACCAAGAACTCATCCTGCAGGATTTACATACAACAGAAATACAAACACAACAGAAGGAGTCTTGCGATACAGAAAGTCCAGTTTAACCCTTCCAGCATCGGAAAAGCTGTTGCTCATAGTCAAACTTACCTATGTGAATTACAAGGGCTGAAAAACAAGGGAATGGAAGCAGAAAAGAACAGGCCTAAAGGTTTACTAGACCTTTTTAAGAGTGAAAGATTCAGATCTCCTATAGCTATTCTTGATAGGGAAGGGAAGGAAGGCCCAAGTGACTTCCATACCGACCTGGGCTGCATCTCTACCCAGCCCCCTTCTCCCTCTCAGCCTGTACTCCCCGCGGAGCATGGAGGGTGCAGCCCAAGGAGCCAGACTGGGGTCCCAGGGATGCACTATCAATGGCCGCTCCTCTGTCATCACGCCCGTGCTGCAGGCAGTTGCAGAATTCGAAAAATCAAACACCAACGGGGTGGTGGGCACGGGGAAACCAGAGTCCGAATCCAAGTCAAAGAAGGCCCTCCTCTACAAAGAGGGCGGTATAGGGACGATACCTGAGAACTGCTGTTTCTTCTACAGGGGTTCAAGTGCCAAAAGGCCCAGCTCATGGGTTGATATCCATAGGGAGACTCCTTCCTCGATGAGGGACGCAATCATCCCAGCTTCCCGGAAGCCCTGAAAGACGGACTTCACTCTCCCTACTAGTATCTCTTGGAACGTTGGTTTTGTTACCGATTCCCCTTAACTTCGGTTTTCCCTTTCTCTAAAGCCAAGATTCCGGTTTCTTCTCAAGCCCTATTCTTGGCTGCACGCCTCCCAAGGAACATGCCCCATTTCTGAGCTCCCCTTTGGCTCCTCACCGCTCTGGCCTACCTGCTCTCCAGTGAACTCTTGAGGGCCCATCCCTGACTTTATAGGCCCAGGCCCCATTCTTGTCCCGCCTATGACTACAGATCTTGGACCCCG
Organism: Daubentonia madagascariensis; assembly: GCA_023783475.1. Taxonomy (NCBI): domain Eukaryota; kingdom Metazoa; phylum Chordata; class Mammalia; order Primates; family Daubentoniidae; genus Daubentonia; species Daubentonia madagascariensis. The sequence continues at coordinate 34,058,916 of JAKFHU010000747.1, forward strand.
ATTCCTGTACTCGCATCTCGGACCCAAACCCCCTCTTGGTGCCTGGGCCTCATCACCCAGGTCCCGGCCTCTCAGCCCTCACCTGCGGGTCCTGAGCGTCGCTCCCGGCTCCCGGCGAGGCCGGCGCTTTCCGCTTCCTGCTAACTGCTTTCCGGGCCATAGTGGGCAGCGCCGCCGCGGCCCCGCAGCCACATGGGGCGGGGGAAGCGAGGGGTAGCAGGACAGCGGGTCATATACTGGGCCCCGGGGCCGCGCACCTTAGTGCGCCCGGCCCGGAAAATGGCCCGGACCCGGGGCGGCAGTAGAAACAAGGAAGGCGGACAGATGGGGAAGAGGGAGGGAGGATTGGGGTTGGGAAAGGGAAGGGAAAGGGGAAGGAAAAGCAGGAACTAAAAGCTTTCCGACGACCGAGTCTGGAATGGACGGCGAGCGGCTAGAACCAAAACACCCCCTCCCTTTCGCCCGCGCTCCGTCACTCTCGCGCAGCCGCACTTCGCAGTGCGTCGCCACGGTAACACCGCCGGAACGAGCCGGGCGGGATTTAGGGTTTAGGGGAGAGTTTGCGGTTGTTGCCTAGCCGTAGCCTGACCTTTTCCAACGGTCATTTGGTGGCCACTGGGGGTGGACGAGCTGGGGCCAGGGGAATCTGGTTTCTGGCCGCCGACCTCGGACCCCAGCCCGCCCAGCCGCTTGCACCCGGAAGTGAGGACTCCCAGCACTGTTGGGGGAAGGAATCCCTCCCTGCACGCGCCTTTACCCTGCAGCTGCCGCTGGTTATCTCCTGTCTAGCACCAAACGTTTCCCGAACCTATCAAAAAGTGTGCCCTGGGGCCCAGGGCTGGACACGTGGTGGTGCGGGGAGGCAGAAGCCACCCCGACCCTCAAAGGTGAGGTGTGGCTGGGAAGTCAGGGCACATGGCCAGACTTTCCCACCTTAGAGAACCTGCCCAGAACATCCAGCCCAGGCCGCCCTGCGGTCCTCCGGCTGCCCTCTTCCCACCCTTGGGGAGCCTTCAGCCTCCATTATCTGTCAGTCTCTTCCCTCCCAACGTTGCTGTCTTCTTCCTCCAGATCTTTTGATTTGTCGGAAACTCAACAATCCCTCAGTCACCTTCCCCTTACAGCGCAACTTCGCCCCCCCACCCCCCACCCCCTGTAGATTCCCATGATCTGCCGTCCAAGCACACTGCCTTTTTGTGTTTTATGAAATAGGCCTCACGCTGTAATTTATCTGTCATTGCCTGCCTCACTCTCGGAGCTCAGGTTGCGTCTCCATTAGGGCAGGTTAGGAATTCTGACCCACAAGAAAGAGTGGCCATTTTTGGCTTGTCAGTCCAATTAGGCTGACCTTGGCCACCTAACAAAGGGGCTTCTTCAGGATCACCCTTGCCTCCATTTTCAGAAGATCCTGAAGGAATACGACTGCCAACCTCCACTTTCCTCAGGCAAAGAAACCCTCCGAGGAAGCAGGATGCTCTTGCTTGGGGCTGACTGGCCTCAGTCTGTGGTGCCCAGTTACCTGCTGGTCCCTTCAGGCTTCAGGCCTCATACCTCCAGGGAGCTCTGTTGGCCCATCTGAAGTTCTGCCTACAAGGAGATATGGGTTTGTTTTCCAAGCCAAACCAAAGGCCAGATTGAGGCAGGGTCCTCTGCCATCCCAGGTCGGCACTGCCGCTAACCCCTAATGCCACCTTGAGAAAGGCAGCTCCATCTTACTTGGTCAGGCCTGTCCCTGTAGAGACATGCACGTAGTGAATGGGTCAGGAGTGGGTCAGCTTCCTTTTTTAACTCTGTTATTCTAGTTCTGTTTTGCCTCACAATGCTCTGGATGACCCAGGAGCCCATTGGGCAAGAGTCTGGAATCCTTTGAGAATCTCTAGGCTCAGGCTGGGCTGGGCTTATATCCTGGTCTTCTCTGCCAGTGTCAGAGGGGCAAAAGGGGCAGGGCAGCGAGCTCATTCTTGAAGTTGGTGTACTTCTTGACATCCCAGGAATCGTCCCAAATTTCACTTCACAGCAGAGCTCACTATTTCTGTGGAAATAGAATGAAGGCCTATTTGGAAGTTTGAAAGTTCACAATTGCTTCTAAGAAACTGATAATACCAAGTATTGGTAAAAAGGTAGAATGACTGGAACTCTCATAGTTTGCTAGTGATCATGTAATTTGGCACACCAATTTGGAAAAATCTGTGGCAGTACCTACTAAAGCTAAACATATATACACTATAACCAGCTCCATAAGCAGGAAAACATTTTTTGTAGTCTTTTTTTTTGGTAGTTCTCTTATGTTTCAAGTTCCCAGGCCAGTAAGATTTGCTGACCAGAACTTTGTAATTTTCTGTTGCACTGATGCATTCGCTTTTGAATTTCTTTCCCAGAAATGGCAGAGCCTCCTTGCAGTCACGCGATAACTACAAAGCCTTACACCACCTATTTGTTCAGAGAAGACAAGATACGTGGTACCCCATCACAGATTGTGCCCAAGGACCCACTGAGCCTGTGCACAAGGCTATAAGAATGAGCAATATTAACCCATAGCTCATTATAATACTAAAATCCCTGCCCTGGGAGGGATTTATCTGTCACATTTTGGTCATGGGATGTATGTAGTAACATGATTTCTCACTTCACTTGTGTGCCCTGCACGCCACCCCAAACATACAATGATGCTCACTCCCCTAATGCATTATTCATTTAACTTCCAGAAAAACCCCTGACCCTGTTGATTGGGGAGGCGGATTTGAGGCAGTCCATACCTTCCTCCTCCCAGTAGACACTGAAATAAATCCTTCCTTCTTTGACAATCCTCGTTGTCTCAGTAATTGGCTTTCTGTGCGTGGAGCAATATTGAACCCCTTTATGGGTTCGTTAACACCTACTAAAGCTAAACATGTAGACACTATAATCCAGCAGTTCTACTCCTGGGTTATAAACCCAACAGAAATGAGTGTTTATTTCCACCAAAAGGCATGTGCAGGGGCCGGGCACGGTGGCTCATGCCTATAATCCCAGCACTCTGGGAGGCTGAGGCGGGAGGATCACTTGAGCCCAGGAGAGTTCAAGACCAGCCTGAGCAAGAGCAAGACCCCATCTCTACTAAAAATAGAAAAAATTAGCCAGGAGTGGCGGCAGCCACCTGTAGTCCCAGGTATTTGGGAGGCTGAGGCAGAAGGGTCGCTTGAGTCCAGGAGTTTGAAGTTGCAGTGAGCTATGAGGATGCCACTGCACTCTAGCCAGGGCAACAGGGCAAGACTCTGTCTCAAAAAAAAAAAAGGCATGTATAAGAATTTTCATAATAGTCCCAAACTGGAAATGGTCAGATGTTAATCAACAGTAGAAAAGATAAATTGTGGTGTAGTCACACAATGGAATATTACACAGTAGTGCTACACATGGATACCGTGAAAGTTGATCACATGAATTGAGTCATTCTTGGGAATTTAGTCATCCTGAGTAAAACAGAGGCCAGAGGCCAGGGGGAAAAGCACTCAGGGCACATAACATTGCTCCAAGAATGTAATCCTCTGCGAGCCTGGCTTTGTGAATCTGCCTGCTGTAACCTGAAATCAGTTTTACCTAATAGCTGCTGAAACAATCTGCTATGACTCCAAGAATAGTTTTACCCATTGCCATCACTTACCAATCAGAGCTTGCCAGCTCCTCAAAACCTTACTAGTGCCAATGAGCTATCTTGAAGAGCAACATGTAACATTTCTCTTTTTTATAAAACCACCAAGCTTCTCTTTGTTCTTTGGACATACGGAAGACCATCCAGTCTGCATGTATGCCCCAAATTGCAATTGCAATTCTTTCTTCACAAATAAAACTCTTTTTTGTGTGTGTGTGGTAGACTGGGTCTCACTCTGTTGCCTAGGCTGGATTATGCAGTGGAATCATCAAATCCCACTGCAGCCTCAAACTCCTGGGTTCAATTTGTCCTCCCCCCTCAGCCTCTCAAAGTGCTGGGATTACACTGCATCCAGCCTAAAATATTTTAATTTCAGAGATTTGTCTCTATATTTTATTTGATGTTGGCAAAACTATATGGATGAATTTTATAATGTTGAGTGAAAGAAGTCAAACACAAAGCAGTAATTCCTAAATGTGATTAGTAAATGCCTAATTTCATTTTTAGGAAGTGCAAAAATAGGCACAACTGATCAATGGTAATAGAAGTCAGAGTAGTCATTACCCTTGGGGGTGGTTACTAACTGGGAGGGGACCTCAGGGAGCCTTCTGGTGTTCTAAAAATTTCTATATCTTGTTCTGGGTGATGATTATACTGATATTTACATATGTAAAATTTCATCAAAACTTTACATTTAAGATTTGTGCAGTTAATATAAGTATACTTCAAGAAAAAGAAATAAAACATTCAACATTGTTTTACCTGGGCTTTTTTGCTCTTCCTCTGTGCTTTCTTTTTCTTTTCTTATTTTCTTTTTTTGGAGATGGAGTCTCCCTGTGTTGCCCAGGCTGGCCTTGAACTCCTGGGCTCAAGTGATCCTCCCTCCCGCCTCAGCCTCTTGAGTAGCTGCTGGCACTCACCATGGTGCTGGCTCCTCTGTATTTTTAAAGAGATAATCAGGCTAGGGGCACGTGGCTCACACCTGTAATCTTAGCACTCTGGGAGGTCTAGGCGGGATGATTGCTTGAGGGTAGGAGTTCCTGTTTCTATAAAAAATAAAAAATTACCCAGGCATGGTGGTGTATGCCTGTAGTCCCAGCTACTTGGGAGGCTGAGGCAGGAGGATTGCTCCAGCCCAGGAGTTTGAGGTTGCAGTGAGCTATGATGGCACCACTGCACTCCAGCCTGAGCAACAGAGTGAGACCCTGTCTCCAAAATAAATAAATAAATAAATAAAATCACCCACCATTCCACCCTCCAGAGATAACCATTGTTTACATCTTGATGTGGGATCTTCCAGTTCTTTTCTGTATGTACCTATATCTGTGTCTCTATATCCACATGTGGTCTTTTTTTTTACATATCAGACAAGCAATGTGCCAATGTAGTAACAAGGTTTGAGGGAGGACGTCTCACACATAGGCATGAAAACTCAATCATCACACTTATGAACTACAAAAGGATCATATCTAGTTCTTTCTAAAGATGATTTCAAACTATACTATTTTGTAGCTTTCTATAAGAACCCCAACAGTTCCAATCTTCTCCATGTCCACCCTTCCAATTCAGTCTTTGTGACCATTTCATCACAATGCAATGTGCTACTGGAGGCCCATCAGTGGGCTGGGGACTAGGATCTGTACCTATTTATTACCTTATCTTTGCCTTAGTCTTGCCAGGAAGTATAAACAATAAGAAATACTATAAAATTCATTGGACAAATTGAATTGTGTTATACTTGCTTAGTAACAGTAATTCCTCTTGTTTGTTTGCATAGATTTCCTGGAACAAAGAAAGCAGATGTCGCCACAATTCCCTGTATGACTCTACTCTTCATGCATTGGAGCTAATTAATCATCCTTGCTAGCAAAGGGGCAAGTGAGAGCTCAGGAGGAAAGCATTTTTGTTAGGAAAAAGGATTTGGGATTTTAATTCATACAAACATAATAAAAACATAGTAAGGAAAGAGACCTGGGGGACATCAGGAGCGTGAACTGGCACAGATGGTAAGCACTTAATAACTGCTCTCTGATAATGTAGATATATTAGAGGTCTCTGAGGCATGTAAATGGTAATTACTTCATCCACTGTGGAAATATTTTTCAGATCCTGGTGTATAAGTTATTAAAGGTGGAAGATGGGCCGGGCCCATTGGCTCACTCCTGTAATCCCAGCACTTTGGGAGGTCAAGGCGGGAGGATTGCTTGAGGCCAGGAGTTTGAGACCAGTCTGGGCAACACAGCAAGACCCCAGCTCTACAAAAAATTTTTTAAAAAATTTAACTGGGTGTGGTCACATGCAACTGTTGTCCCAGCTACTGGGAAAGCTGAGGCAGGAGGATTGCTTGAGCCCGGAAGTTCAAGGTGACAATGAGCTGTGATAGCGCCACTGCATGGCAGCCTGGGTGACAGAGTGAGACCCTGTCTCTAAAAAATAAAAATAAAAATAAATTTAAAAAAAAAGGTGGAAGACATTATAGAGATAGCTCTTATGTTAAACTCATAGTTTCAAAGAAAATTAAGGCCAAAAAAAGGCAGGTCATGCAGCCAGACAGCACATGAGCCAGAACTGGAACCCAGGAACTTTGGTCTATATAATTTTCAACATTGCCACCTTAAATATCTGGGTCCAGCTGAAGTTACAAGTGGTACTTATTTTAGCATTTTCCTTGTACTCTCATGTTTTCTATTTATTCAGAACCTGAAATATTTCATTAGAACATCGACTACTTAGCAGAAATTCTATTTCTATATTTTATGTATTATTTGGCACACACTGGTAGAATTTGTGTTAAGTACAGTACAATTTCTTTCTTTGTTTTCTTTTTTTTGGAGACGGGTTCACTACCATGCCCAGTACAGACAATTTCTAATCATTCAGGAATTGATCATGGAGTTTGTAAAATTTCAAAGTTTCTTGTTTTCTCTTCCCCCTGCCTGTTAAACAATCTTACTTTTATCTGTAATTTCAATAAGATGAGAAAGCAAAGGAAGAGATGAAACTTTTCTACTTATGAGCTTAATTAATTTATTTGGAAATTTATTTGGAAAAAGATAAGAGAAAAGCAGCCAATTGGGGAAAAAAAGTATCTCATGGTATCATTCTATCTCCTTTATACTTTTCCCGAATACTTAATGGGGGGTTAAATATAAATATAAGAATTCTAAAGGAACATTACCTACCAATTTTCTTAAGGAATCTTTTGACTCTCATGCAAGGCGATCTTGGCATAAAAACAAACAAGTAGGAATCAACTAATGATAGAAAAATAAAATGGCTTATAAAGAGGAACAAAGGCTTTCTTATCATTAGTCAGTTAGACAATAACATTTTTGCTCTGATAACATAAACAACAAATGTCCGGAAATATTTTTAAAATCCATTACCAAGAAATAAATGCAGATTCCTTTGTTCCTTCTCCACTCCCACTGTTTCACTTGGCTAGCCTTAAAAAAAAGAAGAAAGAAATGCAATATTGTTGTGATTTTTCTTCTGTGTGTATGTGTGTGTGTATGTGTTCCTACCATCTGTGTGTGTGTTTACTTTCCGAAATAAAATTGGGGACAGAAATTTTCCCTGTTGTTTAAACATAACATAATATTATGAGAACTTCCCCATATTATTTATGTGTCTCTTTTTTTTCGTAGCTCCAAAATAGTTACTGATGTTTATGAGTCTCTTAAAAATATAATTTTTAATGCTGAAAAATAATTCAATAAACAAGTGTATCATATTTTATTGTTGTACTTTTAGGCTGTGTATCAGTTCGGTTCTGTAGAAAAACAGAACAGTAAAACATACATATTTATATATATACACATATATAAAGTGAGATTTATTCGAAGGAATTGATCTACGTGATTGTGGAGGCTGACAAGTCCAAGATCTGTATGTAGAGCAGGCTGGAAATTCCTTGGCAAAAGCTGATACTGAGGGCTTAAGGCAGAATTTTCTTGTTCTCAGGGAAACCTCAGTTCTGCTCTTAAGGCCTTTCAACTAACTGGATGAGGCCCATCCACAGCATGAAGGGTATTTCCCTTTACTTAAAGTCAACTGATTATAGAATATTAACTATATCTACAAAATACCTTCACAGCAACACCTGGGTTAGTATTTGATTAAATAACTGACACTATAGCCTAGCCAAATTGATACATAAAACTACAATAATAATCCCACTCTTCGTCAGCTTGGCACCTATGCACATCTCCTTAAACTACACTTAAGAACAAATAAGAACAATGACAAAGTCATAATTCCACCCAACGTGATATAAGTATCTTGTGTACAGCCAAAAATGCACTAACTCATTCCCCCAGAAGAGGACACAAAGTCCTTGGGTGGTGTTCACTCTCCTCTTCGATATTGTGTAACTTAAATACTGTGGTACTTAAGTTACTATTTAAGTAACATATTATGTTATGTTTAAACAATAGGGAAAATTTCTGTCCCCAATTTTATTTCAAAAAATAAATACACACACAGATGGTAGGAACATATATACACACACACATACACGCAGAAGAAAAATCACAACAATATTGCATTTCTTTCTTCCTTTTTTTTTAAGGCTAGCCAAGTGAAGCAGTGGGAGGGGAGAAGGAACAAAGGAATCTGCATTTATTTTTTGGTAATGGATTTTAAAAATATTTCCGGACATTTGTTGTTTACGTTATCAGAGCAAAAATGTTATTGTCTAATTGACTAATGATAAGAAATTAATTAAGGTATTAATACATCCTGTTATGTGATAAGGGGATAAGAGTGGAAAGAAAATGGAGATATTTGATTATACCCACAAATTCATAACAAAATAAAGAAGAAATGTAATAATAACAATCTTTGTTTCTGCAACTGGTCATGCGGTCATAGCTGTAGCTTCTTTCACTACGCATTCCATATTCCCCTTTCTGTCAGCAAACACCTCAGTCGGTCGTGGTTCTTTGCCTGGAAGGGTGAGCTAAACCTTCCTTCCTGAAGAGTCTGGGCCATAAGTAGTCCTGCCTGGACTAGGTCGTTGCAGTTTTCCATTGACTTTAATCACAGGGCATGGTAACACTAGGCGAAGCCCTAAGGGATCGCTTGTATTCTAGACATACTCTTTCTTATCTCCTTCGTGTAGTAGCTGCCCAATTTCCCGTGGGCAGTCAGGATGGATCACGGGGCATGAGGAGCCCTAAGTAGCCAAGTAGCAGTCTTAACTTCTGGTTCAATGGAATCATTGTGTCTCTGGTGAAAGAATTCCTCCCTTTGGAACTAAGACTTCTAGATAGGCAGAGTATAAGGTCGTGGGAACAGAAAGCAAAAATTTTGCTAGTGGATCACTAGGTATAATAGCTAAATGGTGCCACTCTCATTTCTACCCTTTGATTCCTGGACCTGTGAAATCCTGGCTATTGGAGAAACACCACCATATATTGGATGCTGATTTAGAGCATATATAGCTTCCTGGAGAAATCTTTGTGTATATCTCTTATTTCATGGAAGTAAGAGTAATAAGACAATGGGTATAAGCATTTTTAAGGCTCTTGATAGATTATGCCCAATTGCCCTCCAGAAAGTTTGTGTCAATGTTTACACCCTTTAGCAACATAAACATTGTCTATTTCAACATATTGTTATGCTACTGTTACTGCTACTGTATGTTATCATTATCAGCTATTTTTTTTTCTTTTTGTTTCACTATAAGCAGTACTTTTTTTTTCTTGTAGCTACTTTTGAATAAACTTTTCTTAGAAAGGCTTCCTGCTGAGGAATTAAATCAAATATCTTGCAGCCAACATGTGCTAGGATTTTTTAGGTATTGTACATTGACAGAAAAAGTTTGAAGCCAGGTGCAGTGGTTCACGCCTATAATTCTAGCACTCTGGGAGGCCAAGGCGGAAGGATCGCTTGAGGCCAGGAGTTTGAGACCAGCCTGAGCAAGAGCAAGACTCCATCTCTACAAAAAACAGAAAAAAATGGCTGGGCACCGTGGCACGTGCCTGTAGTCCCAGTTACTCAGGAAGCTGAGGAAGGAGGATTGCTTGATCACAGGAGTTTGAGGTTGCAGTGAGCAGTGATGAGGCCACTGTACTCTAGCCTGAGTGACAGAGCAAGACCCCACCTCCAAACAAAAACAAAAACAAAAAAACCCTCCATAATTAGGAGAGTAATTCGCTCCAGATAAATGAAAGGAAAAGAATGATCTTTAAAAGATTTTGACATAAATATGCTTTGGATCCTCAAAGGAATAAAGGAAGAATAAGAAATTGAATAAGCATTAAAAAGAATAAAAATTATGAAATAAAATAGGTAAAAATATAACAGGAACAGATAGATATAAAAATGAATCCATTTGAGGACGTATGTTAAAACCATCACAGTAATTAATTGTGGTGGTTTTAATAACATCCACAAATTCTTTGATATTCCTCCCTCTGGGAGGTAGAGCTTAATTTCCCTCTTCTTGAGCATTGACTGGACTCAGTGACTCACTTATAATGCATAAAATATGGAAAGGGAAAAATAGTAACTTTACAGTGGAGATACCATCTTAACACATTAACTGCCATGTGAGTTGTATTTAACTCATGTTAGTTTTGAGCCCGGGGCCTCGTGAAGCAAATAACTCACATGTCTCTTTACCTTGGGAGCTGCATGAACTATTTTTCAAGTTGCATATAACTCATGCACAGAAAACAATTAAAAATAACAAAACTTTCATTAAATTAGAAAGGATCATTTTGTTTTCAAAGTTTTTATTCTATTTTTTTAATAAAACACCGTGGCCCCAAGGAAAAAAAAATTTTTATGGTGTGGCAGTCAATGTATTAACCAAGTAAACAAGGTTAACCTCAATAATAATGTCAGATTGATATCACATACCCCTTTCTGTGACGTGATGAGAAAGACATTTTACCTCTGTGGCATTCTTTCCAAAAGTCTACAACCCCAGAGAAAATATCAGACAAACCTAAATTGAGGGACATTTTACAAAATACCTGCCCAATACTTTTTAAAAGTGACAAGGTCATAAGACAATGAAAGACTGAGAAACTGTCACAGATTGGAGGAGACTTAGGAGACTTCACAACTAAATGCAGAATAGTGTCTTAGATTGGATTTTGAACAGAAAAAGGACATTAATGAAAAATTGAGGAAATCTGAATAAAGTTAATAGTATTGTACATTTTGATAAATGTAACACAGTTATGTAAGATGTCAACATTAGGAAAAGCTGGGTGAAGGATATACAAGAATTCACTCTACTATCTTTGAAACGCTTCTGTAAAACTGAAATTATTTCAAAATAAAAAGTCTAAAACATAAAAATAATAAATCAATTAGAAATCCCAAAAAGAATTTCCTAAAACAAAAAAGTACAGTTACTGGGGGAAAAGACCCTCAATAAACAAGACACACTATCTTAAATGGACACAGTCAAAGAGAGAATTAGTGAATTAGAAGATGGTTCTAAGGAAGTGACCTAGAAAACAGCATAAATAAATAGAGATTGAGCAGGGAATAGTGGCTCACACCTGTAATCCCAGCACTTTGGTAAGTCAAAATGGGAGGATTGCTTAAGGCCAGGAGTCCAAGATCACTCACTGGGCAGCATGGTGAGACTGACTCTACAAAAAAAAATGTAATAATTAGCCAGGTGCCGTGGCACATGCCTGCAGTCCCAGATACTCAGGAGGCCAAGGCAGGAGGATCACATGAGCCCAGGAGTTCAAGGCTGCAGTGAGCTCTAATAGCACCACTGTGCTCCAGCCTGGGTGACAGGGTAGTGAAAATGGCAGATTAGTAGGTCCATCCCTCCCCCCAAACAGTGAAAAACCTGGTAAAGCTTGTCAGAATCAACCTTACCAGAATTCTAGGAAATAGTCAAAAGTTTACAGCAACCAAGAAAATGTTTAACCAGGAGAAAGGCCACTGAACAGAGAAGGAGATCTTTGCGGTCTTTTAACTTACTCTAGCCATCACCCACCTAGCAGAGCAGTAGTGTTAAAGCTAACAGCCTGTGTTCCCAGTATGGGTACCTGGTTCTGGAGGGAGCAGAGTGGACCTTGTTCCTAAGGAACAGTGCTTTGTCTTTTGAATCTGACTAGGATTTCCCCTAAAGGACTGATGCAAAGGGCTTCTCTTTGTTGTAACTAACCTGGAACTCTCCCATGACAGAGTGGATACATGCAGAGCACTTTCCCTAAAAACACTGAAGGACAAATGAACAAACTGCTGCTGCCTGGGCAAAAAGTAACAGTTGGGGCAAACAACAGACATGCTGAAAACCTAAGAGGAAAATCCAGACAGTGAGATTTTGGGGGGAATAAGGGCTTTGAAAGGTTCCTGTGTTTCCTGGGGAATCTAGAAAGCCGCACACTACCAAGGGAAGGACACATGCTTAGAGAAGAACTGAGAAGACCATAAGCTTCTGCCTGATCTTTAAGCTGAATGCAAGGAGGAAGTGGAGGTTAAGGCAGAGTTGTAAACAACCTGGCTAAGCATAGAAGGAGTGATCCAACACAGAGCCAATCTGCAAAGACCTGGAGAATTTTATTTTATTTTCTATTGCTTTTTTTCCTTCCTTCCTGTCTTCTTTCTTTCCTTCCTTCCTTTCCTGCAGGCATTTAAGGAAACCTCTGTCAAACCACAATAAAAACATGCAGTTATGTAAGAGAAGGTTCTTGCTTTTAAGAAATAAACACTGAAATACAGTATCTAGGGGTTTCTGACTTTCCAACATTCTAATATTTCCAATTTACTGTCAAAAGTTTCAGGAAAGAGAAGATTCACTCATTTAGCAATCATTTCTAGGCCCTACTGTGTGGTAGGTGTGGTGAAGGGCAGAGATGTGACCTGGACCTCATCCCTGTCCTTGAGGAGCTCATAGACTAGTAGGGAACCCACCTAACTCAAACACCAGACAGTCTAAGGACCATAGGAGTATGAAAAGGGCCATGGGAGCTCAGCAGGGCGAAAGGATCAGGAATGGCTTCTTAAAAGATATCACATAAGCTAATTCTTGAAGGGTATAGAGGGTATTAAGGGAGAGAGATGGGTAGAACTGGCTTTGATTAGAAGAGTGAAGGAGACTGACTACTGATTATTCCCTGATGTCCCCATCTTTCAGTTAGTAATGGACCCCCCTAAATTTAGCTGGGAGCTTGGCAGTTAGCTACATTCTCTCTTGCAACTAGGTATGACCACATGATTATGTTCTGGCCAAAGGGAAATTGATGTTGGCAACTCTCAGGTCAAGTCTTAACAGGAAGCTACTTGCCCTTTACTTCCTCCCTTTGAGATATATTGGAGGTGAGTCTGCTTTGACCCTGTGGACAAGTGTGACACAATGGGGGATGGTGTAATAGCAAGATAGGAGAAATGAGTTCCAGCAGGATCTTGGGGGAACAGAGCCCCTGACTGGCCCTGCATCATCTACCAGCTTAGATTTTTACCTGGGAGAGAAACAGAACTTCTACTTTGATTAACCCACTGATACTTTTGCCTCTGTCTAGTCAATACCCTAACTAATAAAAACAGGAAGAAGAGAAGAAAGGCAATGAGGCCGGGCGCAGTGACTCACGTCTGTAACCCTAGCACTCTGGGAGGCTGAGGCAGGAGGATCCCTTGAGGTCAGGAGTTCGAGACCAGCCAGAGCAAGAGCGAGACCCCCATCTCTACCAAAAATAGAAAAAATTAGCCGGGCGTCATGGTGCACGCCTGTAGTCCCAGTTACTTGGGAGGCTGAGGCAGGAGGATCTCTTGAGCCCAGGAGTTTGAGGTTGCTGTGAGCTAGGCCGATGCCATGGCACTCTAGCCTGGGCAACAGAGCAAGTCTCTATCTCCAAAAAAAAAAAAAGAAGAAGAAAGTCAGTGAGAATATGAAATCTGCTTAGAAAGCCAAAATCTCTCATTGTCTTTTTTTTCTTCCCTTCCTGTCTTCTAACCCTCTTTTTCTTGGATACACACACAAACACACACACACATATGCAGAAATTTGCTTCTCTGTATTCCATGGGTTCCAGATTTTTAGCTCCAGATACATCAATAGACTTACATCTTCTCTGTTTTTCCTGCTAATTCAGCCTCCAGTGAAACAGCCCTAAGAATGGAAACCATTTCCTCTCTCAGAAGCTCTCTCCTGAGCACAGTGAGGCAGTAGGCAGCTGGCCAGACAGTGGACAGACACATCTCTCCAGTCACAGTGGGCAGAAGAGCATTGCTTTCTTTGTGCAGTCGGATTTGCTGGGAAAAGAGGAGCTGTGTTATTTCTGGGAAACTTTCTCTCTTTCCATAAAAGGTTATTTTTGAGGAAGTCTTCAATGTAGGGATCACAAATGCCGTATGTTCCTGTTTCCGCCTAAATTTCTGACTTTTTTACATTCCTTTACATGGTATAGTAGACAGCTGTTGTTTTGGTTTTCCCAGTACCCATGTACCCTTTTTTGGTAACAGAATCCTGATTATACTCTTAATTTCAGTCCATGTGATTTGACTGGGGTTGACCTGACCATGACTCTAGGATTGGATATATAATATAGTTCTGGCCAAAGCTAGAACTATTGGAAAAAAGGCTCTCATAATGCTGGGGTTGCTACAGTAGAAGAATGTAAGGCTGGAGCTGCTGGGATCAGGTTGCCATCCCATGGAGGGAGCCCATCTAAAAATGAAGTCAACACTGAGGAAAACAGAACCAACAGATAGAAGCCAATCCTGATGACATTGTCTGGGAACCTCCTTCAGTTTGAGTAGAGTTCCTATCACTTGCAAGCAAACAAATTTTGACTAATCCACAGGGGATATTGAAACCATTTGTCAGCTCTTTAAGTGACCTTTTGGCAGATGATGTACCTACCCAGATGTTTGTTTTATAAAAATTTACTTATGCTTTATCTTATTCCAGAAAGTACTGATGGTCCCTTCTAGCAAGAAGGGGTCCCTCCTTTGTGTTCAATTTTGTTATATAGGAAAAAAGGCATCAATTGGGATTTAGGTTTCTTAATGCTGCCTCTACCACTTACTAACAGTGAGACTCTCAACAAATCAGGGGAATAAATCTGAACCTCAGTTTCCTTACCTGAGAAATGGATATATGGTTTAAACATGCTATTGAATTGTACCAAAGATCAAATGAGACAAATATATAAATTACAAAATTTATTTTTATTTATAAAATTTACTTAAATATATAAGTTATAAAATGCTTTAGACACGTAAAGAATTGGCTGGGCACGGTGGCTCATGCCTGTAATCCTAACACTCTGGGAGGCCGAGGCAGAAGGATTCCTTGAAGTCAGGAGTTCAAGATCAGCCTGAGCAAGAGCGAGACCCCGTCTCTACTAAAAAAATACAAAAAATTACCACCTATAGTCCCAGCTACTCGGGAGGCTGAGGCAGGAGGATTGCTTGAACCCAGGAGCTTAAGGCTGTGGTGAGTTATGATTGGGTCACTGCACTCCAGCCTGGGTGACCAACCAAAACCCTGTCTCAAAAAAAAAATTTTTTTTTTGAGACAGAGCCTTGCTCTGTTGCCCCAGACTAGAGTGCCATGGTGTCAGCCTAGATCACAGCAACCTCAGACACCAGGGTGCCAGGAGGCTCTCTAACATTGGGTCCTCCACACCTGTTACCATGAGTGTGTAGTTGGAGTTAGTGACCAAAGGGCACCCTCACCCTTCATAACTAGTCAAGGTCTTTGTTGCCCAGGCTGGACTCAAACTCCTGGGCTAAAGTGATCCTACTGCCTCAGCCTCCTGAGTAGCTGGCTCCAACCCAGCTCAAGTCTTAACATTACCAAATATATTGACAATGGAGTTTTTCTACCATTAATGATAATTCAGCTGAAGTAATCAGCAAGAGTCCCTAAGATAAATTTCTGGCCCCCGCCAATATATCTTAATTAGGCTAATTCTCCTTAATATCTGAGCTGGCTGGGAGAAGGTGGGGACCACAGGAAGAAGCAAAAGATGAAACGTGATTCAGGAAATTGTAAAAGAGGGAGATGGGAAACCCTAGTACTTCTGGGAAGAAATGTCAAGCTGTAGTACTTTGCCCAAACAAGCCAGACCTTGAGATTCAAAGGGTCTTTCATGTCTTCTATGTGTTTATTTTTCTTTCTTTCTTTTTTCTTTTCTTTCTCTCTCTCTTTCCCTCCCTCCCTTCCTTCCTTCCTTCCTTTCGTTTTTCCTTCTTTCCTTCTTTCTTTCTTAACAGTCTGGCTGTACAGGGATTAAAATATGCTGGGGATTTAATTTCTCTAATTACTTGGCAAGACCATCTGTGCCTTGCTTTGACGCATGAGCCCTTGCTCTGGCCAGGAACCACGTGCTGATCTGCCAGGGTTTTCTTTCTCCAGCATTTCCTATTCCCCATCCCCTACCATCTGGCTATGGGATCATTTTTGTCAGAGAGTAGGACTGGGAGATGGAGCTCTAGACTGAAATCTTCCCCACCCAGCTGTGCCCCTAATACCCTGGGGACTGGCAATCATCAGAGGACCATTTGACATCAGCCACCCCTGGCCACCAACAAACATCCAAGAGCTGTATCTGGGTGGAAACCTACTGTGGCTGAGTGAGTGAAGTGTTCCCCCAACTCCCACCATGGAGACTTCTGCAGTTTTATCTTCCTTTAGCAGACCTGACTTAAGTTCAAGGCTGAGTCATCAGGGTGAGCATGGAAATATTTTTATTATGTTTAAATACAGATTAATGACATTATGGCAGAATTCTAGTAAAGATGGCATGTTGATCCAGTTAAAATTTACTCTTTATAATGAAAAATCATGAGCAAAAATGGATTTTTCAGATTCCTATTTGCTATATAGAATGAGACAGACTTATTGTAGGCTGTTTGGGGAGAGGAGAAAGCTGATTTAAGTTACTGCATCTTTTAATTTTTTTTCCATTGAGCAGCAATTTCCCTTCAATTTCATCTACTCACTCTCCCAAGAATCTGAGGAAGAAAGGAAATTGAGCTAAGAGGAGAAAAGGAAGAAGGTTTTGATCAATCCCATCTTTGTTGTGTGGGTGGGAAAAAAACCATGTATCTGGTTGCAGAAGTATTCTATATCATGTTGAGTGTATAGTAGGAGTAAAACAGATCATTTAGTTTGTTTTTCCTAGTATACACATGGTGTAACAGAAAGATTGTGGATTTTGAAAGCAGGGTTTTGACCCTAGTCCAAATGCTGGTTATGCTGCCTAGTTGCTTTGTGATCTCAGGCAAGTTATACAACCACTCTAAGCCTTTCTCAGAGATGTTAATACCTACCACATAGGGTTATTATGAGGTGTAAATGAAATTAACTCTGGGAGGCCGAAGTGGGAGGATTGCTTGAGCTCAGGAGTTTGAGACCAGCCTGAGCAAGAATGAGACCCCCATCTCTACTAAAAATAGAAAAATTAGCTGGCATTGTGGCACTTGCCTGTAGTCCCAGTTATTCGGGAGGCTGAGGCAGGAGGATGGCTTGAGCCCAGGAGTTGGAGGCTATAGTTAGCTAAGATGACACAACTGTACTCTACCCAGGGCAACAGAGTGAGACTCTGTCTCCAAAAAAAAAAAAAAAAAAAAACTGGAAAATGAATCCGCCCTCCTCACTCTCCCACTTCATATTAAAAATTTTTAAAAAAATGGTACAGATAGTAAATTTTATGTTATTGTATTTTACCACAATAAAAACCATTTTTTTAAAAGACAAACACTAACAATTTCTAACAGCTCAAGCCTACATCCCTGGGATGACTTTAGCCTAGCCTCCCCTTAATGTACCTGCCTGAGAAAGCTCAGGCCACTAAAAGAATTTACTGTTTATTCTAGGCAACACCTGAGGATAGGCCCGTGACCACCATTTCTCAGACCATTTACTAAAAAGGGCTTACAATTGTATGGCCTTTCTCTGTTCCTTTGAGATATATGTGTATCTCCTACAATTCAGGAGTGTCTTTCTCAAGGACTTGAAAGCCATTCCTTTGAAATATAATCACTGGGAAGGATAAGGCCTCTGTCTCCCAGTCTCTCTCTCTCTTCCCTGACTCTGCTCAAGACCCCTCTGATATCCCCCCTAACTCCCTCCTTCTTCCTTTATTTATTTATTCTTTTTAGAGACAGGATCTTGCTCTATCAACCAGGCTAGAGTGTAGTGGCATGATCATAGATTACCATAACATCAAACTCCTAGGCTCTAGCAATCCTCCCACCTCAGCCTTCCAAGTAGCTGGGACTATAGATGCACACCACCATGCCCGGCTGAATGTTCTCCCTTTAAAAGACCCAGTCACCTCTATAAACATTGAAGCTTAGTTCAGTACATGCTAGATTCTCTTTCCTATTGCAATAGTATATTACTGATCAATACCTGTCTTTAACACTCTAACTAGTGTCTGGCTTTGTTTATCTGTGACAAGTGTGTTGACCAGTGTTATGGAGTTTCACTCTATTCATGTGTGGCTTAGTATCAGCATCTGACTCAATGGGACCATTATGCATTTCTGGTTCTTTTTTTTCATGTAGCTCTTCTCTGGCAAAATTGCCTTGCAAATTTCAGCTGCCTCAGACTCCTCAAACTTGATCTCTGCTTCCTCACCTCAAGACTGCTGTATTCTGCTTGGGTTCCCCCTCCCTGAGCTGAAATTTGGAAAGTTTCTCTAGGCAGAAAGCCAAAGTGTTGTTGGGTCATCTTATTTGTTTTCCTTCTCTTGGGATCACACTCCTGCACTCCTTTTGTCTAGTGTCTGAAAATAGTTATTTCATATATTTTGTCCACTTTTCTGGTTGTTTATCACCAGAGGGCAAGTCCAGTACCAATTATTCCTTCTAGAGGAAGTTAGACCTTCCTTTTTGATAAATTTTAATGCATTTCTTTTAATTAGGTTGGAGTAAAGAAAGGAAAAAGAAATGAAGGCAGACATCATAAAACCTAAAAGGCAAATGACAAGGAGAGATAACATTTTTAATACATTTAACAGAAGATTAATGTACAGAATACATGATAGCTCCTACAAACCCATAAGAAAAAAAGGAAACAACCCAGTCATAAAATAGGTACAGAATAACAATGAGCAATTCACAAATGGTCAATAAATACAAGAAATATACATCACAACAAAATACAAATTAAAATCCAGTTAAAAATCATTTACCACTCCTCTGGCAAAATTAAAAAGATTGATAATTTAAAGTGTTGGCAAGAATTCAGCAAAACAGGCCGGGTATGGTGGCTCACGCCTGTAATCCTACCACTCTGGGAGGCCAAGGCGGGTGGATTACTTGAGCTCAGGAGTTCGAGACCAGCCTGAGAGAGAGCAAGACCCCCGTCTCTAAAAATAAAAAAAAAAAAAGAATACAGCAAAACAGGTAACTTCACATACTTTGGTTCTAGTGTAAATTGACGACATCTCTTTGATAGGCAATTTGGGGAAATGGGGAAGCCATGGTGAGTGGGAATCCATGGTGTTGGATTTCTGCCACTATGGCTACTTTGTTATGTGCCCATTGTGCCTGTTTTGGGGTGGTTAATGACAGAGGCTATTATCAACCGGCTGAGTTATTTTGTTTACTTGGCTATTTAGTGCCTCTTCCATGGTGGAATCTCTCTGGCATGCATTAACATGTTGTTATGAACTGAATTGTGTCCCTCTCAAATTCATATGTTGAAGTGCTAACCCCCAGTACCTCAGAATGTGACTGTATTTGGAGATAGGGCCTTTAAAGGGGTGATTAAGTTAAAACAAGGCTGTTAGGGTAGACCCTAATACAATCTGTCTGATGTCCTTCTAGAAGAGGAAATTTGGACACACAAAGAGGCACCAGGGATGTGAGTGCACAGAGGAAAGGCATATGGTGGAGGAGACAGTGAGAAAGTGGAAGCCAAGGAGAGAGGCCTGAGAAAAAACCAGACCTCCCAACACGTTGACCTTGGACTCTAGCCTCCAGAACTGTAAGAAAATAAATTTCAGGTGTTTAATCTACCCAGTCTGTAGTATTTTGTTTTGGCAGCCCTAGCAAAGTAATATGCATGTGATTCAAAGATCTTCATACTCATGCCCCTTTCCTCTATGTTCACACAAATTCTTCTTCCTTAGAGGTCCTTATTCCTGATTTTCCAGTCTTTCTCATTCAAGGCCTCTAACCAACCAACCAAGTCACTCACTACTATCCAAGATTCTGACTATATTTAACCTCAGGCCTCTTCTCTTTTTATTAAAATTGGATGGTACACCTGCCAAATCTCCCCAGTTGGGAGGATTTCTCCTCATCATTCTCTTTCAGGGTCAACACTATGTGGTATTTTCTGCTTGTATTTTGTCACCTACCAAGTCAACCTCCTCTGTTAGTTGGTCATAAGGGCATATGTGGCAACAGATATAAACTGAGTAAGAGGTGCCAAAGTAATAGCAGTGGGTGATTTGAGGGTCTGTGCTACCTGCGGCTTATGAACTTTAGCCATATCTGTGTCTGATCCTGAATGTACCACTTCTGTCTTGGAGAGATCGCTGCTGGGCCACCTACCTTATGACTTGGTGGGTTTGACAAACCAAACTGATGATGGATTGTACTGTCCATGTGGTTGATGTCCTGTAATCAAGCACTGTCCATCTCTACTATAGGCAGATGCTATTTAAAAAAAAAATTTGTAATTCTCTGCTGTAGATGCCATAGTCTTACTCTGGAACCCTAGAGGTCTAGATTGTGATTTTCTTTTTGGAAAAACTCCACAGGATGTCTTTTGCCACTGTCTTAGTCTGTTTGTTCTGCAATAACAAAATACCTGAGACTGGGTGATTTATAAAGAACAGAAATTTCTCTCTCACAGTTCTGGAGGCTGGGAAGTCTAAGATCATGGTGCTGGCAGGTTTGGTGTCTGGCGAGTGTTGCTCTCTGCTTCCAAGATGGTGCCTCTTGCTGCATCCTCATATGGCAAAAGGTGGAAGGGCAAAGAGGTCCAAATGCTATGTGAAGCCTCTTTTATAAGGTCCTTAATCCCATTCACAAAAGAGGAGCCCTCATGACCTAATCACCTCCTGAATGCCCTACCTCCTAATACTATTGCATTGGAGATTAAATTTCAACATGAATTTTGGAGGGACACAAACATCCAAATCATAGCAGCCATCATAGGTTCTACTGGATTCTATGGCCCAAACAGCAGGGCCATTTGCACCCCAGTCTGGACCTGCTGCTGAGCACTGCCCTGATCTGGGATCCACTCGAAGCTGGCAGCCTTTTGTGTAACCCAGTATATGGGTTGGAGTGGTATTCCTAAGTGAGGACTAATATTCTGCCTCCAGAACAAAGACACCTTAGTTGAAGGGGAGGGGGTGAGATGTGCAATACTGTAATTTGTCTTTTACTTTGAAGAAGATGTCCCAGCATTTCTCAAACTACTAGATTCCCCCAAACTTAATTGTTGTGGTGGGCCCCTGAATCTTTATAGGCTTTATCTCCTACCTTTGAAAGCACATATATCTTAAAAAGACTTCCAATAAATTTGCCATTTTTTACACATCCAATCCGATTAATATTCTGTCCCTAATATAGGGACCAATGTGATGTTCTGCAGTATATCCAGATGGTCAAAGTCCCTTCAGAATACATTATGTTAGTGGGCATGAAATTAACATAGGTCTGGGGCAAGACTATAAATGTATGCTATTGTCCATTCCAAGTGACAGTTAACTGTTTCTGATGCTCCTTTTTCATAGGTATGAAAAAGAATGCATTCAGCAGCACAGCGGTCACATATCACACATACCATGTGTTTGAGGTAACATTAATCTGCTTTAGCAAAGATACTAGATCTGGTATAGCAGCTGCAATTGGAGCTACTACTTTTTTCAGTTTGCCATAGTCTACTGTTATCCTCCAGAATCTGTCTAGGAATCTGCTAAATCAAAAGATAGGGACCACTACCTCTGCATCTTTTAAATCTTTAAGAGTATCACTGATCTCTGCCATTACCCATAAGATGTGATCTTGTTTTTGATTGCTATCTTGGCAGAGGGGTAGGGGGAAATTTCAGAGGCTTCTATTTGGCCTTTCCCATTATGATAGCTCTTATCACACAGGTCATGGGACCAATGTGGTAGTTCTGTTAACTACCAAGTATGTTAACTTCATTTATATACTTGGGAATGAAGGACATTACCACTGGGTGTGTCTGTGTACGCAATGGATTCACTATGAAATGAACCTGGACTAGGACTCCATTTATTACATGGTCTCCATATGCCCCCACTCTAACTGGAGGATCCTGATGATGTTTTGAGTACCCTACTAGTGTCAGTTTCATCTCAGACCTGTGTCCAACAGTCCTTGAATTGATTGGATAATATTGCTCTTTCCCCCTGTGTTTGGCTGCCCAAACAAATGCTAGCAGACCTCTTTGAGGAAAGACAGGGGGTATCATTGCCATGTACATTTATTATGGTGTCACAGGATCCTTCCTTCTGGAGACTTGGCCTCTCTGCTTTGGTCAGTGGGTTCCAGGTCTGAAGACTGGTTCTGGTCCAGAAACTGGGCAATGAATAATGATTCAGCTTCTTGATCACCTAGCCTGGATTTCTTTTAATTGTCTAAGTTGAGTAATATCCTTGTTGGCCATCTCAACTTTAGGAACATCATGTATTTTTTTTTTTTTTTTGAGACAGAGTCTTGCTGTCTCCTGGGCTAGAGTGTGGTGACGTTAGTCTAGCTCAGAGCAATCTCAAACTCCTGGGCTCAAGTGATCCTCCTGCCTCAGCCTCCCAAGTAGTAGCTGGGACTATAGGCATGTGCTACCATGCCCGGCTAATTTTTTTTATTTTTGTAGAGCCAGGGTCTTGTTATTGCCCAGGCTGGTCTTGAACTCTTGGCCTCAAGCAATCCTCCTGCCTTGGCCTCCCAGAGTGCTATGATTACAGGCGTGACCCACCACACCTGGCCTTCTCTGAGCCTTTTGATTCCTACTTTTACCATCTCCTACAGCAGTTCTGACATATCACTTCACTTATTATGGCCCATCACTTTCTCTAAGCTCTTAAGAACCATCCTAGCTATATGTTAGCACCATCTCTCAGGATCCTTGTCAGAGTGTTAAATGCTGTGTTCCAGGTTGATAACCTCTCCCTACTTTGATAGAAAATCAGAATCCTCAGAATCCAGCCCTATTAATGTTCTCCTGGCTTCTGTCAGTACACGCTGATTATCTTCTATAGCTCCTTTAGCTATAATCCCTTTCCTCCCTTGTCAGGTCCTGGCCATTCATGTTGTTATTTAATCCTAGTTATTGATCTAATGGCCAGGTTGGGAGCTTGGGGTAGATCCAGGTGGGGAGGCACATATCTTGTCAGGCAGAGATTTCTGCATCATCTTCAAGCAAAGGGGAGAGCTAATCTTTAACAAGGAGGAGTGGGCAATTTACAAATGCCTGGAGCTCTGCAAATCTCATATCCTAGGTCTGATCCTCAGGTTTTTCTGCCCTCTGGCTGCAGGAGTTGATAGTCTCTTTATATACTGTCAAGGCGGCCCTTTGACTTTCACCCCTAGTCTTTAATTGTCTTTCTCCAAAGGATCTATTATCTGCAACAACAAACATCCTATTACTTCCCAAATGCCTGATACATCACGCTCCCCTACCCCCATGCATTCCTTGCCCTGAGCAGAACATCCCAATTTATCACTGGTGAAAATTTTACTAACTGCATTACTATCACATGCTAGGAGCTAATGTCCCACCTACCACTAGTGATAGTGTCCTTAATGCCAACAAGCTGGTGAGTGATCTGACTCCCAAATCCCATTTTAGAGTTTGCTTTCTTGGATCACTCCTAGTGCTAATTGTTGTAAACTGGATTTCCCAGGAAGCAGAGATTTGAATCCAGGAAGAGTGCTTTCAGGATCCATCTTTCCACCAAGAGTTAAGCACTGTTAATATTTTGATATCTTTTCAGAATTTCAAATTCAAAATTTTATAGATATACACACAATTATATACACATACATACATAATTTTATAAAAATGAGACCACATTGTATATAATTGTTAGTAGCTCCCAAGAGTTAGCAATGTCTTATATGTATCTTTACATATTTACTTACTTCTATAACATCTTTTTTAGACTTTTTAAACAGTTTTAGATTTACAGTAAAAATTAAGCAGATAATACAGAGTTCCCATATTACCCCTCTTCACCTAGTTTCTTCCAGTAATAACATCTTTCATTAGTGTGGTACATTTGTTACAATTAATGAACCAGTATTGATCCATAATTATTAGCTAAAGTCCATAGTTTACATTAAGGTTCATTCTTTGTGTTATTCAGTTACAGTATCATGCAGAATAGTTTAACTGCCCTAAAAATGCCCTATACTTCACCTACTCATCCCCCTTCCTCAACCCCTGATCTTCTTACTGTATCTATAATTTTGCCTTTTATTTATTTATTTTTTAGAGACAGGGTCTTGCTTTTTTGCCCAGGCTGGTCTTGAACTCTTGGGCACAAGTGTTCTTCCACCTTAGCCTCCGTAGTAGCTGGGACTATAGGCAAGTGCCCAGCTTTAATTTTGCTTTTTGTAACATTCTTTTTAATGGCTGCATACAACTGTCTCATATGGCTTATCCAGTCAATCCTTTCTTATTGGATACTTTTGCATACAAAATTAATGACTTAAAGAGAAGACTAGAATGGAACTCCAAATCTTGGATTCACACAGTTGCAAAATCAAACTTTGCTGACCTGGCACAGGATTCACTTTTCCATGTGCCCACACTTAACTGTGTATACTGACATTTCATTATTTTTGGGCAAAGGAGGCTTTTAGATCTAAAACACTATCTTGGAAACCAGAAGAAAACATCTAGCATTCACTTTGATATGAGAACCAAAGCAAAGCTGTAAATACCATCTGTCAATTTTTCCTTCCAAAGGAGCCTTTCCAAATTTCTGGGAGTTTTCTTTGCCAACACCTTGTCAGAGCAGCACCAGAAGCAAGTGAAAGCATTGAGGTATCTCATGATGTTCTGGGCTAGGAGGCTGGGTTCCCAGGGCTTCCTACTGTATAGGTGCATATCCTTATAGGCTGCCTCTATCCTCCTCCCATGGATGCCAGTCTCCTCCTCCTCTGGCAAGAAAGCCATGTATGGATGTGCACTTGGCGCTGTGCCCAAAAGTGCTTGGCTGAGGGGTCCAGAGAGGGCTGAAATCCAGCTGCATTCAGCTTGCCAAGTTGTATACCCTGGCACTGCATCCTCTCAGAGAGGGTGCGTTTTTCTATCATGCACAAAGGCACAGTTTAGCCTAATGTCAGGCCTTGTCCCCGAGCTCACTAAGAATATTTAACTCTATTGTAATTTTGTGTTTACACGTTTGTCTTCCTTCTGTGATTCTTGATGGCTGAAGCCTGGTCTTGTTTAATCTTCATTCCCACTGCAGCACAGGGCTTGGTACATAGTAGTCCTCAGTATGTTAACCGAATGAATTACTATGGACAGGGGTTTTTTGGCCCACTTCCAGGACAGTCTACTTACCTCATTTAAAAAAATTTAGTAAAATTAACTATCTTTTACTACTTTACAGGATGACTCTTGCCTTGCTTCTTGCTGTATTTCTTACTAAATTTTCTCCTTTTTTTCAAATCTGGTTCTCCATCTCTCTCATTGATTCTACGAAATACCCAATAACTTTTTAGAGGCTGATCATTGCATCTTTGTTTTCATTCTCTGTTCTTCTTCTGAAAACTACATTGCCCAGTTCCTTAGCCAACTGTATACTAGCTAGATTCAGCCAATGGGAGGCACTGGCAGGAGACTGCTGGTGGGAGAATAGGAGAAGTCAGGGTAGCACTTCCCCTCTTTTGGCTGTGAAGCATTTTCTAGAAGTGTGTGCATCTCTCCTATGTGGTTTCCACTTCCCTTCCTTCTTTAGTTCCAAGTTCTGCTGCCCACCCGGTTCCAGCCAAGTCCTATTCCCTCCAGAGCCACAAATGATAATTTGGTGTGTATCCTTTCAGTCTTTTATGTATGCTTAAGCATGTATGTCTATATATAATATCTAAACACATGTTGCTTTATTTTGCAAAAATTAATAATATGCATTATTCTGCAACTTGCTTTTTATTTCACTATATATTGTGATAGGCACTGCCAAAATTGCTCCACAAAAAGGTTCTACCAATTTATACTGCTGTCAACAGTGTATAAGAATGCTTATTTCTCCATCCATGCAGCATTGGATGTACTTGATCCTTTTAGCTTTTGCCTATTTCTTAGGTGAAAATTGGGGCCTTGTTTTATTTTTAAAAATTATCAGTGATACTGACCATCTTTTCACTGGTTCACTAGCTATTTATGTTTCTTCTTTGGTGACTGCCTCTTGCAAGCTACACACATTTTTTTTTTTTATTGAATCATTCTATTTTTCTTCTTGATTTGTAGGGCTCTTTGTATATTGGGAAAATTAACCCTTTTTCTGTTATATAGGTTACAAATATTTTCTTCCAGTTTATCTTTTCACTTTGTCTATGGAGTCTTCTGCAATCATCAAATTTGTCAACTATTCCTTTCATGGCTTCTGAATTTGGTGTTAGACAAGTTCTTTCCATCCCATAATTTTAAAAAATTCTTCTATATTATCTTAATAGAGTGTTCTTTTTGTGTTTATATATTCATCCTTTTGGAATGTAAAATCGTCTTTATCCATTCATGGTCATCAGGATAATTGCATCTTCATCTGGTGGTTATCACATAGTTCTTACAAGTGGAAAGAATATCAGAGTTCACCCAGAGATCTGAGTTCTTCATTGTAACTGTGAGCTTCTGGGGAAGGGCAAAATGTTGCAACCTGAATTTCAAGGTTCTAGGGATTTATCCTGACTTTTCTCTTGGTTTCCCCAGGAGAAAAGATGCTTTTGCCAAGGATACCAGTGATTTTATTTATAGCCTTAGAACTGTTAAATCCAAGCCAAGCCTCTTCCCCTCCTGGTTTCTCTGATCTTATCTCCCTCTGATTTCCTACATATACCCTTTGCTCTACTTACTGATTCTGAACATTCCTGCACCCATGCCTTTGCTCAGACTACTTTGGGCACCCTTCATTTTACCTGCCCTTTAAGGCTTAACTCACATGCCTCAGTTCTCCATGAAGTCTTCCTTGATTTCCCATGTTCACCTGAACTCCCTCTCCTCTCTACTCCTCAGGCATGAAATGTGCTACCTAGGGGGAACTCAGGTGATCTTCTGCCAGGTACCATCATTATCTGTACACTTGCCTGTTTTTCTCATTGAACCTCCTTGAAAGCATCTTTGCAGACTCATGGTGTCTGGCATATGATAGGACTTAATGCTGGATGGCTAAATGAATGAGAGATTTGTAGAGGTGGTTGGTTGTTTTCCTGTCTCTGTTCTTAGACATTTCAAGTGCCTGGTATATGAAGGGAGGGAGAGAAAAGAGGGAAAGAGGGAGAATGCAAACTGGTGCCCCTTTTCTGGAGAGCTGTTGCAGGCCAGAAGGTGTGCTGGCCCTGGCTAGAGTGCAGTGGCATCATCATAGCTCACCACAACCTCAAACTCCTGGGCTCAAGCAATCCTCCTGCCTCAGCCTCCCCCGAGTAGCTGGGACTACAGGTGTGTGCCACCATGCCTGGCTAATTTTTTCTATTTTCTTAAGTAGAGACAGGGTTTCACTCTTGCTCAGGCTGGTCTCAAGAACTCCTGAGCTCAAGCGATCCTCCCTCCTCTACCTCCCAGAGTGCTGGGATTACAGGCGTGAGCCACTGCGCCAGGCTGAGGGACTCTTACTCTGAGAAGAGAGGCACAGGGTTAGCCCTCAAAAGGATTTTTCTTCCTGATCCTCTATGGCACCATAGTCTTCCAATTCCTTTTCAACATCTCTGGCAACTACTTTTCTTTCTTTTTCTTTGCTTCTTCTTCCCGTGCTCTATTTATCAGTGTTCCAAAGAGTCCCATCCTCAGAAATTTTAATTAATCTGGTTTTTCCATTCTTGCAGCCAATCCTGGAGGAATTTGACTCATGTCAAAAGCCATCCTTGATTCCTCTCATTTCCTTACACTTTGCATCCAATATCTGAGCAAATTATTTTATTTATTTATTTTTGTGAGCAAATTCTTATGGGTCTACCTTCAAAATGTACCCAGAACCTGACCATTTCTTTTCCTTTTCTTTTTTTTTCTTGAGACAGAGTCTCACTCTGTCACCCTGACTCAAGTGCAGTGGTGTCATCATAGCTCACTGCAACCTCAAACTCCTGGGCTCAAGCGATCTTCCTGCCTCAGCCTCCTGAGTAGCTGCAACTACAGGTGTGTGCCACCATGCTGAACTAATTTTTTCTGTTTTTAGTAGAGGTGGGGTTTTGCTCTTGCTTAGGCTGGTCTCAAACTCCTAACCACAAGTGATCCTCTTGCCTTGGCCTCCCAAAGTGCTAGGATTACAGGCGTGAGCCACTGTGCTTGGCCCCAGAACCTGACCATTTCGAATTACCTTCATTGCTACCACGCTGATTTACTATCATCTCTTGCCTGGGTTACTGCAATAACTTCTAAGTGGTCTTTCTTCTTCCACCCTTGTCCCTCTTTAGCTTATGCTCAGTGTGGTACCTAGAAGGATCCTGTTAAAAATTTGGATCATGTCCCTTCTCTGCTCAAAACTCTCCCATGGCTTTCAGCTTATTCAGAGTAAAAGCCAAAATCTTTAAAATGATCTACAAGACCCTATGCAACTTAGCCCCCTGTTCTCTTTCTGACTTAATTTCCTATTACCCTCCTCTTTGTTCACTCCATTCCAGTCATACTGGGCTGCTTACTGTTTCTAGAACATAGGCAGTATCTACCTCAGGGCCCTTGTAGTTGCTGTTCCCTTGGCCTGAAATTTTCTTCTTCTATATAGGCTCATTTCTTTAGTGCCTTCAGGTCTTTACTCAGATGTCACCTATTCAGTGAGACCTTCCATGACCACTCTTTCTAAATTTCAACCTTGAATACTTTCTATTTCCTTTTGCTTGCTTTATTCTTTTTCTTAGCATGTACCACCATTCTCTATTAGTTATCCTCTTCTAGAATGTAAGCTCCATGAAAGCAGGGATTCTTTAGGGGGTCTATTTTATGTACTGCTGTATCCCTAGTGCTTAGAACAGTGCCTCTATACTGTAAGTACTCAATAAATATTTGTTGAATAAATGAATGAAAAGTCTGTTTGTTCAAGGAGTACCAACATATTACACATGTGTATTCCTTACCTCTTTCCTGATTTCTAAGCCCACATTCCCTCTTTGTTGTTTCTCCAGAAAATTTTGCCATCATTTTCATCTCAGCTTGGCTAGCTGAATTAATTATTATTTGTCTTGGCACTTCACTAAACCTTAGGTCTTTCTTGTTTCTGTTAATGAGACTCCCAAAAATTGGCTTTCTCTTCTTCACCATTTTTTCCTCCTATATAGTAGGTCTCTAAATCTAGTTGAGTCTGTCTCCTAAATCTTGCTCCCCTAGTCTTCATCACCCACTGCTTCTGCTTTAGTTCAGGTATGAGTCTTTTACTCAATATAGAAATCTACCATGTAGTCTCCAACTCATTTTATTCACTGCTACCATTTTATTTCTCATGATGATGAGCTTTGCTCAGCTCACTGCTCTCTCAACAAACCTGTGGCTGCCTATTACCTACTGAACTAAGTAGGCAAATAATCCAGAATTGGTGACTTGCTATTCTCTGCTCACTTTGACTCCCCTTTCTGTAATATCCACTTTCTCATTGTGAATTAAAACTGCCACACCCTTCAAAGTATGAATATTATCTTCTCTGCTACTTAAGTTCTGGAGAGAAAACAGGGCTCGAGAAGAAGATATGGGAATGTACACACACTTTATGCACCCAGAAAGTGTAGAGATGTAAATCTTTCCTAATTCCTTAGCCAGAAGTAAATTTTCCCAAAGCAACAGATGCACCATTATCACTCTCTGTCTTCTACTAGAGTTAACTGTTTATGCTTCCTTCTCTCCTATCGATTAGGAACTTCTGGGAACAAAGATTCATCATATTCAGTTATGAATCCTCCATGCACCTAATTCCAGCAGATATGCAATAAACACAAAAGGCAGTGAAAGTTTGGGATTGGATTACCTGGTTTAAATCCTCTGGATGTCAGAACTGGAAGGAGCTCTAGAGGTCACCTTTCAACCTATTTATTTATACATGGGGAAAGTGAGGCCCAGAGAGGGTATGACTCATCCCAGTTCGCTGACCCTGAACAGAAACTGGACGTCCTAATTCCCAAGTAGGACTTGCTACTAAATCGTTGTGCGTCCCTTCGCGATTCAGGGCTCTTGGGTTCCCCGCCTTGGCTCTCCAACCCGGAGTCTCACCCTCTTAATGACCCCCTCCTTTCCGCCTTCCCCTTAGGTCAGCAGAGTTCACCCATTCCAATTGCAACCATCCAGGTTGCAGGAGTAGTTCCGCGCTAGGACCAGAGACTAGTTACGTCACCGTCGACTCCTCCCATTGGTCCTGGCGGGTGGAGCGCAGCGCCATAACGTAAGACGCCCAAAAGGGCGGAGCGGTAAAGGGAAAGAGGAGGGAAGTAGGACTACAACATGGCGGCTGCGGTACTGGCGGCGACTACGGTGACGGCCTGGCCCGGGGCAGGCAGAGTTGGAGGTGGCGGCGTTCGCTCTCCTTAGGGGCCGTCAGGAGCTCAGCGGGGACCGAGCCTGGGAGGCCGGCCAGCGCCAGCACCTTTCGGCTTCTGGGACGGCGGCAGCAGTGGCGTTCAGGTAAGGGGGCCTCCCTCTGGGATGGGGGGAAGAGGGGCGGAGTTGGGGGAGGGGGCCGGTACTGCGAGACTGGTAGGGGGGAACCAGGGGAAGGGCTGGGGGCCGAGCGGGAGGAAAGGAGACGGAGCTGGGGGAGTGGGAAGGAGAAGGGACCGGATATCGGTGACTGGGGAGGATTCTGGGAGAAGGGTCAGAGTGAGGGGACCAGAGTTGAAGTGGCAGAGGGCAGATGGGATGCGGGAAAATGAGTTTGGATTAGGGGACTAATACTCTACTGGAAGATAGGCGCAGTATACACCTATTGGGCTGGATTGAGAGCTCAGTGGGACCTAGAGGATGTCGGGGAGGGGGACCCAGGTTATAGTAAAGAAGGTGAATGATGGGGAGTTTAGGGTGAGCTGGGGACGTGGGGTGTAGATTTAGTTCCCCTTGAAGCGATGAGATTAGGGATAAAGGGATAAAGGGATAAAGGGAGGAGACCAGACCAGGGGTGAATGCTCTTTGGGGGTATCTTGTCTGGTCTTCTCCAGGTGTGTTTATCTTGCCTTTTTTGTTTATTTCTTGGGTGGAGGCTTACCTATACAGTCCACTTGGGATTCAGAGACAGCTCCAAATCTCTCTTGTGGAACGTCAAGTTTATAGTTCATTTATTTGAGCGATATCAGTGATCTCTGACCTTTGTGTTTGAGACCTTTGTGTTGTTGCCACATGTAATTGTTTCCAGACTAGCGTCTTAAAAGTATGGCTGGGCATAAAAATACATTTTACGTTAAACTAATAAAATATTAAGACTTTGTAGACATCATGGGGTGTTGCAAAGCGAGATTTGGTAATTTAGTGAGCTATTAAGTATATTGTTTTAACCCCACTTACTAGTGTTTTGTCTCTTTTCTCAGTTATAATTATTATATGAGAATTTGGATAGATATGATAGATATTCCCTTTTGAATTTTGTCAGGTATGATAGTGGGAAAAGCAGGCACTTTAGTCTTTAGTGATACATAGCTCTTTCTAGTTAATGTCATAACCTAAAGTGAAAGTTACTGTATTATCTTATAACAAAGAATGTGAAACGTCCAAAGTCTAAAAGAATTACATTGTCAGCGTTAACTTATTTTAAGTGGCATGTTATAAATTAAATTTTTGTTTCTAGTCCGTTCTATTCATTCACTGTTATTTATTGAATGCCTACTGTGTGTTTCATTAATAAGAGTCACTACAGTTATGGAAATGGGAAAATTAATGTTTCTCTAGTGAGTATCTTTATTACTGCACAGCAAATAACTTATTAACCGGCTGTGGCCTCATTGGGAAAAAATTTATTTTAAAAATGAAGGCAAAGGAAGAAAACGTATATGAATATAAAAACTTCCTCAGTTTCTTTTTTGTTTAGTATTTAAGACTCTTTACCTCATCGTGACATATTTTATGTATATGTGAAAGATTTTATTTTTCATTTTTATTTTTCAAGAATACAGTAATACTATCCTGATAAGATAATATTAGGTCTGTAGACAGTTCCCGTCAATTTTGGTAGTGCACATTTTTTTGACTGGCAGATGTCACTTTATCTTGTGTGTCTTTCATGCCCTTGACTGTGGTATTTAAAATAAGGACCCCCGGCTGGGCGTTGGCGGTTCACACCTGTAATCCTAGCATTATGGGAGGCTGAGATATATAAAATATATAAATTATATTTAATTATCTGTAGGTAATTAAATACAGTCTATCCCCCCAAAAAATACCATTCATTCATCATTAATCAGGTAGTTTTCTTTAGACAGTCTTTCTCAAGAAATGCAAAAGGTAATATGCAGTACTTTAAAACATTAAATAAGATTTTTCTTAGAATCAAAAAAACCTTGAGCTGAAAAGCAGCTTAGATATCACTTGGGTTTAATTTCCCACATAGTATGGGAATCCCTGCTTCTATACCACAAAGACAAATGAAAATCCATCCTCTTTTCTATATTTCTTATAGGAAAAAATAGGATTTTTCAGAATTTCTTACAGGAAAAGTCCTTTCAGTTAGAAAAAGAAGCAAGCAGAATGTTGCTCTTCCAACCTGTTGTGTACAGTTTCCTGTAATATTTGAAAATAATTTGAATGTAAGAGTAATATTTTCTTATGAATGGAGTTATAATTTCAGGCTTTAAAAATTTTAGGTGAGAGTAGCAAGATTTACAAAGAGAAAAGTGCTAACATTGGGTATATACTAATGAGCCAGGATTGTTAAGCACTTTATATAATCTCAGTTAATCCTCACAGTTTAAGTAGATAGGTTGTGATATGCATGCTTTTTATATATTGAGGAAACTGAGAATCAGAGAGGTTGAATAACTTAACTAAGGTTACAGCTATAGAATGGTAGAGTCTGAATTTGAACTCGTCTCTGTCCAGCCTCAATGCCCATGTTGCATCTGTTATACCATTTTTCCCTCCTCTTAGGTGGTCACAGGGCCATTCCAACTCCTATAAAGTATAAGCACTAGTTTTCAATTAATACCATTTCAATTAATACTTCTTCTCATTGAAATGGTACTATTACTGGAATGATAAATAGTTCATTAAAATTTTAGTCTCTTACGATGTCATCAGTATTCTAGGAGGAAATGAATACCTGAATATTTTATACTTCACAAAATAAACTGGATAAACTGGTTAAGGGACTAAAAGTTTTTTTTTCATATTGCTGAGTCAAATTGGACCCAGTTCATTAAGGGCCAAAATTTGTATTTGGCAGTAATCTGCATGTGTTCTCAGAATGCTTGATTGGTCATCATCAGTTGATGCTTACCAAACACTTTAGTGTTTGAGTCACTGAATTGGCTCATGGTAATTGTAAATCTTGTGGTTACTGAGTCAAGAGCCAGCAGTATATGTTTTGGTTGCTTCACTTCCTCCCTAACACTTCATATTGTCAGACTTTTAAATTATTTTTTCTAATCTGGTGAGTTTGAAATGGAATTTATTGTGTTTTTATTAGCATTTCCTGAAGTTCGGCATCTTTTCCTATATTCATTGACCATTTGTGCTTCTGTGAAGTGTGTATTCAAGTTCTTTGCCTATTTTTATTTGGTTTGTTTCTCTTTTTCTAATTGATTTTTTAAAGAGTTCTTTATATATTCTGGATATAATTATTTATTAGTTTATAGGTTGCAAATACCCTCTCCCGATTTGTGACTTGTGTTTTCATCTCTTCATAGTCTTCTGGTGAAAAAAGTTCATAGTTTTAATGAACTGAATTTTTCAGTTTTTTCTTCAATAGTTTGTGCTTTTTGTATCATATTTAGGAAATCCTTCTTTGTTGCAGGCATGCCATTTTAATAAATACAATAGTATATCTATAATGTGGTATCTAATTTGACATTTAGTTCTAATATCTGGTTGATTAGAAAGGCAAACTTCTTGGGAATTGCTTTTCTGTTATCTTTGGAGTTATAGGGCTAGAGGGTTTTTTTTCTTTTATTTTTCTCCAGCAAGTGAGTTGTTATACACTCCTTAGCAGATTCCAGCTTCCTTGGCCTCTGTCCTGCTCAGAGGGTTTTAAAGGCAGTTTGAGGCTGGGCGCAGTGGCTCACGCCTATAATCCTAGCCCTCTGGGAGGCTGAGGTGGATATATCGCTTGAGGTCAGGAGTTCGAGACTGGTCTGGGCAATATAGAGATCCCTGCTCTACAAAAAATATAAAAATTAGCCGGGCATGGTGGTGCGTGCCTGTAGACCCAGCTACTCAGGAGGCTGAGGCAGGAGGTTTGCTTGAGCCCAGGAGTTGGAGGCTGCAGTCAGCTATGATTATGCCACTGCACTCTGGCTTGGGCAACAGAGCAAGACCCTGTCTCAAAAAAAAAAATTACTTTCAAAAGCTGATATACTACACTTTATCTAGGAATTCTCAGCAATTTTTATTTCTTCTTTTATATTTAATGCCTGCCCATCTCCATTAAAATTAATTTTAATGAGAGATTTTTTTTTTCCTGTTACTATTGTATTCCCAGCACTTAGATCAGTACCAGGCGATAGTTGGTGCACATTAAATGAATGAGTGAGGTATGAAGCCTGAGAAATTGTCTTTTGCTATGACCAGGCAGAGATAGTTTTTCATATGAATAGCAAAATTTGATTGAGAAACAGCTCTAAGGGGGAAACAAAGATGTAATTATTTATCAAGTTGTTCCATTGGGGAGAAAAATGGAAGCCAGATAACATCTCTCTTCACTATAGAATTCTATTTATGTATTTCTGTGTCTTTTTTTTTTTAAACATTTAAAAATTATTTCCTGAAGCTCCTTTGGGATATAAAAAATAAAAAAAAATTTATTCATGTAATTAACCATATTAACATACTTAAAAAGGAAAACTGTATGGTAATAATAATAGATGCAGAAAAATCATCTGACAAAATTCAATACCCATTCGCACTCAGTAAACTGAAAGTTGAAGGAAATGCTACGGTTTAATAAAGGGTGTCTATAAAAAACCTATAGCTACATGATACCTAATGGTGAAAAACTGAATGCTTTCTCCAGAGATCAGGAACAAGGCAAGTATGTCTGCTCTCACATTTACTAGGGATTTATTATTATTGTTATTTTTGACACGTTGTAATTGCATGTGTCTTCTTACTGTACTCTTTTTGACAATGGTTTTAGTAATTGTGTACATTCTCTTGGGTATCTTTTTGACAAGGCTTAACGATGAACATTTGCTATCTGATTTTTTTTTCTGACATATTTTAAAGTGAATTATAGATATTTCACCCATAAATACTTAATTATATAACTTTTTAAAAAAAGAGGACATTTTACTTCAAAAGCACAATTCTGTTATTCCCAACCATTAACAGTAATTCCCTAATATCATATTATACCACTACTTATTCAAATTTCCTCAGTTTTGTCCCCTGAATGTGTATACAGATTCACAATGCAATTCTATACTAACTACCCAGAATTAGGACAAACTACACAGATTAAGGGCACAGTCATTCAGAAGATTGCCTTCAATGCAGACACCAGCCACAAACTTGAGGGGTCCCAGGCTACCCACATGTCTGAAACAATTGGCTACAAATTTGGGGGTTCCCATTACTCCCTCAAGTTGCTAGAATAACTCATAGAACTCAGGAAGGTGTTATACTTAGGATTACAGTTTGTTTTTTTTTTTTAAATAGCAAAAGAATATAAAACAGGACCAGCCAAAAGAAGAGATGCATGGGGCAAGGTCTGGGAGGGTCCCAAACACAAAGCTTCTGTGTTCTCTCCCTGTGGAGTCAGGACACAGTCACCCTCATCACATTGATGTGTGACAATGTACGCAGAGTATTGTTAACCAGGGAAGCGCACCCGAGGTTTGGTGTTCAGAGTTTTGTTTTTTTTGGACTTTCATCGCACAGGCATGATTGATTGAATCACAAAGGCTACAAGGTTGAATTCAGTCGCCATTTTCACTGGGGAAATTTAGAGGGTATCTTGTAGGGACAAAGGCTGGCCAAATTCTTTATTATACAAGATGGTTTGTTCAGTCCTAGATCCAGTTAAGACCACTTAACTGGTTTTTGGTTGATTTATCTTTTAGGCTTTTGTTTTTTAGGTATTTTATTATGAGAATTTTATTTTATCTTATTTTATTATTTTTTTATTTCACAGCTCACTGCAACCTCCAACTTCTGGGCTCAAATGATCCTCCTGGCTCAGGCTCCTGAGTAGCTAGGACTACAGCACACACCACCACACTAGGCTAATTTTTAAATTTTTTGTAGAGATGGGGTCTCGCCATATTGCCCAGTCTGGTCTTGAACTGCTGGCCTCAAGTGATCCTCCTACCTCAGCCTCCCAAAGTGCTGGGATTACAGGCGTGAGCTACCATGCCTGGCCTATTATGGGAATTTGAAAACTTACAAGAGTGGAGAGAATTATGTAATGAACTCCCATGTACGTGTTGCCTGTCTTTCACAAAGATCAATATTTGGCTGATCTCTTTTTTAATTCTTTTCCTCTCTTTTTTTCGGGAGAGTGGTGAGGTGCCTAGAGTTTTCTAAAGCAAATCTCAAACATTTTTCCTGAAATATATTATTATGCATCTCTAATTGATAAGACTTTCATTTAAAAACAAAACCACCTTGCTATTATTAATGACATCTAACAAAATTATTAGTAATTCCTTAATGTTATCTAATACCATCCATATTAAAATTTCTCTTATTGTCTTCAAAATGTCACTTTATAGTTGGTTCCTTCCATTCAGGCTTCACATAAGGTCCACACTTATCATTTTTTTGTTTTTCATGTCTCTTAAGTCTCTTTTATTCTGTAATAATCATCCCCTTTTCATGTTAGTGATTCATTGGAGAAACCAGGCCATTTGTCCTATAGGTGTCCAGCATTCTTGATTTATCCATGCTTTCTTTTTTTTTTCTTTCAGACTTGAACTGAATGTCCATGCTTTCTTGTGGTGTCTTTTCACTTGTCCCTCTATTTCGTGTATACTAATGGTTAGAAGCTTGATTTAATTCATGTACTTTTTGGTGGGGTGGGGTGGGAGGGGAGAAGCACCACACTGGTGGTTCTCTGTACTACTTTTGCATCACATCAGGAGGTACATAAAGAATGGTTGTCCCACTTATTTTTTTTCACAAACCCACAGCTAACATCATAGTTCCACTTTTAGTGATTCTAAAATCATTGTGTTCAGATAGTGTCAGCCTGATCTTTCCATTATAAAGTTTCCTATTAACCTTTTACCTAGTGGTTTAGCATCCATTGATGATCTTTACTTGGAATCAGTTATTTAAATTGAGGTTGTGAAATGATATCATGTTATTTCTGTCATATTTATTTTTGTGAAGTGTCTCTTCTGTAAAGAAGAGCTTTCGCATCTGCCTGCTTGACCTGAAATGTCATTCCTACTGGAAAGGCAGAATGAATGCTTAATTCCTTTTTTTTTTTTTTTTGAGACAGGGTCTCTCTCTGTTGCCTGGGCTAGAGTGCAGTGGCATCATCATAGCTTATTGCAACCTCAAACTCCTGGACTCTAGGCATCCTCCTCCCTGGGCCTCCCAAAGTGCTATGAGTACAAGTGTGAGCTGCCATGCCCAGCCGCTTAATTCTTTTTTCGTCTGTGTTGATATGTTTTAAGACAGATTTTATTATTATTATTATTTTTTGTCTTCTTAAAAAAAATTTCAGAATATTACCGGGGTATAAATGCTTTGGTCACATAAATTGCCTTTGCACCGCTGGAGTCAAAGCTACAAGTGTGCCCGTCCCCCAGACAGTGTGCACCACTCTGGTTAGGTGTGAATTTACCCATCCCCTCCTCCCCCCTCCCAATTCTTTTCTTTTAATTATTAATTTTCAGCTTAAAGAGTTGGTATAACAGTCATCTCTAATGGTACACAGATTATTGGTGGAGTTTCTTTTTGGATTATTTTCTAAGGCTCTTTTCTTTGAGTATCATGGTCTTGTGGATTTATACTGTGTTTGAAACAATTGCAGTCATTCTTTTTGATACACAAATTGTTTCATCTTTGATCAGTGGGAGCCATTTCAAGCTCATATCTTTTTGACGTGATCCATAAATCTTTGAAAGATTTCTTTTTTTTTTTTTTTTTTAATAGAGATGGGGTCTCGCTTTTGCTCGGGCTGGTCTTAAACTCCTGATCTCAAGCAATCCCCCTGCCTTGGCCCCCCCAGAGCGCTAGGATTACAGGTGTGAACCACCACACCGGGCCATGAAAGATTTCTTGCTTTCATACACAATAGATGGCCCGTGTTCACCTTATGAATTTCTTTCGCCACATCTGAGAACAAATATTTTAATTCTTTAATCTAAGAATTAACGTAGAATTGGGAGTTCAAAATCTGGGTGCTAGGGATGCCCATTGATTCTGTCCTTCTACAAGTAAATATTTTTAAAAAATCACAAGTTAGTATTGATTTTTACAATTTAGATTTTAGAATTATAGAATTTTTACTTCAGTTCTTTAATATTTTGCCTTTTTTCCTTTTACATAAAAAATCTTGGCTTTTTACAATATAAACATTTGCTATATTAGATATACAAAAATGGATTTAAAATATTAATACTAATATTACTGCTAACAAGAAAAAGTAAATCTAAAATCTTTACAGTTCTTTATATTCTTAGAATATATTCTATTAATATGTACAATTAGAAAACTATGTTCTTAAGTCACTTCAATTATTTTCTCTGGTCATTTTACTAATTTTATGTACAGTTAGGTTTATTTCTTTCAGTTTGTATATATTTAAAAAACTATATTAAGAATTTGTCATGTATAGCTATTTTGAAAAGTTAGAATACAGAGATACATAAAAAGGAAAAGTAAAAATTTCCTTTAAGCATCCATTGGAAATGTCCAGGAAGATCACTTGAGGCTAGGAGTTCAAGTCCATCATTTCGGGGAAACAACTCAAAGGGTCATGTAGTGAAGGGAGAGGAGTATAAAAATCATATAGGGGTTCATGGAACTGGTTATAGAATTGGTATTTTTTCTGCCTTAAATGTTTGGTAGATTTCATCTGTGAAGCCATCTGGGCCTAGAGTTTTCTTGTGATAAGGTTTTTCACTATAAATTCAATTTCTGTAATAGATATAGGGCTGTTGAGGCTATTTCTTCTTGAGTGGGCTTTGCTAGTTTGTGTTTTTCAAGGAATTGGTTAATTTCATCTATGATGCCAAACTTTTGGCATGAATTTGTTTATATATAGCATTCTTTTTAAAATCTCTGTAAGATCTGTAATGCATTCCTGATATCAATAATAGTTTGCCTCTTTTTTTAAGTTTCTTAAGAGCTTTGAGTTTATCAATTTTATTGACCTTTGAAAAGAATCAGCTTTTAGTTTTATTCATTTTTCTTTATTGTTTTTCTTAGTTATGATTTAGGAAAGAATTAATGCTTTTTTTATTTGAAGTTAGTTGGTACTCTAATTTTTAATGTGAAGGCTGGCCACCTAGGACTTTATTGTGCAATAGGTGTTACTGAGACCGCAAGGGGGTTTTGGCCTGGGTCCAGTTGCTCATTGCACAAAGATCCAACTACTGAGACAATGAGGATTGCCAGGGAAGAAAGGAATTCTTTATTATGAAAGATATCTGTCAGGAGAATGGGGAATCAATTGGGTCTCAAATCCGTCTCCCCAACTGATGGAGATCATGGGCCTTTAAAGGAGGAGGCCACGTGCATTGGGGCAGGTTGTGATGTAACTAACGAGGGGCCATGTACATTGGGGGCATATTGTGGGGGATGGTGAATCTTGGCATCAGGAAGTCTGCCCAGGGACCTTCAGAATCTCTACGACTTAATCTTCCAGAAATTCCATCCTTTCTTGGAAACAACTGAGAAAGGTCATCAAGCGCTACTGGCCTGACAATCTAAAACATGAGAGGGAGAGGATTATGAAAAACATACAGGGGTCATTGAAATTTGTTCATAGAGCCAGTTACATAGGCAGTTTCCACATTGCCTGCCTTGCTTACAGTGCTAATCTTTGTCATTTTACTGAAAATAATGTGCAGCATTTACATTATAGGTAAATTACCTGGCTTGCACATGGTTGGTTATAATTTGTGTTTTGTATCAATAGAGTTTGTAAAATTGTGGTAAGAGCTCCCAAGCCTGTGCCCTTGTAGCTGAGCCATGCTGCTGCTTAAAATTGTGGTAAGAGATGAAGAATTTTAAGATTAATGTTTGCGTTCATATTAGAAGTGGTTTATTACATATGTGCCTGTGTTAAGGAAACTCTTTATAATTGGAAATTCCTTAACACTTTCACAGAAGTTTCTGCTTCTATGGTAGAGCAAACCAGTGTGTCATATTTATGACTTTGTAGTTGGTAATTCCAGTTAGACACTGGGACATTATTTTTAAGTAACCTTGTTCCCTAACCTGTTAGGATTTGTACTTCTATTCAACATGGATATGAAAAGGTAGTATTAATATTTTGTTGATGGATATAGTTCACTGCGATGAAGTTTTTGTAATGTGCTGTGATTTTTTTTTTAGTTTAAAATAAAATATACCAATATCCTCATTTTTTAAAATACTTTTCTGAACTGTATGAGATGGTGAGAGGAGAGACTTAATGGAATGATTTTTTCATTCTTTGGAGGATGGGCATTTTCCAGCAGAGTTTAAAAAGATTTAGGACATCTGGATGCTGAAATTAGATCTTTAACCATCCTAGAAGGTTTTCTTTTTGATTGTCAGGGAGTCACTCATAAGTTAGTATCAAAGTGAATGGATTTCTTACTCTAGGTGGTGGTCTACTGATATCAATTTTTCTCTGTTCTTTAGAGTATGTACAAGCAGTAGAAGTGTGTAATTCTCCTTATAAAAATGAGATAAGATTTAGGAAGGTAGGGAAGTGCTAGTCCACACTGGTGGCTTTCATTGTCTCATTTAATCCTTGTAATATCCCCCTTTAGATTAGCTCCATAGTATAGGATTAGTCTAAAGACTTTCTGTGTGCTTTTTGTGTTACTTTTTTTGTTTGTTTTGTTTTTGACTCTTTTCTGGGGAAGGGTACAGTGGTGTCATCATAGCTCACTGCAACCTCAAACTCCTGGGCCCAAATGATCCTTCTGCCTCAGCCTCCCAAGTAGCTAGGGCTACGGTGTACCACCACACTCCCCTAATTTTTGTTTTTTTTTTAAAATTTAGAAGGAAATTCTTTTGTATATATATTGTATGTATCCTTTGCTTCTGAAGTAAGGCTCTTATTACAAGTACCAATAATCTTACTATGCTGATAGCTACATCTAAAGCAAAATGTTTGTTGATAATTTTGGGAGGAGGGGAGCCTGTGCTTATTTTGTTTCCTGGACTTTAATAATACCGTATACCTTTTCTATAACATTTCCTATCCTAACTTCCATTTTCTGAAAGACTTACCTTTCTATGCTAAGATTTTTTTTTTTAAAAACCCAGGGTGAGAATTAGCCTTTGAACAGAGGAGGTAAACTCTTTCATATTAATTGTGATGATAGCTATGTTTGGATTTATTTTATGTTTTATGTTTACTTTCCTTTTTTGCTTGAGTTTTAAGTCTATCTTTCTTCCTTTTGATTCAGTTTTCTTTATTTGCATTCTTTGCTCTAGTAATTTGGAAGTTGCTCATTGTATTCCTTTTTTGTCTGGTGGTTACCCTTAAAATTTTAGTACATAAACTTAAATCTTTCTATCTGTGCTATGTATATGATCTCTAGTATCTGCATCCTCCATTCTCTACAATAAGACAAGTTTGTTTTACTTCCTCTTTTCTTTTCCTGCTTTCTTCCAAAATTAGGCCATCTTGGATTAGTTCCAGATTGCTCATTTACCTTTGTATCATACATCAGCAGTTACCTTGAACTAGATATATTTTACTGGTTTATTTGATCACTGCTGCTTCTTACCTACCACATATCTCCCATTTTAGATTAACATGATGCTTTGCTAGACCATATCTTTGAATTATTTATTCAGGGAGGGAATCAATGAATAGGGAACATCAATTAAATGTTGAAATGCTTTTATTTTGCTCCTTTATTTGAATAGTAGGACTCTAGTTTTAGAACTTACTCCTTAGATTTTTAAGATTTCCACCATAGTTTTATAGCATCAGTTGTTGATAGTGGGAGGTCTTGAAGCTAATCTTACTCTCTTTCTTTTGTAGACAGTCACTTTCTACCTGGGACCTCTTTGTTTTTCTAGGTCTTTAAAATTTGGTGATGATCTAAATTTTCATGATGTGTCTAGATTTCAGTGTTTACCAGGGTATTCTGCCTGGTACTCAGGACTTTCAGTTTCAACAGTGTGTTATTTATTTAGCTCTTAGGGGTTTTATTTCTTCCCTTTCATTCCCTCAGTTCTCTCTTGAAACTCATGTTAAGACAGATTTGGGAATTGATTGAAACCATTGACCTTGAGCTTGAAACATTTTCACCATAGCACATGTTTGCCGCCTTTTGTCCTCTCTGTGTTTAGGGCTGAATTTTTAAAAATAGTTTTATTAAAATTTCACATACCACAAAATTTATGTATTTAAAGCTTACAATTCAGTAGTTTTTAGTATTTTCTCACAGTTGTGCAGCCACCACCACAGTCTAATTTTAGGACATTTTCAGTACTCCAAAAAGAAACCCATGCCCATTAGCATTCATTCCCCATCCTCCCCTTCCCCCAGCCCCTGGCAAACGCTAACCTACTTTTTGTCTCTGAATTTGCCTATTATAGACATTTCACATAAATGGAGATGTATTATATGTAGTATTTTGTGACTAG
This sequence comes from Daubentonia madagascariensis, assembly GCA_023783475.1. NCBI lineage: Eukaryota > Metazoa > Chordata > Mammalia > Primates > Daubentoniidae > Daubentonia > Daubentonia madagascariensis. The sequence goes on from JAKFHU010000747.1 coordinate 34,101,572, forward strand.
CTTCTTTGAGTTAATATAATGTTTTCAAAGTTCAATCGCACCATTGCTTTTTATTGCCAAATAATGTTCCATTTTATGGATATGCCATATTTTGTTTATTCCTTCATTAGTTGATGGACATACGGGTTGTTTCCACTTTGTGTACAAGTTTTTGTGTGGATATATGTTTTTATTTTTCTTGAGTATCTCTTGCATAGCTTCTTATGGATTGCATTTAACATCTTACATTTGTTAACGATCTCGTTTGAACTGATATTGACTTGACTTCAGTGTCATGCAGAAACTCTGCTTCTATCCAGTGCTTTTCTCCCCCTTTTTAACATTTGTTGTCACAAACTACATGTTTATATACTGTGTGCCCAATAACATAAATTTATAATTATTTTTACATATTTGTCTTTTAGATCTTGTGTAAAATAAAAAGTGCAGTTACAATCCAAAAGTACAATACTGGCATTTATATGTGACCATTTATTCTTATTGGAGATCCTTATTTTTTTATATGGCTTTGAGTTACTTTCTAGTGTTCTGTAATTTCAACCTGAAGGACTCCCTTTAGCATTTCTTGTTGGGCAGGGCTAGTGGTAATAAACTCTAGCTTTTATTTATCTAGGAATGTCTTAATTTCTCCCTCATTTTGAAGGATGGTTTTGTCAGATAGAATTCTTGGTTGACGGTTTTTTTCTGTCAGCACTTTAAATATGTCATCCTATTGTCTTTTGTCCTTCAGTTTCTGATAGGAAATCAGCTGTTAATATTATTGAGGATTCCTTGTACACGATAAGTTGCTTCTCTTGCTTTTTAAAGATTCTTTCTTTGTCTTTTGACAGTTTGGTTATAATGTGTCTTGAGATTATCCTAGGTCTCTTGAGATTATCCTACTTGGAGTTCACTGAGCTTCTTGTATTTGTAGATTCATGTCTTTTATCAAATTTGGGAAGTTTTTGGCCATTATTTCTTAAAATATTCTTTCTGATCTTTTCCATCTTCTTCTGGGACTCCTATAATATGTATGTTGATCTGTTTAATGGTGTCCCACAGGTTCCTTGGGCGCCATTCTCTTTTCTTCATTCTTTTTATGAAGAGACTCAATAATTTCAATTGTCCTATCTTCAAGTTCACTGCTGCTTTCTCTGCCTGCTCAGATTTGTTGTTGAACTCCTCTAGTGAATTTTTCATTTCAGTTATTGTATACTTCTGCTCTAGAATTTCTGTTTGACTCCTTTGTATAATTTCTGTCTCCTTATTAATATTCTCATTTTGGTTATGCATTATTTACCTGATTTCCTTTAGTTGTTTGTGTTTTTTTTTAGCTCTTTGAGCAGACTTAGAACAGTTGTTTTAAAGTCTCTGTCTTGTAATACTGATGTATAGACTTCCTCAGGGATGGTTTCTAGTACTTTATTTTGTTCCTTTGAAGGGGCCATATTTTCTGTTTCTTTGCCTTGTGAGTTTTTGTGTTGAAAACTGGGCATTTGAATATTATATGATAACTAGAAATCATGTTCTTCCCCTTCTCCAGGGTTTGCTGTTTTTTGATTATTGAAGGCTGTAGTTGTCTATTCATTTAATGACTTTCCCGAACCATTTTTGCAAAAATTGTATTCCTTGAAGTTTCTGTTCATTAGCTTTTGTTCAGCTGGGATTTTGATACAGATTTCCTTGAATGCTAGGAGCTAAAAAATCAACCACCAACAAAGAACACATCTCTCAGTCTTTGCAGATTTGTTCTGTCCAGGGACACTATTTCTACATTTAGCCAGGCTTACACTGAGACTTTGGATCAGCCCAAGGTGAAAGCATAGTGTCTTGCCCTATCATGTGTGGCTTTCTAAATTTTACCCTTATATATGGTGGCTTTTGAATGTCCTAGTCTTAGGCGGTTCCCCAGGTATCTGAGGGTTGTTTGTTCCTGTTGCAGTGTTTTCAGTTAATGCCCACCACTTGTGCAACCTGACTTTTGAGTTAGGCAACAGATGAGAGCCTTGTGCCAGTCCATCAGGCAGCCCCCAGACAGATTAGAGCAGACATAAAAACACAATAATTTGCAAATAAGATCTGCTCTATTCCCTCCAAAACCAGGGACCAGGGTCCCACACTGAGAACACAAACTGCTGCCACTTCAAGACCAAGACCACTGCTGTGCCAAGGAGGGGGTAGGCAAGTTCAAGTAAAAATGCCACAAAACTTTCCCATTTTGAGGTTGCCTTTTTTTTTTTTTTTAATTCAGCATTTGCTTGGTACTGTGAACTTTTTACTGGTTTCCAGAGTTCTGAGAAAGTTGGTTCTGAAAGTTTCTACTTGATTTTTGATGTTTCTGTGCAAGGATGAGAACTTGGAGCTACCTACTGTGCCATTTTGCTGATATCATGCTGATGTCACTACTTGATGTGCTTTTTATATTTTTAAAAATTTTTATTATCATTTTTTTGAGACAGTCTTGCTCTGTCGCCCCGGGTAGAGTGCAGTGGCATCATCGTAGCTCCCTGCAACCTCAAATTCCTGGGTTCAAAGCAATCCTCCTGCCTCAGCCTCCAGAGTAGCTGGGACTACAGGCACGTAGCATGATGCCTGGGTAATTTTTCTATTTTTAGTAGAGATGGGGTCTCACTCTTGCTCAGACTGGTCTCGAACTCTTGAGCTCAAGCAGTCCTCCTGCCTTGGCCTCCCAGAATGCTAGGATTACAGGCTTGAGCCACTGTGCCTGGCCTCACTTCACAGATTTTAAATGGCAGCTTTATTATATACCAAATGTCGATAATTTTGGGTATTTTTAATGATTTCTATTCTGTTCCATTAATCTGCTTATGCACCAATACAACACAGCTTTAAGTGTTGTGTCTTTTAATAAATATTTTAATATCTGATAGGCTAGTCTCCCCTTCACTGTTTTCTTCAGGTTTTTTTTTTTTTGGCCTTTTTTAGCTTAATTGTTATTTCCATGTGAACTTTTAAATCAGCTCATCTACTTAAAAAAATAAAAGCAGAAGACTCCAGTTTTCATTTGGGTCATGCCAAATTTATATAGCAACTTAGAATTAATCTTAATAATGTTGGATGTCTAATCCATGATTATCATCTGTTTTTCTAATCTTAGAAGTCGTCTTTTGTGTCTTTCAATAGAGCTTTAGTTTTCTCCCTGTGTGTCTTAAGTTTATTCTTAGTTCTTACACCCTGTGGTGTATCGTATGTTTCCATTATATTTCTTATCTGGTCATTGTATACATGAAGGCTGTTTGTTTCAGAATATTAATTTTGTGTCCAGAAATACTTTTTTGTATTTTCTTATATTTATAATAGTTTTTCAGTTTTGGGGTTTTCCTGGGAAACAGTTCTTTTCTGACTTTTTATACTTTTTATTTTTCCCATCTAATATTAAATAACAATGTTAAGCAGTTGTGATAATAATGGACATCTTTGTCTTGTTCCTGTTCTGAGTGGGAATCCTTCTATAGTTTCCCCACTAATCAGCATACTGTGTGGTATTTGGTATTGAGAGAGGTAGGGTTTTTTTGGTTTGTTTTTTAAACTCATGTTAAGGAGATTGCCATATGATTTTTCTTCTTCAATCTATTAATATATGATGAATTATATCAACAGATGTTGAACTATCCCATATATGTGGGAAAAAATCCCACTGGACATGGTGTATTCCTGTACGTACTACTAAATTTGGTTGGCACTTTTTATTTTGTGGATTTTCAAATCTATATTTATACATGAGATTTTTCAGAAGTTTTCTCTTGGCATCAATATTCTGCTTACTTTGTAAAAGAAAAAATTAGACATTTTCCATCTTTTCCTGTATTTTGGAACCATTAAAATCTCACTGGAGTTAACGTTTCTTCTGGAGTTACAAATTCTTTTGACAAGAATACTTTGGCAACTTTTTCTGTTTCCTCTGTGGTTATAGATCTGATTATGATTTCTGCCTCTTCTGGGTTGAGTTTTAATAATTAATGTTTTCCTAGAAGATCATTCATTTTGCCCACTCCGCAAATGTACTTGCAAGTGGTTAACAAAGCAATATCCTTAGGGTTATTTTAATTTTCTCTATCTATTTTGCATGTTTAATTTTTCTTTTTTGTTGTTAGCTAGACAGTTTGTTTTCCAAAGAACTAGCTCTTAATTTATTTTTCTGATTCTTAATTGATTATTTTCTGCTTATATCTTTACTACTATTTTCACTCTTGTGTTTTCCTTACGTGGGTTTTTTTGTTTGTTTGTTTTTGCTTTTGTTTTTTTTCCTTTTAGGCACAGGGTCTTGCTCTGTCATCCTGGCTGGAGTACAGTGGCATGATCATAGCTCACTGTAACCTCAAACTCCTGGGCTCCAGTGATCTTCCCATCTCAGCCTCCTGCGAGTAGCTAGGGCTACAGGTGTGCATCACCATGCCTGGCTTATTATTATTATTAATTTTTTATAGAGACAGTGTCTCACTATGTTGCCCAGGCTGGTCTTGAGCTCCTGGGCTCGCGTGATCCTCCTGCCTTGGCTTCCAAAAGCAGTGGGATTACAGGTGTGAGCCACTGTGCTTGGTTAAGGTGGTTATTTTTATTCTAAGACCTTGTGCCTTGTCCTGTGAATTTTTCTCTGAGTACTGCTTTGACTGTGTCTTGTAGGTTGTCAAATGCAGTGTAGTGTTTTCATTGTCATTATCTTCTGCAATTTTAGTTTTGGTTCCTTTTTGATGCATGAATTCTTTAAGAGACAACTTAAAAATTCAGGTAGAAGGACTTTTTGTTTTCTGATATAATTGATTTCTAATTTTTTGGCCTTTTGACTATTGACTGTGCTACTTCTGATTTCGGAAATTTATTATGGTTTTTTTTGTGGCCTAATATTTACTCAAGGTTTGTAAAGTGTTCTGTGGGTATTTTAAAAGGTATATTCTGCATTCACGGTGCTTTTGACATAATATAAATTAGATCTACATTAGATCTAAATTAGAATAATTATGTATTCCTGCCTGATTTTTTTGTTTCCTATAGTCTTTGCTTTATGAGTGGTGATGTTATGTTATTTGGACAATTCATAACTGTTAGCTCTTCGTCATGCATTGCACCCTTTATTGTTATAATGCAAAACACCTGTTACATCTCCATGAAATCTGTAACCTAGACCTATCTGTGTGTTTGCAGGTCTTCTTAATGGTCTGGAAACTACTGATTTATTCTTTGTTCTTTTTTTCTTTCTCTGAAGTCATCTTTCATTAGTTACAAATTGTGATTCTTTTTAGTTTTCTTATAGGTACCTGGTTGTTGTTTGTTCCCCCTAATTACAAAGTGTGTGTGTATCCATAGATATGTATCCATTTGTGCTCAATACAGAAAACCCAAAAAACAAATAGCACAAAAAGAAAAACCAGAAGGCCAACATGTAATCCCACTACCCCAAAACAACTACCATTATAAGAATATGTCTGAAAAATCTGAACAAGCAATAGCTGAATTGAAAGAAGAAATTATTGCTTAAAAAGAAGCTTACTGGGACTATTGAAATGCTCCTCCATATGAGTCAGTGTACTGTTGACCTCTTTTGTTGGCCTTCCATTTTCAGCCAAATATGCCGATGTGCAGCAGCCAGTAATAAGGGTGTTTAGTTTTGCAAACACAGAGCTTGTGAAATGTGATAGATCATGAAAGTAATGTCTCTGGCTAATTCTCAGACTTAAACAGACTGAAAGTAAGGTCTCATAAACTCAATTCAGTCTTCACAGCCACGTTCTTAACTCAAAAAAAAAATTAAGATTCTAATACTGTCATGTTCAAATAAAAATTTACTTTTTGTCTATAGGTATACCAATTTACTTATTGGTAGTCAGAGTGCTTGGAAAATAGTTTACTTTCTTGAAAGGTATATTTAATTCACCAACATTTGTTGACCTCTTACTGCATGTCAGGTAGTATGCAAAAGTATTATTATTTTTTTGTGATGAGAATCGTTTGAGGTTATTTTATAAGTGGTATAGGAAAATGGTTTCCAGACCTGTGGGTTTCATGGATCAGTAGCATTAAGGGGAAAAAAAAGGGAGGAGGGATTAACATATGATTGCCAGCTTTTTATTTTGTCAGTAAAGATATGTTTAGAAAGTTGCTGTGTATATAGTAAATGATGGTATCACTTATCTTGAATACTCAGTATTTAGTTTGGGAACATGAATATTTTTCCTTCATTTTATTCTCCCATTATAGATTTATAGTCTGTTTAGAGTTGGCTGTTTATTCAGTCTATTGTCTTTATTTTACTGATGAACGAACTGAGGCTCCAAAATGTCTCTGAGACCTCAGGGAGAAGAAAGAAAACTTTTTTTCTCATGAATATAGCATAGCCTAGTATTGACATATTAATAACAGTTACTCATAGATATGTTGATATGAGCTGTATGGCTGTTAATTTTGTCTTCAGACTTGAAATGTGATCATTTCTACAGCATCTTTTTCTGTAAATCAGAATTTTCTGGATTAATTTGTATCTTGGGAAATTCGTGATTATAGATATTATTGTAGAAGTGTGACTGATAGCTTACTGAGATATTGAATTGCTATTTTGTATTGGGAAGCTGTTTGTGGAGTGTAATTTCATTTCATGTAATAGTAATTGATAGATATGTGAAAGGGAAGAAATTGAAAATGAGAACATTAGTACAATTCCTTTTGGGCTTTCTCTTCCTCTTGTGAAAGGGCCTGAGTCCTTTCACAAGATAGTTGTTTTTATCCTCCTGGTCTCCTACTCCTACCTTCCTTCCCCTACCTCCTTTACCTATCCCTTTTTCCTTTCTTTAGCCCATCTCCTCTTCCTCTTTCCCTCTGGCTCCTCCTTCTCTCCCTGCAGTTCTCTTCTTGTTACCTATTTTCCCATCTCTTTTTGTTCTTATATGTCTTTAGTCAGTAATTCAAATTTTAAGTTATCAATTTTCTTCCTGTGGCATTTGAACTGAAGTGGTACTGAGTGGGGAAAAATAGAACATTGCTGTTAAATTCTTGGTTGTTCAGGGATTTCTAAGTTTTATTAGTGTAAAAGTTTATGGATTAAGAGTATGTGTTATTGCTCTTTCTGCTTGATACTTTCCCTTTAATAGAAGCATTTATATTTATTTTAGTGGAAATTAATGATTGCTTATGAAGTTTTTGTCCCCTGTGAGTATTTATAATTTTACATTAGAGGCAAATGTACTTCTTTCAGTCTTGTTTTGTGTACCTTTTTTTACATAGTTATGGTAATTTAATCCAATGTGTAAAAACATTTCAAAACTTATAAGTATTTCCTATTTATTATATGCTTTTAATAAACACTCTTAATGCCATCACATCTTCTGAATTTCCATTACTTACTCATTTTCCATAATTGAACATTTATATTATAGGGGAGAGTATTATAAAATAAATGGGTTTTAATTAATTAATTTGTTTTTATTATTATTTTTTTACTGCTCCAGTCAATGAAAGGGAAACTTTATTGAGGCCCCAGGGCCTTGGGGCTTGGGCAGGAGGCCGTCTGTGGGGAGAGGAGGAGGAGCCGGTGGAGGGGCCTAATTTGACCTTCTTGGGGCACAGGTTGTTGGTGTGGCTGCACTTCTTCTTGCAGCAGCTGACAGTGTGGGGGTGCAGGCAAGCATAATATTTGTGGCGGATCATCTTGTCGCAGTTGTTTTTCTGGGCGAGCTGGCAGAGGGAAGGCTCGATGATACCACCTTGCAGATGAAGCACCAGGTGCAGAGTGGACTCTTCCTGGATGTTGTAATCTGAAAGAGTGCGGCCATCCTCCAGCTGTTTATCCGAAAATATCAGATGCTGCTGGTCAGGTGGGATTCCCTCCTTGTCTTGGGTTTTGACTTTGACATTCTCGATGGTGTCACTGGACTTGACCTCAAGGGTTATGGTCTTGCCCGTCAGGGTCTTCACCAATATTAAAATAGTTCACTAAATGTAACTCCTATTATATCTTTCACAAACCTTAAGAATACGAGAAATCTATATTTGGGCACTAACAGTAAAGATTATCTTTAGTGAACTATTTTAATATTTAAAGAAAACCCTTGGAAAATCTACATATTATCAGCTCCATTGGGTCATAATTTTAAAAATTTTACATTCTTTTATTTAGTAGTAATGTTACCAAACCAAACCTGGGTCCGCTCACCTGGTGCACCAAAGCCAGACACTGAAGCCAAGAGTTGCAGCAGGATTAGTGGCACCATGCAAAGAGAATGGACAGCTAACACTAGACCTGAACTCCCTGATGGCCAGGAGCCAGGGTTTTTAACAGTAGGGGTACGTTTCAGGCAGGCAAAATTATAAATTAATACATGGAAGTTATACATTGACCTGGCCCAAAAAGGTGGGATATCCTGAAGTGGGGGGACCTATGGGTCATAAGTGGATTCAGGGATTCTTGGATTAGTGGGGAGGAGTGTTAAGTTGGGTGTGACTCTATCCAGGCTCCTCAGGGAGAAACCTAGAACAAAGAATGGTGGTCAGAGTTCAATTCCTCAGTTCCCCCTTATCTACATTTTCCATCTGGTGAGGGTTTCTGGAAAACAACTCAAGAACATATGTTAAGATGCCATCTTTTGGTTTCCATAAGGAACCAAAACACTTCATGACTCTGGCTTGCTTGGAGGGCCATTGTTATTCCTGTTCACTTTTCAAGGCTAGCTAGGTGCCTGGAACTTCCCCTGATGGGACTCAAGACTTTCCTTTATTTCCATGCTTTTCAGGCCCCTTAGGGGCCCCAGGGGAACTATATTTTAGTTTTCATTTACTGTTCCTTTTGTAATAGAAAATTTCCTTTGTTGCAGATTATATGCATACTTTGAAGTAGTCACCCCCCCCCCCACCAACTCGCCCATTGGTCTTCTGTCTAGTTGTTCATTGCTGTTTTGATTTTCAGACTCAGAAGTTGTTGACACACATTTCCCTGGGCCTTTCCACCAGAGCTCCTCACTGCTGCCTCTTGTTTTTATTCCTTTTTTTTTTTTTTTTGCTATTTCATTTTTTAAAAAGTAATTTATTGAGTAAGCATCTCCCTGCCCCCTGCTCCTGACAACCATCAATATGTTTTCTGCCTCTATAGATTTACCCTTTCTGGATACCTTATATAAATGGAATCACACAATATATGTGACCTTTTGCGTCTGTCCTCTTTCACTTAGCACAGTATTTTGGAAGTTCATATTGTAGCATGTGTCAGTACTTCATTCCTTTATATGGATATATATGACTGATAGATATTATGACTGAATAATGTTGCATTGAATGGATAGATCACATTTTGTTTATTTCATTCATCAGTTGATGGACATTTGAGTTGTTTCCACATTTTTACTATTATGAATAATGCTTCTGTGAACATTCATGTACAATTTTTTGTGTGGACATATGTTTTTATATCTCTTGGGTGTATATCTAGAAGAGTAATTGCTGGGTCATTGATAACTGTGTTTAACATTTTGGGGAGCTGCCGGACTATTTTCCAAAGTGGTTACTCTATTTTACATTCCCACTGGCAGTGTATAGGGTTCTAATTTCTCCATGTCCTTGTCAACACTTGTTATTGTCTCTTTTTGATTATAGCCATTCTTGTTGGTGTGAATGCCATGTCACTGTGTGTTTTTTTTAAAATTTAAAGTAAGATTAACATAACTTAAAATTAACCATTTAAAAGTGAACAATTCAATGGCATTTAGCACATTCAAAATGTGCTGCCTCTGTCTATATCCAAAATTCTCATTGTGGTTTTGATTTGCATTTCCTTGATGACTAATGATATGGAACATCTTTTCATGTACTTTTTGGCCATTTGTATATCTTTGGAGAAATGACTATTCAAATCCTTTGGCTATTTCTAATTGAGTTATATGTCTTTTTATTATTGAGTTGTAGAGCTCTTTATATATTCTAGATACAAGTCCCTTAATCAGATATATGATTTGCAGATATTTTCTCCCATTCTGTGGATTGTCTTTTGGTTGAGCTTTTTAAAAAACATTTTATTTTTAATTGACACAGAATAATTGTACATACAATGTGATGTTTCAGTACAAGTATACATTGTGTAATGATCAAATCAGGATAATTGGCAAACCCATCACCTTAAACATTTGTCATTTCCTTGTGGTGAGAACATTTGGAGTCTTCTCTTCTAACCATTTATTTATTTATTTATTTAATTTTTAAAGATAGGGTCTCGCTGTGTCGGCCAGGCTAGAGTGCAGTGGCCTGATTATAGCTCACTGTAACCTCGAATTCCTGGGCTCAAGCAATCCTCCCACCTCAGCCTCCCAAGTAGCTGGGACTACAGGCATGCATCACCATGCCTGGCTAATTTTTTTAAAAAAAATTTTTGTAGAGATGGGGTCTCACTATGTTGCCCAGGCTGGTCTTGAAATTCCTGGCCTCAGGCAGTCCACCCACCTCTGAAAGTGCCAGGATTACAGGCATAAGCCACCACGCCTGGGTATTTTGAAATATACAATATATTATTGTTAACTATAGTCACCCTATTGTACAATAGAATAACAGAATTTACTCCTTCTATATAACTGTAACTTTGTACCTGTTGACCAACTTTTCCCTAACCACTCCTTTCCTCTCCCCAGCCTCTGATAACCACTATTCTACTCTACTTTTTTTGGGAGGGTGTGCTACTATTTATTTATGACAGATATTCCACATCCATGATTCTCTCCAGTCAAAAGTTCTTTGAGATGATGCTTGTCAGCCTTGGTCAATTGGAATCATCTGACTCACCCATCCTACAAATGGCCGCACAGATAACACAGGTTTTGTTTAAACTGGCAATTAAACCTGCCAATGACCTTGTCAGCCTTAGCCATGTTCATCTGGATGGATGTGTGGTCCTTAGCACCAATGATGTGGTTGTTGATGGAGCATTCCCATGGCATGTACAGGTCCATAAACTCGCTGGTGATGTTCTATGTGTCGAGGCCGCATCTGCTGCCTCCAGGATGCATGCAGGCCTCTACTTTTATGAGATCAACTTTTTTAGATTCCACATAAGAGTGAGATCACGTGGTATTTGTCTTTCTGTGTAATTCCACGTAGTGTAATGTCCTGCAGATTCATCCATGTTGTATCAAATGACAGAATTTCATTCTTTTTTATGGTTGAATAGTTTGAGCCTTTTTAAAAAAGCCAAGAATCCATTTAAATTTAGATGGAACTTCTTAATAACATTCCTGATGTCAGCTTATTCTGGGCATTGTTTGGGAAATTATTTATTAAATCAGAGACTCAAACAGTCTCTCTCAAGCCCTTTACCTCAAAAACAGCTGCTGCTTCAAACAACTGATATCCCACAATTTTTATTAGGATTATGGAGATGAAAACACTCATTTTCCACACCTGTCTCTGAGCATATTCACAGCTCTCATTGCTGGATGGTTAGATACTGCTTCTTTCTCAACAGAGATTTAGGAAAACAAATTTCTGGTATGTACCTATGTGGGAAGGTTGAAGCTGCCAAGAATCTTATCTTCTGGGTTTTAAAAGTCTCACTGTGGTGCTGTGGTTTATTATGTACATTACAATGACCCTGAAGCCCTGTGTGAACCTATAAAATGTCTTTTGCACATATAAAATGTTAAATCATTTTTCAGTATAGCTTGTTGGTTCTTTGAAAATTGATCCATACACTTTATAATTTTAACTTTCCATTAACTAGCATATCAACCAGAATATTCTATCTCCACATCATGCTGGAAAACTGAAACTTTTAAAGTAAAGCTTTAAAAGAAATTATAAAATTAATACATTTTGCTATAGAATGTTCAGAAACAGAAAAGTCTTATGAATTATTTCTAGTCCTACCATCTAGAAGCAACCATTGTAAATGTTTTTTATGCAGTAGCCTGTATCTGAAATGCTTGAAACCAGAAGTGTTTGGATTTTGGATTTTGGGGTATTTGCATTATACTTACCAGTTCAGCATGCCTAATCTGAAACTCTGAAATCTTTAATGCCCCAATGAGAATTTCCTTTGAGTGTCATGTCAATGCTCAGAAAAGTTTAAGATTTTGTAGCATTTCAGATTTCAGATTTTCAGGTTAGAGATACTCAACCTGTATTTCCTTCCAGTTGTTTTCTTTTCACAAATTTTAAAATACAGTTTTTCTTTTTCTTTTCTTTTTTTTTTTTTTGAGACGGTATCTTACTCTGTCTCCTAGGCTAGAGTGCAGTGGCGTCATCATAGCTCACTGCAACCTCTGACTCCTGGGCTCAAGCGATCCTCTTGCCTCAGCCTCCCTAGTAGCTAGGACTACTGGCGTTGTGGCCCAGCTAATTTTTCTATTTTTAGTAGAGATGGGGTCTTGCTCTTGGCTCAGGCTGGCCATAAACCCCAATAACTAACAAACAAAGTTATTCGCCAGAGTACTACAGGCAACAGCCCAAAACTCAAAGGACTTGGTCTCAAACTCCTTTTGCCTTGGCCTCCCAGAGTGCTAGGATTATAGGTGTGGGTCACTGTGCCCGGCCTAGTTTATTTCTTTTAAAATTTGAAAATACTTACTTTTAACATAATACTTTCTATCCTTAAAGGGGTTGGGCACAGCCCTTGTCTTCTACTTAATGTTGTGGTCAGGTCCACAGCAGTTAACTAACCAGTGACTTTCTGTGAGTAATGGAAATAGTGTGATAATTGTTTGCTGTTGACACTTTAAACTATCCTTGAATGACACTTCCTGGCTGGTAAGTGTTAATGTCGGAGACCTATCCTTCTGGGGTCAGTGGACATCAGGATACATGTATGCCTTTTGCTAATACGGTATGACTTTCTCCCCATTGTAGGGCAGATAGATAATTATATCGTAAAATGAGGTGGGGGAATGCCTCTGTGAAATGGCCTTGCCTAAGTTAGAATCAGGAATGGGCTGTTGGAGGAGGTTTATTATTTTTGTTAGGCAACTTTATTTTTTTTCCCTACAAAAGAGTTAATTTATTACCCCTCAGATTGTAAAGAATAATGATTAAATTTCTCTTTTACCAGTCAGTAAAATTATTACAAATTATTTCACCCGTGGTAGCCATTAAGAAAGTGAAAAGCTGTCACTTGTCTTTCTCTTTCCCTTCCTCTTCCTCTACACCTAAATGGCCATGCCTTAGTTTGCATAGCTTATTCAATTTAGAGTTACTTTTTTCGTAACAGCTTTATTGATATAATTTACATACATACAGTTTACCCATTTAAGTGTTCAATTCAGTAGTGTTTAGTTTATTCACAGAGTTTTGGAACTATCACCACAATTAATTTTAGAACATTTTTGTCACCCCAAAAAGAAATTTGTACTTGCAAACCATGGTGACTGCATTTTAAAACTGCAGGCTTGCTCTGTGTCTGCTAAGTTTAGAAGGTATTTTACCATTTAAACATAGTATTAAAATAATATTTTGAATTTGCATTTTTCAAGGAATGTTTCATTCCTTTTTTCTTTCTAAAGTAACTTATGGTATATAAACCAATTTACCATGACTTAAATTTTTTTTTCTTTTATATTGGGAAGAAATTTATTGTTGGAGATTATACCTCATTGTAAAAATCCCTTGTCATCAGGCGGAAAGTGTATTAATAGACTTTGGTACAGCTGTATAATTTGTTTAGTTACTTGGAATTTTGGCATTTCCAAAATGAAATTTTATTCCACTAGGATAGGTTAAAATATCATTAAACAATTCTATTTTATCTAATTTTAGTGTGATGGGTATATATACTTTTTGGGGGGTATATATACTTTTTAAAAAGTGGGTGTGGTGGTGTGCCTGTAGTCCCAGCTGCTAGGGATACTGAGGTGGGAGGATTGCTTGAGCCCAGGAATTCAAGGCTAGCCTGGGTGCCATAGCGAGACCCTGTCTATAACAAAACAAAACAAAACAGAAAAACTCATTTTTCCCTCATTCTATCTTCTTTTTTGTGATTTTGGGAGTGAGAAGTGAGGACTGTGTCAGTCCTGGAACCTTTGGTCTTCTGGGTTTCTTTTTTAGTCTCAATTTTCTTATAATTGTTTATATCCCCTTAAGGCATCATGCACCTAAGAAATATTTCCTTTGTTTTTCAGGTTCTAAATGGCTTCTAAGAAGTTGGGTGCAGATTTTCATGGTAAGTGGACTGTTGGATATCATGGTTTAAGTTCTGATTTGATCAGGGATTTTAAAATCACTTAGCATAGTTTATGTGCCCGTTTCTGTCTCTTTAAATGAATAGCTTGAGAAGAATAAAGTTATGCAGCAGTGTAGCATATACATCCTAAAGGTCTTCATATAATTTTAATCTTGAAGTATTTCTTCACATGGATAGTCTCTGGTTATTGTACTTGAAACTACTAGAGATGGATAAGGAGCCTATTTTGCTTGTTCTTCAGCATTATTTTGAGGTAGTTACCATTCCCTTTCCTGTTCCTTGGTCATAGCTCTTTTCCATCTGTATGTGTGAAAAATTTCAACCCTTCAGTTAATGCTTTATAATGTTTTGGTTTAGTTCCCCCCTGCCCCATAAAAAGAAGTAATTTCCTACAAATCAATCACTATATTACAGAGGTATCAGTAATAGTAATTACAATTTTGCATTTGCAACGAGTAGTTTCTCTATTATCTTCTCCTAAGATACAGCCTTCCAAAATGAAATATGATAATATACTTTATTATCTGCATTTGGGGAGAATGGAGGTACCTAAGAAGTTAGATTTAGACTCTTTTCATACAGTAGAAGATAGGAATTGAACACCAGAAATAGCTAAACAACTAATTATTTTAAGAGATTTTAAAGCTGACATCCCATCACATCATTGTAAGAATGATTTACTAGATTGCCTGACAAACGTGTTGGTATGCTCTTCTGAGCCACAAGTGGTTGCTTGGTAGTATCCCTCGGCTGAGTCAGGGAGGTATGGCTGTCACTATGGTTTTAACTTACATATTTCATACAACAGCTTTTAAATTTTGAATTGCCATTGTGCATGTTGTTACATATATAACCTGCATTTTGTTAACATCCTTTTGGAACTAAGTCATTCAAACTCTGGAATTGGCATTCTGTAAGAGGTCTGGCATCAGATCTTCTAGGTAAGCTATCTCTTATTATTTAAGGATTATTCCAGGGCTCTTTCAAAGCATTTAGATGATATTAGGAAGGTAGATCTGAAGTTGCTTCTGGATCACCTCTTCAGGGGGAAAGAAGGGACGAAGCCAAGGGCAGGGGAAAGGCTTAAGGAGAGAAAATAGCAAAAATGAACATTTTAAACATATAATCTTATTTCAACAGATAAGCTTATTATCATAAATCTTTGGAAACTCCTTGGACCCCAGGTTATATGTTTCAGCTAAGAGAAGGTTATAATTCTGAAAGTGTCTGATCAATAAAGGCTTGTATTTTTAAAGCCTCCCCCGTCTTCTTAAATTCCTAACCAAAATGTTGTGGTTTAAATGAAATTTTCTACCTAAGTAAAGTTTAGGAGAAAGATTTTCTCTTTCTTTCTTAGGCTTCTTCTCCTTTAACAGGGCTCTATTTATTGAGCTCCTGGTTGAATTTTAGTGACTTTAGTTCAGTTTTTAGAGTAAAACTGAACTATTTCAGTTTTAGATATCACATAGTTTATATATTTCATATACTTTTTTACATAGTTTAAGAAATAGAAATTAAAGGGAATAGATGGAGAATGTTTAATAGGCGATCTTGTAGGCGTGTGAGTACAAAAAAATCAAGTTTAGTCCGGTCTTACAAGGCTAAAATTAGAAAGCCAGGAAACTAAGGCTACTGCTCCTTCCATTTCTCATGAAGCTACTTAGGCTTTCCTCACTGCTTTTCACTGTGACTGTGCTCCATTTTTATTCTTCTGTTTATAGACTTGCTTTCTTGGCCTACTAGTGTAGAGTACACAGGGCCAAAAATGGCTACCCTAGTTATGGTGCTGCTTGCTACTTGATCTTTCAGTGTGAGTGTCTAGTATCATAGAGCTATAGTTTTTGTATCTTTTGGTCAAGGGAATCTGGTGGCATAGCCTTACTTTATGAGCCTATGGATTGGCTCCCCCGAAGTTAGGTATTATCTGACTAGTCCATTGAGGGGTTAATGGATGTGGGTATAATTTTTTCTAGGTCATTTGGGTGTGGACAAGGAGATAACTGCTTTCTCTCATTACTGGATATTAAAATGATTTTTTTCCTATTTAAATATTTGGGGCTGACTAGATCTTGTGCTATGCTGTCTTATGAATAGCATTTGATTTACCTTCGAGTTCATTCTTTTCAACTAAACTTGAACTTCTTCCACTGTTACTAATAACCACATATCCCTAAATTACAGAATAAGGGATACAAACAGTTATTTCTCGAAGACTTTTAGAAATATTATCCATATATTATGTAAACTGCAAACCCTTGGCTCAGTTTAGACCAGGACTTTCTTGGAGCCTGGTGCTTTAAAATGTCAGTCCTTTTTAATTTCTAAGTGATTCTTCACTTGTTTCATTTAGGAAAAAAGTTATTGTTCAAAAGTGACTTAAAGGATTTAAAAAAATGTTTCAGCAAACAAGTTACTCTTAATATCTTGAAAAATGCCTGTGAAGATTCTAATTTAGGAAAAAGTAAGCCTCTGTAATAAGACATAGTAAAACTAAGCTCTCTCTCTTTTTAAACCACTTTATTGAGGTTATTGGGATATGATGAGCATATAAAAACCTGTGTATATTTAATGTATACATCTTGATGAGTTTGAGTAAGTATACAGTCATGAAACCATCACTACCATTAAAGCATAAGCATTTCCATACCTCCCAAAGTTTCCTCCTGCTTCTTTTATTATTATTATTATTATTATGTGTGTGGGTTTTTTATTTTTTGGTTTTTTTGGGCTAAGAACACTTACCATAAGATCTACCTTCTTAGCAGTTTTAAGTATACAATATAGTATTGTTAGCTATAGGCACTGTGCTATATAGTAGATTTCCGAGAAAATAATTATCTTGCATAACTAAAGTTTTATATCCTTTAACCATCACCTCCTCAAAACCCCTTCCTTTTAATGGACAAGCTGTCCCACTTATGTCCAGTTGGCTAACTTGCAGAGAGGTTCATTTTGCTCTTGGTTTAATTTCTTTTAAGAGAGTGAAATGCTTTTAAAAAAGGCATTTTATTTTAGATTATTTTTAAAGTTGATCTGTAATTGCTTTATAGTTTCATGTAATTCTAATCATTATTTTCTGTATGTAATGTGACCCTCCCCCCCGCTTCCAAGATTTTCTCTTTATCTTTTACTTTCACCATTTCCTTGGTGTAGTTATCTATATATTTATCCTGCTTGGACTTGGCTGAACTTCCTGGATTTGTGGATTGATGTCTTTTATCACTTTTGGAAAAATCTGAGCCAATATTTTTTCTTATATTTCTTCTGCCCCATTTTCCCTCTCTTCTTTTGAAACTCCAATCACATATACATTAAGCAGATATCTCTTAATGCTGTTCCATTTTATTCTAACTTTTTTCTCTTTGTGTTTCAATTTGGTTAATTTCTTTTGACCTGACTTAACTTCAATTTTTCTGAGTCTTTCCTCTGCTGAGTCTCATCTTCTGATTAGTATAGCCTGGCTTATGAGCCATAAAATTTTTCTTTTCTAATAATGCATTTGTCACTTCTAGCATTTCCATTTGTCTCTTTATATTTCCATCTCTCTGCTGAAATTTCCCATCTGCTCCCATGTTTTTTTTCCTATTAGTTTGACATATTTATTATTGTTATTTAAAGCACCCTGTCTGATAATTACAATATCTTGGCTCTCCCTGAGTTTGGGTCTGAAGATTGGCTCCTCTCTTAATGATGGATCACATTTTCTTGCTTCTTTGTGTGCCTTGTAATTTTTTATTGAATGCCAGACATTGTGTATTAATAAGCTGATTTTGTAGGTTGTCTGGTTTGTTTTGTAGTTAGAGTGTGAGTAACATTTTCTTGTGACTTCATATCTTTCAAAAAATATTTATATATCTATAATTTTGTATATTTATAGTTTTGCAAGTGTTACCTGGCTTTTGGCTTTAAGATAGTGCTAACCAATCATGAAATTGCAATTTTTCACTTAATTTTAAGTTTGATTTGTCCTATTCTTATTTTTCAAAAACCTCAATTTGGATTTCCTCACAGTGAAACCTGAATTAAGCATAATCCAGTTGATACCCTTTATTGGGAATTTCTCCCCCTACCTGGAACTGTACCTTTTTTTTTGAAAAACAGACAGATCACAGGATCATATCAGCAATTCAGAAAGGAACAAAACAGAATGAAGTCTTCCCAGAACTTAATCTGAGTCATTACACATTCAGCCCAGTCCCTTCCACCAAAGTGATATGCAGAACCTGGCTTCAAGGAGCTGCCACAACCACAGTAATCAGAGATGCACTTTCTTTTTCTAAAGTGAACTTAGGAAAATAGGCTCAGACATTTTGGGAAGATTTTCAATAATAAGGACCGAAACTAAAAGGTATTTGGGGTGAGCTGGAAAATTGTTAGCTACAGTGCTTAATTCTCTGGGCCATTGTGGTTGAGTTTTTATTGAATATAAAAAATAAAATCTATTGAGAAACAAGAGAAATTGATTTCTTTAAATAGATATTCTGGGTTTTTTGAGACAGAGTCTTGGCTCTGTTCCTGGGTTAGAGTACAGTGGTGTCATCATAGCTCACTATAGCCTCTAACTCCTGGGCTCAGGCGGTTCTCCTGCCTCAGCCTTCTGAATAGCTGGGGCTACATGTGTACACTACCATGACTGGCTAATTGTTTTTACTTTTTGTAGAGACAGAATCTCACTATTGCCCAGGCTAGTGTTGAACTCCTGGGCTCAAGTGATCCTCCCACCTTGGCCTCCCAACATGTTAGGATTACAGGTGTGAGCCATTGCACCTGGCCTTTAAATGGATATTCTGATATGTTGGCTGCAAATGGGTAGTTCATAAGAACATAGTTGGTTATATTTAGAAGAAATATCTTTTGTAATCATCACAGCACCATTATAAATAGTACTTATGGTGGTCTCTATTCATTATTGAAAAGGTTGCCTTTTTTTTTGTTCCTGTCTCTTTAAATGCCTTTTTGCCCTTTGTCTCCTCCTTCCAGTAATCACACAACTGTTCGCTCATTCCCTGTTAACAACACTTTAATTAATTAATTAATTAATTAATTAAGACAAGGTCTTGCTCTGTCACCCAGGCTGGAGTGCAGTGGCACGATCATGGCTCACTAACCTTGAACTCTTGGACTTAAGCAATCCTCCCACCTCAGCCTCCTGAGTAGCTGGGACTACAAACGTGCACCACTGTGCCTGGCTAATTATTTAATTTTTTGTAGAGAAAGGGTCTTGCTGTGTTGCCCAGGCTAGCCTCAAAATCCTGGTCTCAAGCCGTCCTCCTGCCTTAGCGTCCCCAGTAGCTGGGACTATAGGTGTGGGCCGCTGTACCCAGCTCCTGGCTCAGATATCTTCAGCAGGGTACTTTTTTTGTAGTTTCTCTCCCTCAACTCCCCACCTTCAATCTATAATAGAACTGCTTATTTAAGAAAATTTAATATCAATGTGGATAGGTTTTATCATATTTGTATATTAAATATGCTTATTAGTGTTAAACAAAAGACTTAATTTTGTGATCATTAACTTGACTGTAAATCTTTCCAGTGATTCTTAGACAATCTAAAGTTCCACCTTGTTTTCAGTTAATTAGGGTACTAGCCAAAGTTAGAATCTTTCAATAACATTTGAACACCTATTTTCATAGAAAACAGATAATTCTTAAAATTAAAAAGAGCCTTACTTTAAATTTTTTTAATATAAAGCATTTTATAAGTGCCAGAAGGTTTAGTTGTTGTAACCAACACTTAGTTTTGTTGGCAAGCTGTGATGGCACCTGGTACTTTTTTTTGGTGGTGGGGAGAGCACCTGGTACATTTTTGTGACTTTGTTCAGATCTCAGACATGTGCTTGTATCTTGTATGAATACTCTGTTAAAAATATTTTCATGACTAACCTTGTCATTTTTGGTAAATCATTTTGAATTTTAATAAATATTAAATATAAGTTGGGGTGGAAGATAGAGTTGAACACAAAAGAAGTATAAAACCATTTCTTCTTTGTTCTTCATTCATTGAACAAATCTCATTAGCCAGACATTATGTTGAGTATGGGGGATATTGATATGAAACATTTCTCCCCTCTTAAGGGACGCTCAAATTCTTGCTCAGAGTCTTTAGGGGGAGGTTAAGGAAACAAACTGTTAACGATACAGAGTGGTAAGTCCCAAGGTGGTGGTATGAACTAGGTGTTCTGAGATTTAGAAGGGAGTTGTTCTTGGGCATGTTCTTAAAGGACTACAAATAATTACTCAGGTAATGAGGTTAGGGATGTGATAGGCATTGCCAGCTACGAAAACAGCACATATGACAGTATGACCACACCTGGAACATTTCCTAGAATGTTAATAATTATAGTTGTTTACTGGAGTGTTAAACTATTAAATTGAACACAATTGTGAATTTAATTTGTTAGCTGAGTGAAAGATAGTTCAAATGTTTTAATTCTGGCTAGAAGTTAGATAGGAAAGAGAGACCCCTTCTTCCAAGGGTGAGAGTAGAAGCCTTCTTCCTCATGAAGAGTTTCAAGTATATCAGAAGAATACCTACCTCAGGAAATGGAAATGATGACAAGATTACAAATATATTCAGACCTTGATAAGTCTTGAGATCTACACAGTTCTTATAAGGAAAGAAATAGTCTTCATGGAAGAGGTGTAATTGTCTTATTCTGTGTCCATGAACACCTAAGAAAATACACTAGTGTGAGTCTCAGGAAGAAGTAAGCCTTATTTTACTAGCTGCTAATATTGAAAAAGCAAAATTTATTTTATCAAGTATGTTTCATTGTCATGATGGTTCTGTCAGTATAAGTTAGCCCCCCTGAACTGGTCCAGAAAAGAAACCATGGGCCAATTTGGAGTATATAGCTAATGAGTCATATACAAGAGGTGTTCTTTTATCTTACTCTCTAAAACCCTGGTTTTTCTAGATTGTTCATTTATGATAGGCAAGAAGGCTTTAGGGGATTAAAGCAGTTCAATTGTGTATGGCTTGTGTTCTGGTTATCCTATTCAGATTCCTATGATCTTGTCTGGTTTTCTCTTTTTTTAAAAATTAAAATTAAATTTTTTAATTTCTTTTTAATATCTTTTTTTTTAATTTTTAAAAATTAGCCCCCCTCTTTTTTTTTTTTGGGAAACAGAGTCTCACTCTGTCACTCTGGGTAGAGTGCAGTGGCATGATCATAGCTCAGTGCAGCCTTAAACTCCTGGGCTCAAGGGATCCTCCTGCCTCAGCCTCCTGAGTAGCTGGGACTACAGGTGTGTGCCATGATGCCCAGCTAATTTTTCTATTTTTAGTAGAGATGGGGTCTCGCTCTTGCTCAGGCTGGTCTTGACCTCCTGATCTCAAGCAATCCTCCCACCTCGGCCTCCCAGAGTGCTGGGATTACAGGCATGAGCCACTGTGCCTGGCCCTGATTTTCTCTTTTTTATATAAGTGCTGTGCTGTTTAAATATTTCCACATTATTCTAGAATGTAGTTTTTAAAAAAAAATGTAGAGTAATTCTTTCTATTACAATAAATAAAAATAATTCTTACTAAAGTAGAGAAATCCTAATCAAGGAGATTCTTTTTTTGGGAGTCTTATAATCAATTCAGCAGTAGTTATTAAATGCCTTTTGTGCCAGGCAGTGCTGTAGGCTTTTAGAATACATCATTGAATTAGATAGACTTAAATACTTGCTGCAAGGAGCTTACATTCCATTGGGCAAAACAGCCAGTAAATATAATTAAAAAGTCAATTATATAATATGTTGAAGGCAGCAGGTGCTATGGGGGGAAGATAGATGGTGATAATGGGAGTACTGCAGTGAAGATGGGGTGGTAATTTTAAATGGGATGGTCAGGGTAAGCCTCAATGAGAAGGTAACATTTGAGCAAAGACTGCATGGAGGTGAAGGAGTGAGTCATGTGAATTTCTGAGGGAAGAACATTCCAGTCAGAACACTCAGTGCAGAATTTTTGAGGTGGATTGAGCTTGTCACTGTTGAGAACTGAGGTTGCCAGGACTTAGTGCAGTGAGCCAGAAGGCAACTGCTAGGAGATGAGGGCAGAGAGGTGGTGGGCAATGGGAGGGCCTTCTAGGCCACTGTGAGTACTATGGTTTTCACACTAAGTACAACTGAAAATAACCCCTAATAAGATCAAGCAGACATAGTAGCATTTCTTTCTCAGAGTTCTAAGGTCAGGAGAAGGTAAGCGGTCAGAGAAGGCACTCTTTGTAACTTATAGTCTTAGGATAACAAAAATTAATGCATATCCACTAGACATAAAATTATGGCAAAACAAATAATAAAGTTCTTTGCTGATATTTTCTACTTTATTTTTGATTATAGGGACTTTCAGTTACCTTGATGATGTCCCATTTAAGATAGGAGACAAATTCAAAACACCAGCTAAAGTTGGTCTACCTATTGGCTTCTCCTTGCCTGATTGTTTGCAGGTTGTCAGAGAAGTACAGGTAAGTGGTAATTTTTAGTTAAAGTTTAGTGCATTTAAAAACTTAAAGAGTAAGAATTTGATGTATAGTGAAATAGAAAAAAGTAGTCATGAGCCACTTAATGATGTTTCAGTCAGTGACAGACCATATATGCCAGTAGTCTGGTAAGATTATAATGGAGCTAAAAAAATTCCTATCTCCTTAGTGGCGTAGTAACTGTCATAATACTGTTGTGCAACACATCACTTGTGTTTGTGGGGTTTGCTGGTCTAAACAAACCCGTGCTGCCAGTTGTATAAAAGTATAGCACATACAATTATGTACAGTACATAATACTTGATAATGATAATACATGACTATGTTACTGGTTTATGTATTACTATACTATACTTTTTATCATTATTTTAGATATTAAAAAAAAGTTAAGTGTGAAACAGCCCCAGGTAGGTCCTTCAGGAGGTATTCCAGAAGGAGGCACTGATACCAGAGGAGATGACAGTTCCACATGTTATTGCCCCTGAAGACCTTCCAGTGGGCTAAGATGTGGAGGTGGAAGACAGTGATATTGATGATCCTGACCTGTGTAGGCCTAGGCTAATGTGTGTGTTTGTCTTAGTTTTTAATGAAAAAGTTTGTAAAGTAAAAAAAAAAAATTTAAGCATTTAAAAAAAAGAAAAAGCTTATAAAGATATAAAGAAAAATATTTTTATATAGTTATACAACATGTTTGTGTTCTAAGCTAAATGTTATTACAAAAGAGTCAAAAAGTTAAAAAACTTTAAAAGTTTATAAAGTAAAAAAAGTTACAGTAAGTTAAGGTCAATTTATTATGTAAGAAAAAAATTACTTTTTATAAGTTTAGTGTAGCCTAAGTATACAGTGTTTATAAAGTCTATGATAGCATACAGGTAATGTCCTAGGCCTTCACATTCACTCACCCCTCACTTACTGACTCACCCAGAGCAACTTCCAGTCCTGTAAGCTCCATTTGTGGTAAGTGTCCTATGCAGGTGTACCATTTTTTATCTTTTATACCATATTTTTACTGTACATTTTCTGTGTTTAGATATATTTATATACACAAATAGTTACCACTGTGTTATAATCACCTGCAGTATTCAGTACAGTAATATGCAGTACAGGTTTGTAGCCCAGGAGCAATAGGCTATACCATATAGCCTAGCTGTGTAGTAGGCTATACCATCTAGGTTTGTGTAAGTACACACTATGATGTTCACACAGTGATGAAATTGCCCAACAACACATTTCTCAGAATGTGTCCCCATCGTTAAGTGATGCATGAATGTATTCTTACATCTTTTGTGTTTCTTATAGCTCCTGTTACTACCTGGCTCTCACACACACACACACACACACACACACATTTGTATGTTTTACACACAGATTTTGTGTAATCTGCTAGATTGTATATTCCTGGGGCTCTGTGCCTTGCACAAAACAAACCCTCATTGCTCATCTAACTCGCTTATTCACCTCTTTTCCCTTTCTCTGTTAATGTCCTCATTTTCTTCTAAGTCACTCAAGTTAGGTAATGGTTTTGTTTCGTTGTGTCTCACACTGCAGTTCAGCCCTGCCTCATTTTTCACCTGGGTATTGCAGTAGCCTCTTTAATTGGCCCTTCTGCTTGCAACATTTTCCTACTTCACATTGTTTCTAGAATAATACTCTTAAAGTTTTAAATTGTCACATTCCTGTTCAAAACTGTTCATAGGTGTTTAGTGATTCACCAGTCCTTATTGAGTCAAGTGTAGACATAAGGTTATGGCAGAGCACCTTAGCTCATCACCTCCTTCATGTTCCCTTCAAACCAGGTTACTAGCAGTCTGTTGGACATACCTTGTACATTACCTGCCTACCCTGATTTTTCTCATGAACTGTTATCCCCAATATTCTTCTCTTTCTCACCATACTGAAAGCTGTCTGTCTGTTAAAACCTATTTTTTCTTCTAGATTGTGCTTAAATGCTATGTCCTCGAGGTCTTCTTTCTTAATCCTCTCATCTTTAAAGCCCAATTATATATAAATGTACTGAATTGCTTCTTGCAAGCAGCAAATAGCCCTGTATTACTTCCTTTCTGCAGCACAGATTCACTGAATGCCTGCTTTTGAAAGGTGATCTGCTGGGTACTGAGGATAGAGAGAAATGCCTTAATCACTGTCCTCAAGGGTGCTTACTTTTTTAGAGGAGTCACCTAGAAAAACAGAAAAGTATAGTATTAACTCTGACCCTTCTTTGTGTGACATAAGATCAGGAAAAGAAGTTTTGTTTCTGTGGGATTCACTAAGGCATCATCATATTACTCTATAAAGTATTCTTTGTTTTATCTTTCAGAGTCTATATGCAATGAATCATCATAGAGAACTTCAGTTACTTTTTTTTAATAACAGCTCTATTGAGATATAGTTCACATGCCATGAAATTCACCCTTTTGAGGTATACAGTTCAGTGGTTTTTAGTATATTCACAGAGATGTGTAACCATCATTACTATCTAATTTCTGAACATTTTCATCACCCCATAAAGAAACCCAGCACCTATTAAAAGTCACTCTCCATTCTCCCCTCCCTGCCAGCCTCTGGCAAATACTACTCTGCTGTCTCTGGGTTTGCCTGTTCTGGCCATATCATATAATTGAAATCCTACAGTATGTATATAGCCTTTGTAACTGGCTTATTTCACTTAACATAATGTTTTCAAAGTTTATCCATGTTGTATGAATGAGGTGTTAGTACTTCATTCATTTTTACAGGCCAAATAATATTCTGTTGTATGGATACACCACATTTTGTTTATTCATTCATTGGTTGATGGACATTTTGGTAGTTTCCACTTTTTGGTTATTATGAATAATAATACATGAACATCTGTATACAGAGTTTTCTGTGGATTTATGTTTTCAGTTTTCTTGGGTATATGTATGGGAGTACCTATGCTGGGTCATATGGTAACTATGTTTAACATTTTGAGGAACTGCCAGACCGTTTTCCAAAATGGCTCCACCATTTTACAATCCCAGCAGCACTGCACAAGGGTTCCAGTTTATCCACATCCATGCCAACTCTTATTATTAACTCTTTTTGATTATATACATGCTTTGAGTGTGAAGTTGTCTCTGGTTGTGGTTTTGATTTGCGTTTCCCTAATGACTAATGATGTCAAGCATCTTAAGGGTTTTTGAATGCTGAGTTGATATTCTTTTTGTATATGGAGACTTCATTGGACCAGAAGAGAGACGCATTTACCTTATAAAGTTCTTCCTTGTCCTATTTGCCTGAGAATTTTTTTATTGGCAATAATGAATAGTCATTAAACACCTCTCTGTGTGCATGATGCTATTAGCAATATGATTCAGAAACACCCTATCTTGTTTCTCATATTATTGACTGCTTTATTGATGCATTCAAAAAACTTGTTTTAAATCCCAGGTGTTGCTGATTTAGGCTTTGCTGGGAATTTCCTATTTGATCAGTCTGAAACACTGATAAATGCATGCTATTGTGCTGACTGTGCTTATAGCACCCACTGATAATAAAAGAGAAGTCAGGCTATGGGGTCAATTTCCGTTTGGGCCATTTGAAATATTTTTGTTCTCTAATTACACAAAGCACCCTTAAACGTTGACTACCTGGTGTCTCCATGGGGTATAGGCTGTGGTATTGCTGCTGGTTCCCTCCCTACCCAGGAGAACAGTTAAACCTAGAGCCCTAGACAGATGGCTTGAAGCTTCCTATAACTTTGTCATATTTGCCCCTTGCATGACAATACAAACTCGATTTTTCAGCTAAAATTCCTTTAAAGTGAGCCAGTAAAACATGCCTAGCCCTTGCATCTAGGATCCAGAAAGTTTCCATTGAATGTGGTGGTGGTGGCCACAATGGTGTGGGGTAGCCCTTAGTGTCGTGGTTTAAAACAACCTCTGTTATCACTCATACATGGGCTGGAATTGCCATGTAGTAGTTTTGTAATCTAAGATTTCTTAAACTCTCCAAACTTCCATTTCCTCATCGGTAAAATGGGGCCAATTACCTTTTAAGGTTGTTATATGGATTAAATAAAATAATGTATTTGTAATGCTTACTTTGGTTCTTGGTACTCCATAAATGCTAGATGATGTTAATATTTATTATTGTACTCTCAAACCACATTCTTATTTTTTTACTTTAATATTTCTGCTTTTTTCCCACCCTGTATGTTTTTGTCTGTGTTCCAAGTATTCTACATTACTTTGGTTATTAAAAAACAAAAGCTCAGTAAAACTTTGCTAGAAAAGGAAAGAAATTTCCAATTGTTCTTTGAGTAAAACTTCAGACAGCTGTGTTTATAGGCTGTAGGAAGTTAGTTATAGGCTCAGTTTTTATTGGGGGAAACAAGTTGCAAAATTGGATGTCTTCCACAGTTAGAAGCAGCAGTTTTTCTCACTGTTCCATTAGTGGTAGAAAGGAAGTGCAGTGTTCTGCCATGTGCCTTTCTGGGGCACAGCAGCTGGCTCAGGGATTTAAATTAACTTCTTGACATGTGCATTTCTAGGCTTCTCTTGTGTTATTTGAAGCTGAAAGGCTTGGAGATGACCAGAGGCTGTTTATTATGTTTCTTCTACCTAAAATGCTTGTCTCAGAATGTTGGACCTCTTTTCTCTCTTCTCTCCCTCTTTTTTTTTTTTTTTTTTTTTTAACCTTTAATAATGTGTCTCTAACCTTGGACATGCACACATTGTTTAGCTCTGGTGCTAATTTAGAGTGAAAGCCAAAGATTTTGTTTTTTCCTGTCCTATGTGAATTTCGCTTTATATATTTATTTCTCTTAAGTGTGCAAATGAAATTTTTGTAAATTGTGCTATAGTTTAAGGTATTTTAAGGAACAATGAAGTGAATCTTTGTGCAATTTTCTCTGTAAAATTTTAATCTGAATATGTCTAGATTTCTTAAGTTTTCCTGCATTTTGAGTACAACCTCATTATAATCTAATAGTAGTGGTTTAAGAACATAAATTCTGTTGTCAGACTGCCTGGGTTCAAATCCATGCTCTCCCTCTTGTTAGCTTTATGACCTTGGGTGCAGCCTCTGTAAAGTAGGGATAGCAATAGTTACTTTAAAGGGTTGTTGAGAAAATCTAGAGAGTTAATACATAAATAGTGTTTAGCATTATGCATGGCATCTTGTGTTTCTTAAATGTTAACATCTGTCATTACTGAGCGTGGGATCTGTTTAGGACAGTGTACTAGACAGTAAGAGACTCTAAACAGGGTTAGCTGCCTACAAGAGGCTTCTAATATTGGTGGGTAGTGTTAAAGATGAAAGCTACATGTGATCACATGTGCTCAGTATCAAATGACTGATAGAGACAAATGCTGTAATAGTTTAGAAGAAGGAACGGGCCATCAGGAAAGCTTCATAGAGGAGGTGGCTGAACTCTGACTGAGCCACCAGTGAAGAATTCTAGGAAGGGAAATGGCCTGAGGGGAGAGAAGCAAGGGAAGTGGCAGGTACATTTGACTTGGTATGTAGGATTAGAGGTGGTGGGAGTTCTTTCTAGTTAATTTTTAGAGGTAATCTGGAAGCATAGTTTGGTTAAATCTCACAAGGACATTGGAAACCTCACTCTTCCTGAGTAGGGATCATTCCCACATGCCTTGCCCAGTTTTCCTCTTGGACAAGAGTGAGGAAGGAGTGAATTGGGTGAGGGAAGGGTGGCCACCTGGGTTCACACCTCCTTTCTCTGCTATATCTTTGCAGTATGACTTCTCCTTGGAAAAGAAGACCATCGAGTGGGCTGAAGATATTAAGACAATCCAAGAAGCCCAGCGGGAAGCAGAGCGTAAGGCTGAGGAAGCAGAAGCTAAAGTGAATTCTAAGAGTGGCCCAGAGGGTGATAGCAAAATGAGCTTTTCGAAGACTCACAGTACAGCCACAATGCCACCTCCAATTAACCCCATCCTTGCCAGCTTACAGCACAACAGCATCCTCACCCCAACTCGGGTTAGCAGTAGTGCCACGAAACAGAAAGTTCTCAGCCCACCCCACACAAAGGCAGATTTCAATCCTGCTGACTTTGAGTGTGAAGAAGACCCATTTGATAATCTGGAGTTAAAAACTATTGACGAGAAGGAAGAGCTGAGAAACATTCTGGTAGGAACCAGTGGACCCATTATGGCTCAGTTATTGGACAATAACTTGCCCAGAGGAGGCTCTGGGTCTGTGTTACAGGATGAGGAGGTCCTGGCATCCTTGGAGCGGGCGACCCTAGATTTCAAGCCTCTTCATAAACCCAATGGCTTTATAACCTTACCACAGTTGGGCAACTGTGAAAAGATGTCGCTGTCTTCCAAAGTATCCCTCCCTCCTATCCCTGCAGTAAGCAATATCAAATCCCTGTCTTTCCCCAAACTTGACTCTGATGACAGCAATCAGAAGACAGCCAAGCTGGCAAGCACTTTCCATAGCACATCCTGCCTCCGCAATGGCACGTTCCAGAATTCCCTAAAGCCTTCCACCCAAAGCAGTGCCAGTGAGCTCAATGGGCATCATACTCTTGGGCTTTCAGCTTTGAACTTGGACAGTGGCACAGAGATGCCAACCCTGACATCCTCCCAGATGCCTTCCCTCTCTGTTTTGTCTATGTGCACAGAAGAATTATCACCTCCAAATACAGGTCCCACAGTAAGTCTTTTAAGTCCCCCCTAAATTAGAGTTCCAAAGATTTCTAAATTCTACCTAGCAGTTGCCTCCCTCACATTCTTTTCAAGGTTTAGGGCAAGATGGGGCATGGCAGATTGACCTGGTTATGTAAGTATATGTAATTCTGCTTGTTTTCCTGAGGACAAGGATTATGAGTTTTGAACCTAGCCCGGTTAATGTTTGCTTATTCCTGCATCTGTTTTGGTCTTTTCCTTTGCAAAGATAAGATATGATATATGTCATGTGGATGGTGTTTCCCTTAGTTTTTTTCTGTGCTGCCATGTCTTGTGTTTGTTTATTGATGGCTTTCTTTGTACCTTTTTACTTTTTTCTAATACCTTTCTTCATTTTCTTTTTAGCTTGCTTGGTGCTCCTTATTATATCCATCTCCCAGCTTCCCTGTCCCCATCTTAGTGTGCCCTGAAATATGGTTCTTTTTTATTATAGTTTGGCTAAGTTAGGGTTATGTTTCTTCATATTGAGTGGTGCCTTAGTAACTGGGAGATAATTTATATTGGATCTTGAAGCATAAAGTGGAAATTTGTCATTTTTAAATCTGCAGGTTTTAATCATGTGATCATTGTTTTTTCACTATTAAGAATTGTGCTGTTTTCTTCAAAGGAAGGGAGGAGAGAAAGTAGTACTTGGAAACTCAGGTTTAATGTAGAGGATGGATTGTTAAAAAAATTGCAGCTTGTATCCTGAGGAAAATCTGATTTGTCATACAAAAAATGTTGCAGATGGAGTGAGGTTCTTTTATTTGTCACAAAGTGTAGGTGTAGCTCTTGATGTGGTTGTTTCAGCAACACAGAACAACACATTATTGCATTGTAGAATAGAAATCATAGAGAAGTCCAAGACTTCTTTTGCTGCACCAGCTTATAGATTTTTTAAATGACAAAGCACATCAAGAGACTATTTAGAGCCAGAAATGAGCCTAATTGTATTGGCAGGATATCTATCAGAGACCTTACAAGCCTGCTATTAGCTGGTAAAAAGATGAAATCTTGGCCTGCTTTACAACAAGTGCAAGGTCCCAGCAGTAGCATTCTTGCTAAATGATTGTGTGTTTCCATTGTTGGAGAGCTCACAGCTTCTTGTAAGCTTCCATGGGCCTTGGCAGGGATAAACATGATAGAGTGCAGCTCACCAGTGTTACCTCCTTGGAGTGGGCTTCATCTTAATTCTTCCTGGTCATTTGTTGGGCTTGAGTCAGCACTGTACTCCTCTTTGTGATTCATTGTATGCTTTAGAGAAATTAAAAACACCCTGGAAAAGATCAGGGATCCTTAGCCAGCACTCCTCACCCCTCATTTAAAGTTTGATTGAGTTTAACTGTTTAGAGACCAAAGCCAGTAAAGTAACAGCAGAGATCATTCTCTAACCAGAACACTTTTCATTCTTTGACTAACTGATTGTGGAGATTCTTTTTGGCCCATTCATCTCACAGTAGGAAGGTGCCTACTTTTTGCTGGCTTGAGAATTTGCTACTTTCAATGGGCAGGTATAAACAGAGCTGGAGTTCTTTTGTTCTAAGGAGTCATGACCCTATCACCAGGGAGCAAAGCCTGGTTTCCATCCTGGCCCTCTATCTTTGTGTGAGTCTTTGAGGCCCATAATGAGAACTTTTCCCAGTGAGAGAAACATTTCTGTCCAGAATAGCTAGTGACTGAGGCAGGGGTCGTGGTTTTGCTCATCTGGGCTGTATACACCCTTCATATAGGAACTCACAGGGAAGTGTTCCTAGAATATGATTTTTGTTGACTGTTTTAGGTCCAGTGTTTGGGTCTCATTTTTCAGATTTTGATTCCATGTTTTACTGTTTATTTAAACTAATCTTAGAAGTTGAGAAATCCATGGGATCGTTTTGAGAACAATCTTACAATGTGCCCTTAATTCTGAGTCCAGCCTTTACTGCCTGGTGTAGCCAGTGTGTATTCCCACTGCCTTTCAACCAGCCCTTCAGGGGCCTTGCTTTGCTTAGGGGTTAGGCTAATTCTATCATTATATTCTATTCCTCCAGGTATGGATATATTCCTTACTTTTTTTTTTTTTTTTTCTTCCTTCTTGAGATAGAGTCTCACTCGCTTGCCCCAGCTAGAGCATAGTGGCATTATCATAGCTCACTGCAACCTCAAACTCCTGGGCTCAAGCAATCCTCCTGCCTCAGCCTCACAAGTAGCTGGGACTACAGGTGTGCACCACCACGCCTGGCTGGCTAATTGTTCTGTTTTTGGTAGAGATGGGGTCTTGCTCTTGCTCAGGCTGGTCTTGAACTCCTGACTTCACGAGGTCCTCCTGCCTTGGCCTCCCAGAGTGCTAGGATTACAGGTGTGAGCCACCACCATGCCAGGCCTCTGCCCTTATACTTCTGAGTTCTGAATTTTCTAATTGTGGCCAATAAACAAAGAATAGTGCCTGTTTGCTTTTAAATAATTTTTAACATACAGAATCCCTTAGATTTTAGGTATTCAAATCTGTTGTTCATTTCTTATATTGCCATACAAAGTCTTTCTTCTTCATCTCTATCTTTTAAAAATTAATTTATTTTGTCAAAGTAATATAAGCACATTTTTATGAAATCAAGTATCTTTTAAAAGGCTTGTATTGAAAAATAGTAGCCTTCTCTGCTTCACCTCTCCGTAGTCAGGCACTTTCTGCTCATTAAACTATTTCTGCTGGGATTTATCTTTGTATTTCTTTTTCTTTTTTTTTTTTTTTTTTGAGACAGGGTCTTGCTCTGTTGCCTGGACTAGAGTGCAGTGGCATCACCACATCATCATAGCTTATTGCAACCTCAAAGTCTTGGGTTTAAGCAATCCTCCTGCCTCACCCTCCCAAGTAGCTGGGATTACAGGTGCACACCACCACGCCCAGCTAACTTTTTCTATTTGTAGAGATGGGGGTGTCACTATGTTACTCAGGCTAGTCTTGAACTCCTGGCCTCAAGTGATCCTCCTGCCTTGGCTGCCCAAAGTGGTGGGATCACAGGTGTGAGCTACTGCACCCAACCTATCTCTGTATTTCTAAATAAAATGCTTATATTGCTTTTCCTAAACTGATCAATTTTAGAAGGTTTTATACTTCCTGTTGTTTAGTAGTTGAGGATCTAGCTC
This sequence comes from Daubentonia madagascariensis, assembly GCA_023783475.1. Taxonomy (NCBI): domain Eukaryota; kingdom Metazoa; phylum Chordata; class Mammalia; order Primates; family Daubentoniidae; genus Daubentonia; species Daubentonia madagascariensis. The sequence continues at coordinate 34,133,949 of JAKFHU010000747.1, forward strand.
TTGTAGCTCCCTCCCTTCCCCTCTCATATTTATATCACAAATTTTGGGTCAGTTAATGTTATTGTTCACATTATTGTGATTGGGTAAATATTTATTGCCAAGTTCAGATATGTGATTGCTTTTTCCTTTTCTTTTTTTGTGGCTTTTTGTTTCTTTTGGTTAAACTATTCTGTTTTTGAAATTTGTATAGTTTCTTTGTACCTATTGCTAATTTTGTCCAAATGCTCCAAGAGAGCTATCAAAAACCTAATGATAATTTGCACATTGATTAACCTATCAGTTTTAAGTCCTTGCATATCTAAAAATGTCTTAATTTTACCCTGATGTTTGAATAATAGTTTGGCTGGATTTAGTTTTCTTAATTGAAAGGTCATTTTCCTTTAGAATTTTCAAGACATTGTTCTTTTTTCTTCCCCCTTTATTTAACTTTTTTATTGAAGTATAAGTTCCACTGATTTCTAGCATTCCAGTATCATTCTGAGTTCTATTATGTTCCCGCCACCTCCACCTCTGGAAGTTTTTGGGATCTATTCTTCATCTCTGGAGATTTGAAATTTACCAGTGATGTGCCTTGTTTGTTCACTGTGCTAGGCTCTTCTGGATCCTTTCAAACTGAGGTTCAACTCAGTTTTAAAATCCTGGGAAATGAAAAAAATTTTCTGATACTTTTCTGTTTTCTTTGTTCTTTTTCTGGAATTTCTATGAACTGGATATTGGATCGATCTCCTTGGCTGATGCTCTAATTTTCTATCCTTTTCTATTTCCCATCTCTTTGTGTTTATATTTTACTTTCTGGGATATATCCTTGACCATCTTGTAACCTTTTAAATAAAATTTTTACTTTATCACATTTGAAATTTTCAAGTGGTTTGTCTATTTCCTCTTTTGATTTGTTGTCTTTCATCTTGGTGGCTTTGGCTTTCTAGTCACATTTAAGAGTCAGGTACTAAAAAAAAAATATCAAAAGGTTTGTGTGTTGGGGGTGTGCTTGCTGATCATTATGCTTCACTATCGGTCTACAAAATGTCAGCATGTGAAGGTCTTGGGAGTTAGTTTCTCCAGAGAATTCTGCTTGAGGGCTAAGGAAAGTTGGGGAAGACTGGTGTATATCTTTTTTTTTTTTAAGTTAAAAAAATTTTTTTTTGCAGGTGCATATCTTGGCAGGCTGGTGTATATCTTTACTTAATCCTTGTTAAGTTCTTTCACTTCACTCTGTCCTACACTGTGTCCTACACTTAGTCCTTTTTGATCTCTGGTTCACATTTTCGAGAGACTAAACCTTCTGCCTCCTACAGAGGGTGGGAGTGGGGTAAGGAAAGTTTTGCCTGAGGGTTTTACTGCTCTGATTACGACTGCATCTTTGCCTTGTCCCAATAGTACCTGGTGCTTCCAAAGTCCGAAACCCCCTTAGGGTTCCTGAGGAGCTAGTAGCCTGACTCTCCTCTTTCCCACTTACTTAGTTTATAACTTCTCTGCTGCCAATTACCATCCCTTGATTAGCTTTCCATGTTCTAAAATTTCATTGCAATATATTGTCCACTGCTGCTCCTGTTCTTTCTTTGACTTGAAAGGTAAATACAGTTTTAATTCTTTTTTTTTTTTTTTTTTGAGACAGGGTCTTAGTCTTTTGCCCAGGCTAGAGTACAGTGGTGTCATTATAGCTCACTGCAGCCTCAAACTCCTGGGCTCAAGTGATCCTCCTGCCTCAGCCTTCCAAGTAGCTGGGACTACAGGTGCACACCACCACGCTTGGCTAATTTATTATTATTATTATTATTATTATTATTATTTTTGTAGAGATGGGGGGTCTTACTATGTAGCTCAGTCTGGTCTCGAACTCCTGGCCTCAAGTGATCTTCTACCTCGGCCTCCCAAAGTGCTGGGATTACAGGCATGAGCCACTGTGCACCGGCTCTTAATTCTTTTATTATCATTTTAGTGGACTTGTGGGAGACAGTAAAGACATTTGATCTATTTGCTGTGTTAAATGAAATTCCCCCTTTAAATTCCTTATAATGAACTTCCATTTACTCCACAACTGTTGATGAGGACCAGTAAGTGTCAAGCCCAGAGCCAGGCCCTAGGGATTCAGAAATGCATGTGAAATGGTAACTGACCTCTAGGAGCTCACATGAACCTACTACTGTGCCAGAAGTGTGACCAAAACTCTGTGGGACCATGGGTGGGAGTGTGCTTGTTGCATACCTGCACATTAGCAGTGGGGTGAAAAGAAGGCGTATAGGAAGACTTGGCAAAAGAGCTATCTTGATTGAGGTAAGACTTGAAGGCCGCATAGATAGAGAAAGGACTGCTACCTTCTGAAGCCCAGGAGTGTACCCAGACACTTTAGACGCTTGAACACTAATATTTGTGTCCTCTCACAAACTCACTTTCCCACAAACACTAATATTTAATTTGAAAAGATATCTTAATTCTTATTTTTCTCTAGTTTCTTTTTTTTGTTTGTTACAAGTATATACAGCATTTTAGTCATTGAATATGAAACTCTTATTACGCCAGCGTCAACCCGTGCCACCTCCAAGAACTAAATTTTATCATCCTTTTATTAAAAAGATTCTTAATGACAAAGGGCTACCGTGAATGCAGTAATAATGTTTAAAAAGTTGTATCTGTGTTAATCATGAGCATTATATATATTTAAAAATAGTACCCTGGATTGAATAGCTTCGGCGAGTGACTCAAGAAATGAAATGCTACTGTGTTATAATTTTGATAGGGGATCCCTTTAAACGTTGTTCATTGGGGTCTGCTGGATTAGCTTAGTGCTGTTTGATTCATAAAACATTTATTTGAAGGTGACACTTTATTTTGTTTGTCCCAGTTCAAGGAAAGTATCATCAATCCTAACATTTAAAATCCCATGCATCTCTTAAAAAAATAGTTATAATCATAGAGCATAAACAATTAGTATATATATCCTATATTTTTCACTTAATAGAAATGCTTTCTAAATGTCATTTTAAATGACTACCTAACAGTCCCATGGCTGTTTATGATTTACTAAGCTAATACCCTATGTTGGATATTTAGTAGATTGTCTCTAATATTTATTACAAATGATGTTGAGATGAATATTCTTATATATAAATATTAGTTTGCATTTTTATTATTTCCTTAGAATAGTTCTCTAGAAGTAGGCAACTGGGTCAAAGAATCTGAACATTTTTTAGGATTTACACGTGCCAGATATACCTAAAGAATACCAAATAACATTTCCACCAGAAGGGCATGTGAGAGTACTGCATGTATTTTTAAAATACATACAATTTTATTGAATTTTTATTTTTATTTTTTAAACAGTCTCACTCTGTTGCTGGGGCTAGAGTGCAGTGGCAGCCTCAAACTCCTGGGCTCAAGTGATCCTCCTGCCTCAGCCTTCTGAGTAGCTGGGACTACAGGCGTGTGCCACTATGTCCAGCTAATTTTTCTATTTTTTGTAGAGATACGGGGTCCCACTCTTGCTCAGACTGCTCTTGAACTCCTGGCCTCAAGCAATCTTCCCACCTTGGCCTCCCAGAGTGCTAGGATTACAGGTGTGAGCCAACGTGCCCAGCCAATTTTATTGAATTTTTAAACGTGTAATATTTTAGAAGTGTATGCCCACATCCCACCAGGCATTCAGGAGGCTTTATGAGAAAGACAGGCATGTGAAGAGTAGGCCTGATTCCTTCCTTGCTGGGGCACGTCATGTGAGAGCTGGCATTGCTCTTTGGTTGTTGTTATTCTTGAGCTCAAGTAGAGCCTGTCCTTGAAAAGTAAGACACAATCTTAGACTTGCAAAGTTGCTTGATGGTGTGATCCAGTCCCCATGCCCTGTAATGACTCCTGTAACCTAATGACAGCCCTGTGACAGAGGGCTGCCTACTGCCTAGCACCCTCTCACTCCCCATAAAAAATGGAAATACTCTCTGAAACATTTTCCCTGATTCTTGGGAGCTGGGCCAACCTGTAGAAGAGCTTGTGACCTTGTTCCCATGGCAGATGGGCCCTTTGGCCTGGGAGTGAGCTGCTTTCGTGCCTTGGGCCTGATTCATTATCAGAAGTGGTGGGAGTAGTTAGTCATGAGAATATGTACAACAATCAGATTAGGGTTAGTAAGGTCCAGTGGCCAGGAGTAGGCTGCCTGTAGCCAGTACAAGGCCCTAGAGTCCACATTCTAGTCCTTGGGATCCAGCCTGGTGTGGCTATAGTCCAGGCTCTATAGGATGGCAGCTTTAGCAGGAAATGAAACAGTACATGGTGTGGTGCAAAGGTGGGATCCCCTCAAAACCCTGGGGCCCTGAGCTATCCATGCGTGGGAACAGCACTTACAGCCTCTGCCCAGGGATAGAGACTTTGGGACAGAGTCAGCTCCAAACCCGGGAGTATTTGAAGCGAATGATCCCTCAGGACTTTGAGATACAGCAGCCTTGGAAAGGGATAACGGAGCTCTAGAGAGAAATCATCTCAGCCAGCTTGGTTATCGTCCTGTGGGCAGTCTCAGAACTACTTTCTCCACCTCAAGCCCAGGGGATTTGGGCATAAAAGGGCGTGTGGCTGTTGTGGTGCTTTCTCACTCTGCAGGATAGGATGAGGGCAGAGTAGGACAGTCACAATTGCAGGTATCCGCAGCTTTTCTCTCCCTTAGCTGGGATTCTCCTATCACCCTTTGTTCCTTTTCAGAATGTTTGACCAGCAGCCTGGCCCTTTATTCCAAGCAGACTTCTTGACCTGGGGGCTTGATTAGAGTCAGAAATGGCAAGCCCCTGGACCAGACCACTTCAGTGACATGTCTTCTGGGGTCTAGGTCTTCTTTCTTCTTGCCTTGATCCTCTTGTTTCTCCATCACAGGTCACCCCTCCTAATTTCTCGATGTCACAAGTGCCCAACATGCCCAGCTGTCCCCAGGCCTATTCTGAACTACAGACACTGTCCCCCAGTGAGCGGCAGTGTGTGGAGACAGTGGTCAATATGGGATACTCGTATGAGTGTGTCCTGAGAGCCATCAAGAAGAAAGGAGAGAACATTGAGCAGGTGAGCAGTTGGTCAGCAGCAGGGAGTGGGTGGTCAGCCAGGAGAGAAGTCTCAGACCTTTGGAGCTGGAGTAGTGTCCTGCCTCTATTCTGGAGCCCCTCAGACTCATAGCACCAACCTCCTTTCCTGTGGGTTTGTGGGGACTCAGGTCATTTTGTTGGGCAGCCAGCAGGCTCAGCAGCAGAGCAGTACTTCTTTGGGGGCTGCTCTGGGACCTAGGCTGAGCCAAAGCCCTGGGGGTATTGGAGCTCCTACCCCTTTTCTCTGCCCTTCCAGAGGGCAAAACTAGGCTTGGGGTATGGTCAAACATCTCCTTCCGGGAATTTTTATCCTGTCATAGCTGCCCAGGGAGTTCTAAATAGGGTACTCGAGTCCTGCACCTTGGGGATATTTTCTGACTTGGGCTATTTCTTAGAGGATTTCCTGCCCAGACTCTGGAGTTGACATTCTGGTAGATGTGAGTCAGCTGTGGCAGCAACTCCTTTGGAAAATGACTACTCATGTTTAGAAGGGCGTGCCTGTCTATGTAGCAAATAGTCACTGAGATATTACTGTGTTGGATACAGTTCAAGGCACAAAATCAAGTCCTATCCAGGATCTGACAGCCCGCTGGGGCAGGGAGCAGGCTTCATGCTAGCCAGTTTGTGTAAGACTCTTGGAAAGCACAGAGAAGAGTGGCAGTAGGTGCTAAAGCTCTTGTTTCTTTTCGTAGATTCTTGACTATCTTTTTGCACATGGACAGCTTTGTGAGAAGGGCTTTGACCCTCTTTTAGTGGAAGAGGCTCTGGAAATGCACCAGTGTTCAGAAGAAAAGGTGGGAACCTTCATGCTTCGTGAAAACCCTCTGGAAAGGAAGGACAAAGTAGTTTGTCCTGGTTTTCTGCCCTGTCCCCAAACCCGCTTTCCATGGCAGTAACTATAGGCAGAAGCAGTCGAAGGGCAGAATCTCCTGTGTCCAGACAGGCTGAGGCCTGTGTTTAGGTTGGGTGAAGACTGTCTAGAATCCCAGTGAAGGGAAGGGGAAATTGATTTGGGCTAAAAGCCAAACTTTTGGATGACTGGGGAGATTGCTGGTCTCTTTGCCTAGCCTACTCCCTGGAGAGCAGCTGTTCCTGGGTTCAATATCCTACCTTGGTGGAAGTGTGGATGTGGGTGGTGGAACCCAGACAGAGGTCAGCAAAGGTGAATTGGGACTGGGCATGATGCCTGAAGGATGATGAGCTATGGCATTAAACCTGTCTGCCTTGGCTTCCTCCACAACCCACCTCTGCTTGCTAGCGGGCTTGAGTTGAAGTATACAGACCCCTCCCCTCCAGTACCCCTCTCTATACTATTCCTTCACTCAGCTGTGCTGTGTGGCTGGACCCTTTTCTTTAATCTATATTCTTTTCTATCCCTTAGATGATGGAGTTTCTTCAGTTAATGAGCAAATTTAAGGAAATGGGCTTTGAACTGAAAGACATTAAGGAAGTCTTGCTATTACACAACAATGACCAGGACAACGCTTTGGAAGACCTAATGGCTCGGGCAGGAGCCAGCTGAGACCAGGCCCTGCCTAGGCCCTGCTGCAGAAACACCACCCCCAGGAGGCCCTGCAGAGCTCACCTGTGGGAAAGGAGAAGGGGCACACTTCTGGATTTTCTTGTGGGGGTTAGAAGGTCAGGTGTGGAGACTGTGCTTGCCAGTCTCTATGAGCCTAGGCCCTGAGCTGGGGAGAGAGTGGGGAAGATTTGGGCACGTGAATGCCCCCAGAATAGTCCTGGCTCCTTCCATATTAAATGTATTTGTATTTTGAGAAGTGTCCTTCCCACCTCAGCCCTCCAGAGAGACTACCCTGGTCTTTCTGGGGTCTTTATGTCCTCAGCCAAAACCTGGCCAAGAGTTGTCAGGGAGAAGGGGGTGGGAGGACCAGACTCAGTGCTGCTTTGGGGCTAGATGCTTCTCCCCCACTCCCCACAGTAGTGGACTGAACTCTAATCCAAGTTGAGTGCAAGTGAATGATTCTTCCAGGGCTTTGTTTACTTTTTCCCCCTTTTAACAAAGTCTCTTAGTGTTACACTGGTTCTGCAAAGTCTCTGAGGTGCAAAGAATGTGCTTTTCCCGGTGGGACCCAGAGTTTGCCTCTTCTGCCAGGCATTCACCATGCTTCCCTGCCCCAGCCTGTTTCTTTTGGCTTGGTTTGGACTACAATCCTCTGCTACCCAGGATTTTAGAGCCCCTGCTCTAGGAAACAGTCGCCAGTTTAAGAAATTATTGGTCCCTTCCCAGCACATCGAATGGGTGAGAAAACAGGCCATGATTTAGTTGGCCAGCACTAACTCCACCTCTGTTCTCCTTGAACAGCCTCTCCCTCCAGCCCACTGCTTTAGGGTGACACAATGAATAACACCTAGTCATAGAAATCAGTCTCTTTGGTTTGTTTTGTATTAAGTTGTACATCATTAAAGATCTAAATACAAAGAATATACAGTCTTGATGAATCTAAAATAATTTGCTAACTATTTTGATTCTTCAGAGAGAACTACTAATAAAAATCCAAAAGGTATGTCCTGCTGTGCTTTACTGCCAAGGGCTGTTTTACTGAGGAGGGTGGGTAGGTGGGTGGTGAAGGGATTTCCTGCTTAGATTTGGTGGGGATGGAACAGGACCTAACCATTTTCGGTTTTACAACTTTCCTCCCACTCTAGGCCTGTAGGACCCAGGAGCTGGCCCTCTAGTCTGCCCTGGTTTTTGTCTATTTGAACCTGACCTAGCTGTCTCTGGGCTAAGGACCTATGCTTTCCTGCAAGACTAACTCTGGAGGTGGGACAGGCTGGGCCTTCTGGGGAATCACCTAGGAAATGAGGAAAAAGTCCCTTTTCCTCTGAGCAGTAGACATTTATGTACTCTGTGCCACAGGCAGGACTGGATTTAAAGAGAGTGTTTCACCAGCTCTCAGTGGCACTGTTGTATCTGATAGAACCGGATTCATTCCTAAAGTTTCTTGTCCTTAGACGACTTAATACTACCTCACTGTCCCACTTGGGCTCATGGCTGGCGTTGGTCTCCTCTTAAGTTTTTTTAGTGATCATGTAAGGAGGGGCTCCAGAGCCTAAGGGCCAGGAAGCACCAAACTGGAATGAGGACGCCCTCTGGTGGTCAGATCAGGCACTGCCAGAGGCTGACAAAGGGTGGCCAGGCCAGGTTGGTAGAGTCTTGAGAGAGCCATTTAAGCTCCTCCTTTTTAAACCTTAAAAAGTTATCCTTTACCTGAAGGAAACAGAAGTTCACAGGGTAATTGGCATTAGGGCCAAGGCTGTGACACCAGAATCTCAATTTGACCCACGGTGGCCTCAGAAAGTGATTGATTGGCATCTGGAGGCTGCTTCCTGTATCTTTTTAGATACCCAGCAAACAGAACTCAGAAGGTGGCTTGTGTGTGTGTAAATTCTGTTTCAGAGGCCTCAGACTGTTGACTAGAGTACTCTGTGCCAAGGTACTGAACCAGGCCCTTGAGAGGCAAGAATGGCTGGCCAGGGTGTCCTGGATGATGGCAAGGCTAGGAGACAGACTTACCTGAGATCCTCCAGCTTGTCAACTCGTCTGTGAGGGATGTGGGGAGTGAGGAGTCTCAGACGGAGCCAGAAAGTGCCATAGAAGCATAAGGGCTATTGAGCATTGTATATAGGCTCATCACCCCAGCAAAAGTCAGAGATGGGAAAAGAATAATGCAGTGACATGGGCACCTTCTGTTTGAAAATTGGATTGCAGGAAGGGAGGGGAACTCCCTAAAGCCTGTCCCACATCTGCTGCTATGAAAGACACATCAAGTCAAGGTTTATCCATTTTACATTTTCAAAAACTAATCTAAATCCCTAAGTCAATCTCCAAGGGTTGATGGGGCAGAGCTCACCCCATCCCTGCCCCACTAGTACCAATGTTTTAGGTTTTAGCCAATGTTTTAGTCTTTGAAGACAGAAAGGCACAGAATTCAGCTAATAAAGCCCCTGGGACTCAGCATATTGTCTTCCCTGGCATGTGACCTCTGACCTTTAGGTTACCATTGACCACCCCATCCTCTGATCCCCAAACTTAGAAACATCATTAAGGTTATTAGACCCAAATGTGTTCCCACGGACAATGGGTCAGTAAAGCAAATTCTCTAGCCCCAAATAAAAGGGAGAAGAGGGGCATTAAGTTCTTCAGCGTGGCCCTGAGGGAGAGGCTGGGACCAAGCTAGCATGGGCAGGACCAGATAGTGGGTTCTGGTAATGTGCAAGGAGGACCTGGCAGAGGCCTCCTCCAGCCTCTGAGCCCAGCACAGGCTCCTGCACTGCCCACACCATCCCATACAGGATCTTGCTCTAAGACACCACTGTCCTCTCAGGGGCTGCAGCTGGCCCGTGGCGGGTGAGGTACAGCTGCAGTTGGCTCCTGAGACTCTGGATGCACTTGGATTTCAGAACCATGATCTCATCCAACTGGGTCACAAAATCTTCAAAATTCTGAGAAAGAAAACAAAAGGAGAAATGGAGTGTTTGCTTTTCTTGGCCCTCTGCCAGATGTTTTTCTAGTCCCTCCTCTTCAAGGAAAATTTCAGAACCCAGGCCGCTCCTCTAGCTGGAAAATGGGTAGGATAGTTGCTATCACAGGATGGGGGCCCAATTCTCTGCATTTGAGACACTTTGTAGGTAGAGGTGTTTTTCGGGGCAGAAGGGTGTTTTGGTAGAAATAACTCTGGTATACAGGCTAATCACTGTTAGTCACAGAAGGAGCCCCAAAAAGCCACTAGGAACGCAGAGTGGCTAAGAATAGAGGCTGGAAACATTTTAGCCTGGGAATGGGGAGTAGAGATGGCACCATCTCCTATCTATACCTATACCCACTCAAGCTGTCTCAGAGGAGTGGCAAGAGGAGGCACAAGGCCTCAATAATGGTTAGTGTGTGACAACAGACCCTTACCCCATCCATAACCACAGCAAACAAAGATTACCATCAAACTAGCTGCAGGCTAATTCCCAACAGCCCCCAAGGCTACTTACATTAGAAGCCAGCTGGCTCATCAGGGTCTCCTCCTTGAAGCATAGCTCAGCCATTTCATCTAGTTGTTCCTGGTGTGCTCGGATGACCACCTGCCTGGGAATACCAGAGGGGACACTGATCCTCTTGACCTCCCATCCTCTCCCAGGCAGCTTTCTGGAGCTGAGCTTCATTTCTAGGCTGGGAGCTGCCTCTGCCCAAAGTGATCAAGGCTTTGACCAGGGCCAGCTCACCACCCACCTCCCCACTCATTTGTTCTTCTTCAGGACTAGTCAAGGCATTAGGGAGTAACGAGGAGATACAGAAAAATAGACAGGGGTTTCTTAAGCTGTCCCCTGCCTCGGCTTTACCGAGGGACAGGGCTGGGTGCTGCTTCTCTTCCACAGGAACTGCCCGTTTCCCACAGCTTCCCTGCAGAAAGGCTCTCAAGGCTGTGACCACTGCACCTGGCATACTTGGCACACAGTGGAGCCTACTGCCTAGACTGCTATCATTTGTACTTCCTGTGGAGGGTCCAGGGACCAAAGCAGAGGGTTTGAGTTAGAAGCTGGAGGACCTGCCTTTTGTCAGACTTTAATGATGGGTAGAGACCATGGAGCAGCAAGATTGTCCATCTGGAGAGGCAAGCTACTCACCTGTGTATCCCTATATGGCCTTCTCTTGGTTCATGACAAAACATTAAGCTGGGGTGGGAGTGGGGGTGTGAAAGGTGCTCAAGTCTTGGTCCAACTTACTGTGCTTGCTTCAGGGTGGGCTGATGGGGTATCTCTGCAGTCTTGGGAGAGCAGCTGTGAACCAAGGGAGAGCCTGGCCTTGCTACGCACCTTGAGACTGGCCTGTGTTTGAGCCATGTGATGTCTTTGTAGCAGGGCAACTCCATGGGGTCTGTGGACAAACCAATCTCCTGCCAACCGAACCTTGTAAGATGTTTTCTCCCCTGAGCCCAGGATTGGTCACTACTTCCTGTTTGCACAGTGAGTGTAGGTCCAGAATGGGGCACCCCCGTATGTATGGTAGGGAAGGGCTTTCTTGGGAAACCCCAAGAGCCGCCCAGCTTTATCTCCTCGGCATCAGCATCATACTGCTCACCACCCACATGTTCCTGGGAGGAGAGTGCAGTCTCTCTGCTCTGGCAGGCCTGTCCCAAGTCAGCTTCTCTGTTGGGCAGCTTGTCAGGTGGATGCTGACGGATGGGTGATGGAGACAGAGCTGGAAGATCACCCCCAGGCTTATTGTCAGGGGGAGATGAGGACAGCCACAGGTGCCCAGTTGCTGAAGACACTGGCAAGGCTGCCTCTTGATCACCAGATGACACTGTGTGGCCCACAACTGGCCCCGATGTTCTCTCTGCCACTGGACTATGCATAGCCCTCTCCTGGGCCAGCTGCTCCAAAGGAGGAGAGCCCTCATCATCTGGGTTCTCCAGGAGGGACACGGTGAGGGGAGCCATCAGTCTAGAAGCATATTCAGAGCACATGTCTAACTGCCCTCTAGAGTCTTCTCCTTGGAAAGGATTACTATTTCTCACTGTTCTAGTCACTTGAGTTGGGCTGTCTTCACTGACTTCTCTCAAAGGTGTGGTGACTGTGTCTTTTTGGTATGGGGATCCAGGAACTACAATGTGAGATAGTGAGAAAGTGAAACCATCTTCCTCTGGGGATGGCAAGCTGCTTTCAGTCTGCCCAGGAACCTCACTTCTGAAGGCATCCTGTCTGAGATCAAAGGCAGGGCCTCCACCTCTTTTCTGGCCATATATAAAATCTACCTGTGAGCAGTAAGGCTTCTCTGCCAGGTTGTCTCTGGGAGAAAGCCCCGAGGAGGTGGAGTCCTCCTCTCTGCTCCAATCCACCTTACTTGGGCTGCAGCTATGATTGAGTGCTGCTCTTCTGTGGCTTATGGGGTCCCTGGAGTACACCCAACTTTCAGTTAGACCTTTCTCATCACCATCAGTCCTGGGGCTAGAAAAAAGACTCTCCTGCCTTTCTGCTGCCTGCTCCTCAGGACCTTGCTCCCCCCTGTGATGAAGGAAGAATGAGTCTTCGCTATTCTCCAGGGTGTTCCTCTGCTTTGTGATCCTTTGACTGGAGACATGTGAAAAAGAATCTTCACTGAAATCACTGTCATCAAGATCCTCAACTTGGGCTCCATCATGGCTTTCACAATAAGAGTGGAACAGAGGGGGAGTCTCATTCTGGAGCTGACCCTCTGGGGGCCTGTACTGGCATAAAAATCTTTCCAGTGGTTGGTAATTTAACTTTTGTTGGAGGAGAGGAGGCTGCTGGAACTGCTGGTGATAAAAGCGCAAATGTTCCTCCCTGTCCTTCTGATGTGGAGGGATGTTTGTCCAAGTTTCAGAGGCAGGCCTGGCAGGCATGCCTCCCTTGTTGTCCTGACCGTACTCTGTTATATGGTGGGTGTTGCCAAAGGAAAGCTCAATTTGTGACACAAGCTGCTTCTGTACTGGCTGTACAGTCTGAACTTTCTTGCACTTGGTGGGCAGCTTACCATGCACTAGGCCTTCTCCTGGGCCTGGAGCTCTACTTCCCCACCCAAGGGCGGTTTTGTTGCCAATTTGATTTTTCTCAGAGCACAATGGTGCTGACTCTTCTGCCTTTTTTTTGGCCAAGTGTCTAGACCTCATCGTTCCTTTGACAGGGCTAGTCTGAACAACCCACTCTTGAGGAAGACTCCCTCTGGAGCTACCCCTTTTACCAGGGACTTTAGGTACAGAAGCAAAAGGGATGTTGGGTGGGTGGCTGGCCAGAGGATGGGCCTTTCCTCTTGTGGAGCCAGATGCCACCGTGAGTGATTGCTGAAGTCCCAGCTTTACTTTCTTGGGAGAACACTTGTCCCCTGGCAGGGCCACAGGGGAGTTCTGAATTCGTTTTGGAGAGGAGTTTTCAGATGTCCGATTTCGACTGGTAGCTGAAGCACACTTAATGCCTTTCTTTAGTTCTTTGACCCTGTAAATAACCATTTTCATGTTAAATGTGTATTCTGGCATGTTCTGCAATTTTCTATAGCTTTCTGGGAAAACAAAAACCAAAGAAAAGTATTGCAAGGATTGGAGTTTTTTTTTTTTTTTCTGGCGAGAGTAAGAGGAAAAAGGGACATTCTATTTCAGCATGAGATACCCCTCTGCACCTGAATAAAAAAGAGCAGTGTCTTCTCTGAGGATATAAGTATGCAACCAACATGCCATGATCAGAAGAGTTTTGGAAATCACCACAGTCCCATGCAAGGGACAGGCCAGAGAAACCAGTCTTAGATTGTACTGTTTGTGCAGGGCCCACACTGTGCTTCCTGAAGATGGGCCAACTCAGGAGTTCACGTCTACCACTTACCTGCAATTCTATAATCAGAGCCCTCTTTTTCTGCAAACCACCCCCTTTCAGGCTTCTCTGGGAAAATGAATTCCCTCAAACCTACTGGGCCCTTCAGGATGCAAAACCTGCAGAAATGAGCAGGCTTGTACTAATTCCATTAAGGAAAAATGACTTGTCTATTTCCAAGATTTCTAAACCTTAGCATTGCTGACATTTTGCACCAGATAGTTCTTTATTGTAGGGGCTGTTTCATGTACTGTAGGATGTTTAGCAGCATACTTGGCCTCAACCCACCAGATGTCAGTAGCACTTCTCCCCAGTCATGACAATAAAAAGTGTCTCATCCACTGTAAGAGACATGTGACCACAGGGTAAGAGGGGCGGGACCCTGGGAGATACCAAAGTCACCCCAGAAAGGGGCCTGACCAGGCAGGCAGAGGTGCTAGCTCTGCTACTAACTCCAGATGAGCTTTTGGAAAGTTTCTGCTCTTCTCTGGGCTGTAGTTTATCCTCCCATAACATGTCTTGGGTTGGTCCCTTCTGGACCCACATACAATTTGGGCTGAGACCAGCAGGAAGAAAACTTCATTGAGCCTCCCACCATACATGAATATTTCATTTTCCACTAGCCATTTAAAAGCCACCGATGGAGTCAACTCCTGAAAAAGGGAATGTGTCATCTTCCTCTTGTCATACTTGCAAAATGACAGGGTCTACCAGGTCAAATTCTTCAAATGACCAGTTGCTTCAAGAATTGCATTGTAGAGCTCAATGTCAGATCCCTGTGTGTGTATGAGAAAGACACGCAAGCATGTGCTTGCATGCATGCGTGCGCACCCGCGCACCCACCCACACACACAACCTGCCATCTGGGAGCCGACTTACCGGTCAGCATAGCGCAAGGTATTCAGAGTATGTTCAGTGGCCATATGGCTTGGTGAGATATTGGCAATCATGCAGGTTTTGGCATTGCCAATGAACGAGTCCTTCAGGACCTACCCAAAACAGAAAGCAGGTCAATGAATGAAGTCAACTAACAAAGGGCATATTGGCTACTTATTATGTGTAGGATGCTGGGCCATAGTTCCCCTCTGTCTACAAAAAGGCAATTCACAAAAGAAGAAATACAAATGGCCAATAAGCACAGAAAAACTCACCACCTCCCCACTAAGCAAAAAAAAAAAAAAAAAAAAAAGGCAAACAAACCATTAAAAAAAAACTAATTTTTTTTTATTCATAAGATTAAAAAAGACTGATGATACCCTGCCCTGGTGAGGGTCTAGGGAAATAGGCATTCTTCTACACTGCCATGTGTCACGTACCATGAACTAGTACAAGCTTTCCAGAGGGCAGTTTGGCAATATGTATCAAAATGTAAAAAAAGCTGGGCGCAGTGGTGTGTGCTTGTAGTCCCAGCTGCTGGGGAGGATGAGGCAGGAGGATCACTTGAGCCCAGGAGTTCAAGACAAGCCTTGGCCACGTAATGAGACTTTGTCTCCAAAAAAAAAAAAAAAGTAAAATATATGCACACTATTGGTTTGGCAGTCATACTTCTAGGACTTTGTTGTAAGGAGATAATTGCTCAATTGACTAAAAAAACCCTCAAGATATTCATTACAGCATTTTTTATAATAATAAAATTTAGTAACAATCTAGTTACTAATTTATAAACAAGAAACAAACTAATTATAAGTTGAATACAATACAACCATTAAAAATTATTACATCTGTTAGTGTCACTAAAGTTGGTATACAACCCCCCACTGCTGAATTTGACTGGCTAAAAAAATAAAAGAAAAGAAAAGAAAAAGAAAAAAAAAGATTATATCTGTACTTAGGAACATGAAAAGATATCTAAAACTTAAATCTTTGAGTGAAAATGGTATATATGGTTCCATAACTCTATTAGTGGATCTGTGTGTGGATATATGGGCGGAGAGATGACTGGAAGGATGTTCACTAAAATGTAGCAGCAGTAATCACCAGGGGCTGGGATTTAAAGGTACCTTCTACCTTCTTTTTCTTCTTTTTTTTTTATGCAACACTGTCTTGAAGACGTACCTTCTTCTTTGTATTTGTATGTATGGTTGGAATTATTATGCTTTAATTAACTAGGAACACATTTTCAGGGGATGGGGAGCTTGTTTTAAAAAATAATAGTCAGAATCAGGACTAACCACCTATAAGAAGCATTTCCTGGGTCCCTGGTTGAAATCACATTTGAGAATACACAATCTAACCCATAGATCACCAATTGTGACTAGTAAGAAGCTGTGTTTTTATAGGTTCTGCTCCAGCTCCTATGGGGCTACTAGTCTAGCTTCACAGAGCAAAACCCCTCCCATGTGCTAGGCTGGCTTCATTCTGTAGTATATAAAGATCCTATCCTAGACCTCCCCCTACCACATCTATCTTCTACTGTGCACACTACATAGTGCTGAGAGGAACCAGGGCACCCGTAACTGCCTTCATAGCTGTTTATACCTAGGTAGACCCCTCCCCATGCCACCCTTCTGCAGCCACTGTGAATGCTGACTTAACATCTATTGGTGTTTTCTGTTAATAAAGAGGCACACCTTCATGACAGAGAAACAGAAAAAAAAGTTACCTATTTGTCCCACCACACAGAATAATCACAGTTAACATTTGTGTGATTTTTCTATGTGGCGTTTTTTCTCTTATCAATACATTTTTTAAAACTATAAAAACAGGCCAGACATGGTGGCTCACACTTGTAATCCCAGAACTTTGGGAGGCCAAAGTGGGAGGATCACTTGAGGCTGGGAGATTGAGACCAGCCTGGGCAATGGAGTGAGACCTCGTCTCACCAAAAAATAGAAAAATTAGCCTGGTGTGGTGGTACACGCCTGTTGTCCTAGCTACTCAGGAGGCTGAGGTGGAAGGATGGCTTGAGCCCAGGAGATCAAGGTTGCATTGAGCTATGATCAGTCACTGTACTCTAGCCTGGGCAACAGTATGAGACTGTGTCTATTAAAAAGAAAAAAACCAAAACAACAACAACAAAAAAACAATAGGTGGTCACACCTTACGTGCTCTTTTAAAAATGGGAAAAGTTGCAGTTCCACCTTTATGTTCATTGTTACTCTCCAAATACAGCCAATGCTAACTGTTTCTTCAGTATCTTTTTAAACGTTTTTCTCTGTGGGGCTACATACATAATAGAAAAAACACTTTAGAACCACACAAGCAATTACATTGTTCTACAGCTTGCATCACAACGGATCTCGGTCATCTCTCCTATCAGTCCGTGTAGAAAATCTATCTCCTTCCTTTTAACTGCCTGTAGCCAATTTTTTTTTTTTTTTTTTTTGGTGTTGAAACACTAGTCTAAAGCTTAGAGCCAAGAAAGTACCAAGTACAGCTACATCACCCTCTTCAAAGGCTCAGAGACTCCACTGAATCAACAAGATTTCCTTACACTGGAAACAAACAAAAATGGTGACCAGCCCATGGGACTCCAGCTGCCCTGTACTACAGATATCTCTGCCTGAGTCTCTGCCTCTCTAAAGTCCTAGCACAGGTTGAATATCCCTTATCTGAAGTGCTTGGGAACACAAGTAGTTCAGATTTCAGATTATTTTGGATTCTGGAATATTTGCGTTTTACTTCCCATCGCGCATCCCTGATCCAAAAATCCAAAATCCGAAATGCTCTAATAAGCATTTCCTTTGAGTATCATATTGGCACTCAAAAAGTTTTGGATTTTGGAGCATTTCAGATTTCGGATTTTTGAATTAGGGATACTCAACTTGTAGACTGAGAGCTCCTAGAAGGAATGTGAGTCCTCCCCTTCTCTTTTCCCCACTATATCTAGCATCATGCCTTGCTGACAGTGGATGCTCTACTAAATGAATAAATGAATTAAAGAAGGAACAAATGAATGAACCAGAACAAACTCAAGGCTCACATTTAATTTTACCTGAGTTAATTTGCTTTGCCTGAAGGGAGTATGGGTGTGTTCCTGATCCAGTGCTCGGATACATTCCTTCAGCTAAAAAGTGGGAGAGTAAGCACATCAAATATTACATGCAAAGAGAGAATAACAGATCAGATGTCACATCCATGGTAAGCTTATTTTTCTTAAATAAACCACACTCAAGTAATCCTCCAAAAGGAAGTAAAAATGCCATGTAGTTTCCTGTTCAACAAGAAAAACTAGGATAGACTGGGAAATACCATCCTGTGCTGTGTAGCTAAGGGCCTCCCAACTTAGAGGCTGGGATCCTAGGATTAGCCCTGAGTTGATAGCAGGGGACAGACAAACCCAGGGACCTACTCTCAGGTCTCAGCATCCAAGTTTATGTGGTGATAGTTCTGCTTGTTAGCTCCCTTTGTCTCCTCACACTCTTCCCAACTATTAATGCACTTAAGTAGAGAAAATATCTATACCCACTTCCCCCTCTTCCTGCTCACACATGCACACCTATAGGTGTAGATTCAAAAAGATTCAGATATAAGTTATCTGAATGGGGGTAGGAGAAATTCTAGAGTCAGAACTGGGATGGAACTGGGAAATCAACTAGGTCTACTCCTTCATTTTAAAAAAGCAGGGTCTGTGGCCCAAAGGAAAAGGAATGTTACTTGCTCCTGGGCATAGCTCCTCAATAGAGGTGCTTATTGGACATCACTAGGGACAGCAAGTACCTGGATATGTGGACCTCCAGGGGCAACACACCCATCAGAAACAGCAGTGGGGGTGAGGGGAGCAAGATGAGGGAGGAGAAATGTTCTATTTCTCAGTCATGCATCTAGGCTAAAACCAGTAAATGAAAAGGAAAGGAAGGAAGGAGATGGAAGCAATCCCTTGGAAGTGCCAGTGCTTCCAGTCCACCAAGAACTGGTAATTAGCCTTGAGAGTTTGCTATGGCTGTTCTTAGAAGCAGCCATAGAGGCCCACAACTGCCTTCCCCATCCAAATCCAAGAAGCTGCAGGGTATAAAGAGGTATAAGGAAATTACTACCTTTATTAAAAATCAATCCAATATCCCCTAACTTTAACACAGAGAAGATTCTCCAGAAGGAGAACCCTGCCCCTGAGTTATACCTGCTCCTCACATACTCAAATCCAAGTGTGGCCACCAATCCCTATGAGCCCTTAGATCCTTTTAGCCCTGCTGAATCAGAATAGAATGGTCAACAGACTTTACTATACATTAAAGGAGAGCCAAGGGAAATACCCAGGAAAGAAACAAGGGGCACATTTTCACATCTCACAAAGTATAACATTTGATCCTATCCTAGTAATAGAAGGCTTGTTCCTCCCAGGCCTCTTCTACATGCTACAACCCATATGACATAGACACAGTCAAGCCCCAAAGGGTTGTATGACTTCATAGGTACTTCTTCCCAGGTTTTGTAGTTGATTCCTGGACCATAGTATAAAATACCAGAATCACAGGTTTCTGGTTAGATGCTATGGACCCTTGGCCAATTCACTTAACCCACTTGCACCTAAGAATCCTAAAGTGGGGATAACAGAACTTGTTTAACTTTTCTCAGAGTTGTTGGGAAAACTAAACTGACTGGCTTATAGCAAAGGCTAAAAATATATTGGTTGCTATAAGGGCCCTTTGGAGAAATGGTTGATGGCAGGGAAAGTACAAGATGAGCATGGAACATCTTGCAGTGCCAAGTGCTCAAAAAGTGATGGGGGCAGGTCAAAGGGAAATGGGAGCCAATTTGAAAGAGTTCCCAATGGTCAGATCTGGTACAATTTGAGCAACACTTATAATCCAATGAATAAAAGAAATATTCACTGACTAATCTATTAAATAATAATTTAATAAATAAGTAGGGGAGAAAGGGCAGCTCTTCCTCACAGCAGAATTCCAACTAATTAATGAAGAAAGAATGATGGGAATAGAAAATCCCATCAGACAAACACCACAGTAATAACTGCTGCAGATAAGCGTCAACAGATGTCAAAATTAGGTAGCAAAAGTGTGATGTAAAACAGGATATTAGCATAGTTTCAAAGTATCTCCCCACAAGATACTTAATAATTACAAAGGGGAAAACAGTAGCTTTATAGTGGAGAAGGCTGGGACACATCACCTTAACTGGTTATGGTTAACATCACCAGTAATAAGACTACTGACATCATGCACTGTTATGGGCTGAATGTTTGCATCACCCCAAATTCATACATTGAAACTCTAATCCCCAATGTGATGGTATTAGGGGTGGGGCCTTTGGGAGGTGATTAGTTCTTGAGGGTGAAATCCTTATGAATGAGATTAGTGCCCTTATGAGAAAGACCCAGAGAGCTCTCTCACCCCTTTCTACCATGTGAGGACATTGAGAAGACAGCTGTCTATGAACTAGGAACTGGGCTCTCACCAGACACTGAATCTGCTGGTCCCTTGATCTTGGACTCCCCAGTCTCCAGTACTATAAGAAATAAATGTTTGTTGTTTAAGCCACTCAGTCTATGGTATTTTTGTTATAGCAGCCCCAATGGACTAGGACATGTACCAGTTGGTGTGACACACTGATAAGGGCACAACAACTTCCATAGTATTCTTCCTAAAAATTTATAACTGCAATCTAATCATTAAAAAACATCAGATAAATACAAATTCAGAAACATTCTGCAAAATAGCCAGTCAGTATTCTTCAAAGGTATCAAGTTCATGAATGGTAAAAACTGAGAAGAGTATGGAGACATGACAACTAAATGTAATATAGAATCCTGGACCCAAAAAAGGACAGTAGTGGGACTATTTGTGAAAGTCAAATAAGGTCTGTAGATTAATTAATAGTATTATACCAGTGTACTATGGGCATGTAAGATGTTACCACTAGGGGAAGCTGAGTGAAGGATATACAGGAATGCTATGTATGATTTTTGCAATTTTTTTGGCAAATCTGAAATTATACCAAAATTAAAAAAAAAAAAAAAGTTCCTGGTTCTCTCTCTCACCTCTCTCATGCTCCCAATTTATCTCTTATGAGGCCTAGGAAGAATGTACCTAGGTGGTCCTTTCTGATCTAAGGGACCTAAATAATGAAGAGGGGCACAAGGCAGCACTATGTAGCTGTAAGAAGGAATGAGGACGATCTCTACATACAACTATGGAGTGATCTCCAGGATACTGTTAAGTTAAAAAAGCAAAGTGCAGGCCAGGCTCATGCCTGTAATCCAAGCACTCTGGGAGGCTGAGGCAGGAGGATTGCTTGAGGCTAGGAGTTTGAGGCCAGCCTGAGCAAGAGCGAGACTCCATCTCTACAAAAAATAGATGATGCCACTGTACTTTAGCCCAGGCGACAGAACAAGATTCTGTCTCAAAAAAAAAAAAAAAAAAAGCAAAGTGCAGAACTGTGTTTAGAGTATGTTAGCTTTGTTTCTGAGAAAAGGGGTGAATGCAAACATATATAGGTAAAAAATGGTTATACAAGGTGAGGGAGGTAACAGGGTTGAGGGAACAGGGATGGAAACCAGAATTCTCTAAATGTGGCTTATTTTACAATTTTTACTTTAAAACCATGTAAATGTTTTAAATAATTATAAAACAAAATTAAATCAAAATAAAGAAAGCACTTCTTAAAACCCAAACTGAAATCAAACAAATGAACCTATCACTATGAAATTGGTAAGGTTAAACACACAGAGAAGAATTATTCCAAGTGATTTTGCAACACAATATTATGACTGTACATTCCTAGTAGGATACAACCTAATGGTAAAAGGAAAACTACAAAAAAACCCCAAAACTAAAACTGAATTAATTAATCATATTATAAATAATATTAGCATTATTTAAAAATACATATATATTGAGGTAGAGCAAATAAATTATATTAATGTAAGGAACTAAGATTTCTTTTTTTTTTCTTTCTGTTTTTTTCCTCTGTGCGTGCCAGGAACTAAGATTTCTAGCATAAGAGAAAAGGGAGACAAATATAAATTTTAAAAAGTTAAATAAAAATCCTGCAATCTTAAATTAATTTATTACTATGAATCCCTCATATTTTTCTCTTTCAAAACAAAAAATAAAACCTTATTTCCTGGCTCTGTCCATTGAAAAGGCCTAGAAGCAAGGACTAACCCAGTAGTCCTTGTAGTAAGCACCCCTAGCATATAGACTGACGTCTCTAAATATAATTTCCCTCTAAAAGAAACCAAGGCTCATTAAAGAAATGGCTCATTCAAGGTCTGGGAAGGAAATGTACAAGAAGAGCCTAGAATATCTTGTCACACCAGAAAGCCAGGAAGCTATCAAGGACTAGCAATGTTGGGTCAAAAAGACACAGGAATATTCTTGCAAAGGCTCCCATTGGCCAAAGATGTGCAATTTAAGCAGCAAAAAGAATAATGATTACAATGGGTTTATAATAATACAAAAAATGAAGTAAACAACAACAACAAATTCATGGGTTATGTTTTGGTAACAAGGACACCAACTCATTCTGAAAATTGGTGAATAAAGTTAGAGAATCAAGCATTTTTCTCACAAACTATATTGAAGGATAATCAGATAGTTGAGGGAAAGTTCTTCTTTCCAGCTAATACATACAGAAGGAATATTATAATTACAATATGAACATTTTGGAACCCCTAATGAAACAATAGATATAGATGAAATTCATCAATGGATACTAAAATTATTAGGTTAAAAATGCTGATGGGAAACTTTATAATGGAGGAATTAGGCTGACAATACTTGAATCTTTTTTCAATCTTAAAATCACAAAAAGAGAGATCTAGACATTCTATACCTCCTGATGTATTGCTACAGGAAGTCTAAGAACTACCTATGAATTATTTTTGCCAAAAAAAAGAACCTAAATCTGATCAAGGCTCTAGTTCAGTGCTGTCCCAATAGAAATGTGTGAGCCACATATGTAAACCATATATGTAATTTTAAATTTCTAATAGCTACATGAAAAAAAAAGGTGAAATTAACATTAATTATTTTATTTAACTCAATATACCCAAAATATTATTTCAGCATGTAATAAATACGAAAAAATATTAATGAGATATTTTACATGCTTTTTTTGGTAATAAGTCTTCAAAATCCAGTGTGTATTTTATACTTAGGGCATATCTCAATTCAGATCAGCCACAATTTAAGGGCTCAACAGCCACACATGGTTAGTGGCTACCATACTGAACACCACAGATGTAGATCTTAACCACTTTATAGGAAATATAAAGGATAGAGTAACATGTTAAACGTCAACATGGGGGTGCAGTCAGCCAAGTCCAGAATGTGGGAAATCTTATGACAAGTGACCCAGTTTTCCTCAACAAATACATTGATACAGAAGAAAATAAAAAAGGGAGTAAGAACTGACATAGGATCTTGTTTGCATCTTGATTTGAACAAGTTAACTGTAAAAAGACATTTATAGGACAATTGGAGAAATTGTAATACTTCCTGGATAATAGATAATAATTATTTCTTTAAGTATGATAATGGTATTATGCTTACGTTAAAAAATAAGAGTCCTTATCTCTTTGAGATATATAATGAAAATACTTATGGAAGAGATGACATGATGACTAGAATTTTCTTTAAAATAATCCAACCAGGGGAAGGAAGGAGTTGGTTAGATTTTTCATATGTCACTGTTGAATCTGGGTGACAGGTATATAGCAGATTATTATACTATTTGTTCTACTTTTGTATGTTTGAAAAATTAATACAATTTTAAAACTTGGAGAGAGGGAGAAAGCTTACTTTCTGCCTACTGTAATTGCTGAGAGCTTACCATTCAGCAACTGTAGAAATCACCTGTTCCTAACTGGCGAGGACTGACCAGAGGAAAAGGCTGCAGGGAAAGAAGAGAAGAGTTGCCCAGAATTGCTGATTGGACAGCCTCTATATCCAATCCTGGAATTCCATTGCTAGATAACAGTATGCCTGTTGCTCTGCTGATTCCACCCCACGCTCACCCACTTTGGCTGCATGTAAAGGGCAAAATCTCTCAAGAAGGATTTTTAGATTAAAGATTTTGAACAACTTACAGCCAGAAGACTCTGGTTTATTTCTGCGCCTTCCATCTTTGTCTGTCTGTCTGAGTCCCTGGCATCTGCTGCTCTTTCACTGCCAGCCAAGTCAATAAAAGAGATCCTAGAGAAAAGACACAGTGGGAATGACTTTTTTGAGGCTTTATTTATTTTTACATCAGTCAGTATTTTGTGACCCCAGGAAGAAACTAACATTGGCCCATCCTCAGGAAAGAAAAGATATTAATGTTGGCTTTCCAAAACTATCATAAGCTTTTGATTTGTCAGCTGCTCCTGGCACTGTTCACTCAGACACTCTCATTAGTTTTAAGCACTTGTGAGAAAGTATGACTGAAATTAATAAGGGAAGGGTCATTTCCCAAAATGCTAAATGACCACAATGCAAATCACTTAGGTAACCACTTAGATAATTAAATGGAAACTTTTGTGGGCTGCTTTCCAGCAAAAAAAAAAAAAAAAAAGAAAGAAAGAAAGAAAGGAAGAAAGAAAGAAAGAAAAAACAAAAAAAGAAAAGAAAGAATAAAAGACTCATTACTCAGAAGTGAGATAGGCTCATCCATCAGTGTGGCAGAGTTTGCTAAGATAGCACGACAGAAGCAATGAATGTATCCTATTGTCTCATGGCTTCTTTCAAGAAGAATGGATTAATCCCACCCCACCCCCTACCCTTTTTTTGGCCTGTAACCTCTTTGAGATGGCTTCCCTGCTGTTTCTCTGCTGAAACTATATTTCACATTAGAAGCAATCAATGTCCCTTTTAATAACTTAGGGTTGACCAACAATAGGTCATTACTTCATGGTTAATCAACCGATGGCACTTTAGTACAGTGATTTATTTCAGGGCTAACAACTCTACTCTGTATTGCTGAAATGAAGAACTCCATGGTGGCAGGGTGTCCTGTTGTTGATAACACATATTTCAAAGTCACAATAAGGAAAGGCAGACAATGCAATTCCCTGCATATTTCCAGCTCACCTGCCAAATGTCCTCTTGGCTGAATCTTTGATCTGAATTTGGATGATAGCATGGGAGCGGGAGGAGTCTGCATTAACTCCAGTGGCCCCAGTGCTGCGCTCCTTGCTGCCCTTTAAGATTACCTGAAAATAAAATCCACAAGATGACTTCCCCAAGGAGAAAACAAAGTCCTCTGGCTCCTAAGAGTTGGCTAAGAGCAGTAGAGACCAGACATAATTTTGTCAGTGCACTGCAGTTTTTTCTGTCCAGGTGGAAAACTGCCCAAGCACTAAATCATACAGAGTAAGTGCCCAATGGCAATGAAAACAACGTGGAATACTAATCTTGTGGGAGAACATTCAATAGCTCAAGAGCTAATTTACTTCTTGATCTCATATACTCTTTTTAGTGTCTTTTTAGTGTTTTTAGCCTAACTAAAATCCCTAGGGCATAACTTGGCTCCAAAGCAAGGTCTCATAATACCCATCTGCCTTAGTAACTGAGGCAAAGGACAGAAATGTGCATCACGGAATGACTAATCACATATACCTGTTCTACCAGGATGCAGTCATAAAGGAGGCCAGGCCTGATGTGTAGGAACATGGAAGTGATAAGCTATTGTGATTACCATGAGCCCATGATTTCCCTTGAGACCAATCCTCCCCCAGCTTGACTGGGAGTAAAGACTAACTGTGGTCCCTCTGGCCATGGGGGGATCAGGGAAAGGAGGTGAAGCCTCAGGATTGGCCTCTAACCACTGAAAACACAACCATATATGAACATGCTGCCCTGATTTTGGATAGAGGGAGGAGTGTTGATGACTGAGAATCAAAAAGGCAAAGAACTTTAAAAATATTATTTGATAGAATCCTCACAACAGCCTAATGTGAGGTGAATATGATTATTATCCCCAGTTTACAGCTGAGGAATAAACTCAGAGGTTGATTTGCTCATAGGCAAATAGCCGTTGTGTAGCAGAGCCAAATTCCACATTTAGTATGTCTGACTCCAAAGTCCATGTGGTTTCCACTAAGGGTAAGGAAATCCTATCTCATTTTTTCTCAATCTCTCACAATTTTAATTTATATCATATTGTACATAGCCACAGTTTCCAAATTAAGAATCCAAAAGCTGACAGAGCCAAACTTCAACAATAGGACATAAAATATCTTTTTTTTTTTTTTTACTCTTTAATAAATTGGAATAGGACATGAAATACCTTAACAAGTAGGGGCAGGTGCTTTTTAAAAATTTAGCTAACTAAAAATAAGTTCTTCCATGGTATAAACAGTAGAATATTTCTAAATATTACCTGTATGTGAGATTTAAAATCAAATTTTAGAATCATATTTAAAGGCACTCATTTTGTAAAAAGCTTGCTAAAAATTTAAAGAGAGACTACATGACGAATCCTTTTGTAAAGAGAAGAACCTGCTAATTTATAAAGCTAGGTTATCAGCTATGTGGATAGCACATTGCTGCTAATCAGAAATCAAAAGAGTTAGGGCCAGGCTGGATGGCTCACGCCTGTAATCCTAGCACTTTGGGAGGCTGAAGTAGGAGGATTGCTTGAGGCCAGGAGTTTGAGACCAGCTTGGGCAATAGTGAGACCCTGTCTCTACCAAAAAAAAAAAAATTAGCCAGGCATGGTAGCGTGCACCTGTAGTCCCAGCTACTCAGGAGGCTGAGGCAGGAGGATTGCTTGAGCCCAGGAGTTTGAAGTTGCAGTGAGCTGTGATGATGCTACTGCACTCTAGCCCAGGCAACAGAGCAAGACCCTGTTTTTAAACAAACAAACAAAAAAGAAATCAGAAGAGTGAGAGTGGTAATCTCAACTCTTACACTAGGTATGGCAAATGCTGAGAAAAAAAGCACTGCTAACTAAGCTCAGATGCTGAGTAGGACACCCAAGGCCAAAGCTATGACTGAGCCATCTAGTTTAAATGCACTTCCTCATCCTGGCCTCTCCCTATTCCTCTCACTTCATGCTTACATAGGTTGGGATGCAATGCTGATGGATCATCTTAGATTTGTATTTTTCTTTTTTTCAAACTTTTCTCTTTTTTTACTTCATTAGAAAAGACACGCTTACTCTGGAAAACATGGAAAATACAGGAAATGTATAAAGAAGAAAATATACATTTCCTTTAATCTCAGAGTTAATAAGATTCTGGTACATTTCCTTTTAGGGTTTTAGGTTTCTCATAGCTCTTTTGCTTTTTTTTTTTTTCCCCTGTCTTTTATAAACCCCATGAAAAGATAGGGGAGGTCTTAAACCTTTACATTTTTATAAGCAATATGTTTGAGAGATAGGGAAGGAACAAAGAGAAGCTAAGTGATTTATCCAAGGTCACATAGGTAGAATATGGTCAGGCCAGGAATAGAAGCCAGGTACCCTCTTCCACATGTAAGTAACAGTGCTACTTCTGCTGATACCTAGTGAGAGCTGAGAGAGGCCTCAAGGCCATACCTAGCAAGGAACTATGGATACTAACAGGAAGCTCAAAGGATGGCCCTGTGGTTCACCCCTAGGGGAGTCAAGAAAGGTTGGCTTCTGAGATTCTATTATAGAGTTTTGCACTTGGCTTTTCACTGCACCTGTCCACCATAATGTACTGGGTACCTTTGAGTGCATCTAAGAAAACCTAACATATTCAAGTGACCTTTCCTGGCTAAATGCCTTAAAGAGAAGGCGTGAGGAATTTCTGGTCCTTGGTCCGGTTTTTTCAGCTTCAGTAACAGCCTGCTATCACCATGCCTTTCACAAACTGTGGAATAAAGCAGCTGAGCTCTGAGGAGTAAAAATGAGGCAGTTTGTGAATGTCGAAGATCATCAAATTTTTGTAAATGACATACACTGAAGTGTAGTGGTTAAGAGAGTGAAATCCAAAGTCAGACTGTCAGTGTTCACATGCCAGTCCTACCAAATGGTTGTGCAAATTTTTGCAAATCACTTAACCTTTAAGGGCCTCAGTTTCTTATCTATAAAATAGGAATTTCATAGGTTAGTTATGAGGACTAAAAAAGATAATACATGTAAAGCACTTAGTACCATGACTGGCACATGATAAGTTCTTAATAAATATTAATTTTTAAAAGGACACTAAAGAATTAACATCTTTGTGCAAACTTCTAAAATGTAAACTATTAATAGTTCTTTTCATAAATGTAAAACAATCAGTTTTATGAAAAAATACAGCTTTATAGATCAACATGAGATACCATGGGATCCCTAGTATAAGCCAAAAATGGAACCTACCTACCTAACCTTCCTTCCTTCCTTCCTTCCTCCCTCCCTCCCTCCCTCCTTCCCCTCCCTTCCTTCCTTTTTTCTTCCCTCCCTCTTTCTTTCTTTCTTTCTTTGTCTTGCTCTGTTGCCCGGGCTACAGTGCAGTGGTGTCATTATAGCTCACTGTGACCTCAAATTCTTGGGCTCTAGCAATCCTCCCACCTCAGCCTCCTGAGTAGCAAGGACTACAGGTGCACACCACCAAGCCCAGCTAATTTTTCTATTTTTTGAAGAGACAGGGTCTTGCTATGTTGCTCAGGCAGATCTTGAACTCCCAGCCTCGGCCTCCCAAAGTGCTAGGATTACAGGTGTGAGCCACTGCACCCAGCTAAATCTAGATCCTTTACAGAGAACATGTTATACAAATAGTGAAATAGGAAGCTGCTACAATAGGAAGTAAAGACAACTGTTGAATTCTGTGGTGCTGGGAAACATTCAGGGACTTACTAAGTGACATGTGACACTGTGAGCCAGCAATCACAGCAAGAATTTTGTGTATGTTATCTCATTTCCTTCTCTATCATCCAATCCAATCATCTATTATCATCTACATGTTTCAGGCTCAGAAAGATAAAGGATATGCTCAAGGATACATGGTACTGGTACACAGCTCCGTCTGGTTATAAGGCTTTAATCACTCACATTTCCTGCACAAATATCAAAGGGCCGTGAGCACTTCAGTAGTATAGCACTGTGTATAGATAAAGTCTCTATCATCCACATACAATTAAAGCCCATCTAGGAGAAGCTCTTGTGGTGTGGCCCTCTGTTACCAATTACAGCCAAGGCAATGATAAAACATGAAAAAGGTTTATCAGGCCAGGTGCAGTGGCACATGCCTGTAATCCTAGCACTCTGGGAGGCCAAGGTAGGAAGACTGAGCCTACGAGTTCAAGACCAGCCTGGGCAATAGCAAGACCTCATCTGTACAAAATATTAAAAAATTAGCCAGGCGTGGCGGCATGCGCCTGTAGTCCCAGCTACTCAGGAGGATCATTTGAGCCCAGGAGTTCAAGGCCACAGTGAGCTATGATGACATCACTGCACTCCAGCCTGGGCAACAGAGTGAGACCTTGTCTCAAAAAAAAAAAAAAAAAAAAAGCAAAGACAAGAAAAGAAAAAGAAAAAGGTTTATCAGAAGTCCTGGGAATGGATACCTACAATTAAATAAAATGGCTATAGGAAAGACTTAAAAACCTATGAATCTCTAAAACTGAAAAAATGCCCATTAATTGCCTGACAAGTAGCCATGCCTGAGTGAGCCTGAAGGTGATCTGAGAGGGTAATGCCTAAATGTGACACTTGAAGGTGATACTTAAGCAGATACATGGGTGATACCTGAGTAAGTATAAATAGTGATACCTGAGAGAGACTGAAAGTGTGACACCTGAGTTAGCAGGTACTGTTGTTTTGAGTCAATAAATGTTTATGAGGGTAACTTTGTCAGATCTCCGTAATTTATATCAACTTTCTACCTTGATCTCAGCTGGCTTCCAGCTTGTAGAACACCACATGTATTGCAGTCTGAGGGTATCAATGGTGATAATACAATAATATGCTGACTAACAAGAAACTTCTTTCTGCTTTTCTTAGAAACCATACTTTAGGATAGAACACTGCCATAAACTCTTCTAGGATAGAGGGGCTGATATGATACCAGACTGCCCACTAGCACAGTTATGGTCCATAGGCAAGGAAGAAAGACTTCCTCCTAGTGTTTGCTCCTTTCCCATTTAATTGTTCTAATCTCCAGGGACAAAGGAATCCCAAGGACCACACTTCTGGCCAAATGAAGGAATGGCTGGAGGAAGTAAGGGCAAGAGGACTACATGTAATAGGAATGTGAGAAACAATTTCCTTAGGACTCCACAGTGGAGGGAGCTCCGTACAGCTTAAAAATGATCACAGCTTCAGGGAAGCCCCTTTAACATATCCCACACACTTCTGTTCTGTGTCTGTCTTTGCAATCACTAGAAAAGGGCTCTTACGTGACCACCTAAAACAGACACACTCAGGTGCTATCCTCAGGTTTTGGATTCCAGGGCCCAGGAATCTGATAATCACACAAGTATGAGGTCCCAGCCCTTAAGCAAAATTTACCTACTGTATTTGTCCCAGGAAAAAGAAACGTTAGAAAAAGACACATACCAATGGTGTGCCACCATGCCATTTTACACTTTCAAGTCCCAACTCTTAATTTTGAAAAAGCAATAACAAAATTTCAAACAAACCCTGTCATTTGAAGGTTTTTTTTTTCGTTATCTGCAGTTTAAACACAGCCCTTTAAATACCTAATTTTAAGCAAACGATCATAGAATATATTGTCATAAACACATTAATTCATTGAGTGTCTTTTCTGTTACTTTCTTAAGAAAAATTGATTTCTAACTATATACTATAGGTAGTATAGTATAGTGGAAAGGACTTCAGAGTAAGATTAATCTGAGCTGGACTTCTGCTCTGCAGCCATTAGCTATGTGATCCTTGGTTGTCAGTTAATTTTAGCCTCAGTTCTCTCATCTGTAAGATGAAGTTTATAATATTTATCTTATTATGATTTTGTGATGATTAAATGTAATAATATTTGCAAAAACCTCTGGCAAAATGTTTGGTAGATAGTAAGTGTTCGGTAAACATTTGCAATTATTCTTAGAACATAGTGAGAAGGCGGCAAGAAAGATTGAGAACAGAGTCAGCTAGAGAGGCTTTAACTTTGGCACTCATTGCAAGCATTTCTACAATGCCAAACCTGACTGTTTTCCCTAGTCCCTTGGTGGAAGGCTCAGACACTTCTCCCTGGAGGGGTGTACTAAGAAGCTGTACTAAAGGTAAGTCTTGTCAAGTACCCGGACCATCCTTCTAGTCTTCTCTCCTGATTTATTCTAGCCAGGTTTGTTGGATGTACTAGAAGAATGACTATGATGGCTGCACTTCAGAATCTCCTGGGGGAAGTTTTAATATAATACCCATCCTCATATATTGCTGGTGGGAGTATAAAATGGTGCAGTCACTTTGGAAAACAGTGTGGCAGTTCCTCAAAAAAGTATGACCCAGCAATTCCACTCCTAGGCATACATTCAAGAAAACTGAAAACATTTGTCCACACAAAAACCTTTGTACATGAGCTGGGCAAGGTGGCTCATGCCTGTAATCCCAGTAACTTGGGAGGCTGAGGTGGGTGGATTGCTTGAGGCCAGGAGTTCAAGACCAGCCTGAGCAACATAGCAAGACCCTGTCTCTTAAAAAAAAAAAATTAGCTAGGCATGGTGGCACGGGCCTTCAGTCCCACCTACTCGGGAGGCTGAGGCAGGAGGATCATTTGAGCCCAGGAGTTCAAGCGAGGCTGCAGTGAGCTATGATTGCACTACCGAACTTCAGCCTGGGTGACACAGCAAGACCCTGTCTCTAAGAAAAAAAAAAGAGAAAGAAAGTGTTGGCAAGGATGAACAGCAATGGGATTGCTCATATGTTGCTTGTGGGAATGAATGTACACTGCTTTGGAAAACAATTGGCATCATTTAGTGAAGCTGAAAATATCCATGTCCTCTGACCCAATCATTTCACAACTATATACATCCTAGAGAACCCGTGTGCTTTGTATTGAAATACATGTATAAGATAAGGACACTCACAGCAGAATTGTTCAGCATAGCTCCAAAATAGAAACCCCAATTGTCCATTAACAGGAGAATGGATAAACTGTGGTATATTCCTATAATGAAAAAACTGTACAGCAAATAAAAACTATGGTCATATGCAAAAATGTAAACGGAACTCAAAAGTATAATATTGGCCAGGCACAGTGGCTCATGACTGTAATTCCAGCACTTTGGGAGGCCAGGGTGGGAGGATTACTTGCGGCCAGGAGTTTGACACCAACCTGGGCAACACAGTGAGACCCCATCTCTAAAAAAAAAAAAAAAAATTAGCTGAGCATGGTGGTACATGCCTGTAGTCCTAGCTACTCGGGAGGCTGAGGTGGGAGGAATGCTTGAGCCCAGGCTGCAGTGAGCTATGATTGTGCCAATGTACGCCAGCCTGGGCAACAGAGTGAGACCCTGTCTCAAAAAAAAAAAAAAAAAAAAAAAAAAAGCATAATATTGAGCAAAAGAAGCAAGACACAAAAGAGACAAAAGAGGACATACAGTGTGGTTCTATTCAAAGTTCAAAAACAGGTGAAAAGTAAGTTATATGGTTTAGGGATGAATATATAGGTGGTAAAACTATAACAAAGAACAAGAAAGTGATTAGCATAAAAGTCAGGATAACGGGGGTTATGATTGGAAAGTCACACAGGGGTTTTGTGGAGTGTTACAATGTTCTATTTCTTGATCTGAGTAGTTGATTGCAAGGGTGCTTGATTCTTTTACTGTGCACATTTAGGTTTTATGCATTTTTTTAGATAGTACTCTTTTTCACAATAAAAAAGGTTCAACTATTTTATTAAGTAAAGAAGAAAACGCTCTGAATAATCTAATGTAAAGCCAGAGTCCAGCACCACTGCATCAAAGGAAGGTTCACCAGAAATATATTTGTATACATGTTAATAAATGCTAGTAACAGGGGAAAAAATCTAAATATTCTAAAAATTGTTGGCAGTGAATATCTCAGTGGGAAGTATGAGGGAGGGGAATTGTATATAGTAAGTTAGAGGGGCCTTATTTTCTATCTTCTTATATATTTCTGTAATGTTTACATTTAATAATAAGAAAGTATTGCTTTTGTTATAATAACTTTTAATAAAAGAAGCAGATTTTAAAATTCCTTTGGAAGGATACACAGAAAACTAATAAACTTAGTTGCCTCAGGAAAGGGGAATGGAAGGCGGTATTTTCACTGTAGCTTTTGAATTTTGAACCCATGTGATAGCATTACTTATTAAAAAGTTTATTTAAAATAAGAATATTTGTCTCCAGCAGCTTTTCCCAGAGTCCACTGCCATAGAGAAACACATTAGCAGCCTTTGAAACTAGCCCAAGAGTATCCTTACATGCACTAGGTTCTTCCAAATGTCCTACCTCTCACCATGGTATTGGTACATCAACCCTGTAGAGAAATAAGCTATCCTCTCAGAAGAGGCTTCACATTTGTGAAGTGGTATGCTTGTCATTGCCCTTTACCTAAATCTGAGTCCATTATACTTGCTAGGGAGCAAAATGAATTCTTTCCCTGTACTTAGACTTAGTAGGGTAATAAAGAAGGAAGAATTACCTCTAAGAGGAGTTCCACACCATCCACCTGAAGTTCTCGCAGTCCTACTATCTGTACCACGTGCTTGCTATCTTCTCTTGCGAAGAGCCTGCAGATGCAAGAATGTGGTTGGTATGGCAGTGCTGCTGTAACAAACTTTGTTCTTCCTTCCCCAGAAACCATTCTAGCACTCCCCCATTAAGTAGCAGTTTTGCCGTTTGAGTGGGATGGATGTTCATCATCTCCCCAACCTCAACCTCCTGACCTCAGCCCCAGGATTCAGGGGTGGTCCTTGATTGTTGTAAGCAAATCAGCAGATTTGGCTACAATTAAAAGAATGAGCACATAACCCAGACCTATGACAATCAGTAAATGGTGCGTTCCTGGCTACAGTGATTGGTTCAGGGGTAGACATGGGATCTCTGCTGGTCCAATCAAAATAAAGTCTTGGTCTCTGGTTGTTAGGTGCTTGGTGGTGAGGTGCTCTCCCTTTCTTTCTGGAAGTGAAAGCATGTGTCCCTGGGAGCAGTGGTAGGTATTTTGTATCTACAAAGAGAGCTAGTTTCAGGATGAAGCCAACACCACAGAAGGTAAAACAGAGAGATGCAAAGAAACTGGGTTCTTATTACATCCCTGAGCTGCTGGAGTAAATCAACCCTGAAGCTTGACTGTCCTCTAGGCTTTCCAGTTTGAGTCAATGATTTCCCCAAATGATTAAGACAGTATAAATGGGGTTTTCTTTTATTTGCAACATAAAGTGAATGCCTCAGGCCTGCATGTAAGGTAATAAATGGTTATGGTCTACCATCATCATTAAACCAGATCTACTGAGGGGCATGTGTTGAATCTATCAAACACTCTAATATTACTTTTTCCCCTTAATAAGATACTAATTAAGGTTAAGACTGGAATTCTACTTCATAGCCAAAAAAAAAAAAAAAGATTTACTCAAAAAATTTCTTTTCTCAGTCTGTTCTTCATCCCCAAATTTCCAAACTTCTTTTTACAGAAGAATTGGAGGAAAACAGCCTTACCCATGCCCATGATCTCTTAGAAAACAACTCTATTGGAACAGTTAGGTTTCTGGAATAAAAGAAGGATCTAGCTGCTGGGCACAGTGGTGTGCACCCCTAGTTTCAGCCACCGGGGAAGCCGAGGTGGGAGGACTGCTTGAGCTCAGAAGTTCGAGGCTATAGTACACCATGATCACAACTGTGAATAGCCACTGCACTCCAGCCTGGGCAACATCGTGAGACCCTGTCTCTCAAAAAAATTAAAAAAAATGAAGGATCTAGCTTTCAGAGCTCTGGTGTCACTCTTGAACATACTTCTCAGTCCCCATTCCCTGAGCTGAGGGAAGGTTCCTCATGGACAGCCCAAAAAGTACTGCTAGATTTTTAAATCCTGCAAGTAAGAATATTTCTATCACTTTTTATGTGAGGGTATAAAAACAATTTATCCTCTATTTTTAGGAATTAATTTGAAGATCCTTAAGCTTTGTTTTCCAGTTTAAGAGGCAGACTGAGCATATATACTTCTGTCCACCCTTGTCACAGCCCACTATTATTACAGAAAATATATCTTATTATAAAAACGACAGGATAAAGCATAACAACATAAACAGGAAAGGCAGCCATCACTGGACCAGAACATTTCAGAAGTCCCAGAAAGGAAGGAAAAAAAGAGATCCTATTGGCTAATTAACCAGAGATTTAAAAAAAAAACAAAAAACAAACACCCACAGCCCAAGGCACTTGCAGAGTGTGAGTCTTCCCTAGTGACCCTCAGAGAAGTGTCAAACCCACCAGTTAGTATATACTCATCCCTCTGGCTACAATTAAAGAATAAACATACACGGGGCAGTAATCTGGGTACTTCATTGAAAAATTGCATTCAAAAAGAACTGGATATCTTAACTGTCCCGTCACCCAAATAAACAAATAAAACACATGCACATAGCATAACAGTGGCTTTTATTCATATGCCAATTAGAGACAGGGTCTCGCTCTGTCATCCAGGCTATAGTGCAGTGGCATGATCATAGCTCATTGCAGCCTTGAACTCCTGGGCACAAGTGATCTCTTGCTTTAGCCTCCTGAGTAGCTGGGACTACAGGTGTGAGCCACCACACCTGGCCTGTTGTTTAAAGGAAACGGACGTTCTGATGTGTGGTGGCACATACCTGTAGTCCCAGCTACTTGGGAGGCTGAAGTAGGAAGATCACTTGAACCCAGGAGTTCGAGTCCAGCCTGGGCAACACAGGGAGAGCCCCATCTCTAAAAAATAAACAGTTTTTTAAAAAATAATGAAACAAATAAACAAAGGTGGAAGAAGTGGGTATTCTTTTTTAAAATATCTTGTTATATTAAAAAAATATATTTCCAGGGCCCACCTGGCTCTGCTCCTGCACAGCAAGGGTTAACCTTCAATCTGTGATATCAAAGATCATACAGTGAGGGTGGTAAGGAGAGTCAGAAATCTTTGGGGTGCAGTGGCTAGAAAACAGGACAACACAATGTGTAACTAGGGCTGTCCAAAACATGCAGAAGAGTGGAGGGGAGGGTTCTGTCAGAGGCAGAGAAGTAAGCACTATACCTGGGGGTTGTCTCACTCCTGTCCCCAATTCCTGATCATCTGGAGTGATCTAACCTTTCAGACACCCCCTGTGAGGTCCCAATATCGACGTCTATCCTTTTCTCAGTCTCAGCCTGTTCAGCTCACCAACAAAGTTTTGGGGTCCCCTCTAATAGGGAACAGCTCCAGTTGCTTAGGACTCTGAGGTCAACCCCTTTACATCACAGACCCTTTCCCAAATAAAAAGCACGACGAGAGCTGGAAGGAGGATATACTGGGGGCAAGCCAGTTTTGGGATCTCCCTTTTGTCCCTGACCAGGTAGCAAATGTGGTGCTGTGCTCCACACTCACTGGTGGAGATCTTGAAGAGGTAGGCAGTGCAGAGCAGCAATTCCTGGATGTCTCTGTTTGTTACCACCTGGAGGATGGTGAAGTTCTCAAGGATGCTGTTCATCATGTATCTCTTGGGCAGCTGCCACAACTTGTGCAAGAAATTCACTAGGTACTCGCACATAGGGTGAGCACAGAGGTAGTACGTGAATCTTTTATCCTCCAGCTGGGCCCACTCTGTCTCCACCTTCTTCACCACCTGCTTGCCAAAGAAGCGGACCTTAGAAGAACAGGTGAGGGTCATGTGCTCCAGGCTGTTGTACTGGCTGCTTACTCCATAGAAGTCACTACTGCTGTTGCTGCCGCCGGCCCCCCACCTCCTCACCACTTGGGCCCCAGTTTAGGTCTACCAGAACTTGACCTGGAAAAAGGCATAGCAAGGGGCCCACAATCACACAGCTCTTGCAGACCACCCCTTTTCTCAGGGAATTTGTTGTAGATCTGCCAGACGTCTACACCCTCGACAGGGGCGCTCTGGAGCTGGAGCAGTGCTGGCTGGTATACAAACAGGTGCCTCTGGTAAGAGTCAGTTGTATTCAGCAGTTCCACAAAGGCTGAGAACTCCAACAGCTGCAATGGGGTAGTGCCCAGGGCCTGAGCCTGCCAGGCTAGGGGCGACAGGGCAGGTGGAGGCAGGAATGAGAGTGCTTGGATGGGGCTCAGACCCCTGGAGGTCAGTAGATGGGAGAGTCGGTGACCAGAATAATGGTGTCTGTGAGAATGGTTTCACATCTGGACCATTCCATGGGGGCCCCTAGCCCTCGGACCAAAACTGGAAAAGCTCAGAGGCCTGAGGACTGGTGGGACCAGCCATTGTCTGGAAAGTCATCTCCTTGGGGACTTGGTCCTTTAGCTTGGACTGGATTTCCCTTGATTTTCTTTGGGCTAAAACCTGGATGTGACTAGAAACCTGTTTGCAAGTTCGGGTCTTCCCTGTTCTCAACTTGATATAGTGGGCAACCAGTTCATTCCAACCATACATCTTGCCTTCATTGGACAAGATGATTGTCCAGTGACTGCAGGGCAGGTAGATGGCCAGGGCCTCCTGGAAGTTCTGCTCAATGTCTGGGCTCCAGATGCCCTCTGCATCTGGGCCCCCCATCTTCCCTTTCTCCCTCACTGCCACCAGTGCCCTCCTTACTGCCTGTCTAGCCACTACTATCATCTTGGGGACCCCAACCCTGGGTTCCCCCATGTGGGGAGCCTGTGGGTATTCTGACTGGAAAGGGCTCTTAATGAAGGTAGAAAGGGCTTCCTAATGAGAAGCTGTGATTGAACTAACTTAAGGCTTCAACATCAACGCAGAGAGTGTTAAAAAAAAAAAAAAAGGAAACTCTTCCCCCAAGTATCCCCAGAGCAGCACCCTCCTTTATTTGACAGTTGTTGTGTCAGTAATGAACCCTGAACACTTGCGCATTCTCTCAATTGTGGCATACCCGAAGGCCCACTTTTTGATGAACTAGTCCACAGGAGAGTGGCCTGACTAAACCCACTCACTGGTTTCTCCAGTTATGCTACTCAATACCCTAGTGCCCCTCTATGATGGGGCCCTACCCTATCATGGTCTCTCTATGGAACTGGAGCTGCTCCTCCCCACCCCATTCTATTACTTGCCCAGAGCACGTGGAACCTGTACATCCTTTTGGACACCTCCATAAAGGCTTGGATACCTTTGCTGGGGGGATAGTCTCAAGCTAATTAAGTTTTCCCAGCTTTCCACCATGCTCAGCTTCAACTCACCACTCCCCATGTCTCAGGTTTGGTGAATTCTTTTTTTTTTTTTTTTCAGACAAGGTCTTGCTCTGTTGCCCAAGCTAGAGTGCAGTGGCTTCATCATAGCTCACTGCAACCTCTGACTCCTGGGCTCAAGCAATCCTCCTGCCTCAGCCTCCCATGGTCTGGTAAATTCTGTTATGACAACTTTTAATCCTTCCACCTCCCCTACTCCCTCTCACCTCCTTATTCTCCCAGTAAGTCTATCCCTTCATAACTTAGTTGCCTCCCACTCAGCATAAGTCATCTCTTTCAACCTAAACAAAACTTTATGCCAGAAAAATATAATGGAGGTTTAAAAGCAGAGTTACTGAATACATTTCTAAATTACTATATTATGTTGTAAGGGTAATAGTTTAAGCCTTATAAGAGTGGAAAAGTCTAATGAGAAGAAAAAAGATTTTATTTTCTTTTTACTGATTTCAGAAAACTATCATTGAGTTTACCCTAAGATTATTGAGAGGAAAAACAAGAGAAAGTGGGAAACATAGTTCTTCCAGTGTAATAATAGGTCAAAAGAATAGGAAGGGATTTAAGTACATGTTGATTTCCTGACTTCCTGAAATTATGACTTTATTCATAGACCAAAATAAAAGAGAAAGTCTTTTGATAGACATTAGGATATTGATCACTTAAAAAAATATTAATGGAAGGCTAATTTACATTTTTCTGTAGCTGAATTGACAGTTTAAAAAATATGTATCTAATGTAGGAGACTCTCATTTCACAAAAGTGCACTAATATACACTTCTTGTTAAAGCCCATGATGGAGTGATTCTTTGGGACTCTGGCTTGAAATAGTGATGAACAGATTTACACTTCCCACTCATATTTAGTACCTTTTTCTTCTGTTCAGGAGGTCATAAAGCTGTCCACAATAGATTTCATAGAAGCTGATCCAGACAAAGAGGTGCCTTCTTGGCTGGGATACTTCTAGTTGCTTGAAGATATCTTTGGCAGCCAGAGCATACAGTCCTGGGTTCTGATGAGTTCCTATCATGGTGTAGGTCTTTCCAGCACCTGTCTGTCCATATGCAAAGCAAGTGGCATTGCCTCTGGAGAAAGAATAATTTGTATTACTTATGCATATTAAGAGAAGTGCTAATCCACACATAAATTTTTAATGATAAAAGTCAAGTAGAAACATAGAATCCTTGACAAAATTGAGCTATAAACATACAATCCTTTAAGGAGAGGAGGGCTTTACACCATAAAAACATAGGAAAAGGAAATAACATTCTCAAACCAGTGCATGAGTTTTCTTAAAGGAATTTTTTATAGAACTGGTAAGATTACATAAGACAACTCTGGGAGATAAGGAAAAAAGGACTTTTAAGAAACTACTTGGCCAATAAGCATTTACTGGCTTCCTATTCCATGTTAGGCGCTTTAGAGGATCTCAGAGATGATTTAGCCTTAATTTATCACTAAAGATAAATTTGGTGAAGGAAATAATAAAATAAATATAATAAATAATAGAAGATCATATGATAAACAGGATGGTAGTGATTAAGGAAGTTTAGACAAGGGTGAAATCAATGTAAGCAAAATATTTGATGAAGGACTCATAAAAGTGGGAATTGGGCTGGGCCTTGAAGGCAGAAGCTGAAAGGCAGAAAGCCTCCACTGTGGAGTAGGAATAGTGTGAGCAGAGGCCACAGCAGTAGAGGTGGTGGCAAACACAACAGATCTTGAGGGAAAAAACCTGGGTTCTGGTCTCTGCCATGCCATTAACTAACTACATGACCTTAGGCAAGTCATTTCACTTTTCTATGGGCCTCAGTTTTCACTTTCATTGGTAAATTAATGTGTTACTTGGATTCTAAGATCCCTTCCAGTCCTAATGTCCTATGATTCTAAGTGAGAATCACTATTCTTACATGTAGGTACATGTGTGTGTACACACCCTGTATGAGTGCGAAGAACTGCAGAATAAGAGGTGAAAGGAGTTGGGAGGCCAGCCCGCCAATCACACTATGTTTTAGAAGGAGTTGGAGGCCAAGATTACCTGAGTATTGTGGGACTCAACTATGCACTGCTAAGTAGAGAATAATGTTAGGTAGTAAGTAGCTGTTGCAGACTCTTGAACACGAATCACATAGGTTAATGATAAAAGTAGCAAGAAAAAAAGTCTATGCATGGAGAGAGGTAGGGGGAGCTTGGAGGCAGGCAGAGAGATGAATACACAGAAAGGGACTTGAAGCCAGATAGTAAGCAAAGAAAAAGTAAAATGACAAAAGCAAAGGAACCATGGAAGTGTGAGAATCAAGAGATGGGAGCTAATCAGATTTAAGCTGTTTAGAGCAAAGACCAGTTACTCCTTGCCTTTTGAATCTTGGCTCCCAGCAGTGTGGGTATTATAAATACACTGACAGGGGCACAGGTAGGAAAAGAATTACAGGAGAAAAATTTGAACACATTAAAGAAGATTCACCCGGGCACAGTGGTTCATGCCTGTAATCCCAGCGACTGGGTAGACTCAGGTGGGAGGATCACTTGAGGCCAGCAGTTAGAGACCAGCATGGGCAACATAGTGAGACCCTGTCTCTAACTAAAAAAAATAAGAAAAATTAGCTGGGCATGGTGCTGCACACTTGTAGTCCCAGTGACTTGGGAGGCTGAGGTGGAAGGCTTGCTTGAGCCCAGGAGTTTTAGACTGCAATGAGCTATGATAGTGTGTGATGGTGCCACTGCACTCCAGCATAGGTGACAGGGCGAGACCCTGTCTTTAAGAACAAAAAAAGATTCAGCAGAGTGAGAGTAAAGAATAATATCTATCTTACCTTCTGAACATTTTAGGGATGAGCTTTTTAAAAAAAAA
Source organism: Daubentonia madagascariensis (assembly GCA_023783475.1). Lineage (NCBI taxonomy): Eukaryota > Metazoa > Chordata > Mammalia > Primates > Daubentoniidae > Daubentonia > Daubentonia madagascariensis. The sequence goes on from JAKFHU010000747.1 coordinate 34,174,317, forward strand.
GCAAATATGGGCATGAAAAATTTTATTACAATTTAAAGAATGGATGAACTTAACTTGCAACTCTCTTGTTATTAGTAAAGTCTTATTCAAAATCTAACTTATTTTAGAAAATTGCTCTCTCACAAAGCACTCCCTAGATTTGGTGCATAAGAAATTGAACCTAAAAAATATTTCATTTTTTACCCTGCTCATAAAAATTTTTTTTAAAATTAAATAACTTTTGCAAAACACCAACAAAAAGACAACGCAAAAAAAACAAGGGCAAATGAAGATATTCAGATGGCCGATAAGCCCATGAAAAGATGCTCAGCATCATTAGGCAATAGGGAAATTCAAATTAAAACCACAATGAGATATGATTTCATACTCATTAGATTCGCTAAAATAAAAAAAGCCTGACAATACCAGGTGTTGCAGAACTGCAATTCTTGTACATTGCTATTGGGAGTATAAAATGGCACAACACTTCAGAAAGTTGTTTGACATTTTCTTATAAATATACACCTGTCCTATGACCCAGCAATTCCATTTCTAGGTTTTTACCCAAAGTAAATGAAAACATGCCCATAAAAAGACTTGTACAAGAATGTTCATGCAGCTTTACTCATAATAGTCCAAAACTGGAAACAACCCAATGTCTATCAACAGGAGAATGACTAAAACACATTGTGGTGTATTCATAGAAGGGAATATTACTCAGCAGAAAAACTATGGATACATGTAACAACATGCACTAATATAAAAAAATTATGCTAAAGAAACCAAACGTTATGTAAAGCATAAAAGAATATATATTGTAATGATTCTATTTCTGTGACACTCTAGAACAGGCAGAACTAATCTATACTAACAGAAAGCAGGTCAGTGGTTACTTAAAACCTGGGGGATTAACTAAAAAGGGATACAAGAGAACTTTCTGGGGTGATGGAAATGTTTTATATCTTGTTCCAGGTATTGGTTACTTGTACATATACAACTATCAAAACTCATCAAATTGAATATTTAGGATCTGTGCATCTTACTGTATGTAAATTACACCTCAATTTTTTAAGTTATAAAAGCTATTTGAGGAAAAAAGTCTACATTCTCTGGAATTAGCAATGCTAGCAGGCTATTTGGCATTTTCAATTGTACATGCCTACACTTTAAATATGTATACAACAGAGGCCCCTACTATCTTTTCTGTCCCATTTAAATGTTTGTTAAGTATGAATAATAATTTCAAATAAAAATTCATCTATGAAAAGTTGATAAATGATACTCACTTAGCTATCCTAGTCCAACAAAAAATTAACTGAACAATAGCCAGAATACATAATTTCTATTATCAAAGTTCAGACTAATTCTAAACACTTAAGCCATTTTATTCTGAGGACTTTGATGAAATTATATTGTTGACAGCTTATATTTTTCTACTAAACACAAAGAAACAATATCATCAGTGTAAAAAGAAATTTTGCTACAAATTTCTGAATGCTTGGTAAATCCTACAGAGACACTGCATATTTTCAGAAGTCTAATTTAAATTCACTAGATCAAAACACGAAATCATATTTAATTCAAAAGAACTGAAAAGCATAAGTGATATTTATTAAAAAATATGATTTATGGAAAATAGAAAATAAGCACCACCCTCCACTCGTTCGGGAAGACACCGCGCTGGCCCCAGAGAGCGCTGCAGATGCGAGACTTTTTTCATATTTAAAAAATAAAAATTAAAAAAAATTAAAATGAAAATAGAAAATAAAAAGCAAGAGAAACAAATAATTATCTTACCCATTGAAAATATGCTGAATGAGTGGGTGAGTAGTCTTCATGTATACATCCCGATTGGTGCATGCCTCACCAAAGACTTCATCAAAATAAAAAACATGCTGAAAAATAAATTTGATTTTTATAGAAAGAGACACATTCTAGATTTTCTTCACTGCTATCCTAGTTAACACATGATAAAAGCCTAAATACATTTTTAAATAATAGTAACTGACCATGACACTTATTTCTAAGTGTGACCATGACACACTTAGAAATAAATAAGCAATCAATATTTATTAAATGACAAGGCTTTCTTTTACTCGAGATCTCTGTAGACATGTTCTTACAATGTAAAAACTAAGGCACACAATTTTTATTCTCTCTTAAGGGAAGTAAATCAATGAGTACAAGAGTGAGCCAATCCTCCTTAGGTCTAGGATAGTAACTGAATTCTATGGGGAGTATCCTCATATCCCAGCTATGGCCAACATCTTTGACATTTTGGAGGAATTCTACAGGAAGATCTCAATTCCATAGGTTACATAGTTTAACTTTTTTTTAAAAAATAGACTGGGTCTTGCTATGCTGCCCAGGCTCAAGTGCAGTGCCTATTCACAGGTATGATCATAGTGCACTGCAGCCTCGAACTCCTGCCTCAAGTGATCCTCCTGCCTCAGCCTCCAGAGTAGTCAGGACTATAGGCATGTGCCACTGTGCCCAGCTTACATAGCTTAACTTTTCATTCCATAAACACTTATTGCTCAGCTGGTAGCATGTGTATTATAGTAGGCACTTGAAGGGGCTCAAAGATATAGACATTACCCTACCCTACCCCCTAAAGATATTAATCTACACAAGTATACAAATGACTGTAAGTAGAAGAACCTGAAGAGATAAAGTACATGTGGCCTTTAAAGGAAAAACATATTCTTTCTCATTATGAAAAAGACTGTACTGAGAATGGCCCATGGGGGAAGAAGAGGAATTTGAGAGGTGGAGATGGAGGAAGGGAAGGTATTCCAGGCACAGAGGAAGCATGAACAAAGATTCAAAAAGCAGGAAAGTACAAGGAATTAACTGTTTAATTAATTAATGTTTAGGGAATAGCAAGGATTCAATGTGGTTGAAATATAGCAGCTTGGTAAGTAGAAAACTGAGATAGAATGCTAAAATAATGAGTTAAGACTATGTTGTAGGGGTCTTAGGACACCAGTCTTAAGGGAAGGGGCAGAATGCTAATATTTAATTCAGTAAACAGTGGGGAGATAGTAAAGAAATTTGCAAGCAAGAAGGATGATCTCAGCCATTTTATGGGAAGATTAATCTGGCTTCACACTATGAATGGATTGGAAACAGAGACACTAGTATTAAATAATTCAATGGTGAGGTAAAAAGGGTCTAAATTAGATGATGACAATGAAAATAAAGATATGGACACACAAGAAATTTGGCAACTGACTGGATGTGGGGAGCTGGGGAGGGAAAGAGGTCCAAAATGACTTCCAAATGAAAAATCATGGTAATTTGGAAAAGGAGAGATGGGAGACCCCATTAAATTGGGTCTGGAAAGCATTAATTCAGCAGCCATAATTATTTGCATAATTTACAGGCTTACCATGTTGGCAACCCAACTACATCTGAGTAAGAAATCCTAATAATTTCAAGCCTGACAGTAGCATAAGGACAGTCTGTCTATACACAAACTGAATGAGAGATAAAGCCTTATCTTCTACTACCTTTTGGGCCTGCTCTAAATATTTAGTGAAGGAAAAATTGTATGGACAGATCCAGAAAACTGGACTTGGGCCAATTTATCGTGGGTCACTCTACCCCAGGTTCATTTTGTGTACCATTACATTAGAATGGAAATTTGTTAGATCATCTGAGAATAAATTGGGACCACAAAACTGAATTTACAAGTTAGAGAAAGTCTCCGAAAGTTAGCAGGAAAGAAAATAATGAATTTGTGCAGAATAATAAAGAGATCTATGAACTTTTAGCACTTTGAAAAATGTGGTAAGATTGTAATAATTCTAAAATGTTAATAGCTATTGAAGCTGAGTGATAGATACATGGGAGTTCATTACAGTTTTCATTAAACTTAAAAAGGTCAATAATAAAAAGTTAAATATATTTGTAAAACCTGGTTTTAATGAACATTATTTATGTCTAACTCGCATTTGGTCTCTAAGCAAGGAGACAAATTAATTCATTGCTCAAATATCACCATAAGTTTTTTTATTTTTTAACTTTTTTTTTCTTTTTAGATTTTTTTTAAAGCACAGCTCCCTGCCCCTCGAGCAGAGGCCGGAGGGGGCTGATGGCCGCCAGCACCAGGCCGAGGCAGACCAGAGCAGGAGCTATGGGAGCTGCTACCCTAAGTTTTTACAGTTAAGTATAAGATCAAAAGCAAAAGCCCCCCTATATCTATAGATACTTACAGATATGGATATATATGGCATTTCTCAATAAAATAAGAAAATAAAGAAGTAAACGTGGGAATATATTTTTTTTAGTTTTCTTTTATTTCACTGAGCATATGGTAATTCTTCCTCTCCTTCCATAAAAGATCATGAATAACTTTAGCTCTTGAGTAAACACTTTAGAAAGCATTTATTGATTAAAGGAATTAGTATCTTTCCTTCCAATAGGATTTAGATATTAGTTTTTCCAGTACTTTTGTAAATATCTTTCATGAAAGATTTGTAAACATGCAAGGTTATTATCATAGTTAACATATATACAATGCATAAAGTCCTTTCATCACATGCACTTTCATTTGATCACATGTTATCTATGAATGAGGTTGGAGTAACACCTACTTTGAACCTCATGTTAGCCTTGATATGATCAGAGTTCCATAGTTTATTTTTTAAATAAGTTTTTTTCAGATTATAAAAGTAATATGTATTTATAGAATATCTTTAGAAAGATACACTTAGAAGAGGTAACACCAATTGCCTTCAAGGAGAAAATGGGATTAGAGGGATAATTTTTACTGTACACCCTTTTGTACCTTTTGATTTTGAAATAGATGAATCTATCCTATTCAAAAGTTTTTACTTTTTTATATAAAAGTAACACAGCTGATTGTAGAAAATTTTAAAAATATGGAATATTTTAAAAATTACAATAGAGAACAAAATATAGAGAATAGAGAAACAATAGGAAACAGAGAAGAAAATCAAATTATCTGTAAATCTTTACCCAGAGATAGACACTGTTAACTTTCTGATATATTTCAGTACAATCTTTTTTTCTCTCTATATATTTTTTCTTAATTTAAAAAATTAGAATGAAACAAATACAGTTTCCTTGTTTTTTCACTCATTATGTTGATATTATAAAATTTAATGGTTAAGTAGGGTAGCATACTACATATATATGATCATATTCACTAGGTAACAAGATTTGAAAAGATAGGATATTTAATAAACAGACATATGAACCTATTGTTTTAATCCCTGAATCCATTTAAGAATAAAACCCAAAGAATCTAGGATCAATATTTATTTAGCACCTACTTTGCTATGAACCCTTTTCTTCTTTTTCTTTTAGGGAGGAAAAAGGAGTGGGGGAGTCTTCTCAACATTTTTATATGATAGCACTGACAGGTACGGAGTTTGACCTATGAGAGCAAAGGTCCAAAGTTCAAATAGCAGAGAAAGTACCATGGAAACTATGGGTATTCGATAAGTATTGACCAATGGTAATGACAAAAAAGTAAGGTTATTGTGTTTTGGGATAATGGAAAAATAGAAAAGATAAGATGTTGCCTCCTTGAGGGAATTACTGTGACAGAAGCATCATTAAGGAAGTCTTGGGTAGATGGTGATTGGACAGGGCTATTACTATGGCTATAAGTAGCCATGGAACTGGATAGCATTACAACTAATTGGCCATTTAGATCATCTTCAAAATAAATACCTCCCACTGAGACTTAATAGACTGTGCATTGATCACCAATCAATAAGGCTGTTGAAGTGATTGGGTTGGTTGTACAGTGGCCTAGTATTAATAATTTAGTACCAATAGAAAGACTCAGTGGATAACTTTGAATGTCATTGTGAAACCCAATTTTAGTAACCAAAGAAAAAGAACAATGCAAATTTGAAAGAGGGGAAAAGTGTTAAAATTTGACTTCAGCATTAACGGATTTATTCCAGTAAAGTAAGATCTCAGCTGACTAAGGTGAATTGCTAGCATACCAGCATATACTCACTTTTTTCTCTCTACCAATCACTGGGTTTTAAGGAGGGGGAGAGGGAGGGAGAAAGGGAGAGGGGGAGAGAGAGGGGGAGGGAAGGGGAGAGGAGGAGGGAGAGGGAGAGAGAAGGAGAGAGGAGGAGGGAGAGGGAAAGGGAGAGGGGGAGGGAGGGAGAGAGAGGGAGAGAGAGAGAATATAATATGAATGTTTCGGGAGGCAGATTCAGAGTAAGAGAAACTCTGAATTCCCAAGTCTTAATATCTGATAGATTATCCCGTTTTAGACTATTCACAATTGTTTCACAATTTTAAGAGTACCCAAATTATGATTCTCTCCCATCTGCGAAATTTGCTGCTTCCCTGTAAGACTGAAGAAGAGTTATTGCAAGGGTACCTATCTGCTTGGAATAAGTTCCTTTTAACACCAAACCCTTTCTCCTTGGACTCTTCATGATCATTCTAGTAGGTAGTGAACATTCTTCACATGTCTGAGCCACTAGTGTTCTATTTAAACCCTTAGAAATCATATTCCTGTATTATATTTACCCAATGCAATCTACCCTGTACAAAGTAGCCTGCTCAGAGCCTAATTTCCACCAATTAAGTATAAGCCCAAGACTGTTGAGAATCAAAATAAGCAGTTGGCTGGCAATCTGGGGCCTTGTTACTCAAAGAGACACTGTCCATCATTAAACTCAGCAGAGTAGCAAGTTTACACTTTGAGATGCAAGCAAGAATGGAGACCAACTGTATGACCATCTCATAGTCACTCTGGGGCATATGTTCAGTCACTGGTCCTGTTAGCAACCACTTCATTATTTAATTCTTTTTATCCCTTCATTCCCCTCTTTTTGCTGAATATATATAATTAAATTCACATAAAGTGTGTTAAGTGAATGTATGATGCAGCTCCATTGCATAAGAGTAGAATAATTATGTTTTTGTATCCCCCACTGCACCATATTTTTTAAAAATTAAGGCCCAGGGTATCAATGATTTAATAAAATGTCCCATCAGGAATGAATGTCAATACCCAAATCAGAAACTGGATTTTAGAACTCGAATGCTACCACTCAAACAAAAAGCAAAAAAGTGACATATTGAATAATATTAGTTCCAGACACAAAAGGAAAACATACCTGAAGAATATATTGAGTGAGGTCAACTGCTTCTTTCTTCTCATGCACAAGTAGAGTTTCTTTGTCTTCTACAGTAATAATATTAATTTCTCCACGACGTGCCTCCCTCATGCCAAGAGGACGTTTTCGAACACAAACTCTGATTTTCTCCATCTCAGTCCAAGGATTCTCTTTCTCTGAGGTATTCTGTCTGATATATGTTTATAAATAGGCTTTAATTTTTGATAATAGGACAATACTATTAAAGAGGTCAAAGTATCAGTACATTTTGCTGTAAAATGGGCATAATGTATTTTTAAAAGTTACATATTAAAGTGTCAACACTGAGAAAGTTTTTTTTGGGCAGGATCTCGCTCTGTTGCCCAGACTGGAGTACAGTGGTGTAATCACAGCTCACTGCAACCTCCAACTGCTAGGTTCAAACAATCCTTCTGCCTCAACCTTCTGAGTAGCTAGGACTACAAGTGTGCATCACCACGCCTCATTAATTTTTTTTTTTTTAGAGATGGGGTCTCACTATGTTGCCCAAACTGGTCTTGAATTCATGACTTCAAACAATCCTACCGCCTTGGCCTCCCAAAATGCTGGGATTATAGGTGTGAGCCACTATGCCCAGCCCTTCCCAGGACAATTTTATGACTGGTCCTGTCCACCACTAATTCAACCTTCTACTCAGATGCATTCCTTCACTGGCTCTGACTTCGTTGAACTACTCAACCTTAACACCCAACATTTGAGGCAATATTCCTTGGGTTAGAAATACAAAAGTCATCAGGTTTACTTGCTGAGCCTAATGGTGTTATATATGTCTAAGAAGTGGCCATCTAATTACATAGAAACTCCTCTAAAACTAGGTAACAAGAAAATAGGGTTCTATTTATCCAGGTGTTTCACCAGGATCAACGCCTTTGGTCCACATACTAAGAATGCCTTAGCAAGACAAATTATTCCCACCCTTTACACTTTAGAATTTGACTGATAGCCCCTAAAAAGCCTTTTATAATAGATTTTACACAGGATACTATACTATATAATTGTTTCATATCAATTCTGATTTTCTGAGCCCTCCAAATGGCTAGAAAATTATTTTTTGGTGGGATCTAAATTGGCAAATAAATAGCAAATACATTTCTAATATATTGCATAAAGTACTACTTTCGAAGCATGTGTTTTTTTTTTTAAAGCAACATATAGGAGACTTTTAAAATTAAAAAAAAAAATTTTTTTTGAGACAAGGTCTTGCTTTGCTGCCCAGGCTAGAGTGCAGTGGTGCGATCATAGTTCACTGCAGCCTCAAACTCCTGGGCTCAAGTGATCCTCCTGCCTCAGCCTCCCAAGTAGCTGGGACTATGGCCAGCTAATTTTTTTTGTATTTTTTGTAGAGACAGGGTCTCACTATGTTGCTCAGGCTGGTCTTGAGTCCCTGGGCTCAAGCGATCCCCTCATCTCAGCCTCCCAAAGTGCTAGGATTACAGGCATGAGCCACCATGCCCAGCCAGGAGACTTTTAAAAATGCATCATTTTTGCACAGAACTGCAGGTGAAAGAAAATAAATAAATAAATGTATCATTTTTCACCATTAAATTGGAACTAATTGAACAACAGTTATGTGCACATACGGAAATAAAATTCATCAGAAATCAAGCAGGTGGGAGGGGGGAGGAGGGGATGAGTAAATTCACACCTAACGGGTACAATGCACACTATCTGGGTGATGGACACATTTATAACTTTGACTCAAACTATGCAAATGCAATTTATGTAACCAAGGTGTTTGTACCCCCGTAATACTCTGAAATAAAATAAAATAAAATAAATGCATCATTTTGAGGTCATATTGGAAAATCTTGACAATTATTAAAACTAGATGTGGGCATATCAGGATTCATTGTTCTTTCTTCTTTTGCATGTGTTTGATCTTTCACAAGGAAAATTTTCATGCATCATTTTAATAAGTTTTATATCAAATCTTTAGTTGTTGAATATTAATAACCTAATCACATAAAGCTAAAGAGGACAGAAAATGTCAAAGAGGACAGAAAATGTTCAGTCTTTTTTAAAACTGCCCAAGGCTCTAAGATGACTCATATGGACAAAAGGCCTGTAGTTTTCAAGTTCAAGGGGCAAAAAGGAATGAATGTTCTTTTCTTAAAAGGCTCTGGTTTTAATACCCAATCTTCCCTAGAAGAAGTAAACTATACCTGTCTGACGTGCAAAGAGTTAAGCAAGATAGAGTTAGATCTATTCAAGATCTTAAATAAGTCAGGGCAACTAGTTCTCTAAATGCCTAAGACTTGTATTAAAATTCTGAGGCCAGCAATTTATTTTGAACTTTTCGAATACCTGAAAAACAAAAACCTGGTTTAAGATATCCAAAGAGAATACTCTTTGGATAAGATGACTCCCTAATAGCAAGCCTTAAGTTGGTAAGGGGGTTTCTCAGGGTTCCAAAACCTTGACTCCTACTTGGGGTTTGGGCAAGAAGACAATATTGAGGATTAATGGAGAAAATGTATTTTCTTACCTTCATTTCTCTAATATAATAAAAAATGGGAAGAGTGAGATAATAATATAAAAGGTGAGAAAGCTCAATTGAATAGCCTTCACTCTGGGTTTCTCATGTATGAATGTCTGTAAGAGCTCTTTTCTCACCATATGGTTGCTTATACCTGTTTATATCTGTCATCCCACTCACCCTGCCCCCAAGAGTCTAAGAGCCTCCTAATTAGATATCCTAATTATCTTTATATCTAGAATTGGGCTTAGCAGAGATGGTACGTAATATTTGCCAAATAAGTCAGGTGCAGTGATGCATGCCTATAGTCCCAGCAACTTGGGAAGGATAGGCAGGAGGATCACATGAACCCAGGAGTTTGAGGTCAGCCTGGGCAACATAGTGAGACCCTGTCTCTTAAAAAAAAATTTGCCAAATAAATGAAATGGCAATATTTAGACTAAAATATCCATTCTATCCTTGATGGTGTTAAGTAATGCAAAGTGGTATTTTTATTTATAAATAATTACAATTTATGTATTGTTCAATAAAAGATTATAATATTCAAGAAAACATTTGTTCTTTCACCACTGAACTAACCAATAGGACAGCATCAATCCTGACTTTCATAGTCACGGAACAATCTAGTCCTCTCACAATTAAAAAAAGAAAACAGGGCCAGGCATGGTGGCTCACACCTATAATCCTAGCACTCTGGGAGGCCAAGGTGGGAGGAATACTTGAGCTCAGGAGTTTGAGACCAGCCTGAGCAAGAGTGAGACCCCTTCTCTACTAAAAATAGAAAAAGTTAGCCAGGCACGGTGGTGTGTGCCTGTAGTTCCAGCTACTTGGGAAGCTGAGGCAGGAGGATCGCTTGAGTCCAGGAGTTTGAGGTTGCTGTGAGCTAGGCTGAAGCCACAGTACTCTAGCCCGGGCAACAGAGCGAGACTCTGTCTCAAAACAACAACAACAAAAACAGTACTATATGCTCTGTGCTCTGCTGGATCAAATAAAAAGATGTTTTTCAGAAACATTATAAAATTCACTTATGTATTTCAAATTACTAAAGGTACTTTTACCTTTAAAACTGAGTCTTCTATTTTTTTAGAGTAAAAGAACTGGTTATGAGATCCTCTGAAACCTTAGCCAATATAAGACCAGATGTAAATACTTCATCTTAAAATATGAATAACAGCACTTTAAAAAAGAAAATATGGCTTAAGAATGAATTTTATTTTCTCATAACTCACATATATAACTTTTAAAATAACAAAACAAGCAATATAGTTTGGTTTTTTTTTACAAGAACATGTTTCCTATTATACCACTGTTAGTATTAGGGATTACTTGATATTTCAAGTAATTAGGGACCTTATTTCAAATTCTAACTTGAAACACTAGGTGAAATAACTTATTGTGACCCTTGACTCTCACACTCTAATCTCTACCAGAAGTGTCTTACTCTTTGTAATCACAGAAATTGTCTGTTTTTCCAGGGCTGGAATTATAGAAAGCACTCAAAATCTGGGTCATATTTCAACGTATGCAGGTGAACTAACTGCTCCAAAGACTTACTTAATTCAACTACATGCTCTTAACTAAGCTTTAAGTCTCCTGGTTAGTTTAAGTGAATTTGATAGCCTTAAAAAAATTCTGTGGATTGTGTAACTTTTTTTCCATTGTAGAACAAGGCCAGTTAACTGAAAATGAAAGTTATTTTACTTTCATTGATGCACTAGATGTATCATGTTACACTATAATAAATAATAGAAATAGGTCTGCTATAGGAATAACAGCAGATCCTGGCAAGTAGCGGCTGTTTCACGTATATGAACAATATCATCTTTCTCCCATCTGGAAAGGCCCAATTACTCATTAATTTCCCCCATCCAGGTATTTCTATTATTGATGCAAAAGCTGTTCATTATCATTTCTATCATATATTCATTTACTGTAAATAAGGAGTAGTTGCTCTCCTCTGGTCATGAAGGAGAGGCCTGCCCTTGTCTGAGGCTACCTTCCCTCCAAAAAAATAAAAGATAAAAATAAACTATTACCTGATATAAGAATGAGGGATTCCATAGTTATACCCTGAAACATGAGAGACTCTTTGAATAATGGGAATATCACAATCCCCCAGTATTGGAGAAAAGTGATTTGATGAAAAGAGTGAAGTGTTAGTTTCTGTTTGCACATAGGAATCAGCAGCTGTGGCATTCAGAATTCGTGTTTTGGTATGGTACTGGGAATCATCTGGTAGCATGTGTTCCAGCACTTTTAGATAAGTGGACTTCTGTTCATTTGCAGAGAAATCTGACAAACTGCACATTTCAAACCCATCGTTGCTGGCAGTTCTGTCTTTATTATCTGCAGGAGAATCAAAGTGCAGCTGTCTGCGAGGGCCAGATCTAAATTCCTGAGGCTTGATGTACAGGCTGTTTGTCTGAAGATGATGCTCTGGGCTGACTGTTTTATCTTCTTCCTGCATAATCTTAATAATATTGATAAGTTGGAAGAGACGTTTGCGGTCGTTCATGTCATGGACTCCCAGTTTGGAGTAGTCCTTCATTGTAACCTTGGCTAATTCATCTATTTTCTGAAGGCCAAGGGCAGTAAAATGAGGATAATACTGTGCAAGTTCAGCTTCACAAAGACATTCATGTAACCAGGATGCCATTTTTGTGAATAGGTTTCTATAAACTCTAAAGAGAGAGAAAAAAAGTCATTCACTTGAAATAGAGTATATATAATACAATTATTCCTTTAAAAAATAAAAACCACAAAACAAATGCAGAAAAATGTTTTCTCATATCAAGTTTTCAATAAATATATTTTTCTTCTGAAACGACTGATTAAATAGCATAGTGCATGAGCAAAGATGCTTTGTATAGCATATGAAGAATTTATAGTAACAGATATAATTTGTTCATCTGCTTAATAAAAAGAGGCCTTCAATTATATATATACATAGGTACATGAACGAACACAAACATAACACATCACTTACTTTTTTCTAGGGAGTTTCTTCCAACCTTGCAATGGCTACTTAACACATGCCACAAACTATTGAAACCTTGTTCCTAACCACTGATTGTAGCAGGACTAATTTTAGATGTTCAACTTAGTATCACAAGGCATGTCGCACAACTGTTTCCCATGATTAATGAACAGGGGCTAAGAACTCTTTCAGAATGGAAAGCAGAATTAAATAGCAGACCACAGAGGATCATAAACTAATATAACTCAGAAGAGATAGCATTTGTATCTGCTGAGTACTAGCAAAAACATCATTAACTCAGCATCAACTAATTCAGAATTTCAGATCATTCCAAAAGGTGGTCATTGATCTCTACCTGTAGAGAATATGAATCAAATGATTTACCTAGGAAATTAATACTATGGTCAAGATTTTAAATAGCTGTATATTAAAATACTTTAAAAAATTTTAACACCAAGATACTTAATTAAATACTAACAAATGATGTGGTAATAACACATAATCCTGGTCTATTATTAAAGTCAGGATGCTGAGTTCTCCAAACCACTGATAATCAAGTTCAAGTTCATGAGAATATTCAAAAGTAAGTAATCTACATTTTTTTAAAAAATGGTTTTATAATTAAGAATTTTCAAAACTTCAATTAGTTAATTATTGGTAAAAATTTCCTGTTTTAATTTTAATTTATATTTTGTTTTTTCTCTAGGAGAAACAGAGAAAGTGTTGAGGGCAAGATAATAAGGATAATCACAGAACCATGAATAATTAACTTTGGAGGAAATACTACTTAAGCTAAAGGGGCCAAGTAACACATCCTACAGTCATCCTGGCCTTTTCTATGTGTGTAGATTAGAAAACAAAAAGGCCACAAATTCTTTGCAAGTCCTTCTGTCAAGAGGTGGAGTCTTCCCATTGCATCTAGGCTGGGCTTGTGACTTGTTTTGGCCAAAAGAATATGGTAGAAGAGATGCTATGTGACTTCTATGCCTATGCCTTAACAGCCCTTACAGTTTCTACTGCTTTCTTGGAATTCTTCTGCTGTCATGTGAAGAAGCCCAGCCAACAGCCATCATCAAAACTAGAAATGTGATAGAACCCATCTTAGACTATCCAGTTCCAGTGGCACCACTAGATGACAGCAGCCATATGAGTGACCCCAGGAGAGACCAGGATAACAGCTACCTAGCTAAGCCCAGCCCAAATATCTAACTCACAGAACTGTAAGCAAATAAAATGGTAACTGTTTTAAGCCACTAAGCTTTGGGGTAGTTTGCTACATAGTAGTAGATGACTATAATACCACTTCTGTGCCTTTTAAAAAAATTCTTATTTTGTTAAACAAGCTCTTGAAAATTTAATTAATTAATTAATTATTCTTAGAGACCGGGTCTCACTATGTTGCTCATGTTGGACTCGAACTCCTGGGCTCAAATGATCCTCCCACCTCAGCCTCCCAAGACTACAAGCATGTGCTACCAGGCCTGGCTTAAAATTATTTTTTTGTTAGATTTTATTTTTGAGAGCAGTTTTAGGTTCACAACAAAATTGAGTGGAAGGTACAGAGATTTCCTATATACTCCATGACCCATACATGTATAGACTCCTCCATTATCAACGTGCCCCACCAGACTGGTAAAATTGATGAACCTACACTGACATGTAATCATCATCCAAAGCCCATAGTTCACATTAGGATTCACTTTTACCATTGTACAATCTATAGGTTTGGACAAATGTATAATGACATATATATATATATACCATTAGAGTATCATACAGAGCAATTTCGCTGCCCTAAAAATCCTCTGTGTTCACTTATTCGACCCTTTCTCCCTCTGCCCCACAGCAACCACTGATCTTTTTACTGCCTCCATAGTTTTATCTTTTCCAGAATGTCATATAGTTGAAATCATATGGTATGTAGCCTTTCAGATTGGCTTTTTTTACATAGTAATATGCATTTAAGTTTCCTCCATGTCTTTTCATGGCTTGATAGCTCATTTCTTTTTAGCGCTGAATAACACTCCATTGTCTGAATATACCACAGTTTGTTTATACATTCACCTACTGAACGACATCTTGGTTGCTTCCAGGTTTTGGCCATTATGAGTAAAGCAAGCAGGTTTTTGTGTGGACATAGTTTCAACTCCTTTGGGTAAATACCAAGGAGCATAATTGCTGGATTGTATGGTAAAAGTATGGTTAGTTTTGTAGGAAACCACCAAACTATCTTCTACAGTGGCTATACCATTTTGCATTCCCACCAGCAATGAATGAGAATTCTTGTCGCTCCACATCTTTTTCAGCTCTTGGTGCTGTCAGTGTTTTGGATTTTGGCCATTCTAATAGTTATGTAGTGTTATCTCATTGTCTTCTGTGCCTTTTTAAATGCTGGTACCTTTGCTTGAAATGTTCCCAACTCCTTCTGCCTGCTAAAATGAGTTATGCCCATCCTTTCAGGATAGGCCAAGAGCTTTCCCCTCCATGAAGCCTTCCCCTCCATGAAGCCTTCTTTCATCTCTCAGCCTCTTCTACCACTTTACCATCAAGGACATCTATGCAGTAGCTAAACCAGGCCACCAATCTCTTTGCTATTGCTTCTACCTGGAATATCTGTCTTTCCTAGGAAAAACACTACTTATATTTTTGTTCTGTGAGGTGTGCCCTAGCAGAGGATAACTGATATTTCCTTTGTGCTTCAGTAATAATAATAGCATCTAGTATTTATTGAGCATTTATTAGATACCAGCTACTGTTATAAGCACTTTATTTGTTAACCTCCAAACAATCCTATGAAGTAGGTAAGTGTGTGACCTTTGGCAAGTTACTTATTTATAATAACATCTCTGAAACTTGTACATACTTAGTAACCAATAAGTGTTAGTAGTTATTACTACTGCTATTGTTATTTCTGTACTTTTACTATCTTTGCCACCTAGCACAGAACCTAGAATAGAGTAAGTCTTCAATGTTTTAGTTTGTGTTAAGCTATTTCTAAGCAGCTATATTCCCTACTTGGTTCAGCCTAACCCATGGGAACAGGTTATAAGTGCTATGCAGTCTTCTCAATGTCCATAGGCTGTACAAGATCCTGTATTTCACATACCCATTCCCTTGGTGACATACCAAACATTTCCCAATCCAGCTCTGATAATCACGGCCCCTACTGCATCCCTTAATCAGTACCTACAAGACTAAGATATTCATCCTGCAATGCTTGGATATACCATAATATCATGGGAGGGAAAGATGCCAGAGATGGCAGTAATTTGGACATGAAGCTTAAAGCAGTCACTGACACACTTCTACATAAGTTGGCAGCCATATCACCCTTCTAAGCCCTACAGTTAGCCTATGTTCTTTTGTTTTAAAATTAAATACGCTTCTTTGTACCACATTCCATTTTACAATGTCAAGTCCCTTCTCTTCTTCTGGGATAAACATCAGAATCACTCTAGAGACTTCAAAAAATATAGACACTTAAGCCCCATCCTAGATCCATAGAAAAACAAACAATAACAACAAAAAAGACCCAGGTTTTTTGGGTGGACAGATATAAGAACTTTAAAAAAGCTCCCCAGGTGATTATGATTGTACTCTACTGATCTATATCTATCAAGATTACAAATGCAAATGCACTGACCCAGAAATTCCACCTCCAGGAATTTATCTTATGGCTATTGTGTACAAGTAAAAGTGATATAAGTATAAAGTTATTCACTGCAGCACTGTTTGTAATAGCAAAGGAATGGAATAATGGAATAGAGACTGGTTAAATAAATTATGGCAGTCCATTAAATGGAATAATACTATGAAGCAATTATAAAGAGTAAGTAAATTCTCCATTATTGAAGAACAAAAAACCTCTCCAATATATTGTTAAGTGAATAAAGCAAAGTATAGAACAGTTTGAAAAGGCACCATTTGTTAAAGAGCGAGAGATAATTGGTCTACAATGGATCTATATATCTGTTTACTAGGCATAAAATATCTTTGACAGGATACGCAACTAATAATAATGGTCTCTGGGGGTGGGGTAGGGAACTGGGTGGTAGAGGGCAATTATGGGGAGGTCACTATTGTACACCAGTAAATGCTGGTAGTTATTATTACCTTTCCTATTATCATTTCTGTTTCACTGCTGTCACCATCAACCACAACAGGACCTAAAACATTTTTTTAAATTTTGAAACTGTGTGACAAAATTACTTATTTTAAAAATATATTTCTAATTCCAACTCCTTCCTCCCTCCTAATCTCCCTAAATTGACCTGATATAACTACTTCTTACTATTCTGGTGGTTTTCTCTCTAGTCTTTTTAAAATGTATTTTTTACACTATATAAAACACTGTACTCATAACTATATTGCAATTTATTTTTTAATTTAACATAACATTTTCATATGCTATTTGTTATAGCCATAAAAAACAATCCACACTATCATAAATGTTGTTGAATAGATTAATTACCCTAGGGAAATATGACTTCTCTACAAATTGCTATAGTGCTTTGGTTATAAAACTGATAGGGTATTTATTGTATACAGACTTATATTTTTTTATTTATTGCCAGCCTTGTTCCAGAGATGATGTAAGGTGGCTCTGCCTTGTACTGCAGTGTGAATTTTTAAAGACAAAAGCAATATGATCTCACTCGGCCAAGTACTGTGCTAGATAGGTGTGCAATAAATATTTTAAATGAACAGAATCTGCTTAGATATTTAGGATAGATATTTAGAAAGTATTTAGAAATATCCATCATTTCTATTTTTTTACTTACCCAAGGTAACCAAGTGATTAAAAGATTCCACGAAGCCTGCTTATATGGCCATGGAGCCATTTTCTCTGAGTTTCCTAACTCTCTACAAGTCCTATCACCCAAAGTAATGGAGACATCCTCAGGGTCCTTACAAAATTAAGAAGACTCATACCCATAATGTTGTACCAACTTTGCCGTGAATGCTTCATATAGTTCAAAGAAACATTTTATATAACAAGCCTAATTTGATTATTTCAGATAGTCCACATTCATACTACTTTGATGATCTGTTTAAACTAAAATTTATACTTTATATAAAAATTTTTATTTAATCTGGTTAAACCAGAATTCCATTTTAAGAAACCCTATTGGAGGCTGGGTGTGGTGGCTCACAACTGTAATCCCAGCATTTTGGGAGGCGGAGGCAGGAGGATCGCTTGAGGCCGGGAGTTTGAGACCAGCCTGGGCAACATAGAGAGACCCTGTCTCTACAAAACAAAACAAACAAACAAACAAACAAAGATAAAATAAACCCCGTTGGAGTAAATTCCTAAAGTAAAGTTAGTGTTTGTTTACTGGTTGTCATTTTTTTTTTTTTTTTTGAGACAGGGTCTCGCTCTGTTGCTCAGGATGGAGTTCAGTGGAGTGATCATAGCTCAATGCAGTCTTGAACTCTTGGGCTCAAGCAAACCTCCCACCTCATTGGGCCTATAGGTGCATGCCATTGTACCTGGCTAATTAAAAAAAAATTTTTTTGTAGAGATAGGGTCTCACTATTTTGCCCAGTCTGGTCTCGAACTCTTGGCCTCAAGCAATCCTCTTGCCTCAGCCTTCCTGAGTGGTTTCATTTTAGATTGACAATTTCAATGTAAGTTACAGTAGTCCCCCCTTATGCATGGTTTTGCTTTCTGAGGTTTTAGTTACCCCTAGTCAACCACAGTCCAAAGTATTAAATGGAAAATTACAGAAATAAACACTTCATAAGTTTTAAATTGTGCACTATTCTGAGTAGTGTGATGAAATCTCATGCAGTACTGCTCCATCCCAGGAAGGACATGAATCATCTTGTTGTCCAGCCTATCCACACTGTATACACTACCCACCCGTTAGCCACTTAGTAGCTGTTTTGGTTATCAGGTTGACTGTGGGGTATCACAGTGCTTGTGTTCAAGTAAGCCTTATTTTACTTAATAATGGCCCCAAAGCACAAGAGTAGTGATGCTGGCAATTTAGATATGCCAAAGAGAAACAGTAAGTGCTTCCTTTAAGTGAAAAGGTGAAAGTTCTCAACTTAATAAGAAAAAAATGTAGCCTATACATGGTTCGGTACTATCTAAGGTTTCAGGCATCCACTGATCCACTGGAGGTCTTAGAACATATCCCCCTTGGATAAGCGGGGGAATACTGTACTCTTAAAATCTTAATGTTTTATCCAAATTGTATTATTGGGTTTATTTTTTAGTGGTTAGAGGAGCATGGAAGCAAAGGATTATTTTAAGAGTACTTTCCTCAATATCTAGAAGCCTGATTAGATAATTAGGGAAAAGAACAAACAAGTTCAAGGCTGGTGGTTTGTTAACCAGGTAAATATATAAATAATGAACCATGTAGGTAACTCCAATTATAAATTGTAGCAACAGATCTCCCTTGGGAAGGAGGAGGAGGGAGGAACTAAATTAAAATAATTTTCTCTTTCCACAAATTTATTTAAGTATGTTTGAATTCAAGTTGCCAAATTACTGAAATGAACTTTATTTTACCTGTAACCCAGGGTTGTACTAGGTCTCTCTAGACAGGCTTACCAGGATAATGATCCTTCTTCATACACCTACCCATATCCTACATTGTTCAAATGTGTGCTTTTATTTTTATTCACTGGTTTCTTTGTAGCTATGTATTTTATTGTAAGACACCCCTCCATCCTTCTTAGAAATAGGTTAGCTATAATTAAATATCCATGTCAGTGGAACTGACACTAAAGCATCAGTATAACACATTATAGACATCCAATAAACACAGACCCTTAAAACTACCACTGCCACTATACACATTCTTATTTTGTAGGGAGGGAGATGGAATGGAACAGAGAGAAAAACATACACATGGTTTCTTTTTTTCTATTTTCAGAGGTTAAATAAGATTTTTATTTTAAATATCTATCAGTAGACCACCAAAGTGTTTGTTTAGTAGTAACTAGTACAGCAAGCAGAAGGTTACAAGATTAGGAGGCAAAAAATCTAGGATTCAGTCAGGCTCTGCTAAGAACCAAATGTGATACATGGTCAACTTATTTAACATCTATGGGTCTCAGCTTCTTCAAGTTTAATACTGGAATAATAATTTCTACAGGTAAAGTTAGATATGTTAAAGTACTCTACAAGTTTATTGATTACACATTTGCTGCAGATTCTGTAAAGCACCTACTAAGTGCCTGGTATAAAACTGGCAGTGATCCATCCACAGCAGTTAAAAATATTTCTATTATAAAAAATTTCAACATCACAAAAGTAAATAAAATTGTACCAAAACCCCCCCATGTTATCTACCCCTAGATTTTTCAATCATCAAAATCTGCCATACTTGCTTCTATTCTTTCTTTCTTTTACTGAAATATTTTAAAAAGTAAATCCTAGATATGTCATTTCATCCCTAAATTCATTTTTTTAAAATGGACATTTTTCTTATATAACCATAATACCATTATTATATCTAATAAAATTAAAAATAATCTTTGATATCTTATGCTCTGTCCATAATCTAATTTCCCCAATTATCTCAAAAATATTTTAAAATAAATATATTTTAAAATATATATTTTAAAATATCTTCTTACAAAAATATCTTTTTGTTCAAATCACAATCCAAACAAGTTCCACACATTTGGTTATGTTCCTTAAGTCTTTTTTCTTATAAGGCAATCCCACATCCGTCTCTTTCTCTCTTTTCCACTGACTTGTGTTATGTTTCTTATGTCTTTTTTCTTATAAGGCATTCCCACATCTATTTATCTGTCTGTCTGTCTTTTCCATTGACTTCTTGCAGAAACCAAGTATGTTCCAAGTATGGGACATACACACACACACAAAAATTACTCAGTGTTTATCTGAAATTCAAATTCAACTAGGTATCCTATTTTGTTTTGGCTAAATCTAATATCCCTATAGTAGAATCTAATTCTACATTTCTGGCAAAAATACTTCATAGGTGTTAGCATGTGCTTTATAAAGCATCACATCAGTATATACACAAATACCTACTAGGACTGCAACCTAATCCCTTCATTGTAAAGTTCTCTCATCAACCATATTAATCCAATAGTTTCATCCACTGATGATCAATATCTGCCTCAATTATTTCATTAGGTATTGCAAAATGGTGGTTTTCTGATCCTATCATTCTTTGTGGAACTTTCCTATAATGCAAAACTTTCTGTCAACAACTAGGGCTATTTGATTACTCAAAGTAAAGTTTGTACATACAAACAAGTATAAATGCTTAATTTTTTCCTTTTAATTTCCAATTCTGAGAGTAAGTACTAGTACCCTAGTTATTTTGGATGGTGTCTGATAAGTTCTCTTAGAGGTTTTTTTTTTTTTGCTTTTTTCAAATTTATTTTTATCTCATGATTATATACTCCATGTGTCTCAATCAATTTCCTTAGTCTTTGATAGCTTCACCTTGTGTATTTCCTGGCCAAACCCTAAAATCAGCTTTCCTCCAAGGAATACATTGCTCTGTTTTAGAAGTAGCAGCCCATAATCCTAAATTCAGATAAAGGTTATATCTTTCCAGCAAGTCTTAAGCAGAGAGGGCCTGGACATTAGGAAAAGAGGGGACAGAATTAGTGCAATCACATCAGCCCTACTCTTCCTTGAGATCAAGAATAGCTCTATATAACCACAAGCAGCTAATCCAGAACGGTTACTGAGTTACTGGATATTCTCTCTAGGTCAATTTTCAATTTCAGTGTCAACTCCAAGCCAATTAGTTGTAGCTTCTGGAGGGATTTATTAAGAAGGATTTTGAGATATTTACAACCACTAAGAAAATACAGGATGAAAAAGAAAATGAAAGAAAAAAAGAACGAATATAGGATGAGAATCTTGGGAGATGGGCCAGTTGTTTCCATTTTATTTTTTGTGTTCCTACTTATACATTGGAGCTAAGAATTTACCATTGACACATTTGTCACATTGTGACTATAAGGTTGTAAAAAGAGTTCCTCAACATAAGGATGAAAGAATACAATAATCACTAAGAAGCAGAACAATTGGTTAAGTGGAATATAGGACAAAAATTTTTATTTAATTATTTCAAATTCTTTAGGAAATTTATCTGATCTTAGATGCCCTCTACCACTACTAGTTCATGAAGATTTGGATAAAATGACGAATGGGTAAAGGAAGAGTTAGAGGTCAAGGGTGAAGATTGGTGATTTTGTTTAGTGTTTGAGCATTCATACTATATCAGCTATAATTTTATGGGTATACTAGAAAAAAGAAGGCAAATACATGATTGTGTTGCTTTTCTTCCCTCCTGTGCCCATGACAAAAAAATTCCAATCTATTTCAATGTTATTTCTTATTAAGCCCTGAAACAGCCTCAGAATCCCCCTTTTGGGAGGGGAGCAGGGGTGTGCATGACAGTACATATTATAATTCTGTGAGTTTTAAAGCTGTATTCACCCGTGAAACCACCACCATAATTAAGATACAGAACATTTCTAGTACCCTCAAAGGATTCCTCTTTGCATTCCATCCTTCCCTCTGCCCTGGCCCTAGGCAACCACTGACATGCTTTCTGTCATATTATTTACATTTCCTAAATTTTATATAAATGGAATTATATAACATGTTCTCTTTTGTATCTGGCTTCTTTCATTTAGCATAATGATTTTGAGATTTATCTTTGATGCATGTATCACCCCCTCATTTTACTGAAGAGTAGAAAGACCCAGAATGAATCAGTGGGTTGCCCAAGATAACACAGTTCTCAAGTAACAGTTCCAAGATTAGAACTTAGGTCTTCCTATGCCTGGTCCCATGTTCTTTCCACCACTCCATTCTGCCTCCTTCAAAAGTAGCTGCAAAAGCAGCCCTATTGTTAGCTCCCTGACAGGCCCAGTAGCTACAATGCTCTGCAGACTACGCTGCTGCATGGAGTCTTTCACAGATGCCACCACGAGGAAAATGCCGTGGAAAGTCAGTGAAATCCAGTGGGGGGCGGAGGGTTATGGGCAGGTTTTTACATGTAGGGCCCACTGGCATTCAATGGCACAAAGTTCTCCTTTGTGACAAGCCCAGAGACTGCTAGGTCTCAGCTGCTGAGTAATAGTCAGAAATAGAGTCTTGAAAGAAATTCAGTTGGCAGAAATTCAAACTTTCTTATCCTGGTGGCAGAGAAAAACCAACTGGAAGGGGAATGAATACGTGCAATTTTATACACGATTAAGGAAGTTTATTCACATTCCAGGATATGGATAAGATCCAACTACTTAACATCCTCCCTCAAACTCTCCACTCATCTACCTAAACTATGTAACTCTACCCACCTGAATTGGCTGAAACTGAACTTAGAATCAAATAACTCTCAGTCTTTCAGCTGTGTAACTTTGGGCAAAGTCACTTAGTTTCTCTGAGTTTCATTTCTTCTCTCAGAGGATGTTGTGAGGATGAAATAAGATACTTATATAAAACTAATTTGAAAACTGTAAAGTATTTCACAAGGATGGGGCCATGCTGTCGTATTCAGCACTGGATAACTGTTCCTGGCATGTAAGAAGTGTTTGTTGCCTGACTTATTAGAAACAAATAAATGTACCTTATGAAAGATTTTTAACACTATTAAAAGATATCTCTATTATTCCATTAGGGAAAAGCTGAATATATACTACAGAATCAAAAGGTAAGGGATTAGAGATACTTAAGTAGATACACTTGCAAAATATACTACTTTTAAATATTAATACTGTGTATAGGCATCTACTAACTTAAAACTATTTCATCAATGACAATCTTACAAGTGCTTTTTTTCTCTTTCATTAGCATAAATAATTGATACAAATGTCTTATTACCATATATGATATGGAGATATTAAATGATGCTACATGTCAAAAAATAAACACTTGATACAAATATAAGTCTTGTGTATGTGTAGTCTTAATTTTCTTTTAATCAACTTTACTGAGATATAATTTATGTACAATAAACTATACCCATTTTAAGTGTACAGTTGTATGAGTTTTGACAATTATATACCCATGTAATGTAATAAAATACAAAAACAAAATACAATTAAGACAGTCCCCTTAATCATCCCGAAAAGTTCCTAATGCCCCTTGGGAATCAATTCTGTCCTCTATCCTGGCTCCAGGCAATCACTAACCTGCATTCTGTCACTATAGATGAGTTTGTATTTTCTAGAATTTCACATAAAATAAAATCATATAGTGTCATTATTCTATATATATTTAACATATGGAGACTTAAGAGATTTTCCATTTTGTGGAAAATCCACTGTGTGATTTTTATTTCTTAGAACTTTGGAAACAAGTTAAAATGATAATACTGTTTCTCATATCTCTTTTTTCACTGAATTAAATGACATTTGCTAGTAAAAAGGAAGAAATTTCTTAAAACTTAAATCAAAAAATTTTAAGTCAATCTGAGAAAAAAAGTGATACACCTCTCTCTCTATATATATATAGAGTCAATGACTCAGAAGATATATTCTTCATAAAAAACTGTTCAAAGCAGTCCCAGGGGTAGAAAAGATATTTTTGCTAAAAGAGTTTTGTCTCTATATTTAGGGGGAGAAAATTCAGTTACCAAAATGAACCCAGAAGCAAGTATTATAATTTCAAAAACTTAAATATCAGAATCTACTGTTGCCTGCTTTTATTTAATGTAAGTATCAAGATAACTCAATATTTCTTATAAAAATTTTTAGCCACTATAAAGAAGTAAAAACCTAAATCTAAGATCTATATAATACTCCTTGTCAATCAGAAAAACTGAGGAAAAATGGCCCAAGTTCTAAGGCATTCACGTTATTATTTTTTTTGCATTCAAGTTGTTTTTAATTTCTCAAATTCATGCAACATCCCAAATACTCCAATTATCAAAAAGGAAATAGGGAATAAAGAGTCAATGAATCTCTCTAGGATATCATTAAATTTTAACAACTTTATTGAGATATAATTCACATACTATAAAACTTACTAATTTAAAGTATACAATTCAATAATTTTTAGTACATTCACAGAGTTGTGCAACCATCAACCACAACCCAATTTTAGAACGTTTTTATTACTCCAAAAAAAATCTCATACCATTAAATTTTAGATGCATCTAAAAGGGAAAAGTTCTTCTAAAATATTCAACTCTATAATCATCAAAAATAAAATTAACCATAGAAAAAACTGAGAAAATGTATTGACATTTTCTATAGAAATTTGAGCTGTGGTTAGAGTTTTCAAGAATACACAAGCAGATTACATTTTTAGACTTTTTAAAGATGTCTTTTTAGCAGAGAATGAAAATCCCAAGAGCTTTAGTTGGATAAATTAGAAGGGAATAATGAACATGTTCTAGGTGGGTTTAATGACCATAGTTTTAAAAAACTAATTCAGCATAAACCTAATAAGGCATAAACCAAGGCCAATAGCATTTTATTAAGATGTTTAGGAACATTATCCTTACATATTTTAAATAAAAACCTGTTTAAAAAAAGGAAAAAAAGCCTGACTCACTTGCACATAGATTTCATAGTATCAATTAATCTTTGTTGTTTTGATAATGGTTAACTAAACAATTCCTCTTTAAAGGTGTATGTATTTCTATTACCAAAAATATTGTGAAGAGGAAAGTAAAATGTGGCTTTGGGTAGCTTTTACGGTAGCTCTACCTGAAAACATTTCTGTGTTCATAAATCTCTCTTTTTTTTTTGGTAAACAAAAACGTTTACGGATTTTCCAAACATAAATAAATGAAATAATGTTTAGGCAGTAGGGCTCACACTGATGGCTAGCAGGAAGTAACAGAGTATAATCTACTTGGAAAGAAATTTTTAATGTACAAATAACAAACCCAAATTATGGACTGCAGCAATTTAGTCATCACTGTCATTTTTCTTACTTCCAAAATAAAGCCTTGATTAAACCATTCATACCCTATATTACTTGTACCTTTTACTTCAGAGATTGAGGAAGCATATGCAATATTTTCACCACAGGGATAACATATTATATTTATCTCAGAGCCTTTTAAATAGAAAAATACCCAAAGTTATTACGGAAATAATTCATGTTTCTAAGTTTAAAAAATCCTCTCATTCAAAAATAAAACTTCAAATTATTTACACTGGGCAACTTCTAGAACAATTGAAAGTTCACAAATACCTGAAATAACCAAATCTTTTGTAAGGCAATTAAAAAATATAGACACACAGTAAACCTGTGGTCCCCAATCCCCAGGGCTGAGGACAGGTGCTGGTCTGTGGCCTGTTAGGAACCAGGCCACACAGCAGGAAGTGAGCAAAGCTTCATCTGTGGTTACAGCCGCTCCCCACTGCTCACATCACCACCTGAGCTCTGCCTCCTGTCAGATCAGTCACTGTCTCCCATCACCCCCAGATGGGACCGTCTAGTTGCAGGAAAACACACTCAGGGCTCCCACTGATTTTGCATTATGATGAGTTGTATAATTATTTCATTATATATTACAATGTAATAATAGTAGAAATAAAGTGCACAATAAATGTAATGTGCTTGAATTATCCTGAAACTATACCCCACCCTGTGGAAAAACTGTCCTCCATGAAACCAGTCCCTGGTGCCAAGAAGGTAGAGGATTGCTGCAGTAAACAGAATTTAAATGGAAGTAATCCTAGATTGAACCTCACAAATATAACTTACAAAGTCCTTTAAATGACCATTAAACTTTTAAATAAATATTTCTGCACAGAAAGGCTTAAAAAAGGCATTTTTAGCAAGTTACCTTTATGAAATGTAAAAGGATAATATCTACTTCTAAATATGATTCTATTATGTTAGAGAAAAGATTCTTTCTTTTTTTTTCCCCCCACAGATCATTCATAAGGAATAGAGAAAAGATTCTTAACGAAAGGGCAGAAACATGGTTCTCTAGAAAAAGAAAATAAAAGGGCAGTGAAGCAGAAGGTTATCTCTATCAAGGGAAAAAACGTGTGGAAGAAGAAAATACAATAAATTAGAGAAGACAGAGAATTATGGAAAACTTTCAGAGTGAAGGAACATGGGGCTAAATTAGTAACACTGAAAAATCGTTGGACTTTATCTCATGAAATTGAATCTTCGTATGATAGACAACTAAGCAACTCTACTCCTTGATATAAACACTAGAAAAACTTTTGCACCTGTGCTTCAGGAGGCACATACAAGAATATTCATAACAGCACTGTTCACAAGAGTCCCAAACTGAAATAACCTGAATGTCCTTTGACTGGAGAATAAATTTGGGTATATTCACATAATGGAATATTACACAATAGTGAAAAAAGAATAAACTACAGCTAAACTCAACAATTTATCAAATCTCAGAAACATCACGAGGAGAAAAATAAATCCCAGAAAATTATTTTCCTTTTCATAAAGCTCAAAAGCAAGCAAATCTGAACAATGTATTATTTAGGGATCTAAATACTAAATTTAGGACAGTGGTTACTTCTGAGGGGACAGCAGGGAAATAGAGAACAGGAAGAGAACATAGGAAGATTGTGTGCTATGTCTTGGGTATTTATTCATTTTGTATTATGCTTTATAATTTACACATATGTTTCACACATATTCTTTGGTATATACTATATTATATTTTTATAAGATTAAAAAAAAGACTCCTATGGCTAGCCAGGTCAATAGAGATCATCTCATCTATAGCTGATCTAGTCTATAATATTTGGCCCATAATGGCCCATAAGGCCCATATTTTCGTTAGAAAGTGATTCTATTTTCGTTAGAAAGTGATACAAATGTAGCATTTTCAATCAATTTTCATTAAAATGTCTGTACCCATGTTAGGCATGTTAGGTCACTAAGAACCAAGAAATTCAGTATTATTAGTGAGAGATTAAAAAGTGAACAATATATATACACTTTTCCCCCTAGAAGGGAATTTGTTATTTCAAATTCTAGGGATGATTCTATCTATAGACTACTGATCTCAACAGAAGACAAATGATACTAGACAACTGCTTAAAACAACAGCTGTAAAGGAATTAGAATACATGATATTTAATGGATTCTTAAAGCAATATGTGGATTTGGAGATACCAATCATGTGACTTATACCCATATTTTTTTTTAAAAAGTAGTTTTCAAGAGATTGTTTCTGTTTGTAACTGAAAAAAATAGTTTCAAGTTTGTTTATAGATAAGTAGCTAATGCTTTGCAATTACTACAATTCCCTTCAAGAGCCCCACAATGAGTTAATTAAGTTTTTAAGCTTGGTGAAAAGCATGAGCAATCACCTAAGAATAAACATAACAAAATCATTGAACCCAGTTATCTTATGTGCAAGTATTACTGTCTCTAAATATAGAGGTTTAATTCTGAAAGAATTCCCAGGAACAGGTGGTAACCAATGTTGAGTTTAAATTCAGTGCTTTATTTTTAAAATCTTGGTCTAATCCAACTGCAGGAACTTGGCATTTGCAGATTTTTGCCATGTTGCAGTCATAAAATACTTTCAACATAATATATCTCATGTGTTTAATCAGAAAAATAAGTATTACAATCAGTTTTTATAAATTATCAAGATGACATAGATTCTTTCAGTCAGGGCTACATCCCTTTGGGAACTGTTGCCACCATGGCACCAGGAATTATTTCCAAAGGAGTGACAGTGAGAAAGCAAAGAACAATTAAAACAATAATTCCATTCACTGTGATATAAACTATTAATATGCAATTAATTGTGCTACTTGATTAGTCTTCTAAGACTTATTTTATGATAGATGGCAATTATCATCATCTCCCTTTTTACAAATGAAGAAACTGAGGCATAATTTATTGGAAACAATGATATGAATTTGTTTTAGAAAGTGATCAGATATCCATATATTGGCTACATGATTCTATACCACTAGTTTTAACCAATCAAATCTCAACATAAGCAGTTATCTAACTTAAAAGACTAGAACAGACACAGTACTGCTCCTGATTGCTGCTGAAATCTCAACTAGAGTCTTTTGACCTGGACATTGTGCAATATTATTCAGTGGGTTACTTCCAGAATCCCAGTGTAACTTTAGTTCACCTCATAATAAAACAGAAAATCTCATGGATATGTCTTGCAGCTTAAAAAAAAAAAAAAAAAAAGGCAGGGATCGCTATCAAAATGTCTCCAGGATTAGTTGAGACCAGCCTGGGCATATAGTGAGACACCGTCTCTACAAAATAAAAACAAAAATTAGCCAGGTGCGGTGGGATGCACCTGTAGTCCCAGCTACTCAGGAGGCTGAGGCAGGAGGATCGCTTGAGCCCAGGAGTTCGAAGTTGCAGTGAAGTATGATTGCGCCACTGCGCTCCAGCCTAGGGTGAGAGCGAGACCCTGTCTCAAAAAAAAAAAAAAAAAAAAAAAAAGTCTCCAGGATTGAGCATCTGAATTACTTGTCAGTAACAGAATTCATTACCTCCTGACAAAATCTGCTCCTCCATCTTTCTCTTCGCTGGGGGATGGGAGTGGGTAGGTGACAATACCATCCACATAGTCACTCAGAGCTAAACTGGGAAGCATCCTAGAGGCCTCCCTCTCCTTTGATTCCAAATCTAATCAACAGATCCAGCCAATTTAATCTCCTAAATATTTGTCAAATTTCTCCACTCCTATCCTCATTCCTACTACCACTGCTTTGGTGATTCAGCCCCAGTATCTCTCACCTAGATCATTACATTTCTCTTAACTGTTCTCCTTGCCTCCAATTTTGCCCCTTCCAAACTATCTTCCAGACTGTAGAGCCAGATCATTCTTTTGAAAGCACAGTTATAACCACGCTGTTCCCTTATTTAAAATCCTTCAAGGGCATGTTATTACCTACATACAGGACAAAGCTCCATAACATGTCCCACAAAGCCTTTTATAATCTAGCCCCCTTCCTCCCTCTCCAGTTTAGTCAACTTCTTAGACTGTTTTAGTTCTCTATGCATTTATTCATGTTGTGCCCTTAAGTGGCCTCCTCCCACTCTCATCAAACTTCACTTTACACCTGTCTACATTTTACTGGTTAAAACACAAATGAGGTCTTATCTGATCTCCCCAGATAGGGTCAGATGTCCCTTCTGTGTTTGCATACATTTTGCATATCTCTATAATTTCAGTGACATTCTGTAATAATTATTTATGAATATGTCTATGTCCCCCAATAGAATATAATCTCCTTGTGGTCAAGGAATGTGTCTTATAGGGTTTTTTTTGTTTGGTTTTGTTTTTTAGGTTTAGTCAAGTATAGTAGTGAGAAGAGGGGAAAGAGTGGAACAAAGAATTTGATCTGTAATTGGCTGTGTTGACTGTGAACAATCAATTGAGATAACTCACCACCTTTGGACCAGCCTCTTACAAGTCTTTTTATTCCCAGTATCTAAAACAGTGTCTGGATATAATACACATTCAATAATTGTTTAATGAATAAATATCCTTACACTATATTTAAAACTGTACAAAAGCATTTGATATCAACTGTAGTCATGGGTACTAGAAAGTTTTGTATCAGGGTAATTTGATTACTCAGGAAATTTCTGGCAGAGTTGGTGGTGCCCTGACTCACTGCACATGGGCAACAAAATGAAGCAAGGTTGTGTTACTAAAATGAATTGTTATGGACACAGCTATGGTCACAGTTCCAACAAGAACCTTTATCAAGTCATTCAAGAAATTTTTTTTGAGAGCCTTTTATGAGCTAAACCCTGTTCTATGCATTGGAGATATAGCAGTGAACAAAACACAGAAGGTCATTGCCCTTATGGCACTATTATTTCAGTGGGATTTTAATCAAATAATCAGGGTAATTTCAGATAGTGATAAGTGCTATAAAAAAATAAAGCAGGGTGAAGGGCCTACTTTACACTGGATGATCAGAGAAGGCCTCATTCAGAAGGGAATATTTGAGGTGAAACCTAAAATAATATGAAGGAGTTATTCATGTAAAGATCAGGAGAACACTGGCCCTAAAGTGGAAATGAACATGGCATGATCAAGCGATCATCAGAAGGCTAGTTTGGCTAGCATAGTAGGTGAGAGGGAAAACAGTATGAAATGAGGACAGAAAAGCAGGGGCCAGATTATGTAGGATCTATTGGGCCATATAAAAGTGTCTGAATTTTATTTGTAAGTGAAGTAGGAAGTCACTGGAAGATTTTAAGTAGGGAAAGTATATGATCTGGTACATGTCTTTAAAGTTCACCCATGGGGTGGGAAAAAATGGGAGAAGGAAGATCATTTAGGAAGCTACTGCATTGAACTGACAAAAAAATGATAGTGACTTGGAAAAGAAGTTTCCATTCATGAGGATTAATAGGAATAATGTAAATACTAAGAATAATGTAAATAAAGTGTTAAATTCAGTGTCTGATACACATGGTGTCTATTATTATAGATAGTATATGGTCTCAACAGCATATGGTGTCTATTATTATTAGTTTATACCTATGGAAAGTCTTCCTTTTTTTTTTTGAGACAAAGTCTCACTCTGTTGCCCATGCTAGAGTGCAGTGGCGTCATCATAGTTCACTGCAGCCTTGAACTCTTGGACTCAAGTGATCTGCCTCATTCTCCTGAGTAGTGGGGACTACAGGTCAGTGCCACCATGCCTGGCTAATTTTTCTGCTTTTTGTAGAGACAGGGTCTCAATATGTTGCTCAGACTCGTCTGGAACTCCTGGCCGCAAACAATCCTCCCACCTCAGCTTCCCAAAGTGCTGGGGTTACAGGTGTGAGCCACTGCATCCAGCCTGAAAAAGTTTTCTTGTTCAACAGCGTATGAACATCAAAACCCTTGAGACAGTAACGCAGGAAGTATACAATAACCACAACACTCAAAGTATAAGAAATAGAACTGTATTACTCATTTAACAAAATTTGTCGAGGGTTTACTCTGTGCAAATTATGAACAGGTTTGCTGAGCCAGCATGGGGAAACTGTATTAATAGATCGATCATCATGGAACACTAGATCTGGAAGGGATCTGAGAAGAGTTCAATGCCTCACTTTATAAACAACAAAATAGTGCAGAGAAAGAAACTGCTGTTCTTCCTAAACTGGAAAATGAGAGGATCATACCCTAGGTTTCCCCAAGGACATACTATAAATAGTAAAGATTTTTATTAACATAAGACCAAAAGTTTTTAATAAAATGCTACCTGGGCAGTACATTAATGTGCTATACTAATAAAAATGTAATAGCTATATAAAGTCCTTGGGACAGTGCTTTGCACAGGGTAAATGCTCAATAAGTGGTAGCTACTACTTTCAGCTGCTAAAAAATTGTTTGGCCTTTGGTAGGCTGAGAGCATGAAGTCTACCTGACATCAACTACTTGACTAAATTGATAGTAGAGCCACAGGAATTCCATTAATAACCTAATTCAACTCTTTGATTTTCTAGATGGAAAAAGTGAGGTCTATAGGGGCTAAATGACTTGCAAAGCCATCAACAGTGAATGAGTTTGAGAGACAGAGCCAAGGCCAGACCCTAAATCCCCAGTTCACTACATGTCACAGATCTGCAGTTTAACTATAAGGTAGTGTTTCAAATTTTTATTTTAAAAAAAAAAAAAGCAATAAGAACATAGCTGCTGTATCTTTTTTTTTTTTTTTTTTTTTTTGCGACAGGGTCTCACTCAAGCAATCCTCCTGCCTCAGCCTCCTGAATAGCTGGGACTATAAGCACCTGCCACCATGCCCGGATAATTTTTGTATTTTTTGCAGAAACAGGGTCTTGTTATGTTGCTCAGGCTAGTCTCAAACTCCTCACCTCAAGTGATCCTCCCACTTCAGCCTCCCAGAGTGCTAGGATTACAGGCATGAGCCACCATGCCCCGCCTGTATCTGATTTTTTTCCCTCCTTTTATTAAAGTCACTATTGAGCTATGAATTTGATATAAGGAAGAATCATCAACATTGGGACTGTAAATATATAGTCCATAAGTTAACAACAAAACAAGTCTTGATAATGTAATTCCATCACGGACATCTGATGAGTGGATGGGTGGTTATATGAGCAGCTGTAATATGCACTGAAGTAGAGAGACTACAATGCCTCCCTACTTATAGATGAATACAAATACAAAGGAGAAAATGCTTTAAAACATTTTCCAAAGCACACTTAAAATGTGATAATAGTTGCAGGTCACTAAGTAACTAAAAGGAAATAAACTCTCTTAGCATACAGCAACAGAATGGTTTGTTTCAAGGAAAGAGTAATAGGAGTCTAATAACAGTATTGAGAGACCAGGGCTATAAATCACAATGCGGGAAGAGTTGTAGCAACCAACCCAAAAAAGTTTAACCACTCACAAAGAGTAGAAAGGCCAACCGTGGACTTTAAAGTCCTTTGACATATGAGATTAGGGTGCACATCCCCCCCATTCTCAATATAAAAAATCATCTCTGAATGGGAGAGAAACTGGGCAGGGCATAAAGGGGAATCCAATCTATTTGTGGTGAATTAAATTCAACTCAACACATATTTCCTGAAAATTATGTGTAAGACAATTGTGAAAGTGTGTAAGACACTGTGAAAGATGTTTGCCTTACCTCAAAGACTTCAGAATTATATGGGATAAAGAAGGCGAATGGGATTCCCAGAAGTACACAAATAACCCAAGACCGAATAGAAGCGCCTTAAGAGAGGTTCCAGTCAGGGTTATGGGTTCAAAGGCAAGAGTACTTTGGGACTCAGAAAAGATTTCATGAGATAATCGCTGAAGAAAAGGCAAAGATATGGGGGCGAAAGGTAGGAGAGTAGGTGACCGTTCGGGAGAACCGGGAGGAGCCAACTCCCGGTTCCCTCACAACCGCCGGTCTCCTCGCACGCGGCGGGCGTCACGCGCACCTTCTCACGCGGGCAGGCGCCGCGGCTACAGACCAGGCCTGCCCTGCGTCTGTTGCCCCCGCCCTTTCTCACCTCGGGGGCTTCCAAACTCCTCCTCGGTCAGCCTTGTCTGAGGAGAAGACGACGCCGTCTGGAGAGAGCCCCAAAGCCGGCAACCTGAGCGTCCTGTCAACCCCCTAGCCGCAAGCGACCGCCAGGCCACATCTCCATGGCAACGCCGCCAAGCACCAGTTCGAACGCCCGCGCTGTCGCCCGCGCAGCGGCAGTCCCGCACCGTTCACCAATGGGCATGCAGGGAACTGGTTGTCGTTCACCACCTTCTTCTCTAGGAGACCAATCAGAGATCCGAGGAAACAGTGGGCGTAACTCTCAATTTCCGTACTTCAACCAATCGTGCTACTTGAATTAAGATCTCGCGACGTTCTCAGTAAGAGAAACACACCTTTGAGGCGGGTCCAGGATCCTACTGCCCAATTCTGTTGGTTGCCCACAGCGGAACCGAGTACTCCTGACTGGCCGGCGTACTCCCATTCTCTGTTCAAGGCCCGCCCCCTGCCTCCCTCCGCTACGGGTGAGTAGCCTAAGAGGGCGCTTGATTTACTTCTCTGTGGAAAAAGGGAGGCTTGGGGCGGTGGAAGTCTGCAACTACCTAACTGCAGGGTCTAAGGTGGACGCGCCCTCCAAGCTGGCAATGAGGTGCGGGCAGGCCAGGCCCCATCCGCTCGTAGGACCTCAGTTTTCCTGTCAGCACCGGAAGAAGGAAGGGTTCAGTGAGCCTGTGAGCCTTGCTTGCCCCCATGCGAGTGGTGATGGGGTGGGTCGTCAGAATCCCAGAGGCGGGCGAGGCCCGGGTTTAGGGCCCGGCGGCCTGGGAGCCATACCTTCCCTCCCTGGGCCTCAATTTCACTTTGTGGTTACCCGTTAAACCCCACCTGTTTACCAAAAGAGATTGTATGTTTTCTAATTGCTTCACTATTGAGTGGGTAATATAGCAGAAGAGAGTCACACGAGAGTCCCACCACTTAAAAAAAAACAACAAAGATGTGACAGCTTAAAGTAAACTGAATGCAATCAAATTGTCAAGTGTAAAACGCTAATATAGAGTCGAGGTTAAGAGCAATGATATTGGGAGTCAGGAAGACCTGCGTTTGAGTCACTGTCCAGAGACATCTCTGAACCATAGTTTACTTTTTCCTCTTCTGAAAAATGGCAGTAGTGCCTCAGCGGGCTGTTGTGACGATTAAGTGAAATAATGAAGGTAAAGCAGTCAGCACAATGCCTGGCAAGTAATTACTTCTCAAAAAATGGTAGTTATTATCCTCATAATACGAACAAGCAGGCCGGGCACAGTGGCTCAGGCCTGTAATCCTAGCACTTTTGGAGACTGGGGAGGGAGGATTGCTTAAGGCCAGGAGTTCCGGACCAGCCTGGGCAACACAGCCAGACCCCGTCACTACAAAAAATAAAAAAAATTAGCCAGGCGTGATGGTGTGTGCCTGTAATCCCAGCTCCTTGGGAGGCTGAGACAGGAGGATTGCTAGCGCCCCAGAGTTGGAAGTTACAGTGAGCTGTGATTGTGCCACTGCACTCCAGCCTGGGTGATGGAGTGAGACTCTTTAAAAACAACAACAACAACAACAAAACCCCCAAGCAAACACACTAGTGAGCAGGCTAGTGTACTTACTGTAATTGAGTACCCAATTTAGCTCAAAATTTGTTAGTTAAGGAAGAAAAGATAATTCTTACTAATAATTAAGAAAACAAATCTGTTCTTCAAAAAAGAAATTTTTTTCTGGTTTCTACATTAAAGGGAATTGATCTTGTGGGGCCTTATACATATGGTGTGGTGAACAGTATTCACCAGCAGTTTTACAGACAATATGAAAAGCCATTTCTTTAAAATATAAAATAGAGAAGCCTTCTGATGACCTTTTATGATACAGGGATAAGAGTGACTCACATATATTCAGAACCTCTCATATTCAGACCTTCTATATACATCATTTATTTTAAACTCTACAACAACCGTGAAAAGTAGGTGTTAACTTCATTTTACAAATGAGGAAGTTAAGTATCTTGCCCTAAGTATCGACTATTAAATTCAGTAGCTAGGTCTTTCTGACTGCAAAGCCAGCCATGCTTTTCTGTGTTGTGTTGTGCTATTTCTGACTGAAAGAGGATGGAAATACTTGGAATACCAGAGAGGTTGGAAAGGTAGACTTACCCAAATTGGAGGGAAGTGGGCTGCGGAGGTACATATGGTGGGAGTAAAATCTTTCTCTAGTAGAAAATTTCCATCTTGGGAAATGAAGAGATGGGAGGAGATGATGACTGAACTTTAGACCCATCTATTCATTTACCTTGTGGGTAGTCTGTAGCACTTCAAATTTAACTTGTCCCAAACAAAAAAGATTAGCTTACATTTTACCCTCTCCTTCACACAGTACCCAAACCATACACCTCTCTCTCTTTCCTTTGGACTATGAAACATCTCTCTGTCTCCCTTAGACAATAAAACATCAATATTATC
Organism: Daubentonia madagascariensis; assembly: GCA_023783475.1. NCBI lineage: Eukaryota > Metazoa > Chordata > Mammalia > Primates > Daubentoniidae > Daubentonia > Daubentonia madagascariensis. Next base: position 34,210,281 of record JAKFHU010000747.1, read on the forward strand.
AATTTTACTTTGAGATATCTCTCAAATTCATCCCCTCCTCCTTTCTCACAGCCTCTGCCTTAATCTAACTATCATTTGACAACTAGACTGTTGTAATAGGCTTGTGACTGGTTGGTCTCTTTGCCTCCAATCTCTCCTTCTAATTCGTTCACCTTGCATGCTGCCAGAATGTCTTTGTAAAATGTCAGTCTGACGAAGTTATATGCCCTGCCTAAAACCAAAGACCTCATTGCTTACAGAATATAAAACTAAGCTGTTCACCAATGAAATGTCATTTTGTGCTTGAGGGTCTTTGCCCACCCTCTTCCATTTGCGTGGATTGCCCCTTGCCTCCACCTTTATTCTGCCATCCTTCAGAATCTTTGTGGGGTACCCCTTTAACTTAAAGATCCTTCTTTGCTACCTTTCCATCTTACCTATACCCTTGTGATGCACAAAATACACTGTAACTTGTCTGTTTGAATGTCTTCCACTTTGACTAGGCTGTGAACCTCTAGAAAGTAGGGGCTTTGTAATATTCAGCTTCGTATCTACCTTTCAGTCCTTTCACACTGCCTGTCGCATAGGACACACTCAACAGACATTAGATTAGTAAACGAATCCCTTCAGACTCTGATATTAGAATTCCCCAAGTTTGCTTTCTAGAATTGTACAGCAGGTGGCACTAATAGGCCACTTAAAAAAAATCTTCACTAAGAATGATTTTTTTTCCCAACCTTGTCTGACTTTGGCCTCATCCTAAAAGCCAATATTCATGCCATTACAGGTGAAATCTCCTGTTTCTTCCCTCAGTCAAATAGCAAAGATAGCAAAATGACTCAGCAGCTTGGTCTCTGGACATGGAGCGGCAGATGTCCAGGGAAAGGTGCACTTCAGGGAATATTTTCTGTGTCTTAATTTATTCATGGTAGTTAGGGGCTTTTTTTCTTTTCCATTTCTTTTTTCTATTACTCTTTTTGTTGTTGTTACAAGAGGGAGCTTTACTTTTGGATAGGTGCCACGTTTCTGTCTACTCCAAAATGGAAGAAGGAAACTGGCGAATTGGAGAAAAGATGATTATGATTTGGGAGGTGAGGGAAAGCTGAGCAGTCACATAGAGTTGCTTGTGGGCAGGCAAAGAGTTCCTCCTCACAGTAGGGTGGCCTGGGAAATTTTTCTGGACACAAGGGCCCTAAGTTAGGTTCTTGTGTGCTTCTCCAAGGCTAGCATCAAGAGTGTTCCCAATACTTGCTGCATGGGAATCCCCAGGCTACTGGGTATGGCTTCAAACATGTGGTTTTCTGCTTCCCAGAAGAGAGCAGTAAGCCTTATCAGATAGGCACTCTTAGGAGTCTTACACTCTACTTTACCCCTCCAGTGTCTTCTTTGGGCACCAGGACTTAAATATACCACTCTCTCCCCACAACTAAAACCTGCTCAGTGGAAAGCATTTGAGCTAGACATCTTAACCTCCATATAAATGTATATTAAAGACTGGGAATTTTGAAACTGGAAGTGATTTTATTAATCATTTGTGTGTCCTCTCTCAGGACCATATGTGCCCTAAGCCCTATTCTTTCATATTGAGCAGAGCTATGAAAGGGAAAAAAATATAGACTTTGGAGTTACACTTACTTGGATTCAAATCCCACCATTTACAGGCCAGTTATGCCCTTGGACGAGTATTTTAACCCTTTTTAATATCTCAGTTTCCTCATAAATAGGAGATAATAATGCTTCTCTTTGAAGGGTTGTCTTGAGCATTAGAAATGATAGTTGTCAAAAGCCTTGCACAGTGTAACTGGCACAGTATAGTCACTTAATTGATAATATGGTAGCCTGAAACACTGTTTCTGCTAAAGGGATTTTAGACTATGGGGAACAGGTGAGAGGGAGAATTTAGAGAGCTCTTTATCTAAAGGTATATTTGTGAGAGCTTTTTATAACACTCTGATTAATTTGACAAAAACATTGGAACACATCAGCATAGCCATTTATTTGCAAATTCTTTTTGGCACCTAGGTCCTAAGCCTCCCAGGCTGTGAGAGAATTGTATATATAGAAAAAGCCAAGAGTACTTTTCCTTAGCTTCTGGAACCTTCTGATGACATTGAGGGTTTTTTTGTTCAGGTTTTTTCTAACCACCTCAGGCACTCTGCCACTTTTCTGAAGTGTGAATTGCCTGCTGTCAGCCTGGAGTTCTCACCTCCACAATCCTGGCTGCAGGCGTATTTGCATATTGGATGCTGTGTTCTTTAACCCCCTGAGGTTTGAATCCACTTGGAGTCGGTGTGTAAAAGCTGGCTACTTTCAAACCCCTGGACAGTTTCAGCTCCAGTAGTCTCCAGAAAAACAGAAAAGCCCCAACAATAGCTCCATTCACTTTTATGTAAATGGCACTCTTCAGGAAAACACTGGGCTCTTTCCCAGGGCCCCAGAACATACTCAAACATTTGTTTGAGTGGGAGGTGGGGAAAGAGTTCTTTTGAGTCAATGAACATCTGTTGAGAGCTGCTGTGCTGGGTCCCAAGGAAACAGCTTATAGTCTGGCTCTTTCCTACCAGAGGTACTGACAGACTTACCATATTAGGTGGGTATACGTGCTTGTGGTGGCTTTGTATCGTATCAGTTTAGCTAAGCGGAATTCCCAGGATTCCCTTCCTATATGGTTCCAGGTTAGGGTCACCACAAGAAAATTTTGTGTGAGATTTGGAAAGCTGAAGTGAAGTAGCAGCCAGTACACTGGGAAGGACAGAGTAAGGTACCAGGCATGGTGGCAATACATATACTTTGACACTGATCTGCTTGCTCACCTTGTAGGTGAAGGATAGCACCCAGGCCTGCAGCTCTCCCAGCTCCTGCTGAATCTCCTCTTTCAACTCGTCTGAGTCCTGTACCAGGTGTGCATTCAGCTCTGTGGCAAAGGGTTCCACTTTCTCCCACAGGTCACCTGAGTTACTGAGCTTAGAGATGGTGAAAGGAAGTTGCGGGTTTCAGTTTGTCCTCATGAATTTCACTTGTCTGTAGGTCCCAATTTGTTCTCACAGGTTGCAGTTTGTCCTTGCTCTCCTCCATTCACATCCAGTTTTCTTCCCAACTGTGGGCCTCACTGACCTATAGAGACTTCAAGCCCAATGCCAGACGCAGAGGCAACACAGTTGCGTGGATTTCTTCACCACCTTCCATAGTTGTACGAGATCCAATCCTTATAATAAATCCTTAGTTTTCTGTTGCTCACAGCTTTTGCTTTTTTGATCGAACCCTGTAGTAGAAGTTTGTTTGATGACATGATTAGAAGCCAGAAAGCTTCACAGAGGAGGTGACATCTGAGCTATTTTTGAAAGCATGAGTAGAAGGTTGCATGCCTGGAGTGGGTGGGAGGAATTCTGGAGAATAGCTGGCTTAAGCCAAGCAACTGAAAGGGCAATGAGGAGTTATGCCTTTCTAGAAGAACTGTCCTCTCTATGGGTAAAGAACATAGGCAGAGAGTGGGCATGTGATCCTAGCTCTTCTGGTCCCATTGAGATGGACTGTTAGCTGATGTGGTTCTTAGATATTGGTCACCCCTATATACCGACACCCACTAAAATACATTCTTGCTAGGATGCATCTTTGACACTACCCTAAGATTCCACCCCCACCCCACCACCACATAGGAAAATATTGGTCCACTTTCCTCTCCCCAGTGGCTCGACATGGCCATCCCAGGCCTGTCTTTCTTGGCTCTCCATACAGGCATCTTTGCTTTCCCATGCTGTTTTGGTGGTGGCGGCAGTGGTGTAGAGGAACACTTTGGGGCTTCCTGTCATAGGCAGGGCACTGGGCCCTCTAGTCTTAGATCCCTAAGCATATCTAGGGGTTCTAAAATTCACTCTATGGGATCTGAGGCAGGAACAAGGTACTCTACATCTATAACTTTCTAATCTTTATAGGAGCATCTTTATAGGGAGGGCATGGGATCAGTTACTTGTTTCTGCCTGAACCATGAGCCAGTAATTTGAAATCTTTGTTCACCAGTTCTGCAGTGACAAGGTGCTTTCTTCTGGCTTCCAGAATGGGGAAAGTTCTTGGCATAAGTAGGGATTCCAGGAAAATAGAACACAGTGTTTAATAAAAACCTGTTACCACTTTATATATGAAGTTTTTAAACTCAAACAGGATTGCCTTATGCATACTATTCTGAACCATACTTTTTTCACTTAATATGTCTGAAAATCTTTTCTTATAAACAGTACATTTGATTCTGCCTTGTTTCTTTAATGGCTTCATAATATTCCATCATATAGATAGACTGTACTTTTTACTCATTCCCATATTGATGGATGTTTGTTTCTGATCTTTTTCTTTTAGATATTGTGAACAAGGTTGTAGTGAACATCCTCATGTTAAATACATATTTCTGTATGTGAGAGTGCCTAGAAGTGGAATTGCTGGATCTAAGGGAATATACATTTTATGTTTTGACAATTATTACCAAACTGCCCTCCTAAGGGGGTATGCTAATTTACTCTTCCACCAACGGTATTTGAGAGCACAGACTATTTCAAAAATGCCCTTTGAGGTTATTTCTAATCCTTAAAAACTTTTGTTACAGGTTTAGGAAGGTATGGAAAGGTCCTGGCATTGAGTGTTTAGTTTTTTGATGAGAAAGTGCTATTCCCTCGAATAACATTATCATCTGTTGACAGTTCGGAGAATTGCCCCAGAACAGGTTTCTGTTGGGGCCTGATTTGTATGCCTTTGACAGCGGCAACCTCATCCTCATTGAACAACAACAAAGGGGCCCTGGAGGACAGCAGCTCCTGCTCCAGGAGCCCTCTCTGCATGAGCTCTGCTGTCCCTGAGCACCAGCTTCTTCTGTGGCCCTGCTGACATGCTCAGGCCTTATCCTGCCTGGGCCACTCTCCCAGGCCTTCACTGCATTTGAGTCACCTGGCTTATTTTCAGTTCTACTGCCCCGCCTTAGGACCTTTGCCCATGCTGTTCCCACCTGGAGTACACTCTGTCCTCTCCTTCCCTTTGCTGACTTACCTTTGAGTCATCCTTTGCTTCTCTGCTTAAACATCCCTTCTTCGAGGAAGCCTTCCTTGATCCTTCAGACAAGGTCAGGTCACCTATCACACATTTTTCCTTTGTAGCATGTACCTTACTGGCAATTATTTTTTAATTTGTTTAACTATTTGATTAAAGTCTGCCTCTCCCATTAGAATATTAGCTGCATGAGGGCAAAGGCCTAGAGCAGTGCTTAGTACATAGTAGGTGTACAATATTTGTTGAATGAACAAATGACACAAGTTTTTCTTTAGCAGGGCCTTACATAAAAAAGATCTCCAGTATTTTTTGTTATCTTGATTATATGTCCCCCTTCAGATGATGAATTTTCTTTTCACTTGTGCAGATATTCTTACTTTTCTCCTTTCCTTGTCTTTTTTGTTGTGGTTGTCTTTTTTGTTCTGAAATGGAAAAATCTTTATTTTATTGCTGATTGTAAAATTAATACATGTTCTCTGTAAAATTTCAAACTATACAGAAATATATGGATCAGAAAATGAAAGTCTCCCCATAATCTTATCTTCCAGAAACCACTATTAATCATGTATATCTTTCTAGACATTTTCCTACACACATAGAAATCTATTGTGTGCTTATTATGTGCCAGGCACTATTCCAAAGCACTTTTACAAAAATTAAATGATGTAATCCTCACAGCAACCCTTTGAGGTGGAGCTATTATTATCCCATTTCACAGATGAGGAACTGAGGAACAAGAGGTCACACACCTGATAAGTGTCAGAGCCAGAACCTGAACCCCAGCTCCAGAATCATGCTTTTGATCAATATGCTATTAATAGTTTGTCTCTGATGGGGTAGAAAAGACACTTTCTACTATGCGTGCCCTTTTGTGTTTTGAATTTGGACCCTGTGAATGTATAACATATTCAAAAACGTGGATAAAATAAAGACTCAAAAAAACAACAAAATATTTTTTTTGTACACCAAGCTACCCTCCCTAGGTAACCCCTCTGAATCATCAGAATATAGGCTGAGGGAAATGGGGTTGTAGGTTTGATGACAATACTTTCACTACATCTGTCCCATTCTCAGCACCTCTCTTGTTTCAGTGTGTTCGCTTATGAGGATCTCCAGTCACATAACAAACGCACACCAGCCCTGTGTTTTACAGGGAAACCTAGAGGAGTTGGGATAAAGGCCACATTGACTGAAGGTAGTTGTCAGGGTCCTGCAGTTACACACAAAGGTCAGTCTCTGATTCCTGGATTCCCTCCATTGATCCTTGGCATGCTGCCTTTTTATGTGGGTTATGAGATCACTGTTAGCTAGTCTGTGCCACTCACCAGAGTGGTACCTTCCAGTATGGATCTTCCTGTCTTGTATAAATTTCCAATGTCCCACATCTTCTTTGTTAAGTCCTTAGATAGACCATGGCTGTGAGAGCGTGTGGCTTGATCATCTTCCGAAGACGCCTCATTCCCAAGGTGGACAACAATGCAATTGAGTTTCTACTGCTGCAGGCATCAGATGGCATTCATCACTGGACTCCTCCCAAAGGTGTGAGGCCAGAGGGGCTGGCTTTTGGGAAACTGCTAAGTGTTGCTCAGAAATCCACCCTGCCAGACCTTCCACAAGGCTTGTTTCCCAATGACTGTGTAATAGGAGGGGGTGGGGTGGGTAGGAGTTGTTGATCCTTTCTACATACAAGGTCTCCAGGCCAGGACAGAGCAGAGCTGGAAATAGGATTCTGTGACTGAATTCCAGAGCAGCTATAGCACCTCGTGTTTTTGTGAGTATCATTCACCAGCTCTTCAGCCTCTGTAGTGAATGGCTAGATAGGAGAAAAGCTACTGGGCTAGGAATTGGGGAACTTGGGGTCAAGTCATGATTGAGTTGTGTGCCCACTTCTCTGGACTTTGGGTTTTTCATCTGTCAAGCAAGATGCTGACTAGAAAATCCTGTTTTCTTCCAGCCCCAACTGTCTCTGATTTCATTTGATTAAGTGCCTTTGATTCCTAGTTCAGTGTCCCCGTTGCTAGGTTTTTCTTTTGAACTAAACACACAGAGAGTATGACTTCTGGAGTGTTTCTGAACATGGTTGTGTTTTGAGTTGGAGCATGGAAAAGGTGGGTTTCCTGATCATAGAATTATCTGCAGACTCTGGCAGGAGTGGATGAGTGAGGGGATGGGAGGACCCTCCTCAGACCAGGGGGCTGTGAAGATTACAGAGACTTTGGGATTGCAGATTGACCAGCTACCTATGCCCTGGGTCCATCACTCAGCACACAGGGTGGAGTTGGTCAGTCTCCAGGGGCCAGAACAGTGAAGACTAGTCGCCTGAGGCCTGAGACCAGGCCAAGATCTGTTTGTAAGCTGGCTGGTTTTCATCCACCAGCCTTCCTGACCCCACCTCTAAGAGGAAGAAAGCCTCAGTCATATGGTCCTGAGAGAGAAGCCAGACTGTGTAGAGAGAAATTGGAAAAATGAGCCATCCTTGGCTGAGGCCATTGAGATGGTCCCAGTGGGCAGGGACAGATTGTTGCTCGGCACCTGCTAGGATGAGGAGCCCAGAGTGAACAGGCTCCAGACAGAAGGGAGCAGGGACTTTAAAAGGGAGTATGGTGGCAAGAGGTGGACAAGAATCCGTGGTTGAAGGAAAACAAGGAAATGGGAACAGGAAATAAATTTTGCACATTTGAATTGTACTGGGGAGAAACAGGGTGAAAGAAGGGTGAAAAAAAGGTGGAAGTGTCACAAATACTATGAATAGGAATATTCACACTTGTCTCCTGATCACCTAAGTCATACTTTATGGTTCCTCTCACTACAAGATGTCAAAGGACCTCTCCTAGACCTCTCCTGCTCAGACTTGGGGAGAAGTTACCCTCTTAACATTGATGGGCAGAATATTGAATAGATGCCTCTGGGGGGGTGTGCTCAGAGACTCCCACACACTTCTGAGGGGAGGTAGGGCATCCTGAATCACTGTCATCTCTCACCACCAGCATCCCTCCCACTATCCTCTCCCAATGCATTACCTATATATCTTTGTGTACATCACTATAGGAGGTGCTGTGCAGAGAAAATTACCCAAAAGCCATGAGCTAGAATGGGTTTTAAGTGCTAAGTTCCTGGTTGTTTTTTGTGTAGCAGTAACTGACTCAGGGCACTGTGGACCCCTGGGAAGGAGGAGGGCTAGGGTATAGCCCCATCTCCAAACCAAGGAAGGAACAGCTAAAAGTTCCTACTCCCCATGAGCTCCTGAACCAGGAGGCCGCCCCCAGTAACTTGCTGGAGCCATGTGTAGACAGAGGCTGCCAGACCCTCCCCCAGTCCTTCTTGTTCCCTCTGGGGAAGCTGAGAATTTGTGGGAAGGGCCTAGAGGTAAAGCTGAGGGCTGCTCTGGTCTGCAGAGCTTCAAATTCTCCTGCAACAGTTTCTTGGCAGCTGTCTACTTGGGTTCAGGTCTTGCCAACACATTTTCTTAGAACTGGCTCTCTGCTTGTCCTTAGTCTAAGTTCCCATCAGGACTTTCCCTATGAAACTGAAATCTGGCCTTGATCAGTTAGAAAGATGAAGACAATTTGGGAAAAGCCTTGATAGCTACTTGGAAACAGCTGCTGGTGCAGCAGTGCAGAGTTTTGAGCCTGTCTTTTGGTCCTGGGACTTCAGGGTCCAACTGTAGACAGTGTTAAGTCTTCACTAGATTGTAGACGAAGTACTCCCTCTTTAGCTAGCTCCCACCTTGCCCCTCCTTGGAAAAATCACTTCTAGGTCTCCAAGAGAAAAGTGGTCCCTGAGAACATGGGGTAAGGAGAGCTCCAAAGAATAAGAAAGCAGAAGTCTGAGGGAGGTCATCTCTCGCACCATCAAAGAGTGGTATTCTAAACCTGGCTTGCCAAACACATGGTCTGTTTCACTCTCTGGAGACAAGATGAGGTAGAAAGGAAGGATTGCTCAGACCCTCAGAAGCAGATACTACCTGCCTTGCACCCTCTTCCTAGGCATGTTAGGATATTGCCAATCCCCAGGCTTCCTTTAGCCTAGGGACACCTAGAAGATTCACTGAAGACCCCATCTCGTCTGGAAAATCCAGCTTTGGGGACTGTTAAAGATTTCCTCCTTCTTTTCTTCCTCTTTTCTCCTAACCAGGCCACGTGGAACCAGGAGAGAATGACTTGGAAACAGCCCTGAGGGAGACTCAGGAGGAAGTGGGAATAGAAGCAGGCCAGCTAACCATCATCGAGGGGTTCAGAAGGGAGCTCAATTATGTGGCCAGGGAGAAGCCTAAAACAGTCATTTACTGGTTGGCGGAGGTGAAGGACTACAACGTGGAGATCCGCCTCTCCCACGAGCACCAAGCCTACCGCTGGCTGGGGCTGGACGAGGCCTGCCAGTTGGCTGAGTTCAAGGAGATGAAGGCAGCACTCCAGGAAGGACACCAGTTTCTCCGCTCCACAGAGGCCTAAGCTGATTGGAGTCAGCAGAGTCAGTTGCTTTGGTAGGATCCTTGAGGGCCTTCTGAGATGAACCCACCCTCAGGTCCAGGGAAGGTTGTGCTGGTCTTTGCCTCATCACAGCCAAGAGCAGATAGGTTAGTGAAATCAGCTCAGGACTCTCAGATGAGAACAAGCAAAAATATCAGCTGTGTGGAAAGGAAGGCAAAGGAGGAGTAAAAGTAAAAAAGGCCAGGCCCAGTAAGTATATCATTGTACTTTATAAATAAACCTCAAGCAGCTTATCTGTCCTTCTAACCTTTCTTATTTCTTGGATTCTTGCCCTTGGTGGGGAGAAGAAAGCTAAGGTGAATTAGAACTCTGACTTTAACCAGAGGGAACCCTGTGTCCATACACTGTACCCCAGAGAAACTAAGGGATAGAGAGTCAAAATGGGAGAGACCCAGCACTGCCAGGGTGGGTCTCCTACCTCTGGAACTCCGAGCATTCTCATCCTACCCTACCAGTGTCCCCAAGACTTTGTGACCTATAGTCAGGATTTCCAAGCAAATGGGACTGGAATGCAGAAATTGGGTCTGTTCTAGTTACTGATGTATCTCTCCCCAGCACTAGGCATATATGTTGTAGGTGTTCAGTAAATATTTTCTTAATTAATTAGAGACCCAAGGAACTTTGGGCTCCCCAGGTCACAACAGGGAGAGGAAGGACAGGCAATGCTGGACCACCGGGTCAGTGACACATGCACTCTGCCCTCTCAGCCCAGGCCTGCCTCCCAGAGTGATAAGCCTTGCCACCCTGACTAAGGTCACTGGGAATGAGGCAAGCCCAGGCCCACAGGGCTGTGCTGGGCAACCCAGCAGCCACGTCACTATTCCTGTGCATTCCTTGCCTTCAGCTGCCTTCTCACCTTCAGCAAAACCTCATCATGAATGTTTGTCTCTTCCCACCTACTCCCTTTCTCCACAACTCCACTGTAAGACCCAGAGTTGCAAAAACTGGGTCTCAGCCCTGTTTTCCCTTGCTACTAGGGCTCAAGGAATGCAGGGGCAGGTGTTAGATCCCACAGCCCTTCCAGGAGCTGTTAGCAGCTGGGTTCGTGTGGATTTTATCAGAGGGTTGTTGCCCAATGAAGTGCAGAAGATTGGAAGGGCAGGGGCATGGGCAAAGGTCAACCTGGATTACCAGGGTCAAGAACAGCCACCCCCAAGGAAGGCAAGGGAAGTTGCCCAGGTCTTAAGCAGACTTCCAGATGTTTTTAGTCACTGGTTCTCTGTGCAGACAGGGCAAAAGTACTAGTGAACAGGATCTTGGAGCACAGCCAGGGACCTGAATGGTTTTGTTCCTCACCCCTCTGAGCAGCACTCTCCGAAGGAGGCCTGCTGCAGGAAGTTTTTGGAGCTTAATGTTCTCTTTCCAGGCCAGCAGGAACCACATCCCATTGATTTAATAAATGCCTGCTGGGCAGTGGTGCCAAACCACAGACGAGCTGCCTTCTAACAAGGGCTGGCCAGCTCTGTGCTCTCAGAATGGGAGGCTGTGGAATCTCAAGACTCTAAAACCTCATACATCAAAGTTAGAAGGGACTTGAAAAATAACCTGATTTTGCTGCTCATTTTTATTGCTGGGGAAATTGAGGCTTAAGATAGATGGCCTTGGCAGTAGTCTATATGTTGGGCACTTTGAGGGTAGGATGCCAGAGGGAAGACTGCTTTAGAATATCTTATATAGCTTTGGAATAATTCCTCTGGGCCTTACAGAATGTTCCATTAAAACATAACTACTTTGGTGAAGGGGTCCTGCATAAATTGTATCCTTTGCAGGAATAATTGACAGCAGGGTGAGACCAAGGCATGGTATGGGAGGTGGATGAAGGTAGGAGAGAGGAACTAAGATGGGATGTGGCAGGTAAGTAGGCTTTGCCAGCATGACCACTTTGCTTTTGGCCAGCTGGGCTTGTTCAACCCGAACTCAGAGACCCCAGATTATTGCAAAGTCTACCTCCCTTGCCCCTATAACACCCCCTACCCCGAGTTGGCAGAGCAGCACTCTGCCAGTGCTGCACTTTGGGTTGGGCCAGGCCTCAGAGACAGCAGAGTTGTACCATCTCAGGAGATGATGCTTCCATGTTGAAAGTTTTCTTCCAGAGAATGGGGCTGGTCAGGACTGATCTGAAATTGGAGGAGACCCCTACCCCAGCCCCTCTGAGGAAGAGCTCCCCTGTGATCCCAGCCAGTTTGCCAGCCCTTTGGCTTTCAGGGTCCCAGGGTCCCAATCCTTCCCAGGTTCTGTGTGTAGAATTTCAGTAGGCTAAATGATGAGGGTAAGCAAAGATATTGGTGATGTGGTCATCCTTCCACTGCACAAAGGTCTCTCCAGGGGACAAGCTTAGGGAATGGGGAGCTGGAAGAGGGTCCTGCTCTGTCCTGGGGTTGGCTCCATAGGGCACAGTGTAAAGCCTCTTGCTTCTTTTTGCAGGGATAAGAAGAAAGATGACTGGTCCTTCCTAAGGTCTCAGTAGAAGTTGGCTTGGGGAAGGAGCCTAGACAGGGCCAGTTTGGAGAGGAGCAGCCTCTGGCTCAAGAAATCTTTGTTTAAACATTTTCATCATCATTTCTATGGCTCCTAAAGTCCTGCTTCCTTCACAAAACTTTTCCGGGATACTTAGAAATTTCTGGTTTCCATTCCCCTTATGGCTACTTCCCCTACCTCAAAACTCACCTGGCACCTTAGGAAGTAGCTTCATTGGTCTTTTTAAAATCTATATCCTGTATTGGTCTTGCTCCTTTAGCTCAGGGACCCCTCTCAGGTGCCCTCGAAAGGTGACCAGTGTTTTTGACCCTTTAGCCTCAGGACTTTTCTTTCCTCCCTTTCTCATGTGCGCTGTGTCCCAGACACACTGTCAAAGGCCATCCTTAGACACTGCATGCTGAGGCAAAGGCACAGGGCTCAGAGAGGTAGGGTGGTAGCCTGGGGTGCATGTCTGGCTCTGTTACCACCTTGATACATGATATTGGGCATACTCTGACCTTGCTGGGCCTCATTTTCCTCATTAAAACAAGGGAGTTGGACCAGATGATCTGTATGGTTTCTTCCAGATCTGACAGGATTGGGTTTGAATTGACTCCTAAGATTACTGTGTAAAGATCAATGCTTTGACAGACTCTTCTTCTGTTCAATTATTCTATTTTTCTAAGATACTCTAGTTTTCTGATTCTAAGTTCAAAACAAGTGTGAAGTTATTCACTAACTATTGCTTATAATATAGCATATCATTAAAAATAACCTGAATATCCATTAGTAGGGATTAATAAACTTTGGTACATGCATGATATGAAATATTATGCAGCCATAAGAAAAAAACAGGATGGTCCTTATGTAGTACCTCTGTGCCTATTAAAAATTTTAATTTCAGTAAGAACAAAAGCAAATTGCCAAGTGAGGGGCTATCTGGCCACCAGTGGCATCCGGGGCCTGACCCCAGGGGTGACCAGCTAGGGTGAGGTAGAGGATGGAGCAGTCGGCCATGTTGGTCCTTGTAGCACATTTGCTTACTTGAGTAGATGTTAAGGGTGACAATGATGATACCCAAAACAAATGCCAGGTCAGAGGGCTGAGGCCAACATAGCTGTCTGAAATTGGTTGCCAATAAAGGAAGAGCATGAAGTTGTGCTTCCTTTTTGACCTAATCTCCACCTGCAGTGGAGCTAATACACCTGGTTGGAAAGTGGGAGGAACATAAACACTCTCCCCCTGAAACTGCCTTCTTCACATTTCTTCCATCACCCCTACCCAGAGTCAGCCATGTTATTTATTCCCAAGGACAGACAGATGAGGAATTGTTCTTCTCTACCTGGTTGAATGTCTTTTCAAATGGCCTAGTTTCTCTGGGGAGTCAGAGAGTTACAATGTGAAGAACTGTTGTGCAGTTCTGTTTAAAAGTTATGTATGAGAATTGGGGTGATTTTAATATGGATTGGATATTAGATAATATTAGGGAATTATTAATTTTCTTAAGTATAAAAAATAGCTGTGTAGGAAAATGGCCTTTTCTTAGGAGATGCATGCTGAAGAATTTAGGATGAAGTATCACAATGTCTGCAACTTACTTTGAAATGGTTCAGGAAAAAAAATATGCACATATTTTAATTTTAATTTAATTTAATTTAATTTTTTTGTAAAGATGAGGTTTTGCTATGTTGCTCAGGCTGATCTTGAACTCCTGGCCTCAAGTGATCCTCCTGCCTCAGCCTCCCAAAGTGCTGGGATTACAGGCGTGAGCCACTGCACCTGGTGCCACACACACATAAATCAAGCAAATATAGCAAACCTTTAATAACTGTTGACTCAAGATGGTGATATATGGGTGTTCCTTATACCTGACTTTTAACTTTTCCGTATGTTTGAAATTTTTTTAAGAAAATGTGGGAGAGGCTGAGTGGGGAGGATTGCTTGAGCCCAGGAGTTGGAGGCTGCAGTAAGCTATGATTGTGCCACTGCACTCTAGCCTAGGTGACAGAGCAAGAGCAAGAAACTTTGAGAAACAATGAGTAAGTAGGCAATGAAACTATGCATCGAAAAAAGGCAAGAACTGGGCTGGTCCGATGGTAGTGGGTTATCAGAGCTTATTAACATTAGTGTCACTAAAGTTGGTATACAACCCCCCACTGCTGAATTTGACTGGCTTAAAAAGAAAAAAAAAAGTGAAAAAAAAAATAGAAAAAAGGCAAGAACTGGGTGGGGAGACAAAGGGTGATATTATCTCCTTCTTTCTCCTTTTATGAATTTTCCAAATTTTCTGTAATGACAATGTATTGCCTTTGTACAAATGACTTTTAAAACATTTTATTTCTATTTAAATGTGATTAAAAGTTATAGTTTGAAATAAGGCTTTGGTCTCTTTACAGAAAAAAAAACTGGTTTGGCATGAGCAGAAAATGTTCAAAAGCTTGCAAAGTTCATTATGAACAGATATAATTTTCAACAGGAATTGTGCTTCAAAAGGACTAAGTGATAGGAAAAGAGGGGACAAAGAAAAGGTAAAATCTATTCCCAGTTGGAAAAGGACATTCAGGTCACAGGTATTTCTTCTGGTTGTACCAAGCCCCAGGCAGAAACAAACAATGGATAAAGCATCTTGACTATAAGGTTGAGATCATCAAAGGTGACAAAGGTTACTCAGTAAGCACTACAGCTAGAACTAGAATTCTCTGTTTCTCTGTTTATTGTGGAAGGCTTAAAAAAAAAAAAAAAGAGGCCAGGTACAGTGGGTCATGCCTGTAATCCCTGCCTCTAAATATAAAAAAGCTTAAAAAATTGAGATATAATTCATATATCATAAAAATTACCCTTTTAAAGAGTACAGTTTAATGGTTCTTAGTTTATTTACAAGGTTGTGCAATCATCACCACCACTATCTAATTCTAGAAGATTCTCATCACCCCAAAAAGAAATCCCCATGCCCATTAGCAATCATTCCCAATTCCCCCCACTCCCAAACCCTTCAGTTCCTAGCTACCACGGCCTCCTTCTGTCTGTGCCTGGACATTTCATATAAATGGAATCATATAATATGTAGCCTTTTCTGTTTGGCTTTTTTCACTTAGCATAATGTTTCCAAGGTTCACCCATGTTGTAGCACACATTATTACTTCATTCCATTTTTGTTATTATAACAGCCTTGTTGAGATATAATTCATATATCATACAAAACACCTATTTAAAGTGAAATGTATATTTCAAGTGTTTTAATATATTCACAGAGTTGTGTAAACCATCACAATCAATTTTAGAACATTTTTATCACCCCCCCAAAAGAGAACCATACCAATTAGCATTCACTCTCCATTTCCCCAAAACTTTTCCCAGCTGCAACATTTCCATTCCAACCAGCAATGTATGAGAGTATCTCCACATCCTCACCAACATCTGTTATTATTGTTTTTTTGATTATAACTACCTTGATTGGTGTAAACTGGTATTGCATTGTGGTTTTGATTTGCATTGTCCTGATCACTAATGATTTTGAACATCTTTTCATATGCTTATTGGCCATTAGTTTATCTTCTTTAAAGAAATGTCTATACAGATCCTTTGCCTATTTTTAAGTGGGTTATTTGCTCTTTTATTTTTGAGTTGTAAGAGTTCTTTATATATTCCATTTTTTCTTTTTTTTTTAGCTCCAAATAAATAGCCTTATGTATTCTAGATACAAGTCCCTTATCAGGCACATAATTTGTAAAATGTTCTCCCATTCTGTGGACTATCTTTTCACTTTCTTGATGGTGTCCTTTAACGCACAGTTTTTAATTTTAATCATGTTAAATTGGTCTATTTTTTCTTTTGTTGCTGGTATTTTTAGTGTCATATCTAAGACACCATTGCCTAATCTAAGGTCATGAAGATTTACATTTATGTTTTCTTTTAAGAGTTTTATACCTTTAGCTCTTACATTTAGGTCTGTGATCCATTTTACATTTTTGCATATGGTGTGAGGTAGAGGATCCAACTTCATACTTTTGCATGTGAATACAGTATGCAGTTGTCTCAGTATCCATTGTTGAAAAGACAGTTCTTTCCCCCATCAAATTGTCTTAGCATCCTTGTCAAAATTCATTTAACCATGAATGTGAGAGTTTATTTCTGTATTCTCAATTCTATTCCATTGCACTATATGTCTGTCCTTATGCCATTACCATATTATCTTGATTCCTATAGATGTGTAGTAAGTTTTGAAATCAGGAAGTATGAATTCTCCAATTTTGTTCTTTTTTTTCAAGACTGCTTTGACTGTTCTGGGTCTCTTGAATTTCCATATGAATTTTAGCATCAGTTTGTTAATTTCTGCAAAGAACTCAGCTGGGATTTTGATAGGTATTACATTGACTCTGTAGATGAATTTGGGGAGATTGCCATATTAGCAATAGTAAGTCTTCCATGACATACCTTTCCATTTATTTAAGGGTTTTTTTTGGTTTTTTTTAGAGACAGGGTCTTGCTTTGTCACCCAGGCTGGGCTCACGTGATCCTCCTGCCTCAGGCTCCCAAGTAGCTAGGGCTACAGGCACACACCACCACACCTAGCTAATTTTTTTGAATTTATTTTTTGTAGAGACAGGGTCTTGCTATGTTGCCCAGGTTAGTCTTGAACTCCTGGCCTCAAGTGATCCTCCCACCTCAGTTTCCCAAAGTGCTGGGATTACAGGCATGAACCACCATGCCCAACCTTAAGTTGTCTTTAATTTCTTTCAACAGTGTAGTTTTCATACAAAGTGTGACCCAGGAGATGAATGAAAAAAAAATGTAGTGTTCAATGTGCAAGTCTTAAAATTCTTCTGTTTATTTCTAAGTATTAATATTTTATTCTTATTGATGCTGTTGTAAATGGAATTATTTTCTTAATTTCATTTTGATTTGTTCAATGCTAGTGTATAGAAATACAATTGATTTATTCTTTTGTCTAGTGTATAGAAATACAATTGAGGCTGGGCATGGTGGGTTATGCCTGTAATCCTAGCACTCTGGGAGGCTGAGGCGGGAGGATTGCTTGAGCTCAGGAGTTCGAGACCAGCCTGAGAAAGAGTGAGACCCCGTCTCATTAAAAAAAAACAAACAATTGATTGATTCTTTTATATGTTCATTGCTGAACTTGTTTATTAGTTCTAATGGCTTAGTTGTGGATTCCTTAGGACTTTCTAAATATAAGATTATGTCATCATCAAAGAGAGATAGTTTCACTCTTTCCTTTCCAATCTGGATTCCTTTTATTTCTTTTTCTTGCCTAATTGCCCTGGCTAGTATCTCCAGTACAATCTGGAATAGAAATGGTGAGAGTGGATATCCTTATCTGTTACAGTTCCTGATCTTAGGGGGAAAGCTTTCAGCCTTTAACCATCAAATATGATATTAGCTGTGTATTTTTTTTGGATGCCCTTTATCAGGTTGAGCAAGTTCCCTTTTATTCCTAGTTTATTGAATGTTTTCATCATGAAAAGGTATTGGATTTTGTCAAATGTTTTTTTCTGCATCTGAGATGATCATGTAGTTTTGTTTTATATATGATTAATATGGGGTATTACATTGATTTTTGGATGTTGAACCAACCTTGCAATCCTGGGATAAATCCCACCTGGTCTTGGTATATAATCCCTTTTATATGCTGCTGGATTGAGTGTGCTAGTATTTTATTGAGATGTTTGCACTTACAGCTGACCCTTGAACAATGTGGGGGTTAGAGGTACCAACCCCCCACGCAGTCAAAAATCTGTGTATGTCTTTTGACTCCCCAAAAACTTAACTACTAATAGTCTACTGTTGACCTTACCGGTAACATAAACAGTTGATTGACACATATTTTGTATGTGTTATATGTGTTATATACGGTATTCTTACAATAAAGTAAGCTAGAGAAAAGAAAATGCTATTAAGAAAATCATAAGGAAGAGAAAATATATTTACTATTCATTAGGTGAAAGTGGATCATCATAAAGATCTTCATTGTCATCATCTTCACTTTGAGTAGGCTGAGGAGGAAGAGGAAGAAGAGGGGTTGGTCTTGCTGTCTCAGGGGTCGCAGAGGTGGAAGAAAATCTGCATATAAGCAGACCCACAGTGTTCAAACCCATGATGTTCAAGGGTCAAATATATATTCATAAGGATGTTGGTCTATGGTTTCTTGTGATGTCTTGGGTTGTGGTTATGAGCATCATGCTGACCTGATACAATGAGTTGGGAAGCATTCCCTCCTCTTCTGTTTTTTGGAAGAGTTTGTAAAGTATTGGTGTAATTTTTTTAAAAATTGATATAATTCACTAATGAAGCCATCTGCTGTTTCTTTGTGGGATTTTTAAAAATGACTAATTTAATATATTTACTTGTTATATATCTATTCAGTTTTCTATTCTTTCTTCAGTCAGTTGCAGTAGTTTGTGTCTTTTTTTAGAATGTGTCCATTTGATCTACTTTATCTAATTTGTTGGCATACAGTTGCTCATGGTATTGCTTTATAATCCTTTTTTATTTCTGTAATGTCTCCTCTTTTGTTCTTGATTTTAGTAATTTTAGTCTTCTCTCTTTTTTTTATTAGTCAGTATAGCTAAAGGTTTGCCAATTTTGTTAATCTTTTCTAAAAACCAACTTTTGGTTTTATTGATTTTTCCCTATTTTCTATTCTCTATTATATTTATTTCCACTCTAATCTTTATTATTTTCTTCTTTCTGCTTGTTTTGGGTTTACTTTGCTCTTCCTTTTTAGTTTCTTAAGGTGGAAGGCTGGTTATTGATTTAAAATATTTTTTCTTTCCTTTTGATTTAGATTCTTATTTTTTTCCAAGTATACAATACAATACATAGTATTAACTATAGTATTAACTATAGCTGCTTATAGTCACCATGGTGTACAATAGATCCCCAGAACTTACTCATCTTGTGTAAATGAAACTTTGTACCTTTTGACCAATATTTCCCCATCCCCCCAACCCTTGGCAACCACCATTCTACTTTCTGCTTCTTTGAGTTTGACTTTTTTAGGCTGTACATATGCCACATTTTCTTTATTTGTTCATTTGTTGTGGACACTTAGGTTAATTCCATATCTTGGCTATCGTGAATAATGCTTCAATGAATATGTGATTTCAGATATCTCTTTGACATACTGATTTCATTTCTTTCATATATATACCCAGAAGCAAGATTGCTGGATAATCTAGTGGTTTTATTTTTACTTTTTTAAGGAACTTTTATACTGTTTTCCATAATGTCTTTCTTCTTCATTTGTTTATTTATTTATTTAAGGCTACTCAAGTGAAGCAGTGGGAGTCTTCCTTTTTAATGTAGGTGTTTATAGCTATAAATCTCCAAGTACTGCTTTCACTGCCTCACATAAGTTTTAGTATGTTATATTTTCAATTTAATTTATCTCAAAGTATTTTCTAATTTCCCTTGTGATTTATTCTTTGACCATTGGTTACTTGGGAATGTGTTGTTTAAATTTCAAACATTTGTTAATTTCCCCAATTTCCTTCTGCTATTGATTTCTAATTTCATTCCACTGTGACTAGGAAATATATTAATACTTTGTATGTTTTCAGTCCTTTCAAATGTATTGAGATTTGTCTTATGGAATAACAGATTGTTTATCCTGGACAATGTTCCATGTGCTCTTGAGAAGAATGTATATTCTGTTGTTTAGGGAATATACTATAGGTATCTGTAAGATCTATTTGGTTTGTATTGTTCAAGTCTTCTATTTCCTTGTTGATCTTCTGTCTATGTTGTTCTATGCATTATTGAAAGTGGGGGTATGGAAGTCTCCAACTATTATTGTTGAAATGTCTATTTCTCCTTTCAATGCTAACATTTTTTGCTTCATGTAGTTTTGCATTTTTTGTTTCACCCAACTTTTATGTTAAAAGTAGAGTTAGACTAAATCATAATTGGTAATAGTTGAAGTTCATTAAAAGTGGGTCAAATTGTGTATGTGTTTACACTGTTTAAAATCTTGCCTATCATTGTATATCACTTTTTTAATAGAAAGTAATTTAAGGCCAGGTGCAATGGTTTATGCCTGTAGTCCTAGCACTCTGGGAGGCTGAGGCCAGAGGATTTCTTGAGGCCAAGAATTTGAGACCAGTTTGAGCAAGAGCGAGACCCCATCTCTATGAAAAATAGAAAAATTAGTTGGGCATGGTGGTGCACCTGTAGTCCCAGCTACTCAGGAGGGTGAAGCAGGAGAATTGCTTGAGCCCAGGAGTTTGAGGTTGCAGTGAGCTATGATGATGTCACTGCACTCTAGCACAGGTAACAGAGTAAGACTCTGTCTCCACAAAAAAAAAGAAAAGTAAGTAATTTATTTTGTGCTTTTGATTTTTCCAAGAAACTTACTTATGGAAAAAGCACAATTCAGTAGTCTCATATTTTAACATAGATTCAAAGTTTCCCTGCCCCTGAACAGGGGCCTTAAAGTCCTAGTTTGGCTTCTGTGCTATGCCTAAAGGATGTGGGGCCCAGACAGAATCATCAATGGTTAGGATCAGGGCTCAACTTGGGGTCCAGGGTTGTTATGCCTGGGAAGCTCAGTGGTATAGCTAAGAGTGGAGCTCAAGCATAGCACAATTGAGAGGCCAATTGTGGGCACTGGGGAGGGAAGAGGAAGCAAGCTTTCTAAGTGAAACAGATTATGTCCCTGTGCCTGAAAGAACTGGGCCCAACCAGTTTCTGGCCCCCAAGGGCTAGAGAAGGTTTAGAAAGTGGCCAATACCTTTTATAATGTCTCAGGCACAGAGATGAATGGGCAGGGAATTATGTACCTCTTCTGGCCCTTGTGGGGTGGGCTCTGGCTGGGTGATAGGGAAGGCAACTGGGTGAATATTGTGGGAGGCAGTGAAGGTGGGTGGTTTACCTCCTTATTTTTGGAAATGTTTTAAACTATGAAGAGACAGACATACAGAGCTGAAACTTTAATTTCCCTTTTAATCTGGGGACCTCCAAGCTCCACACCTTCTCCTTCTGGAAGCTTTCCCTAATAACCACTCATCTCATTTCCCCAGTCCCATCAAAGAGGCTCCAGCTGTTTTTCACCTCTACCACCTCTACCACCCAAGGTGAAGAAGCATCTAATGAACTTATCTATCAACCCCAGGTGGTCTTAAGTTTTCCCCTCCTAGGGCGTTTAATAGAGGCAGTAAAAAGCCAAAATATCTTCTTGACTTTCAAAAACATTGACTTACACCTCCACAGAAGGCACTTATTTGCTGAATTGAAGACCTAAAGGAATGAAGTTATAATGGTAGAATTTCAGTTGAAATTCCTATGCAGATACGGGACCCCAGGTGAGGTCCCATTTTGGGGAGTAGAGGCTGATCTCTCCAGCCACGCAGCTCCCCTTAGCCCAACCTGTCCTTTCTTTTTTTTTTTTTTTTTTTGAAGATGAGGCTATGTGCGTGTGTGTGTGTGTGTGTGTGTGTGTGTGTGTGTGTGTGTTCTGGTCCTGTCCTTTCTTTTCTAGAAGAGGGCTGGAGGGTGGCGCCAGCCCTGCTGCCCTCTTTTGGCTGTGCTATAGGTACCCAGCAAGACCTGCTCACTGCCTTTCCCCCAATACCCGCCAAGTCTGCTTCCCATCCCCTCCCACCCCCCATCCTGCTCAGGATTGTGTAACAGGAATTTCTCAATTAGACTCCTGGGGAGGGAAAAGGGGGCCCAAGTGGGAAAAACAGCACAAGAATACAGAGCACAATCTCTTGCTGTTCTCCAGACTGAGAGCTCCCAGCAACTGGGCCTCTTCTTCTGTCTTTTCCCATACCTCACCCAATCCCACCCCGAGCCAAATGCAGGGCTGGCCACATAAGGCCAAGTATTCTCTCCCTTCAAGCTGCTGGAAGATCCTTGGGCATGATGAAATAAATGACTAGCCTTAAGATAAAAAACAGGCTGTTCCTTTGGAGCTGGGGTGTGTACTGGAAAGGGTAGGGTGTCAGCAGAAGCCCCACCGCGTCAAACAATGGCAGGAAAGGAAACCACCCAGTTGCTGCTGCATTTTTCTTCAAGTCTGAGTCTGGGCAGACCTCTCCTGGCAGGGATGGTTGTGCAGCTGTTCCCAGAACAGAAGGTAGTATTTCTTCAAATGCTTTTCAAAATATGCTCGTTTGTATGTGTTTGTGAGTCTCCCTCACAGAAACAGAGACAGAGATGGGAGAAGGATCCAGATCTTAGAGTTTTCCTAAATGACACAATTGAATTTCAGAAAGATTTCCTTGGTGTGGATTGGACTGAAAGGTCTAAGAGCAGAAAGAGTTAGGAGGCCACTGCAGTGGTCCAGGCTAGAATGGATAAGGTCTGCTGCAAGGTAAAGGCCAAGGGAAGGAAAGGTCAACATTGGTTTTGGACTCAGGGATGGGAGAAGGGACCAGAGTGCCTGGTGAGGGAAACCAGCAAAAGAAGGCTTCCTCT
The DNA here is from genome assembly GCA_023783475.1 of Daubentonia madagascariensis. Taxonomy (NCBI): domain Eukaryota; kingdom Metazoa; phylum Chordata; class Mammalia; order Primates; family Daubentoniidae; genus Daubentonia; species Daubentonia madagascariensis. The sequence goes on from JAKFHU010000747.1 coordinate 34,232,672, forward strand.
GGAGCCAGATCCAGGGTCAGAAACACCTAACCCAGATCTGGGGGAACAAGGGCAAAACCCTCCCAGAAAACCCACATCTTGGGCTCAGGCGGCTTGGCTAAGGCCCAGCCCATTCATTGGAAGGGAAACTGAGGCAGACTCTTAGGAATACAGGGTCACAGGACTGGGGCCTAGGCTCCCTGCAGTAGCCACTCAGTCCCTCCCCATTACCTCTGGAGAATGTAGTTCCCCATTCCTGCATATCATCCCTCCTACCAATCCAGGGGTACAGGAGAGACCAGTGAGGAATTCTGGTCATGACAAGGCTGCTGGAAGCTCCATGGAGGAGGGTCAGGCCCCCCAGATCCAGATGTGCAGAGAGAGAAGGAGATAAATTTGGAATGCACAAGAGGTGCTCGTAGGCATAGGGGACTGGACAAGGCTGGAAGGGGCCAGGGGTCCTGGCACCCTGGGGAATAGGGATAGAAGTAGCTTTTCTCTCCCTATCTCCAAGGCCCAGCATTTCAGCTCCCCCTTCCAATTTCGTGAATCTCTCTTTTTTAGTGTCAATGGGAGAAGGAAAGATACTTCTTGGCCTAGAATCAGGTCCACTGGGTGGAAGCTTCAGAGACACACATTTCAGCTAGCTCCCATACTTGGAGCTAGCATACAGGGTCTCACTGTGTTGTCCAGGCCAGTATACTTGGAGATATACAGGCTGGGCCTGGGCCATGCCATTGAAGGGTGGGTGAATGCTGGGTCTGAGATTCTAGGCCTCTGGAAATAGGACACCAAGGTTCTAGTCCAGCTTTGGTTACTAATTTTCTGTGTGACCTCGGGACAATGCCCTTCTCTCTCAGAGCTTCAGTTTGTTCATCTGTGCTTTTGTGATTAATGGTGTCAATGGCAGAGTCCAGACTAGAAACCAGATCCCAAGCCAAGGGATCCCAAGCCATTCCAGTTTGCTGGAATTTGGCCAGAAAGGGTGTGTGTACTGTTTCATCCCCATCCAGGCTGTAAGACACCCCTCCCTGCCTTCAGTGCCCTTCTAAAAGGTACTCCTCCTCCTTCAGGGCACCCTCACAGATTATTTCCTTCCTCCTAATGCCATCTCAGACAGCACACACTGCTTGGTCTCGGGCTGTCCAATAGAACTTTCTGTAACTATGGACATGTTCTATAATCTGCACTGTACAATATGTTAGCCACTAGTCACATACAGCTTTTGAACATTTGAAATATGGCTAGTATGCCTAAAGAACTGAATTTTTAATTTTAATTTTTCTTTTCAGACAGGGTCTAACTGTTTGTCCAGACCAGTCTCTAACTCCTGGGCTCAAGTGATCCTCCCACCTCAGCCTCCCAATCCCAAGTAGCTGGGACTATGGGCAATTTTAATTTTAATTAATTTTAGCTGGAATTATAGCCGTGTGCCACCATGCCAGGCTTAGAAATTCCATTTTATTTTATTTTATTATTATTATTTTTTAAGGCTAGTCAAGTGAAGCAGTGGGAGTGGAGAATGAACAAAGAAATCTGTAACTGGTTGTGATCAATTCGTTGTAAACACCACTGCACTCAGACCAGCCTAGAAATTCCATTTTAAAGATGAAGAGGCTGGGCGCAGTAGCTCATGCCTATAATCCCGGCACTTTGGGAGGCCAAGGCAGGAGGATCGCTTGAGGCCAGGAGTTCAAGACCAGCCTGAGCAAGAGCGAGACCCCATCTCTACAAAAAATTTAAAAATTAGCCAGGCATGGGTGGTGTGTGCCTGTAGTCTCAGCTACTCAGGAGGCTGAGGCAGGAAGATTGATTGAACCCAGGAGTTCGAGGTTATAGTGAGCTATGATCAGGCCACTGCACTCCAGCCTGGGCAACAGAGCGAGACCCTTTCATTTATTTATTTTATATATATATATATATATATATATATAAAAATAGATAGATAGAAGAAGAAGAAGGAGAAGAAGAAGAAACTAAGGTTAGGTAAAAGCTGTTTTCAGGTTGCATAGAAAGCTGGTGGGCCATTCAAGTGGGAGTCATGCTCTTCAGCCATTTAAGGAACTTTTCCAAGGCCCAGCCTGGGTGTTCTTCTTTTACACTTACTCCACAACACATTGCTGGGTTCCAGGGCCTGGGGATGCTCATCAGTGAGTATCAGTTGGTAGACAGTAGACATTCTTGACATAAAAGAGAGAAACTAATTATATTCACTTTCCATTTTCTGGAGACCCAGAAATCCTGGCTCCTGACATCCCACCTTCAGGTATCTCTCCTTTTGCCTTTCTCCTAGACTACAGTGTCCTTTGGGTCACAAAATCAGAGCTTAACTGGTTACTGTGTGCAGAGGGCTAGGGGGAGGGTGTTACAGGCAGGCTCAGAGGAAGCCATTTGGGCTGGGAGCTGGAGTCTGGAAGAATACTCGTTTTTAAGCCAGAGAACAAGAAATAATATTATAATAGCTACCTTTTATTGAGCACCTACTTTGTGCCAGGCCCTTTACATACATCTGTGCTTATAATTCTCACAATAACCTGGGAGGTAGGCATTATTATCACCATTTTACATATGAGGAAACCAAGGCTCACGTAGGCTAAGCAGCTTGTTCAAGGTCACACAGCTGGTAGACAAGTGATATAATCAACATTCGAGATGTGCACCTCTGAGGGCCCCAAGGCTTTCATCAGGCATTTTCCACAATGAGAAAATAAAGGGGGTAAAGGAGTAGGCAAAGGGATGCGTTCTCTAGCGGGTGGGGCACTGGTTCTGCTGGCAGAGCTGTTGAGGAAAGTTGAGCTCCACCCGGTTTCCCACCTCCTGCCTCTGACAAGCCCCTCTTCTCCAGACTCAACTGCAAAGTCAGGAAAACCTCACTCTGGCTGACGTTGCTCTTCTTAGAAAGTGAAAATGGCTTAGATGAAAGAGCTTAACCTGTGTGTGCAGCTTGTGTTCGGAAGCTCACACCACCAGAATAAGAACATCACTTCCTTCTAGGCCACACCCTGCCACATGTGCAGGAAGTAAGGCAATGGAGGAATCTTGAAAGGGCTATTTATTTCCCAGCAGAGTCACAGGGAAACCACCTGGGAGGAGGCTGGCGCAACCATCAGAGCCTCAAATTTGCTCCATGCCCCCTCCCTCCAGGTTTATGCAGCCTCGGGGATGTTGTGTTCATTCTATAGGTCAGGGGCCCATGGTGTGTATGTCTCTCTCTCTCTCTCTCTCTGACTGACACACACACACACACACACACACACACACACACACACACACGGGTTCTTGAGCTAAGGCACCAAGTCTGGCCTGCATGGCCCTGCAAGTCTGTACCCAACAGGCACATGTGGCCCAGGGCTGAACCCATGTATGTACACAGATGGGTTAGTGCAGTGTTAGGAGTCTCTTCACAAATAGGGGACACTGATGATGGTTCTGTGCTGAGCCAAGTCCTCCTGTTCCCTGGGAGGGGACCTCTTGCCTCCTTGTCAGTTGGCCAAACACCGCTATCCCTTCTTAGCTGCAGTGGGACCAAATCAGCCACAGTTCAAGCCAGTGCTGGGAACTCAGGGCCTGATTTCCAACACGAATGTACACTTTCTAAGTGTGGTGGGGACTATTTTGGGACTTTAAAGATCAAGTCCCCACCTCAGAAGGACAAAATGGCCACAAAGGCCAAGATAGAGGGAGAGGTTTCACTTTGTGCTTTTAAAATCCAACCATGTGTAACAAGAGGAAGACAGCTGACACTTTTCTTCTGAGCCCTCTGGCCTCCATCCCAGGAGGAGGTTTCTCCAGACTAGAGTGTGGAAGGCAAAGGGGACAGTTAGGATTGTGTGTTGGAGCCGGAGGTTGCTTCAGTGCCCCCTCCCCAGGCCCTACCCACAGCAGCTGGCTCCAGCACATTTCAGTCAGCACCCACTTAATGGGTGGTACAGAGGTATGGACTTCCTGGGGGTACATGATGCAGGTGTGATGGAGCGTTAAAGGTATGCATAAAGGCTGGGGTTACAGTTAGGCAGTTCCCAGGTACGGGGCAGGGTCAGGACGCCCAGACAAAGTAGGCGACCTCGTCCAGGTCGACCGGGTAATCAGTAAGCAGCACAGGCGTCTTGTCGAAAAGCTCGCCCTTGTAGCTGCGCCACTTGCCTGCAGGCAGGTAGACATCGCGCTCCTGCTTGCCGGGCTCCAGCACCGGCGCCACCAGCAGTGTATCCCCAATAAGGAACTGCGAGTCGATGGGGTGAGCAGTCTCGTCGCCCGGCGCGATCCACCAAAGGGGGCGCACGATGGGGTCGCCTGTGTCAGTGACTTCACCGGCCAGCTCAAGCAATAATGGCGCCACAAGCGAGGCTCGCAGTGCGGCGAACTTGTGGGCAATGGCCACCACTTCCGCGTCGTATCGCCAAGGCGGGATAGAGATCTGCATGGCTGGCATGAAGGCGGCCACCTCCAGCCAGCGAACGTAGAGCTCGCGCTCGGGCACATCGCCACCGCCCGCTGTGCGCTCGGGCACGGCGTTGCCGCCCACCATATCGGGTAGGATGAACGGGTAGCCCAGCATACTGACGGTGAGCACCGCAGGGATGAGCGAGCGCAGCCCCAGGTCGTAGCCCCACACCGAGTCGCGGTCCACCAGGCGGAAGAAGCATGAGATGTTTTGTGACTGGTAGCCCACACGGACCTCCGCCAGCGAGAAGAAGGGCAGCGCCATCTCAGTGTAGCGCCGGCTCCATACGTTGGGGTCGGGCAGCGGCCTATAGGTGCTGAAGTCCCGCGGCAAGTAGCTAACTTCACCCGCGTCAAACTTGAAGGAGGCCACAGCGTAGCGAGAGCGCAGCCGCCGCAAGTGTCCTTGAAACCAGTCACGGGCCTCGGGGCGCGTGAAGTCGAGCACCGCGCCGATGCCGTTCCACCAGCGCACCAGCGCGGGCAGTCGGCCAGTGGGCTCACGCACGAACAGCTCGCGCTCCACGCCCTCGCCGAAGCGTGACGAGTTGTAGTTAACGAACGGGTGCACCCAGAGTGTGACGCGGAAGCCAGCGTCGCGCAGGCGGCGGAACATGTCACTGGCGTTGGGAAACTTGATCTCGTCGAAGTCAAAGTCGCCATAGGCGGGCGTGTACATGTCGTCCACTTCCAAATGGCTGCTGTTGAATCGGTGCTGGCGGATCTGTTGGGCAAAACGCAACACCTTGTCTTGGTCCACAGCGCGCCCGTACAGCGCCCACGTGGACCAAATGGGGTCTCGGAAGGCCTCCGGCGCTGGCACCCTAGACGGCTTGTTGAAGTAGCGCCGAACCATGTACTTGTGGATGGAGGTGACATCCGAGCCCACGCACACACGGTAGCTCAGCTCTGGCGCCGCTGTGCGGCCGGCGGGCGGCTTGTAGGGCGTATTGTGGTAGCGCGCCTGCAGCCGCAGCGAACGCTCGGTGCTGTTCCAGCCCAGGTGGAAGGGCACTGAGTCATTGACTTTGATGGCGGCCGCGCGCGAAGACAGCCAGTAGCGCTCGAGGATGCCCCCGAATGCGGCGTTGGAGGAGTAGACATCGCTAGTGACGAATGGCTGTGGCTCCAGCTGGCCGTCCAGGCGGATGGGCCAGTGTTGCGTCCTCATCTCAGCACCGCCATACCAGTGCGCTGCCGCGTCGCCCAGGAACATGGCGTGCTCCACTGCACGCCCCGGCGCCGCTTCCTCCCAGCGCACGCGGTAGCACATGACTGTGTCCTTCGGCCGCACAGTCTGGATGAAGAAGTGCAGCGGTCGCTCGTCGGCCGTGCGCGAGCAGCCAAGCAGGGCGCCGTCTCGGCTGCAGGAGTCGAGGTCCAGCACGCCGGAACGGAAGGCCAGGCGGAAGACCTGCTCACCCTTCTGGTTGCGGATGGAGAAGCCGCCGCGGTTGAGGTCCAGCAGCTCGGCGCGGAGGCTTTCCGCCTTGCGAAGGGAAGCGGTGTAGTAGCACCAGGCCACGACTGCTGCCAGCACCAGCAGCAGCCCCAGCACCGCAGAGCCCAGCAGTGGCTTCAGCTCTTTAGACGGCTTGGGCTTAGTGGGCGAGAAGTTGTCGGGCAGAAACGTGTACATAGCTGTGACTGAGATATCCTCGGGACTCTTATGGCTTGCGTGACAACCAGGGCGGCGGCGGCGGAGGTTGGCCTGGCTCTTCTCCTGAGGGTTCTGGGGCATTAGTCCCCAGCTAAGAAAGGAGCGGGCAATGGGGCCACCTGACCAAGCTCATCTGAGCCTGGCCTGCCCAAGTCTAAAAGGAGGGAGAGAGAGATGGAACTAAGCTTTCTCATTCCATGGTATTTCCATTTGCTTCAGCAAGACAGAGGAGGTGTATACTTTGGGAAGGTGTATGCTGGAACCCAGGGGCTTGACGAGTGGGAAAGGTGAGACTCTTACAAGGACACTCTGTCTCTTACCCACCCTTCCTCTTGGGCCCCAATGTTTGCCAAAATTGGGACTCTGTGAATGGAGAGGAGCATGTGAATGGGAGATGGCATGCATCCTCATTGTCCTGGTGGAGAAACAAACCCAGAGAGGGCCAGGAAGCTGTCCAGGATCCCAGAATAAGTCAGGCCTCCCGGGATCACACATGGGGGCAGTTCAGGCTGAAGAGAAAGGGAGGAAACTAGAGAGGGCCTGGTCTCCTAGAGGTATGGATGGCCACAGTGAGAGAGGAGGGGATGGTCCAGCCAGCCCCTTGAGATTTTTAACAGAGCAGTAGGCTAGCTTCCCTGTCTCCCGGGGGGGGGGGGGGGGCGGAAGGGGGGAGGAAGAGGGAACTGCTCAGGCATGGGATTTTATCTTGAGTCAGAAGCCAGATGAAATCTGGAGATTAAAGACGGCACCCAAAGCCAGACAGACTCTGTCCCAGGGCCTGGTTTGGGGGGTTGGGTTCAGACATTAGGGCTGGAGTCAGGAGCCTAACATGGGGGCCAGTCACTTTTCAGATCTGCTTCTCTTTGCCCTCAGACTCCACCCTGCTCTCAGCCATCCGTCACCAGGTTCACTGCCCTGCCCACCTTCCTCCTCTGCTCCCAGCACCACATCTGTGGGCCAGCTACCTTCTAGCTCTGTCTCTACCACTCACCCTGTTCTACTGCCCCTGCCCTAGTTTGGGCACTGTCACGTCTCCCTGGTATCATTGCAACACTTATGCCAATAGGCCTCCTTGCCCCCAACTTCTTTCCCTCCAGTGCCTTCTACTCACAGCAACCATAGTGATCTTTCTAAAGCACTTATCAAACCATGTGTATCCCTAGCTTTGAGAGCTGCTCATGACCCCCATGATGAAATTCAGAAGTGTAAGCTTTGCATTCGAGACTCAAGGCATGATGTGGTCTCAGTTACCATTCTGATTCCATTTCCAGCCAGGCCTATCCTGTGACTACCAAGCTCATTTCTTCCCCAACCTAAATCCTTCAGGCCACTTGCTTCAGGAGATTTTACCCACCCAGCTTGGGCCAGTGCCCCTCCACCTCCTACGAGCCCTGCAGGGATCAGACACTCACCACTACACACATAAACTCTCACACACTGTATGTTAAACACCCAGATATGACTACAGGGAAACATAGGCTCAGGGGAAGATTCATGTCCCAATATGCTGCTCAAGGCCACTGACTCTTCCTGTTCCAACCTTCAGGGCAGAGTCCAACAAAGAAATAGCACCTGTGAGCCAGGTGCACACACAGGCATATACACTGCCAGCCAGCCAGCTGCCCAACTGCTCCAGCTGGGAGAAGAAGAAAGGGAGACTGGCAAACAGTAATTAGCCTCCTCCCAGATGCCAGTGTCTGTCTCTAAGTCCCCAGTGACTTCCAAGGAGATGCTAGAACTACTTAGGTTCTTCACATCCCCCATGCAGAGACTATCAAGAATGCTAGGTGCAGATCATAAGTTTGGTCCTAGATGTCAATACATAGCACCCCCACCCTTAGCTGCTCCCCTAAGGTGCTAGCTCAGGGCCTCTTTCTCAGAGCTCCCTTCCCCACCTGCCTAAGCTTGTCAGTCCCGGGTGTTCTGGAACAGCCTCTTATTCCCTTCCTCTCAGCCCTCAACAAACTAGTTTTCCTCCCCCTTCCTGTGGATACTAGTTAGAAAAACTATCCTGGAAAATCCAGGCAGTGGCCTTTAGCTGATGCCCTCAAGCTGAGCAGAACTCAAAGAAGACCTTTGGTGGCTCAGACCAGACTTGCCATACATTTATATTCATTCACTTAAGACAACCAACGGCCTATTCTGGACACCAAGTGAATAAGGGGAGAGGGTCCATATCTCAATAGGACAGAGACCCCCTCATCCTCCAAACTTTCATTATGTCAGCCTATCTTATGATAGGACACATGAAGAGACCACCAAGGTGGATTAAAAAGCTCTTTTCAACACTTAGGTTCTGAGAATATTAACTTTCTATGATTTTGAGGTTCTTTGATGAAGGACAGGACCCCACAGGCCTGGGCACCAACTCTATTCAGGCACCATTATGGTCTCCCAAATGCCACCACAGCATGCAACTCTAACAACAATGTGGAACAGCAAACAGCAACAGTGCCCATTTGACAGATGAGAAAACAGTGGCCCAAACAGAAAAAGGGACTTGTCTGAAGTCAGCCAGGCAGCAAGGTTGCCTGGATCTAAAATCCTAGCTCAACCCTCCAGTGCATAAGTTTTGGGAGATGGGAGATAATGGTCTGACCTGGCTGCCTGAATGCAGCAGCGGAAAGCAGCTGTGTGGCTGACAGGCTTCCATCAGATGGACGTGGGTGTGGCGAGGCCTGTCTTTCCAAGGGCTGGTGCTGCTGCTTGCTCCAGGAAAACCAGGAAGGCCTCTTAGGGGTCGAAAAGGGGGTAATTTTAATGGCATCTGGTAGCGGGGTTGGGGGGGAGGAACTCTGTGGTTCCAGTGTTAGCAGTTGCGCTAGAGACCCCTGTAATCTGCCGCCTCCGCCATCTGGCCAACTACAGGCTAATGCTAGCAGGTGGGGTCTGCGGGGCGTGCCTCCTTGGGCTTTGCCTTTCCCCACTCGACATTCAACCCCAGTCTTGGCTGCCAATCCCTAGTCTGGTCTGAGGGGGAGGGCCCCGCCCAGCTCAACTGAGGGGAGGCCATACTAAGCAGTCGTCGTTAGCCGGACACAATTCCCAGGGGGATGGAAATGTCAAAGGCAACTCGATCCGGCCCATCTCCCTCCCCTGCCTGGCAACGGGATCTGCGGGGATCGAGTGACTGCGCCTACACAACCTGGGATACTCCACACCCACCCTAAGCACCTCGCCGGACAGCTACACGGTCCGAAGGGGCACTCTGAGGTCAAAGTATCTGTCTCCCTCTGGGAACCGCGGCCCGAGGAAGGGCCCAGGTGTCCAGGCTCGCTCCACCCACTCATCGGTGGGAGCGAAAGTTCAGGAATCGTGCTCCCTTAGCAGCCCCCCACCCTCAGGTTCTCCCGCTGGGCTCACTCACGGCAGTGACGGCCCGGCAGAAGTCGGGGTGAAGGAGCCTCCTCCAGATCCCCTCCGCGTGAGCCGGAGTTGAGCTGCCACGGCGCCGCGCTGGGCGCAGCCTGGCTGGGCGCAGCTGAGCCCGTCCTTGGGCCCCGCCCTCAGGCTACTTGGCCACGCCCCAGCCGTCCACTCTGGTGTCCGGCCTCAGAGTCCAGCCCCACCCTTGGCGCCCGACCCCTCCTCCCACATTATCAGGCATCCCTGAGGCTCCGCCCCTTAGCCTCGTCCTCCCACTGCTCTATGCCCTCCCAGCCCTGGCATCTCAGGCTCATCTTCAGCCCCGTGCCTACTGGCTCCGTTTTCCGTCTGCGGGCTCACCCCTGCTGGACCGTAGCTTACAGCGGGCGGGACTCGGCCCTAGGCGTGCTGGGAAATGTAGTTCTGGAGGAAGGAACCCCTGCCGAATGTTGGGGTTCTTGCATCTCCAGGCTAGGTTTGGGATGTGTAAGAGAGGGCGAGAGCCGCAGGGTAAAGGAGCAGGGCTGGCCTGTGGGATTCTTCCCCTCCAGGTTGGGCAGATGGAGGCCGTATCTGTATAACGCTCTCACGAGCCCTCAGTTTTCCAATATGGAAAGGGGTAGTGGAATTCCAGGAGGATATCAGCGCCCAATGCAGGGTGGTTCCAATCAAGGGCCCCACGGAGGGAGCTTGTAGTTCCAACCAGCCAGGAGGACCAAGCTGTTGGTTCCCACCGGACCATACCAGCAGTGTCCGAGTCAGGGACTGAGAAAATCACTTTCTGCTCGGTGTTTTGCAACACCCGCCGCCCCACCCCGCCCCAGCCTACTTATTTATAGGGCCCAGCCCCTCCTCCTAGTGACAGCTTTTAGTTAGAAATGCCCATTCTGCGGGAAAGTGGGTGTGCCCCACCATACTCTTTCCCCCAGGGAAGGGGGTGTGTGGTTTGCAAGACTTCTTTGATGGAGAAAGGAAAATACTGAAGATCCCAGAGATTCCAGAACAACCAACCCCTTGCTCCCTGAGGGGCAGAAAAACAGGGCTTTGTTTTGCAATTTGCAATTTCTTGGTTAGGAGACCCTCCAAAATTATATTTTGGACCCATTGAACTTGGATGGGGAAGGGCAGCAAGGGTGTCTGAGCACAGAGAGGCTTTTGGGGGGCTGTGATGGATTTTCTGGGAGCAGAGATCAAGAGCTTTGGGTGTAGGGACAGGGCTTTGACTGTAGAAGGGAGGATTCTGGGTCCTCTGATATGTAGGAGGGCATCTAAGTTTGGGGGCATATTGGGGAAATAATAGCTGGAGGGTCTTCATAGGGTGGGAATTAGGTCCTCCCTGCATGGCTAGGTGGACCCATTAGTTTGGGCTCTGAAATGAAGGAGAGCAGAACACGAGCAGGGTATAGGGCTACTGTTATGTGTCAGGAGGGCACTCAGGGAAGTACTGAGATGATAACGGCGGGGAAGATGACTTTGAGAAACTGCATCTCAGTTGAGGGGGCCTGGCAGAGGTCTGAGTGGCCCCTCACTTTGAGATCCTCCTGGGTAAGGACACAGGAGGCAGCCTTTGGGGGGGAAGAGTTTATTTATTGCTCCGCCCCCTTGGCCTGGCCAGCCCAGGCTCTACCAGCCCAGGCTCTACCAGCAACGGTAGTCGGGATAGGTCTCCGACACAAACTCAGGATGAACGACATAGTTGTTTCTCTGGGGACCACCGGACTTCTTGAAGTGACTTGTGTCCCATCTGCAGGGAGAGATGGGTCAGACCTTTTGGACCCTCATACGTCGAAATGAACATCTGACTCCAATTCGCAATGCTAATCTTATCCCAACATTTTGCTGCTGACACTGACCCTTGGGTTCCGGCACTGACCCTTGGGTTCCGGCACTGACCTCCTGACCTCAGGTTCTAGTGTTAAATTTCTGATACCTTACACCCGCTCTCTAACATTGACTTCTTATCCTTTACTTCAAGCCATGAACCCAACGCCCTTGACTCTAAGCCCATTGCCAACTGTAACCCTTCAATACCCTCCTCCTTGCCCTCTCTTGGGGTCTCCTGCAGTTCCTTGTCAGCTTTGACGCCTCCATCGCACTAGCTCCCCCTGGTGGCATCACCCTGTCAGTGCACAGTTCCTAACCCAATTAGTGCCCGCTCTCCCTCCGGCCCCGCCGTGCCAAGGGAATAAACACCAGGGGCTTGTGGAAGTAAGTGTGTGTGCGCCAGACTTACCTAAGGTTCGGATATGGGTAGTATGACGGCAGGTGAGTTGTAACAGCACACAGCATTCCGGGCCGGTGCTCGCAGGGCGATACACTCCTGGAGGAGGAAGCGTGGGCGGGGAGGGGTTCGGCCTTTTGATCCTATCCCCAGATCCAGACCAAGCCTCTGGGCGGCGCTTCAGGTGTCAGTCACAAGGCTCGGAGATTTTCCTCTCCTTCCTTGCCCTTCAAGACCCCATAGCAGCACCTCCTCCGGGAAGCACCCTGGAAATCTCCCTCCCCAAAGGCCTCGTTTCTGCCGCCCAGAGAAGAACGTTGGACTCTTGGGAGGATCGGGCTCCGGTCGGTCATTGAGGACTTGGAGCCCCCGGATGCCCGCCATTGGGCAGCAATTTCTCTAGCACTATGGAGGAGGCAATGTTTCTGAGCCTCGTAGAGGCTCAAACACTTTCCCTGTCCCCCATGCCCTTGTGAGGGATAAGACCCAATCTTGCACAATGAATCAGACTCTCGGCCTGGGGAGGGGTGGGGGATCATGGACCACCTCTGCACAGCTCTCTAGACTGCCGCAGACATGGGAGTTCTCCCAGGCTCAGTCTGCCTTGTCTGCCGTCCAGTGCAGGACGAGTGCTGCGCTGCAGTCTGGGCGCCACCTGTGCACTCGGGCTTCAGTTTCCTTAGCAGTAACACGCGAGGGTGTCTACCTCCGGAGGTGGTGCGGGGCTCCGGGGAAGCCAGCGCCGTTCTGGTAAAGCGGTCACCTTTTTCTTGCTCACTTAGCCCCCAGCAATGACCCCACCCACTACTGACAGTGACCCAGGGCCCAGGAAGAGAGGACATTTTTTCTGAGAACACAAGGCACTCCGCAGGCTAGAACCTGCGTCTCCAGAGCCAAATGGCCAGGTAGGGGGCAAGGCCCGTGGAAGAGGATGCGACTGATTGATATGCGGGCTTTCTTCCTCAAAAACCCTCAGGCAGGACCTCCAGAACATATACAGGGGTCAGAATGACCTTAAGCCCAGTTCGGAAGGGACAGGGTTGGGGACTTGGAGTAACCTTCTTGCTGGTTCTCCCGCCTAAGTTGTTCGCTCAGGCCCTGGGCCAGAGCGCGGGACACAGCGGGGCCCTGTGGGCGAGCAGAGCCGGGCTGGGGCTGCCCAGGGGCTGGCCTAGGGGCGGAGCTGGGTTAGAAGTGGGGCGGGACGGAGCGCCCGCAGCGACGTAGGGCAGGACTCAGGATGGGGCTAGGTTGGGGGCGGAGCCCGTCTGAAGCGGGCAGAGCCCTCCGAACCTTACAGTCGGCTGCTCCCCGCACAAAGGCCGCAGGCGGCGATCGGAGCAGGGCGCTCCCGTGACGCAGTAGTCCATCCCGCGCAGACAGTAGTGGCGGCCGCTGCAGGGGCTTTCGTAACCTTGGAAGGGCAGTCGGCCCGGCAGCAGGTCCACGCACCCGCATCGGGGCGTGATCTGCGGAAGCGGCTGGTGCCGGGACAGTGAGTTCAGCATGTTCACCACCACCTCGCGCTCTGCGCCCGTGGGTCCCGAGACCCAAAGAATCACAGGGATGGAAAGAGACACGGTCACAGACAGGGAGAGGGGGAGACAAAAACAGAGACAGATAGAGACAGGGTTACACCTTCTCTAGGATCCTCGTTCTCCTCCTCCCTCAGGTCCCCTTCCTGCCCTCCTTCTGGCCTCCCCCTTACCCTCTCTCTACCGGTTCCTCCCCACCGGCCCACCACCCTTTACCGTAGGCATTGAGCCGCTCCGGCTTAGGAGGGCACTCCAGGGGCATTCCTCGAATTGCTGTCTCCATCCCAGCCTCCTAGAAGTGGCAAACAAGCGACCTGAAACTCTGACCCGTAAGAGTTGCTCCCTTTTGGGGGTCCTCCCAGAACACCCAGAGTTGCCGCCAGGCCCCGCCCCTCGACAGCTCCCCTGCTCTCCAGGGCTCTGAGTGTTTGGGGTTGTCGCGGGGCAACGCGTTTTACTCTGCCTACAGGGGCGGAGGTGGGGTAGGGAGGGCTGAGTTCGGCCCCTGGGCCCCTGACAACCCTGCCTCACAGTTGGGCTTTGATTTCACCCCTCTTTATTTAGCTGCTTCTGTTTGGCTGTGTCTGGATGTCTCTCTAAGAGGGCGTTTTCACTATTGCTTGCCCATCAGAATCATGTGAAGAACTTGTGAAATTTTGAAAAATTCTTATTCTTGAGGATGTTCTAATTCAAAAGGGTTTGGTCAAACCGACCGAGGTCAGCCAGCAGCCTACAGTTAAGAAAACAGTGGCCCAAACAGCAAAAGGGACTTGTCTGAAGTCAGCCAGGTGGCAAGGTTGCCTGGATCTAAAATCCTAGCTCAACGCTTCAGTGCTTAAGTTTAGGGAGATGGGAGATAATGGTCTGACCTGGCTGGCCTCGGATCCTACATTCCCTCTGGCCTGGGGCTGTGGCTGGACTCTCACCTATCTCCTTCTGGAAGCTTCTCCTATATCTGCACTGCTGTTGAGTAGCCTTGCTCTCCCTCCTGTTGTCATGGCTCGCATCATAAAGGTGGGGAAGGTGGAGCAGGGACACTCAGCTTATCACTGACTCCTTGGCTGTCCCCAGTGTCACAGGAGCCAGACCACATGGGGAAGGACCAGTTGGCAAGCTTCAGGAAGGCAGCATGTCAAGGAATGCACACGGAACATGTCCCCACAGAGCCCAGTCAGAGATTGGGACCCAGGAGACCCAGTCCCCAGAGACCAAGAGCCCGGGGCCCAGCACAGCCCCACTACTGGCCTCCCTTTTCAGCTAAGAAATATAAACACTAGTTTCACAGATGGAATAGATGAGGAACTAATGGTGAAATATTAGTTGCTGAGGTTTGGGAGGCAGGCACAATAGATACCTTAGGCAGCCGGGGAAGATAGGTGGTATACTTGTTCCAGCAGTTGCTGTTGTAAGGTCCGGTCCTCCATGTGTATCGGTCACTGCACAGGTAGTTCGGACTGCATTTGTCTGCTTGATCATAGGGGTGAAGACATCAGATAGTATTAGTCCTTATTCCACCCCGGGATCTGGGACCCGCTAGATGTTTCTCCTTTGATCCCCAGCGCAAAGCTGACCCTCACTGACCTCCTGCAGGCCAGTCTCCAGGCTCAGCTGGGCTCCACTCTTGCCTTAGGCACTGAGATGCAGCCCATTTCCCACCTAAGACAACCTTCCGAGTGGGGTCTCGATCCACTGTGCTAATCACTCTTCATCCTGGCACTACCCTCTTTGAATTGGCCAACCTGGAAATGGGCCTCCTTCCAATTCCTCCCCCTCTCTCATCTTCTGCTCCAGGCTCCAAGGTTCACCTATTCTGCCTCCTCAAAATCACTTGAATGTATCCCCTCTTCCGGCCCCTCATGATCTCACTCCCATATCTCTGCAGTGCCTTGACCAGGAGACAATATAATGTTGTGGTTAATAGAAATCTATCTCTGCAGATAGACTGCCTGGGTTCAAATTTCAGTTCTGTCAACTATTAGCTGTGTGTGACCTTGACCAAGTTAATTAATTTTGCTGTGTCTCAGTTTCCCCAACTTTAAAATGAGGTTATTAGTACTATTTACCTCAAAGTGTTGTTGTTTAAATGAGTTAATATATGTAAAACCTTTAGAACAATGCCTTGCACATAGAAAGCTATTATGATTAGCCTACTGGTCTCCTTGCCTCATCTTTGAAATCCTATAATCCAACCTTGACACAGAAGCTGGGGTACTTTTTCACAAATGAAAATTTGACCAAGACACTTTCCTACTTAAAACCCTTCGAAGTCCGCCACCCTCCACCCCTAGTCACCTAAGCCTGTCCTACAAGGCCCTCCATGATCCACTCCCCCAACAGTATGAAAGAACACATGTGAAGACAGTATGAAAGAAGCCCTAGATGAAGAGCAGGTGTGTGAGGGGAGGGGATGGAATGTTGGGATTTGGAGTTCTGGGTTGGTGGATTGGACATACTAAGATTGAGGTGTTTGGGGATATCCAAGTAAAGATGACCATAATCAGATGAAGGAGAGTGGAATTCTCGTGAGAGGTCAAGTCTGGAAACAAAGATTTGAAGCTGTCAGTAATTACAATCAAGTGTTGGATCAAATGGCTTCAGGGTAGGAATAAGGAGAGAAGGGGGCTCAGGACAGCATCCTGAGGAGCCCCACATGTCCACAGTGGGTGCACAAGAGACCCAGGAAAGTGAGGCATCAGAGAAGCTGAGGAAGGAAGTATTAGTAGTTTCAAGAAGTGGAGAGTGATCAGAAGAGTTAAATGCGTAGGTAGGTCTCACAGGGTAAAGACAGAAGACTCTCATGGATTTGGTAATTAGAACCACACAAGAGCAATTTGAGCGCTTGAGTCTAGGAGACGCAGACAGATGCTCAGCTTCAACTGGGAATTATCAATTCATTCCACAAAGACTTATGAAGCCTGGTGCTGTGCTCGATGGAGGGGGCACAGCTGTGAATAAGACCCGATTCTCTGCTCCTTTGGAATATATGAGGAGACAGGTCACAAACACCTAACAAAATGAGAAAGATAATTTCTCCGAAGGCATAAGAAGGGGTGAGGAAGTAGAGACAGTGAGTATAGGCTATGTTTCTGAGAATCTTGGCCGTGAAGGAGAGGAACAAGAGAGAACTTTTAGTCAGGAAGAAACTAGAAAAGGTTCCAGGTTGAGGGAAAGAGATGTGGTGGGGCAGAGGGATGCAGGGGAGATGGAGAGAGCTGATGGAACAGGGTGGCTGAGGAGATGGGAGGAGATGGCATCCAGAATACACTTGGAAGGGATTTGTTTGGGGGAGGTTAATAGTCTCTCTCTCTCTCTCCATCGCTCTAAGGATGAGACACAGGGCTCTTCCAGTTCTTTTGACAGGGAACCCCAAAAGGCAGGGCCCTGGTCATCTCCTCCAGGGCTAGGGTCAGGTCAGGTAGTTGGGAGTCAGGTTAGAGTGGGGGTTGGTTAGGGAAGAAGTCTAGATCGTGGGTGGAGACAAGGTTGATATAGGATCAGGATGGAGGTCAGGATCCAGGATGGGTTCAGGTTGGTGGTCATTTGGGGGTTTGGTGAGGGGTGAGACCCTACCTTCCTCTTGAGAGAGCCAGTACTTCTCAGGCAAGTAGGGGTGGCCTGGAATGGAACCCTTATAGGTATAGTCCTGTGTGGCACATTTGACCATCTTCTGCAAGGCTTCAGGATCTACATGGCGCTGCATGGTCTGAGTCAGACCCTGGGCAAGGGAAGAAAGGAGAAGTGTCTAGGCACATGGGGACCCCAGACCTGGAGTCTTACTGGATCTTGATCCAACCTTTCTTGAGAAGGTCAGCCCAGGTGGGTCTCCCAACCTCACTCCCAGTTCTGGAGGGATTCCCATGCCAGCCTTGGTCCCTATGCACAGTTCTCTTGTTTGAATTGCCCTTTACTCTTTTTTTTCCATCTAAGGCTGGTCTTGGAGCCAGGTTCTTGCCCTCAGTTATAGTAGTTTTCTGGCTTTCTCATTTCTGTCATTTCCTGACTGGGAGCTCATGAAGGCCAGGGCTGCGTGCTCCTGCACTCTTTCTTCCAGACTGTGTGCTGTCTGGGAGCAGGTCCTGGGTCTCCTCCAACAGAGCAACAGGCCATGGCACAAACTGGGGCCTCAGGAAAGACTGGCTGCCCCGGGAGCTGGCTGCCTTATGTAGGTGTCTCAGACAGGTAGAGCTCTCTGGCAATCTGGCACCTTGGAGTTGAAGGACGGGGCTGGAAGACACCTACTTTAAAATTTAATTCCCTGATTCCGACCTGACCCTGATTTTGCTGGGCTCTTATCCTGACACCAATGTTGCCTTTGACCCTGGACCCTTACTTTGGCCTGGTCCTCATCCTACCTTGACCTTTTTCCTGTTCTTTGTCCAGTCCCTGGACCCTTCTGCTTTTTGGGGTTCACCTCATCTAATCCCATCACTCTTTGTTCAGGTAGATCTGTGGAAGCCCAAATAAAGCCTCCCTTTGGGGCCTCCTTGTCTTCAACTGAGGGCAGAATTCCAAGTTAGTTGTAGGCCCACAGGTCTCTGCAAACAGCCTGTCTGAAAAGACAGCTGGGTCACAGGGGTTGGACTCCAGCAAAGTCAGACATCTGAGAGGGTTTCCTCATAATGGGCAGTGAGATGCTGGGATAGTGACACTATCACCCACATTTGCCCCTTATGATCTTAAGAACGGAGGCTTCTCTTGGCCAGGGCTGAGACCTTGCTGCTCCCAGGGCTCCAACCACCCTGAAAACCCCTCTGCTCAGGGGCTTCTGGGATCATCTATGCCCAGCTGACTTTGTTCTGTGGGCCAATCCTGCACAGTCACACTCCCATGTGGGTGGAGGGCAAAATAGGGCAGATGTAGGTGCAGGGGTCCCATGACTCAGCACTTCCCTGAGCTTAAGACACACACACACACACACACACACACACACACACCCCTATGCACCCACATATACTCACAGATGCACACACGGATGTATATGCATGCATATACACTCAGACATACCCACTTACACACCAAACACTCAGAAACACACACACTTACAAATACAAAAACAGTCATTTAGAAGAACTCATAGACATCATCAATTTTTCTGTTAGAGGCTTTCCTCAGATGTCTGCAATCTTTGTTTGAGTTTATTGGAGGCTTTCAGCTGTGGGTGGGCTTTGTCAACCATGAGTATCACTGTAGGATGATCTGGTTGGACTATTTTTTGCAACTCTAATGTTAGTATCTGTAGGTTTTTCCTCTTGGGCTGATCAGCTTCTTCAGAAAAGATTCCTTTAATCTTTGGCCTGAGGGTAATGACCTAGCTGCCAGTGTTCTGACAACCTAGTGCTGAAGACAGCTACTGGGGGTTTTAGCATTCAGTAAATGGAGGGTCACATGTTTTCAATATGGTACCCTGCCCTCAAGTGGTATCCCTAACCCTGAGATCCTCACCAAAAAATTAGCCTTCTGACTTGCAGAGACAGAAGTGGGAAGTCACACTACGGCATGGAATAGAAGAGTGGATTAGTGGGTTTAACTGCTTCTTAAACAGCTTTCAAATTAATCCTTATTTTAGTCTTGGTCCTGTCCCATCTTCGGTTCCAGAGAAGCCTAGGATTACCAATTCCTGAGCCTTTTGGAAATTGTGCAGTTTTAAGTTGAATTATGTCTTGGGTTTCCTATTACTGGCTTTGGATTCAGCTTTCTCATTTCTGCTAAGTCAGTTTCATCTATCATACTTTCCAGCTTCCAAAATTTTTTTGCCATTATCCCCTCTTTCTCACCATCTTTGTGAATTTATGTCTTAAATATCCATTTACTGTAGTTTTAGATGAATTTCAGGAGGGAGTCAAAACACACATGTGTTCAATTTTAACCCAGAGAATTATAGTTCTTTATGTATTTTGTATACTAATCCTTTATCAGTTACATGTTGCAAATAGCTTTTCTCAGTTTGTGGCTCTGTCTTTACTTTTCTTTATAATGTTTTTTGATGAACAGAAGCTTTTAATTTTAACATAGTTGAATTTATTAATATATTCTTTTATGGTTAGTGCTTTTTGTGACTTGTTTAAGAAATCCATCCATACTTTCAGATGATGGAGATAATGTTCTGTATTTTCTTCTAAAAGTTAAACAGTTTTACTTTCCCTATTTAATATGTTTAGGAGTTTGAGCAAGTCCTTTACTTCTTCAGGTATGTTTTAGCTATTTCTTGGGCCTTTGCTCTTCACTATAAATTTTAGAAACATCTTGTCAAATTCTTCAAAAAATTCTGTTGGGATTTTAATCAGAATTGCATTGAATCTTTATGACAGTAACTCTTTCTATCCATAAGCATGTTATATCTTTCCATTTAAGTATTTTTAAAAAGTATTCAATAAAGTTTTATAATATTATTCCTACAGTTTTACACACATTGTTAGATTTCTTTCTATTTACCTTTACTTTTTGTTGTTAGAATAAATGATGTACATTTTAAAAATTAAAAATTCCTAAATATTTGTTTGCATAAAGAAATGTGATTGACTTTTTTTTTTGAGACAGTCCTGCTCTATTGCCCTGGGTAGATGCAATGGCATCATTGTAGCTCACTGCAACCTCCATCTCCTGGGCTTAAGTGATCCTCTTGCCTCAGCCTCCTGAGTAGCTGGGACTACAGGCACGCACCACGATGCACGGCTAATTTTTCCATTTTTTGTAGAGATGGGGTCTCACTCTTGCTCAGGCTGGTCTTGAACTCCTGGCCTCAAGCAATCCTCCTGCCTCAGCCTCCCAGAGTGCTAGGATTACAGACGTGAGCCACCCACACCTGGCCAAAGTCTTATATTCATTCAACTTTCTAAATTCTCTATTCTAATAACTTGTAGATTCTATATATACAATTGTATTGTCTGTAAATAATGACAGTTGTTTCTTCCTTTCCTTGCATCTTTTTTTTTTTTTTGGGAGGGGGGACAGGGTCTCACTCTGTCACCCTCAACACCTGGCTAATTTTTAAATTTTTTGTAGAATTTTGTAGAGGCAACAAGGTTTCACTGTATTACCCAGGCTGGTCTTAACTCCTGGCTTCAAGCGATCCTCCCACCTTACCCTCCCAGAGTGCTGGGATTACAAGCATGAGCCACTGTGCTCAGCTCCCTTGTACCTTTTTACTTTTTCTTTTCTTGGTGTCCTGGCTAGACCTCCAACACAATGTTGAATAGAACTAGTGATAGTGAACATCCTTGCCTTGATCCCAATTAAAAAAAAACGCTTCTAACATTTAATCAGAATGATGTTAGCTGTATACTTTAGGTATACATTCTTTATCAGGTTAAGGAAGTTTCCTTCTATTTATGTTTGCTAAGTTTTTCTTTTTGAATTATGAATGGGTAATTAATTTTAGCAACTGCTATTTCTTTTCTTTTTTTAAAATTTTTATTTTATTTATTTATTTTTTTTGAGACAGGGTCTTACTCTGTTGCCCAGGCTAGAGTGCAGTGGCGTCATCATAGCTCACTGCAGCCTTGAATTCCTGGCTCAAGCGATCCTCTGACTCAGCCTCCTGAGTAGCAGTGACTACAGGCCTGTGCCACCACGCCCAGCTAATTTTTTTTCCTATTTTTTTGTAGAGATGGGGACTTGCTCTTGCTCAGGCTGGTCTCCAATTCCTGGCCTCCAGCAGTCCTTCCACCTAGGCCTCCCAAAGGCGTGAGCCACTGCACCCGGCCTGAGCAACTGGCTATTTCTGCATCTTTTTTCAAATGGCTTTATTGAGGTATAATTTACATATCATAAAATTCACTCTGTTTAAGTGTACAATTCAATGATTTTTATTAATCCAGATTCACAAGAAGTCATGAAAAACAAAACAAAACAAAAAAGAATTTTTAGTAGGATCTCTCATGCCCATTTTATTTCTGCATATTTTGAAATGCTCTTGTGGTTTTCTCCTTGAGTCTGTTAATGTGATGAATGACATTTATTTTTCTAATGTTAAATCATCTTTGCATTTGTGGAATAAATACATCATGAATTATTTTTTATACACTGCTGGATATAATTTTCTAATATTTTATTTAGAATTTTTGTTTTTGTATTTATTAGTGAATTGGCCTGTATAATTTTCTTTTCTTACACTGTTCTTCATTAGTTTTGCATCAGAGTTATACTGGCTTCATAGAATGAGCTGGAAATCATCCTCTTTCTCCTGTTCTCTGGAAGAATTTATATAAAAT
This sequence comes from Daubentonia madagascariensis, assembly GCA_023783475.1. Taxonomy (NCBI): domain Eukaryota; kingdom Metazoa; phylum Chordata; class Mammalia; order Primates; family Daubentoniidae; genus Daubentonia; species Daubentonia madagascariensis. Next base: position 34,254,086 of record JAKFHU010000747.1, read on the forward strand.
TGACATAAACTGTTCTTTGAACATTTGAGGGAACATAACTATTTAATTATCTATGCTGGCTGTTTTCTTTGTGGGAAGATTTTAAATTATTGATTTAATTTCTTTGTTATTTAGATCTTTCTAATTATTCTTGAACTGGTTTGGCAAGTTTATTTTTCTAGTATTTGTCCATTTGTTTTCAATTTTATTAGCATGAAGTTGTTCAGAACATTTTCTTATTATCTTCTATCCATGGTTAGACCCTTCTTTTATTTGGCTGTGCCTTGTCTTTCTTTAACTCTCTAGAGATTTGTCTATTTTATGAGTCTTATCAAAGAACCAACTTTTGACTGTTGATCTTGTTGAATATTTGCTTTCTAGTTTAACATTTACTTTTATTTTCATTATCTCCATTGTTCTATTTTTTCCCATTTACTCCATTTTTCCCTCTTATCTTGTTAAGGTTGATGCTCGGCTCAATGTTTCACATTTTTTCTTTTCTTAAACAAGCATTTAGTCCTATTGGCTTTTCTCTACAACTTTTGTTGTACCCCACAGGTTTTGATATGCAGTCTTTTCAGTTCTGAGTTTTTTTCCATTTCTGTTTTGATTTCTTATTTGGCCCATTATTTAGAATGGTGGTTTGGTCGTATTTTGTTTTAAAACTTACGAGGATTTTGCTTATCTTTTGGTGTTGATCTGTAATTTAATTGCATTGAGGTGAGAGACAGTTGTTTTGTATGATATTAATCACCAAATTCTGTTTTATGACCTAGTACTTGCTCAATTTTTATAGTGTTTCTTGTGTGCTTAAATCTGTAGTTGTTAGGTTCAAGGTTCTATTTATGTTCAATAAATCAAGCATATTAATTATGCTTTCCAGTGCTTGAGATGTTTGCTTTTTTGTTTTTGGTCTGCTTAACCTATCAGTAATTGTGGGGTGTTAAAATCTAATATGGTAGGTTTTGTCAATTTCTCCTTCTAGTAAATCTATTAGGTAAATACAAGTTCTGAATTATAATATCTTTCTGGTGCATTGGAACTTTGTTATTTATGTAGTGATCCATCTAAAAAGTGTGAGTGTATGTGTATGTGTGTGAGCTTAATCTGAAAGTCTCTTTTGTCTGTTATTTATTAGCTTACTCAGCTTTTCATTATTGTGTCTGTATCAGTCAAACTTGGATCAGAGAAGCAGACCACTATGAGTGATATACCATAAGCAATTTACTTTAGGGATTAGACTTCACACAGTTGTGGGAACTGGTTAAGAACTCTGCAAGATTGTTGTCTTTGCATCTATTGTTGAGCCTGAAGTCGGTGGCTGGCAGTCAGGGAGGAGAGTTGGACATGAAGTGGGGAAGAGCAAGGACAAACTGGAACCCATGAAGGGGGCAAACTAGAACTTGCATTTATCTCATTGCCTCCAACACTGATGATGTGGATGGCCTTCAGGAGAAGCTGGTGCCCTTTGCCATGGAGCTGCACACACACCTGGCCAAGGACCCAGAGAAATTGAAGGAGGAGACCCAGGAGGAGCTGAAGAAGTTGGGGCCAGATGCTGTCCTGTGCCAATTAGGTGAACTACTAAATCACAAACATTGTGCACAAGCCACCACAGTGCCTGGTACCCTACATCAACCTTCAGAGGATAAAAATGGCTGTTCTTTCATTTGTGCCTTCCACATCTCATGCAAATTTCTCTCGTGGCCAATTGGGAACAACTTAGGGAAGGGAATTCTGGGAAGTACAATTCCAGCCGGTTGACAGTACAAAACTGCAATATCTGATACCCTCTTTAGAACAATGTGAGAATCTTGGAACACCTTAACTATGTCCTGTTCCTGCTTACATGATATTGTTTCTAATATTTTAGTTCTTACTTTAAATATTATAAATTAAAAGCAATTATATTAATAATTGTTTTCTATAGATAATGTTCGCTTAAATTTACCTCCTGTTTATCAGTTTCTCATCATTCCTTCTTGTATCTCAGACTTTCCTTCCATAACTATTTTCCTTCTCCCCAAAGAATATCCTTTAGGGGTTCCTTTATTATAGATCTGATGGTAGTAAACATCTTAGTTGTTGTTTGCCTGTAAATTTCTTTGTCTTTCTTTTGTTCTTGAAAGGATGATACTTCAAAAATATTTTTTCTCTGCCCGCTTTTAAGGTCGTCTCTTAAGCTAGTGTACTGCAGTTTCTCTGTGAGGTACCTAACTGTGGAATCTCTTCTATTTTTTTTGTATCTGTGGATTCATTTCTTTTGTTAGTGCTGGAAATTCTGAGCCTTTTTCTCTTTAGATAATGCCTATTACACTCCTTTACACTCTTTTCTTCTGGGACTCTGATTAGATGTGTGTGAGATCTTCTCATTCTGTCTTTAATATTGTTTAACGTTTCTTTCATATTTTTTATCTGTCTCTGGGAAATTTTTGGTTTTAACAAATATATTTTTAATTTCTAAAATTTCTACTCAGTTCTTTTTTACTTTTTGTTTTTGCTTTTTTTTTTGAGATAGAGTCTTTCTCTGTTGCCCAGGCTAGAGTGCAGTGGCGTCATCATAGCTCACTGCAACCTCTAACTCCTGGGCTCAAGTGATCCTCCCACCTCAGCCTCCCAGAGTACTAGGATTACAGGTGTGAGCCACCGTGCCCAGCCTTTTTAACATCTGTCTGCTCATTTAAAAAATAATTTCTTATTGCTTGCTTATTTTGATGATTTCACATTTTAAAAAAATCTAATTATTCTGTATTCTTTAACTGTTAATTCCAATATCTGAAATCCTTGGGGATTTAAGTCTGTTGTTTGTTATTTGTGCTGATTCTGTAATATGGTGGTTTGTTTTTTCATGTCTCTTATTGTGAGCTCATGTTTAATTGGCCTTACTCTGAAGGATACCTGGAAACCTACATTGAGGATGTTTTCCACCGCTGAAGATATACATTCATCTCGCGCGCGCACGTGCGCGTGCGCACGCGCTTGTGTGTGTGTGTGTGTGTGTGTGTGTGTGTATGTGTGTCTGTTGGGGAGGGGCAGGGAGCCACAGATATGGAACCTTCAGGTTCAGTTTGGAATTTACAGATTCAGTTCCTCTCTAGCTTAAGGCTTAAGCTCCTGCTTGTAGTGCTGATATTGGCATTTGTCCTTGGGGCAGTCCTGTCTTCTTAAGTATACCACTCACCCCCATAAGAGTCCAAAACAATATAAAAATTAATTTTTATGCAGGACTTAGTTGTTTTGAAGCAGGAGGGCCCTTCAGAGTTTCTAGACCACCATACCGGCAGAAGCCTTTCCTTCATTCTCAATGCCACTGCTGTCTGACTTTCACTTCTCTTCATTCATTAAAGCTGTCTGGCCAGTTACCAAGAGTTACGACATCCAAGAGATCCCTTTCCGTGTCGCCAACATTTGACACTGACCTTTGTCTAATAATACTGTCTTTATTGGTTCCCTTTTAATTTTCCTATCTCTCTGGCCATAATTTTCTGTCTCCTATTATGGCCCTTTTTCCTTTACCTACCCTTAAATATTGATATTCTCCAAAGTTCTGTCCATGGCCATCTTCTTGTTCTTCTTTGGCGATCTCATCCACTCCTACGACTTCAGCTACCACTTATATGATGATGACTTCAAAGCTATATCTACAGCCCAGACCTCTTTCCTTTGCTTCAGATAAGTATATCCAACTACTCACCTATCTTTGTCCTCAAATATTTTTTGTGTGCTTAAAATGAACTCTAAATCTCTCATCTGCTACTCCAAATCTCAGTTGGTAGCACTACCATTCCTGTGGTTGCCAGAGCCAAAAACCCAGGAGTCATCCTAATCTCTCCCCTCTTTATATCCAGATGGTGACTAAGGTCTGTTGCTCTACTTTTTAAAAGTCCCTCCTATAGACTGTGGAAAAGCAGATAGGTACTCTCATATTTTGCTTGTGGGAGTATAAATTATTACAAACCCTATTACAGCAATTGGAGGTGTATATCAAAAGTTTTTAAAATGTGCATATCCTTTCTCTCAATAATGTCATGTCTAGGAATTTATCCTAGGGGAATAGCTAGACATGTGTAAAGTATACAAAGATACATATATAAATAAGATAATACATATATATACACACACAAGAATGACTGTGCTAGCAAAATTTTGTAAATAACCTAAATTGTCAATAATATAAGATTCCTTAAATACATTATGGTACTTTCATAAAATAGAATACTGTAAAGTCGTTAAAATTATATTGTAGAATATTTTTGACACAGAAAGACGTACCTGATATATGGCTATGTGAAAAAAGCAAGATTCAAATATTAGTATAATGTAATGTAATTTTTATAAAAAATAATATTTGCTTCCTAAAAGTATATATAACAATATAATAACAGTGGTTATTTTGGGTAGTGGGATTATGGACCTTTTTTCTTTGTGCTTCTCTGAATTATCCTTATTTTCTGTATTGAATTGTATTTATTTTGTAGTTAGACTAAATATATTATTTTTAAAAATTCTCTCCTAGTCAAGAAATACCTTTTTTCACAGCCATAGTCTCTCCTAATTTCCCACCCTCATCTTCCCCCTTCATCTTTCACCCCTCACTGGCCTTCCTGCCCCCAGCCCCAACCCCTCCAGTTCCCTGACACTGTGGCCAGAGTGGCCTAACTCACTATTCAACCATGACACTCCCAGGTTCAAAAACCTGGAGCCTTATGTCCATGCTCCTCGACATAGCCTGAGAGGCCCTTCTTGGTCTACAGATTCCTCTCTTAGCACAGGGCTATAACCCCTCCTTCTGCTATAGCAGTTTCAGGTGCCGGTGGGTCCCTGCCCACAGGCTGCCTCTTCTCACCACTCTCTTCTGCCAGAAGCCTCCTCCTTCTACATCACTCAGTAGACCTGCCCTTCATGTCCCAGCAGTGCTCTCCCCTTTTGGGCTCTCCTATCAGCACCTTGACTTTTTTTTTTTTTTTTTTTTTTTGACACAGAGTTTCGCTCTGTCGCCCAGGCTAGAGTGCAGTGGGGTCATCATAGCTCACTGCAACCTCCAACTCCTGGGCTCGAGTGATCCTCCTGCCTCAGCCTCCCAAATAGCTGGGACTACAGGTGTGTGCCACCATACCCGGCTAATTTTTTCTATTTTTAGTAGAGATGGAGTCTCACTCTTGCTGGTCTCGAACTCCTGAGCTCAAGGGATCCTCCCACCTCGGCCTCCCAGAGTGCTAGGATTACAGGCGTGAGCCACTGCGCCTGGCCTCCTATTAGCACTTGACTCTGCTGGTGCATGTTCCACACTGGGCATCCATCCCTACTTTGTTCACTTGTTGGCTGTGAGCTCCTCAAAGGCAGGGTCTGCCCCTTCTGTTTTATATCCTGGTGCCTACACATGGAGATACTCAGCAAAGTTTTTGTTGGATGGTACACACAGATAAATTCTCTTAGGCAGAGTTACAATTAGACTCACAGATCTCCTCTCCCTTTTGTGAAAGCTGCACAGACTCACTTGGCCAGCTGTCTTCAAGCACAGACATACAGACACAAGGAGATAGTGATACACATGCATAAAGACATGCCTATAGGACATTTTCTGGCCTATCCCACAGACAGCCTCAGGGCCTTTGCACTTTCTGATCACCCTGTCTGGAACTTTCAGCTCTTCTATTGTTCCAGCTCTTCACATGGCTAGTTCTCTCCCGTCTTCCCAGCCTCAGTTCAGTGTCACCTTGACCTCTCTAAGTAGTTCTCCCTTTCCATTTCCATTACCCTGTTTATTTACTTTACAGCATTTTGGACATTTTATATAATTCTTGTTTATTATCTATCTCTCCCTACCTCCTAACCTGATGTAATTCCACGAAGGCAGGATCTTATGCTATTTTACATACCATTGTAAATTCTGTGCCTAGGCAACTGAATAAAATATACACATATACAAAGCTACAAATAATTATAAACACACAATGATAGCCACACACTGCCAGTCATCCAGACACACATGGCCATACACTTTCTCCCCCCAACCTCCACTTACCGGGGTCACAAACTTGTTGGCCTCCCAGGCCCACAGAGGTGGGTCCTTATAGACCTCCTTGATGGAGGTAGGAGCCCTGTAGGAGTCAGTGTAGGTACTGATGGGGGTCTTGGTCTTATGGGAGAAGAGGAACATGGTGGGGTCTCAGTGATGCCGTGGTGGACTCTACCTTCCAAGGGCTCTTGCTGGACATCAGTGTCCACCCCTTCCCTAGGTGGCCCACACCTCCAGCCTGGCAGGTGCCCCTAGCTGCTGTGACCCCCTCCTGTGGAGGATCCCTCAGCTTCCTTCCCCCACAGCTTCCTGCTCCAACCCCACCCTGCTTCTCCCTCCAGGATGGGCACTGCCCATTATGATATCACCTGGCTCAGCCCCATCCCTAGGGAGGTGAGGAGGTCTAATTTCCTCCCTACTTCTGGCTCCTTTCTGCCTCAAGCCTATCAAAAGAGCCCAATTTCCAAGAGTTCAGAGGGCCTCTGGAGATCTAGGCCACACTTCTCACTTTGTTGAAGAGAAACAGGTTCTGGGGATTGTGACTCACCCATGGTCATGCAGCAGATCAGTGGCACCCCTGGGAAGCCACAGGTGGAGGTAGAGTAACATGTAACACGTGCATCCAGAGGATCAGTTATCTCCCCTTCCCAGCCCACCTGCCCCTTGCCCACACCCCAGGCAGGGAGCTGAGGCTGGCTTGTTTGATGCTTTTAATATCATTATTTGTGTTACACGATACACAACCAAGGATGATGGTCAATACTGCGATGGAAATGTTAAAAAAAATATTATACACGGCTCATGTCTTCCACACACCTTCCTGGAAATAAATTAGTGAGCACGGAGAAACCTGGCTGGGTGGCAGCCACAGCTGAGGGTAGAGGGAGTGTTAAGGCAGTATCTACAAGGGGGAAGGTGGCAGGAGGGCAAGCTAAGGCCTTGATTCTTCCCCTCCAGCCTCTTAGTCAGGGAAGGAGGGAACCACACATTCTCCCTAGATGCAGAAGCTGCTGGTTGCCAGCTTCCTGCCTCTCTGCCACACACACACTGCCTCAGTCAGAAGTCCTTGTCTGCCAGGGAACTAGTGTGTCCTGTGGGAGGGAGCTTTTCCCTGGTTCCTACGGGCCACAGAGATTGAACAACGGGCCAGAGTCACACAGCAAGTCAGCAGCAAAGGCAGCAGTCTAAATAAGCCCGAAAAAGAGGAGGTACCCGTGTTCTAGAAGGGTGAGTCAAGGAGCCCAGGGTGGTGGTGGTGGTGGTGGGAGGCCTGGCTCTGGGGTCCAGATGACAGGGGGTGGGGATGCTGGCCAAAGTGGGAGATGGGCTCAGATGGGAGGCAGTACGGGCCTTGTGAGCCCTGCGGGTATTTTCTCTGTCCTTGCCCCCCTCTGGCATTTTCTCATCATCTAACTAGAGTCCCTGCACTAGGGGAATTAGGGGTGGGTTGGAGGAGTGGGGGTGAAGAACTGCATCCCAACACTTTGCAGCTGGCGGCTCCTGGGTGTGGTACGGGGGAGGTGCTACCTTTCCTAAGCCAGCAGCCTCACTCCCCGCTGTCATCACCCCCACTTCCAGCTCCCACCTCCCAGGACTGGTGTCCAGAGAATGGGCTGTGGGCCTGTCCATCGCATGCTTGCAGCATGTAAGTGGTATCCATGAGAGTAGATATACTAGCATGTGTGGGGTGTCAGCTTGGAGGAACGGGGGAGTATACACCTTGGCCCCGTGATATGAGGTTTGTGCAGCATAGGCCTGAGCAGTCTCAGGCTACCTGTGCTTTCATTTTTCTTCACATGGGGACAGGTCTATATTGCTTAGCTTCAAGTTGGGGAGGCTGTTCACCTCCTCCTCCTTCTTTTTTTTTTTAATGCAAGGACTAAGCCATTTTAACCTCCTCCCTCTTTGACTTCCTTTTTCTTTCTAGAGATGGGGTCTTGCTATGTTGCCCAGGCTGGAGTGCAGTGGCTATTCACAAGTGCAATCATAGTGCCCTGCAGCCTCGAACTCCTGGGCTCAAGTGATCCTCGCACCTCAGCCTCCAAAATAGCTGGGGCTATAGATGACACCACCAGGCCTGGCTCTCCCTCTTGATTTTCATCCTTAGCTTTCCTGCTCCCTGCCTCCAAACCAGCAACAGCAGCAGAAGCAGCAGTACACACATTCTGACCCACAGACACCCCTACAGCTACCACACAATAGACACCACCCATACATACACATTCACAGACACACACACGTATTCCCAGACAGATCCACATGTACTCAGACATACATGGTCCTGATAGAAACTGCCCCTTCCCCTTTCTACCACAATCTTACAACTCAGGAGGCCCCCTGGGTGTACTCAAAGATACACAGAGATCTCTTCATCCCCCACCACAGAAGTTCCTATGAAGAAATTCCTGCAGGTATAAAATGACCTTAAAAATAACTTCAGCTGCTGTTCATTTTACAGTTGAGGAAACTGAAGCCAAGAAAAAGCAAGTGGCTTGTTGAAGATCACAGGGAGAGTGTCAGAGCTAGGACCAGAACCCAGGCTTCTGACTCCCAGTCCAAGGCTCTCAGTCCACTGTACTGCTGAGCAGCCTCTCACACTGTAAACAGCCCACAGTCACTTCCCCACCAGGGACGCCCACATCTATGACAGGAATAGACCCCAGGAAAGACAGGTCTGTCCAACACAGACACACACACACACCCCCCCTGACAGCCTCAGATACACACACATTCTGCCAAGCACTCTTTACTATATCCATACAGCTACTCAGCCCACTGTATTCTCCTAAGCTTGCTCCTTGAAGATTCTCACTGGGAACCAGCCTCCCAGATCTTGGGTTGGGGTGAGATGTGAGTGGGACATTGGAGGCCAGCCTTACACCCTGCTTCCAGCCTGGGACTGAGACCAATGAACAGAAGTTGGGGTGGGGTTGGGGAGGGGGCAGCAGAGAGATAGATGCATTGGTTAGGGGCCAGTGAGGACAGATCATACTACCCCAAACTCTGGCCTGTCTCTAAGGCCCACCTTACCCTGCCCCACTCCCAGGGAGCAAGGAAGGGAGTGAATGGGGCAAAAAGGAGGAAGAAGGCAGTGATCCCTTGGGTGAGGGGCAATATCTGGTTGGACAGCTTTGCCAGGCTTCACATCAGATGAGAGGAAAAATGCAAATAGGTACACGGGCCATCAGGGGGCGCATGGAGGGGACTCTGAAGTGCTGGGACCTGCCACCACTGCCCTGGGCCTTTCTTCCCCCCCCACCCCCCAGCCCCTTTCCTTGTTAGGCTGGGGCTGGGGGCTTCATGGCTTCGCTGGGGTTTGTGATCCCTCCCCACACTCATTAATGTTGGCCTCCCTTCCATCCAGTCCTCTCTCCCCCACACCGGACTGCATCCTCGGGGAGGGGGGCAGGGTGCTGGGTGAGGTCCCCCAAGTAACTGAACGAACAGCCTCCACCCCTCCTCAGCCCCCGGGGTGGAGAGAGACCCGGTTTTGGTTTCTCCGGCTCCATGAACACACAGAGGTACACGTCCTACCATAGGAGGAAGCAATGACTGTTACGAGGTTGGCGGCTGTAGGGGGCGCGGGGCCGGAGGCAGGCGGACGAACTGGGGAGGGGTCTGCCCCTGCCCGGTCCAACCTGGCCCGCTTCGGTTCCGCCCCAGGCGGCCGCGGAGGCCCCGCCCGCTACTGAATGTGGCAGGCGGTGGAGGACGTGGCCTGGCAGCACATGCAGGTGGGGTTCACGGACTTGGGGGGGATGAGGTCTAGGTCCTCGTCGTCGGGGATCTCATCTAACCGGTAGCCATCCTTCAGCAGCTGGATGTTCAAATCTTGGTTGATCTGCTGTAGACAAAGGGGAGGGAGGTCAGGCTTGGGTGGCTGGGAGGCACCACCCACGGCTCGGCGGGCCACCACGCCCGCCCCGACCAGCGCCCTTCGTATCAGCCCTACCCCACCCCGGGACTGTCCGCATCCCCAGGTCCCGCCTCTGCCCAGGCTCCCCCCCGAGGCTCTGGCCTCTCTTTCTTACTAGCACATCGTCGTGAGGCCCTGCCCCGCCACAGACCCTTCCCCATTCTAAAGTCAGCGTCTCACCTCTGGGCCTGCTTCCATACGGGTTTTGCCTCTGTTTCAGGCCCGCTCCTACACCGCGTCGCCTGTAGTTCGCGCCCCATTCTATTGAAGAGCTCTGCTCCAATCTCAAGCCGCGCTCCTAACCCTGGGTCCCCACGTTTGAGGCCGTGACTTCTTTCCAACGCCAGCCCATCCCAGGCCCCGCGCCCACAGGGTACTCTGCCCAGCTTTGCCTAGTCCTTCCCTCAGGGGGTGCTTTGGCATCGGCCGCACCCCTTCTCCTTGATAGAGGCGATCCTGTCCGGCTGTGTCTAGGGCGCGAAGGGATAGGGGCTCACCTCAGCAGAGGAGTAGCCAGAGGAGGAGTATCTGGACATGTCAAAGTCATCATCGCTGGCCGTGGAGGAAAGGGGACAGAGAAGTGATTCAGGGAAATTAAACAGAAAAATTAAATAGAAAATTCCCTGCACTCCCACCTCTCCATCAGTCAATATGCCACCCCTCGGTTCCAAATAAAGAGAACAATCTAAGCAAAAACTATGGCCAGGTGCGGTGGCTCACGCCTGTAATCCCAGCACATGGGAGGCTGAGGCGGGAGGATCGCTTGAGGCCAGGAGTTCAAGACCAGCCTGAGCAATATAGCAAGACCCCGTCTCTACAAAAAAATAAAAAAATTAGCCAGGCATGGTGGTGCACCGGTAGCCCTAGTCCTAGCTACTTGGAAAGCTGAGCCAAGAGGATCACTTGAGCCCAGGAGTTTGAGGCTGCAGTGAGCTATAATCACACCACTGCACTCTAGCCTGGACAACAGAGCAAGATCCTGTCTCAAAAACAAAAACAAAACTCTGTTTGCTCTGCAAATGCAGGTTTTTAAAGACAGGTTCCCTAGTCCCACCCTTCTAAATAAATTGGTACCCTTAATTTCCTTCTAGATACTCTCTTCACCCCCATACCCCCATTTTTCTAGGCTCAAATCTCCCTGATTTGTTGGGTTCACCTTTGGAGAAATCCTGGCTAAGGAATACCCTACTTCTGACAATATAGCAGGTGTGGCCTGTACAGCCCACTTGTGCTCACACAGCTTCCTGTGGTTTGCCCAGCTGCCCGCAGGCCCCCGTACACACCTGTCCGTGTCAAGGGCTACCAGTGGCTTCTCATCTGGGCTCTGATCAAGTGAGGAGTAGCCTTTATTGGGGACGACCAGCCTGGGTGAAGAATTTTGGGGGTTGAAGTGACAACTGGAGCACACAAACCTGGCAGGGGGCTGGGCTGGGCCCCGCCCCCCCAATTCCCTCCCCCACCCCCACCCCCGGATCCTGCTGAGGCTCTCTCCTCCCAGAGAGGAGCTGGGCCTGGGGAGGGAGGGAAGAGGGGGAGGTTGGCAGGGTCCAGGTGGGCTAGAGAGGGCCTCTACCTCGTCCGGGCCATGACATTGTTTTTCTTGGGTTGCTGGTTGACGGGGCTACCCATGCTGCCGTTCTTCAGGGAGCCCTTCCGGGCCAGCTCCCGCTGCTTCTCTGCAGGAGAACATGGGAAGGAAGCTGTGTCCTGCTCTCAGGGCCACCCTGCCTTACCACTCAGGGCAGCCTGGGCTGGGCCTCCAATGTGAAACCACTTGCTCCTATAGGGACTAAGGCAGGGATCCCCTCTCCAGGCCCCCGCTGCTTGGTGGAGACAGTACTTGGCCCTGCACAACCTGAGGCAGATAGTGGGGAGCAAAAGGAGGATGCTGACCCCTGTCTTCCAGGAGCCACAGCTCCCATGTGGGGCAGTTAGTGTGTGCTTGATGCCAGGGAAAGGCTGGAGAGGGAGAGACAATCACAGAAAGATGGAGCAGTCAGGGAGGGCTTCCTGTAGGTGACGCCATAAGCTGGAGAGAGGAAGGCATTCTAGGAAGGAGTATGCAAAAATAGTGTGTACAAAAATGCATTTAGAAGTGAACATAAGTGTGGATCTGGATGTTATGGAGGATGAAGAGGAAGAGAGGTCAGGTTAGAAAAGTAGGATCCATTTTTCAGTCATTTATTCATTCAACAGGTATCTGTGTCACCAATCATGTGTCAGATCCTGTGCTAAGGGGCTGAAGATTCCCTCTGGCTACAAACTCAGAGTGTGAAGGCCTTGAATGCCAGACAGAGGAGTTTGGGATTAATGCAGAAGGAAAAAGGAGCCACTAAAGGTTGCGAAGTGTGGGGAGCAGAATGGGGCTGGCAGGGCAGGGAGCAGGAGGCTGGGGTAGCCATTTGGCTATGCTGCCTAAGTGATGCTCCAACTCCTCTGCCAGCTTCTGAGTTCTCCAATGCTCCAGAGCCTACCAGGTTCACAGGGCTGGCCAGCAGATGACCCACTGTCTGGCATGTGACAACTGTCACCAGAAGTAGCTGCCTGGGCCCTGGAGGAGGCCCATCTACCCTTTACTACTCATCTCAAGTAAAGCACAGGTCTAGGGAGCGGAACTGTTGGGAGGAGAGGGACACTGGGGGAAAGCTGTGTCATAAAATAACCACACGCTCCAGTGGGTAAGGATGGGAAGGGCCTTTACAGCTACTGTGACTCACTTTGAAATTTCCCCTGACCTCCTACAAAGAGTCTCCTACTCTTTGACCCTTTTTCTATGCCGTTGCTCATCTGACTCCAGGTTTTTGTCCCCCCCTTTCCCGCAGGTGGCCGTTGCTATTACCACTCGAAGCCTCTAGGGGGTGCAATTTGCCTTAAAGTTCCCAGTGGTAATTTTCCTTAGCGCAACTGGAACAACGCCGCGAATATTCATGAGGAGCTTTGGTGGCAATGTAATAGGGAGAAAAATAATGTTATTTTGAAACATGCTAAAGTTGTTTGAAATAGTGAAAAATGCAAACAATAAACTGGCAAAAACCAAACTATGGACTGCTGTGCAACCATTTAAAAGAATGAAGTCACTATATATTGACATTGGAAGGGGCTCCAGGATATTAAGGGGAAGGGGGTCAAATGTGCACAGAAAATATATGCAATATTATGCTACTTATGTTAAAATGCAAAATAAAAGTACAAAAACTAAAAAGGCTCAGAATGATTACCTTTGGGGAGGAGAATGTGATGGGGGAGAGTAGAGGAGAAGTTATACTTGTTAAAATACTTGTATTGTTAAATTAAACAACAATAAACAAATAAAACTGGCTACAGTTAGAGTTTGATGTCCTAGGAAGACGAAAAAATTCCACTGAGAGAATTGCTCTCTTGTTTAGAAAAACAGCTTGAGAGGCTCCCTGGATGTTGTCTGGAAGGAGAGAAGCAAGGTAAAAAGTTTAAAAAAGGACAGGACTCTGAGGAAAGGAGTCCTGGCAGCTGCAGAGAGAGAAGGTTTTAGAATCGATGGGAAAGGGATGTTAAGACTGAGGAGAGGTCCAGTGTTTGGTGGGCAGCTGGAGCTTGGGGAGAAAGATGGACAGGAGGGTGGCCGGGATGGCAGAGGAGTTTTGAAGGAGAGTGATTACCTGTATTTAATTGTAAACTCCTTCCTGTATGCACTGTGTTGTGATTTCTCTTCATCAAACTAATTTTTTTAGAAAAGTCTGTTATATACAGCAGCCTTGAGTCAGTGAAACTTTGGTCCCTGAAGGGAGAGGGGCAGCATTACGCACAGGGTGAAGTGAGAACAGTAGCTGTAGGAGCCGTGGGCGGTGGTTGGGAGCCAGGTGACTTCAAAAAAGCAGGCTGCACAGTAGACTGACTTTAGAGTAGACATGAGATAAACCCCCAAGGGAAAGGTGACCTGGAACAGGGGGGAGATATTTGGGTTTTCTAAGAAACTCAGGGAAAATACTCCCAAACATGAGCCACCCAGGCCCCGAGTTCTCAGGATGGGCTGAGGTTGGAATTGGGTGAGAGGCTCAGATTCATTCCTTTCTATCCCTCAGACATAACAACTGACACCCCACTTCTAAGGCAGCTTGCTCTCAGCTGGATCCAGTGTTTGATGGGACTACCAATTCTTCTCTCTGGGGTCCCATGCCTTTACCCCTGCAGCTATCCCCTGGAATACCTGGAACTCCTTGGCCTCAGAGATGCCACCTAGAATTTCAGGCTTCTGCAGAGAACTGTAGCTGTAGGAGATAAGGTGCCTGGCAGTGCCAATGACTTGGTGGCTTGAGTCTTGGAATCATCTAGGCTGAGTTGGTTTATTGGTGGCACCTCATTGCAGACCCAGCCCAGAGTACCTGTCTACTCCCACATTTCCCTCACCCCCCCAGACACACTCACCCAGCTTCACTTGGAGCGGGGATGGTTTGTAATTCATGGCTACTGACTCACCCTCCCGGGCGTCACAGTCTCCGTCTGAGATGGAGGCGGCGGCTGGGTCCTGTGGGGAGAAAGCAGAGAGACAAGGAGTTGTTAGGAAGTGAAAACACAGGGCTGCTCTCAGCCCTGAAGCTAGCCTTCCCACCCGCCCTCAGGGCTGCTGGCAGCATTCACCACTGGCAGCAGGCAGGGCATTCAGGGAGACAGGGGCAGACATATCTACCATGGGACAAAGACACTGGGCTTGGTAGAAAGGCCAAGGATCTTGGTCACAATTATAACCAACTGGGTGTCTGTCTTCAAAGTCCTATGATCCAGCCTCCTCCAGAAAGCCCACACGATTTCCTTAAACCCAGAGGACTTCCTTTTCTTAACTCCCATACTAGTTGCCCTTCTCCTCAGGCCCTTCCTGTGTACTTGTTTGGCAAGGTCTTTCTAGGTTCCTGAGATTTAAGTCTGGATTAAGGTCAGAGTAGATGCTCCCTGAGACAGGCCTTCTCCTTCTGTTTTCTAGTACTGGACAAGTTCACAGGATCCAGAGAACTGACTGGCCAAGCCAGGCCAGACTTCAAAGCTGTAACCACTTGACAAAAAAAGAGTTCTAGTGAGGACTTCTTTAGTTTATAGAGGAATTCTAAAGAGTGTCTCCTGGGAGAACCTGAAAGGTTGGCTGTGTATGGTGGGTGAGAGGACAAATAATGACAAATCAGCAGGTGGCCAGTTAGTCCTTTGCTGCCCAAAGTGCAAAACACTTGATACTACAGATGACAAGGAAGGTAGGAAAGCATGTGTTCTGTAGATTGTCCAGGGTCTGCAAGCTTTTCAGTCTCCCTCACTGCCCTCCTCAGTAACCTCCTTCCACTGGGCTGTGCCCTGTGCTGCCCTGAGTCCTTATCTAGCCTTGCCATCCCCTCTAAAATATGCTCCTCTGCTGCAAGATCCTGGGCCCTAGCCCACCCTGCCTCAGTCAGTTGGAAGGCGCTGGACTCATCCACATTCTCCCTGAGACAATGATGACTGAACATTGATATGGGTGCTGCCACCCTAGGCATCTTTGTGTTTTAACCAGGGCCTGCAGAGTGGTAAGCCTAAGGTATGAGGATTGCAGAGGGGTTCCAAAGCTGCTGTCTGTTCTACCTCTGGGGATGCAGAGAGCAGACAGGTAGGTAGAATGCTGCCACAGGGTCAGGCCCAGGGATCTGAGTGGTGGCTGATGCCCCAGAGAGGCTAGGATATATTGATATAACCATTATGGTGGCTTCTGTTTCCTTTAAAATGAGGCAGCAGGGTTAAAAACATGCTGTCACTGAGGGCAAAGGGAAAAGTCTAGAATGTTTGGAAGGGAAATCCTAGCCTTGTCTGTGTTCTCTCAGGCCATCCAGAGCACAAGCCCCTAGATGGGCTGTGTTGCCACAGTGGTTTGCAAGTTCCCGAGGGCAGAACCTGGGCCTCCCTCCTCTGCTCTGATCCCTACCCCTTAGCCATGATTGAGGGGGTAGGGGGAGGAGGCTTTGCCCCAAAAGGTCAGGTGCCATAGTGTCTACATCTAAGGCAATTTCCCGTGCTGCAAGCCTCTCCAATCCTTCATCTTCCCTGGCTCAGCAACCTCCCTGGAGACTCCTCATAGACAACACCTGTCCTGCATAGGCTTGGAGAAGCTTACATGCCTCTGTGTGGCCAAAACAGCCTCTTAGCTGCTACCTGCTCTGGTCACAATGGGCCACAGGGAGTGCTCACTGTTAAGCAGCCAGAGGGAGGGCTTTTCAAAGGGCAAATCCCATAACATGCTAGTGGGACCCTACCAGGGAAGCACTGGCACATTTCCAAGTCCCTCAATCACATTCCTTCACTTTTTCTGTAGCATTTGTCACATGCCACATACCACATCCATTTATCCATGACTTTCAGGACATTGTGCTCCCTTGGCTCATCTCTTATCTCTAGGGCAATTTCTGTGTCCTCCCACAGCTCTTGGTCATCTCTGCAGCATCCTGCCCTCAGCCCTCCTTTCTCTCCTTGGGGAACCTTGATGTCTGTTATAACTTGGATTGGCTTTTGTTTTTTTTCTGAGACAGGGTCTTCCTCTGTTTCCCGGGCTAGAGTGCAGTGGCATCATCATAGCTGACAGCAACCTCAAACTCCTGGGCTTGAGCAATCCTCCTGCCTCAGCCTCCTGAGTAGCTGGGACTACAGGCGCATGCCACAACGCCTGGCTAATTTTTCTATTTTTAGTAGAGATGGGGTCTTGCTCTTGCTCAGGCTGGTCTCAAACTCCTGAGCTCAAGCGATCCTCCCGCCTCGGCCTCCTAAAGTGCTAGGATTACAGGCGTGAGCCACTGCGCCTGGCCTGGATTGACATTTTTACACTGGTGACTTCTAAATCTGTGGCCTTCCAATCACACATCTCCCCCTTAACCCTCCATCCCATGCATCACATGAGAGTGTTAGGCTTCACTGTCCTTTCCCTGGGGATGATTTTAAAAATCACAAGCCCGCAGCCATTTGGGGCTAACTTTTTACTCCTTAGGGCAGACCAGTTCATCAGAGTCTCTTCTCTCAGGCTGGAGGTATGGTAACATTGGAGGTAGACTATGCGGGAAGGACAGGGCCTAGGGTGGGGGTTGGGAAATAACTCCAGTCATAGGGACCCACATTTGGTCCTTGAGGCCATTAAGCAGTTCCTGGTGGCATCTGATCCTGAGTGAAATGCCAGCTCCTTTGGGTCATGAGTCAGGGTGCAAAGCCCACCATTCAGCATCTCCTCTGACACTGTCCATGATAGAAGGCCATCTTAATGGCAAGCACAAAGATCTCTGGCACTGTGACTGCAAAATCAAGCCTTTACTATGGGCTTCCTGTATGCCTTCCCTTAGAAATGCAGCCAATGCACCACGACCATCACATGGAGATGTAATCAGGGAGATTAAATGTAAAATATTCATGAATGTAAGTATCAGAAAGGACTCCAGGCAGAAGGAAGTGTCTGGGTCCAAAAAATCAGGGAGAATTTAAAATGCCCCCCAAGGACATCTGAAGGTGTTAGCTAGATCCAGGAACTAGACTGGGAATTAACAAGATTATTAATAAACACTTAGCAGAGACAGACATTGAAATGCATCTCTAACAGCAACACATGTTTCTGTAACCCTTCAAACAAATTCTCCAAAGACTGTGGAGATGATTAATAGCCCAGTCTCACTGTTTCTGGGACAGGATAACTAGGCTAATGGCCAGTGCAAAGCCAATATAGCTAGAGGAAGGCAAAAGTGCCAGAAGAATCCTTAGAGTTAGCTTGGTCCAGTGATTTTCATTATACTGTGTTCCCTGAGTGAGCGTGAGGGGGGAGCGATGGCAGGGAGTCTGGCTTCCCTCCAACTGGAGTAGATCCACCTTTATTTCATTTACATATCAGCCTGCTGCAAGATTTTGGTTGGAGAAAAATTTCTATTTTTTGGAAAAATGGTTAAAATCTATTGATTTAATCCAATCTGGTATTTAAAAATGTTTTATGGTGGAAATTATTACGGAAAGTAGAGAAAGCAATACAGTGAGATCACGGATACCTATCACAAGCTTCAACAAATATCAGCTTATCAACCCATTCTTTTTAAAAATGAGGAAGCCTGGGCCCAGAATAGAAGTATCTTACCCAGGGTCAGTGATGGAGTCAATGACCTTTCAAGCTTGCAGGGAAGAGAGCATGACTAGGGCTTGGAGCTAGAGACAGACCCTCTGGAAGGCTGCTCTGTTCCTGCAGGCTCAAGCATCAGTCTGCATATTAACCTCCTCCCTTGCCTTCCTACTCCGGGGCTGTCCTAGCTCATGAATTGTCTCTAGCTAGAGTAGATCCACCTTTATTTGGATCTTGTTGGAGCTGTGTGTAGCACAGTAGATACAATGGTAGGCTGGGATGCAGGAGAGCAGATAAGCAGGATGGAATTGGGTGGGCAGAAAGGGGAAACAAAAGGAAAAGATCAGAAAGTAGAACCTTCAAGGCTCATACCCATGGTCTTGGTCTTAAGAGGGAGAGACAGAAGGGACTGCTTTTCTGAATGACCAGCAGAGCTTTACAGGCTACTCTGGCAGGACTCTGGGTGACAAAAAAGAAGACTTATAGGGGGTTTTATAGTTCTTAACAAAAGTCTTCAGATCCATGAGCTCATCTGATTCTCACAAGTACCCAGTAGACATGTGATTGCCTCCCCAACATTCAAATCATACCCCTCCTCCTCCACTGGGCAACAGACATGTGGCTTCAGTGGGTTGACCTCACTCTTAGTGCTAAGGGAATGCCCTGACTAAAGGAAGACAGTCTACTCTACAGAGTCCCATCCTCCTTGCCACACAGACTGAAAGGAAGATTGTAATGGTTAAAGCATAGACTCTGGAGCCCGAGTGTCTAGGATCAAATTCCAGCTCCTCCATTTACCCCAGTGTGATCTGGGCTTCAGTTTCTTCATCTGTAAAATAGGACTCACACTAATACCTATGTCAAAGGTTCTTTGACATACAATGAGTTAATATATGTTAAGCACTTAGAATAGTACTTAGTATCATACATACTGAGCACTATATCCATGTTAGCTATAAAGTTGCCATTAGTATAGGTTCAGTGAGGCCTACACAATCATGGAGAGTGTGCCCAGGGAGTGACTGGCCCACAGTTGCATCCCTGATACCACATAGGTTGGGGCCTGGTTTATATATAGAGGTATCTGTGGAAAAGATGCTCCCTCCAAAGGGTGAAGAGGGGCCTTACCAGGGGCATTCCTGTTTCCTTTCTTTCCTTACTCTACCATGCTATAATTCTGTCACTTATTTAATAATGCTAGGCCTGGGACACGTAAAGACAAATAGAAAATAGCCCAGCCAGGCAGAGTGGCATGACCTATAGTCCCAGCTACTCAAGAGGCTGAGGCAGAGGATTACTTGAGCCCAGGAGTTCAAGTCCAGCCTGAGCAACATAGCGAGACCTTGTATCTAAAAAGGAAAAGAAAGGAAAAGAAAATAGTCCCATCTTTAAGAAGCTCCCAATAATTATCAATAAATATGACAAGAGCCATAGAAAAGTAGAAGGAATGGGACAAAAGGAGGGTGGTCAGAGGAGACACCTGAAAAGATCTCAAAACATCAGTTCACCAGTTAGTTTAA
This sequence comes from Daubentonia madagascariensis, assembly GCA_023783475.1. NCBI lineage: Eukaryota > Metazoa > Chordata > Mammalia > Primates > Daubentoniidae > Daubentonia > Daubentonia madagascariensis. Next base: position 34,273,591 of record JAKFHU010000747.1, read on the forward strand.
GAGGAGGAAGGACATTCAGGGAACATTTGTAAAGGCTCAGAAACATGAAACTAGCATGGTACATTCAAGGAACTGTCAACATTTTGCTATAATTGAAGCCTGGAAGGCACAATGAAGAGTGGCAAGAAATCAAGCTCGTGGGGTCAGGAGGGCTCAGGTCATGATGGAAGGTGGACCTTGATTTTGTTCTTTACACAGGAGATTATGGGGGGCCAATGATGCCTTAAGCAGGGGAGTTACATAATTTGAGATGGAGAAGGGTCCTCTGATGTGGGTGGGTAGGAGGGGAATGAGACTGGAGGTAAGGATATTTATGAAACTACTACAACAGTGCCAGCAAAAGATAGGAGGGACCTGAACCAAGCAGAAGCAGAAGATAAAAGGACAGAAAGGAGGATGTCATCGAGGATGGAACTGGCAGACTTTAGATATAAAATGTAAAAGGAAGAGTCCAGACATTCCTACTTTTTTGTCTGGAGTAATTGGGAAAGGAATATTAATTACTAAGACACGAGATGCAAGAGAAGGCACAGCTACATTGCCAGGGAAAACCAGGTAAGTTCATTTGGGGAAATGTGGAATTTTGAGGTGTCTTTTGAACACCCAGATGATATCACTAGTCAGTATGATTTGAGGTGTGGGAGCTCAGAAAAGAGATGTAGCTCAGAAAAGTGATGGAAGCCACAGAGGGGAATAAGCCCTCAGAGAGAATGAGCAGAATGAAAAAAGGCACGGACCAAGGATGAAGTTCTGGGGAACACACAAGCTTAGCAGATGAGTGGAAGAAGGAGACTGAGTAGGAACAGAGAGAAGAAATGTAGGAATAGAACTAGGAAGCCATTTAAGTAGAGTTTCAAGGTGGAAGAAATCAATAGTATCAAATAAGCAAATGGGTACATAAGATAAATACAAAATTTAGAAATAAGGAAGTCATAGGTAGCCTCAGTGAACACAGTTTTAGTTGAAGGGTAAGAACAGAGCCCAGATTACAGGGGTTTAGGAGGAAATGGGAGATGAGGAAGGAGAGACAGTGAACACCGGCTATTCTTTCAAGGAGCTAGACTGAGAAGGGAAGAATGAGAATGGATGACAGCCAGAGGGAGCTTTAGAGTTGTAGGATTTCTTTAGAGCAAGGGAACACCAGACAACTGTCCTAGACTGAGGGGAAAGAAGCTGGGTAGAAAAGGAGATGTTTGATGGGGCATGATCTTTGAGGAGTCAAGAGCAGATGGAACCAGAACCTTGGACCAGAGAAGGAGGCTCCTTACTGAAATGGAAGGGAGGTGAGGATGGGTGAGGGATGAAGATAACATTGAGGTAGAAGGTGGGTGGAAAGTTAAGGAAGTTCGTTCCTTCCTAAAAGCTGTGTTAAGTAAAGGAAGGGGGTGAACACCAAGGGGTTGGGAGAAAGAGGGATACTTGGTGGCTGGTCAGAGTGGAAGGATCAGACTGGCTGGGCTCCCAGCGGCAAGCCTCATCTTTCACTAGCCCATGTCATGCAGTCACGCAGATGAAAGGTGCTCTCCGTGGTGCTGAATAATCTTGCCTTTGTCTTGTGGACTGAGCATAGATGATTCAGGGTAGAGACATGATTCCATTTTAGCTTTCCCACAGCGGAAAGTAACCTCTGTCCTCACTTCCAAGCACTAATTCTCAGGAAGATGGAAATTGAAATGGATTTAGAGTGAGGTATGAAGAGGCAAAGTGCTTGTACCAACATTATCTAAATTTTCTTCACAGAACACAGATGAATTTTCCTTTCGTTTTAAGGGGAGTTGGGGGAGGCAGTTCTGAGTTGGGGAAAGCTGAAAGGCTACCTCTGGAATACGGTCATGTCTGTACCCTGTTTAGTTTCTCTGGGTGATAGCAGGAAGCAGGCCAGACAGAAAAGCAGAAGGCAAGAAGCAGGGCCAGGAAGGACAGTGCTGATAAGCAAACATGAAATCAGAGGAGATCTGGGGCTCAGGCCACTCTCTGACACAGCAAGATAGGGCATCAAAGACCAGCTCTGTCTCTTGTCACAATTTGTCCAGAGGTCAGCTCAGAAACTACCTGGTGCTGTGGTCCTCCTTTTGGGGGAGGGCTATGCCACTCCCCCAAAACATTTCTTGGCAGTGCATGGAAATAAGCATGTTTAGATATCATATTTTAGAAGGCGATCTGACAAATACAACCTAACTTCACTGAGTGCCCATAGCTGGGCAGAATCCTTACCTCTTGTCCAAGAATGTTCAGTAGCAACTTAGGTATTGGTTAGATGGCACTTCCCTGCAGATGGCTGTTATTCAGCCTCTAACACATTCTCATCTGTCTCTGATGGCATACCTCAACATGTGAACCATTTGGCCAATGACAGCTCTTACTCCACAGTATGACCTGAAGCCACACCTCAACACACTGGCCATTTCCTGTGTCCCATTGTTGGGCAGCTCCTGTTTTTGTTTCCCTTCTCCCTTCCTCCAGGATTTCTCCAGAAGCTGCCTGCGGTGCCAGGAAATTGGCCAGGACTTTTATCCTTTGGGGACATATTAAGATCTCTAGGGGTCCCACTTATAGGGAAGGACAAAGGCTTCTTATAGGGGTAAGGTTTTGGGGGAGATCCAGAGGAGAATCAGGGAAACACAAGGCAGAGAATTTCTCCAAGTATTAGTAGATCTTACAAATAGGGGAAGAAGAACAGAAAAGTTGAAGAGAAAGTTTGTGAAGCCTGAATTTGGGAGAGAGGGCAGAGGATCCTGGCTAGCTCAGGGAGGCCTCTCTTGTTAGTCTAAATCTCCTCAATCTTCTAGGTTTTTCTTTAATAGAAGACTGAATTCAAATAAAGTCAACACGCTGAGTGTCCACTCTCTTTCCAGCTCTAGGGTACATGCTGGTGGTAGAATACAGAGGAGGAAAGCACTCTTTCTTTATATATACCACACTCCTGCACAGCATTTTGGGGTAAAGTGAGGTTCACGAAAAAGAAATGGGAAGGATTCTCATGCTAGGGCTAGAGTTTGGAAACTCAAGCTGATCCTGAGTAGCTGAGGATTTTCTCTCCTTAAACAGTTCCTAGGATAGAATTCATTACCAAAAACAAGCACCACCAGGCTTAGTATCTTTATGGTGTCTGTTACTGGGACAGCCAAAACAGAGGGGGGTGCTACTTACTCCAGGCCTAGTAACAACTGTAGCCATGGCAAGCTTAATAGATTTTTCTATTATAAAGTAATATATGTTAAAATTTTAAAAAATCACCTACAGTTTCACCACCTTGAGACAACCTCTGTTAACATTCTAGCATATCTTTGTCTTTTGTGTACACTACAGTAGCAACACTCTGGGGTTTCCCTTTTCTAGGAGTTGGTGCTGCTCCCATCTTCATGGTCACAGAGGTGATCCTCCAGGAACCAAGCTGGTTCTATGTGCTCCCACCCCTCCGGATATATGCTTGGACCAGGCAGAGCCAATCAGTCTCCCCCTCAAAATTGGGAAGTGGGACTAAGAGGAGATTTAAAGTTCAAAACTGTGGATTGGGTAGCAGACATAGCCATTGGGGAGGAAGACAAGAAGAAAGTTGATAGAGCCTGCCCTACCATTCCAAGACTTGACTTCATGCTGCCCTTAGACACCATAAGAAACTCTAGCATGCTTATAGTCTATTTACTTTCTTAGCTTAAAATAGCTTCAGTAGGATTTTGTTACTGTAATCAGAGAGCATCAACTAATACATGTGCATAGAACAATATTTAAAGAAGAACACACTGTATCTTATATTCTGTATTTTTAAAAATTAGTATCAGAACATAATCAGCTCTCCATATTTTTTAAAAATAGAGAGAGGGTCTTGCTATGTTGCCCTGGCTGGAGTGCAGTGGCTATTCACAGGATTGATCATAGTGCACTACAGTCTTGAACTTCTGGCCTCAAGTGATCCTACTGCCTCAGCATTCTGAGTAGCTGGGACGACAGGAGCATGCCATCATGCCAAGCTTCATATTCTTACATAGTTTTTGTAACTATCAGTTTAATGGCTGTGTAATATCCATAGAGAGGATGTACAATAACTTTGTAATCATTCACTTATTTTTGATATTCAGATTGTTTGAAATTTTTCACCATTATAAATAACGCTACACTGAAATCCATATATATTTACATTTAGGATAATTTCCTAAATAAAGTAGAATTACTAAGTCAAAAAGCATGAGTGCTTTTAAGATTCTTGATACATATTGCCAAACTGCTTTCCTAAAGGATTGTTCCAATTTACAATGCCTCTGGTCATGACTGAGGGTATAGCTGGTTTTCAATATTTTATTTTTCACTGTGTGCCAGGGAATTTCAGGTCATCACATCTATCCATCATCTTCCAAGAGTGCTCTGCTCCAGTCCTCATTTACCTGGTTCCCTCTGGAGAATCTTCTTTCATAGAACAGAATTTCCTCTGGGAATCACCTGCCAGATAAAATACTATGGACTTGAGGCCACCAATTAAAAACAAAAGGAGGGAAGACTGTTACAGAAGCTTAGGAAGTGTTCTAAGTGGAGTGCCAGTACTGTCTGGTAGCTGGCCACCTTGCTTTAGCCAGTCCTTGCCTATGCCAGCACATCAGCTATAGGAACTGACTGCAATTGCAGAGCCAGGAGGCAGACCTCACAGAGTGTCTCCCTTGCTCTCAGACTTGGGGTGGGAGAATTAACCAAAATGGCTCTGGAGTTATCCCAGCTGGAGTGGCAGCTCCTACTCCCTTACCTATTATTTAGTTTTCAGAAATATCTGCTCAGAAACAGGGAGAGAAAAGGATGGTGAAAAGTATGAAGCTAGTAGTGAGATAGTAAAAAGCTATATTTGTTTTGAAATAGAGAGACAAAGTGCCAGCGAGTTTTAAAAACGATTTAGAATCCTGCTCTGCTTCTTCATGGTTAGGACTGTGCTTGTCCTACATTGATGCTCTGCTATTCACTCCCATTCCCACTCACCTGGAAACTCTGTGCTCAAAAGCCTTTGTTTGGGAGATAGGACAAATACCTCAACTCAGGGATACCCACTGTAGCAGCTGTGGCTTGAAGGAAGGCTGTGCATAAGGGTCTAGGGAACAAGCCTCATGACCCAGGAGGTAGGAGCCAGAGTCAGAAATTGAGAAGCCTTGTTCCTTCTGGGAGGCCTGGCTTGGCCTATCTCCTGTCCTTCATCCCCTGAGCCAGATGTTGAAGAGGCTTCTGCCTTCCCATGGACCAGCTAGAGACATAGGTCTTGGCCTACACAGTCTTGTGACCTACAAGGTCTTTGAGCCCCACATCACCCCCCGCCCCAACCTGTTTAGGGAAAGACCATCTCATTTAATGGAGAAAGGGGTTAAGGTGCAAAGTTCTTTAAAAACAGATCAACAATGGCTAAAATGGTAAATTTTATGTCAATGTATATTCTACCACAATAATAATTTTTAAAAAAAGATCAACCAGCAGGCCTAGGCAGAAGGAGAAGATGGTATGTGGGTGAGCAGTAGAGAGGAGGCAGAACCTTCTCCACTTTTTATAATCAGGTTCAGCCATCAAAGAGTTTTGGGAATGAGGCCTTTCATAGGAGAGGGGAAATTTTCTAAGATCAAGGGAGCTGGAGAGGCTGGGGATTTGGGGTTGGGTTTCTGGGAGCTTTCTACCTGGGGTGCCCCTTAGACAGGGCCCAGAGGACAGGAAGATGGGAACCAAGCTAACAGACCTTTAGGGAGCATGGGCCAGAGGATCTTTCAGTTTCCTTCCAGGTTGTGGATTCCAGTTCCTCAAGGTAAGGAAGGAGGCACAGACACCGAGGGGAGATACTGCCCAGGAACCAATATGGAACATTTGATTGGAGAGTCCTTGACACTGGTCCCTCAGAACCCTGCATGTGGTAGGAAGCTAAAGCAGGAGAAATGCCAACAGACACTGACATTTGTCTAGGCCAGATTGACCTGTGGATCCTTGTCTGGATCTTGGCTCCAAATATCACTTAAGGATTTTTGATAAGCTTCAATTATTCAAGGAACTGAGCCTGGCTGCACTGGTTCACGATTCTTTGGGGCTCCTTGATTTCCCAGGAAAGCAAAGTAATAGCCTGGCAGAGTCTATGGGATGCCTTCCTAGAGCTGCCATCTCTAATCCCTTCTCTCTGGCCCTGGAAGAATAAGGAGCTACTTGTCTGCAATGGACAATGGATTTGGAGGACTGGTATCAAATAGCTTCTCCCCTCTGTGGCATTTCCTGCCCCTACCCTTCCTTTCTCTTCAACCCATTCTAACTCTCTATTCCCCATTATGCCTGGCAGGTACTACTTTTTGCTCACAAAGACAATTTGTAGCTCTAAAGCTCAGCTCTCTGGCCAAAGCAGTCTCCTTTTTGTCATCCCAATAATTAAACGTTGGTGAACTTGCCACTTGTTAAAATTTGATAGTCACTGAACACCAACAAGGGGCAGGGCACAATGTACATTGGGGAGGGAAACACACCAAGTCCTGGTTCTTGCCAAGAAGACTTTAAAGGTGGGGAGATGATAGGCACACATATCAGCCTATCTAAGGCAGAGAGAGGAACAAAAGAGGCAGGAATGCATGAAGGATGGTGGGAGCACAGGGGAGAGTAATGGTGGTGGAGGTTTATTATCCTCCCTGATGTAGAGGAATAGGCCTGGAAAGGAGCGTCGTTAAACCAGAGGCCTGGCTATTGGGTCACTGGGTACTTTGGCCGAGGGTTTTAAGTAACGACTGGTGAGGCTTAGCCCCAAGGGCTATGACTCTATTCTTACAACTTTTAGCTGCTGCTGCTGCTGCTGCAGCTCATACCCTGCCACAGGGTATGAGCTCATTTCTGGGGGTTCAGGTACAGCAGAGCCTTTTCCTTTACCACTGAGATGCACAAACAATCTTCCCACAGAGAAGAGTCAAGAGGCTTTAGGTGGGTGGCTGGAAAGGGTTTTTATTAAGAAGGGAAGGGTTTTTATTAAGAAGGCAAACAGGGACTCAGAGTCTTTTCCTAAGAGTGCTTAAGAGAGAGAGATGGTGGCTCTGCTGAAACAAACCCTTGCTGCCTCCAACCAAGTCTAGGGCCTGCAGTCACTCTGATCAGGCCCGTTCTGTGCAGCAGGAAGGTTAAGGCTGAGGGCCCCATGGAGTCTTGGGGCCAGCCTGGGGTGAAGGAGATCAGAGAGGGGAAAGAGAACCTTAACCCCACAAAAGGCTTATGAACCCCGTCTGAGTCTCCCAAGAGAAGACAGGTTGTGTGTGTGTGGGGGGGGCGGGTGTCGGTGGCAGGGATGCACATGCCAGTTGTGGGTAGAGAAGTAGGGGAGGGGAGATTCTAGCCTAGCACCAGCTCAAGGCAAGTTTTTAGCAGTGAAGCTAGCCAGTTGCTGGTTATGCATCTCTCAAGGGAAACAATACTCAACTGCTAAGCTAGATGGTCCCAGGGTCCCTGCTGGAGGGTCTCCCCAGGCTCAGGGCAGTAGAGAGCCTATCCCTGCACACCCATCATTCCCTGGCTGTTGCAGTGACACTGACTAGCTAACTCAAGGGTACAACCTCATGCCCAAGACATCCACAGGAAGGGGCCCCGAAACAACAAATAATGAACACTCTCTCAGAGAGGCCCTTCTACAGCTCTGTAGCCCATGTCTCTGAGGACATTCCTCTGTTCTGACTAAACCCCCCTGCCACAGCACCCCCATCACAACTTTCACCTCTTCTAGACAGCTCTGACATACTTGCACAGCCTACATCCCTCCATTCCTGCTGAACCTATCTTTGTGCCTCTAGGATAGTGCTTCTTAAATCATTAATGTGCATATAAATCACCTGGAGATATTGTTTAAATACAGATTCTGATTCAGTAGGTCCAGAGGAGAACCTGAGTGTCAGCATTTCCTACCAGCTCCCAGGTGAAACCAATGCTGTTAGTACAGGGACCACACTTTTGAATAGCAAGGCTCTAGGATAGACTTTCTACATCCACACCATCCACATACAGCTCCTTAAAGACCCCACTACCCCAGCCTTAACCTGGTTACATTCTTAGGGCCAAGAGGGAACAAGTGTTTGGGAGGGGAGGGGAAGAGGGACTTCTCAAAGCTCATGTTGAGGAGGCAGCTCTACTAAGAGCTCTGGCTGGGCTCAGGCAGGGGGTTGCTTAGAACAATGTAGCCCAGGTGTGGTTCTTCTGGGATTCATCAAATCATTTAGTTAATATTGTTTAAACACCTACTATATGAACACCATGGTGCTAGGTGCTCTATCTATATTATCTCATTTAATCTTCCCCCAAACCAAATAAGGTGAATATCACTCTCATTTTAAAAGAACCAGGTTGTGTAAAGTAATATGTTCAAGGTCACACCGTGAAGGTAATTTGAATCTAATTTGCTCATCTCCATACCCCAGCCCCTCCTCAGAGACATCGAAGTCATGAGATTAACAACACACAAGAACTTACACAGCCGTGGGACTGTTGTCTCACAAAGCAGTCACTTGGAAGGCTGGAACCTAATCCAATCATGTCTCTAGAGCTCTTTGGAAAATGGCATGGATGCTTTCTGATCACTAACCTCCTGCTCAATAAAGCCTCCCTTAGAAAATGGCATGATGCTTTCTGATCACCAACCTCCTGCTCAATGAGTTCTCCACAGGAAGGAAATATTGGAGCCACTGAAGCAGTCAATAACGCAGGATGGAGAGAGAGACTGGCAGGAAGCAGCAAGAAAGAAAATGCAGCAGGAACTGAGAATGCTGAGCCCAGGAAGAAAAGCAGAGGGCAGTGCAGGAAAAGGAGATGAAAGGGCCTCAGCCACCAAATTCAGTTCTGGTCCCACATTTTAGGGGCACCTATATTCTAGGTGCTGTGCTGGGTGCTGGGCATAGAAAGATAATATGGTCCCTGCCCATGAAGATCTCATAGGCAAGTGAGTGAGGCAAATGAATAAGCAGATAATTTTAATAATATGCTGAGTACTATAATAGCAAAGATTTATACAGAGGGTTGTAAGTGCACAGGAAAGAAGAATCTATTCCACCCTGGGGAATTAGGGAAGACTTCTCCAAAGAAAGCTGAAGGATGAAACATGGATAGGAAGTAGAAGTGAACCAGATGGAGAAAGGAGTGGGGAACAAAAAGAAAAAAACAAAAGAAAGGGGTGGGGAGGAAGACACACATAACCATATAGCAGGCAAAAGGAATAGCCCAATTCTGCTAGAATGTTAATATTAGAGGGTGAAGTGGCAGGTGATTAGACTAGAAGAGGAGGAAGACAAAATTATGAAGGGCTTTGTAAGTCATATTCAGGGCTCTGGACTTTAACTGGAAATAATGGGGAGCCATTGAAGGATTTTCAGCCCCTTGTCAGATTTATATAGACAGATCACCCTGGGAGTAGGACAAGAGAATGGGCAGGAATGAATAAACTGGAGGCAGGGAGACCAGATAAGATTCATTGCAAGAGGTGATGAAAGCTTGAAAAAGGTAGTATCAGCGGGGTTGGAAAAAAGGGGATGGAGAAGAACAACATATCGAGGTCAAACTGCTGGCGCTTAGTGGCTGATTGGATGTGGATTTGAGAAAAAAGACCTAGGCAAGGATGACTCCCAGCTTTCCCCCTGACTCAGGTGACTGGGTGAGTTGTGATGCCACCAAATAAGACAGAGAAACAGAAATAAAAGTTTTAATGATCTTGTGTGTGTGTGTGTGTTTGTGCGCGCGCATGCACGCACACGTGCGCGCAGGAGTGTGTGTATGTCTACAAATAAAAAGGGCTAAAGAAAAAAACCCTGAAGAACACCAACATTGAAGGGGTGGGCAGGAGACTGAAAGCCATGGCTAAGAGGAGCAGGGGACCAAGGAGAGACTGGTGTCATGGATGTCTGGGAAGGACAGGGTTTTGAGGAGAATAATGTAAGACAGACAGGAACCAGAACCAGAGTCCTGGGGGTTATGTCTTGTTATATGACAAGAGAGACAGGAAGATAGTTGAGGCTGGGGGAAGAGCCAGCAGAGAAGGGCCTGCTGTTCAAAGACATCAAGAATGAGAATTCAAGACACACTGTTTGTTCTCAGGTTGGCTGACATTTCAGCAAAAATTTTATTTTGTTCTCAACAATTATGGGTCCAATCCTTGGGTGGCTTGAGACTCCCCACAGAGAGAAGCCCTTCAGTAGAGAATTCCAGTCACAGTCCAGAGATCATGGCAGGTCTGCTATTTCTTAGGAATTGTGGGTAAGGAGTGGGCTGAAGGCAAGGGAGGCTGACCAGGGCCTGGTCAACCTAGAAGTAACAGCAAGCAGTGGGGTGGTAGTTGCCCCAAGTTCTGGCTGCACCAGAGTCTCCTGACTTAGCCTTGGGTCATCCTCCCCAGGCTATGGCAAAAAGCAACAAAGATATTGGACTTCTAGACCTTGGGGCAGGGGGCCAGAACAGACCTAACAGGAGTGGCCTGTGAATCTGGGAATAGACAGGAGCAGCCTGCATTGAGATTTTTCCAGAACCCAGAACACCTGCTCCACCAACTGTGAACATCCACAGAGAGGCTCAACATTGGAACCTATACTCTTATTTGGTGATCATGATTTCTCACTTTTAAAACCTTCAGTAGTATTTTTCTGTAAAAAAACAAACAAACAAAAAAAAGTAAAAATAAAGAATCACTTGACTTAATTATTAATTTGTCTTCAGGTATAGTAATGGAGTCAGTAAGCTGCATGCTTCCACTGTGCCCAGAGAAATTGAAAAATGTGCAGTTGAAGTTAGGGGTAGCTCTTTGTTCTTCTGTCTCCTGCATCCAAACACTGAAACCTATGAGTGAGTGGGCAGGGTACTGAGGTACAGGAAATCCAGGCTTGCACCAGGACAGAGGACTGGCAACGTCAATGAGGTTGGACTGACTCCTCCCCAAACTCTGACCTTGGGGACCTACTGCATTTTGAAAAAATCATTTTGTGAGCATGAACAGCCTGTGTTTGGCTATTTACAAAAATAGGTCTGTGAATGCTGTCAGAGTTGAATGAATGTTTTATGCTATGTGATGCATTTGAAATATCCCAATAGGCTGAAAAGTTTTTGCTGTGAAAGAAATGCTTGTTCTGTAAAGTTAAATCTTGGTTACAATTAGAAAGAAAACTCCAAAAGTTCCTTTGTTTCTGGCTGGGGAGCAATATTTTCTCTTCTACACCACAACCTTGTGGCTCTCAGAGGGTTAGTTACAAGGCCTTCACATCTGAGCTTCAAGGAAGCACAGAATAGCCATTTCCAGAAGTATTTTGGCTTTTATATGGACACCTAATTTCACAGGCAGTAGGAGCCTACATTTTTCATATGATGACTTCCACTCTTTACCCATGCCCTTTTATCTTTTACTCTAATGAAAATCTCCTGAGTGTTGGGATCATCAGCAATTTTATCTTATTCAGATGTTTAGGAGGGTAATTTTCATTTCTTTGTTATGTTTAGGTGGGGCGAAGATGAATTCTGTCTTTTTAGATAGGAGAAATGATGGTCTACGGAAAGAACCCAAAAATCCTGGATCCCAGCCTACAGTAGACCCTGTGCTGCTCTGGATTCTGAGAGAATTTTGCGCCCTCCCCCCACCACTTCTGGCCCAGCTCTAGCCAGCTGCAAATTGTCTGGATCAAGCTGCTTCCATACGCTGATGTTATCGGCCTCATGGTGCCTGGAGCATGCAGATAGGAACAGGCAATGGCGCCGTCTCACAGGACGTAGTAATGTAATTTAGTTTCTGAAATCCAAGTATAAGATCTTGAAAGCTGACTTTTTTTATCTACCTCAGGAGGGGTGGTGGTGGTGTGGAATTCCCAGCGGAACCGTCTAAATGGGGAAATGGCTTCTGTCATGTATTAATAAACAGTTCAAAGCAATGGAAAAACATAGAGAAGATTTGCGGGGAAGGCAAATGTAGGGAATCTTTCTTGCCTCCTCCCTCCTCCCTCCTCCCTCCTCTGAGCTGTGCTGCCAGGTGAGGACCACTCCATTTGCATGATCCCCAAGCTGGGGCTAGAAGAACCTGACCCTGAGTATTTCTGAGAGTTCCCTGTGCTAGGCAGAGGGAACAGCCACCACCCTACCCTGGTGGCATGCCGTGGCACTTTGGGTGGGTCTCAACCAGCACTTTTTTGGAAAGGAGTTATTCAGACCATGGCAAAGGAGCAGTTGTTTGCCTTCCCTTTCATCTCCCCAACCTCATCTTGTGCCCCTCTTCCCCAGCCTTACTGCAATTTGTATCACTGGTTTTCTTTGTTCCTGATGGGGTACCAAGATCCTTCCTACCTCATGTTCCCCTTCTGGTTAAATCTTGCTCGTTCTTCAGGCCTCAGCTGACACAGCACTTCTTAAAAGTAGGTTCCCATGAATGCCACGCTAGGTTAGACCCCTCTAGTATACCCTCACAGCCCTCCCCGCCCCATTTCTTTCCTGTACTTATCAAATTTTACTTAAATGATTATTTGTATACTTTATTTGTTTAATAAATGTTCATGAAGGTAGGGACCATGCCTGTCTCCACTGTGTCCTCCCAAGGCCTAGCACAGAAAATGAAGGACCATAATCTGATAAAACAAACATTGTCTTCTACTTGGTTTGAAGGCACAGCAAGGATCATTCTGAAACAGAGAGGTGACAAAAGGCTGGTGACCTACCAGGCTGAGCCAGGGCCTTGTCTAATGGTGTCCCAGAGACAGATCTTGTATTGTATGCTCTGTGTAGGCCCACTTCTTCAATGTAAGCCTCTGGCCAGGGGCTGAAGATTACCTTCCAGAAGTTATTTTGGAGAAGAGCCAAAGTAGGTGTCCCCAAAACCCTCACTCACTAGCTTGCCTGAAGGCTTGGCCTAGTTAAAATCCCACTTAAGGTCCATGGCTAAAGCAGCAACTCAACTCCAGGTCAACTTCTCTTGGGGACTGACCACCAGCTGAGCAGACATGGTCTTCTTTGTGACTCAAGGGCGAGGCTCAGCTAAATGCTTGCAGATATATACTTACACAATCAAATGATTAAGGCCCAACTCTTACTGTTGAGTTCAGAGGAGTGGGCAACCAGCTTGGAATCCAAACCATCAGAAAACCCTTTGGAGGGAGATAGGAGTGGGGCTTCTCTGATCCTATGTCTTTTCAAAATGCTTTCCTACAACCTGAGGCTTGTAACCATGTTTACTTGGCAGTCAACTCGCCCAAGGCAGGGGAGCTCTTGGGAGTTCAGACATAGGGCAAGGGGATAGTGAAGGAAAATGCAAGAAACCTCCTGGATTAGTAAACACAACCTCTGGCTGGAGTGTAGGGCCTATGGATTCCAGTTTGCCTGGGAACTGCACTAACTTTGAGAGTCTAGACGGGCACTCTCTGAGCTCCTGGGTCTGTTTTTATTCAGACCCTGAGATCCCAGAAAGAGCCTCCAGAGTAGAGAGTAAATGAGTTGTCCCAGGTCAATGCCAGATGGCATCCTTGGGATTAGAATTCATGGGCCCTTGTTCCCAGCCAGCTGCTCCCTCCCCTGAGTCCTGCACTGTTTCTTCTGAATGCTCAGGATTGTATTCAATTTAGTAAGGTTTGTGGTCTCATAATCACAGCTCCTAAATAAAACAATGACTACTGAGCATCTGCTGAGAGGAAGGCAAACACAGGGGTGCCCTTGCCCCTGAGAACAGACTGAGAGCAAGCTCTGGCTGAAGTTAGGTCTGTTCTACTTGAACAAAAACCAACACAAACAAACCTCTTAGGAACAGTCCTCATCTGTTCTTGTTTCTTCTCTAGGCTTCCTTGTGCATTGAAAGAGCCTGTGCTTAAACTCACAATAAGGGCCTCTCCTGGAAGGTGGAATGTGCTGTTTCCAGGAGAAAGAGAGGGGCCATGAGGGATCCAGATCCTCTGAACATCTTCTCACACAAAAATTAGTTACTACATTGTCAACGGCCCCATCTCCAGGATCACTATCTAGTAACATCTCTTCAGGTGGGGTGGGGGCAGCCCTAGCCCTTCCAGCCCAAACTCTTCTAGGTCATGACTCAGTGAACACCAAATGTTCTTTTTTTTAAATGATCCTCCTGCCTCAGCCTCCCAAGTAGCTGGGACTGCAGGCACACACCAGCATACATGGCTAATTTTTAAATTTTTTTGTAGAGATGGGATCTCGCTCTGTTGCCCAGGCTGATCTCAAACTCCTGTCCTCAAGTGATCCTCCTGCCTTGGCCTCCCAGAATGCTGGGATTACAGGTGTAAGCCACTGTGCCCAGCCAGAGCACCAAACGTTCTTTTCTTCTCCTTGTTCTTCCCCCTCCCATTATGACTGGTTGGTGCTAGGAGAGGGAATCTGCTGCTGTCCTCCAGCGGTTTCACTATTTAACATCGGTTATTTGGCCAGGAGGTTCTTTGAGGTACAATGGATGTCTCTGGGCTTGACAGTTCCTTCAATAAGGGACCCAGGAGCCTATGAGAGGTGACAAAAACAAGGTTTCAAAAGGATGAGGGCCTTGCACAAGTTCCAGAGTAGGGCTGATTGGGAGGAATGGGATCCTGAATGTCTTCACTCAGCCTCAATACAGGCAGACTTACCTTCCTTCCTCACTCACCAGCCTGGGGAACCTGACAGCATGAGCACCGTAACCTCATTTGCTGGCTCTGATTCATTTAGCCATGGAAGACATCTGGAGGTAGAGGAGGAACTTTCGACCAGAAAATTCAATCCCTAGGAGATGATTATGACTCTTCTGCCCTTTCAGACTCTTCACATATACCCCTCCCTCAACATGACTTGGAGGAATTGGGAAGAAACCCCTCTATAGTACTAATTTAACTCCCCTCTGCTTGTGGGCTCTGGAAGCCATGTGCATAGCTAGGATGGGAGTGGCAGGCTGTGAGTCTCTAGATTCACTAGTTTCATTTCTGCTTCTATTTGCTACACACATACTCCCCCCACCTCATGTCAATGCCCTTCCTCTAAAAAAAGACATCTTTAAATCAAATGTACTCCCACTGCCAGGCTGAAGGTACAGTGATGGCTCATGAGAGGCTCCTTCTTCAGGCCTTGAAACCTGCTCAGTGTATGTCCTTAGTTTCCCCTCCCTCATGTCCCTACCCCCAGACTGAAGAGGGGAGTGCAGGGGTATTAGAAACAAAGACCCTTTTAACCCTCCCTTGTTCCACTGTACTCTCACCCTCCTCCCCCAAGAGTCCTACCGCCCTGAGGTATCAGGGCGTCAGGCTCTGGCCAGGGACATCTCAGGAGATGACACAGTTGTCTTGCAAGCTTGCTTTACCTTCAGAGTGATAGTGATCTCAATAGAGAGCTCAGTCAGGCTAGATGTGTGTGGGGAGGTAGGGCAGGGGCTGGAGAGGATAAGGGAGGAACCCTGAACCCATAGGACTGGTCTTGGAAAAAGAAGAGGCCAGGCCCCTTTCACAGTTAGAGACATGTGCAGGAAGGCTATTCAAAATTAAATAGGCAGAAGGCCAGGCACAGTGGCTCACACCTGTAGTCCCAGCTATTTAGGAGGCTGAGGTGGGAGGATCACTTGAGCCCAGGAGTTTGAGGCTGCAGTGAGCTATGATTGTGCCATTGCACTCCTGCACTCCAACCTGGGCAACAGAGCAAGACCTCGTCTCTAAAAAAAAAAAAAAAAAATTAAATATGCACACTGCTTTAAGGGCACAGGCTTCCAGGACTTTCCAATCTGGCAAGGACAAAGCTCCTCTAGGCGCTATCCAGGGTTCTGAACTGTCTCCCCTGAAGATCTTGGATGTTCTGGACAAGAGCCCCGCCTGCCGGTTAATGCCAACCTTAAATGCTACTGGCTCATCTCTGCCCACTGCTAATACCAACTGCCTGCTTGGATCCATAGCCCACATGGCCCGAAGTAGCTCCAGTATGACAGCCATTCTCTATGGCCACAGCCTGGGCTTCATGCCAGCAGGCTGGCACCCTGGTCAGATTTTCAACAAGAGGTGAGATTGAGTATCTTGGTATGTGTGAAAAAATATCACCCAGTCCCTCTGGAAGCTCAGGAAAAAATGGGCCTGGCTCAGGGACAAGGTGGCCATAGGGGAGGGAGAGAATACCCAACGTGGCACATCTTCAGACAGTTCATCAGCTCCTCCCCCCCTCAGTGACTGCTGCACACACATAAGCACATATACACACACTCACATGTGTGCATATATATACATGCCAGATTCTCCTTCCTGTCACTGCAGAGCCTGTATTGCTGCAGATAAGGTAGACTGTCTTTTGTCTGCATTTGAGCAGAATGCACCTGCTTTGTTTTGATCATAGATATTACAAAAATCTGATAAAGAGAACCAAAACTTAAAACTTAAATAAAATAATTATTTCTTTTTCTAAATTAAAGAATACATAGTCACAATAAAAAGTCCAGATTAGCACAAAAGAAGAAGAAAAAAATCATCACCCTTAATCCTACTATCTAGAGCTATCCAGTGTTAACCTCCTGGCACACAGCCTGGGTCCTTGCACACACATGTGCAAGTGTTGGTGAGAGGAAGTATAGTGCAGTGCTTAAACGCATTGGTTTTGGAGTAAGTCCTACCTCTGCTGTTTACTTATCTGTGTGATCTTGATCAAGTTTCTGACCTGTCTGGGTCTCAGTTCATCTTTAACATGAGGAAAATAATAGTACCTGTCTCAGAGGGTTGTTGGGAGGGCTAAATGAGATAATGTACATGAAGTGTTTACCACAGTCCCTGCCACATGATAAGCAGTCAATAAAGTATTAATACATACCTGGTAAGTGTATGTTTTATTACACATATACACACCCACACAGAAACCAGTCTGTAATACTGTTTAATGCCTATGTAAAAAACACCGATTATTCCCCATCTTAGATAAAAGTTGAGGAAAGAATAAATAAGTTCGGCTTACTTTGTTTCCTGCCAGGTATAACTTTTAGTCCACAGTGGGGATTGGCTGGGACTTGGGTAACAAACCGGCCTCCTAGCTAAGGAAGGAAAGAAGCAGTCCTTGATCCAAGGCCTCCAGCTTTCAGCCTGAGTTCTGTAGCCACAGCCAGGGCATGGCAGGGAGCTTCTTTTTGGACAAGGTTCTCTATTCTTGAGCTTTGGGTCCCAGCCCTTGGCCTACTTAGCTCTGGCCATCGCTTTTGGCCTCTCGGCCCAGGAGTGTCCCATTCTCCTCCAGGGGCTCCTTGCACAAGTCCATTTGCCTGGCTTGGGCGAGGCTGCTTCCTCACTGTCTGAGTCCTGGCCATTTGATTCCTGTATCTGCCACTCTCACCTCTCCTTACCAGCTCTAACACTGTTCTCTCTGAGGTCAGGACTGAGCTCCTACTTAAAATCCACGGGCTCTTTCTCAGTGATATCCCACCACCTTTCAGTATCATTGGACAGTGCTAACCAGATCTTTCCAGAAACTCTATTTTCCCTTGGCTTTTATGGAAACATTCTACCCTTATCTGTTTTGACCACTTCCCTACTGTTCCTCCTCTTATACTCTAGACATAGGTGCTCTTCCCAGTGTGGTCAATGGTTCTCTTTCCACATGTTCTCTCCTGGCATCTCATATAAACTTAGTATTTCAAGTAATAGCTCTCTGGGCTTTACTCCCCAACCTGTATCTCTAGCTCTGACCTCTCTTTTATGCGCCAGACCCACATTTCCAACTGCCTACTACTTCCAGTGATGTCATACTCCTCCCCTAGCCTAGTTTTTCCTTTTAACCATCCTTATCTTGTTAATGGCAAACCACTTTCCCAGTTAAATAAACTCAAAAATGGGAGGGGGTGAATCATTTAAAAAACTTTTTATTTTTGAAATAATTTTATATTACAGAAGAGTTACAAAGACAGTCCAGAGAATCCTTGGATACCGTTCACCCAGCTTCCCCTAATTTCAGCATGTTACATACCCATGGTACATTTATCAAATCTAAGAAATTAACACTGGTACAATACTATTAATTATAAACTTTATGTAAATTTCTCCAGTTTTTCCACTAATATCCTTTTTATGTTTCAGGATCCATATTGCATTTAACTGACATGTTTCCTTAGTCTTCTTAGTTTCTCAGTCTTTTCTTCACTTCTATGACCTTGACTTTTGAAGAGTACTGGCAGGTATTTTTAAGAATATCCCTCTAATTTGGATTTGCCTGATGTTTTCTCATGAGTAGGCTGAGGTTATAGATTTTTGGGAAGAATACCACAGAGGTGATGTGTCCTCATCACAGCACATCAGGGGGTACATGTCTTATTACCAGTGATGTTAACCTTAATCATTTATGTTGGTGTTTGCCAAGTTTCTCTACTTTAAAGTATTTTTCTCTTACCATATTCCATTCATCAGAAGCAAGTCACTAAGTCTAGCCCACACTCAAGGGGAGAGGAATTAAGATCCACCTCCCAGAGGGAGGAGTATCAAAGAATTTGTGGACATATGTTAAAACTACCACAGTATTTAATACATATTTTGGGAGAGATTCTTATAGTCTACGCAAATATCTTGTTTCTCCTTAAAGTTTCACCCACTAATTTTAGCAATCAGTGGATCTTGCCAGCAGCAATTATTACTATGATGTTCAAATGGTAATTTTTTATTTCCCTCATTCTTTCTACAAATAGATGTAAAATTTTAACAAATTAAATTCTTAATATATAAAAAATTGGAATTCTTCTGAAAGGTATATTTATCCATTCTCCATTTATTTATTTATGAGAGTATGGATTAATGTATATTTATTTTATTTTGGGAGTTATAATCCAATACTATCATCATTTATTTTGTTGCTCAGATTGTTCCAGCTTTGGCCATCGCGAGCTCTTTCAGGTTGGCTCCTGTCTCTTTTTGACCTTCTCGTGAGGTCACTTTGATTCGCCTCTTTCCCCTTTTATCCCTATGGCAAACCAACCATGAACCCAGTAGGTTCTTCAAAATATCTAACATTTATCTTTTTAAAATTTTTCCTAACATTTCCTCAGCCAATATTCTGCTTCAGATCCTTTTCAACTTATTCCAGGGTCACTGAAGTGATAACCCAGCATTACTCTTAAAACAATCTTCTGAGAATTAAACACAGCTCTAATTATAGCATTCCTTTGCTCAAGGCCCTTCAATGGCTCCCACCACTTAAAAACTCCTCGACCTGACATCCAATAGTTTTAAAAAGATGGCCCCAATTTGCCAGTCTGGCTGTTTCTCCAACTGATCATCTTTCTAAATCCTTTGTTCTCTCTGCCCCCACTGTCAGCCCTCTATGTAGATGACTTCTAATTTCTCTATCTAGTCTGACTATATCATTTTAAGCCATTAAAAAAAACCCTGTATTTGTTTCTTTAACTTATATAATAAAAGTAATGCGTGTTCAATGGGGAAAACAAAATAATACAGAAGCAGACAAAGTAGTAAATGAGCCTCTGACTGTCCTCTGCTCTCCCCCTTCCTCAGGTTGGTTTTAACAATGAAGTGGCGGCACTGCTGAGGAGCAGAGCCTGCGACTGGGGGGCCCCTTCTATCCCTCGCTATCCCCCCCAAAAAATGAAGTGGCCTTTCCAGATTCTTCAGCATCTCTCCTATCTTCCTATTAAATTGCCATACCATAGCAAACAAATTTAGAAACATGCTTCTTGACATAAGAGTTTATAATATAATCAGACAAGGTTAAACTCAGAAAAATATAGATATTTATGTTTATATTGCAACTTATGCTTTTAAAGCTTTTTCCTTATTACTATCTCATTTAATCTCTGACAAACCTAAGAGAAAGAAACAGCATCTATCATTTATCCTGATTTTACAGAGAAAAACATCTGAAACTCTGCAAAGCTGAGCAGCTCCCCTGAAGTCCCTTAGCCAGGGTGAGGCCCCAACTTTCCTGGCCCCTTTCCTACTTTACCACATAAAAAGGCCGTACAGAAAACCACAACACAACAAGCAGCAACATTAGCAGGATGGAGCCCAGAAGCAAAAGAAAACTACCCAGAACATTCAAACATTAGTGATCATGGCTTTACCTAAGGGAATGTGAGAATAAATTTGTCCTCTTGCTTCTCTTATATGGTAAAGGCAAAACTGCAGGAGATCTCTCAACAGGAAGTAAGAGACAGGAATGTACCTGCTCAATGTTGATGGCTTTCTATTTCCAAAGAAATGTCCTGCCTCCTGAAAGCTACAGGGCTCTGCAGAACTTGAGAAGGAATTGAGAAGATATGAGTCAAGTGTGACATGTCAAATCTGGGGGTGCCCAGCAGGAACAAGATTGGCCAGACAAGTAGCACACAGGTGTCTGGCAGGATTTCCATACTCAATTCATCTTACCAACTTGTTGGTATGCATACCTGATTCAAAAATATAGGAACTGGACCGGTGTAGTGGCTCATGCCTGTAATCTCAGCACTTTGGGAGGCCAAGGCGGGAGGATCACTTGAGGCCAGGAGTTTGAGACCAGCCTGGGCAACATAGCAAGACCTTGACTCTACAAAAAATTAAAAAAAAAAAAAAGTGTGGTGATGCATACCTGTAGTCTCAGCTACTTGGGAGGCTGAGGCCAGAGGATCCCTGGAGCCCAGGAGTTCGAGGCTGCAGTGAGGTATGATTGCACCACTGCACTCCAGCCTGGGTACAGAGAGACACCCTGTCTCTAAATAAATAAATAAATAAGGAATTATGAGCTCTATCACCTATGTAGGCACAATACAGTGGAAGAGCGTGATTTTTGACCATTAGTTTCCCCAAATGGAAAAAAAAAATCAAAGAAAAAGGTAATATTGGTTTGTCATAACAAATTCAAACACATAGAGGTGAATAAAGAAGAATATGAAAGTTCTCCTATAGTTCATAACTATTGTCAATTTATTTTGTACTTCCAGACTTTTAAATATATAATCATATATACAAATTTAAACATAGATGGAATTGGATTATCTATCTTCTGTATTTTATTCTTTTTTTTTTTCCTATGATACAGGAACTGAGATCTTCTGTATTTTATGATGGTAACTTTTATGTTATGTGCATTTCACAATAAAAAAATATATATCATGAATATCTTTTCATGTCCATTCATATTAGATTTACCTCCACCTTTTAAAAGGCTGCCTACATGTATGCTGTGGGATAGATGTACCATGATTTATTAAATCAGTCCTCACTTATGTTTAGGTTGCTTGCTTTTTCCCACCCACCTTTTTCTCACTATTATAATGTTACAGCTACTACAACTATTATAATGCCTATGATAACTATTATGTTATAATATTATAAAATAATATATATTTTTATAACTATTATAATGTCTTATAAAAGAAAGTCTTTATACATTTGTCTATTTCTTTAGTTTAACAAATTCCTAGAAGTGGAGTTACTGAGGGGGTCAATGGGCATGCACAAATTATGTTTTGAGATATGTTGCCAGTTGCCTTTCCAGAGAGGCTGTGACAGTGTATACTCTTACCAGCTGTGGGAGGTATTTGGGTTTTGAAGTCAGAAAGACCTGGATTAGTTCTGAGGTCAGCTGGTTGTATGATCTTTAGCAAGTTACCTTTCTCAATGTCCTTTTCCTTTCATGGGTGTAAAATTACCTACTTTGCAAGGCTGGTGTTGGAATGAAATAAAATAATATATGTAAAATGCTTTATAGCATGCCTGGCACATACAATAAATGGTAGCTGTATTTTTTCGGTTTCATGTTGTTCTCTCCTCATTTACTTTGATTCTATCTAGTCTAAAGTATTTGTCAGTCCCAATTTCCCTGCCACCAAAAGGAACTTTGGATGCTAACTAACTTGAGCTTTGCTAATCAACAGCAAGAGGTGTTGCCCTCTTACTGGGTCTGAGCTTCCCAGGAAAGCCTTGAAGCCAATTTCCAGAGCTCTATCTTTAGTGACTAAATCACAAAGAGACAAACACTACTCTCTCCCTCTCAATTATCTTTATTTGGATTTTAATCAGGCCATGCTTACTCCCCAGGACACTGCCAGATCGTGCCATTTCAACAGCTCGCCCTTCTTCTCTTTAAAACAGGATACTACATTACGACCTATAGGCTACAAAGGCCCATGGAAAACAGATGGGGAGACAGACCCCAAGACACATGTACCCTGGAACACTGGGGGGGGGGTGCAGGTTGAATTCCATTCCCTGTGTCCTTCCACAACCTGGCCCAAAAGAGGAGGGCTGGAACTGGATCATGGCTTCTTGGGCTTTAAATTCCAAAAAGTACTGATTTACAGTTGAAATTAACCAGGGCCCAGTGACAACTCTCCAAAATGCCAAAAGGGGGCAGTGTAGTGTTATGGTTAAGAGTATGGGCTTTGACTCCACACGCCTGGACTTGAAACAGCTTTGCCACTCATTAGTGTACGTGACCTTGGGTTTCACTTTCCTTCTGTGTAAATTAAGGGTATACCCTCTTTACAGAGTTGAGAGTATTAAATGAAATGCTGTGTGTCCAGTGGCAGACAAGTAGTAAGTACTCACAAACAGCAGGACACACATTTGCAGGGTTTATGGTTGATTTTGTCAGATATAACATTGGGTTACCAAGTAAAGGAGACAAGAAGACTGAACTTACTCAGTTCAAGTCATTCATTCATTAATTCAACAGATATCTAGTGAATGTCTACTATGTAAAAGTCACCTTGAAAGGCACAGGAGACATAATGGGAAGTAAAAATAGATACGGTCTCTGCCTTCATGAAACTTAGCCTTCAGAAGGACCCATGTTTATAGAATAATTATACATACATATGCAAAACTGTAAGTGTGAAACGTACAATAAGGAGAAGGCCACTGACCAAGTCTAGGGATAAAGGGAAGTCCTCTGTGATGAAACTATAGTGGAGCTAAGAACTGAAAGATGAGTAGGAGTCAACCAAAAAAAGGTAGAACGTGCAGGAAAAGCATTCCAGGCCACAAGAACATTTGTGCAAAGGCCCTAAAGCAGAAGCGATCCTGGGACATTAGAAAAATGGAGGAAAAGCCAGTGAGGCTGAACGCAGTGATGAGGGGTAATGTGGCATGAGATGAGCTGGAGAGGAAGGCAGGAGCCAGACCACATATTAAGGTCACATTAAGAATTTGAGTCAAGTGAGTAGAAGCTGTTGAAGGGTAATGGGCTAAACTGGGCATCCCTGCTACTTGGCAACACTTTCCCCTGATATCTACTTTCATGTGGATGAAAGGGATAGAGCTTCACACAAGCCCTGCTGTGACCATCTAAGAGAGAGGAGCAAAGAAGTAATCTGCAACAGGTCTCTTCCCAAAACAGAATGAGACCCTCTGGATTCTCATTGCCCGAGGAAGAGCTAGACATAAGGAAGAATGTAGGTGGGATATCCAAGGCACAGCCCAGTCCCTAGCTGGTTCACCTCTCAAACTTCCTGCTCCATAAGATGCTCCATTGCATTGGCCATAGTGACCAAGGGACTAACCACTGTTAGGTTGTGTGGTGGAGGTGCAGGACTCCTGTGGGCAGGGACAGGACCTGGGGATGGGTATGAAAGCACCCTTTACAAAATTAATAAAAGGCTGTATGTAAGGTGGGAACTGTGTAGAGCCCTGAATTCTACAAAGGTATAGGCATAGTTAAATATATATATTTAAACTATGCCTCTCTATATATAAACTAGCCATTGTACCCTAGCTTGCTTTCCTATGATTGCTTACTACATCAGGTGTCACATAGCTGATGTTTATAAAGATTCTAAGCTTTCTTCATTGTTCCCACAGATAACATCACCCTTGTGAAACTTAAGGCTGGTCTTTGAGATACCTTCCAGACCTGCATTCTGGTGGACCAATTGACCCACCCAGACCAGCGGCCCATACCAAGGAACTGACTCAACTGGTCTTGTGATCCTTTAGTTGGGAACTGACTGAGCATAAGAAGACAATTTCTGCTTCCCAACCCTATGAGTTTATCCCCAGGCAATCAGCAGACCCAATGTCCTTTGTTTGCCAAACTACCTTTAAAAACCCTTGCTCAAAAATGCTTGGGGAGATGGATTTGAGAAGTTTCTCCTATCTCCTTGCTAGGTGCCCTGCAGTACTAAATTCTTTCTCTGCTGTAACCTAGCTGTCTCAGTGTATTGGCTTCCTCTTAAGCAGGGGCAATGAAGCTGGTTGGGCAGTAAAAGGTACAGGTTTGCAAGAAGCAGCTCTCAACTTCTGTGTGCTTCCTGGTTAGCTGGCTTGAAGTGCCCTTGGTGCATGCACTGTATTTGTCTGGGGCACAGAGGTGCAACCTCTACAGTCTATCCTCTGTGAGGAGAGGAACTGAGAGTGGAGATCCTGGGGCAGCATAGGAATGCCAAAGTACTAGAAGGTGGTAACTGTGTTCCAGCCCTCATAGGTTTTTGGTGTTTTTTAAAAAACTTTTTAATAGAAGTTTTTTTAGAGACAGGGTCTCACCATATTGCTCAGGCTGGAGTATAGTAGCCATTCATTGGTGCTATCACAGAGCACTACAGCCTTGAACTCCTGGGCTCAAGAGATCTTCTTGCTTCAGCCTCCCAAGTAGCTGGGACTACAGGTGTGCACCACTGTGTCTGGCTCCCTCATAGGTTTTTTGACTTGGCTGGAAAGAGAACAGGATCTAAGAATGCTAGAACTGCCCGCCTCATCCCTCCTCCAAACCTCTCCCGGTCTGCAGCCCAGATAAACAGGAAACCAGGCTTGGGTCCCTGCCAGGGCCCAGGCTGGGGCAGGAAGCTCAGGGAACAAGTAAGAAAAACCTTCCTCAGCATAGGAGAAGGCTGCTCAGAAATTCCTGGGAAGTTAAAATAAACCCAGCCCCTGCTGAACTCTCTCCCAGAGGAGGAAAAGACTAGAGTTGCTTCCACTCTCTAGTATGAGTCAAGCGTGGCTATAGCAGGATTCACAGAGAGCAGAGCCAGGAGCTTCATGAGGGGAGGTGCTGCTGTCTCAGTGAGAACAGACTCTAAATAAGGACCCTCCCCTCAGAGAAGCACAGGCCCCTAGTGAAGCAGGGTAGAGTACTTGTGGTCTGAAGACACCCTATGGCCACCTCGGGTTGGTAAGAAAGGAAATGATGGTGCAGAATAAGGGCAGTGGTAGAAAAAGCAGACCTAAAGGAGAGAGAGCCAGAGACCAGCTGATACCTGTGGGGTATGAAGGCAGAGAATTAACAGGGGTTCTTTGCTATGCAAATGTGAAGGAAACTCCTGATGAAATTATGGACTGAGGCAATGACTATCAAGAGCTGCTAAAAACATTAAGTGAAAGGCTGAAGGGGAACTTTTGTAATGGAGAAATCAGGCTAACTACACCACTAATCAATCT
This sequence comes from Daubentonia madagascariensis, assembly GCA_023783475.1. NCBI lineage: Eukaryota > Metazoa > Chordata > Mammalia > Primates > Daubentoniidae > Daubentonia > Daubentonia madagascariensis. The sequence continues at coordinate 34,298,862 of JAKFHU010000747.1, forward strand.
GAACATCACAAAAAAAGTAGGACAAACATATGTCACGTGCCTCCTGATAGGAATGGTGTACACATCACACCTCAGAAGGTAAGCCTGGATGTACACACCACACCTCAGAAGTATTCTTCACAAAAAGTTGAATCTGAATCTGATCAAACTTTGAGATCTAACTAGCAATTTGCAGAAATACAGGAGACAGAAGAATATGATAAAAAACACCACAGGGATGCAATTAACAAAATCCATAATGTGGGAAACTCTATAGAACAAAGGACTGGGTTTTTATTTTTTAAACAAAAAAATTGCAAGGAAAGAAAAAGTGGTAGGAGGAAGTATAGATTAAAAGAGACATGTCAACCAAATGCAATAGGTGAGCCAGATTCAAACAAACCAACTAGAATTTTTACGATGTTAAGGAATTATTATTTTTAGGTGTGACAATGGTATTGTTGTTACATTTAAAATGATCATTTTTAGAGAAACATACTATAATGATAGAGATGAAATAATTATTCACAATAATCCAATGGGTGGGGTATGAGTGAAACAAGATTAACCTTGTGCTGATAATTGTTGAAGGTGGGTGAGGAGGACTAGGGGATTTGTTTTACCTTTTTCTCTACTTTGTATATGTTTGAACATTTCCATACCAAAACGTTGAGAAATTTGAAGGAAGCCAGCAGACTGGATCTGCCTCCTCTAGCCCACTGACATGGGGAGAGTAAAAGCAATGCAGATCTTTTTGTATGTTTCCTGAGCCCTGAGCGTTGACCTTTGGGAACTGGAACAGCAGCAGGACACAGCCACTATCATCAGTGCTGGGGCTCTCCAGGAAGGCCCCACTCTGCTGATGGGACTCTGCCATAGCAGGAGGGGCAGGGGCAGGGCCTCAGCTGCCCTCTGCAGCTGCTCTAGCCCGGGCCCATTCAATGTGAGCCCCTTCTGGGGATCAGTGAGAGCAGAGAGAACTTCTGTCTCTAGCCTGGCCTCACCACAGCCCTGTCAAAGAGGCCAAGAACTCTTCTCATTTGGTGATGAGAAAAATAAACCATCTCCTTACCCTCTCCCGTAAAAGTTCCCTTGGGAACCACTGACAGAAAAAGGAAATCACCAACCCTTTCATCATCAACAACCCTTAGACCAGAAATAATATGGTAATTCGCAGTTCATTTTCACATACATGATCTTATTTATTTTACAAATAGCCCAAAGAGGTTAGGAGGCTGGCCAAAGGTCATAACAAATGTGGTAGCTAGGATGTACCCAGCCAACTTCTTACCAACACTATGCATAGCTCCTGCCCTGAGGCCTGTGCCCCTCACTAGCTCATCCTGATCTCCCCACCCTGTCAAGGATACTCAAACCAATTCCTCTTGTACGAGCTTCCTGAGACTGCCTCTCTGCTATATCTCAGCCCCTGGCAAATGAAGGATATGAAACATGAGGTTCCACCAGGAAGGTGATAGGAAGGTTGACAGATGGTCAAATCTTGGTTCCTGACTGGTTCCCTTTGGTGCCAATGTTTGCTACATTAAATACCACCCTCCAACTTGGTATCCCTCCCTGACTTCACATAATTCTCCCTCCTCTTCCCCAAACAACTAGCCACCACACTTCCCCACATCCTTGTCCCTATTTGGCCTTTCACTGAGTCTATGATGTCCTCTAAGCCAGGGCTAGAAGCAGCAGGCCAGCTGAGAGCAGAGAGGACTTTCTGGAAGCTAAAATCCTCAGGGAACAGCTTCAGGATTCACAGGAGGCCCAATGGAGGCCACTCTCACCAGCTGCTGCAATCTGCACACCAGTGTGGCTACTGGCTTTCCCACCAGAGGCCCCAGACAGAGTTGCCTACACATTTGGGTTTTGTGGTAAGGAGAACTCCATGCATGACAAACCAGGAACAGGACAACCAGGCTGGCACTCTTCCTTTCCTCTAAGGTCTCCAAATACTTTTTCCATCACCAAGAGAATGTGTACAAGTCATAAAATATTGGAAGACTCAGGTAGGAGCTCTTCATCAGCAGAGATAAGTTTTTGGCTCATTAAACATTAAAGATCACAACTCTATTAATAGCTTCTCTAGCCCTACAAGAAAGCCGTAAGCACAGTTACCAGCTCTGTTACCAACAGGAGAGGGGCTGGACTGGCCCTCCTGTGTCCCTCACTTCTGAACACTTACCTAATGCTGCAAAGGGGGAGGATGCAGAAAGGCCAATTTGTAAGGGACTCAGATTACCAACTCAGCTGGGAGCCCCTGCCCCACTGGGGAGCAAGAAGCAAGTTACTTCTTGTCAGAGCAGTCAACCTCCTTCTTATCCTGTGGTCTGAACTCAAACATCACTTTCTCATAGGAGCCTTACTTGACATCCCCATTCTAATGTGAGAGAAGAATTTATTATTCTGCTTTATTTGTTTAGTATCTGTTTCTCCCACTGGATTGCCAGCTCATAAAGGCAGGGACCATGTTTGCTTTATTCATCATTTTATTCCCTGTGTCTGGTTCAGTGTCTTGCATATAGCATATAGATGTTTTTTGAACAATGAATAAATGCCCCATCCCTGTATCCCCCTGAATCTCCCATAGTTCCTCAACATGTACCTTCTACTCCACTCACTAACTCCCATCTACTCATCTCCCTCTGGGTCTTTACTGTTCCCTTCCTTAGGATAGCCTCCCAACCTCCTCTCTACTCTTACTCATCCCTAAAGGAGCCAGCTGTATTCTTCTGTAGTTCTGTTTTATGAGAGCAAGTCTTTTCTTCACCAGGCTGTAAGCTCTGGGGGCAGAAGCTATCTGCCAAGGAGATAAAAGGGGAGTTGGGGTGACAAGACTCACAATATTAAAGTGGATACCCTAAACCACAATATTGTACATATCAAGTTATGTGCTAGAGATTATAAAGGCTTTGGGATTGGTTGAGAGCTCACTAGAATGGTCAGGGCAGGCTTCCTGGAGAAGAGAAGTTATATTGATCTCTGAAGAATGGGTAAGAGTGCAATAGGCAGAGAAGGAGAGAAATCTTAAGAGGCGAGGAGGCCTCAAGGTGCCAACAGATGAAAGGAGGTGAAAGGCTGGACCTACTAGAGAGAAAGTTGGCTTGAATGGTAAAAAGTATGGCCAGCTTTGAGGGGCAAAAGCCTAGTATAGATGCCTCAAAATCCGGTGGAGAAGTTCAAGCTTGATGTAGAAGAACTTAATTAGGTCCCAAGTTGTGAAGGAAATATCATGGGCCTGGGAGTCAGGATACCTGGGTTCTAGTCTAGGCCATGCCAACCTCTAGCTAGGTAATGGCCAAGTCTATTTACCTTTCTGGGAGTCTGCTTGCATATCTATAAAATGAACAAAAATGATTTTCCCAATCTACTTTACAAGGTGGTTCAGGTGCTTTGGAAATATCTTTTCATCTACCTTAAAAGGAATTTAAGATAGGGATAAGACAATTGTACCCATAAATTTTACACAAAGACAATGTATTAGGGCCACAGGACAGGTAAAATGGAGAGCTCACCTCTCACTGAAGGAAAGAAAAGGATGTATGAAGAAGATAGCATTTTGTGATAGGCCTTAAAATATAGGAAAGATTGGCAAACACATATTAACAGAAAACTAGAAGTACTGCTCATGCTAAGTACCACAGTGGATTTTTTTGGACATGTTTATATTGCACACACATAATAGAGCCATGTTTACTGCTAGACTATTATTCCTTGCTCCTACTTTGGAAAGAGTGTGGCATTTTGCAAAGAGCAATGTGTCTTCCAGGTGCCCTGGCCTCTAGCCCAGTTTAAGAACTGCTACCACCAGAAATGGGACACAGGAACACGTTCACACTCCTCCCCACCCGCCTGGTTACCTCCCTCTGAGATTGTCTCAGTGGGTAACAGATCAATCTACCCTGTTCCTTTCCTGACCATGACTTCATGGATTTTGAAACTCTTTAAAATCCTTCTCTTGAATGTGTTCATTACACAGTGGAACTCAGTATCTGCCAACGTTCGTAATTGACATTGGACTTCATGTTTTGACTCTATGCATTATTCCACTCACTGCTTCTCTGAATATGATATCAGCATAGATGCAGGCTTCATAGTAGCACCAGTGCTGAAGGACTGGCCTAGTAAATTATCACGCCTAGACCTGAATTCCATGTTTATCATTTGAATTAGCAGTCCCATACAGCACATAAACTTTTCTGCACTATGTTATAGCGACTTACATAAGCTTTCCATCACTCAACCCAGTGTGAGAACCTACCCATCAACAGCACCTAGCTCTTTAATGATTGCCGAATTTGTCGTCTTTACCTAGTTATACTTAAGAAACACAATCAAAGCTCAGGCCTACTTTCAAGCCAGTAGAGATCCATCTGTTCATAATGTAAACGCTACTTTCAGATATTAATATGTTCTGAGTTTAATATAACAATAGGTACAGCTATTATATATGATCATGAAATCTCAACTGACAATAATAGATAAGTACAATATCAATATTGTGGATAGTGGCAGCCCCACAGTAATCTGTGCTGGCCAGATCATATGGAGAGGTCTGTGTCCACTTTCAGGGGTGAGAAACTCTAAGTAACCACTAGGACAGCTAGGATGACGGGGATTTGGAAACCAGTCTCCAGGGAAATGGTAGAAGGAAAAAAGAGGGCCTATTTAGCCTGAGAAAAGAGTGCTAAGGCTGTATAGCCCATGGTAGAACCTTTCATTTCCAGTTACTTCTGCCTTAAGAGTCTGTTCTCGTAGCCTAGTACTTCTTGCTCCTTTGGCCAAGAGCTTATGATTTCATTTTAAATGTGGCCAACCACGTATATGATATTCATGAGATCTTTCCTGAATCTGTCTCCTTTTCCCTCTTATCTGCTCAGCAGAGTCAAAGTTACTTTCATTCACCCGGCGTATTTCCAAAGGATGCTTAACTTTATATTAATTAAATACTTGAAAAACCAATGCTGAAGATCAGGGTAGAAAAGATCAGTTTTCTCCATTCATATCTTAAGGAGCCATATCATAAGACCATAGCCCCTCAGTGAAACAGATTGCTGAGATCCCCAAGAATCTCCCTTTCCTGTGTTCTTTGCCCAGGATAACTATGATGATTCAAGGCTTTCAGGATGGCAAACAGAACACTAGAATGGCTATTCCCCCTGCTGAAGACCATGGCAGGTGTGGAAAATCAACCATGTCACTCTTTCTCATGGAACCAGGACTCTGCCTCAGAATCCACCTTAACTCAATGCTCCAGGCAGCCATACTGATCACTGGGCATTAGCATAAGGGATGAAACCTGTATATCATCCATGCTTTATGTAGCCTATGGAGTAGGAGGGTGTAAAATGATTATGCAGGAATGCCTCTTGAGCTGTTGTGAACAGTGGGGACATTTATTGATACTGTAGAAGAAGTACTGAGACATCCCTAATCTGGGAATCAGTTTTTCATCTTAAATCCCAATTGAGATGGGATTCTTCCTGAAAAAAGATTTGGACTATAATCATTATCTTCTCTACTGCTTGGTAGAGCACAAAAGGACAGAACATAGCCCACGGTAAAAAAGAGGAATAGAGCTAAGGCATGGGGTATCCACACCAGGATTAAATGGTTAAAGTATACAGTATATAAATTATGCCTCAATAAAGCTATCCAAAAATAATAAGTTAAGCAGCAAACCAGCATTTGGTAGAGGGACATGAGGGAGGTAAAACCTCCTTAGAAATATCATGAGAAAAACAAGGCATCTTACCAAAGTTCACTAAGAACTTCCTACTGATGGCAACAAGTTCAGACAAATCTGAAACAAATCTGCAATATCCTGTTAGACACTATTATAGGCAAAATAATGTGGGTTATAAAAGAGGCTCAAGAGAACTAGGAAGAATATAAATCTAGACTGGATCAGAACAGAGAAAACTTTCTAAACCAAAATTTCCCAAAGAGTATTCCATGAAACACATTGGTTCTGATTCATGTTAACAGATATAACATGAAAAAAAGGGTTCTATAGTTAAATAAGCTTGGGAAACATTGAGTTAGAAAAGTTGAAAAAGTTCCTTTACTGCAGGACTTCTCAGAGCCTTTAAAATTTTAGTGGACATTGTGAAGGGATAGAGTATGTAGTGTTTCCCAGAGGAATTTGTCTATGGAGCCTTTTTTCCCCCATGAAGTATCCCAAAGGATCAATATTCCTAACAATATACTACAGGAAAGCTGGTCTAAGTCATGTTTGGCTAAAGGCTTCACCAATTGCTTTACAAGGATAAAATTAGAAATTAATATAGAACTATAAATCATTTATAGCTTATATATAATTATGTTTAAGTTAACTACACAGTAAAATATATATGGTTCTCACTCCACAGTTTCAGTACAGTTAATTCAATTAATCTTAGTTAAATTGTCCCTTCAGATATTGTTCTAGATAGATAGATGGGGTGGACTCTGTTTATAACAGCCAAGAGTCTGGTGGTCAAAACAGGCAAACCAGGCAAGAAACCACAATAGCTAGGCTTGTTTCTGCCTGAGTGTGGCCTTTCGTCATACGTACACTTCTCAGGGCTAGAATGGTCATTCAGAAAACACCCTTCAGGGCCAGTAGTCCCCTCTTACTTGTGCACACACTCACATACCTCACCATCATCACAGAAACTTAAAATTGGCCCTCAATAATCACAACCATCTGATCCTCAATTTGATATCTCTGAATAACAATAATCACAAATATAAGTGCAGATTTGCTTGAACTGGCTCCTGAGAATGTAAAGCCTAGGGAGGAACTCCTGTGAGCCTGTGTCCACCCCCTTTCCTAGGCCAGGCCCTCTGGGCCTCCTTCCTGGATGACTTCCCCACTCCAGAGTTCCTCCCTGATGCTGAGAAGTTCACTCAGCTGCGCCACAGTGAGGCCTCTGGGTCATGTGCCAATTTCCAAACTCCAGAGCAGAGCCAGATCCAGACTGGTTCCCTTCCCTGCTTCCTTCCTTCCTTTCTCCTGCCCAGAAAGCCAGATTCCCACCAGAGCCTCCTTAAGAAACAATGACTAGGGGCCCCACCAAGCCACACCTCTTGCTTCCTTCAACCAGCACCTCTGGGTATCTGCCTTAGCCTAATTCTCCTCTTCCTACCCACTCTGGGGTTTCCTGTACCAGTTCTCCCAGGTCTGATATAAGGCACGAAGCAGCTAAGCCCAAGAAGCTGAATTTCTCATCTTCTTTTTCCATACACAAGGCTCCATCTGCCCTTTCAAGGAGGGGAGAGGGTCCCTGAGACTAATCAGATCTGAGTAAAGAGGATTCTGTTTCCCATTTCTGTTCACTTTGGGCTATGGCAGTCAAGTGCAGCAGGCAGCTGGGGGCTGGGAATGACTCAGCCTAAACCCCAGCTACCAGGGAAGCACCTGCTTGCAGAAGCCACACTTGGGACCTCTGAGAAGCCAAGTCACCTCTGAGTGATCTCACCCCAGAAGCCTGCTCCCTTGGCATACCTTGCCTAGAAGACAGTAGCCTGGGTGCTGCTTCTACCCCAAGTGCAGCTTTTCAGGCTGGTCTCAGAAAAGGGAAGTACATGTCCTTTTCCATTCTGACCCTGGCAGGTTAGGCAGTAACACACACATCCATTCTAGAAGGAATCAGTGAAAGGGCCCCACTCAGTCAATCAGTCAGAAATAAAGCCATAGGTTTAACCAGAACGATGGTGAAAGGCCAGACCAGAAACTGCAACATAAAACACTCAGATAACAAAGGATTTTATTTTTCCTTCAGAAAAATGCTGCTGGAAAGAGAAAAACAACAACAAAAACCCACTATGGGTCCTTGCTGCCACCAGCTCTCTTGCATTTATCAAAGCAGGTTGTAGGGGAAAGGTATTCGCTGGCAGGTAAACACATTTCTCAGCAGCCCTTTTGAGACTGTGGGGCCAGTGCCACTCTGACCTTTGGTTTTCCAGGATTCCTGGGTTCCCTAAAACCCTAAGAATGTAGCTTCAGCAGTTAAGCAAAGGAAAACAGCAGCCTTTTCTATTACAGCAGTTGCTGAGGCCAAGAGGTACATGGGCCCTTGAATTTCCTGAGTGATAGTAGTCCCTTCCTCCATCCAGGTGTCCATGCCACAAACCTGGGGGTCATCCTTAACTCCCTACCTCTCCATCCCACCTCCAAGCAGGCATCATTATATCCTGCCTATTCCATTTTACTAGCATCTGTGTATCTGTCCTCTTCTTTTTCTCTGCTTCTGCTTTAGTGCAGGCCTTCATCATCTCGTAGCTGGATTATTATACCCACCTCCGTATTAGTTTTCCAACTTCCAATCTCATCTTCTCCAATCCCTCATCCACCACTGAAGTGATAACTTAAACTCAAATTTGATCGTGTTAGTCCCTTAATTACAATACTTCATTCCAAATGTACCCTTTTGCTTCTTCTTCCATGATCTTTGCCTGGAATTCTTGCCTTCACCTCTTCTTGTCAGTCTGCCAAGCTTCTAGTACTCTTCCAATGACCAGTTCAGCAATGTCTCCTCTGTGAAGCCTTCCCCGATCACTTGATAGGAGTCCTCCTTGCTTTCCTTCTGTCCTACTAGGCCTGGTTCTTACTTCACTATCCTATAATGCCTCAATCTGTGCTAGACTATGCATATCCCTGGAGCAAGATTCTGTGTTATTAAGCCTAGCACAACACCTAGCAGAGAGCAGGTTCTTACTGTGTTTGTTGGATGAGGTGATGAGTAATAGGGGGCTAAAGGCCTGAGCAAACCTGATCCTTAGTTTGCAATACAGGAAGGGAGAGAAGGGTATACCTTTTTCCTGGAGCCTGAGAAATACTGCTGGGTCTCAAGCCACATTGACCCCCGATAAGAATCCACCCTTAAACTGAAAGGTCATTTGGCTACAAGGAGGCAATTTAAGATACCTAGACCATAGAATACATGTAGGTCAATTTTCTATAGTGGCTATTTGCTACCTTTATAATGGTCTCTCTGCCTCCTTCAGGAGCTGCTGTGACCTACCCATTGAATTAATGTCCGGTCATGACTATCCCCACCCCTGAATGTCAGGAGGCACTAAGAGTCTGCAACTCCTTTCCAAGCTTATATAGTCAAAGGGTCAAAACCTTGGAATTCTTCACCTTCTTGAGAGAGGTGAAGGGAGTTGTCACTCTTTCTCAGCAACATCCTCCATTGATCTCTGCTCTTTTCTGACATGTATCTAAAAACCCTCCTGTAGCCATTTGAGCTGATCCTTCTCCTGGCCATCTGCTGGAGAGATCTCACTTGTGCCTATATCCTTAAAGTACTTGGAACTAAGTAGATACATAGTTAATGCTCATGAACTAAAGAGTTAACATATAACCTGGTTTCGGTGAGGCCAGAGTAGCATTTCTCTCAAGTGTGCAGAGACCCTGTCTGGTGCCATATGCCATTCTTTAAGTATCTTTGGCCTCTGAAAGCACAGGAGGCAGGGTATTGCCTGACACAATTAAGCACTTAAAAGCTCCATTTGTTTTCTTGCAACAAATTTCTTCCTCTCCAATTGCTGCCAAAGAGAAGACATAGACTGTGCAGCTGCACCAACCAGCGGAGCAGACAATAAGGCCAAAGAGCCTATCCCTGTTACTCATACAAACAAGAGCCCAAACTCGACCCAACTGCTCCCAACAGAAAAGCCTTGGGCTGTTGGGAGCTTCGTCAGATCAGTGAGGTGTATGGCTCCAACACAGAGCTGACACACCACGTATGCCTATCCCTGGCAGTTTCTTTGGGAGTATCTGTGCTCAAAAACACTCAGGATTGCCTGGGAGATAGACACAGCAGGAATGAAGCCCAGTGGATAGGTCTCTAAGAGGAGCTCTTATTCCTTTCATAAGGAGACAGCAAGAGACCCTGGGGAGCTCTCAGGGATAGGCCCAAGCCTGGTTCAGCTGCTGAGATGCAGCCAGGCCAATTAAATAATTGGTGTGATAGGGAAAGGAGGGAAGCCATTCCCTTCAGGCAAACTCCCACCCCAGACAGGAGGCTCCATGCAGCTGTGACAACAGCAGCAGCAATAACATGGCAGAGATCTCTTCCTCTTCCTCCCACTAGCTGAGAACTAATGCTTAAATTAGCACCTTGGAAACACCCAGATCTTCTGGCTGTGCCTTCTCTCCCAGCTCCTGCCACTCCCCCAGGCCTCCTTTCCAAGCTTGAGTTTCTCTTTCAAGTTAAAAAAAAAAAAAGAAAGAAACGAAAAGGAAAAAAGATGTGTTTCCCCCTAGAGTTTACCTTTCTAAGTAAGGAATGGCCTCTAGATCCTTCCCACCACTGTGGGTTGGAGAGGGTTATTTGATGATGGAGGCCATGTAACAGGCCTCTATCCATACTGCTTGGTCCAGAAAGGGGCAATGATGCTGACACCAGCATTGCCCTATTCCCTTGGGACTTAAGGAGGCCACCCCTGGTCTGCCTTCAAGAGGGCTCACATTGAAGGAACACGGACATAAACTTTTCATGAACTGTGAGCTCCAGGAGGGCAGGACCACATCTGTATCTGTGTTGCTAACCACTTTGTCCCTAATACTTAGTGTAGTATCTGAAACAGAGCAGATGCTCAATAATTATTTGGTGAATCAATCCGCCAAATCAGTGGTATCAGGTCTCTATGATAGTCTTTGGAAGGGGGAGTGGGGAGCTATTGTTTAAACTTTAAGTAGTTTGTCTTCATAAATGAGAAAGGAGTCTAGGGAAGGAGAGACTTAGAGGTCTCAATAAACAATGGCAAAAACGAAACAGGTCACAGCTGAGTCTGTGTCTGGGATTCTGGTTTTCATGATCTACCCAAATACCCCCCCAAAGAGCCATTTTGCCCTCTCTTCTGCCCTTTACCTCTATGGTATGCTATCTTGATTCCTTATGCCCCAAAATGAAGGTTCTTGGGGAAATACCACACAAGATTCTACTGGTCTCAACAATAAACAGGGCATTTAAGGAGTTTTAGTGTGCCTTTAGACTACAACCTGGGGACAGAGGTCCAAAAGCAGGGCAATGTCCATGACCCCTAAATGGGGGATGATTATTTTGCTATTTCCATAAGGCTCTTACTCAACCTAAACAAAGTATTCTCTTACAGACAAGGGCTACTTTAGCCCTCGAGAAAAGGGTCTAAAGGCAGCCACAGCTCTTCTAAGTGCCTCCTTGCTACAAGCCCTTCTACTTCAGGGCCACACAGACAAAAAACAGTTCAGAAATCCTCTACCCAGCCAAACCACTAGTCAGACCTTCAGGCAATAACAGAGGCACCAAGGACAACTAACAGAGCCTGGTGGCCCTTTTCCTTTTCTCCTTTTCTTAGACAGTTATTGCCTCCCTTCTCAGGAACCCCAGATGGGAGATGAGAACCAACTCATAGCTTTCTTCTCCTGACTCACTTGAACCTCCTCCTCCTCCTTCATCCACCCTCCTTTTTGGCTCTTGATTAGATGCTTAGAACTGGAAGGGCAATCTAGTTTGACAAGCCAGGTTGGCTGGAAAGAGAACCCAGAAAAGAAAGTTCTCTGTCGCTAGACCAAAGTCCTTCTTTAAGTTCATGGGACCTAAAATCCTTCTCTCAAGGATTTTCTGGCTTCCAGATAAACCAATGATGGCATCAGGCTAAGAAAAAGTCCTGCAGTATCTTTCTCTCCAGTTTAATATTGTACACTTCTGTAAAGCTTCTTTGTTTTGGTTTCTAGAACTAAGTAGTCACAAAAGGGGAAAAAATCTACTTATTTCCTAACTAGGTGACTACTAATGATTTTCTCTACCATTCCCCAAAAGGTGTGGCATAGAGGTGGTGATGGGTCCCTGCCAAGGCCCATCTTGGCTGCTGTAATGGGCATGTTACTTGCCCAGGAAGCCACAAAGCACACCTGTTGGCTAGGGGCTGTGGGCCCAAGGGTAGAGCCTGTTCCTGGCCACCCCACCTAACACAAAGGGAAGAGACTTAGGGAGCCCAAAGCTTCAGAACTTGGAGAGCTCAGCTCCAGCAGAGCTCAGAGAATAGAGCATCCACACTTTCAGGTTCCTAACTCACCCTGCCTCTTTCCAATTCCTGCTCTCGGACTCCAAGGGGAGAAAGCCAACCGAGCTTGGATGCTCCCTCCCTTCCTCCTCTCTATAACAGCTGGCTAGGCCTCCGCGTCTCCCACCCGCCGTCGCCAGGCAGACAAGTGAGTCAGGTAGTCCCCCGGGAGGTGGCCAGCGGGCACATTCTCCCTTAGGCCTAGCCTCAATGCACCCGCGTCACCCTCCCTTCTGCGCCGGCAGCGATGACATCATTCCTCCCTGACTCCGGGACCGCGGACAGGAGGCAGGATCCGCGCCCAGCAAAGGACTCCAGGCACGTAGGCCTTGGATGATGGGGGCTCTTCCGACTGGTGGGCACAGGCGGCTCCAGAGCGGCCCCACCTCCTCTCCCGTTGGTGCTCTAGCGCTCTCATCTGCACCCTTTTCTCCATCTCGCTGCCGCACACTGTCTTTCCCGGTTCAGATACCCACAGCCTAGAATGCCTGCGCTCCCTCCGGAAAAGAATGGAATTCCCAGGTCCTGCACCGAACCCCTGCCCCCACTGGTCCCTGGACCTGGCCCGGTGTTCCTATCCATATCCAGCGGACAGGCGGGCAGGCCCCTCCTTTTCTAAAAGCCAGTCTCTCTTAGCCTGACTGCTCCCCCGCCTTAAGCATCACAGGCCTTCAGGGAGAAACGACCCCCCCCCCGTCCACCTCCCATCCCAGCCCCCTGGGCCTGCTGCTGAAGGTGCCCCATAACAGTTCTCTTGCCATAGTGGGGGCTATGGGCCTCCACTAGCGGTGTGCACCATTGTGCCCCTCACCTTTCCATCCGACGGCGCTCTGCCTCCGCCGACGGTGCCCTCCGCCCTTACAGGTCCCTTTGCTCTCACCCTGTGTATTTTCCCACGGTTTTCTTGTCCTGCAAGTCCCCCTCACCCGGCAATGCGTTTTCAGAGCTCTCTTTGCCCCATTCGCTGGCCCCCCTCCGCACAATCCCCACGGCCTGATTCCCTCCCTCCCATTCAAGCGGCGCCCCTTCCAGGCCCTGGCCTGCCCGCCGCCCGCCCCCTCACCAGCGGCTGCATCTCCGAGTGCGCGGTGGGCACCTGGAACCGGTCGATCTCCTCCATCATGGTGCCGGCGGGCGAGAGGGCCAGGGGCCGGGCGCGGCCGGGGACGCCAACTGGACAGCGCGGGGCGGCGGCCCCAGGAGCCCGGCGGGTGATGCAGACTAGGCCGCCCCGGACCAGGCGGCCGGGCAGGCGGCCGGGCGGACTGAGGAGTGGGCGGGGGCGAGAGGTTCGCAGGGTGGCTGAGGTCGGCGTGGCTCCGTGGGCTTCCCTAGCGCTACCGCGGCTGTGGCCCGGCCGAGCTTCAGGTCTCGCCTCGCCTCCTACTCCGCCGCCGCCTCCTGTCAGTAGCTCAGCCACTGCGGTGACTCGGCAACTCCACTTCCGGGTCCGGGACACCGCCCGGATCCTGCATTATTCATGTGGAGGTGGTGCCTGGGCAGCCTAGCCCTTCCCACATGCAGGAGTTCCGAATGCTCGCGGCCGCCGGTCGTATTATTCTGAGGGGCGGGGCTTAGTGGAGACAGAGGCTCGCCGCGCGCCCAGCACCGCCTCCTCGCCTGGCCGGCTGGGGGCGCCAGAGGCGCCTGCGCTTGGGCTGCCGGTTGGTTGCCGGGTAACCGCGTCAGGGAGGAGTCGATTCTATTCGGCAAGGGCACGGGGACCCACAACGACAACTGTCCCCAAAGAACCCCTGCGACTGGGAATTGAAGTGGAAGAGAGTTCAGATTTCCTGTGCGTGGTCGAGCAGACGGACAAACTTCTTGTCCTCAGGCGAGGGAGCGTTTTGTAGGCTCTCAAGGGGTTAAGATGCTTCCTGCTTCTGCGAAGGTGCCCCATAAACAGCCTCCTCGTAGGCAGGTAACGCACAGCTCCCCCTACTCTCTCCCGATGACCTCTGACCTTCGCCGCCAATGACCATTGACCATCCCTCTCCTACTGATCCTTGATCTTTTCTCTGTTGACCTCTAACCTCTCCCTTGTGACCTCTGGTCTGTGTGCCCACTGACCTGTGCCTCTGAACTGCTCTCTTCCGCTGATCCTAGCTTCATCTCCCATACTACCCCTGACCCACTGTTTCTTACCTCTTTCCTAGTTGTCTTTCCCTCACCATTCCCATCTCCTCGCTCCACTCGCTCCACAGACTCATTCCTGACCAGTCCCTCCTCCTCAATGCCCCCAGGCTCACTCCCACCAGTCTGTTCCTTATTGCCCTCACATTCTTGTCCCTAAGGAGTTATTTGTCTAACCCTTTTCTGTGTGCCCAAAGCTGGGCTAGTGGGGACACAGGCCTTGCCTTTTGGGAGAGGGGGTACAAGAGAACTGTACAGGAGACACAGAACAGATCATGTACAGGAATTTGATTTAGATTTTCTGTGCTGGGAGACTTGTGAAGAGAGAAAGGTCAGTCAAAGAGAAAGAGAGATTCTTTTCCCATCCCTGCCCCTTCCCCCCACTGCACAACACAAACACTGGCCCCCAACTATTTCTAGAAATTCATATGTCTCTCTTCCCTGTGAGCCCCTGGTCCGCTCCTGTGACTCATTCAGCCATGTGAACGTTATGTCCTTATTGCCACCTGGCCAGATGTCGTCCCTTCTCACACACAAAAAAAACCCCCAAGAGTCACCTCCCTTAACCCACTGAGCCCAGAGTTCTGCTTTTCTCCTCAGCATCACCATGGAAGGTAAGGTAGTCCCAGCTTCTCCAGGAGCTCTCTGTGGTGAAGCCACTTAGTCCTTCAGGAATAACTTTTTCCAAACCATTAATGAATTACCACTCTGTGGCTAATGTACAGTTTCTAGCTCTGTAAAGCAGGACTTCTATTTATTTGTTCTAAATTTACCTCACTCAAGCCTATGTATTTGAAGCTTGGAGAGCAAATCTGCATCCATGCTATTTATGGCTTTACATATTTGGTCTGGCCTCATCCATATTAGCCTCTCCTTCTTTCACTTGGCCTTCTATAGCAGATGTACGTATCTTCCTTAGATCTCTGCAGCCGTGGGAAAACTGCTATTCCTGTATGGCCATGCCTTAGTTTTATGTTGGGGTTGTGCTATGTTTTGAAGTTTATGTACTGTGCTTGGAACTAGTGACCCTTAATTTACAGGCAGTTTGTTTTTAAATCGACATTATTGAAGTCTGGCTTACATACAATAAAATGGAACATTTTAGTTGTACACATTGACAAGTTCTGACAAATGTATACACTTGTGAACCACCAGGACAGTCAAGATATAGGATACTTTATCCCAAGAAGTTCCCTGTGCCTCATCCCAGTCAGTTCTCCCTACTGTCCCCCCACCCTGCCCACCCCAGGTAACAATTGATCTGCTTTCTGTCAATCTAGATTAGATTTGTCTTTTTTAGCAACTTTCAGCTTGAACAAGCCTGAGGATGAGTTTCTCCAGCCCATTATGGGAAACACTGGAGACTAGTTACACTGAGAGCAGAGAGGTGGCAGCAGACAGGAAGCAGAGAAACCCAGGTCAACTGGCTCTGAACACATCAGCACTGACCCCTGGAGGGAAGGGTTGTTTTAGTACTGAGTAAATGTTGGTGTCTGGGGGTCTGAGAAAAGGCTGGGTTGTGCTAGATTGTATTCATCATCCTCTTGTCTCTGTGAAGCCCAATTTGGGTCAGTGCTTATTGGGTATGAGATAACCTAGAGATGTTTGAGAAGTTGTCCTTGTCCTCTGGGAGCACAGTTCAATGGGGGAGATAGAACACAGGCATATGAAGGTAAGGGAGGATGGGGTCCCTGGGGATGAAAAGGAGAGAGGCATGCAGGTTGGAGCAGCAGTAAGGCTTCAGGGAGGAGGCAGGTAGGACTTGGATGCCTGCAGTGGTGAGGGAAGGTCAGGGTTGGGTATGTTAGGGGATAGAGAGGAGTTTAAACTCCATTTGTTCATGTCACTTCACTGATCAGACCTTTTAGTGGCTCCCTGTTACTCACAGGATAAAGTCCCAAATGTCCAATTTGCTTGATATGGCCTGCAAGGCCCTGCATGGTCTGGCCTTTGCTACCCATCCTACTTCAGATCTCACCATTGCTCTGTGAAAATTCTACATTCCCAGCAAACTGAACTTCCCTCACTTCCTGGAAAGTGATACCCACACTCTCTTTCTCCTCTAGGCCTTTGAAACTGCTGTTTCCTCTGCCTGCCTGGTACAATCTTTTCTGTCTGCTGCCACCTGCTCTATTCTACCCTGCCACAAATCTCTTTCATCTCCTATTCATACTTAAAGTCTCAGCTTGACCTTCATATTCTCCTACAAGGGATTAAATCCCTTTTCTGGTAGCAGAATAGGATGATATCCCCACTAGGCTATAAACTCTGTTATAGCAAGGATCATGTCTGACTTGTTCATTGTTGACTCCCCTGTACCTAGCACAATACCTGGAATGTGGTAAGCTCTGGGAAAATGAGTTGAATATGAATTCTGATTGCCCTGAGTTGTTCTTTGGAAATTTTCATCTGAGTGTGTTTGAAAGACAGGATGGGGAGACTAGTGGAGAGTGATAACAAGGAAATGTCACTGTATAAGCATGTTTTTCTGGGTTCATGTTTATATATCTGCTTTGGCAGTAGGGCTGTGAATGATTCAAATTTGAACTACATGTCAAATTTGAATGCCTTAAGAGCTGGGTGTTGGAGACTAAGAAGTAAAAACACTGATGATGTGAATATTTATTTAATAATTATTTATTGTTCTTACTCTGTGCCAGGTATTGTTCTAGTTATTGGTGATATAGCAAGAAACAAAACAAATACAACAAACAAAAATACCTGCTGTCATGGAGCTTATCTTTTAGTTGGAGGTAAATTGTCAATAAACAAATAAATAAAATATATAGTATATCATATGGTAATAGGTGCCAAGGAGAAAAAGTGGACTAAGAAGTTCAGGCAACCAGAATATTATAATTTAAATAGGGTAGTCAGGGAGGGCCTCACAGAGGTGACATTTGAGCAAATACCTGAAGGAAATGAAAGAGCTGGCTATGCAATATCTGGGGGGGAAGCATACTAGACAGATGGCATAGCAAGTATAAAGTCCCTGAGATGGGAGCCTGCTATACATGTTCTGGATCGGCAAGGAAGGGAGGGGGAAAGTGGCAGGAGATAAGGTCAGAGAGGTGCATCCCTCTACCCCATAGAGTTAATCAAATAACCCATGGAATATTAAATTGGTCATGATGGAGCTCCATGAATCATAATTTCTAATTAAAATGCGTGAATGTCAGGGACCATAAACCATGACCAGCTCAAAACATGACTGGTAATGCCCCAATAAGAAAGTGTCCTTACTGAAAATTGTGAGAATGCCAACTGGCTGCATGTATACATGTGCAGGAGGAGCTTTACAGCATTGCCAAATATTGCCTGGCAGCCAGACTTCTTAGTAGAAAACCGAATTAGAGTTTTCTGTCAACTCCAGTTAAAAGCTAATTTTAGTTTATGACTAACAAATTTTAGTACCCCTTTATAACTCAGTTGGTTACCATAAAAAAAAACCAAAGTCTGGAATTTTGCATCATTTGCCTGTAAAAGCCAAAGAAAAGACTTGTATTTTGGACCATTTTGTAGTCTCCCACCAGGCCCCTCTGGGGCAATACTTTTAGAAATATTGATCTAGATGAAAGGTGACTAGGGTAGGGACAAGTAGTCAGGATTGAGTGCAAGGTCAAAAGAAAGTCTTGGAAGATTCAGAGATTTTGAGTCTGGTGATGAGGTCTGGGATCCATAGAAGAAAGGACAGGAGGTGAGCAGAATCCAGGGGAAGTTGGGTTTCTGTATGTCCAAAGTAAGATATCCTCACTCTTGTGACCCTTCTCCTCGGTGTCATCTTTACTCCTCTCTTCCTCAAGCCCCATATGATCTTTCACCCCTTTACCTCCTAAATATCTCTCGAATCAAACCACGTTTTTCATATTTATTGCCACCTCCATAGCTGGACCTACGGTCATCTCTCATGCAGAATGCTGTAACAGTCTTGTAACTGGTCTTCCCCTCAAGCCTTCATGCCCTTTCCAGTCTATTCTCTGTACTGCATCAAGAGTGATCTTTTCATATTGCCGATCTGATCATGCCATCTCCCACTCAGAATGCTTCGGTGACTTCCCATTGCTCTCAGGATAGGAACCAAATTTTTAGGAAACCCCTCAGGGGCCCGTATAGGCTGAGACCTGCCTGGATCTCTAAAACTTAACTTGTATAACTCTTCCCCCATTATTGCTGTACTTCAGTTCTATGTGCTATCCCCTCTTTCTGGAACACAATTCACACCCTCCCTCACACGTGTACTCACTCCTAAGATTTCAGCCCAAAATTCAATTCTCACAATCCACTCCAATGCCCCCTGCCCTGTAATTGAAGATACGGTTAAGTTTCCTTATTATATAGTCTCATTGCTCTGTGTTCCTTTCTTCCATAATATGCATCACAGTTTGTAATTATTCACTTATTTGTGTAATTATGTGATTATTCTATGTCTCTCCCATTAGACTGTGAGCTCCTTGAGAGCAGGGCCTGTGAATGATTTTGCTTACATCTGTATTCTCAGCTCCTAACACAGTGGCCATCATGCCAAAAGCTCTCAGTGAATGATTATTGAGTGAATGATGGAATGTGGTGGGGGAGCTAACATAGGGAGCTATGGAAGCATGTGATAGGAGATCCTAACACTGATTCTGGGGGAATCAGGGAAGACTTCTGGGAGGAACACCAGCATTTAAGGTTTGGACAGAGGAAGAAGAGTCCAAATGGAGAATAAAGGAATAAACAGAGAAGTAAGAAGTCAAGGAAAAAAAATGTCCCAGAAGCCAAAGGAAGAATGTGTTTCTAGTGAAAGTGTGTGGTCAGCTGTGTTCCATGCTGCTAAGGTGTCAGTGAATATAAGCACTGAGACATAGCTGTTAGATTTAATAACTAGGAAATCATTGGAGACCTTGGAAAGAACAATTTCAGAGGTAAAAGCTAGACTGAATTGAGCTAAGAAGGCAGTAAAGACCATATAGACAAGGATTTTTTTTAAGATGAAAGTGAGACTTGAATATATTAAATGCTGCGGGGAAGGACCCCAGATGGAGAGAGAAATTGAAGATTAAGGAGAAGGATTTAAATAATGACTAGAGCTAAGTCTCTAAGGAGATGGGAATGGATCAATTGTGGACAGGAGGAGGAATTCTTTGTAACAGGAGAGGAGAAAGGATGGATGCAGATGATGATAATTTTGAGGTTTAGCAGCAGAAAGTTGAGAGAGTTTTTTTCTTCCCTTCCTGTAGTGGTGTTATGGAATTCCTTCTGGAAGTGATAACTAGAAAACAAATTTTGCCAATGGCTGTTCCATTTTGTTGTGATTATAGTCATGCTATTTTCAGAGTTATGGTCTGAGGTTTGTCATGCACAATTATCAGATTACAAAACAGCTGTGAGCAGTTGAGGCCAGAACTTGGTCTTCTCCCCTGTGTACTGTGGAGCCTAGTACATTGTTAGTACTTGGTACATGCCAGGTACTTGAATAATAATGGCAAAGGCCCTTGTGCTTATCACTGGGCTTTGCAGCCTGCAAGCTGATGCTAAGGAGTAATGTTGATTCTCTGGCTCCAGCTGTGAGCAAGCCACATGAAATTGTTTTCTGCCAGTTAGGAATTTGTATGGAGTGTTCAATCTTCACAGTCACTGAGCACTGACAGAGTTGTATGGAAAAAGCAAGCAAAAGACACAGCTGTTGGTCAAACTTTTGTTTAACTGCTTTGAATCTGACAACACTTTGTCCTACTCATAGAGTCACTGGATTATGGTTTGTATAGTGGATTTATGTCCTCCATTTATCTCACCTCCTATACTGAGAACACCAGGAGTAGAACCAAATCAACCTTTCTTCTTCTTTAGCTGTCATCCTAGGATCTGGCATATAGTAGATGCTTAATAAATACTAGATGAATGAATAATGACTGAATGAATTAGTTGATAAGTGAATAAATGAACAATGGAAAAGTGTGTACTGAAATACTCTGAGCACTAACTTTTCTTTCTTGGCCTGCAGAAGAAGCAATTCATGCCTCCTCCATCCTAGTCAAAGCAGCCTAATTCTGCTAATTATCTAGGGACATCAGCCCTAGTGTTAAGCTTATTTTCCTGTTTTTATTCTTACCTCACATCTGTTTTCTCACTTACTTATTTTTTCAATGTGTCATGTATTCAGCCTCAAATCTTGTTTGGGGACAAATTAGAGCATAAATGGATAAAATAATCTGTTGATCCTTGGATAGATTCCTGGTTCTATGCCTCTGTGTCTTTGTGAATGATTTTGTTCCTCTGCATGGAATACCCAACTCTTCTCTACTCCTCCTGACCTTTATAGGCCTGGAAAACTCTAAGGCATATATACTTTAGTTAAGCTCTTCAAATTGTGAAGAACAGAGGCTCACTCAGGTTACCTCAAATAAAGGGAGGTGGGAGAAGGGGGTGGTATATGTGGGGGGTTGTATATGGGTATTATAAATATATAGATAACCTAGAATTGGAATTGGAAAGCTATTGGTTCTGAAACAGGTATAGGGGCCAACTACTTTCTCCGCATCTTTCATGGCCTCCCTATTACACTTACCAACTATGTTTCATTCTCTATTCTCGTTTCCCAACCAGCCAGCTTTTTCATGGTCTCTGCTTCCTCATAACTTTAGTGTGTTTCCAGCTCATCATGGCTGCTTTAGCTTCTCCCTACCTCACAAACATTTTCATCAATATCTCCATCCAACTACTGATTCACTCTGTAGTCTTAGTTCAAACTCTTAGAGAGGGAATCTGATTGACCCCTAGCTCATCTGTTCATGCTGGGCAATGTCAATGAGGGACAAGATCCTATGACTCTCTAAGCACCCAAAGCTATGAGCCGGGCAGTTTCCGTTAGAAGGAGGTATTACCTTTCCTCAGCTCCACCAGAGCAAGATATAACTACTTTACTCTAAAGTAACTTCTACACTGTTTCTGGTAAATCTCTTTCTCATGAATTGTGCAGGAAGGGGCCTCAGATTTCTTCCAGTCCAATGCCTTTATTCAGGGCTGATATTTACATCACAAAAGCACCTGTTCTTTACAAAAACCTTTACTGTAGAGTTTTAAAAATACCATGTTTCTTTGATGAATTTTAATATACAACACACTTTATATATAACTCTTAAAGACCTTGATATAGGTATTTATATTCTGACCACGATAGAGCAATTCATACTGGACTTGCCCTCCCACTGCAAACAACTGTAAACCTGAGCACAATATATGGGACAACTGTTTTTAGGCACTGCATAATAGACAACACAGGACAGGGATGCCTGAGGGGAAGGAAAACACCCAAAATGAGTCACGTATTTATCCTTGCTCTCTCCCTGGGGACAATTTCTAGATCATGGCTCAGGGAGATAGATCCAAAGGAGAGCATGATGGTACCAGTGAGATAACCAAGAAGTTAGAATTAGCAGACAATGACTTTAAAGCAGCTGTTATAAATATATTTATGGACCTAAAGGAAATATTGTTTTAATGGATGTACAGATGGGGAATATAAGCAGAAAAAGGAAACAATAGAAAAATACAATATCAGAAATGAAAAATTCATTGGATGAGCCTAACAGCTGAATGTGAAGATGGATCCATCTCTGTCCAATCTGAAGAACAGAGAGAAACAAGATTTTTTAAAAATGGAGCCTTGGTGATCTTGGGAATATATTAAATGTATTTGGAATGTGTGTGTGGTTGGAATACCAGAAGGAAAAAGAAAAGAGGAGGAAAAAAATATTTGAAGAAATAATGGTCAAAAATTTCCCAAACTTGGTGGAAAACATATAGGACTATCAAAATATCAGTGAGCCCCAAGCAGGATAAATACAAATAAACCACACGTAGGTCTCCCATAGTCAAACTACTGAACACCGAAGATAAAAATGTAGTGTTGGAAGTAGCCAGAGAAAATTGACACATTGCATATAGGGGAATGATGATGTGAATTGTGGTTGACTTATCATAAACAATGGAAGCCAGAAGACAATGGGATGACGTATTTAAAGCACTGAAAGAAAATTGCTGTCAACCCAGAATTTTATATCCAGCAAAAATACCACTCAAAAAGGAGGATGAAATAAATACATTTTCAGATAAACTAAATCTGAGAGAATTTGTCATCATCACACCTTTACTAAGAGAAATACTAAAGTAAATTCTTTAGGCTGAAAGAAAATGATATCCGATGGATAATTGATCTATGGGAAAGATCAAAAAGTATTGGTAATAGTAAATATGTGGGTAAAGGTAAAAGACTAACTTTCTTTCTATTAATTATCTTAAAAGACATATGATTGTTTAAAGCAAAAAAAATCATTGTTAAGTGGGGCTTATAATGTGTGTACAAATAAAATCTCTGACAACAATAGGGCAAAGGATGGAGTGGTGGTGGCAAGTGGAATTATGATGTTGTAAGATTATTACATAGTGAAGTATGAAGTGGTACAATATTTATTCTTAGTAGACTATGGTAAGTTTAGGATGCATATTGTAAACCTTAGAGCAACCACAGGCACACATATACACAAAATACAGAGAGGCACATCTAAAAAGCCAATAGAGAAAATAAAATAGAACACTAAAAATATTCAATTAACACAAAAGAAAGCAAAAGATGAACAGAGGAACAAAAACAGATGGGAAAAAATAGAAAACAAAAGGCAACACGGTAAAGACAACCATACCAATACCTCAAATTAAGAGGCAGAGTTTATCAGGCTAGGGAAATAAAAGAGAAAAGAGCAAGACCCAAATTATTTGTTGCCTATAAGAGATACATTTTAAATGTAAAGACATAGAAAGTTTGAAAATAAAAGAATGAAAAAAATACACCATGCAAATGGAAAGCATAAGAAATCTGTGTGGCTGTCATTATCAGACAAAGTAGGCTTCAAGACAAGAAGTATTCCCAGACGTGAATCGGGATATTTCATAATGATAATGGATCAATTCAAGAGGGAGACATAAAATCACAAAGTGTATGCACCTACTAATAGAACTTCAAGATATGCAAATCAAAAACTGACAGAACTAAAAAGGAAAATAGGAACATCCACAGTGATAGAGATTTTAACATTCCTCTCTTGGTAACTGAGAGATATATTTAATAGAAGATCTGAACAATGCTGTTAACCAACTTGACCTAATTAACATTTATAGAACACTACGCTCAAGAACTGTAGAATGAAAATTACACCCAATAATGTCTTGAATGTTCAGAAAGATCAACCACATACTGGGATATAAAATAAGCCTCAATACATTTCAAAAGATTAAAATCCTACAGATTTTAATTCAATTCAAATTTCAACATCCATCCATGCCAAAAAAGAATTTTGGCATACCAGGAATAGTTTGAACAAAAGAGAAGTAAACAATATCTTTTAAATCTCCAAATATTTATTGATTTTTTAGAGACAGGGTCTCACTCTGTTGCCCAGGCTGGAGTGCAGTGACATGATCATAGCTCACTGCAGCCTCGAACTCCTGGGCTCAAGCAATCCTCCTGCCTTAGGCTCCTGAGTAGCTAGGACTACAGGCATGTGCCATTCACCTGGCTAATTTTTAAATTTTTTGTAGAGATGGGGTCTTGCTATGTTGCCCAGGCTGGTCTTGAACTCCTGGTCTCAAGTGTTCCTCCCACCTCAGCCTCCCAAAGCACTAGGATTACAGGCATGAGCCACCATGCCTGGCTAAATTTCCAAATATTTCAAAATTAAAGAACACTTCTAAATAAACCACAGGTCAAAAAAATCACAAGGGAATTTAGAAAATATTTTAATTGAATGGTAATGAAAATATAACATATCAAAAATTGTAGGGTGCTGCTAGAGTTTTGCTTAATGAAAATGTATAGCTTTAAATGCTGTATTAGAAAAGAAGAAAGGTTTAAGATTAATGTTCTAAATTTACACCTTAAGAACATAGAAAAAGATGAGCAAATTAATTCCAAAGTAGTACAAGCAAAATTGATTTCATTGATTCCATTTATTTCATTGATTCATTCATTTATTTTATTTTTTCAGAGAAAAAATAGGAAAAACAATAGGGAAAATTAACAGTGCCATAAGTTGGTTCTTTGAATAGGTTAATAAAATTGATAAAACATAGCAAGGCTTATCGAGATAAAAAGAAAGCACACTAGCCATATCAGGAATGAAAAATGAGATATCACTACAGATCCTACAGACATTAAAAAGGATAATAGAGGATATTATGAACAATCTTATGCCAATAAATTCATCAGTTTAGATGGAATGGGTGAATTTTTTGAAAAACACAATTTATCTTAATTGACACAAGAAGAAATGGAAAATACCCCATATTAAAGAAATTGAATTCATAATTAAAAAACATTCCACAAAGAAACTCCAGGTGCAAATGCTTTCACTGATGAATTGTATCAAGCATGTAAGGAATAAATAACACCAATCTTACACAAAGTCTTTTAGAAAATAAAGGATAAGGGAACAAGTCCCAACTCATTTTATGATATCAGCATAACCCTAAAAAAAAGCTATTACACAAATAGAAAATTACAGACTGATATCCCTCTTGAACAGAAATGCAAAAAAATCCTTAACAAGATATTATCAAATTTGTTCCAGCGATATATAAAAAGAATAATATATAAGACCAAATGGGGCTTATCCCAAAAACCCAAAGTTAGCTCAACATTAAAAAATCAAAGCATTTCATCATATTAACAGTGTAAAGAAGAAAAATCAGATAATGATGACATCTCAACAGACTCAGAAAAAAACATTGACAAGATTAAACAAAATCCATTCACACAAGATTGTTTTAAGGGTCAAATGAGATGATATACTCAAAAATGTTTAGTAAACTGAAATATGCTATATAAATGGAAAGTATTTTTATTGTCATCCCTCTGCTGTGATGCCCTGAGATTTTCAGGCTCATTTATGATGAGACTTCTTGGGACCTAGACAACACACTCTATAGTTATTCATTATATACCCTCAGAAAGGGATTCAATTGCCTTGCATGGCAGACTATGATGGAATAATAAAAATAATGACAGCCACAAAGTCTGCACTGCCACTGGTACTTGAGGGCTTACTGTGTGCTGGGCTCTGACTTAGTGCTCTTCATGCATTGTTTTATTTTGTCCCCACAGAAATTCTATGAGGAAGGCACTAATATTTTTCTCCACCTTACAGACAAGAGAATGAGGATTACAGACTAAACACCTTGTTCAAGGTCTTACATATAGTTTATAGTAGAGCCAGGAATCCAGCCAAGGCTTACTGTACAGCTCTATATTGTCTTGCCTCCTGCAGCCTAATCTGGGAAGGATCCTATAGAGTTGGCTTCTGCCCTCCTGGGTTTCCAGGGAGGCATGGAGCTGGTCTTGTATCCTCTTTTCCTGCAACCTGAACACTGTGCTAACACTGCATTAATAGAAAAGAAAAACTTTCTTTAACTGTACTTTGTTGATCTTTAAATTCTTAACTAGTATTTCACATTATAAAAGTAGTATGCATTCACATGAAAAATATTAAAACCATCACAGTAAGTATGTGGCAAACAATATTAGTTCTCCTCCCCATAATTCTCCAGTCACACTGCCTAGACAAACCACTGTCAACAGATCCTGTATATTCTTCCAAAAATTTTGTATGTATATGCAAATACACATACACACATATTCTTAAAGTAAACAGATGGGGCATCTATTCCTGTAACTTGCTTTTTTATTTGACAATATACATTGGAGAGCTTTCTATAACAACACATAAAGGTTTACTTCATTTTTAAATTTTTATTTATTTATTTTTAAAATAATGTGCTATTTTTAATTGACAAATTAAAATTGTATATATTTATCATGTACAACATGATATTTTGAAATATGTATACATTGTGCAATGGCTAAATCGAGCTAATTAACATATGTATTACCTCATATACTTATAATTTTTTGTGGTGAGAACACTTAAAATCTACTCAGCAATTTTTAAGAATACAATACATTGTCATTTACAATAGTCACCATGTATAGTAGTCATTCTTTTGAAAATATGCATATTATAATTGAATTGCTATAATAATTTATTTTATTTGATTTATTTAACTAGGCCCCCTATTGATGAATATTTAGGGTTTTTTCCATTAAAAAATATTACAAATAATGCTGCAGCAAGCAATTTTGTACATACATCTTATGCAGGTGTGAGTATTTCTATAGGAAACATTCAAGAAAGTGGAGTTGCTGAGCTGAGGGGTATATACGTTTTAAATTTTGGTAAATATTGCCAAATTACCCTACAAAAAGTTTGCATCAATTGGCACTCCCACAACAATGTATGATAGTACCTTTTGCCATGCATGCCACTGTTTCAAAATGTTGGTATCTCTTTCAACTACAAACACTTATTGAGTGCCTTCTGTGTGTTTTAGGCCGTGCACTAGGCTCGGGGATTTGAAATGTATTCAGTGTAGCTGGAGGAAGATTTGTTGGTGAATTGATATTGCTTTGGGACTAAGAGCTTTTACCCTTTTAGAAACAGAAACTGCAAGCTGGTGAGGTATTTAGTTTCGATTTGGCTTAATGGAAACCTGTCAGTGAATTTTAAAATAAGGACCAAGATAACTGCAATGGTATATGAAGTCTCCTGGGCCCCAGGAAAGAGGAAGCAGCATATGTGGGTTTGCATGCTTTGAAGAGCCCCTCTTTCCAGGAGCAACCATGTTTCAGCATTGCACTTTTGGGTGGAGATGTGAGCTGCTGAAGACTCTAGTCACCCCTAAGGCAGGTGGTTCCTAGTAGGCAAAGGGCCACACAGATCCTTTGAGGCTGAGAGCAGAGCAGAGTCTTTAAATGGGAATGCAGTGCTGTCAGCCATCATTTATTGGGCACGCGCTCTGGCCAGGTGCACATAAAGTGCTTCACTTTATGCACTTTATGTGTGTTGATTCATTTAATCCTCATAACAAGCCTATGATTATCTGAGAGAGGGTTATTATAATGCCCATCTTAAAGACAAGGACACTGAGGTTCAGAGAAGACAATTAACTTGCCAAGGATCATAAAACTAGCCTGTAGCAGAGTAGGGACTCAAACCCAGATATGACTAACTTCAAGGCTCACACTTGGGCTCCATGGCTCCATCTGATCACATACTCATTTTTAATATATTATATCTTTATATTAATAATGGGGAACAGCTTAAGAATTTTTTATCTCCTTATTTATCCCTAAAATGTGCTCAGGGACAAATAGATCACTTACACTGTTCAGTGGGTCATGAACTAAAACAGGTCTAAATGCAGGTAAATGCCCAGTAGGTGGTAATAATAATCATCTGTTACATTGACAAGAATTTTTGTTTTCAATGTATCCTTCCATTGACCATATCATTTGATCTGAACCATTCTCAGTATCCTTGTCTTTAAAATGGGAACAGTTTTACCTTCATTGCAAGGAGGCTGTGAGGATTGGATATAACGACTGTACAGTGCCTAGCAGGAGGCCTGGACATTAGTCAGCACTCATTACATTGCAACCAGGATGGTGATGATGATCAACTGGTCTCTGCCTGCTCCCTCCCCTATCCCCTCTGCAGACTGTGCCAGGCTAATAGACTTCAAACATCTGCTCTTGGTATGTCACTGCTGTACATGAGAATGTCTCTTGTTAGCTATCTCATTCTTTCTCAGCTCCTCTCCACAGCTTTCCAGACTTCTTTGAGACCCACTCTCTGCCCCTTGGCTTCCTCAAGTATTCTAGAGACAGATTGAGTGGGGTTGCACTGAGGGCTGCTTATAGAAAGGGACAGTCTTGAGGGCTCAGCCAAGCTAGGAGGGATGTTAACCTAAAGATGATCCAAAAGTGCTGAGCCAAGGAGATGATCCAGAAGTATACTAGAAGAACAAGGCAGTTAGAGACCCAGAGAGGCAGCATCTTGATGGGGTAGCGGGACCCATGCAGAGGCTGGCCTGACAGAAGAGTGTTAATTGCAGCCAGACATCATGGTTGGTAGTATTGAGGGAAGGGAGTAAGATGCTTGGCATAGAGCAGTGAAGTCAGATGGTTCAGGAAAGAAATCCTGTGAACATTGAGAGAGAGGGGAGACATTTTATATGGGCAGTTCATCCTAGGTCAGCCACTGGCACCTGCCCAAGGTTCAGGGAGCATATCTGACCACCAGGTACATAGGCTTAGTCTCCCTGCTTACATGGCTCTTTCCTACATAAGCTTAGGGAGAACTGTAAGTGTCTGAGTGTGGCTGTGGGAGGGAAAGAGTAGAAAATGAGGTGGATACCATGTTAGCAAGCTTGGGCTGGAGAGCTCTTGGAGACTTTAAAACAGGAGAATGACATGATTAGATTTATGTTTTGAGAAGACATTTGTTCATTCATTCATTTATAGACAGTGATTAAGAGTTTGGGTTCAAATCCTGGTCAACATTGGGCCCGTTGCTTGATCTCTCTATGCCTCAATTTCCTTTTCTGTAAAGTAACAGTAATGATAGCTTCTACCGCATATGGTGGTTGTGAAGATTAAATGAGATAATGTGCATAAATAGCTTAGTAAATGACTGGCCCAGAGTAAGTGCTCAGTAGCTGAAAATGATGCTAACAATGTAATTATTAGAGTGGAGAGAAACTGGAGTCAGGGAGATCATATGTAGTTAGGCAAAAGATAGTAAGGGCTTGAATTAGGGGGGTGTAAACGGAGAGGATAGTTATGAAAGATATTAAAGAAATAGAACTGTTAGACTTTGAAATATAATGCTAATGAGAGGGTGAAGAAAAGGCAGGCATCTTTAATATTAATAGTTCTAGTTTCCAACCTGTGTGGTGGTACATGTGAGGGAATACTGGAGGAAGTGGCAGTTTGGGGTGAAAAAAAGGACATAATGAGGTTGGTTTTTAAGATAGTGAGTTTGAGTACTCTGTCATCAATTTGGACGTGAGATTCTGGGAAGTCTAAACTGCAGAAATAGGTTTGAGCTTTACCACAAGGTGGAAGATGAAGCTATGAGTGGGGAAAAGAGCACCCATGGGGAATTTATAGGATAAGGAGACCAGAGCATCAAGCATATAGCCCTGGAGGGGTCAAGGATATTAAGAAGGAGCCATTGGAGAGATTGGTGACATGGAATGGAAGGTGGAGGAGATGTTTCAAGAAGGAGAGAGGGAGTTCTCTGCAATATCAGATCCTGTAAGAGAAGTGAGAAGTGAAAACCAAGCAGCTGAGTTGTTACTGGTGACCTTTATAAGGAGAAGTGAACTCCATCCAAGTGATAGGCTCTGTGCTAGTGGTCCAAAGATGAATAAGACACAGTTCCTGTGCTAATGGTGCTCACACTGAAATCTATAACCATGAGATTAGAAGAATGCTCTACTGTGAAGGAGTTCAGACTGGGACATCTGTTGTCCCATTGATCACCAGGGCTAAGTTGTCTGCCATGGTGGGTTGGGTGGGTTTCCTCTTCCTGGCTCACTCCTTCATAGACACCCTCCCTCGGCCAAATAGAATGACCTATTCAAGAGAAAAGGACCTTCTTTTGTCAATAACATAAGAATGATGGGTCTCCCTTGTTGGAATTGCCAAGCTACCTCCCATGTGTACTGCAGTGTTATGCTTCTTTCATGATATTGCTCCCTTCTATAGACCAAACCCAGAGAAAACAGCGTCTATTTGAAGATACATTTGATCCTTCATTTCACAACAGCCAGTACTCGTTGTGGTGATGGAAGGTGGAGGGTAGCCTTGCTCTAAGTGAGGAAAGGAAGAGTAGAGGAAGGTAGGAGAAAGGTGGTAACATGTCAGGAGGAGTTACATAAAGGACTAGCAGAGGCTAGTTGGGTAGGGTTTTGTTAGGCAGAGATAGTGGGATCAGGGAGGGGAAAGGGGAAGATGGCATTCCTGGCAAGAGGAATAATAACAGCAAAGGTAGAGAGGTGGGAAACCACAGGCCAGGCTCAGGGACTCATGGGACTGCACCCCAAACTCCTAGCACATGAGGGGTGGGAGAGCAGGCTGGCATGGAGATTTGGGGCCAGATGATGGAGTTCCGAGGGCCAGGGGAGGGAGTTTGGGCTTTCTTCTTCCATGGTTTGACAGCTTCTGGGAGGAACCATCAAAAGCTTTTCAGGAATTCAGGTTGTCTGTCTCAGGCTTCTCCTTCTGGAAGACCAAGGGCCCAAAGTGACAGCCTAACATTCAATCTCCTTTGCCATGGTTGAGAAGTCAGGGCTGTAGCTGATTTCATTGGCCTGTTTTGCATTTATTATAGTGTGGCTTTTATAGTGTGTTAATTGAAATATTTCCAAGTGCCAAAAACAATTACATTCAAATTGCCTTGTCAGTTCTTTTATTGCCAGATAAATGTCTTACAGACATATTTACAGGGGGCAGTGGTAACTGGATCTAGTTTTCTATTTAAGGCTGGTGGTTTGGGTTGGGATTGGCCCTCCAGTGCTCTGTTGGAGGCTGGAAAGTTGTTGCACGTTGTGATGCTTCTATCCCGTTACATTAGGGATCAGAGGCTCTTCAAAGGAAAGCAGCTTTCTGGCTCATGTGGCTTAGCCTCAGAGAAGGGTTCCCATCACTGGAAACCTTGGAAACCTGGCAGAAATCTGAATCTTGCTTTGCACCCTACTAGCAACAATCCCTGCCCAAGCTGAGACATGCTTTTCTCTTCCCCTGGAATCCCTTTCCTCCCTTCCAACCTCCAAGCCTCTCCCAAAGACCCTACCATGTAACAGCTATAAGAGCCCATCTAGTCTAACTCCTTCACTTTGCATTTGGGAAACCGAGGCTCAGAAACTTCCCCAAGATCGCACATGTGGTCAGTGACAGAGCTGGGAGCAGAGGCCTCTTTCTATGTGCCATGCTGCTACCAATGCGTGCCTTTGGCTCCTCTGCTGCCTTGACTCCTTCAGTGCTCTAGGCTGCTCCTTCCAAGAGCTCCTCACGTCTCCAGCCCCACTGATCTCCCTCGAGCTTGATCATCTGAAACACCTATTTCTTCAATATAGGTGGGATTCTTGTTTGTTTAGTGGAACAGTTTACTGTCTCTGTCATTGTTATTCTCTTGCCTTTGTACATGCTGGTTTTTCCTTCTGAAAAACATTTTATCCACCTAGACAATGCATGCTTGTCCTTTGATACCCAGCTAAGAAAGGGCCACCTCTGGAAGCCTTTTCTGTACAACCCAGGTTGGGTAGGTGCCCCTGTGCACTTCCATCGTACCCTGTGCACACATATCTCTATTGCTGGCACAGAACTGGCTTTCAAAGGAACATATACTGAGTGATTGAGTGATGAGCATTGATCACACTCATCTGTCCTCCATGGTCTCTGAGAAAACTAAGATAGGGACCTCATCTTTCTTTCTTTGTCTTTGTCCCATTGCTTAAGTTAGTGCCTGACACATAAATAGAATGTTTATCAAATTGAATAGAGCGTGCTGCACTTGGGAACATAAAATTTAAGCATGTTAGAACTGGAAGGTCATCACATCCAATCCTATGCATTTTACTGATGAAAAAACTGAAGCCCAGAGAGCAATGGCACTTTTCCCAGGGTCATGAAGACTAATGGATTTGATGGAATTCATTCATTTATGCAGTATTTTGAACACTTACTATGTTCTGAGCATTGTTCTAGAAGCTGGAGATACAGAAGTGTAGAAAGCAAACAAAAGCACCTGCTCATAAAGAGTGTATATTCATCCCAAACAAGTGTTTATGAATATAATCTGCCTTTGAAATCCCCTTATTGCCTAGGACAGGGCTGAGCACTTAGAATACGCTTTAAAAATATTTGTTGAACTAGTTGCAATTAAGAAATTCCCAGTGCTAAGTTACTTGGTTGCTCTTCATGGGTCAGTCCCACTGATGCTGAAACGGGGCTGCCTCAGGTACAGGACCTCTTGGGCTGGGCTAAGAAGAACACGTTACCACTTAGAGTGCCAAAGAGACTGTTTCTGAGACTTGGGAAAGCTCTGTGCCCTTTGTCTGTGAGGTCCCTGGGCAGAAGTCTCCATGTGATATCATTTATGATATTTCCATGTCAGTTTCCTTATGACTTACCTTCTGTTTCTGTTTTTCATTCAGAGCATCAACATGGGCAGAGGAACCAGGAAGAGAGTAAGTGCTGAGACCACCATAGTCTTTCAGCAGGATGCTAAATACTTCTTTCTGTTGAAAATATTATCTGCGTATTTTTAGAAAATTCAAATGAACTAAAAGGAGAATGTTAAAATCACCCTTAAACCTCCCACCCAAGAATAACCTTAGTTAATATATGATGTTTTATCCTCCCAGATATTTTTATGCATATATAAAAATGACACATTTATTTTTAAATGGAATCAAACTGTATATGTTATTTTATAGCCTGTTTTTCACATAAAATATTTAGAATGTCTTTCCTTGCTAATAAATATACTTTTATACCATCATTTGAAATTTCTGCATAATATTTTACTCTATGTTCTTTAAGGCCATACCATAATTTGTTCAACCACGCCCCATTGTTGAACATTTAGATGTTTCCTTTTTCATTATTATGATCAACCCTCTAACAGATATCCGTGCATGTAAATTTTCGTGCATGTCCTTGGTTATTTCCTTATCACAAATGCTTACATGTAGAAATTTGGGTCAGAATATAAACAGTTATTAGTCTGGTTTCAAATTTTCAAATTTCTCTTTAGATAGGTTGTACTAATTTGTGGGTGGCCATTTTCCCACAACGTCACCAACACTGGATGTTAATTTTGTTTGGTTGTTTGTTTTATAGTTTGCCAATTTTATAGCAAAAGATGCATTGTTTTATTTTACATGTCTTTGATTGCTAGTGAGAGTGACCATTTAAAAAACTGTCATGAGCCACTTTGGTAAGGTGTTTAACTGTCTACCAAGGAAAGGCAAAACTTCTGGCCCTGGATTTTTTTTTTCTTTTTCTGTCCAAGGATCTAATGGGAATGTGAGGCTTAAAGTAACTAAGTACAGAGAGTACTATTCTAAGAGTAACCTTAAGGTGGCAGACTGGAAGGTAAACTATAAATTAGAGTTGAAGTAACAGCTTGGCATCCTTTCTTGATGTCTAAGCCACTTTGCATAAAGCCCTGCCTTTGGCAGTTAGTCCTGAACATTAGCTTCTGGGCTTTATGGAAGGCAATAAGGAGGAGCCAGTTCTTCTGGTCCCACTGCTGGAGCCAAAGGCCCACCACAATATTTTAGCTAAGCCCTGACCTCCAGGGTGTAGGTGGCCACGATCTTTCAGGCAGAGAACTCTGTCCTGAGCAGTTCCTTTGGACTCTTCCATGAGTAGTCTGTTGTACATTGCAGATTCTATGTACAAGGGTGAGGACTTGGCTTCTGGGAGGATTTGTGAATGAAGGGGCCTCCTGAAGCCCTGCTTGCTTGTCCAAGCAGATCAGGTGCTCCTGACCCTCATGTGAGGTTTTTGTCCAGGATGAAGATTCAGGGACTGAAGTGGGAGAAGGGACAGATGAATGGACCCAGTCCAAAGCTGCAGTTAGACCCCCAGACCAGCTGGAGTTGACTGATGCGGTAAGTGAGTAGCCTCCTATCCTTGCTCCTTCCACCTCCTCCAGCTTCAGAGACATGTCCTTCCATGTACTTATGAGGAATCTGCACAGAGCCCCGCTTCTGATACCCGGGGAGATCCCCCTAAGCCTCAGAGGAGGTGGGGGGGCCTATATGTATGACCCTCTTGGTGTTTCTCTCACTCAGGAGTTGAAGGAGGAGTTCACCCGGATTCTGACAGCGAACAACCCACATGCACCCCAGAACATTGTCAGGTATAGCTTCAAAGTAAGTCACCCCCCACCCCCGGGCAGGGCCGCTATACTATCTCCCTGGAGTGGCAATGACTTGCTACGTTGCAAAAGCCTCTCAGCTATTCTAGAGGAGATCACTTTTAAACTGAGGTCCTGGGCTGGAATCCTGGGATTTTACATGGAATTTTCCAGAGATTTTAAAAATTTCTTTATGTATCTCCCTTGCAGTATTACGAATTGCAGTGTCTTAAGTGCCCTGCAGAGCCACTCTTTTCAAGAATCTTGAAATGAATCATTTGGTTAGAAAAATACTTTTCCAATATATATAAGAATGACATTTTTTACTAACATAAACTATTAGGTCTTCAGAAGCTGGGTTTTCCTCCAGCCAGACACCTGGGTGAATTACAAACTCCCCTCTGGACAAGAAAGAGCTGGGCTTTTCCCCTCGGTGTTCCTGCCTGGGAGGAAGCCCCACACAGGCCCCAGTCTCAGCATCTCTTGACATCACAGCCAGGCAGGCGGGTGACCCCTTAAGGAACTTCCTTTAGTACTGGTGGCATGGATGAGTTCTCACTTGGTAGACAAATACGTGGCATGTCTTTATGGGGGACAACACTGTTTTCAACCATAGCAAGGTCAGTTCCTGTGGGTATGGACTGAAGAGAATTTCTGAGTACATTCTGAGTTAAAGTGGAAGTGACGCATGTTTTTTATTTCATTATTTTGAGACTCATTTGTTCCATGCTTACTGTACACACTGCCAGGTCCTATATTCGGTCTATTATGTAGAATATCTCATATAATTGTCACACTTCTTTGATATAGGAACTATTATTTTCATTTGATGAAAACCTAGGTTACATTAGATAAATCAAATTATAAAAGTCACACAACCAAGATTCAAAGCAAGATTTGAATTAGTTTGTCTGGCTCTGAAACAACATTATACTGCTTCTTTAAATAATTAAAAATATATAAGTATAACATTTTGAATATATAATAGAAACCCATGATACAAATTTCAAAAGATTATAAAACAATGAAAATATAGTGAAAATTATACCTCCCTCTCTCCCTTGTCCCCTTCCCTGGAGACAAAAATAGTTTCTTTCTTTGTTTTTTTCCAACAGTTTTATTGAAATATCATTTATGTACCATACAATTAAGCCATTTAAAGTGTACAATTCAATGGCTGTCAGTATAGTCACAGATTGTACAACTCTCTTCACAATCAATTTTAGAATATTTTTACTTTCCCCAAAAGAAACATTGTACTTCTTTGCTCTCATTCCTCAGTCTTCCATCCCTTCCAGCCCTAGGCAGCCACTAAACTATTTTCTGTTTCTATAGATTTGCCTGTTCTAGACATTTCTTTTTCTTTTTCTTTTCTTTCTTTCTTTTTTTTTTTTTTTTTTTTTGAGACAGAGTCTTACTCTGTCGCCCAAGATAGAGTGCAGTGGCATCATCATAGCTCACTGCAACCTCAAACTCCTGGGCTCAAGTGGTCCTCCTGCCTCAGCCTCCTGAGTAGCTGGGACTACAGGCACGTGCCACCACGCCTGGCTAATTTTTTCTATTTTTGGTACAGACAGGGTCTTGCTCTTGCTCAGGCTGGTCTCGAACTCCTGACCTCAAGCGATCCTCCCGCCTCAGCCTCTCAGAGTGCTAGGATTACAGGCATGAGCCACTGCGCCCGGCCTGGACATTTCATATACATGGAATAATACAATATGTGGCCTTTTGAGATGGGCTTCTTTCATTTAGCATAATGTTTTCAATTCATCTGTGTTGTAGCATGTGTCAGTACTTCATTTGTTTTTATTGCCAAATAACTAATATTCCATTGTATGAGTATACCATATTTTATTTATCTATTTATGACTTGATGGACATTTAGATTATTTCTGCTTTTTGGCTATTATGAATAATGATGCTATGACATTTGTGTACAAGGTTTTGTGAAAAATTTCTTGAACACACTGCTTCCTATTTAAGAATGTATAGTCAACGCTTCCAGCAAAGAGGCTGAAACAAATCCAGATGTGTTTCTTGAAAGGTGCTATTCATGAGTTTTGCTAATGGCTTCCCTTAGGCAGCCTGTAAAGGTCAGAGGAAAGCTGCCTTACACTACCCGATGTTGTGCTGGAGGGTGGTGCACTCCACAGGCTCCTGTCCTGATATCTCAAAGAGGGTCTCTTTAGGACTCAGAGTGCCAGCCGCGGGATGCATGCTACAGGCAGAGGATTGGCACTGTCTTGTGGGTTTCAATGCACTCCACTTGCCCCTCCTTGGAGACAACTACCAGCTGGGTAGCCCTAGGCTCCCAGGAAGGTTCACCTTATCCAACCTTCCATCAGCCTCCCAGGCCTGCCTGGCATCTTCCCACAGAACTGGGCCCCATCTTGTTGGTCCTGAGAGGTCCAAGAGCTTTAGGTCTCCAAAGCTGCTATTTTCCCTTGATGTGCTAGAGTGGGGAGGCAGATGGTTCTGATCTAGGCATGCCTCCCCTCCTTTCACAGAAGCAATGGAGTCTGAATTCCATTTCTAAAGTGAAGAGGAAGGTCCCACTCGACTGTTGGGGACAGGATGAAGGTGAAATCTCAAATGACAACTATATAGATAATTCATTCCTATGGGAACTTTCATCATAATAATAATTGCTATTTTATTGGTCATTAATATTGAGCACTTAGTATGTGTCAGGCACTGTTAATAGATTGTTTTTATTATTTTCAATACTTACAAGTATTGTGCAAATTAGATATTATTATCCTTATTTTATAGATGAAGAAATTGGGGCTTAGAGTGCTTAAGCCCAAGGTCATGCAGTTAATAAGAGGCAGAATAAAGATTTGAACCCAAGTCTGCCTGCCTCCAGAGATCATGCTCTTAACCACTGCACTGTTCCATCTCCTATCCTTCTGAGTTACTGAGAGAGGAAGGGCTTTGTGTGACTTTTTAAGACAAATCTTCCCATCCTGTGTGATGGTGATCCTTCCAGTCCTCCAGGAGCAGGTAGGTCTGGTGCAGCTAGAGCCCATGAGCTGGTTTCTTCTGTTTCGAGTTTACCCCAGTGTGTCATATAAATATAATTATTTTCTATATGACTTTAAAAGGGCTTGGCAGAACTGTTTTAAAAGAAAGAAGAGGGCCTGGTGCGGTGGCTCACACCTGTAATCCCAGCACTTTGGGAGGCCCAAGTGGGAGGGTCACTTGAGGCCAGGAGTTCAAGACAAGCCCAGGCAACATAGCAAGGCTCCATCTCTACAAAAAATTTAAAAATTAGCCAGGCACGCCTGTAGTCCTAGATGCTCAGGACACTAAGGTAGGAAGATGGCTGGAGCCCAGGAGTTCAAGGTTACAGTGAGCTATGATGGTACTACTGTACTCTAGCATGGGCGACAGAGTAAGACTTTGTCTGAAAAAAAAAAAAGAAGAAGAAGAAAGAGACTTCTCTGGTCTCAAAGTCAATTTTAGTGGTTGCTAGAATGCTGAACAATGAGGAGGCAGTCTAGAAGAACCAGACTAGGGCGGGCATGGTAGTTCATGCCTACAATCCCAGCACTTTGGAAGACCAAGGAGGCAGGATCGCTTGAGGCCAGGAGTTTGAGACCAGCCTAGGCAACATAGTGAGACCTCTTCTCTACAAAAAATTTTAAAATTAGCCAGGTGTGGTGGTGTTCACCTTGTAGTCCCAGCTACTCGGGAGGCTGAGGTGGGAGGATTGCTTGAGCCCAGGAGTTCGAGGTTGTAGTGAGCTGTAATGGTGGCACTGCATTCCAGCCTAGGTAACAGAGTGAGAACTTATCTCTAAAAAAAAAAAATTATTTGTTGAAGAATGAATGAACAAAGTTAAGTTACCTGGGTTTTAAACATAGTCCTGCTTCTCATTTGGTGTGTGACCTGGACAAGTGCCAAATCTAA
Source organism: Daubentonia madagascariensis (assembly GCA_023783475.1). NCBI lineage: Eukaryota > Metazoa > Chordata > Mammalia > Primates > Daubentoniidae > Daubentonia > Daubentonia madagascariensis. The sequence continues at coordinate 34,336,727 of JAKFHU010000747.1, forward strand.
ACCTTCTCTGGATCTCTGTGGTCCCCTTATGTAGAAGAGGGGGATTGGGGTTGTCTGTGAGGATCTATCCAGCCTTGGACTCTGCTAAGTTCAGTGGCGACAGGGCCATGGCAGGTGTGTTTGATGACTGACTGACCTGCCCAGGGTCTGTGGTATGGCAAGTGAACTGGGATCCCTTGGCGTGGATGTAGGAGACAAGACACATGAGCTGGGGATAGGTAAATCTGGAGCTGCTTGAGGTTGGAAGGGCTAGGTATTTTAAAATAAGTCTTTGATGAGAACTTTAAAAAATACTTGATTTCATTTGTCTCCTTTTCTTTAAACTAAAATGCAGTGAAAACTTCAGTTTAACTGAGGATTTGGTGAGTTGTATTTCCTTTAACAGAGATGGACTGTCTTTGGTCTTAGAGAATGAAGGCAGACTACGTTCTGACTCCAGCCCTTTTGGGGATCCCTGGCCTGACTCAGCCCCCTCTCTTCTTAGGAAGGCACATATAAGCTTATTGGCTTTGTGAACCAACTGGCAGTTCACTTCAGCCAGGTCGGGAACCTGATCCCCAAAGACTCGGATGAAGGACGGCGGCAGCATTACCGTGATGAATTAGTGGCAGGTAGGACTCTGGGCCAGCCTGAGGCTGCAGCCCTGGGCCTAGTCCCCTTTCTAAGGAGTAGACCCCTAAGCCAGAACTTTGTAGAATCTCTACTTTTACATAAGGACCATAGCTAGCTGGCTGTCCTGAATAGATCTGGGAGCTAACCCATGACACTCAGGCTAAAGACAACCCTGGGGCCAGGCAGGGTCGGAAAGGCAGAAACCAAGAAGGTCCTTCCTGCCAGGGATTGGGGGAACAAACCTAGACATTGAGCTTATTAGCAATATCCTACCAAGGTTCTCAGGAGTCTGCCAAGGTGGTGATTTCAGATACAGAAAATCTTGAAGAAGATGAAGAGCCCAAGGAGTTAGAAGCTGAAGCTGGAAGTCAAACAGATGTACCTGCAGCTGGGGTATAGTATAATATTGCTTTCCATCCCTCCTCTTCCAGCTCAAGCTCTGGATGGAGGCTTCAGGGATGACTTATGGTGGGAGGAGGGAGGCTGAAGGTGAGAAGTTAGATGCTGCAGGTTCCAATGCATCTGGCAGCACTCTCTCCCACCCCTGTCCCATCCCAGGACAGGACTTCCACCCCCTCCAAATTCTCCACCACCTCCTTCTCATAGCTGAGTCCTGGTCCTCTGGGTCTTTATTTCCAGGCAGCCGAAAAAGTGACTGAAGAATTGATAACTCCTGTGCAGCCCAAGGAGCGAATGCTCACTAACAAGTTCAACTTCAGTGAGAGGGCCTCACAGACCTTCAACAACCGCCTCCGGGTAGAGCAGCCCCCACCATAGCCCCTTTGCTTTGCAGCTCACACTGTGCATGGCAGGGAGGAAGAAGGTCTGACCCCAGCCCTAGCAGCCCTCAGCCTGGCAGGGGAGGTGGGGCAGATGCCACAATTTATCTCTTCAAGGAGAGCTGGGAGCATGTGTTCATGTCCCTGTAAGCCATCCTGGAAGGAGTTCAGAGGGAGTAACAAAGAGACTAGAGCCTCCCAAAAACTCCACTAAGAGGCTTAAACTCAAGCTGGACTTTGTAGAGGAGATAGAAATCAGCACCTGAGAGGAGAGAGGAGGCTGCAATGTGCTGGGGGAGTGGGGTGCCTAGGAGCCAGTTGACTGAAGTTGATGGGCTCTGTGGTAGACCAGCAGGAAAAGGCCAGAAAGATTCCCTGACTTGTAAGTGTGGAGGATCCTGAGAACCGGGCTGAGGGAGCTTCTCAGAGCTTCAGGTGAGAGACTCACACACATAAGGGCAGTGTTCTACAGAAATGAATCTGTGAAGGGAGGGCGAGGTCTATGGGGTGAGTTTTTGACAGTGCCTCATCACCCTGTGTGGTCCCTCTGCTGACACTTGGTAATCTGGGTGATACACAATGGGGAAGGCCACGTTCCCCTGCTGGAAACCCCAGTCTTAGGGAGAAACCTTCTCAGGATGAGGGACATTAGCCTGATGGCCTGCCAGAGGCTGACTTCTGTGCCCTGGCCTAGCTTCCTGCAGATCTGTCCATCCCCCACTTGGAATTGATCTTGGTTAAAACTGGCAGTCAGCCTTCACTGCCCTGCTTTCTAGCTTACACTTCTGCAGAAGCCAGAATGGACAAAATGTGGGCTTTGAATGCATCATTTGGTCCTTTGCCCAGGCCCCTCTTTACTTCTCCAGTTCTGTGTCCCACCCCTCCCTCGGCCCCAAACAAAATGCTTCTCCCAAGGATGTACTGTTGGGTTAAGTGAGAAGGAGTTGAGGGTTTCCTGGAGGTTTTCTGTTGTCATTGTTCTCTAGGACCGGGAATGCCAGATGGAGCCTCCTCCCAGGACAAACTTTTCAGCCACAGCCAATCAGGTAAGACCCTGGGCCAGCCTGAAACCTGTCACCCCCACCAACACCACCATCACCATGCATCCTTTTCTCACTCAGCAGCAAAGGAAACTGACCTGGTCGAGAACTCCTCTGGCAGTCTGCCCTCCTTATCCATCTACCTCCCCGCTCATTTTCCTGAGCATCCAGGCTCTGAACACCAGCCACATGAGACAGTAGGTCCCTATCCAATGAGCTCTGGACCAGCCACATGCCCCCAGGGCCAGGCTGTCCACGCTGGAAACAGGCCTGGCTTCTGGAGCTTCTTTCAGGACCAGGGAGAACGTTTGCTCCCATGAACTTTCTGGAGCCTGTGGTGCCCTGTGGCTGACTCTGCAGTGTTAGCACTCTGACCCTGCCCTCCCGGCAGGCTGCAGTGTTCCTGCAGAGCCTTTTCCTTCCCCCTTAAGTCCCCCTGGATGGCCATGCTGTTTTGGGCAGAATATGGTGCCAGGAGACCTGAGCTTAGGCCCCAACTCTGCTGTTCATACTGCAAGATCCTGGGCAAACCATGTCACTCTTAATGCCTCAGTTTCTTTCTCTATCAAGAGAGGATGACAAGTGGCCTCACAGAGTTGTTGGAGGGCTCTGAATGAGATAACAAACACTGAAGTACTTTGCAGCGTGGAGTACTAGTCCATGGGTGAATTATTAAATGTAAGGTGTGCCTATCTGGCCTCCAGGTGGCAGTGACTGCCCAGCTCTGGGGAGCACACAGTGTGATCTGGGGCATTTGCCCAGCCCCAGATCTGCTGCTATCTTTGGGCTTCTCTTGCTGTCGGATCAGGGTTCCTTTACCTTTGGCTGATCTCCTTTTAATGCTGAGGTGTGGTCACTGCTGTAGACAGCCAGCCTGAGCCACTATGCTTATGCTATCTCTGTGGGGGGATACATTTTAAAAATTTCCTAATTCAGTCTTATAAATCACCAACAAAAATGTGAGCTAGCCTGATGTTTGCCCATTCGTTCTGCATGGTGGGGGTTGCAGACTAGAACAGTGTTGATCTCCAGCTGGAGACCCAGCCTCTGGACTTCAGGATGGATAAGCCCAGCCCAGAAGTGTCCTGAGAGCTCTCTTGTTCTTGTTCCAGAGCTGATGGTTAGCAGGGAAGACAGACATTAAATGCATAATTACAATGGGCCAAGTAGAGGATGCTTGTGACAGGGGTTAATGTGACCAACTCTGTAAGCCCTGAAGTCCAAAAATGAGCTTTCTGGATGTAGACTGCAACCCACAATGATCCCTCTCATCACTCCTTTCCTAGTGGGAGATCTATGATGCCTACATAGAGGAGCTTGAGAAGCAGGAAAAGACCAAAGAGAAGGAAAAGACAAAGACCCCAGTGGCTAAAAAAACAGGGAAGATGGCCATGAGGAAGCTGACATCTATGGAGTCCCAGGTTTGCTGATGGTTCCCACAACTCTGTCACAGAATGTCTGAGCGAGACTTTGGCCTTTGGGTTGTCAGAAACATGGCTGTCTGGGAGGGTTTCACAGATACTTAAATTGGAGGCTAATGTTAAGGTACAAATAGTTCTTTCCTTGGGGGGAGATGTGAGGAGAGCTACACCTGCCTCTAGCATTCCACACCTCGCCCCAATTTGATATAGGTCTGTAGGCTAGCAGGGTTTCAAGACTGTTGGGCTAGGGAGTGACAAAAGATATGAACTTTATTGAAAGCACTATACGCATCCTAAAAGAGCTGGGGAATCTGCCCAGGGTGGGGGTGGGGTGTGAGGAGAAGGCACCACTTCCCTGGGCAAGGGTTCATAGGGTTTGGAAAGGTGAGATGCTTTTTAACTTTTAGTCTTTGGGTTTACTTGTGCCCTATACTTTAGGTGAGACTTCAGGGCCAGGAGCCAGGTCAGAGATGGTCACAGGTACCATTAATGCCAGGCCAATGGATGTGGCCACCCTGGGCTGGATTTACCATGAGGAGCCATGTAGGAGTCATTATAAAGGTCATGGTTGGGGGCTTACTATGGGTGTGGCTAGCATAGGTTTGGGGATTATCATGGGAGTTACAGTGATACAACTGTAGGGGGTCACTGCAGGGAGGTCAGCACAGGAAGATGCTGAAGGGCCATACCTGTCCCTTTAACAGAGCGAAATCTGGATCAGCAGCCAGAGTCCCAGTGTGGATCAGAATGGGTTTGATCTGCACTGGGGTGGGAGGGATGAGGTCCACAGAAAGCTGGGGGCTGGTTTCAGCACCTCGGAGAGCTCCCTGGGCTGCTCTCAGGGAGGTGGTTCTGCTCCACTCTAGAACAGAAGCTGGACCAGTTAAAGGAAGTTCTGCTTCCTTTGTCTGAGGTGTGCCCACTCCCACTCAATTCTCTGTTCCATTACTATGATAATGTCACATTTGAGGGATAATGTCACATTTAGCTCCTGCCTTGGCTTAATAGGAACTGTCCCGATTCAGTTTTATTCAATCTCTGACCAAGCACCCAGTGACCATGGCCACACTGGGTCCTGGAACTCTGAGGTGAAAGATGGAGCCCCTGCCCTGAGGGTTGCCCTGTGTAGACCCTTGGCTTCCCTGCACCATTGTCTAGAGGTTGGAGCCTTCAGAGGGGCTACTGGTCTGGGTCAGGGTTTGCATGAAGATCCATCAGGGGTTTAGCTATGAGCTCTATGCTGGGACCCATGGTTGCAGAACCCCCAACTACAATCACCAGGGACCAGAAACTGAAAGAAAAGTCTAATCCCTGCCGGAGTTGGTGTCTAACATCCTCAAGGAAGAGGGACCAACCCACACTAGGCTCTTCCAGCTTGGCTGACATGGAAGGCTGTGATACAAGCAGATTCTAGCCCTCTTGACCAAGAAGCCACTCTGGAGGCAGGACACTGGGGAATATAACATATACACCTCCCCCCAATTACTGGGCCAGGCTGTCTGTGCAATAGAGTGGGAGTGGCAGTTGCCTTACTCTTTGCCCAGGCCCCATGCTTGAGTAGAGTGACACTCTTTCCTCAAAGACCTGGGTCAGATTAGGTTGGTATAAAACTCAAATATGTGGGAGAGGAGAAAAGAATAACTTCCTGATACCCTGTGGGAGGTTCTCCAATGGTGGACCTCAAGTTTCTGTCTCATTAATGATTTGGGTGAATGCACAGAAATGAATGCAAGCTTGTCTGATCTGAACAATTAGGTAGGAATGGAGGGAGGGGCTTAAAGGCCACAAGTTCAATCAGAACCAATAGAGAGATGTGGCTGCTCAAGTAGCATAGCATCCAGGACAAGGGAGGTAATAGCCCAAAGCACTTCCAGAGACATGAATCTCCCAGGTCCCAGAGAAGGGTGGTCAGCCTGGGGAGGGACTGGCTCTCTGTGTGGAGCTGAGAGCACAGGCCCTGGAGTCCACAGACCTTGGTTTATATTCTGGCTTTGCCACTTATTAGCTGGGTTTTTCTGAAACCTCAGTTTCCTCATCTGTAAAGACATCCTAATGATACCTGCTTTGCAGGACTGTTTTGAGAACCCAATATAAGGTATGTATGGCCTCTAACATACTTGCATGCTACCGATCAATAGGTGGTAGCTGTTGTTGTTATTAATATGCCATGCCATGACTGATGGAGTCACCTGAGGAAGTGCTGACGTGGAGGAATGAGGTACTGTCCTCCTACATCAGAGAAGCTGTTACCAGGTGCACAATTCCTTGTGGCTAGAGGACAGAGTTAGGACCATAGGTAGAAGACCCAGGGAAGTAGGTGTCAGCTACCTGGCTATCTGATCACAGAAAACACTGCCTGATGTGGGAAGAGTCAAGTTTGCCAGGAAGCTGCTGAGGGGAGAGGATTCCAGAGAATAGGGGGATTAGCTGGGACCAGATGAACTCTTAGGACTGTGGTTGTAAGGCTCTGATGAATGCGCTCCTTGGTCAGTTTTCTGAGATAAACCTGGAGTCAGTTTGGGACGTGGCAAAAGGCCCTCAAAGGGAAGTTCCCCAGATGTGACTTTGTACGCCTCCACTGTGCTAGTCTGCATGTTTCCTCTGACACCATCCCCACTGGGAACTGGGTTAAATAATAATGTGTGTTATTACATTTAATCCTCACAATGACCCTATGAGGCAGATGCCACCATCTGTGCCCACTTTATTGTGAGGACTCTAAGACTCAGAGATGTTAAGTAACTTGCCCAGGTTTTCCACCTTGCTCCTAATCAGTGGGATGGGGTAGGAACGCAGGTCTGTGTGGCTCTAGAACACATTCTGTTAGCCACTGCCTGATACGGCCACTCCTGGGAAATCTAATCCTTGGGAGCCGTGGGCTTGGCCCCCTGGATCCCCTCTTGAAGGCTGCCCACTCAGCAAGTTCACTTCTGCTACCTGCCCTCAACTCTTTGGGCTTTTCTTGTCAGCCCCGAACTCTTTGCTCCTCTATTATAAACTGGCCAACTGGTTCACCTTGTGGATTTATGGGATTTCACACAATGATAATCTTTTTTGTTCAAAATGAATCATTTTTTCCTGATGTAAAACTTCCTGCTTTCTCTTTGGTCTGGGCAGTGGGAAGGGCCCTGGGATTAGGAGTCGCCATTCTACCTCATACTCCATGTGTAAAAGCATGTCTCTTCCCTCTTTGGGCCTCTGTGTCCTCCTTAGCCTTTGACTAGGTAAAGGGTTGGACCAGAAGATCTCTGAGGTGTTTAATGGGAGTCTATGTTATTCCCTGAGCTGATAAAACCTCTCTGTCCCCACCAAAGCAGCCTCCAACCTGCCCTTCTCTGTTCTCCCCTCCAATACCCTTCCCGGGCTCTCTTCAATGCCCTGTCTTGTGCTCCAAAACAACCTCAGAATGAAAGAGCATGAAGCAGGCTCTATCCACGGGCCAGGTATGTCAGCTCAGAACCCTTGTGCCACTTGTGAGGTAGGAGTTCCTGGAAGGAGTGGTGGGGTGAGCTGGGCCTTGAGGCATGCAGAGATGCCTTTACAGAGCTGTCTGGGGTGGACAGTGTCAGAGAGGCATTGCTGAACCAATTGCAAGTCTGGGCTGTGGCTCAGGGCATATGTCCTTACCAGGTGTTGGCTTATGAGGACCTGTGGCTTCTTTATTCCCACAGAGCGATGATATCACCAAAGTGTCTCAAGCTGCTAAAATCGTGGAGCGGATGGTCAACCAGAATACATATGATGACATTGCTCAAGGTAAGGTTTGAAGTGCCAGCAACCACTGTTATTGCCTGCATTAAAAATCCCTCATAAAAGGTTGGTATTTGGGTGTCCCATGCTGGGTCCTGTAGGGGGGAAAACATAATCCCTCCCTCCTCTGGATGTCTCTAGGGAGACAAGGCTTACACAGGTCAACCATGAATAATAGCATAAGAAACAGTAGGTATAGTGATGAGATCTGACAGTGGTGTAGTAAAAAATACCTGCACATTAGTGATCCACTGTCATCTTCCCATCGATCCTGGGAGGCAGGCAGAGCAGAGATGATTACCCCTACTTTATACATGAGGAAGCTAGGGTCAAGGCCACCTGGCTAGTGAGTGGCAGAGAGGACCCAAATCTAGGGCTTAAGCTTCCTTATTTGTGTTCTGTCCTCTACCCAGTCCAGCTTGGGAATGCTATAAATGCTTGAATGTATGGGATAGATAGAAACTGCTTTGGGGATCCTCAAGTAGAGATGAAGGAACATGAGGGATGAATGGGAACAATCAAGGAAGGCTTGGGAGGGGTGCTGAGATAGATGTCAAGGGATAAGCAGAGTTTGAGAGGGAGGGTAGCTAAAGGGAGGACGTCCTGGGCAGGGGAGGCAAGATCAGTGACTTGGTGGTAAAAATGAATAGGAAAGGACTCTGGTGACAGGGGCAGCAGGCTCATTGACCCAAACAGTGGCTTTGTTGGACAGTGATGAGAGTTCAGGCTAGAGAGGTGGTTGGAGCCAGTTTATGAAGGGCCTTGAATATCATGCTGGGAATGTGAACTGAGGTTCAGGTGTGGGGTGGGATGGGCCTTGCCACACCTGACCCAGCCTGCATCATAGGGGATGGAGAAAAAGGAACAGTTATAATAGCAAAAAACAAGCACCAGCATTCACTGGGAATGGCCTATGTGCCAGGCATTGTGCAATGTGATTTACGTGTATTATTTTATTTCTTCCTGGCAACCACACTAGGAGGTGAATACCATTATTATTATCTCCATTTTATAGATGAGACACTCAGACTGGGGTGTTGCCACTTGTTCAAAATCACAGCTTGTGTGAGGTGTGAGTGGTGGAATCAGAACTCGAACACAGGCCCCTTGGACTGATAGCCTAAGCACTTCACCACTAGGCTACAAAGCCACTGAGCTGGAAGAGATGCTTCAAATAAACACCGTCAATAGATCTATCCTGGTGATTAATTAGTGATGGGGTGAAGAAAGAGATTGATTCAGAAATGCCTAAATCCTGGGGCCTGGGAAATTCTGGTGTCTTTGACAGTGTCAGGGAAACGGGATCCTTCCCATGGCATGAACAGCACGTTCCCAAGTGGCTTGTATTTCCCTAAGAGGTTGTGCATTTATTTGGAGCAGCTGCCTCCCAGAGTTGGCAGCTCCTTGCTGCTGGCTGGTCTCCTTTGCTGACAGCCTAGGGCTCTTCTTGGTGACTTGATGCTCATTGCTCACCCATGGGACATAGAAACCAAGGCTGCCAAAACTAGTAGCCTAAACAAGCCCCTTCATTATCATTCAGTCTGGAAAACGACCTTGAGTGCTTTTCAAAGCTGTCAAAGTACACAGCAGCTGTGAATGAATTTGTCACTCACACAGCTTGGCTTCCTGAAACCCAGCCTCTGCAAGTGGCCCACCAAAGGGCTGCAAACCTGATTAATATCCATGGAGAAATTGGTCTTGGTGAACCACTTTCATTTATAAGAACACAGTCACATAAAAATGCATTGAACTTTGATTTTTTAAATTGCATACTCTTTTCCCTTTGGGAAAGTGTAATCATGAAGAGGTGAAAATAGAGAAGTGTTACTAATTAATCTCCATTCTGAAATGAGATATTTTCAAAGATAACCAAAGCTGGGGAATCCCTGATGTGATCACGGCTCACACCTCTATGACCACTCGAATATTTTTTGTTCTGAGACATTTTTGAGGTTTGAGTGTAGTCCCACAACCTCAAGGTGTGGGGCATTGTGGGAGAGGCTGGGTCAATGCCTGGCCATGTCCTTGACTGTGTTGAATGAGAGGACTCATTTTCTAAATGGTTACCCTTCACTGGAAAAAAAGACTGAGAACCATTTCACTTCTGTTGATTTATTTCATTGCATTCTATAAACAGTTGTCGGGTGTCTGCTTTGTGGCTGGCCCTGTGCTAGGTACTGGGGACCCAGAGTTGAATATAACATGCTTCCTGCTCTCCAGGAGCTATCTGGTGAGGGAGACAGGCAAAAGGATAAAAGAGGCAACATAGTGTGACAGACGTTTCAGTAGAGGAGAGGCAGGGTTGGAACAGAGGAAGAAATTGACTCTGCTGAAAAGAAAGTGAAGGCCTTACAGAGAAGGAGTTTGATCTGGATCTGGAGTGAGTAGGAGTTTGCCAGGAAGAGCAGGACATTTTAGACGTGGGAAAGCATGTAGAAACACAAAGAAACATGAGCCAACTTGACTCACTGGCACTATTTGATGTAGAGAGTACATGGACAGCTGGCTGGAAATGACATGGAAGTAGTGGCCAGGAGCCTTGATTTGACCAGGGAGCCCCGTGCAAGGAGAGCCACTGAGGGGGTTTCAGTGGGGTGGGGAGAGTGGTGTGGTGAGGTGATCTGTTTGTTTGCTCTGGTGGCTCTGTGGAATATGGGCAGGAGGAGGAGTTACTGGAGGTAGGGAGACCAGTTAGAAGGATGTTGTAATAATCCAGGTGATAGATATTGGAGCCTGAACCTGGGCAGTGGCTATGGGTTTGGAGAAAAGTGACTGGATTAAAAAGATAATTAGAAGGAAAATATGAGAAATGTTGGAAAAAGATCTGTCAAGGATTATCTAGGTTTCTGGTTTAGACAAGAAAGATGAGGTTTCTACTTAACTTAGAGAAAATGGGAGGCAGAGACAATTTTGAGGGCAGGAGATGAAGTTGAGTTCAGGGAACCCATGGGGGATCCAGGCAGCTTCATTATAGTAGTGAGGCTTGGCAGTGAGTATGAAGATGAGCTGCATTTTAGGAATTTAGGAGGCAGAATGAATAGAACTCTTAATCAGCCCCTGGCAGCTGAGCCTCTGAAATTTGACTACTTCCATCTGAGCCTTCTGAGGTGCTAGGGAAACTCACGGGGACAAGGGCTGCAAACCTGGGATTTTATCCACGTGGATATGGCTTCTTTATTGTAATTTACCTCCAGCAACAACGATGACAGTAACTACAGCTAACACATAGAACTTACCCTTTGCCAGGCACGTTTCAAAGCTCTCTGCATATATTACCTCCATTAATATATCCTCACAGCAGTCATTTGAGAGAGGTACTATTATTCCCACTCTGAAACACAGAGGTTCACCGTTTTGCCCAAGGAGGTACACAGTAAGTGTGGACCTAGGTTTGCCATAAAGTGGCAGTCCCATTGCTCACTTTGCCTATGTGTGTTTAAGATTTTAAGTATTATGAGGATGCTGCTGATGAATACCGGGACCAGGAAGGTACCCTGCTTCCGCTCTGGAAGTTCCAAAACGACAAAGCCAAGCGCCTTGCGGTCACCGCCCTCTGCTGGTGAGTGTAGGCATTGCAGTAGACCCTGAGGGCCCCCAACAAACCAAGCCAAGAGTAGCCCCTTCTGCAGCATTTAACCGCCTTGAGTGTGTGACATGTGGCAGTATGAGAAAAATAGGATTCTTATGGGATTGCAAGATCATCCCAAATCTCCCAGTTGGTGAGGGCCTAAGCTGGAGAGTAGATGTGTGCAGTGCAGTCAGGCACCAGCGCCAATGGGAAGACCCTTGCCCATGGGAGGGCCATGTTCATTTCCTGCGCCAATGGGTTCATATTTCTTTTGCAGGAATCCGAAGTACAGGGATCTTTTTGCAGTGGGACATGGCTCCTGTAAGTGATCTGGCTATTCATTCATTTGCTTATGCAAACAGCAAGCACTAAATACCTGCTCTGTGCAGAGCTCTTTGCCAGGTGTGAGAAATACAAAGATGACTAGGACATAGTCGCTGCCCTCAGGAGCATTCACAATGGGGAAGACCTACAGTCGTACCAGAGATTAGTTCTGGGTAAAGGAATATACTAGGCTGAATATGGCAACTGAGCCTTGCAGGAGTTATTCCAGCGAAGGAGGGGAGAGCACATCTGGCAGAGGGACCTGCACATGCGAAGGTCTGGAGGCATGAGAGATATGACAGGAAATGAAGCTGTTGAGGGGGCCAGGGTTAGCCGTCAAGGGACTTGATAAGCCATTCCAAGAAACCCGGACCTTCTCCTGAGGGGAAACCACTGAAGGAATTCAAGGACAGGGACATGACTAGTATGGGGAGGAATTATAGGCATAAGGCTGGAGACTGGGAAACCGGTTAGGAGACTGGTGCAGGCTTCCCAAGGAGCGATGGCAGAATCTTATAACCACAACTGTGGAGTAGGGATGGAGGCCCCTCCCCTCATCAGGCCTTCCTGATCAGGTTGGTGGGGGAGGGGGGAGCAAGTGCTTGAAGCTCATCCCTTGGCCCCTGAGCCCTGGGAGACCACTACTGTCCAGAGTGTCCCTGCCCCTGCCAGTACCTACCTGCAGCAGGGAGGTAACTGTATCTGGGCAATTTGCTTTCCCTTCATGTTACTTCGTTCCAGCAGAAGCCCCTACCACTGTGCTGGCCTGGACATTCCCCCTTCCCAACGGGAGAGGGCCCTACACTTCGCTCTAGTCGCAGCTCCCCAATGCTAACAGCTTGTTCTCTGGCTGGGAGGATCAGCTTCTGCAAACAGAAAAACCTTTCCATTCCCCAAGCTGCTGCTGGCTGGCAGGCACACAAGCTCCTGGTCTCTGCCCCTTGGACCGCCTGGCCACCCATTCTTTGACCGGGTGGGGGAGGGGGGAGGGCGAGGAGGAGTTGGTGTTTGTCATTCCTCTCAGGCAGGAGACCTTGGCGGTGCTCCCGGTCTTGTGGTCTGGGCTGCCTTTGAGGATGCCCTAAATGCCTGCATTGTGTCCCCACTCCTGAGGGTGGGCTGCTGCCAAATGGGAAGCACTCTCCCCCTCTGGCAGGGAGCTAGCACATTCCTCCCCCTGTGCTGCAGCTACTGGGCCTGGAACAGGGCCTGAGGATTGGGCAGGTCCCCTAAGGAGTGGGTGTGGGCCCCACTGTGAGGCTGCTCTCAGCCCAGGCTCTCTGCCCAGAACTGAGATGGGGGTGTGGGGGGCTCCCCAGAAGATGGGAGGAAAAACTGCTTCTGCTCCTCCCACCCAGGGTCAGAAGCAAGGTCAGCTGGTCAGGGTCATACAGAGGGCTGGGGGGCAGCCTTAGTCAGGAGCAGCAGAGAAGAGTAACTCACCTTTCACAAATATGACAGGCCCAGCAACCTCCTTTGGGCAGGCACTTACCCAGGAAGGTCTCTTTGTCCTTCATTGGTCCTTTTAGTGACATGCACATGCATGAGTGCTGCCTATAGTCAGCACAGACCTTCTCCTGCAGGGTCACTCCCAAGTGGTGTACCTGGGGCCAGAAGCCTCTCTGAGCCTTGGTTTCCTCACTGGTGACATGGAGAAGCTGGCAACCTACCAGACCTCCATCCCAGGGCTGTTGTGAGGCACACTTGGGAGAAAACAAGTAAATGTGCCCTGCGAGCTGTGGGAACCACCTACATGTAAAGGACAGTTGAGTTGCCTGTCATTCTTTCCCCTAGCTTTCCTGCAGTACCCTCAGGGGGCCTGAGCAGAGAAAGGGGGCTATGGGGACAAAGGGGAATCTCTGTTAGGGAGCAGAGCCCAGTGGCACCCACAGTGGTATTTGCTGTTGCTGTCACTGACTTGGGGGTTGTTGGCCAACTTTCAGTAAGCGTCTATTCTCCAGATCCTTGCGTATCTCAGAACCACCTGCAGAGGCCTGAGCAGAGCCAGGCTGGGCTGGGACTCAGAAAAGACCCTGCATCCACTCCTGAGGTTGCCTCTGGGAGTCCCATGCTCTTGAGTACCCAGGTGCCTCCGTGGAAAAAAGAGGGCATGGCTGAGGTGGGCAGGCACCTTAGTTGCTGGCTGGGGCCATCATGAGGAGCAACTGGTCTCACCAGCATCCATCACGTTGTCTTTGGAAGCTCCCAGATACCAGTCTCCCATAATCAAATTTTGCCTCATATGGACAAACACTGGAGTGAAAATTTGGGTTTGTTGTTGAGTTTGACCCTGGTGAGCTCAGCCCAGACTTCATAAACCTCCTTTTGCCTGGAATTCCCAGATATTTATTCTGTAATCTACCCAAAAAAAACTTTGGCAGGGGTAGGTATGTACCCTAGGTAGGACTGTGACCAATCCCCCATTTTTGGGACAGGGCAGGTTGGTTAGAGCCAGGCCAGGAGCAAGCAGATGGGGAAAGGAAGTCCAGGTAATTGCCCACAAAAGAAGCATTTCCATATAGCCCCCTCTGTGGCTGTGGGTACTAATGGTGGGCATGTCAGGCTGCTCAAAGGGCAGAGACTAGAGCCAGGCTCCATGTTCCCAGCAGAGTGGAGAAAGAGGCTGTCCACAAGAGAAAGCAGGTGGAGGAAAGTTGGAGGGCCATGGGAGCTGGTCCAGGAAGAGATAGCCTTGGGACTGCTGGGATGCAATCATGTCAGCCTGCTGGACTGAGGGGGTTCTTTCCAGCCCATTAGCCAGTTCATGGCAGCAAAGTGAGGACTCCTCATGGTCTTCCAGACAGGGATGGTGGAACAGATCCTGGATGCTCTGTGTGGTCCTGAGGCTATCACACAGGAGATGAGGCAGGAAACTTCCCAGTGAGCCACATATTGGAAGGGCAGGGGAGCCCAGCCTCCCTCTGGGGACAGCACCCTCAAAAGGGGCCAACATCAAGCCCTGAATCCCAGCACTAAACCCATTCCTACTATGTCCCACTACATCCTGGCTTGTCCTTGAGCCTACCCAGGCCAGAGATACACTTGTAGGGATTTAAATCTTTCCTGATCATTTATTTGTCAGCTTCACTAATTAAGCAGTGTTAATTTCATTTACCGAAAATGGAAATTCATCCACCTCATTTCTTCCTGTTCATCCTTCACACACAAAATCCATCACTCCTCAGCTGCAGGCTGAATAAAATTTACAGGACTAATTATGTTGTCAGGTCTCTTTGTAAATACAGTCCATAAAGGCCACTATGCTTGCTGGGTTGTAGTGCAAGGGCATTCCTGTTGTTAGTTTAATTACTGGTTAGTTATTTAGGTTCTCAAATGTTTGCCTCATTTTCCCTAAATCAAATTAGATGTCCCGCCTGATGTATTCTGTCTCCAAGGCCTTGCTTTTATTTTCACACTGTTTAAATATGACTTCTAATCGAATGAGAGTACCTGGAAAAGCCCAGCTGCCTGGGAGGCTGAGCCCAGCTTGGCACCATGGCCTCTGGGCCATGCTTGAGGCTTGGAACCATCTAGCAACTGATGCCCTTCTTTAGGGCAACCTTGGGCTGGTCCCCTGCCTTTGGAAACTGTGAAAATCCTAACACAGAGGGCATTTCTGTTCCTGGAGTCCAAGGTGGCAAGACTTGGGTATGGGAAACTGAGGGAGGGTTTCATTATTGTAATCAGAAGAGCTGAGGATCATTGCATCCAGCCCCCTGACTACTAGAGGGACTGCTTTCAAACCATCCCAGAACAAAGTGCCATCTATGGGAGCCTCTCTCTCTGATTCCTAAAAGTAGAGTTTGGGTCAATTTTCTCTGAATGCCTACTATATCAGTTTCCTGTTGCTGCTGTAATAAATTACCACAAATTTAATAGTTCAAAACAACACAAATTTATTATCTTACAGTTCTGGAGGTCAGAAGTCCAAAGTAGGTTTCACTGAGCCAAAATCAGGTGTCCGCAGGCCTGCATGCCTTCTGGAGGCTCTAGGGGAGCATCTATTTCCTTGCCTTTTGCAGCTTCTAGAGGCTGCACACATTCCACAGCTTGTGGCCCTCTTCCAGCAAGCAATCGCATCATTCTGACATCTGCGTCTATGGTCACATCTCCTTCTCTGATTCTCCTGCTTCCCTCTTTCCCTTATAAGAACTCTTGTGATCACACTGAGTCCACCCAGATAATCTAGGATAATCCCCTCATCGCAAGGTCTTTAACTTAATCACATCCTTAAAGTCCCTTTTGCCATACAAAATGACGTGTTTACAGTTCCAGGGATTAGAATGTGGACATCTTTGCAGGAGGGGGCGTTATTCTGCCTACAATACGCCCCCTCCAAGTGCCTCTTGCATGACTTAATAAGGGAGTCATTAACCAGCTGCTGCCTTGGAGCCAGTCCTGGGCTGGACTCATTCAGGAAATCACAGTAAGAGAGAAGCCTGCTGTCAGAGGCTGGCTTGGGGTCCTTGTCTCTGCAGCTTGGCATCTCCTTCCTCTTGACCACTGACCTGGCTTTAGCCTGATGCCCCAACATGCCCTCTGCCTGCCTTGCTCTCCCTGAATCCTGGGTAGGAGCCCAGGGTTCTCGTGACAGTCAGAATGCTCCAAAGTGGCCCCGCCATAATCCAGAGCTGTTACCTCCTGGCAGGGTAGAGTTGTGGGGCTGAGGTCCCCGCTGATGGTTGCCAGTTCAAGAAGACATCATTCCATGTTCCTCATTGGGCACCGTTCTGCCAGGGTCCTAGCAGAGTAAGCTGAGGGCAGTTAGAGCTTTGGTCTGAGGGTTTCCTACCCTCCCTTCCTGGTCATGAACACTCTATGCACACATGTGGGGGCAGAGGCTGGTTGGAGTTTGTCTAGAGAAAGTGAGTCATCACTGCTGTCCCTCCAGGGCCAGGTCCTGTGCCACAGTAAGAGAAAATGTGAGGGTCATGCCCACCTTTGCCACTTGGTGCAAGAGGAGAGCATCAGAGTCCTTGGCTTGAGCATCAGTCACTCACCTACCCACTCATTCATTTACTCTTTTGTTCACCCACCACTTGCCTGCTCATCTACTCACCCTTTGTCAGTCTTGACTGGCACCAAGGACAGATTGGAATCAAGAGCACCAGTGGCTCACCTCTGGCCTGGCAGTTAGCACATTGGTTACTCATTCACCTGCAGGGTCTGGCTCTCCTATCAGACTAGGGGCTGCTAAGGGCAAGCCCACATCTCAAGTAGTGTCTCTGTCCCTGCAGGAGCCAGCCCAGGGGGAGGCCCAAATCAGATGCTCAGGATTTGCTAGATGAACAAAAGGAGCTAAAATGACTGTCACACTGCCCACTTCAAGCCCTTCATGATCTAGGTGGGAAGGATACTGCTCACAGACAGCTGCAGATCTCTCCCTTGAAGAGCCAGCCCTTGGGGGTCACCCTGGAGCCCCACAGAGTGAGGTACTGCCAGCTCCTCCCCATCCACATCAAGGCCAGCTCACTACTGGCTTTGAGATGGAGCCAGGCACAGGGTCACCCAGCTTTGGCTCCAGGGAATCTGGGAACCTCCAGGCTCCTTCTCTTTACTGGGAGGCTCACTTTTCCCAGAGCAGAAGCATTTTCCTTCCTGAACCACTGCACACTCTCCTTGGCTCAGGCTGGACCCTGGCACCTTCCACCCCAGGGGCAGCCCGCTCCTTGCATATGTGGCCTGCCTTGCAAGTGATCAGGGAAGGAGTTCCTGACAGAGTCTCAGAGCTGGTGAGGATCAGCCCCAGCAGGGGAGGTAGGTGGGTTTCCCCATGGAAACCTGCTTGCTGCAGCTTCCAGCTGTATGCTCCTAAGGCTAACCTAGCTCCTGGCTCCTTGCTCCTGGTCAGAGCTCAGACTGGTGTTTGCAGAGTGCCTGGGGCGGGCATACCTGGGACCTGGTGGTAGATGAGTTCATGCCTTAAGTGCAGGGGGCTGGGCCCAGATTGTCCCTGAGCTTAGCCCAGTCACTTACTCTCTTGAGTAAGGGACAGCCTTAGAAATAAGACAGAGAGAAACACTAGCAAAACTAGTCAAGCTGGGGTTGCTTCCCTGCCCTCCCACCCGTGGGTGCACATGTCAGGACTAGCTGCTTTGTCAGGAGGCAGCCCTCCCAGACTCTGCAGTTGCCAGGGACAAAGGAGGTAGCCCTGGAGCAGGGAGGGCAGGGAGGGGCCTCATATTGATCAAATGCTGCCTTAGCCTAGGACCCCCAAGGTGGGGGCTGCACTAGCCTTCTAGCCTTCCACCTCTCCAGGTCTGGCTCCTCTGAGCTTGGGAAAGAGGTTGGGAGGGCTGGGCTGGTGGCAGGAGAGCTGGACTTGAGGGCTGGGACTGTTCATGGGCTGCATATCAGGATGGGCACCAAGTGTGCAGAATATGAAAGAGTGGGAGGCACTCCCTTGACATGGGGCAGGTAGGGAGGAGGACTTCTGCTAAGTGTTCACTGATGAGCACCAAAAGCTGTGCCCAGGCTGAGTGGGCCTATGGAAGCCTGACTGGCTAGCCTGGGACTTCTGGATTTGGGGGGCATGCCTACAGATAGGGCTCAGGCTGCAACTGGGACTGTGGGGCCAGAGGGTATGGGGAGATGCTTATAGGTGGCTAGTTTGGGACCTATTATAGATAATTCCATGTTAGTTCAAGCTTAACCCATCCTTGGCTGGGGGCGGGGCACATGGGCATTATCCAGGCATCTACAGAACAGCAGCCTGCCCCTGGGCTGGGCATCTGAACCCCCTCTGAGGGTACTGCTCCTTCCTAAGCCCACACACATTCTTCATTTAGCAACTCTTTGAGCCTGTGTCCCCCTTTCCTGTGCCCCAGGAAGAGTAAGAATAAGCCTGGTCCGCTTTACTGGTTGTTGGATCCTTCCATGAACTCTGAGAAGGGGTAGGCCAATTCTCATAATTCTGTTTCAGAGACTGAGAAGATGAAGCCAGAGAGGAATCCTACACTCTCTGACAGAGGCAGAGCAGGGCAGGGCCTGCCCATCTGGTGGGTAGGGGCAAGGGGGCTCTTCCTAGCAGGGCAGTTGGATCCTTCAACTGAAGCTGCCCATCTTCCCTGGCTAGATGACTTCATGAAGCAGAGCCGGGGCATGCTGCTGCTCTACAGCATGAAGAACCCCAGCTTCCCCGAATACATCTTCAGCAGTGACAGTGGCATCATGTGTCTCGACATGCATGTGGACCACCCCTACCTGGTGGTGGTGGGCCACTATGATGGCAACGTGGCCATTTACAACCTCAAGAAGCCTCACTCCCAGCCCTCCTTCCGCAGCTCAGCCAAGTCTGGCAAGCACACAGAACCTGTATGGCAGGTCAGCCTCGAACCAGGGTGGGAGAAGTGGGGATGGGAGTGGCATGTGGGCCTGGGAGCCACTGGGGAGGGACCTTGGGGCCTAGGGCTACAGGCAAGGGTATGGGGATGGTAGGCACCAGCTTAGAGGCCAAGGAGCTGGGTGTGAGAAGGGGCAGAGAAGGGCAGAAGGTGGAAAACAGGAGGTAAGAGGGTCTCCAGTAAGAGCTGGGGTCTGCTGCCTCACAGCTCCCATCAGGAGGGCCCCATCTGTCTGCCAAGGATCTCTTAGGTATGGCGATCAGTAACTCAGAGGCCATAGCTGGAAGCCTCCAGGGCCTGACAGGCTCCAGCTGAGTAAACTTGACTCTTAAACCACACAGGGGTTAGGGGTGCCAACACCCCATTCAGTTGAAAATCTGTGCATAACTTTTGACTCCCCCAAAATCTTAACTAATAGCCTACTATTAAACAGAAGCCTACTGATAACATAGACAGTCCATTAACACATATTGTGTATGTGATATGTGTTATATTCTGTGTTCTTACAATAAAGTAAGCTAGAGAAAAGAAAATGTTATTAAGAAAATCATAAGGAAAATATATTTACTATTCATTAAGTGGATATGGATCATCATAAAGGTCTTCATCTTTGTCATCTTCATGTTCAGCAAGCTGAGGAGGAGAAGGGAGAAGAGAGGTTGGTCTTGCTGTCTCAGGGGTGGCAGAGGTGGAAGAAAATCCATGTATAAGTGGACCTGCTCAATTTAAATCCATATTGTTCAAGGGCCAACTGTATGTTAAAGACTCCAGATTCTTGTCTACAGGCTTTCTCAACTCCCCACAGGGGCTCTCCTCTGCTGCCTGGGTGAGATTTGGGGAAACTCCCAGGCAGGGGTGGTTGCTGCTGGTTGCCTATCCTCTGGGTGGGGCTGTAGGGCCTGGTAGGTGAGGTCTGTCCCTGAGCCTCTCTGTAGCAGGTCTCAAGTGGTGGGTGGGGCCTCTGTAGAAGTCCAAGACCAGCCCAGGACCATTACCTGGATATCGGGGCTGGATTTCACCCTGACTCTGTGTCTCCCATCTTATTCCACTGGGAGTAGATTTCACAATTTCACTCTCAGAAGGTCTCTTAGCTCTGGCTTTGTAGGCCCTTCCTCACCATGTTCCAAAGGTCCCCCTCCTTCTGAGGCTGTGCACCTTACCCCCATGGGCAGATCTGAGAGAATCTAAGGATGAATTTCTGCCTTAAGTTGCTCAAGGTCTCTGGGCTCATCAGGCAGCACTGGGACTCTGTCTTCTCATCTTTTGCTACCCAACCCTGCCTCTTCTGGCGCTGAGCTCCCTGAGCCCTGTGGACACCTGCCCCAGGCACTGAATCTCAACTCCTAGAGAGGCCTGAGCAGAGGGAGGAATGCCCAGGCACAAGGGACATGGTGTCCTCTCAGCCTCATCCTTTACCCAGAGCCTAGGGCAGAGGGTGAGAGGGAGGCAGCCCCCTCTGCTACTCTCCACCAAAGCAGGGACCAGAGTTTACGGTCTCAGGAGTTTTCTCCACCAAAAAGTCCACCTCCTAGTTCATCACCTCCAGGCACGTGGAGGTCTCCAGGCATGAGGAGGATATCTGCAGATTCTTTAAAGCCCAGGGAGAGCAGAAAAGACCTGATCAGATTGAACCAGCACCAGCGCTGCCCCAGCTTTCCCAGTTTACATAGTCCAGCTCCAAGCATGGATTACCTCTGAGAGGGGCAGGGGCCCAGACCAACCACCCTACTCCACTCTACTATGTTCTCTGAACCAAATAGCAGGTTTAAGGGGAAATGGGGCATTGAGAAGATACGTTGTCACTTTCATTGGGCAGATCTCAGGAGGATGGGACTCACCTGGACAGGAGTGGCTTCCTGCTTTCCCACCATCCTGCCAGGAAAGCTGGGCTAGTGCCTTTGCAAAATGGAAAGCTCAGGATTCCTGGCTGGAGTCATGGCATGTGACCTGGGAGGGACCTGCCTGACTCGTTTACTCACTTCCTGTTCCCTTCTTTTCCTCTTGTTCCTCATTCACTCATCCACTCATTCATCCATTCAGAAACTCCTCCCTGTTTGCCCCTCTGGTTGCTGAGGATACTTAAGGGCCTGATCTCTGAAGTTCCTACTGGGGCAGTAACCACAATCACAGCTGGCCAGAGCAGGGCAGTGTGCTGAGTGTGTGCACAGAGGGGCATCCACATTGTCCTGGGGGGAGACCGGCGCAGGAAGGCCAGGGAGGTCTTTGTAGAGGAAGCAACGCCTGAGCTGAATAGTGAGGGATGAGAAAGTGTTAGTTAGATGAAGAAGGGTACAGAGGGGGTCACATGTGCAATGACATGGGGCATCAAGCATCTGCACATAGTTTGAAAATTGCTACCCAACCATCAGAGGGTTTGGGCAGAGGAGTAATATGGTCATGTTTGTGTCTCGGAAATTAGCAACTTTCTGCTGCTGCATGAACAGTTTTGAACCCTGAGATGCAGGGGAAGTGGGACAGAAAAGAGAAGATAGGGTAAGAGCTGGTGGAACGGTCAAATCAATAGAAGGAAACGATTGATTGGATATGGGGAAAGGGAAGAATCCATGCTGCCTGGATTTGCAGTGCCCAGTGGGGCATCCACAGAAGTGGGACATGGCAGAAGAGAAACAGCTTTAGCCAGAAGTAAATACAAGAAGCCCAAGGGACACTCGGAGGGAGGTGCCCTACAGGCAGTTGGCTGTGTGAGCCTGGAGCTTGAAGGAAAGCCAGGCGGGTGAGTGAGATGTCAGAGACATCAGAGCCTAATGGGTCCTCCTTAAAGGGACTGTGTCAGAGGTATTTGGGGGAGGCCAGAGAGGTTGTTTTGGATCTCAAATGCCAGAGTGAGGCAGAAAGAGTTTGTTCTCTTGGCAGTGGGGAGCCATGGAAGATTTTGGAGCCAGGGAGAGAACTGTCTGTTCTAAGAAGACTGGGCTCCTGTCCCATAGCACAGGCTAATTCCCCAGGGAGCCTGCCCGGGTAATCCAGCCCTGTTCAGGCCCTACTGCAAGGCCTCAGCCAGCAACACTCTGGAGAGTGTGTGTGTATGCGTGTGCCTGCGCACATGTGCACATGTGTGTGTTTGTGCAATTCTGAGGAAGGGAGCCGGAAGGACGTATGAGCAGAGACTGGGGTCAAGCAGATCTGCCCTAATCAGGTAAGGCAGAAGAGAAGAAATTAGTTAAGCAGGCTCCACCTCCTCCCTACCACCTGGTCCCTGGGCATTCATTCATTCTCTTACCACCCTCCCTCTCCTGCTTTATTCCTACCTTCCCACCTCCACCCCAGGAGCACATGTGTGACTTGCACACACTTATACACATACACAGTCACTTACAAATACATACATACCACCCCCCATTGGGCATCCGCCTGCTAAGTGGGGTGTGAAATACAATTTCCATGCATGCTGGCATCTGCTCATTAAACACTTCCCTTTGCAGCTCCCTAGCTGCCTCTTATAGCCTGCCCTTTGACACCCCCTATCCCCTCCCTGCTTTAAAGGGACCACCTTTACACAGAAGGGGAAGTGGTCTCAATATTAGGGCTGGCTCTGACGTATGCCTTACAGGCTCTGTGGTGTTCTCAGCCCCCCAGTGAAAGCACAAAAGAGCCAGCTGCCCAGACAGGCCCAGGCAGGACTCAGCCTGTCCTCCTGCAGCTCTGATCTGCCAGGCCTGGGGAGTGGTTGGAGAGAGGCAACCCTTCTCCTCCCACCCCCTCCCCCCAACAACTATGGTAACAGCTGTGGTTACAGCCAATGGGTTCTGGTTTCTTGGCCTCCCTCGTTGGGCCTCTGTTTGTGACGGGGGAGAGGACAGGACAGTGGTCCCAGCATGGGCAGTCTGGAGGGAGCTGGAGGATGGAAAGCTTTGGGCACCCAGCCCCACCCCAGCTCTTTGGAACATGGCTTGGCCGGGCCTCCACATCTGGCAACAGAAACTTGAGTCTCAAGCGTGTCATCTTCATAAGACAACAGCTCGGTCTCCAAAACACTTTCCCATATGTTTGCTTCCAGCCCTGAGAAGACGGGTGGGGCAGGATAATTAACCCTGATTTGCAGATGGAGAAATGCAGCTCAAATCTGGGGCTTGGGAGCAAGATTCTGAGAGCAGAAGCTAGTGGAGAAGTGAAGGTGGGAACAGAGGAGAGACGCCCTACATAAAGGCCAAGCTTGGAAGAGGAGGATGGGGAGGGAGACCTGCGCCTCCCCAACCCCACCCCAAGCAAGCAGGAAAAAGCCCCCTACAGCACCTTGGCACCCAGATTGCTAGGATGATGGTAATCATGAGGACATTAGCTAACATTTATTGAACACTTAATATGTGCAATGTTCAGACCTAAGGGCTTCAAGTATATTGTCTCATTTATTCCACAAAGTAAAGCTATGCCATTATGACTCCTGTTTTATAAATGAGGAAACTGGTTGATGGACCCCTGTCCTTTCCAAGCCATGTTTATGTGAGGAGGTTGAACCCAGAGCCACCACCTTTTCCCCACAGTGAGGTTCCTAGAACTCAACCCAGGGAGGGACTGGGTACCTCCACCGCCAAGCCAGTGTATTAGGGCAAGGTCCTGACTGGCACTGTTGCCCAGGACAGTCAGGGAGAGAGGGGTGAGAGAGACAGAGATGGACGGAGGGAGGGAGGGAGGACCAATCATGGGATTCTGAGAAATGGGCTCCCAGAACTTGCTGCTGAGCCTCAGATGGGTGCTTGGGGGAGCCCTGCTCAGCTCACAGCCCTAACTCAGCACCCTAGCAGGGTCCCAGAGCTCACGGTTTGGGATGTTTCAGGTCAAGTGGCAGAAGGATGACATGGACCAAAACCTTAACTTCTTCTCTGTGTCATCTGACGGCAGGATTGTGTCTTGGACGCTCGTGAAGGTGCTTATTTCCCTGAGAGGGTCACACAGGAGTGAATGGGGAGGGGGGAGCTAAATGGTAAAGGGCACCTCCAAGCCCTGCTGATCCAGCCCAACCCATGCACCCTCCCCCAACATCCTTCTGTAACTGCAGAGCGAGCTGGTTCACACAGATGTCATCAAGCTGAAGGTGGAAGTCAGCACCACGGAAGTTTCTGAGGGGTTGCAGCTACACACCATGGGTAGGAGTACCAGCCCATTCACCTCCAGGCCTGGCCAGGTCATTCAGGCCCAGTGAGGGTCAGTGACAGTGGTCCTTCCCTTCACTGAGCATTCCCTCCCCGACTTGTGCCAGAGCCCAGGCAGGAGGTAATGGGAAAGACTGGCTCTGTCTGCTGAGCCCTTGGCTGTTTGCAGACCTTTCCTGTTTATGCAGGTCCCATCCCTGTTTGCAGACCCTATTCCTGTTTATGCAGATCAGGTGCTGCTATGCAGATCTGCTCCTGTTTATGCAGATCAGGCCCTGTTTACCCAGATCCTGTCCCTGTTTACTCAAGTCCTACCCTGTTTATGCAGACTATATCCCTGTTTGCACAGACCATGTCCCTGTTTGCAGACCCTGTCCCTGTTTACCCTGACCCTGACCCTGTTTAACTCGATCCCAGCCTTGTTTATCCAGGCCCCCATTCCTGTCTGTGGAACCCCTGGCTGTTTGCAGAGTCCTAACTGCCTAGGACAAGCAGGCCAGAGGGCTGGTTTCTGTTTGCCTGGCCTGCTCCCAGCCCTTGCAGGGGCCCAGGTTCCATCTGTCCTGCACCGAATCCTGCTCGGAGAGTGCTTGCACTCAGCACACTCCCCCTGCTGAGTAGGGGAGGTGCTGGCAGCCTCCCTCTCAGAACTGGGCTAAGGCTGCTCCCTCTTCTCCCAAGGCTGTGGCACCACCTTTGACTTCCACAAAGAGATCGACTACATGTTCCTAGTGGGCACGGAGGAGGGAAAAATCTACAAGGTGAGGCAGTGCTGCCCCTGTGCCAGCTCCTTAGAGGGCTGCTTAGACCTGAGCACCTGGGGAGCTTAGAATTCTCGACAGATCCTATTCGGACAGATCTTAGTGCTCATCGGTTCTGGAAAATCTTTTGGGGGAAGAGAATGTGTTTCTTGACCCGCTTGGGTGGCAGGACAAAGGGCTAAAACAGTAAAGGGGCTGGAGAATCTAGAGGGTGACTTTGGTCCAGCCCAGCATCTTTCCCTCTGGGCCCTCCCTCCCTTCCCAGGAGTAGAGATAGAGGCAGGAGTGGGGGTTGGGGGAGTTGGAACATTCTGGGGAAATTTCCTAGAGGAGATTTGAACTTGAGCTGAGCTTTGAAGGCCATATTTATCTCTGAATATCGGGTGCATCCCAGCTGGCAGGACATAATCTCGTGGCCAGTTTTGCAAGGTCTCATGTTAGTAGGTGAACATCCTTCTGAACCTCCATCCATCCAGAAATAGCTCTGCTGCAAGCTTTTCTTAGGCTCAGAGACTCAGAATGTTAATTACAGGCAGCCTCTCAGGAGCCCCTGAGGCCCAGCCAGAGCTGGTCTGAATGCAAAAGAGGTCCCACCCCCTCTCCACCCATTGGCAGCCCTAGAGAGGCAGGAAAGGAGAGACCAGTCAGTCACATAGTCTCCTAGAGCAGCGGTCCCCAACCTTTTTGGCACCAGGGACCATTTTCATGGAAGACAATTTTTCCACGGACCTGGGAGGGGGGAATGGTTTCGGGATGATTCAAGCACATTACATTTATTGTGCACTTTCTATTATTATTACATTTTAATATATAATGAAATAATTATACAACTCACCATAGGTTGGGGACCCCTGTCCTAGAGGGAGGGAGAGAGGGCATGCTGGGTCAGGGCAAGAAACTGAATGGGAAATCTGTAAATCCGAGTCTGCTCCTGCCTCTGCACCTGCTCTTACCTGGGCAAGGTGAGATGTTTATCAGTGTTGCAAGGATGATGTCTGGGCTGCAGGTGGATCCAGGGCTCTGTCTGTCCACAGGCCCTGGCTGGGAAAGATGGCCAGGCCACACCTCACCCTGGGCCTGAGACCTGCTCTGCCCTGTCTCAGGGAGAGAAGGCCTTTTCTGCCTGGCCTGGAATCCTCTGGAGTCAGGCCGACTGGCAGACTAGAGCACTTTCCCTCACCCTCCAGGAAGGCTTCCCTGCACATCCTGAACTCTTAGCCCCTCAAGCCCTTACCTTCTCTCTGGGTGTGTTGAGGGTGGGAAGAGCAGACAGCAGCTTGGCCCCAGCTTAGCTGTGCCAGTGACATGGGTTAGGGACAGAAGTGGAATCTCAGGTTCTAACCCTCCAGGCCCCAGAGGAGTGGTGGCTGCTGCCCTTTCTCTCATTCCTGACCCTGATCTCTCTCCCCACCCCTTCCCCGCCCCAGTGCTCTAAATCCTATTCCAGCCAATTCCTCGACACCTATGATGCCCACAACATGGCAGTGGATGCTGTGTCCTGGAACCCATACCACACCAAGGTCTTCATGTCCTGCAGCTCTGACTGGACAGTGAAGATCTGGGACCACACCATCAAGTGAGGGGCCTGCCCCTGGCCCTGCCCTGCCCCAGGTCCTACCCAGGGCTCTGGCACTGTGACCCCTCTGTGTCATGGGCTTTCCACCCCTCCATCACTGCAGGACCCCCATGTTCATCTATGACCTGAACTCAGCCGTGGGTGATGTGGCCTGGGCACCATACTCTTCTACTGTGTTTGCAGCAGTTACCACAGATGGGAAGGTGAGTGCCCCCTTCCTGACCTCACTGAGCCCCTACTGGACATCAGGTGAAGTTTCTCAGGGTCTCCCTTCTGGAGAGCCCACCCCATGCCCAGGTCAGGTAGGGGAAGGTAGGACATAAGGACTATATTTTCAAGGGCCAGGCCACCTAGGGCCCAGTCAAAAGAGCAATCATTCATCCCATGAGGCCTCAAGGAGGGAATGGGGCTGCTATCATGGAGGAGAAAGCACTCTAGGGAAATGAGAGGCCCTAGAGCAATTATCTTCTCTGCTGTATGGGGAGGGAGCCAGCGGTTGGCAGAGGCCGGCTTTATTGAAGGAAAAACTTATAAGCCACAGTTGAGCTGTGACTGAAATAGTGTCTATAAGGTATCGAGGTCCCCATCCCTGGAAGTGTGCAGTGATTCTGAGAAGGGACTTAAGTGGGGTGAGATGGGAGGGGTCTGTTCAACACTAAGAATTGGTGAAAGCTCAGAAACAAACATTGTATGAACATATTCTTGGATGCAAACCCATTTTCCTTATGAACTTTGATATAAACTGAGAATCACCTGCTGCCTCATAGAAAGAATGTAGTGGTAAAGACATCACCCTAAAGTCAGTCCTCTATTCACTGAACAGATGCTTACTAAGGGCCAACTATGGTGCCTAGCTCCAGGCTAGACCCTGGTGATTCAGATACCTGCTCTCAGGGAGCTTATATTCTAGTGAAGGGAAAGAGACAAAAAGCAACAACAAAATTCCCAGTATTAAGTGCTAGGCAGAGAATTAAAAGAGTGTGATGTGTGAACATAAACGTTCATAGCAGCATTATTTATAATAGCCAAAGAGTGGAAAACAACCCACTTTCCATCAACGGATGAATGCATAAACAAACTGTGGTGTATCCAAGATGACTGCTAGTCAGCAATGACAAGGGAACGGAGTACTGATTCATGCTACCACACGGACTAACCTTGAAGACATGCTTACTGTAAGAAGCCAGTCACTAAAGACCACACATTGTATGATTCCATTTATGCATGTCCAACATAGACAAATTTATGGACACAGAGAGTAGATTTGTGTGGCCTAGGGTGATGAAAACGTTCTAAAATTGGTTGTGGTGATGGTTGCATAACTGTAAATATACTAAAACCTAGAATTGTATACTTTAAATGAGTGAATTTTATAGTATGTGAATTATATCACAATAAAGCTGTTATATTAAAAAGAGAGAGAGAAAAGAAAAGTACTGGGTGGTCTCAGAGTGGTCAGGAAAAGCCTCTTTGATGAGAGCCAAATGGCAAGGAGGCAGCTATGTGGAGATGGGGGCGGGGAGCAGTCCGCAGTGAGGGAACAGCTGGTGCAAATGCCCTGAGGTGGGAATGAGCTTGGGAGTTTAAGGAACAGGAAGGCAAGCATGGCTGGGGTGGAGTAGGCAAGGGAAGAGGCCATGAGATAAGAGTGTGGAGGTGGGCTAGAGTGAGGAATCTGGATTTTATTTATAGTGCCAAGGGAGACTATGGAAGGGTTTTTAATTTTTTTAAGATAAATCTGGTTGCTGCATAGAGGATGAATTATAGAAGGGCAAGACTGGAAGCAGGGAGGCCAGTTAGAAGCCTGCACAGTTGTCCAGGCAAGAGTTGATAGTGGTTTGGACTTAGGGTGTGGTAAAGATAACATCTAACATTCATTGAGCACTTATGTGTCAAGCACTGTCTGAACACTTTACATATATTAACTGGTGTAAACCCTGGTTCTGCTACTTACTAGCAAGTTAGCCTCTAAGAGCCTCTAACTCCTCCATTATAAAATGGGGATAATAACAGAACCACTTTATAAAGTGATTGTGAAAAGCACAATTAGATAATGCAACCATGTAACATGGTTGCCCAGAGTCTAGTACATAGTAAGTGCTCAATAAATGCTAGCTGCCATTATTGTTGGTTCTGCATAGACTTAAAATTTCTCCTAAACCTTTGTATTCTCACTTCCTCAATCGCAGGAAAAACATAAACAGACACCAAATTTCCTCTCCCGCTGGCTCCAGGTCCAGTATGCTAGCCATTAGCTTTCTGCAGTGTTTCCCCAGAAAGTCCAGGGCCTGGTTCCTCTGAGGTAGGGGATAGAGGCATCATGACCCCTGAGTGTGCTGACACTGACCTCTCTGTAGGCCCATGTGTTTGACTTGGCCATCAACAAGTACGAGGCCATCTGCAACCAGCCTGTGGTGGCCAAAAAGAAGAACAAGATCACCCACGTGCAGTTCAATCCCATCCACCCCATCATCATTGTGGGCGATGACCGTGGGCATGTCACCTGCCTCAAGCTCTCACCCAACTTGCGCAAGATGCCTAAGGTAGGGGCTTTGGGAGTTTGGGCTGCTTCGAGAAATAAAGTCTCCAGGAGGGTGGGGATGAGAGAAAAGGGAGGAGCTAGGGGTGACCCCCAGGTTTCTGGCTCAGGAGCCCCAGGGTAAGGATGGTGTCATTGCCCGAATGAGGAGCACATTTGTGAGGAAACAGAGCAGTTTGACATGCTGCATCTGAGTTACCTATGGGGGTCCCAGGTGGCGATTTCCAGTGAGCAGGGGAGTCTGAAGCCTGAGGAAGCACCTGTAAGGGCATCCTTGGCTTATTCGGAATGAAGGATGCTGTGGGAATGGCAGGTCACCCAGGCAAGGGGCTTGGGGCTTAGCCACTGCTTCATTGGCTGGGCTTATGCAGGGCTTCGGCTCCAATGGTCCCTGAGCTGGGAGCTGTAGGTCCACACAGGGAGGATGGAAATGAGCCGTGAGGAGGGTAACTAGGTCAGCAGCTATGCAGTCCTCCTTCTGAGCTCTAGTTCCTGTTTCTGGGGTCTCTATCGATCAGGAGACACTCCCCAGGGCCCAAGGGCCCCAAACATAGGCCATGGAGCCCATAGCCATGACCTCAAAGTCGAGACCTGAGTCCAGATTCAGACTTAAGAACCCAGACCTCATAGCCCAGGCCGTAGAATCCAGAGCCCAGGCCTGCCTATTTGTGTGCTAAGAGTGGAAATGGCTCTTTGTTTTCTGCCAGTTTCTGGGCCAGTATCAGGGCTGGGCCAACTTGCCCCAGTGACCATATCTCCCAGTTGCAATTTGAGACATTTACTGCAGTTTGAGGCAAGGGCAGGGGCCTGTCTCTTTCAACTACTGACTTCCTCCTACCATGTCCCTACCACTGCACCATCCCTCTGGTGGGTCTTGGTCTATTCCCCACCATGGCTAAGGAGGCAAGGGCTGGGAGTTTGACCAGGCCTATAATTGTAGCCAGCTGGGGGAAGGGGTGGACTTGGCTATAAATACTCCGAAGGCTGCTAAGTGCCTGCAGCTGTGGCCCAGAGGTTGTGGTGGGCTTGTTGAGGGGGTGGTGTTGGGCGTGGTCTGAATCTCTTTGCTGAGCAGAGCTAGTTGGCCTCAAGGAGGGTGAGGGAAGCAGCACAATTTGTGGAACAGATAAAATCTGTTCTTAATTTAATGAGGAGAGAGACCCAGGCTTAAGCTGGCAGAGCTGGACAACCCTCTAGGAGGGATGATGGCCACCCTTTAGGGGAGGGGTACAACCATGACACCATGACGATGGTAGATATGGGTGGGATCCTGCCCTGCCCACTCTGATCCAGGGAGGCAAGGCTCTTCCCATGTTCCAACTCCTCTCAGGGCAAGGGTTGGTCATGGCTGGGAGAGCTGGGCTTTGTGTATCTGGGGACCCATATCTCTAAGGACCTGAGGATATGGGTACCTGTGGCTCTTAGGACTTGAGCAGGAGATAGCTGGGGGCTGGTACTTGAGTGGATTAGAAGTTCCTGTGAAATTGCCACTTGACCCTAACAGCAGCCAAGTGATTCGTGCAAAGGGAAATCTTCTGGGATCCATACTGCCCTTCCTCTGTGAGCTGCAGACTCCCTGCCCTTCTCAAAAGGGCTTACCCACAGAGGCCTGGACTTCCCTGCCCAGGATCTTCCCGTGGTTTGTGTCAGAGCCCAACTTGTCAAAGGCTAACTACTGTAGAGATGGGAAACAAGCTCAGAAAGGCAAGGGATTTGCCCAAAGTCATATAGGGAGTTAATGACAGAGCTGGAACTGAAAGCCATATCCTCTAACTCCTAGGGGATGAGGTGAGGCCAAGAAGAGAACCCAAGCTTAATTCAGTAGGGGGAGTGGGAAGAGAGAGAAGAGCTCTTTGTCCTCTGCCTCAAGAGTGTAGACTTGAGCTGTGCAATGGCAAAGGCACTGGGCTACAAGGGGATAGGGGAGACAGATTTGGGAGCAGGTACAGGGGTCACACTAGGAGGCCATCTGAGCTCTGCATGGTGTCAGCGGCTGTGATGGAGCCAGGGAGGGGCCTACTGGTCCTGCACTCTCCCTGTAACTTACAACCCAGGCCAGACTCAGGCTGAGCCTTCAGCATGCAGGGTTGGGGCAGGTGCCAGTGAGCAGCGGGCACAGGTGGCTGAGAGGGTGGGGGCCCAGGATGGGACGGCAAGCAGGAAATGGCAGCTGCCCAGCCTGCCCAGCATAGCCCACACTCCACTGGACAGTAGTGAGGATGGGACTGGTGCTGGTCCGCCAAGGAGTTCTTGGGGCTTATGGACACACACCCCAGTGTCCCAACTCCCTTTTTCTCAGGGCCCAACTTACCAGTGGAAGCATTAGAGTGCTTTGCAGGTGGGCAGAGGGGTCATAAACTCAGGATCTGCTCTTCTGAGGGATAGTCCCAGCCAACGACATCTGGAATCGCATGGGATAACTCCTCTGCCCTCATGGGTCTCCTGACATCCCCCCCTACCCTGGGTATGCCTGACACAGCAGGCCTGGCCCCAAATGGCACCCCATTCCCAATCTGACCTGAAGGCATTATGTCAGAGTACTAGGTGAGGGCACCTGTGGCTTTGTCTACACCCCTCTCCCTCCCCATCTCCCTTGATAGGACTCCACCGGGGACCTAACTGTGGAAAGGGTGTTTCCAACAGTCAGGACTTACCCCTCCCCAGTGCTACAGCTCTCCCTGGCCTGAAAGGCTAGCTCCTCTGAGGGTCAGGGGATGGATGCCTTCTCCCACTCTTGCTAGCATCAAGATCCCATGTCCATTTGAGGTTCAGAGCCAGAGCTGAATGCCTTCTCACAGGCCCTCAGATGGGCCCCTGTGTCACCTAGCCTGAGTTGGGGGAGGATCATGTTGGGGTAGGGGTAGGCAGGGGAAGGGGTGGGGCACAGCTGGAGCAGGCTGGGCAGAGCAGGTGGTGCTGGGACCCAGACAGAGGTGGCCCATCCTTCACCATTCCTCCCCACATATACTTCCTGTCTCCCCAGGAAAAGAAGGGGCAGGAGGTACAGAAGGGTCCAGCTGTGGAGATTGCAAAATTGGACAAACTGCTGAACCTGGTGAGGGAAGTGAAAACCAAGACCTGAGAGCCTGGCCTAAGTCCCTGTCCCATTTCTGGAACCCAGTTCTTGTAGTGCCTGACCCTGGTACTCAGCCCAGCCTTAGTGACCTACTAGCATGTGGCCCCACACCTGATCAGGTCTCAGCATCTGCCCTTCTCATTCTGCTCCTTAAGGTCCCAGCACCTTACCTCAGGACTTGGCCCTCAACCACCATTACTCCCTCTTTGCACAAATAAACCTATGTCTGGAAGCCCACCCCACATCTTTAATTTTGCTACTGCAGGGCCCTCAGGAAGAGGAGAGAATCTCAGGGTAGAGCCATAGTTCCATTTATTATCCAGCAAACAGTGGGAGGACCAGGGGAGGGGCCCCACCTAGACACCCTCCCATTATTGCCATGGGTTCCAGTTTGCTTCCCCAACCTAGAGGGCCTAGAGGTGCTCAGCCTATGGAAAGGGTGGACCCAGCCCCTGGCCCTTGGGATGGAGCAGAGTCCAGATGGCCCTGGCCCTAGCACCAACTCATGAACCCCCACCCCAGGCCCGTCTCCCTAGGGCCACTGAGCCCCTCTTGGAGCCAGGCTGGCTAAACTATGGGCTGCTGGGTTCAGCTCCAAGCAGGCTGGACTCCGAGTTCTGGATCCCAGGCTGGCTGAATTCTGGAATCCTGATTCCAGGCTCTGGGTGTGGTGGACTTAGGTCCCAGGCTCCAGCCTAGGCCAGGGGCCTTCAGGGCTGCAGCAGGTAGCTGCCTTCATGGCTAGGCTTCTGGGGCGGTGGTGCCTTCTCAGGACAGGGGCCAGGGCTGGAGTTGGGACTGGATTCGGAGAGAGAGTCGATGTCAGCAGAGCGGGAGTGGCACGCCCAGCAGAGAATGACCCAGAGCAGCAGCAGCAAGAAGCCTACAAGGCCGTTGCAGACGATGGCAATGAGGGCCCCCTGGGAGATGGCTGCCCCCATGACGTGCAGCACCCTCAGACCAGCACAGACAGCGGAGCTGCCTCAATGGCAAGGCCCATGCCGAGGTGGGACTCCAGTATGGCTGGCCTTCCAAGAAGGCTGTCCTTTCTGCAAGCTCAATGATTCCTGGGCAGTGGTGATGTCTACCTGCAGTCCTGAGCCTGTGGGGGATAGAGAGTGAAGGAGACAGTGGTCAGGAGGGAGGGGTGGGGTGAGGCCTAGAAGGAGAGGGGTAGGGAAGAGAGCCCCTCTCCCACATCTTTGGCTTCCCTGGCATAGGACCTTGGGTCCCAACAGGCTCAAATACCCCACAGAGCCAAACCCCCCATCCTCAGGCCTGGCTCTCAGCACCTGAATGAAGGGTGTAGCCAGAGTGGGGAAGCTGGAGTAGGCAGCCTGATCTCATTCTCCTTAGAACCACTGGGCATGGCCTGGCCCTGCCCACCAAGCTTCCAGTGCTCAAAAGCCCTCTGTTGGTGGTGGGACTGAGGTAGACAGAGGCCCAGGAGGATGGGGATTGTGACCAGCCTGGTGTGGCCTGGGTGCCTCCTCTCTCTCAGGACTCTAGCCAGCCCTCCCAGGAGACCTCCAGAGGTGCCAGCTCACACAGAGAGAACTTTGTGGAGGCCCTGGCAGGCATGTGTGGCTTCTGTGTATCCAGGCTGTGTACCTAGGTGTGCCTCTCTATGGGACTGTCTCTCTGGGCCAGGTGTGTCTGTGTGTCTGGCTATCTTACTCTGTTTCTCTGTTCCCTTGCTGGATGTGTGCCTATACCTGTGCATGCCCACGTCTACGTTTGTGTCTCTCTGTTGTGTCCCCATCTCTCTGTGCCTGACTGTGTCTCCTGTATGTCTCGTTTCTCTCCCAGTCTGTCTCTTTGTGTACCTCTCTGTCTCTCTCTCAGGCTGTGTGTCCTTCTGTCCCCATGGACGTGTCTCTCCCCTTCTCCGTGGGGTCTGACTCGGTGGTGGGTCTGTGCGTCTCTTGTGTGTCTGTCTTTGTGTCTGTCTCTCTTTCTGCCAGGCTGTGTGTCTCTGGGTTTCCTTCTCGGCCCCCGAGCCCGTGCGGGGAGGCCCCTCTTACCTGAGTTGAGCCCGGTGCGCGCCCGCGGGAGGAGCCGGGGCAGCGGGATGCTCGGCGCCGACTGAGGCTCGGGAGCCTGCGGACGGGGGGTGGCGGGAGGCCGGCAGGGGCGACGTCCACTCCCCCGGCCCTCCCCCTCGGCCGCGCAGCCTCCGCCGGCCGCTCCCGCCGCGGCGCGACCGGACGGCCTCTGCCGCGGGCGGTCTGCGGCGAGCGGGCACCTCCTCCCCCTGGGGCGGCACCTCCTCCGCGGCCGTGGCCGCTAGCTCGCTTGCTCGGCGGCGCTCGGGCGGCGGCAGCGGCGAGAGTTGCACGGGGTTCGGCTGGGCTCGGTAGTTGGCCCCACATTCCCTGGCCCTAGGAGGTGTGAAAATCTCTGGCAACACAAGTTCTTGGACACATTTACTGTGTTCCCACCCAGTGTTGGTCGCAGTCTTATGCTTTGCTGTGCTGTTGGGGACCCTGGGACAGAGAGGTGTGGGGCCACCATGCCTGGCTAATTTTTCTACTTTTTCTAGAGACAGGGTTTCACTCTTGCTCAGACTGGTCTCCAACTCCTGGCCTCAAGCAATCCTCCTGCCTTGGCCTCCCAAAATCTGCTAAGATTACAGGCGTGAGCCACCACGCCTGGCCTGTGATTCTTATATATTCTGATCTGGGCCCTCTTCTCATCCTACTCTACATATATTCTCCATGGATGGTCACATCCCTGAAGCCTTATGGTAAAGACTCAGTGCTCCCAAATCTAGTCTCAACTTCTCTCGGGAATTCTAGACTCATATAGCCAAGTGCCTATTGGAATCAGGGTGATGTTGATTCCTGGTTCTGGCACTTACTAACTTTGTGACCTTAGGCAAGTTACTTAACCTCTCTTAGCCTTGGCTTCCTCATCTGTAAAATGGTTATAATAATAGCTACTTCTCAGGGTTGTTATTCACTAATTCATTTATACCAGACCAACCACTTCTCAGCAAATGCCGACGGACAAACCCCAAGGACCATGTGACTAAGGGGCCCCTTCCCCCAATGCCATGAAGTTCACCTAAGACCCCTACACATCCAGATGCTATCTTGAAAAGAAGAAAGGGAAGGATAAAATAACCTGAGAGACTGAGTCATTCAAAGCTACTGAATTACTTAGAGACCATCTAAAATAAATTATTAGATCCTACAGAGTTTACCAGAGTGGATTAATTTTAGTTACCCCCCACCCCATTACCCAGCAGGGTGAGGGCATTGTGAGAAAGATCAGACCTGTTGTAGGAAACAGAAGAGACTTATATCATTGCACATCTGAGTGCAATGTGAGTGAATTTTGTGACCCAGCTGCAGGAGTTCAGATTTTATCCTGAAAACAGTAGGGAGCCACTGGAGAATTTTGAGTGGAAGAGTAATGTGATCATAGCAGGAAATTAGAAGGATG
This sequence comes from Daubentonia madagascariensis, assembly GCA_023783475.1. NCBI lineage: Eukaryota > Metazoa > Chordata > Mammalia > Primates > Daubentoniidae > Daubentonia > Daubentonia madagascariensis. The sequence goes on from JAKFHU010000747.1 coordinate 34,372,074, forward strand.
ATGTGGGATACTGGGTGGAATGGGGGATTGAAGGCTTTTGAGAGTGAGGACAAGGAATAATGATAAGGGACCGAAATGATGGAGGGGAATAGGAGTGGAGAGAACGGGAGAGCTTTGAGGATATTTGGGAGCTACAATTGGCAGGACTTGGAGTCCCAGAGGATAGGGAAGGTAAGTGGAAAGGAAAAGTCTGGGACAACTCAGGTTAGTGGCGATGATGAGTTTAGCCTTGGAGATGTTGAATTTGAGGTGTCAGTAGGACACCTAAGTGGAGATGTCCAAGAGGCAGTTGGATAAACAGGTCTGAGGTTCAGGAGAGGTCCAGGTTAAAGATAACACTTTGTGAGTTATCAGAAGAGTGGTAGTTAAACCAGAAAAGTGGATGAGCTCACCCAGGGAGAGTAAGAACTGGTTTAAGCAAAAAGATATATTTATAATCAGATACTGAAACCTAAAGACAGGGATACCTCAGGAACAACTGAAACTAAGAGATCAAAAGCCATCAGGGTTCTCTTTCCATCTCTCATCTTTATTACTTTCTGCCTGTCTCCTTCGTTTCCCTCCCCTGTCCCTTACCCCAATCCCCTGCCATCCCCACCCCCAGACTGACTTTCAATGCACTCCTGGTCCACATGGTGAAAAATATGACTTCAGACATTCCAAAGTTTAAAATCTTATTGTCTAGGCATTCAAAGAGAGATTGGCTTCTTTTTTTTTTTTTTGGTTGCAGTTTGCAAATTCCTCAGGAAAGACTCTGATTGGCTGAACTTAGTTAGATGCTTACCTTTGGACCAATCAGTGGTAGTCAATGGACGAGGATCAAATTGATTAACATGGCCCACGTGATAACCCTGTAGGCAGTAGGGAGGTGGAAGTGGTGGTTCTAGGAAAAGAGGGATCATGAATAAGCAAAATAGCAGGTGTCCATTACAGTCCACCCTGTGTTTGCCCAACATATACGCATTATTTCCTATATATACGATTCCAGAAATACCCTTACCTACATAATCCAACCATCCCACTATAAATATGCCAATAAAGTCACCTCCTCTCCAATGGAGAATGACTCAGTGACACATCCAGCTACTGCTTCTAGAGGATATATCATAGGATCACTGTTCTTCAAATATAGGTTCTCTGGGTAATGTCCCTTCGTGCTCTAGTTAGGTCTCCATGAGGTGTAAATGTGGCTTCTAATAATCCCATGACTTTTTAACTGCCTTTGAACTACCTTTAAACCACTCCCCCCACCAAAATAGTCCTGATATGGAGAGATAGAAATAGAGAATAAAATGTAGCAAAAAGGAAGCACTGTACCTCCAGAGCATTGTCTAGTGTTTATTTTTTTGGCCATGAATAATAATGAAAATGATGGGGCTAGAAAATCTCATGGCATCTATTTGTTGACTCACTTCTTTGGCTGTGGAGTTCCTTGGTCAGCCAATCTGGCTGCCTCAGGTTTTGCCCACAAGGCTAAGATCCCTTATCCAGTGTTCTGGGAGGGCCATTGTGGAGCATTTCTCTGTGAGGCTGTATACCAATTAGCACTACAGTTTCTGGTGGTGTCTTAGGGATTATCCTGGACTTGAGCAATCACAGATCTCTGCAATTTTGAGGATTGGGTGTGGGGGTTTTTCCATCCCCCCCACAGATGATGCAATTCTCTTAAAATTGTAATCAGCTGCCTGTCAATTTCATTTGGGGGAATTCTATTTGCTAATAACATATTTCATTGATTATAAGGTACATTTTTTTCCAGTTTCAACAACTATGAAATCAGAATATGTCTTACAATTAATGGCATGTAAGAGTTTTTTAACCTCTTTTTTCTTAGTAGTGCATAAAAAACTTTTCTCTTGCTATTGATAGAATCTGAGATTATTAAATATAGTAATTTTGTCAGTCAGGGTTCTTTTTCACAAATAATAGAATCCACTCTGGAGAGTTGAAGCAGAAAAGGGATTTGTTAAAAGAGGTTATTTAGCTCAGAATTGTTGGGAGGGCTGGGGAAATGGACTTGAGCCTAAGCTTCTGGGAACAACATCCAAACCATACCACACAATCTGATGGGGAAACCACAGCCATTGCCACTCTGAATACTAAGTACCAAAAGTTCAATCTACCAATTTTATAGGCTCTATGGCCCTTCTGCTGTAGGAACTCCATATTGCAACCACTGGGAAACCAGTGCTGTTGCCACTACCACTCCCCAAAACTGGACACTTGTGTTACTACCAGCAGCAGCAGAAATCAAAGCCCTATGTCCAACCTGCTTCCTACCTATATCAATCAGGATTAGCGAGGTAATGCAGCAGTTACAACTCCAAAATCTTATTGGCTTCAAACAACAAAGATGTATTTCTTGCTTATGCCATAGTTCCAGCATGGGTGAGGGGGTGTGGGGTAGAGGAGTCTTGCTCACTGTGGTCATTCAAGGATCCAGACTGTTGGAGGCTCCACCATCTTATGATGATGCTATTTTCTTGTCATGAGCTTTCAGAGTTTGCTGTGGCAAGAGAAGAGAGTGAGGAAAAGTATACACTGGCTTTTGCTGACATTGCATTGACCCAATGCTTCTCCAGTCCATATAATAGTAAACCCAGGTCCTGACAATTCTCAAACTTTACAGCTTGCAATCCAGGTGCCCAACAAGATGTTAGCTCTTCTTCAGTTCCAGCTCTGGCTTATCCCTCTCAGTTCCAGTTCCATAATTCCCAGGGACTTGCTCTCATCAGCCTGGCTTTGGTCAGCTGCCATTTCCTGCACCAATGATCTGTTTGGGGGGTCATAAGATGGTGGCTTCCATGATAATCACACCAGTGAAAGGCAATTCCCATCAGAAGGGGATGTCATCCAGACAAAATGTAAAGGAGTCCACCATGCTAATTTTTATGGATGCAGGGAAAAAGATAAATCTGTGAAGAAGATAAGGAAGGATCTGTCAGAGAGGTAGAAGGAAAACTAGGAGGCAACATAATTTTAGGGAAGCCAAGAAAGGACAGAGGTTTGAGAAGGAAGGAGGGGTCACTGATCTAAAATGTCAAAGACAGGTCCAGTAGTTTATAGAAAAGGGACCCCTGGACTTAAAAACAAGGAGGTTGTTGATTATCTTGACAAGAAGTTGTTCCAGTGGGCAGTAGGAAGTGGAGATGGAGTATGTAGTAGAAGCTAGATTTTAGTGAGTAAGAAGTAGATATGATAGAGATGATCTTTCAAGAGAAATGACTAAAAATTAGGAGGAAGGAGAATAGATACAGAAAGATGTGGAGTCAGAGGAAGATTTTTTTTAATTAAAAAAATTCTTACATGTTTCTTACATAGACATATTTAAATAATGGTGGGAAGGAATCAGGAGAAAGGATATAATTGATAGCTTTTTAAAAAAATTATTGCCCATCTCCCCTGGGCTGTGCAGATCCAGGCAAGCAGGGACAGGGGCAGAAGCTAAGGCACTGGCCCAAGGTGTGAACCATTTCAACTTTTCCCAGGTCACACTGGAAAGCAGGGTACAGAGAAGAGCTGCCTGGCCTTAGCATTGGGTGATCTGGGTTGGGGCCCAGGGAGCATCAAGGGGCCTGGATTGTGCCCAGACAGAGAGGCCTTGTGTGGAGAACAAAGGGTCCCAAGGCTGGAGCTGGGCCTTGACAATTGGGGGCAGGGTGGGCACACAGCAGCTACATTCAGGGACAGGCAAGTTTGCTATGCACTCTGACTTACCCACCTCAAAACCACGCCTATCGATGTCCCCCAGCCACCTACTCCTCATCATCCCTGCCAAGCTGTCACCTTTTGTCTCAGCTCCACCTCCCCATGTCCCATCACTCCTCAGCCACTACCCCTGCCTTCTGTTCTCACCATCCCTGAAGCTGGCTCACCAAGGTCACTTTTACCTCGTTGTTACATCCAATGAATACTTTTTAGTTGTTATCTTTGTTGACTACTTGGCAGCACTGAGGCTGTTGATCCTTTTTTGAAATTCTATCTTCCCTTGTCTTCCATGAAGCCACTCTGGCTGGGAACATTTATTCCTCCGCCTAAAACCACAGCTCTTGTTTATTAGGCACCTAGACTGTGTCAGGGTTTTACATTCATTATAGATAATCTTCATTTGGATGCAAGACAGGTCCATGAAACAGATGAGGAAACCAAGGCTCAAGGCAATCAAGGGGTTTTCCTAAAGCCCCATAGCAATAAGCGATAGAGTCCAGATTAGAACCCAAATTTGCTGCACTGCCCTCGCCTCCAGCATGTTGTCTCCCTCACCTCTCTGGCCCCTCCTCAGCCTCTTTGGTGAGCTGTGCTCTCGTCTCCACCCTCTTCTCCTCTCATCTCAAGTGAGTTCTCTGTGTCTGCGGCCTCGTGTCCATTTTTGTGCTGACAATGCTTTAATACTAACCCAGACCTCACTCCCAAGTCCCTAGACTAGTATTTGTTGTTGTCGTTGTGGCTGCTGCTCTTGTTATTAAGAACTAAGATTTATGGAGTGTTTCTAACACGGCAGGCACTGTGCCAGTTTCTTTATATACATCATATCATTAAGCCCTTACAACAACCCTATGAGGTAGGTACTGTTATCCTATTTTCCACTTAAGGAAACTGAACATTAAAGAAATTAATCAACTTGTCCCAAGGTCGACAGGAGCCCAGGTTTGTCTCACTCCAGTCATTCCCGTAACTGCTGATTAGATGTCCTCTACTGAGAGGTCCCACTAGTGCCTCACACTTGACATGTCTACATCTGAACTTATCCGCCGGGTGCGGTGGCTCAAGCTTGTAATCCTAGCACTTTGGGAGGCCGAGGAGGGAGATTTGCTTGAGATCAGGAGTTCGAGACCAGCCTGAGCAAGAGTGAGAATCCCGTCTCTACGAAAAATTAGCCGGGCGTGGTGGCGCACACCTGTAGTCCCAGCTGCTTGAGAGGCTGAGGCAGGAGGATCACTTGAGCCCAGGAGTTTGAGGTTACAGTGAGCTATCATGATGCTACTGTACTCTAGCCTGGGTGACAAGAGTGAGACTCTGTCTCAAAAAAAAAAAAAAAAGAACTCATCTGTCCCTTACTTGCTGTGTGACTGTAGACAAGTGATTGAATGTCTGAGCCATGATTATCAACTTGCCCAACCTGTCCTGCTATTTCAGTAAACAGTCCTACCATCTCCCAGCCAAGATGAGTTGTACAATACTCTTCCCTCTCCCTTCCCACCCTCCCCTCTCCTCCCCTCATCAAGACAGGGTGACTGTGTGTTCTAAAAAGCACCGTTCCTGCTGCCCTGGCACTAGTCCTTCTCCTGCCTGGATATAGAAAGAGCTGCTCTCACGCCTTCTACATCATTCATTCAAAGTACCTTCCTCAGGCCTGCTCGTGCTCTCAGCCACGTGGGTTCCACACTCTCCTGCCTCCTCACCCTCCTCTGCACAGCCCCCAGAGCAGTCTTGCCAAACACAAAGCTGAGCAGGTCTCCCCAACTGTCTGGGCCCCTGACTCTCTCAGCCTGGCTTTCAAGACCCAGACTGCCTGGTCCCACCTCTTCTGCAGCCCCAACTCTCACCCTGCCCACTACTGACCACAAGACGGTCTGCGCCCTTCCTGGCTTTCCTTCCCATCCTTCCTTCTGCTTTTCTCCCCAGAGGTGGGGGCTGTCCTTTGCCCCTCCACAGTCCCACCTCCACCACCTCCCCATATGCGTTTTTCCAGTGACACTGAGCCCAGTGGTGGGTATGCTCAGGTGTGCAAAATTAGTATTGTTTCTCTATTTTATAAAAACTAAATATATGGTTGTGCAACAGTGTGAATGTATTTAATGCCATAGAACTGTACACTTAAAAATGATTAAAATGGGCCGGGCATGGTGGCTGATGCCTGTAATCGTAGCATTGTGGGAGGCGGAGGTGAGAGGATTGCTTGGGGCCAGAAGTTCGAGATCAGCCTGAGCAAGAGCGAGACCCCGTCTCTACTAAAAATAGAAAAATTATCCGAGCAGGGTGGCACATGCCTGTAGTCCCAGCTACCCGTGAGGCTGAGGCAGGAGGATCGCTTGAGCCCAGGAACAGGAGTTCGAGGTTGCAGTGAGCTATGATGACACCACTGCACTCTAACCCAGGCAACAGAACAAGACTCTGTTTCAAAAAAAAAAAAAAAAAAAGGTTAGAATGGTAAAACTAAACTAAACTAAATATAACTCTTTCATCTCCCAGGTTCTAGCCCATGGAGCTGGTAGGAAGGTTATTACTGGGCCCTCTCCTCACCACATCCTCCCCAACTGTGCAGAGGTCCTGGGTATTTTATGCTGTGATCCACATGGTCCCTTCCTAAGCCATCCTACCTCCATTCCTGGGACACCATTAGGGAGCACTTGTGGGTGCCCCACCCATGCAAGCACAGATTAGGTCTTTGAGTGGGGACCCTCTAGATTGTTTTGCCTTCTCTTCTCGCTCCTAAGTGTAATCCACTCAAGAAGTTCAGGCTTTCAGAAGGCCAGAGTCAGGAAGATGTCTGTGGTTGACTTCAGCATTGGGCCTAAGGTCCTCCTCACAAAAGACAAGAAGAAAACAGGCCCAACCTTCTGTGTGAGACAGGAAGGGGAAGACTGTGACTGGAACAAAACTCAGTTAACATCTCAGTAAGTTGTCCTGGCACACCAACTCCTGCCCCAAGCAGTCAAACCCCTTGAGTGCAGAAACCAGAAGGTATCCTTCCCTGCATATACAGATAAACACTGACAAACACGTACATACAACCCACAAAGCAGAGACACACATACGTACAAGCAAAGACACATGTATAGACAACAAGCCTACCCACACAGGCATGCACATAAAAACACACATCCACTTAAAGACACATATGTTTAACACTCACTACACACATACCACATATCCAGGAAAATATGCATAAAGAGTTTCACAGACCTCCATAACACACACACGTGTGCAAAGATAAACCTACCTGTAGAGTCACACAATAGGTGTCAGCAAATGTGTTTGGACCAGTGACCGAAGAAAGAAGTCAGAGATAAAGACATGGATCAGTTTTCTAGGGTTGGAAGAATGTGTGTATGTGGAAGAAAGGCTGGCGGGAGAGAAAGGCAGGGAGAAACAGGGAAGGGAGAGATACTGACACCAAAGAAAGAGGGTAATGGTTATTTGTAAGGTACCAACTACTTGCCTAGCCTTCATTTATTCATCTATTCATTGAACAGTTACTGCGCCGAGTCCTCTGCTGGGCCCTAGCCCTGTCCTCACATACATACAGCCTGTGAGGGAGAGAGACCTACCCATGAGGAACTATAATACAGAGCGGCAAGTGCTGTGATCAGGCACGCACATCCCACCTCTGGGCAGCAGTGGAAGGTAGGACATGTCAGGGAAACTTAAAGGAAGTGTTGGACAAGTAGGAGTTGGCTGGATGAAAGAGCTGGATGGGGAGGTCAACTTGGGCCAAGGAAACAGCACAAAGGAAGGTGTAAATATTAGCTTCCTGTTGCTGCTGTAACAAATCACCATAAACTTAGTGGCTTAAAAGAACACAGATTTATTTTCTTACAGTCTGAAGGCCAGAGATCTGAAATCAGTTTCATTGGGCTAAAGTCAAGGCGTTGGCAAGGCTGGTTCCTTCTGTAGGCTCTGAGAGGAGAATCTGTTTCCTTTCCTTTTCAGCTTTTAGTGGCTGCCTGTATTCCTTGGCCTGTGGACCATTACTCCATCCTCAAAGCACATCACTCCAGTCTCTGCTTCCATCCTCCCGTTGCCTTCTCCTCTGACTCTGACTCCTCTTGCCTCCCTCGTTCCTATCAGAACCATTGTGATTATATGGCCCCCCCTGAATAATCCAGAATAATCCTCCCATCTCAACATTGTTGACTTAATCACATCTGCAGAGTCCCTTTTGCTATATAAGGTAACATTCAGAGGTTCTGGGGATTAAGATGTGGACATATTGGGGATGATTATTCAGCCTACAAAGGGGGTGGCATCTTATCTCACAATCCTCCAGATGCCCTCCGATGTATTTTGCTATCCCCAGATTGAAGATGAGGAATCTAAGTCTCACAGAGATTAAGTGATTTGTCTTAGACATAGATAGATAGATAGATAGACAGATAATAAACATTTTAAAATTAGACAAAAGAATACAAAGAAAAATGCAACAAAGCACTCAAAACCTCACCACCCAGAAATGATCAGTAGTACATTTGGCAGGCATATACCTACATAGAGAAAGAAGCACTGAGAGAGAGGTACAGAGACAGCCAGACAGGTAGGAAAAATATCTAAGAATGGGACTGGTCTTATAGTCCTAATGGGACATACTTTAGAAGCTATTTTTTTTAACCAAAAGTAGAAAATGTACTTTTACTTGAATTTAATAGAGTAAAAAGAAACTGAAGTGAAAATGAAGGAATAGTTGAATTTCAGCTAAATACTTCTTTCTTTCTTTTTTTTTTTTTTGAGATAGAGTCTTGCTCTGTCACTCCGGGTAGAGTGCAGTGGCGTCATCACAGCTCACTGCAACCTCCAACTCCTGGGCTCAAGTGATCCTCCTGCCTCAGCCTCCCACGTAGCTGGGACTACAGGTGTGTGCCGCGATGCCCACCTAAGTTTTCTATTTTTAGTAGAGAAGGGGTCTCGCTCTTGCTCAGGCTGGTCTTGAACTCCTGAGCTCAAGCAATCCTCCCACCTCGGCCTCCCAGAGTGCTAGGATTACATGCGTGAGCCCCCGCACCTGGCCAACAGCTAAATATTTCTTCACCTCAAAAAATAGTCACTCCTAAAAGACCTCTCTCAAGTTTAGAAAAAACATTTTGACTAAGAGATTGGAGTAGAATTTTTACCATTATTTTCAGTTTTATATGCTATTAATTGACTCTGAAAGAAAACATGATTAATACTTCTGCTATCCTATCCACCCCTCCTCTGTGCTCCAGGTTATGTTGCCAATGTTGTTTTTACTTTATCAGGATTTATTATACAGTTGACCCTTGAAAAACATGGGAGTTAGAGGCAGTGACCCCCTGTGCAGTTGAAAATCCGTGTATAACTTTTGACTCCCCCAAAACTTAACTACTAATAGCCTATTGTTGACTAGAAGCCTTACCAATAACATAAACAGTTGGTTAACACATATTTTGTATGTTACATGTATTATATACTGTATTCTTACAATAAAGTAAGCTAGAGAAAAAAATTAAGAAAATCATAAGGAAGAGAAAATGCATTTAGTGTTCATTAAGTGGAAGTGGATCATCATAAAGGTCTTTTTTTTTTTTTTTTTTGAGACAGTGTCTCACTCTGTCACCCTGGCTTGAGTGCAGTGGCATCATCATAGCTCATTGCAACCTTAAACTTCTGGGCTCAAGCGATCCTCCTGCCTCAGTCTCCCAAGTAGCTGGGACTACAAGTGCATGCCACCATGCCCAGCTAATTTTTACTATTTTTTTTTTAGTAGAGGTTGGTGTGGAACTCCTGATCTCGAGCGATCCTCCCACCTCAGCCTCCCAGAGTGCTAGGATTATAGTCGTGAGCCACCGCACCCGGCCTATCATGAAGGTCTTCATCCTCATTGTCTTCATGTTGAGAGGGCTGAGAAGGAGCAAGAGGAGGGGCTGGTCTTGCTGTCTCAGGGGTGGCAGAGGTGGAAGAGGAGGCAGGAGAGGCAGACACAATGGGTGTAACTTTTACTGAAAGAAATCCGTGTATAATTGGACTCCTGCAGTTCAAACCCATGTTGTTCAAGGGTCAACTGTATTTACATTCTGTCCTGCAACTAAAATTCCCACTATATAATCTTAACCTAAATGGAAGTAATGTCACCACCAGTTCTTTTACCATGAATCTCCCTTCCTCAGCTCCCGGTTTTGACTAATTTTTTGGCTGACAGGATTTTGTCATTGGGTAGGTTTTTTCTAGAAAAGTTCATGAGTTCTCTATCCCCCAAATTCATGATTGAGATCAACCACTCTGTTGGTTGTGGTTTGGAGTGACACTTTTTTACCCTCAGAACTTTGTAGGTATTGCTTCATTACCTTTGTTTGTCAAATTTTACCTTGGAGAAGTCTGAGATCAGATTGAATTTCCCCCATTGTAAATGACTAGCTTTTTCTGCCTGGTGCTTGAAGTATTCTTATTTTATCCTCAAAGTTTGGTAACTAAATCAATGTGTCTTAATGTCAATTATTCTGTGTCAATTTTTTTGTAATACAGTGTGCCTTTTCGACCTGAATGTTCAGTTCTTCTTTCATTTCAGGGCAATGTTTTCTGTATTTCATACCTTAATATCTTTTTGTGTTCCACTTTTAGAACCTCTACTTTAGAGCTGCCAGTAGTCATGTTCATGGTACCTTGTCTTTGTCTTCTCTATCTATTATCATCTCTCTAGTTGTGTTAATATCTTTATCTTTCCCACCACATTTACTTTCAATATTGCAAGTCTTCCCTACACAATATTACTTTGATTTTTAGCCATATCTATTCTGTGTTCTGCTCTTAGTTTATTTTTACATCTGTAATGACATTATTTTCATTCTCTATTATTTTACCTTGGTTTGCTAATCTCCCTTTTCATCTTATTCTGTTGTTTTATCATCTTGTCTTTGAGTTCTCTGTTCTATTGATTTCATACTATTTATAAGGCCTTCTATAGCAGGAAGAATTTGCCAGGAATCTGCTTTTATTCCTTTAGTTGTGTTTTCTTCTAGATTGGGTTCTTCATCTGTTTTTTGCATTCTCCCTCTCTTGCTCCTTCTTTTCTTCCCACTTTCCCTCCTTCATGCCTATATGTTGGCTGTGGTCTGTGTGCCTAAAGGCCATGCCATTTCCTTCCCTCTTACTCCTAATGCTATGGCTCGTGTTTAGCAGACCTCTCCTTGCTCTGAGGGGTAGGTCCTTGAGCCCCTCCCCATCTTGTCTGGACCAGTTCATCTTCCCCTGGAAGCTATGGATTGAAGGCTGGCTGTTGCTTTCAAACCCACCCACTTCCATTTCTATGCCTGAGGGTGGCTTGGCTGGGGCTGCCTGCTGAACAGTGAGTGCTGTTCCTCCTCTGAGACCCTGTTAGACATCTTGTTCCACCTGGTTCCTGTAGGTTTTGGCTTGTCCCCACAACTTGGTCCAATACCCTGGAAGATGCCAAGCCATGGCAGATCTTCTTGCTTCTACTGAGGCCTCGTGGAGGAACATAGGGGCTTCTACTTACAAAGATTTTCCCCAGACTTTTCCTATGCCTGCCTACTCACCCAACAGTCCACTTCTCTCAGACTATAGGATGTTAGTGAGAATTCTTGGTGTTTTGTTGACTCACCTTTTCTCAGTGCTGCTTCTAGGAGACATACCACTCACTCATTGCACCAGAATCTTCTGTTACTTCCTTTGGCTATCGCATTTCAAGGTTTGTAAAAAGAATTTTCTTGTTTGGTTGGACTTGGTGTTTGTAGCAGTGTTTTGTTTTGGTTTGTTTGGGGTTTTGTTCATTTTATTAGTGGAGGGTACGGTGGGGTTGGGTGGGGTGATTCTGTAATGGCCTTACTGTTGTCTTAACTCAGAGATCCCCATCCTTGCCTGTCCATACCTTTCCTGTCAGACCCCCTCCTCTGGGTAGGCCCAGCCCCCAGCACTTTCACGTCCCTGGAATGAGACAAGGGCCCACAGAACTAGGCCTTAGCACATAGTGGGTATTCAGTCCATGGCAGAGAGGGAATGAGCAGGGAGCATTTCATGGAGGCAGCATCAGAGGGATGGCAGAAGCACAGCACATGAACCAAAGCATGGAAGTAGGAAAGTATAAAACAATTATTGGGGAACAGAGGGGAGTCCCCCTGGAGGAGTGCCAACTGAAGAAGGAGAGAGACTGGAGAGGTGGGCAGGCAGGGCATAGGAGTGCAGGCTGGCATGGGGGGGTGCCCTTGTGTATGACTAAAGCACTTAGCTCTTGTGTCTGGAATCTCAGGGAATACTGTGGTGGGCAGGAGCAGGTACGAGTAGGGAAGCCTGGTTCCTTGTCTCTCCTCCAGATCCTCAGCCCCTCCTAGGGAACCTTCTCTAATAGCTCCACTCCCACTGCCTCCCTGTCCTGGTGAACTCCAAGGTGTTCCTGCTGTCTTCCCTCAGCCATGGCCACACCAGGCACACACTCCATCACAAGCCACATGTGAATGTACCGTAGATGTGCCCGTGGTCACCTAGCCACACAAAAACAAACATGGTGCACAGTTGCACACCGTCACTACAACTTGCATGTGATGACAGCATAGTGACACGTGCTGTTGTGGGCATACTTTACGTATAGCCCCACACTAATCTGGCTCCCTCTCTGGGGCTGTTGCCTCTGAATCTCCTGAGAACCTGTCCTGCCCCCTGGTGGCTACTCCCCAAGCCACTGTCCTTCTGGAAGGACCCTATCTACTTCTTGGCCTGGTCCCTGCCCAAAAAAGCTTCTGCCCTAGAACAGCCTCTCCCGTCAAACTGGACCTGTGACACCAGCCTCCCCACTCAGACTGGTGCTATCGGGCAAGTCCTTCTCAAAGAGCGTGACCAACTGTCCCAGTTTGCCTGGCACTGAGGGGTTTCCCAAGACTTGAGATATTCAAGTCCCTGGCAAACTAGAACTAGTTGGTGATTCTATTCTTCAGACCCACGTGCCTTCAGATTAGTCTCTTCTCAGACTGGACCCATCAGACCAGGCCCTTTCAGACACTCTCTAGATCAGCCTACTCCCTCAGGCTGGCCCTTTCAAACAAAATCTCTTCAGAAGCATATCCCAGACCAGCCTCCCTGCAGGCTAATCCTGTCACACAGACCCTCTCACCTTCAGATTAGCCTTCCCCATTAGAGTGGCACTGTCTGGTTAGGTCCCCTCCAGCTTCTCTCCTCAGACTGGCTCCCTCTGACTCCCCTCCTAGACCTCCTTCCTCTCCCCCTCCTCTGAGAAGAGGAAAGGGTGGGGGGACTACACCCCAATGCTTCCTGCCCCCAGGACTTTAGTCTGCATCTCCAGCCAGGTGCCGCCTTCCAAGGGTCCAGTGGTTCTGGACTGTGAGCATTGAGGACATGTGGGCCTCAGGGCATAAAGACACACCTGTGCAGGATGCAGAGCTGGGATCTGGAGCCAAGCATTCTGTTCTGTCCATGTGAGGATGACCTTTCTCGGAGTTCCAGCCTACACAGGCTGTGAGCTCACAGGCTCTGGGGAGTTCTGGGGACTGGAGGCTGCCCAGGAGGAATCCCTGCCTAGTATCTCCCTCTCTCCTGGCTGGCTGCTGGAACGCAGACCGGGGATTTATGTGCTGATAGCGGCCAGCTTGGGAGCAGGGATGAAGGGCAGGCGAGTGGCCGAGAGGGGGCAGCAGAAGCCAGGACAGCCCCTGGCTCAGGCCGGAGAGGAGCAGCAGCCACAGGCTAGGGTCTAGACTGGGGCGGGAACCCAGAGGGAGGCAAAGTAAGAGAAGGACTGACAGAGTCAGGGAAGAAGGACAGAGACAGAGATGGAGACAGGGATGGAGACATATGCTGGGAAAGACGCAGGGATGGGGATGGAGAGACATGCAGAGAGACAGAGATGCAGAGAGAAACAGAGGCACAGAAATGGGGAAAGAGACACACAGAGGTAGAGAAAGGGAGAAAGGCAGAAAAGGGAAGATTGACAGAGACAGGAAAGAGGAACAGAGATGCAAAGAAAGGGATGGAGATGGAGAGAGAGATGGATAGAGACAAAGAGGGAAAAAGAGGAGAAGAGACAAAATATGGAGACATACAGAGAGACAGAGATGGGATAGAGACCTACAGAAAGAAGTGCAAAGGTAGGAACCAGGACAAAGACATATTCAGAGATAGGAATGGGACAGAAAGAGACAAATATAGAAATGGGAATGGGTTCAGCAAGAAGAAGAGAAGGGTGGAGGGGGAAGCAGAGACAATTCTAGAGTTGTAAAAATGGGGCAGAGACACACTGGGAGGAGAGAGCAAGTGGGCAGGGGCTGATGAGCCAGGACACAGAGGGGAGTCCCCATCCCCAGTGCACCATAAGGGACAAAAAGAACTAGTGGGCTAGAAGGCTGGGCCACTGTGCACCTTGGGTCTGGGATCCAAGCCTCCCTCTCCCTCTCCCCTTCAGTAGTGTTTTAATTCTCCAGGTTCTGCTTTAGCTCCAAGAAATGATATCTGTACTTAGCCCTGGCTCCCCAGAACCACCATGGGAAATGGATGTGAAGGGACAGTACTTCAGAGAGGCAGCGGCAGACAGCAGCCATGACCCTGCAAGGCGAGCAGCCTCTGTGAGGTCAAGGGGCCAGGACCCACAAGGAGGGATAACCACCCCCAGGCCCAGTTCCGTCAGGGACAATGACACTGCCCCTCTAGCCACCTAGGCTTGGGACAGAGCTGGGTCTCTTTTGGGGTTGAGTGCAGGAAGATAGATGTCTCAGTCCTCCCCTCCATCAGCTTCTGAGGCCCCAGCAGGCCCCCTCCCCTCCTGCCCCCTCCTCCCCAGGCCCCACATAATTACTTTCCCATGTTGCTAATGGAGGCCAGATTGCTGATGCCCAAGCCCTGGGTGGGCGGTGGGTGGGTCAGGGCTGACCAGGGCTCTCAAGGCAGGAAGACAGCATAGACCAGAGAGCCCCTCACTTCAGCCCACCCATCACAATGATGGAGAAGGGTAGAGGTTCTGACTCATCCCTGCTCTCTCTACCCCTGCCGGACCTGGAGTGTAGGTTCAGGCCTGAGCTGTACCTCACAGGGACCAAACAGATAGGAAGAACTGGGGGTTCAGGGTACAGAGCAGGTCCACAACCCCTTCTCAGAATGTGCATCCTGAGAGCCTCATCCTGCGAATCAAGAGCCATGCGCTCCCACAGCTGGGGCTACCCACCGTGACACCAGGCCTTTGCTTTCCACGGGTCTCCCACCTACACCTAGGGCACCCCTCTCTCCTCTGGCCTAGAACAGAGCCAGCCATTTTCACTCTGGAGCCCCTAATGAGGACCCAACTCAGGATCTGTGTCTTGTCCAGGCCTGACCCATCGGTGCTTTAGGCACTGTGAATCCCCCCTCCCAGGGCACGATCCCAGGCGGGCCTGGTAAGGAGAGGAGTGTCCATTCCCTGCGCCTGGTCTGAGGACGGTTTGAATTGGGAGCGTGTGTGTGATGGTATCAGGGGACTGGTGGATTAGCGGAGGTGTTGTGCCCAGTACCTGCTATGGGGAATGTGTATCAGGGAGGACAAATCTGTGCAGGAGTCATTGTGTACGTAGCTTTGACTCCACCAATCTCTTCTTGCTCCAGGCCCCCAAAGCAAGGCCAAACCTGACTCCCCAAGTTGGGGCTCTGACCTACCCTTTCACCCCCAGGTCAGAGGGTCTGCCTACTTGTCCTCAGCCCCAGGCATTTTCAGCTAAAGAGCACCAGTGAGGTGGCTTCTATACAGGGGGCTAGACCTGAGCAGGCCAGGGGCAGCCAGGGGGCCCCTCCTCTGAAAAGAAGTCCAGAGGGACCCTGGATTCCGAATTTTGGGGACTGGAAGGGTGTGGGCAGGATATGGAGCTGGACCAAAGAGTGGCCACCCTGTAAAACCAAAGCCCTACCCCTCTCCAACTCCGCACTGTGTCCTGACTGTAACCTAACCCTGAGGGTAAACCTTGTACTCTGTAATTCCAGTCCTGAAACACAGGTCCCATCCCTAGTCACACTCCAAGCAGCCTCCTCCAGGGAGCCTCCCTGCCTGCCCAGGCCCAGGACACTCTGTGCTCTGAGCCTTTATGGCCTGGCTGAGCCCTAGGCCTGACCTTCTACCACCCCTAGACTATGTGTCCTAAATGGCAGGGATCTCACACACACACACACACACATACATACACCCCAAGGATGAAGCCTGGCCTCCTCACCTTCTTCCATGTCTGGCCCTGTGGGTAGAACTCAGGCCTGGCCACTCATGGAAGGCAGCTCCGGAGATGACCCTTGATAGGCCTCTGCCCCAGCCAGGACTTCACCAGCCTCCAGGACTTACTGGATGCCCCCATGTGGAACCACCCCCACTGGGACCCCTCATTTCCCACAACTTTGTCCCTGCCTGCAACCCTGTGCTCCAGGGAAGCCCCACTCCCCAAGAAGTACAAAACACTGTTGTCAGATATATCTGCCTGAAAGCTGAACTGTCTGCCCATCTTCCCCAACCATAATTTCTTTGCTCCTCCAGGCCTGGAAGGGGAAGGCTACTTGGAAGAGGGTAGCTTCCCAAAGTGGGTCTGTTCCAAGGACTCATGAAATGGTGACATTTAATGAGAACCCCCCACCCCCAACCCTGTATATACATCTATAAAAAATTCAAATACAGCAAGTTACCATTGAGTCAGACTAGAAGGGACTGACAGGGCATTAAATACTGTGTGGTAGGAGGAGGGTTGGGGAGGGCCGTACAAAACAGGGGCAGAAGTGGGGGGACTGAAAAGTGTGGGTGCTGGGAGGAGGGGGATGGCTGGGCCCCCCCAGCATCAGGAGCTTATAATCTGATGGTGGCAACAGAGACCCTGGGACAGACAGGAGGCTGGGGCAGGAGGAGAAACTGCGAATGTGAGAGGCTCCTCTCAGGCCCCCCAAGGGCTCCTGGAGTCGCTGGCGTTGGAGGGTCCAGCCCAGGGGGGGAGGTGGGGGGAGGTCTTTGGTGGGTGGGTTAGCTGCATGGTCCTCCTCCCCTGAAGGAGGAAGGAGGGCCGGCTTGGTGTGGCAGGGCTAGGGGACAGCAGGCCCGGGCCTGCCGGGGTCTCTACAAATTGTGTCTGAAGAGAATGCAAAAGGTCCTCCTGCCCGTGTGCAAAATAGAAACCGGGCTCTGCAGGCTCAGCTCCGGCCTCCTGCTCCTCCGCAGGTGCTCTGGTGTGTCCTCACGGGATGCCCGGGCTCTGGGGAGACAGGCAGGGGCCTGTGAGGGGTGAGGCTGGAATGGGGGTCCCCTCAGGTTCCCCTCTGCTACCCAGCCTCACTCAGCCTACCAGATCAGAAGACTGCTGGCAGTGGCGGCAGCGGCAGCCAGGGCCAGAGTTACAGAGACACTGATCAAGAAGGGTGCTGAGGGTCCTCCGCCGCTGCCCAGCTCCCCAGGATCACAGATCTTCGTGGTGGGCGGGGGTGCCAGTGAACTGGTGGTGCTGGTCGTGGTCTCTGGGGAACATGGAAGAAACTCAGGGCAGGACCAGGGCTGGGGTCCCACCCAGACCTGGGCGTTCATGAGGCACATAGTTCCTGCTTCCTGCGTCAGACTGGTACTGCCTCCCCCATCAGACAGCCCCTATCTCCTCTCTCAAACATGCCCTGCCTCCCCCATCAGGCAGATCCTGCTTCCCAAGATTCATAGATGACCGTCCACCCAAAGACCCCTGCCAAGGATGTCCAGATAGCAAGGACCAGGAACGGCAAGAGTTGGAAGTGTGCAGCCACAGAGAGTGCAGAGGCCCCTGGGAGCAGAGACCCCAGTCCCAGGGGGAGTTGGAGGAAGTAGGGTAGCGCCAGACAACAGGGCAGGCCAACTGAGAGCAAAGGATCAAGGTGGGGAGGGCAGGCTCACCCGCAGCCTGGGCCTCAGTGGTGAGGTGTCGTGGTTCCTCAGTCCAGGGTGTGGCGTGGGCAGCCACACTCCAGTCACTCCACGTCCCAATCTCATTGTCCTTGGCTGCCACCTGGATGATGTACTCCTTCCCAGCGTAGGCATCTGTGATGGTGTGTGCTGTGCCATCTGACAGCTCTACCTGCAGCCAGACCATGGGATGGGGGTAAGGACACCCCTGAGGTCAGGAGAGTGAGGCACCCCCCAGAAGAAGTGAGAACACCTCTGGGGAAAGGAGAGTGAGGACACCCTTGGAGGAAGTGAGGACTTCCCTGGGGGAGAGAGAGGACATTGAGAATATTCCTGCAGGAGAGTGAAGACATCTTAAGGAGACCTCAAGGGAAGGCAGTTAGCTCTAAAGGAGAGTAATGAAATCTTTAAGGAGGCTAGAAACACCCCCAGGGGAGAATAAGGATGGCTTTGCTTAGTATCTATGACTCTGCTGTTGTCCCAGCTTTCTCACAAGCCCAAGCCTGACTGAGTCTTGACCTCAGTCCCAGTCTGGAGGTGATGAGAGTAATGGGGTGAGGGTGGATGGTGATATGCTGTCCCTTTCTCCCATCAAGAAGCAGTTTAGAGACCAAGTGCGGTGGCTCACGCCTGTAATCTTAGCACTTTGGGAGGCTGAGGTGGGAGGATCGCTTGAGGTTAGGAGTTTGAGACCAGCCTGGGCAACATAGTGAGACCCTGTCTCTACAAAAAGTAGAAAAATTAGCTGGGCATTGTGGCGGGCTTGTATCCCAGCTACTTGGGAGGCTGAGGCAGGAGGATCACTTGAGCCCAGGAGTTTGAGGTTGCAGTGAGCTGTGATCATGCCATTGCCCTCATGCCCAGGCAACAAAGTGAGACCCTGTCTCTAAAAACAAAACAAAACAAAGAAGCAGTTTAGAGAGCTAGGTTGCCTGAGTTAAAAATTTGGCTACTTCCCTTACTAGCTAGGTGACAAAGTTACCTAACTTCCACGTGCCTTGCCATCCTCATCTGTAAAATGGTGTTAACGACAGTATCTATCTCTTAGGGTTATAATGAGGATTAATGCATGTGGAAAGCACCAAACACTTCACCAGCACTGTCATTATCATGGGTTCCAGCTCAGAGCCTGGGTTCCCAGATGCCCAGTGCACCCACCAGCCAGGCTGGAAGGCCTCAGTGTGGTTATCGCCCTGCCTGAGGAGGACAGGAAAGGGGTGGGGGACAGCCCCTGGGGTGGCAGGGGGCAGGACAGTTGCCTCATTTCCTCCTGGAGGCATCGCACCCCACCCCCGCCCTGGCTGGCCCCATTCTGCTGGTCTCCCCCCACCCTCCAGGCTGGCCTGCCTGTCCGGCGCCCCTCCTAGGCCCAGGCTGGGCTCTGGTTCATCTCAGCGGCACCCGCAGCCTCATTAAGCCGCCTCGTAAACAGGGGCAGCCGGCAAGGGCGGAGGAGGGGGCCGCTCTGGGCCACGTCTGGCTTCAGGGCTTTTTTGGTCCCTGTTCCAATCTTCCCCCCAGAAAACTGGGGTCTGGGTTACCTGACCTGACAGGCTGCAAGTACATGCACGCATGTGTGTGTATTTGTGTGTGTGCAGTGGGTGCAAGCACAGCAGGAAGCCCCCTCCAATTCCTGCTGAGTCTGTGGCCCTGATGAGGGAGGTGCTGGTAAAGGTCAGGGTCATGGTGAAAGATACTTTGGGGCCAGACCCTGGGCTCAGTAAATCCTACCCCCAGTCCTCGAATATCAGTGGGCCCCAGACCCTCCTCTCCTAAAGCTGGGGCCCCAATTCCACCTCTGGTCCCCTAGTACCCTTCCACTCTACAAAGATCCCCTCTGGCTGAGTAGCCCTAGCTCCTTCAGCTCCTTCTCCCTCCTGTAAGGATTCAGCCCACAGACCTCCACATCTGTCTTTCCCCAAAGGGAAAGAGCCACGGGGAGCAGATCAAATTCTACCTCACTGGTGGGCTCATGGTGGGTATCATACCTCTAGGAATATGGCCCAGGAGCTCAATGCTTTCCTGATGGCCACATCTCCTAGGCCTGGACCCTTCTTGCTATCACTAATCCCTTAATCCATCCCCTTAAGAGAAGGGCTCCTTAATTGGCAGGAACTCCCTAGTTGCTGGCATCCACCTTGCCTGCCTCGGAGTCCTCCATCCGGTACAGCAAATGTGAGACATACCCTCCAGACCTCCCTGCTGAGTTAGGGCCACAGCATGAGTTGCAGTGAACCCATGCTGGGTCCCAGTACTTGCTCCTCCCTTGTCCATGCTGAGACGGCCCCTGCCAGACCTCCTGGTGCCCATTCTTTTGCAATTCCTGATTTGTATTTTCCTCCTGAAAATCCAAGTGATGTTTTTCTCTGCTCTCCCCTCCACACCCCCACTCAGTTATACACCTGCCAAGATCAAGGATGGGGGAGAGTAGATTCTGTTCACAGCAAAACTTAAGTTGAAAAGAGCCATAAATCTAGGCAACCCCAATGCCAATGAGACATGGAACAGGGCTAGGATGTGCCACAGGCTACGCAAGTTTTTGCCACAGAGCCTGCACACTTTGCTCTGCCCATGTCAGTGTGGGGGTCAGTTCTGCCCATGGTGCAGGCTAGTGCGTGTCTTAGCATGTTAGTCACACATATATGGAGCATGGTTCCTGCTGAGAGCCACGTGTGTGCATGGTCCCGTGTGTGTGGTGGGCAGTGTGCCAGGTCCACTGCAAGGCGTGTGCGCCGCAACGCGCGGGGCTGCTGCCTGTAGCTCGTTAGCGGGGGAGGGGGGCTTGTGAAACTAGACCCTGGTTATTAGCAATGCATTAGGCGCGGGCAGCTGGCCAGGCAGGAGGGACTCCGGACTCTGTCAGGGAACATGTGAGTGTGTGAGCAGCCTTTGTGGGGGCCAGGCCCGCAACCTGGACAGGCACCCAGGAATCAAATTATGCACTTTAAAGGCCAGACGGGAGGCAGGCATGAGGAGATGGAGCTGGAGCCTGGTGGGGGTACAAGTTGACCCCGGGGAGCCAGCCTGGGTTGCCCCATGGTGCACCCTCCCAGCCCCAGTCCTAGACCACAGACCTCACGGGCCACACAGAGTACTCCCAACCCTATGGGCCCAGGGCTATCAATGTGTGGGAACCCCAAGTCTGTCCCAAACCATTGGCTGCTCCCTAGAGCTCTCTATCATAGCTTGATCAACATCCAGACCACAGCCTGATCCCATGCTGACCCTTGTTCACTGCTTGGTTTCCAGCCCAGGCCACCTTCTGACCCGTAACCTTAAGCTGACCCTTAAGCTAGGTCTGACTTTAGAGCCCTGATGCTAGTTGTGGCCTAAATTCACACCCTGGACCAAGCTTGACCCCCTTGAGCCCATCTGTGAGTCCTTGAGGACAGGGACTTTCCTGCCCCCCGGGTCCAGCACAGGCCGAGCCAGGGCCAGACTGTAAAGAGGGAGATGTCTGGTCAGGACTGAAAGCCAGAGGTCAGGAAAGGGAACACTGCCCGCCCTGCCATCTCCCTTCCAACATTTCTTTCCACTACCCTGGGGAGCCACAGACAGATGTGTTCCCACTGCACTAATGGGGGTCACTGGGAACCTGTAAGGACACCTCTCTCAGCTCCATCCATTCTCCCAGGCCCACCTGGTCCATTCTCGCCCTGGAATGCCTCTCTGACTGCCATCAGGTCTCACAGTGGAGTTGCTTCCACCTGGGATATGAGTGCCTCTCATGCCATGTGGTCTTGACTCAAGCACCTGGGATCTGGGCAGGGCAGGGCGGGGCACTCACGTGCTGCCATTGGTCCAGGATGAGAGGTCGGTAGCGCAGAAAGAACTTGAGAGGAAAGGACTCAGGGTCCGGCCAGGTTGAGGGGGTCTGCCATGTCACCTCCAGCCGGCGAGGATTGCTGGGTACTGGCCGGGCTACCACATTTTCTGGAGGGTCAGGCTTCACTGTTCAGGAGACATAACTTTATTACTGCACTAATTTCCGGGAACAACCCCAGCCATCATGTTGACCTTCCCATATTGCCAACCATTGTCATCATCATCATCGTCACCATCCTCTTCTCTGTTGTCAATTCTGGCAACCACCATAGACAACCACCTCATTACTTCCACCTCCAACATCCCCATCACCAATGACTGTCACTACAGTCACTGTCACCAGCTCTTGATACCAGCATCCCAAATTTTATCTCATCATCCCAACCCCTTTCTCATGCTGACCAGCATCCCAGTAACTAAGCTTACATGATTAGGCTTACCATTGTCACCCCCATCATCACCTAGATTACCCCCTCCTGCTCCAGCATCACACACTCCCCCAAGGGTGGTTTTTCACCTCAACTTTTCCAGTTCCAAACTAAGACCTGGGTCAAGGTTAAAAGACAGTCCACAGGTGTTGCAGATCTGGGTTGGAGGTAAGCTGGGGCTCTGATGGGAGCATCTAAGGGCCCAGCTCATGTAGAAATACTCTGGCTGGGGATCCAGCCATGGGGTGTTGGGAGGATGACAGTGGCAGGCAGAGGGGTCTGGCTGGGATCGGGTAGTAGCAGGCAGAGAGCCTGCCTAGAGCAGGGCAGGGGCAGGCAGAGGGTCTGGCTGGGATGGGGGTCAGGGAGGGCGGTATCTGTCCCAGTCCTGTCTCCTGTTCTGACACCTCATTCATCACAGGCCGTAAGGAAGCCATTAGCGTTGGGGGTGGGGGGTGGAGGCTGCAGCTGCACAAGGGTCTGGCCCAGCCTGCCCCACCTTCCCCCTGCTGCATGCTCTGGGAGCCAGAGAGATGATGGGAAGAGCTGCTGGAGAGATCTTTTGGCCTTGCAGGTAAAGGACATTCACTTACGTGTTCATAGGTGTGTGCATGTCATGCATGTATGTGCACATGTACATACATACCACATATACCTGTGCACGGGCATGTACGTACCATGTATGCAAGTGTATGCATTTGAACATCCCCACCCATGTTCATGTACACCTCTGGCACGCAACCTCTTACATACTCCCACCAGAATATGCAGCAGGTACCCCCCTGACCACCACCACCACACGCACCAATGGTGAACTCGTCGAAGGTGATAGCTGTGGCATTGTGGCCCAGGGCATTGCTGACACTTATGGAGACCTTGTACTTGATGGTGGAGAACAGGTGCATGTAGCGGATGTGGCAGCGGTTCTTGAGGGCCGGGTCCTTCTCACAGACCATAATTTTGGAGCCATGCCTGGGGAGGGGTGAGGCCCAGGTACCATTACCAACATGAAGGGTCAGGTGGGGCAGAGGCTGGGGAAAGGTCAGGCCCAAGGCTGGTCTGGGATCTGGACTGAGGGCATGGTGGGGAGATGGGAGAAAGGTCAGAGGTCAGGGCTGAAACCGGGTCAAGGCGCAGCTACTCACAGCACGGTCACATTGAAGGTGTTGGGGATGTAGGTGGGGGTGGGCAGATGCCAGCTGCAGTAGAAGCCCTTGGGGTAAGTGTTCGAGCGGCAGCTGAGCACGGGCTCCCGCGGCGGCACTAAAGGTGAGGATGGCAAAGTCAGGGCATTCTTGGAGCCCGCAGTCCCCTGCACTAGTGTAGGGACAGGTGGGCCCCAGAGCCCCAGCTCTCCCCCCTCAACCTATCATCGATGCCAAAGGTGGGGAGGGGCGTCTGTCAGCGAGGGTCTGAGGCTTCCCAGGCCACAGAGAGCCAGATGTTTAATTAAAGAAAAACATGGGCTGTGCAGAGCAAGAGCCCCCCCCACCTGCTCAATGGAGGCAGGGACTGTGGGGAGCAGGGGCTGTGGGCCTCAGCTCATCAATCACAGGACAGAGGTGATGTCTGGGGGAACTGGCCCCAGCCCCACACCTCCTGCCACACTGTGTCCACTCCCAGAGGAAGACTGTGCAACAGAGACTGAGGGAAGTCCTGAATGGGTCCTCTGGTTGCTGGGGTGATCCGGGTGCACTTCCTGGAGAAGGGACACCCCAGGCTTTCCCCTCAGCAGAGAATGAGAGGCACAAGGACAGGCCTGGTGGCTACACAGGAACAACAGCACGGGGCGCTGTTCATGTGTGAGTAGGTCTCTGCGTGCATGGGTATTATATGTTACATGCACATCTTTGTGCAACATGAAAAAGTGACCACTGATATGTAGGAGCATCTATGTGGATGTTGTGTAAATCTGTGTGTGGCTCTCAGAGTGCATGTCTATCTATAATTGTGTGTACAGTACCTGTTGAAAGGAAGCTGCTGTTCCCTTTGTGTGTACCTCATTCCAGCCCCAGCCCCCAGCTTCTCCATCACAGACTCTGTAAGATGCCCTTTACAAGGTCAACAGCTGTCTTCACTCAGGAGTAGAAAGGTCCAGAGAGGGATGGGCCTAAGGTCACACAGCAAGGCAGAGCAGGGACTAAACCCTAGGATGGGGTTACCCACCTACATGACTACACACGCACACTTGGGAAGTCCTTTCTGCTATCTAACCGTACTCTTTTTGCTGCTGTGAGCACTTAGCCCAGCTGTTCCACCCTCAAGCATTGGGTAAGGCGTGAGGACAGGCAGCTCAGGTTCCTGGAAGGAGGCAGCTTCTGTGATCTGACCCAGGCAAGGAATGTCCGTCTGTGGCTCCAGGGACACTGACACCTCCCTCCTATGCCTCCCCCAACCCCCGCCCTCTGCCTGACAGGTGGACAGGAAATGGGAGGGGGCAGCTCAATAAGCCAGGGACAGTAAAGGGGAGTGCGTGTCTATGCTTGTAGAGTGGCCATGGTGACACATGGGAAACTGTGGGCTTCCCTCCACAGTGTGCACGTGATTGTGAGTGACTCTATGTGACTGCATGTACATGTCCAGTGTGTCCAGTATGTGTGAAGCTGTGGAGGGGCCTGGGGAAGAACCCCCAGGACCCAGATATGGCTTTGTAGCAGAGATGAGGGGGCAGAAGGGTATCAGGAGAGCTTCAGTGTAGCAGGTAGAGTGGGCAATTTGGTGGCAGAGACAGCTCCAATCCCCAGGCCTGCAGGAGAGAGCAAGAGCCCAGCTGAGACCCCACAAGGGGCAACCTGCATTCTACCCTCTGCTGTCTGCCTCCCCTGGGAAGCCTTCCTGGCCCTGTGTCCATCTTGTGTCTGTTCTATGTTCATCCTGTGTGCCTTTAGTGTCCCTTCCCTATCTGCCCACGGTTGTAGAGCTCTGCATGGGGGTGGGGTGGGGGGTGGCCAAGGACACAGGAAGTGCCTTCTGGGGGCCTGTTGGCCAGGCCAGAGTTGGCAGCCGCCCCAGGAGAAAAGGACATTCCGAGGTCGGCCGAGAAGCCTCCACTCCCCCCTCCTGCCACCACCCTCCCTTACCCCCAGCTTCAAAGGAGAAGGGCGCTGTAAGGGGGGGGTGGGGGTGGGGTTGAAGCCTGCAGAGTCAGCTCCCTGCTGCCTAGGACTCTTTGGAGGGCAGAGCGGGCCATGGCATTGGACTCCCAGGCCCCCTCCCCGGGCCAGCCTCCCCACTGATCAGGCTCCTCCACTCCCCTGACTGTCCCCCTCCCGCCCCAGACCAGCCTCCCCTTCAAACCAGTTCCTCTCCCTAACTGGGCAGGTCACGGGTGGGGAGGGTGGTGGTGTTGAGGGGCTGGGGGGGGGCTTTGTCTGTCATCTGGCTACTCCTGCCTGGCCCTGGGCCCTGAGCAGGAAAGGGCTTGGGTTTCCTGACAGGGACCAGGTTTCTCAGAGGGAAAAGGAAGAAAGAAAAACAAAGAAAGGGAAGAAAAGGAGTGACTTGCTGCAGCTGGAGCCCAGCTGAGGGGCTGGGTGGGCGGAGGTGGGGGTGCTGTGAGGCTGTGGGACAGTGTGAGATCAGGATGCCTGTTGTACGTTGTGAGTTGGGGGAAAAGCTGTTT
Organism: Daubentonia madagascariensis; assembly: GCA_023783475.1. Classification (NCBI taxonomy): domain Eukaryota; kingdom Metazoa; phylum Chordata; class Mammalia; order Primates; family Daubentoniidae; genus Daubentonia; species Daubentonia madagascariensis. Next base: position 34,397,503 of record JAKFHU010000747.1, read on the forward strand.
TTAAGAAACTGCGATTGTGAGGCTGTGTGTGTAACTCTGAGAGGCTTCATGTGTATGACTGTGGGGCTCTGGGCAGTTGTGTAACTACGAGTGGAGGCTGTGTGGGACTGGATGATGACTGTGTTTGTGTGTGACTCAGGGCAAGGCTGTTCAATTTCGAGATTGTCACTATGCGTGAGGCTGTGTGGCTGAGGTACTCTGCGAGAGTGCGTGTAAATGTGCCATTGTGTCTGAACACAGTGACTGCTAGACTACATATATGAGACACTGTGTACATGATGGAGCTTACACCTGAGTGTATTTTTCAAACTGTGGGTGTGGGAAGGTGCCCAGAATTCCCAGCTCATTCACACGTTTGAAATGAACACCATGCGAGAGCATGTTAAAGGGAGCATGTGAACAAAAGCTCCTATGCACACATATCACAGTATCAGACTCTGGGCATACAGGCATGCTCTGAGATGCTCAGACATTGAGTTGCCCCTTGTGGGGGCTCCTGAGACACCCAAGTGACTGTATCAGCCTGTGGCAGGGTGTCCCTGGGTCCCACATGGGGCAGTGTGTGCGTGTGCATGCATGCATGTGCCCCCGCTGGCCCGGGGTTTGTTTGTTTTCTTCCTAATTGGCTTGTTTTTCCATGTCCAGCCCACCAAACCGCATGTTTTTCCTCTCATCTCGCCAGCCCGCCTGGGCTGGAGCCCCCGGCACGCACGAGGCCTGCCTGCCGGCCCAGAGAGAAGGAGGGGCAGGCTGCCCACACCCTGGGCCAGGCCAGATCAGGCTGGGTGGGGTGGGGTGGGGTGACCCTTCTGCTCCAGCCCTGCCCATGCCCCACCCACATGCCTCCTCCCACCTGGCATTCAAGGCCTGTGGCCTGGCTCGATCTTATCTCATGGCATCCCCTTGAGGTGCCCCAACTGCTGGACTCTCAAATGTCCCTCCTGCCTCCCACTCGTGATTTCTCCCCAGACTACTTCTTCAACCATTGCCGTCTCTCCACTCCTTCCTTCCCAGCCAAAAAAGGCCAAGGGAAAAGTAGTGCTGAACCAGGGGGTTCAGAGTTTCTGTCCTGACCAATCAAATAAAAAATTTTTTAAATTGGACAAGGAACTGTCCATTTAAAATATTTTAATCTCTGGTTTGTTTTAGCTTAAAATCAGAATGATACTGAATCAGCAGTGTCTTGTAAACAAAAGGATGCTACTAAAAGGAACACTGTGATCCTGTTTCCTAAAGGATGGTGTCCTTTCACCGTCCTAGGTAGGAGAGTCCTTAGATCTCTGTTTGTGAGTATACACCTGACAGCAGGATGCTGGATCAGGAGAAAGCAGTTGAGGGATCGGCATGGTTAAGGAGACTTCCTACAGAATATTGTTATGATAAGGTTCCCTTGGAAATAAAGACATGAAAATCGCACATGTTTAGGATAAATATCAAATAATTTTTGGTTTGAAAGACCCACAAATCAGGGGTAACTCTATCCCACTCTCTGAGAGCTGGCAAGAAGGATAATTTGGTATTGAGTGTTGCCAAACCCAGTCTCTTGTTACTAATACAAAGTGACTGAGATGATCATGATTAATATCCCCTGTTCCTCTGACCAGGTCTTTAGAAGGAAATAAGGCAATGAGGGATAAGTACCTGTTACCAATGCTACAGCCAATTCACAGCCAGCCTTCCTCTGACAGGCGGGGCCTGGGGTGCAGTGAGCACTATATATAAAAGGTCTGGGTCTGGTCACAACAGGGCAGCTTTGGGCATGTCCTATGGGTACGGACTATGGACATTACTTCAAGACCCAATTCCTCTCCAATGACCTCTCGAAGAAGATCAAGTCAATCAGGTATGGAGGCCCAGGGTCAGCAAAGCCCATCACTGCCAGCCTTATCCATCTTAAGGACTTTTGGGATGCGAACTGAGAAGATAGGGGTGTTGGTGCCAAGTTGGGCTCATCCTTCTTCCATGGCACTCAGTAAATGGCCTTTTTCCCCATGTAAGGGCCTCGGGCTAGGTTCCACTTCTGATGGATGCCATAGTGGGCCAGGCAGGATTCAGTTAGGCTGGTCCTGCATTTCTCAAGCTGGCCAACAGGGGTCACTCCGCCCTTGGCTTGCAATTAAAATGTTTGGTTTTGAATGCTATCTTTCCAGTTTAAACACATGAAAAAAAGGCTTTCCCATAGGGAAAGGTTCATCCCCACCAAGTATTTTCACATCTGCTTCAGCCCCACTGGTGGGTCAGTATTTTTGTGGAGGACCCTGACAAACACATTTTCACATGGTGGTCCACACCAGTCTCCTGCCAACAGGGTAAGGACCTGCTCCCAGATCCCTTAAGCATCTCCTAGGTATCTTCCAGGGAATAAAGAAACCATCTTTGGGCAGTGGGGTGTATCACACCCAAATGGAATGGGGCCAAAAGAGCTTGAACCTCTGGCTCAGGAGAAAAGAAAGGGAACTGTGTTCAGAGTATATTCACTCTGATGGTGGATGCCTCTGGCTGAGATCCACGTGCCTGCCTACCTGACCCTCAGCAACACTGATGATGTTATCATTCGGACTTCAAATCTCTCTTCCAAATCACACTCACCTGGTCTTCCCCTTCCTGCTGGCTCCTTCTTATCTCTTTTTGTGGCTCATTTCTCTCCATCAACCCCTTTCATGCTGATGGTCTTCAGGGCTCAATTTTGGGTCCTCTTCTCTCCTCACTCCACAATCCCTCCCTTGGCCATCTCGCCCCACCCCATGGCCTAAATACTGAAAATCCCCCAAACTTCCATATCCAGCACAGGCCTCTCCCCCGAATCCCAGACCCTCAGATCTGCTGGCTACCAGCCACCAACTCCTGGCGGTCCCCCAAGGATCCCAACCCAAGGTGTCTGCAGCAGATGTCCGAGGAGTTGCAGATCCCTTGCCCATACCACGTCTCACTGCCAACATCTGCAGTTATTTGCCTAAGAGCTTTCTTTGGCCACCAAGGCCTGCTTTGCCTGCTGGGGCATCAAGCCAAAAGTGCTGGGGAATTAAAGTACCTCCACACCCACCCTAAAAGAATCCCTCAACCAATGACGGGTAGGAGTTAGTGTATATACCTCCCAGCTCCCTTACCCCACAGGCGGGATAACTCTGAGGTACACGTCCTGCATCTGCACCCAGAGTTCCCTCAGTGGTAACTCTAGTCGCCAAGAGGTAATATCTGGGTAACTCATTCTTTATTGGCTAACTTAACTTCCTTTTTCTGTGTCATTCTCCCAGTCCCTTATCGTGTTTCTGTCACCTGCCAAATAAACTAGTTACATACAAATTCTCATTTTGGGAACTAATTCTAGGGAAACCCAAACTAAGACACGGTCCAAACAGAACACACTGTCTTTTCCTTCCATTTTCTCCCTGTTACAGTGACTGATACTCCCAGCTGTCTTGACTCCTCCCACTCTCTACCCTCCTAGCCTTCCCACTGCCAATTCATCACCAATTCCTGGAGGTCTAACCACCCCCTCTCAACTTCCCCCACTAAGTGCCCTGGTCCTAGGTCCTCATCATCTCTCCTGATCCTGTAACAGCCTCCTTCCTACCCTGGCTTTGGCCACCTAACCTGCCTCTCCCAGCCTCTGAGGCCTATGGTCACACTTAGCTCTCTGCCAGAAATGATGTTTCAATGTAGCTTCCAAATCCTCCAAGTCTCCATGTGCCTTGTACTCCAGGAAGCCTCCCTCCTTCCCTGGGGCCTCCCAGGATGCCCACACCTGTACCTGTATAACCACATACCTCATTTCCCTCCCTAAGGCCCTCTGGCCAGCCCCTGTGAGAGCAGACATAGTGAAGCCATTGCAGCTCAGAGCTGTGACCTTAGGGTGCCTCCCCACTCGGGCCCCAGAGGGGCCTGCCTTGCCAGCTCTCCTCTGCCCATTTTGTCATAGGGGACAGAATTTTAGGATCTCAAAGACCTCCACAGGGCTGGGATACAAGGGCAAAATGTCCAGGGGTCTGGATTCAGTGGGCAAGCCTGGGCTCAGAGGTCTGAAGAGCAAGCTAGGATAGAATCAGAGGGCAAGGGTCAGGCTGCAGCCTGTCCCTCTCCCTGCCCCCCAACAGGAAGGGGACTTGATCAGGGCTAGGTGTCTGGGCCTCAAGGAAGGTGGGAGGTCGGACAAGGGGTCAGGGGCAATACTCACAGCCCACATGTAGCAGGACTTGGTGGTGCAGGTGCCAGGAGTCACGGTGGAAGCAGGCATAGAGGCCACTGTGGCCCAGTTCCAGGCCCCGGAGCACAAGCTGAGAGCCATTGAGCAGGTCAGGGGCCAAGTCTGTCCCATTTACCCGCCATGTCACGGCTGCATCCCAGTTTGCTGTCCCACACGGCAGTGTCACATCTGAGCCCAGGCGCTCATACTGCACATGGGGTGCCTCTGTAGGGGACGGGGAGGGCACAGGGCAAAAGTTACAGGTCACAGCCCTGCCCAGCACCCCCAGGTGAATGAGCACGGATGAGGGTCTGTGAAGGTGAGAAGCTCCTTGCCTGACTGCGTGAGTGTTGTGGGCAGATGGGACATATGCAAAACTCCTCTGTGGTTGTGCAAGCGTGCAGGGATGTGAGTGCCTCTAAATTTGTATGCGTGTGCATGTATAGGGGCTGTGTGTGTGTGTGTGTGTGTGACACAGAGAGAGAGAGAGAAAGAGAAAGAGAGAGAGAGTTTGCATAGTGCTGGGAGGGGTCAGTTCTCAGTGAAAGCCCAGTTCACCTCCAGTCCCTGGGTTCTTTAAACTGTTTTCCTGACCCCCATAACCCTAACCTCTTGCCACCAACAGGCCTGGCCCCAGGCGCTGCCATCCGTTACCCAGGCAAGCTGGCGCTGAGGGCCCCACTCCTTTCTCTGTCTGTCCCTAACTATTTCTCTCCCCCATATCTCTTTCTGCCTCTGTCCCTCTCCCTGACTCTGCCCGCCCCCCAGAGCTCCCTTCCAGCCATCCAGGCTTGGGCAGTAGCAGGAAAAGGGAGAATGGGCAGGAGTGAACCCTAGGGAACCCCTGGCAGCTGGCAGCTTCGTGAGGCAGGAACTGCTTAATGCTGGCTGTGGGGGGGTGGGCAGTGCTGCTGGGACTGATCATTCCTCTCCTGCCCCCACCAGGGGCCTGTCAGAGCCAAAAGCAAACCCCAGCCCTGGCCTCAGCAACCCAGGCGTGAGGGACTGAGCCCAGGAGACTGGAGATGGAAGGGTGGGAGGGAGCACTTGTGGGAGGCAGTGCAAGGTGGGGAGGCAAGTGGGACAGAGAAGGTCAGAGAGGCAGATCTGCAGCCAGCAGCAGAGCAGCAGGCACACAGAGCCTGGGAGATGGGACTCTTAGGACACCCCCCTCTCATCCTGCGTCCCTGGTCCTGGCCAGATCTGTGGAGTGAGGGTGCGAAGGGTGAAAGGAAAGGGGAGGGGGCAGCAGTTGGGGGGGCTGCAGGATCCCTCGTTAACACTCAGCTTACATCTTCCCTCCAGAGAGCCACCCTGCTGAGTTGGGGGATTTTCAGAGGCAATTCCTGTTAACGAGCCAATTAAGTTGGGCCAGTGGCCTCTTAATTGGACTTGTTAACACCACCAACTCTGCAGCGGGGTAGGGATCCCCCTTGGGCCCACCAGGTTGCCCCTCCCCAGTACTGCTTTTCTGTGTGCTGAAACATCTGTCCCAGTCTGCTGCCCCTGTCATCTTCCCAGTGCCAGGGTCCCTCTGTGTCTCTGGGTCTCTCTCCCTCACTGCCTTTCTTTGTCCTGCCCCTCTCTGAGCCTCTCTGTCCCTGTCAGAGGAGAAGGAAGCAGGAAACCCAGCCAGCCCTGACCACTTGCCTGGGACCAGCCGAACAGAGGATGAACGGGCGGAAGGGCGGTGGCTGGGGGCCTTGGAGGCCACAGCTGTGAGGCTGGACCAGAGACTGAATGGGGGCCTCCCCCTGACCAGAGGCCCAGTGTCCAAGACTCAGGCCATTGAGCCCCCCCCCATCCACCAGCTCCAGCCTCTGAGCCCCCCTCCAGCCTTCCTTCCAAAAACCTGGAGCTTCCAGGAAACATGCCAAGCCCCTCTCTCCGCACCCCCCCAGTAGAGACTTTACATCCAGCTGCCTGAGGAGGAGGCTGAAAACTGACCGTTGGGGAGGGGGCGTGGCCATCATGGTCCCAACGGCAACACATCAACACTGACCAATGCGGCTCAACACTAACATGGACCCAGCACGGCCCTTTAATATTGGGGAGCAGGGATAGCCACAAGATGAGGATGCAGCGACCCAACAACACAACAAATACAGTGACAATGGGGTAACACTTCCCTACCACACCTTGTCTGCCTCACAAAAAAGAATGGAAACACAACCTCACAACAATGACAAACCAAGAACGTAAGGGAAGGGCAGGAATGGAAAATGACAACACAATGACAGAAGACAACTACAGGCCACAACACAGAGGCGGAGGGGGCCAAATGACATGACAATCACATGGTGTCACAACTGCTACAGTAACACAACAATATCAATACACACAGCCATGCAACAGCTCCAAAGATGGCAATGATTCAATCCTTTGTTTCTGGACAGCTCTCCTCCCGCCCTATGGGTGCCCCTACTGATGTGCTGTCCATTTCAGAAATTAAATCAAGCAGCAGAGGGAGGATGGGGTTCTTGGCCCTGACGCGGTGACAAATGCTCCAAAGGAATCAGCTGTGAAAAGGTTGTTAGAAGCCAGGATGAGAGACAGAGACAGGATGAGGTCATGGACATGGAGAACACAGAGGGACAGAGCTGACAGCTCCCTCACACCTGCACACACAGGCTCACTTGGGGATCATATGCCAGAAACAGTCCCTCCGGGCATCCTAAGCAACTTCACATTGCCACACACACAGGAACCAGGACAGTCACCCACAAAGAAGGAGGACACACAGGACAGCTGTCCACAAGGTCACAGTCACACATGGGTTCGCAGCCACACAGGGACACTGTCCAACTTCAGGGATGGTAACACCTGATACAAGATCACAGGCATGCACAAGAAGGGCACCATCAACCAGAGGCACAGTTACATGTGGGGACACGGTCTCACACACAGGGAGACAGTTTAATAGGGACACAAACTCACAAAGAGAAACAAAGAGATACTATTATACAAGGGGTACAGTCTCAAACACAAGGATAAGCCCCACAAAGGGTACAGTCACATATAGACAGACAATGTCATACATGAGGCATAGCCCACAAGGATACAGCACACAGAAAAACGCATTCAAACAGAGACACGCTCTCACACACGTAAGAACACAGTCTCACTCACAAGGACACAGTCTCATACACTCTCACAGATGCAGCCATATGCCTAGGGCCTTGGTCACACAAGGTAGAGACCTTTGCACACAATGGTCGAGTACACTGGCAGGCCCTAAGCAGGTCCAGTCAGCAGCCTTGGCACCAGCCAGGCTCTCTCTGTGTCTCAGTGCTGGTCTGATAAAGAAGAGGTCACAGAAGCCTCAACCCACTATCCTCTTTAAACTCACAGCTTTGAAGGTGGCAGAGCTTAGAGATGCCCCACCCTCTCTGCCTCTGCCCAACCCGGCTGAAGGGGTGGGGGGCAGGGCCCATCCAAGCAGGATGAGTTCAGACTTTGTACTAATGTGGCCGTTGAGGTGCTGCCTCATATTCAATAGAGGGGCTGGTGGTCAAGTTAAGAGGGTACCTGTTTCCCCAGCAGGGGTTCAGCCCCTTGTCTTGTGGGTCGTGGGAAGGACCTGGCCCTCACTGGACAAATAGATAGAGAGAGGGCAGGGAGGCTGCCCATGGCCCAGCTCTGAGCAATCCCTCCCTCCTCCAGCCATTCCAGTTGACTGACCTGTCCCCCTCCTTAGTGCACCAGCCCTCTCCCACTTGTCACCCTGCCTGTCCCTTCATCTTGTTCTCTGTCCACTGTCTCTATCCCCATCTTCCCTCTAGGATAAAGCTGAGGGTAGAAGGTGATCAGAAGCTTTGCCCACTGTCTGCTATCAGTGCCTCCAACTGCACTCCCCCAAATCTCTAGAAGGAGATCCCCTTTCACCCAGACACTGTACGGAGGTCCTGCCCCTAGCCTCCCCCACCCAACTCCCATCCTACTGCTTATACCCTATACCCATCCTAGTAGAAGGAGGGACAGATCATGTCAAGCCAGAGACACTATCAGCATATGACTGTGGAGGACCCTGCTTATGAGACATCAGTGGGTCACTCTGCATGTCAGTGTCATGTGACATGTCCCTCTGGGTGTTCACGTGTGACAATGCCAGTGTGTGACTCTTGGGTGGTGTCAGTATGCAGCTGTGCCAAAGAGGGTTCATGTCTGGCTCTGAGAGGAGGTCAGCAGGCAGCTCCCCCAAGCACTCACCCTGTGGACTGTGTCTCTGGGCGTAGACAACTGCAGCAGCAGCAGCAAGCAGAGCACAGCAGGCCCACGGGACAGGAGCAGCCATCTGTTGGGAGAAACAGGGGTGGGGGAAGGGCAGCATGAGCCCAGGCAGGAACATCCCGGGGAGCCCCCTGTTCTCAGGCAGGATTGGGAAATCCCAGCCCTAGGGCCAGGGCACCTTGACCCCAAATGCCCTTCTTAATGGGGCTCAGGATCCTCTTTCAAGCAATAGAAAGCAACATTATTGGCATCTCTAGGCAAAGGTTTGCTAAGATGGCAGAAGGCAACCTACAGTGGTTTGTTGTTCGATAAGACTGCTGGCTGCAGAATGTAGTCAACCGCGGATGAGTTATAGAATATTGGTAATGCCAGGGCCATTTTTCTAAAAAAAAAAAATGACTTTACTGGTGAGGTTGGCTAATTAGCTACAAACATCACAAACTGAAAGGGTAATGTTTTAACTTAATTGGAGGTCTGTACTTCTCCAAATTGCCTTGAATGGAAGGCCCCCTGCCATGCTCCTAGGGAGAGAGCCTGAAACCCGAATGCTCAGGAGCCCCTTGGATCTGTCCTCTGTCCCAGTGCCCTCTGCCATGAGCTTTGCCACTGGGCTCTGGGAAACTCAGAGTAGCAGAGTGACCCAGGTCATATGTGGCTTTTGCTTAATTGTATATCAATGATCAAGAGAAAATGAGGGGTTTGTATATGTTAGTCCTTGTCAAGGACCCCAGCCCATCTTCCACCCTAGCCACGTGCCACCAGGAGCCTGGGTCCCCCAGCCCAGCAGATGTGCATCAGTGTCTACATGTACCCATGCAAGTACTCAAAGCATACTCAGGACATGTTCCCAGAAGCCAGGGTTGAGCCAATGCCTCCCCCCACCCCAGTGTCCTGCTTCCTGGGATGGGTCCAACTACTCCCACCCCTCCCCCAAACACACACTTATACCTGAGGACAGGGAAGTAACTGTTTCCTGCAGAATAGGCCCCAAGTGTGACAACACCCACCCACCCCCACCCCCAGTCTGAACAGGGAGAGGGACTGTCAACCACACAGAAGCAGAGCTCCAGAGAGAGACACTGAGGGACACTGCCAACACTCAACCAGGGCCACTGTCAGAGATACAGCCAGCCACACAGCAGACACTGGCCAGAGGCACTACCCAAAGTAACCCAACAGAACCCCAAAGAAAAAGCTCCACACACAGTGGGAGATAGACTAGAGGCTGTTAGAGGGACCACCAGACAAAGCCGGAGAAACAAGTAGATGCAACCAGATAATGAGCCAGAGAAACGGTCAGAGAACAACTGACACAATCAAAGGCCCCACCAGAAATGCTGTAAAAGACTCAGCCAGACCCAAGCAGACATATCGCCAGAGGAAGAGCAAGGAGCACAGGCAGAGAACCCATCAGCGCCACACCAGAGAGCTAGAGACACTGTCAGAAACGCCGCCAGAGAAACTGTCTGACACACAAGCAGAGAAATACCAGAGGAACTGATAGACACAAACAGGCATACACCCAGCAAAACAGCTAGAGAAAAAGAGCCAGAGCTATAGCCAGATGCTCAGTCAGGAAGTGTCCACACCACTGAAAACACTGCCAGAGACGCTGCCAGAGACACAGCCAGAGACACCGTTAGAAATACTGCCAGAGAAACAGCCAGACACACAGCCAGAGAAACTGACTGAGACATACTGCCAGATACACCCAGAGAATGAGCCAGAGACACTGCTAGAGACAGGGCAGTCATAGCTACAGCAGAGGGGAGACAAGTGTGGGTATCAGCCTGTAGCAGTTGGGGGGTGGTTGAGAGAATCAAACTTCCTGGGGCTCTTTTATGGGAGGGGGTCCTGCCTGCCCTTTGTTATACTTGACCCTCCCCAGGAAAGTCCCCTCACCTGAACCTGCTCTTTGTCCCAACCACAGCTACTCTGACTGTCCCTCCCTAGCACAGCTAATCTCTCTATGCCCCGTGTGGCCTTGGCTACCCTTCCCACATCAGCAACTCCCAGGACCTTAGCTACCACTTGGCCTGGCTCCTTCTGACCTGTAGCCACCATCCCATTTTGAGCTACTCCTCAATCTGCGAGGTTAAGACAATGGCCAAAGTTAGACAGCCAGCAAGTGGTGGGGCCAGGAAATGAACCCAGAACTGTCTGAATTCAGAGCTGTGCAGAAGGAAAGAGAGACAGAGGCTGGAGGCCTACCTGGTAACCCACCTCAGCCCTTGCCAGTGGCCGTCAGACACCCCCCCCCACTGTCTCTGCCATCTGTCCAGGCCTTTCTCCTCACAGCCAAAGATCTGCCACCTCAGTGCCAGGTCCACTGCCCACCCCATGGGAGCAGGAACCAGGCACGGGCAGGCAAGGAGCAGGCAGAGTGGAATGAGGTTAGATCACAGGATGGGAGTGTCCAGGGGAGAAGAGGAATGGGGTGGCCTCTGCCCCCAGCTCCTTCCTGGTCCACACAAGCACACTCCCCTCCACATGCATGCATGTGTGTGGATGAACACTCACGCGCGTGCACACACACACTCAGGCCCCCACAGGGGGAGGGGAGGCTTCTTCATCAAAGTCGCCTCCATCAGCCCGATGAGTTACTGTAAGGGCCGGGCCCTGGGCCAACGGGGCTGCAGCCACGAGAGAGACGGGCGCTGCTGAGAGCGAGTGCTGCAGAGAGTGGGGGTGGGGTACCAAGACAGACACTGCAGGGTTGGGGCACCCAGAAAAGGGACAGACCCAGGGAGGGGAAACAAGAGGCAGGGAGACAGGGAAAACCCCTGAGTGGAGACCCAGAGGGACAAAAAGAGCGATAGGGAGAAACAGAAGAGACGCAGGGAGAAAGATGGGGCACATAGGAGACGGGCAGAGACTCAAGGGCAGAGGGAGAGACAGATCCAGACAGAATAACAGAGACCCTGGCAGGGTGTCTGTGGGTCTCTGTGCCCATGCTAGAGCATCTCTGTGAGCCTGCCCAGCTCCTCCAGCATGAAGGAGGATGTGATGGTGGTGTGCAATATGAGGCAAGAGCAGGGTCTTCCTGGGGGCTGGGGGATTCTCACTGGGGATCTAGGGACCCAGCCCCCAGGAAACAAGGGTGAACTAAAACCCTATCCCTGCCCCTGCCCCTGCAGATCCCAGAAAGCCCCAAGCCAGTTTCACTTTCCCCTTTCCTCAGAGTCCCAGCTGGGGCTCACTCCCCAGGTGGAGAGGCTGAGGCCAGAGGCATCCAGGATACACCTCCACCCTGCCCTGGCTCACCTCAGGCCACCCGTCCCAGGGCAAAGAGCATCTTTCCCAGGAATTTTCCAAGTCCACACCCCATGGCCCTGGGATAGATCTGGAGGAAAAATCCCATAGAGCCCCAGACAAGGGCTCTGTGCACTGGCCCAGGCTCCCTATAGGCCCCTGGAAGAGGTCAGCCTCAGCATGAGGAGGAGCAGAGGGTTCCCCATTAGCAAGAAAGGAGCCCAGTGCCCAGCAGCCCCTGAACCCCTTGTTAGCACAAGGGTCCCAGCACCTCTCCAACATGGAACCCCAGTGTCATGGTTACACACACACACAGGTGACACATCAAGGGTCAAATTCTGGGCCCCAACTTACTGCCACTGTCCCACTGTGACAAAGACAACATTGCACAGTGATGACAACACCCAGTGAAAATGACACAGTTGCACTGTTGACAATGAAATAGGGATGTTGACAGTCACCACAGTGACAATGAGGCAGTGAATGATAGTCATATACAATGACACCAACGAACAGAGCAATGACACCTGTTGACACTGACACAGTCACAGTGACAGTAACCTCAGAGTCAAAGATGCGATGACACATAGAGGAACACTGATGGTGACACAGTGACACAGGAACATTGATAGGCTCAGTAACAGTCACACAGAATGATACCAGTCCACAGTAATACTGGCACCCTTGGAGGTTGACAGTCACCATCAGTAACAGTGATAGGCTCCAGGTCAGGAACCTCACTTTCTCAGAGTGTGGCCTAGGATCCAGGACCCAAGAACCCTCTTGCCAGCCCCAGCAATGTCACAGTTGCCCTGTTCCCTTACCCTTACCCCCTGCCCAGCTGAGGGAAGAACCTGGGAGAGGGAAGTGTGAGTTTTGGAAAGCCCCTATTTATCCCTGCAGAATTGCAGATATCAGTTTAGGTTGCAGGAGGCCAACCCTGGGAATCCCTGCCACAGTCAGGTGGGGGGTGGCTGGTGGGGGGTTGAGCACCACTGACTGAGTCTCAGCTATAATTGTGAGTACTGATCTGCAATAGCGTATTCTGAACTTCAGGGTGTAGGTTGGCGTGGGTATGCTGAGGGTCAGGTAGGCTTAGTCTGGCTTGGACAATGAATGAGCAGAGAGGCCTCAAAGCAAGTGACCTCAAAGCAAGGTTACCATTCCATCTCCAAGGTGGGGAACTGAGATCCAAAGCAGGTCACTGGCTGGACTCCCCTCTCCCCATTGCCAGGGATTGGGGTGGGGTCATGAACATTCGTCTGATGGAGGGCATCTAGCCCAGTGCAGGGCCAAGGTGTGACTTCCCACAGCTTCCTGTCCCCCTGCCCAACCCCCACAACCCCAGACCCCAGAATCCCACCGTGTGAAGGAAAAAGGAACCCTTTGTCCTGAAGCCACATCTCCTTCACTTCTCCCCACTGCAGCCCTAGAGGGTCCATCTCTAGAAATGAGGCAAGAACAGAGGACACAGTATGCAATAACTGATTCAAATGCCTGGGGACCTCTAGAAGCCTCAGACCTGCAGAGGAATTAGGTTGAAGCAAGGAAGAGAGACACATATACTTGGGAATGGGAAAGAAAAACAAGAGACAGAGCAGGGACAGAGACAGGGACAAGGACATGGTGGGCAGGGAAGAACAGCACCAGCAGAGGGGGAGCCTGGGAGAGACAGTTAGGGCGGGCGGGAAGCTCCAGGAGGGGGAGGAGGGGCTGAGGCCGGGAGGCCCCCAGATCCCACCAGGCCTAGGCAGCCTGGACAGCGTGGGCGGTGGGGGCGGGGGCAGAGGCCTGAGCGGTCCAGAGGCTGGGGGGTTGGGGGGACCAGGCCAAAGAGGGAGGCCTGGCCCTTGGCAGCTGGCCCAGCAGGCCCCCCACCAGGGAGGGGGCGGGCCCAGGTCAGGGGCCAGCTCCTGGGCTGGGGCCGGCTGGCCATGGGCGGGCTCCCACTCCTGTGGTGTCTCTCTCTGAATCTCTTGTCTTTGACTCTTTCTCTTTTTCCTCTTCTCTGAATCCAGACCTGCCTCTCCTCTCAGCTCTCAGTGCCCTCACCCAAGTAGCACAGGACCCAGAAGCTGTGCTTGGGTTCAGGATTTAAGTCTTGTCTCTTTCTGGGCTACCATATCCCCAACCACTCCACGGGCAAGCCTTGGTGCTAAGGGGAAAGGACCCCACCTAAGCATAGGCCTCCACCTCCTCCTCCTCAGAAGAGGGCAGGATAAGCTGAGCACCAGTGGGAGGGGGGCCAGAAAGGAGGCAAGAGGAGCAGTCCCCCAGCTCCAGCCGCTGGCTGAGGTTGTGGAAAAGGAGGCGGCCCAATTGAGTGAGTTGGGGGGTGGGTATCCGCACCTGCCGTTGTGACCTCCACAGCCGGAGACAGGGGCCTGGGGGGGGACAAGATTCCAATGGATTTTGGCAGCGGCCTGGACTCTGAGTGCTCAAACCCCCCACTCCCAGCCTCTTGCACCATGGGGACCCTGAGATCAGCATGTGCATGCCCTGCTGCACGTGTGTGCGGGCGTGTTGTTTGGGGGGAGCCCACAGCCCTCCCATGACAGGCCTGGCTGGGCAGCTGGGGAGGTGTCCTGGGGAGATGGGAGTCTGTCCCACCAGCCTGTGCCCACATGTGGAGGCCCACTCAGGGCCTTGCATGCTGCCTGGTAACCTGGGCATAGGCTTATATATGCACATACATGCAAGCCTGTGTTTAAGCAGCCCTCTAGATGCAGAAGGCCTGAGCTTTCTCCCTCAAAAATCATCTGGTCCAGCCCCCTGCCTCCTGAATGGGAAGCAGGAAGGGGCAGATAAGTTCATATCCTCCCTTTGGACACATGGGCTCTGGACAGCTTCACAGAACCTGAGGCATAAGTACCCAATCCCTCAAGTCCAGTCTAGTCTCTCCTGGCTTCCAGAAGAATCAGGAGGACCCCTCCATCCTGGAAAGGCCCATATACCAGTCAGGTTAAGTCTGTGGGGAGTGGGGTGCTGCTCCTCTTAGAGAGACAGAATGCTTCAGCAGGAGGTTAGACAGCTGGAAGAACTCCATGAAAAGTGGGGGATGGGCAGAGCAATAGGGCTGAATGAAACTTCCCTTAGCTTGGGAGTAGGGTACTGAAAGCCCACAGCGGGATGAGGGGGGCAGGAAGGAGACTACAAGGCAGGCCCTCCTTGGAGACAGAGGATGGACAGAATGGCTTTCCAAACGGAGGATGGGAAAAAGACCTATTTGCCTCAGCTTCTCCTACCACATCCCACCCTGGCCCCAACACTGCTTGGGTGCAGACACACCCTTGATTACACACACAGAGGCCCATGCATGCAAGCTCGTACACACATACACACACACACACACACCCTCAAGAGGGGCGCAGCAGTGCACGTGAAGCATTGGCTTGTAACAAAAAAACTGAAGATGGTCTTTCTGACAGAGCCAGAGTTGGGTGGGGGGAAGAGAAGCTTCAACTGTCTTCTGTGTTCTGTTCTCTCTGCCCCCTTAACATGCATGCACACCGTGCACGCTACTTCTGAGGAACCTTCTGGTCTGCTGGGCAAGAGCAAGCCATCCTTCCTCCCCCCTCCTCCCCTCCTCACAGTGGGGAAGCCAGAGCAATCTGTTCCTGATGGGTAAACATAGGCATGAGTATGAGCACACACATGCTCACGCACACACCAGCCACTCGGGGTCACACAAGACCCAGAGCTCACTTCACCCCAAGATGTAGCACACCTTGGGCTCTCGCTACCACCCAGCAGAGCTCCCAAAGCCCCCCACCTCCTCATACACACAGCCAGAGCTTTAGAGATACACCTAGGCAGCCTCTCGCAGACACTGGTATTCAGGGTCTACCATCATGGCCACACATCATGGCCTCCCACGTGGACACCCGCTGCTACAGCCTCGTGCACGCTGGTGTATGTGCACACACACATTACAGTCTCACACATACACACACACACACGCAGACTCCCTCACACAAACAGACAAGGTCTCACATATGGATACCATCATACACTCAGAACAGCCGGCCTTCCACACAGATACCATTGTACACCCCCAGAAACTCAGAGCCCCCAGTCAACCTCAGCCTCTCACACCCCACACCAGGCAATGAGAAATCCCCAGATATACACTTAGAACAGTCACACTGTGCTGGGACCTCAGGTTGCCTAGCTGAGCTTGAGGGGAGAAAGATAAAGCCCAGGGTGGCCTAAGGCAAGAAGGAAAAGGAAAGGAGGAACTTTGTCCCTAAAAAGTGAGAAAATAGGCAAGATGATTTTTCCCTAGACAGCTCCTTCTTCCCTTCCACCCCTAACCCTGCTTCCAATGGCATTAGGGAATGAAGGGAGATCCAAGCCAGACAGGAGGGGTGAGAAAACTCCTAGTTGAGAGATGGTGGCACTGGTATCGGCAAGAGCCAGAAAACCCCAGAAACCAACCCACTCCTCAGGCCCTTACTGTCTCCCCTCCTCACCCCCTCTTTTCCAGGATGAGGATCAGCAGCAGCTTGCAGCCTGGCTATGTGCTGTGTGATCCCAGGCCTCTTCTAAACCTCTCTGTGCTCATAACTGTCTATAGGGCACCCAGATGTCAGGCCTGGCTGAGGAAGGGGCAGGAGTGGGTAAGGAGACGGGACATCAACCTCAACCCCCAACCCCTGCCAAAGCCCTGTCAGGCCCAAAGAGAAGGGGGGGCAGATCCCCTGCAGCAGGAGGGCAGCAGTCAGAGCAGAGTGGGTGCTCCTCTAAGTAACCACTGAGGAGCAGAGTCCTAAACTGTCCTTGGACCCTGCAGCCCCATCCTCCATCACAGGAGGAGCAGAAGCTGAGCTGCTGAGTCGCTGTCCAGGCAGAATAGAATCCAGGCTGTGCTGGCCAGGCCCCAACCCAGGAACCATCAGCAATGCTGTTGACATCCTTGTCACTTGCCACTTCAGGTGTAGCTAGGGCTCTGATTCCCCTATTCTAAAAGGAGCCTGATATGGCTTCATGGAAGCCAGGCACAGGAGCAAACACCAGGCAGCAGGACCTAAGGAAATCAGGCAGGGGCCATCCCATAAAGCCCACAAAGGTGATAGGGGCTTATGGAAAGTAGGCAGTGGAGACAAAAGAAACCAGGCAGCGGGTTGTAAGGAAACCAGGTGATAGGACCCAAAAGAAGGTAGGCTGTGCAGGCCAAATGAAACCAGGCAGTGGAGACTAAAGTTAGTTAGGAGGTGTGGACAAATGAAGCCAGGCTTTGGGATCAAATGAAACCAGGCAAGAGGCCCACAGGATGCGAGAAAAGAAAGATATCAGGAGCTCATCTCCTCTGTCTAGATGTCACCCCCACACCCTGGGCCCCTCTCTCTGTAGCCCCCCTCCCACCCAGGCAGTGGTCCCCTCCCCCAGGCTGATGGATACAGCCAGAACCCCCTCCCCTCTCAGAGGCCTGGTCCGATTGCAGCCAATGGGCCCCCAGCCCCATCCCTGGGACCTCAGGAAGTCCCAGTCCCTCCCACCGGCTGCAAAGGCAGGGGGGCTGGGGGGAGAGAAAGAGAAGAGAAGAGAAGAGAGACAGCTTGGCAGGGGGAGCGCGCCGAGCAGCCGCGGGGGGCGGGGGCCGAGAAAGGAGCGGGAAGCGCCGAGGCGGGCTGGCGGGCTGGCGGGCGGGCGAGGGTGGGGGCGTCTCGGTGGCGGGGGTGACAAGTCCTTCGGCCCCGCAGCCACTGACCTGGGTCCCCACGCAGGCGCCCCGTCGGTGCCTCCGGCGCTCCGTGGGTCCGCCCGGCCGCCCGCGAGCATCGGGTCCCCGGAGCTCGGGGCTGGTGCCCCGCCGCCGCGCCGCCCCAGGAGGCAGGAGCAGCCCCCCCCAGTCCGGGCGGGCGGGCAAGGGGCCGGGCTGTGATCGACGCGGGCCCAGCCACGAGCGAGCGACGCGGCGAGCGGGCCGGGAGGAGGGGAGGAAGGAGCTCGCAGCAAGCGAACGAGCAAGCGAGCTAGCGGAGGGAGCGAGTGAGGGACGGCATGCAGTGAGGTCATCCTTTGAATCTAATTGTCTGAGTCAGGAGGAGATGTGGCACTTGATGCTGGGGGAGGGGAGGGAGAAGGGACCCTCCTGGCTCTGGGTCTGGGCCCCTCCTTACACCCAGGGGCGGCTGGGGCCTCCCTTCCCCCTGCCCAAGGCGAAGTTGCCTCAGGCCAACTCTGGCAGACCACTGTCCGTCTCAGGGTTGACCTCTGCTGCCTGCGGGTATCAGCAAGCAGCGAGATGTGGGACCCAGTCCCAGCTCTGGGCCCCCTTCCTACTCTATGGGGGTGATGGGGACCCCCCTACCCAGATCCAGCTCACCTTCCCACAGTTTTTAGGGTAAGGGAAGCCCCCAACCCACACCCAGGTCATATTCCTGCCCTCTGAGGTGATAAAGGGACAACTTCAAACAGCCTTCCAAGTTACCTTGGTGCATTTTAGGAGCATGGGGGGGGGGCACTCTATTCCCCAAGTTACTTTGTGCTCTGGGAATTTGAAGGAATCTGGAAATTGAACCCTAGGCTCACAGCCCTGCCCTCTGGGAATGAAACTGCAATGCCACCCAGTTCTCCAGTTACTTTCTGCGTTTTGCAGGGGATGAGGACCTCCAACTGACCCCCCAGGGTCTCCCTATCCTGCATGCCCAAGTCCTCCTTCAGGAGGAACAAGAACAGGGCCAGACTCCTAGGGTCTCCAGGGACTGCCCAAGTGACCATGCTGCCCAGAGAGTGAGGGCTAAGTCAGAAGCTGGGCCCTGGGCTTGTCAGGTGTGCACAGCAGTGCATGTACACATGAGCACACGCACATATGTGCACAAGCACACAGGGTGGGGGCACAAGGCAGCTGGGGATGCTCATACCAAGGGCCACACATCCCTCCCTTAGCCCCATGGGGGAGGGGTGATAAATATTTAAGGGGCTTTTAGCTCAGAGGGGACTGAAGCTGGGGGAGGGAGGGGGATCCATGCTGCCTGATTAATGGGGTTACGGACTTGGATCAATCCGTCCGCCCGGCGCTCCCTCCTCCTCCCTCCTCCCTCCCTCCGCCTAATGCGCTTTATCAGGAGACGCTTTTCTGACTTGGCAGCGTGGAGCGTTTTAAATAGACCCATTTAGAGCTGGGGTTGGGGGAGAAGGAGGGGGGTGGAGGAAGACAGAGATTGAGACAGGCTGGGAGACAGAGACGAATCAGGAGAGAGAGATGGGCCTCAGAAGAGAGAGACTGGGAGAGGAGAGACAGAAGGAAACGCAGAGACACCGCTGAGATAAGAGACTGAGGGTGAGACTCCCATGAAGGCCAGGATGGAGAGAGAGAGGGAGATGGGACCGTCTGGGGGGGGGGGCCAGGAGCAGAACCAAACCAACAAAAAGAGACAGAAAAGGAGCCACCAGCAGTGGGGAGAAAACCAGAGAGAGTCTCTCTGCAAAGGCTCAGTATTAGCCTGGGAGAGAGCAGACATCTTTTATTTCCAAAAACGGTTTTTCATCCACTTTGTTAAATTAAAAAGCTGTTTTTAAAGTGGTGCTGAGGTGCTGCTGGGGGAGAGTGGACGGAACTGCCAAGTCCTCCCTCCCCAGCCTTCTCCTTGGCCCCCACAGAAGCTGCCTCAGCCTAAGCCCCTGGGGTGTTCTCCAGCTCCCCTGCTCTCTGCAATCCTCTGAGATCCCCAGGAACAGGGTCAGGGCATCTGAGCTACTGTTCACTGGCAGGAAGTCCTTCCTGCTGTCTGGCCTCAGTCCCTCCTGCTGCAGGGAGCCTGTTCTTTCCCCTGACCACTATCCCTCTCTTCTCCAGCACCTATCCCTAGCTCCCTAAGGTGTTCTCAATTTGGGGGGAGGATTATATGCCCCCACAGCTCAGTAGCCCACTTTTCCAATAAGCCATCAGACTCCTCCCAGTGTGCCCCCATAAATATTACCTACTATTCTATAAATCCATTGCCCAGCCCCATCCTAGTCTGAACTTTGATCAGATACCTACCCCATGTCCTTGGGTCCTCTGGGAACAGTGAGGTGAAAAGCTTAACTCTCTACAGCCATCTCGGGCCTCCCTTCCATCTCTCCTGGGCCCCAGCTCCATCTTAAGCCCCTTTTATGTGTCAGCCTGGGGTACTCCACTCCACCCTCAGCAACACCCCAGTCCTAGTTCTGAAGGGTTAGTGCCCCCTCCCCAAGCCAGGAAAATGGCCAGTCTGTTCGGGAGCTGAGATGAAAAGCCTGGCCAGCCTTTGTGGGCCTCTGGCGGGTTTTGGACAATAGACCCTTCCGTTCCACTCCAGTGCCTCGATTCCTTGGATGCCCCCACCCCCAGGCTGCCAATCCGGTGGCCTGGCCTTGCCTAAATGAGAGGCAGAGAGAGTCAGGCTCAGCCCCACATCTGGCCCCAGAAGATTCTGGACTTTCTGACCTGCCCCCCCCATCCCATCTCCTCCAAATGCAGCTGCTCCCCAGTCAAGCCAGAGAGATGTTTTGGGGGTAGAGAGGAAACCTGAGGACACTGAAATAAAAACATACTCCCATATCTGGAATTCAGCCCCCTAAGTGTAGAACCCAGTTTCCTGACCTGGTTTTTTTCCTTGTCTATGTGACCATGGGTAAGTCTCTTTCCTTCCCTGGGCCTATAATGGGGGTATGAAAAGCCCCAGCCAGGCTGAGCCCAAAACCTCAGGAGGAAGACGGACAGGGGAATAGATTGAAGGGATCTCAGGTCCTGCTTCACTCATATCCCCCAGACCTATAGCCCCAGTGTACCTGCCTGATGCCCTGAGATAGGCCTGCCCCACCTGGGCCCCCAGAAACCTACCTTTTCACTATTGGCGGCACACCAGGCACATCAATGTCCTCCTCCTCCAAACCAAACTCTTCCCGGGACTTCCAAAACCAAGGGGGTGAGATGATGTGACAAGGCTAGATTCTAGAAGGGCAAAAAGTATAAATAAGAGGTAACAGGCCTTAGTCCAATTCAGAGTTCATTCTATAGTCACAACCCCACTGTGAGAAGGGTAGACTGAGACAGGCAGCAGATAAACATCTGGAAGAAGAAAAGTTGGGAGTAGCACAGACTCCTTTCAGCCCTCCTTGCTGACTTCAGGTTCTGAACCACAGGGACAAAGGAAGGCCAGAAAACAGTGGCCTGATACCACACACAGATACACACTCACAGACAATCCAAAATTCCCTCACAACCAATTCACAGACACAGGTACCTCCATATCACATACATCCTCACATACAAATTCACAGAGTCACAGGTCACAGGCATGACATAAACACCCATCATCATAACATCTTCTTCCTTATCACCACTATGATCTATTGAGCATGACTTCTCCATGAGGTAGGGTCAATCATTCTTCCCATCTGACAGCTAAGGAAACAGATTCAAGGAGGTCTTGCCCAGGACCACATGGTTCCAGAGCCTAGATTTAAGTCCATATCTAGCTCCAAAACCTTTCTGCTATACCAATTTGCCTCTGCAGATCACTCACCCACTCGCATAGTGCCTTTCCCAATAATAATAATAGCAGCTAGCACTTGATCAGGGTCCTTGATTAGCCAGACATTGTGATTAAGTACTTAAACTTACATTTTTGTACTGAATCATCAAAATAACCTTCAGAGATAATCCTGTTTCTATTTTACAGATGAGAAAACTGAGGCTCAAATAGCAAAAGCAGCTTGCCCAATGTCACGCCTACTGGTAGTTGGTAAGGGAGCTGATGTTGAAAGCCACTGTTGCTTCTATGGACTCCAGCCACTCAACAGACCCCTCCCCTTCTACAAGACCCCAGGAAATCCTCAGAATCCAACTCCCCCCCCAAAAAAAACACAGGTTCCAGATGTATCTGCCAAAGGTATGATTAGGTACCTAAACACATATCATGAGAAAGGGACTCCATTTCATCTAGTCCTGCCTAGAGATAAAGAGACATCACCAACCAGGGACAGACTGCCAGAAACTAAAACAAGGTATTAGAGTCAGGCTGACTGATGGTGACAGATACAGACACACCAAGACATAGGCCAAAACAGAGGGAGATAAAGGAGAAGACAGATATACATCAGGCCAAAGAATGACGGAGATAGTCAGAAAAGGAGACAATAGAGGTAGAGGAGGGTACAGGCTGATGTGAAAAGAACACATACAGATATACTCCAATATGCTCAGACACAGAGACACAGATAGATCCATCCAACCTTCACAAGAAAAATATTGTGAAAGCAAGCAAGGCTCAGGCTGTGTGTGGCGTGTGTACGTGTGTGCATGTTGGGGGGGAAGCATGCAGAGTCTCTATTGCTACGCACATTACACCAGCTGCTTCCAGCAATTTCATCTGATTAATAATAAATGCCCCATAATTACAGCCGCTCCCCCAGTCCTTCTTCCTGTTTTTTGTCAGCTGCCGTCAGGCCAGCCCCCCCATGACCCCCTTCATCCTCACCTGCTGCTTTCTAGGAGGCTGAGAGAATGTGAGCTGATGGAGGAGGCCAGACTCCCAATCTGAAGGGGATACCCATCTCTCTCTCTTGAATTAATGCCCTTTGCCTCCAAGCAAAATGTCATCTCACTTAGAACTCTCTCCTTACCTGGGTATAACCTGTGACCCCTGATAAGTCCTAGGGGCCTATGTCTGGAATGCAGGGAGATGAGCTCCCCTTTCCCACTGTTTATCACTCACTGGCTGAAAGAAGTCTCCATCCGCAAACTTCACCTAGCCTTGGAATCCCATAGGCTCAAAGGAGGAAGAGACCAGGACAGGGGGCCCCACCCCATCATTCCAACCCCAGGCAGCCCGAGTCTCTGCCCACTTGTGTACCCTCAAGCTTCGGACACTCAGTGGCTCCGCCTCCCCATTCGAGTACCCCCAACCCAGGTCCACCTCCTTCCAGGCTCCCACCCGAACTCTCCAAGGCAGCTCTATCAGAATCAGCTGCGGGTTTGTGCTGATCTGTTTCTAATCGCTGGGGCCTGGTTCACGCTTGCCCCCCCCCAATATTGATTCCATTATTTGGAGAGTCATTGACGTCAGGGGCCTGGATTGGTTCCAAAACCGCCTTCTCTCCGGGCCTGGGCCAGGGCCCAGCCCCACCATCCTGCGATTTCACGGAGGGGCCCAGAAAGGTCAGCTTATGCACCAAGGTCACATGGCATCTGCCCTCTGACTCTGGGCTCCTCTTGCCTTTTTGGGACCACCACGCAGCTCCCTTCTCCTGGGGAGAGGGGCTACACAAAGGCCCGGGAGTTAGAAGCGAGGTGGGGGGCTATAAAAGGGAGTCTGAAGAACCTTACTGGGCCTCTGGCTGCAAGGAAGGGCTCTGAGTAGGTAGGGGTGGGGTCAGTGGCTCAGAAAAGGATACTTGGGGAAGATTTTGTTTTCTTTGCCACACTCTTATTTTGGAATATCCTGAAGCTGGACTTGAAATGGCTCCCACTGACTACTTGATTTTTATGTCTAATATCAGATATATCTCCAGACTCCCTAAGAAGGAAATTATCTGTGGTGTAGGATAACAGATTACCTCAAATGTTGCCATAATTTGACTAACAGGCACCAGTAATTTTATAAATCTTTGCTCCATATAAAACAAAGGCTCTGTCTCCTGTGCATCTCCTACCCATGCTGCCTCAGTTTCCCCACACTCACACACTCTCCCAGTCTTTTCTGCCTCTGGGTGAGGGTATGTCTCTCCCTCTGTGTCACTCTGTCTCTACCTGACACCAGCCCACACAGGCAACTCCTAGGCTCTGGATGGACAGAGTATTCTTAAGGTCCGAACCCTGTGTTCTCAGACAGATGTTAATAACCAATGCAAATAGTCTGTGGTGCCTGCAGCAGCTACACAGCCTCAGAGCCCAGCCTTGGAGGCTCAGAGATGGGGTCCATTCCCATGGCTAGAGTCCAAGAAACCCAGACCTAGAGATAGCAAGGGGCATGCTCACAACCACATGGGGAACAAAGGAGAGGACAGAGTGACCCCTGACCCCTGCCACAGAATCAGGGTTATTGCCCTGCTCCAGTCTCCCCTCATCCAGACCTTTCCAAGGAAGAAGGCACCTATCCTCTGAACTTCCCTGAGTGAAGGGAAGTCCTTCCTATAGTCTAGCCTGCAAACCATTCAGGATTCCTGCGAGCCAAACAGGGATGTATAATAGCGGCTGTTGGGTCTCAAGCCAAACTCCAGAGGGTCCCCTCTTCTGGTGGTCTGTACCACTCAACAATTCATCCCTCAACATTTATTGAGCACCTATACCCTGCCAGGCACTGCATGGAGAGCCAGAGACGTGGTCCTGCAAGGAGCACCCAGTCTGATGGGAAAGAAAAAGATGTTCACTCAATACTGTTCTCCTACTGTGTACCAGGTCTGTGCTGGGGCAGGGGGGCTCAGCGGTAAGCAAGGCAGACTCAATCCCTGGGTCCCACAGAGCTCACAGGCAACTACTGTGCAACCTTGCTAAGTGTGGTGTGGGGAAAGTATAAGTAGGGCATGATGGGGCACACTAACTACCCTGGGTCTGGAGAAAGCTGTCCTCCTGCAGGACTGAGGACTCTTTAGTCTACTCCTAAACCCAGACGGGCCCTTGCGCTGAGCACAAGACACCACCATCATCTGACTTCAGTTCCACCACTATAGCTTTGGCCCCAGCTTCTGGTAGCTGGGTGCTCACAGCTGCAGGATCTAAGTCTTCCCCCACATCTGCTTGAGCTCCTCCTTCCACCCCTTGGCCCCCAGAGATGCTGGCACTGGTGACCCCCAAGTCAGCACAGCTCTGTGCTTTGGGGGCTCTCTTTGCCCTCTGCAGGGGTAAAGGGGACTGATGACCTCAGTGCCCTCTGTCCCCAGGGACCACTGGCCTCCCCAGCCCTTCCTCACAGGAAGCTGGGAGCCCTTGTGGGTGTGGTCATTCAGGGCCACAGGAGTTTACACAGCTGAGGTCTCCTGCTCCCCCCATCCCACAGTGGGTCTGGAGGAGGGGTCAGCTCTCTTTTCAGTCTCCTTGCTCTCCAGGACCCTCCAAACCAGGCACACATGGTCCCCCCAACCCATCTGCATTTCAAAGAAAATCCACTCCATATGTTTCCCATTCATTTACACTTCAACTCACCATGGGGGTGCAGAGAGCAGGGCGCCTTGCCTCCAAGCCCTCCACCCCCATAGAGGGGCTGGAGAGCATGTGTCCCCTTCAGAGACAGGGAACAGTTACAGCCCAGCCATCTCAGCCTGGGGGTGGAGGCTGCAGGGCCATGGCCCTACTGTGTGGGCTCCCATGCAGGGGACAGTGTACCTCAGGCAGCCCCACCCACTGGTCTCTATCACAGGAAGGCATGTGAAGTCCTGGGTAGTGTCTCTAGTGCAGGTAGAGTTCCAGGGCTGGCTGCAACTAAGGCCCCCAGGGGTACTGCTCTTCTGGGAAGTAGAGAGGGGAACCCTGGGCATCCTCTTGGAGGACTGAGGACTCTTCAGCCAGGATGAGGGCTCAAAGGGCATTGTGAGATATAACATAACATGGCCCCTATTCCTCTCTGGCCAGGGCAAAGGGGAAAAGAGAGGGTGGGCTGCAGTCTCCTCCTCCAGCTACGTTGTCACCACAGATTTGGGGTTACCATCTCTCTTAGAATCACAGATTCAATATTCTGGAACAGTCACGGGAGCCAGAGGTCTGCTTCCTCACCAGGTCAGTCTTCATACCCCTTGTATCCTAAGGGTGATTGGGATGGGGGGTGGGGAGGTCTTGGGAGGACATGAGTCTTATTTCCTCACACATGGCCTTCTCTACCACAGAAGGGGTATCCAAAACTATTGAAGGGGGATGTGCATGTACATGGCACATGGAACACTCTAAGAGCTCATGACATCCCTGTACCAACAAGCCACTCAGACCGTCCTGCTGAGAGCCTAGTCTTCTTGTGAAAAGAAAGGCAGAGAGGTCTGACTGGGTCAGTGTTTCCCACCACCCCCTCCATCAGCCCACAGCCCAAGTGAGGGACGTGACCAAATATGTATCCTCTCCCCTCCCTACCTTTGGAGGGGACAGGTCTTGTAGCAGTCTCTGTTCCTCACCTCAATTGCCCCAATACACACCACAAACCAAAAGAAAGCACAGGCATATTTGAGTCCTAAATTCCACTGGGATTGTGAACAACCACAATCTTAGTGTGGGTCTGAATGTGAGCCCCAGGATGGAAGTATGAGTTTAATGTAGGTTTCAGTGTCTAATGTCAGTGTGAGTGTGAACTCCAAGATGGAAGTATGGATTTGAGCATGAACCTAGGTCCCAGGGTGAGTCTGACTATAAGACCTAGTGAGTCTGAATGTGAGCTCAGGGACTGATGTGCGAGATTAACTGTGGGTCCCAGGATTCCCATACAAGTCAGTGTAAACATTAGAGTTCTAGTGCAAGTCTGTGTGAGCCCCTGGTCTTAAGAGCATTCTGAGTATGAGTGAAGGTGACTCATAGGGATGATTCTGAGTGTGAGTACTGGGGTCCCTTTTTAAGTCTAAATGTGAGCCCCAAAGTGCCCATGTAAGTCTCAGTGTGAACATCAGTATCCTAGTGTAAGTCTGAGTGTGAACACTGGGTCTCTAAGTGATCCCAGGATGGAAGGGAGACTCTTGAGTATGAGCACTAGAGTCCTAAAGTGAGTTGTAGAATCTCATGTGAGTCTGAGGAAGTTACCAAGATCCTGGTATGAATCTAAATGTGAGCCCTAGGTTACCCATGTAAGTCTGACCCCAAGAGTTCCCACATGAATCTAAGTATGAACCCAAAGGTCCAAGTATGAATCTGAGTGAGTCCCAGGCTCCCCATATGAATCTGTGTGTGAGCCCCTAGTCTTAGTGTGACTCTGAGTATGAGTCCCAGAGCATAAGTGTGAATCTCAGTAAGTTCCAGAGTCTTAGTGTGAGTCTAAGTGAGAGCCCTAGTACCCCAGTGAGATTCTGAGCATGAGCTCTAGGTCTCAATGTAAATCTATAAACCAAAGGATTGAAATGTGAACCTAAGTATGAGCCTATGGTCCCAATGTGAGTCCAAGTGTGAGCACAGCATCCCAATGTAAATTTGAGTGTAAACCCTAGGACTGAAGTGTGTATTTGGATATGAGCCCCAGAATGTAAGTGTGAATCTAAGTCCCACTGTCCTGGTGTAATTTTGAGTGTGAGCCCATATGAGTGTAAACCCTAAGACCCTAGAATGAGTTTAAGTTCCAAGTGTGAATCTGAGTATGAATTCCAGAGCCCCAGGAAGTCTTGTGTGTGAAATTTAAACTCCTAGTCATTGTATATAGGCTCAAGGTCTCAGCTGGAGTACCAGTCCTGACAGAGTGTGAACCTTAGCTCCATCTCACCAATCCCAACCAGGAACCCCAGGAACCAGCTGAGAGGATTTGTGTGGGTTGTGACAGTGGAGACAGGGGCTATAGTTTGAGACACACAGGCCCCTCCACCCCACAAGTCTTGGCTAGCCCTACATCCCTAGGAACATCCAACTGTTAAAGCCCCATTCCCACACATGCAATGGCACACCATCACACCCAGAGTTAGACACACCAAAATATACCCAGTGTTTCAGACCCCCTGGACACACAGCAATTACAGATGCACAAACACACCGAGCATATCAGACTCTCACCATCTCAGTGCTTACAGCCCAGTGACACAGACACAAATATACCAAGTATTACAGGCAAAACAACAGTGTTACAGACACGCTCCTACAGTGGCATGCAGACACACAGCCAATGTTGCAGACAAGCTGCCAGCCACACAGACACACACAGACACTCCTCAAAGAGAGAGACTAGACGAAAGAGAAAGAAAATCCTGAATTTTCAACTAGCCGTGAAATAGTCCTGCCCGTCTGAAGCCATTGAAGGGGGGAAGGGACCAAGGGAGCGAGCGAGCAAGAGAGAGCTAGACGCTGGAGGAGAGGCTAGGGAGAGCAGAGGAGCGGAGAAGGAGAGCTGTCCGTCTGGTGACCTCCCCACGGCCCAGCCCCTACGCACGAGGAGACACACTACTCTGAACAACACAGGGACACCCAGGCCGGCTCACACAGAGCCGCACTGGAGAAGACACACATGGGCAGACTCACAAAGAGACACTTGGGGATACACCACAGGCAGACTCACACAAACCAGGAGGACTTACAAAGAGACACACTGAAACAGACCCACTACATGGAGATATATCCAGGCGGACTCAAGAGAAAACCATGGGCAGGCTCACGCAGACACACATACACACACAGGCGGGTTCACACAGACACACGCACTGGCAGACGCGCAACTGACCATTCACACCCCCTGACGCTTTGAAGTCCAGATTTCTGCCCGATAAAGAAGCCACCTTTGGGTGCGCGGGGGCCACTGCGACTCCCCCAACAAACCCCAGAATTTTCCCAGACCCCGCGCGTGCAGCTGAGGGGTGGAGAGAAAAGGGACACTAGAACAGACCGCACTAGCCACCTCCCTCCAGTCGACTGTCTGGCCCCGCCACCACCGCCACCGCCACCACCACCACCACCACGCCCAGCCCCCGGAGCGCCCGGACGTGGGGGGCCGCTTCTCCTGCAACCCTACCCCCGAGTTTGCAGGCAAAGTTTCTCGTGAACTTTCCTGTACCCCCAGGCCGCGGGCCCACGCGTGTCCCCTCACTCTTCCCGCGCGCACGGGGGCCGCCGATCTGTCCGTCCGCCCGAGGGTTTGAGGGTCCGGCCGCGCGCGATCCGCCGCGGGATACTCACCGCGCCCTCGGGCCACCCGGACTTCGCGCCGCGCCCTTCGACCGCCCCCAGCAGGGAGCGAGGTAGGGAGCGAGGAGCTAGCACCGCTGCCGGATCGCACAGCCGAGCCGCCGCCTCCGTTGCTGCCGCTGCCGCCGCCGCCCGCTCTGCACCGGCTCCTCCGCGCTTGGCGGCTTTAACCCCCCCATCCTCCTCCCTCCCTCGCGCGCTCCCTCCCTCCTTCCCTCGCCCATGTGACCGCGGGCGCCCGCTCGGCCGCGCGCGTCCTCGCTCCCCTCCCCCTCTCGCCTTGTCTCCCCGCGCCTCCGCGGCCGCGCACCACGACATCTCCCCGCCACGGCCCCCGCGCGCCGCCGCCTTGGCACGCTCCCGCGCCTGGCACGCGTGGCCCGCTGGCGGGGCCGCGCTTGCCCGGGGCAGGCCTGTGAGCCCTCACTCCCACTCGCCTGGCGCTGGCACGCGCCCTCCCCGCTGGCGCACTCGCCCGCACTGGCACGCGTGGCCCCCTCACTTCGCCCTTTCTTGGGCGCGCCCTCCAGACGACTGTGGCCCCCGTACTTCACGCGCAGCCCCGGCCGCGAGTCTCACAAGCGCGCGCGCACACACACCCACACCCAGTCCGCCCACCCCCCTAGGGCGGCAGGGCGCGCACCCCCCCCACCCCCCCCACCCCCCGGGATCGCTCATTCACACTCTCTCACTCAGTCTTGGTCTCTCCTGCGCACACTCCGCACGTTCAGGCCAGTACTGCCTTGCAGCGACACCCTGGCACACCCCGGGCCAACTCTCGGGGTCCTCCCTCCGGCATCGCCGTGAGAGGAACGCGAGCCAGAGCCCCCCAACCCCCACTTTGGGCAGAAGAAAGCCAGCCAGCTCCGCCTCTCCTATTCCTACTGCCCCCAGCAACGACCCCCCTTCCAGGCACATACAGAAAAACCCGTCGCGCGGGGAGAGAGGGGGATTTATGCTTCCATGACCCGGGAAGGACCAGGCTGGGAGCCCAGGCCCTCGCCTCCCATGTGTCTGGTGATACCACCACCACCACCCTCTCCTTCCTCAAGCTCCCGAGAACACACGGCCTGAGGAGAAACCTCCACTGGGATGAAGGGGTAGGGAGGGTGCGCCCTCCATGCCTGCCCCGGCAGGTCCAGGGCGCGGGCATACCCCTCCGCGAGCTTGGCGCTGGAGGTTCACCCCTCGAGCCTGCCTTTCGCAGCCTGGGCCTCTGAGGGGCCGGCGTGCTCACTTCACTCGCCCCCGGGCCTCCGGTCTGGCTGCAGCGTGGGATATTAAGGTTAGACAACCTGACCAATTTATGAGGCCACGCGACAGCGCAACAGAGAGGGAATGCCAGAGGTGGAGACCGAGAGGTCCACCCCCATCTCCACGCCTTGGATTTTTCATCTGACTTTTGACCCATAATCCTTGGGCCCTGCCCCTCCAGGGAACTGCTCTAGGGCTGAGGGCAGGAATTGGGGAGGGAAATATCTCGCTGTCTCCTCACATCCTTCCCCAGTAGGCTGCCTAGAGCTACCGGGCCCTTTCCCAACAAATGCCTCAGGGACTCCCGTTGCAGAGGAAAAGCCTTCTTCCCGCCACAGCCGGGGCTTTTCACTTTCACTTCCTTGGCCACAGAATCCCCTCTGTACAACTGGCAGGGGTCAGCCGGGGCTGAAGCTCAGGGATGGCCAGCTAGGGCTTAAGGACACACAACGAAATAGGTGCACCCAGCTGAGGCCCAGCGCACACCCACCCACCACCCGGTCTCTCCGGGGCCCCGCAGCTTGCAGGTCCCCGGGCCGGGCCGGGGACTAGATGGTGGACGCGGGGAAGGAAGGGGCGGTGCGAAGGAATCTGTGGGGGGACAGCAATTGCTCCTCCCCCTTCCCCCGAAGCTAGGCCTGGTGAGGCTCAGCACTCCAGGGGCTGTCGGTCTCCCCCTCGAGGGGCTGACGGGCCTGAGCTCACACCCCGCCGGGGAGGGGCGGACGGACAACGAGATTGGCAGGTCATTCGTGAACTGACTTGACCTCCGGATGCCCCGGTATCCCGGGCTCAGCCTCTTTCCGCCAGGTTGGGAGCAGTCGGGAGTTCCGCTCCGGGCCGATGTCCCCTCGCCACCCGGGGACGCGGAGGCTGCCGTCGGCAGTGCCGCAGTCCATGCGTGCGGGGGCAGCTTCTGCCCTGGGCGTCGGGGGTCAGGGAATCGGACATGTTGGAGTGTCGAAGGATGAGGGAGAGGAGAGGCGCACGTCGGACTCTGTCCCGGCGTCTGTCTGTCAGCTGCTCCTCCTGGCGCGGGACCCAGCGGCCTCGAGCGCTTCCCCGGGGCCGAAGCGACACCTGGCGGGCGGTGAGGGACGTGCGTTCCCTCTCGGGCTGCGGCTCCAGCTCCGCGCTGAGGCCTCGGCAACCTACCGAACAACCGGGGCGCTGCCCCCTCTCCATACCGCCGCCACCTGGCTCAGAGCCGATTCTCCTCCCACCCGCGCTGGGGCTACAAACTACTCGTGGGTTTTCGCTCCTGCCGCCTCCAATGCCCTATCTGCACACTGGCCTCTCAGCCTCCTAAGCCTCCGTGTTGAACCCTCCCGTGTCTCCCCACAGCCTTGGGGGCAAAGCTAGACTTCTGAGGCCAGGCTTCAAAGCCCTGCAGGAACTGGTCCTGGCTGTCTCCTCTCCAGTTTTATTAGGCGCCCCCATCCCCGGCCTCCAGCTCTGCGCCAGCCCCCTTCTCTGTCACGGCGGGCTTATCCTTAAGCCAAACCCCACTTCACTGACACGCTCTCCCTAACCCCACTTCAGCGCATTCACTGCCTCCCCCGTCTTCACCATCTGCCTCTCCCATGCGGGACTGGCTGGAAGTAGCACCACCAGGCCGGAGCTCTTCAGCCCTGCAAGTGATGGGGATTCCAGATTTGGTAACCCTGAGAGGCCTTG
Source organism: Daubentonia madagascariensis (assembly GCA_023783475.1). Classification (NCBI taxonomy): domain Eukaryota; kingdom Metazoa; phylum Chordata; class Mammalia; order Primates; family Daubentoniidae; genus Daubentonia; species Daubentonia madagascariensis. The sequence continues at coordinate 34,428,858 of JAKFHU010000747.1, forward strand.
GGAAATTGGGGAAAGTTCTCCTTGACTTTGAGTTCCTGGAGTTTTATTCTTTTTTTTTTTTAATTTCAAAGTATTACGGGGTACAAATAATTTTGGTTACATGAATTGCTTTTATGATGCTGTACCTGTCAACCAGATACTGTTCATTGTACCCGTTAGGTAGATTTTCGCCTGTCCCCTCCTCCCGCCTCCCCCGCCCTTGATTTCCGTTGAGTTTTACTTCCCTCTATGCACATGTGTGCTCATCCGTTAGTTCCAATTTAGTACTGAGTTGAATTCCTCAAGTTTTATACTCACCACGAAAGGGGGCTCTGTGGCCATGACTTCTGGCTCCACCCTTCACCCTGCAGGTGACCTAAACTTGGACCACCTCCAACCCCCAACCCCCAACCCCGGGAATCAACTGTGCCATTCCAAGCCTTTGAGTAGCAAGGACCCTTCCCCATTCCTACTGACAGGTCCCCAAGTTAGGAACCCCCCTCCTCACCTCCTATGGTCTACCCTACCCTTTCCAGTGCTCTTTCAGGAAATGGTGCTGGTTTCTAACCTGCTGTACCATCAAAAAGTTCCTCCGTGGGTCACACACCTGGCTGCTCAAAGTTACAAACACTCTCACACATAGGCTTTCTGTTTAACAAGTGCCAAACACATGGTCACGTACAGTCACATACCCAGTCTCAAAGAATAAAACATGTATATTCAACCTCACTATGGCACACTGGGACTCAGGGTGTCCTCTGCTTGGGCTAAGAACCAGAGGTCCCAAAAGGGTAGGACTGAGTCCCCAAATCACACTTACACACCATACCCACACACAAACACAGTCACACACACAGCCATGTACTCAGTCACACTGAGTGTCACACAGGCACACACGCTCTCAATCACACTGGGGTTTGGCGGGTCGGGGCGGGCTCCAGGAGGCAGTTACGTAAACGCCCTCACAGCGCCCCCCTCACTCCCCTCACCCCTCCTGCTTCCTCACACAGTGCCAGCGCCCGGGGCGGCTTGGCTGGGGCCCGGGAACAGCTCGGCCTCACAGAGGCTCCAGGCGCCGAGAAACCCGATCCGACACAGCCCCAGGCCGAGCCAGGGAGGGGGAAGCCCAAAGCCCCCCCACTCAGGGTCCAGCCAAGCCCCCCAGGGACAACTCACCCACCCACGTGAGACAGCTCCCAGCACCATCCTGGGACAGCACCTGCGGCCCACTCACAACACCCCCATTCTGCAGACCCCCTGGAATCCTACCATCTGGACTGCTGCCTGTGTGCCCTGACCCTTCCAACCCCTGGCACTAGAAAAGGGCAAAGATTCCCTAAAGGTAGAGAATGGGGGAGAGCTGAAGCCATAATGGGGGAACCTAAGTATTCAACCTGGAATTGCCCCCAATTCCTGGAGGTATCATCTCTTCCCTCCTCGCCAGGGCCCTCAAATCCACTCTGATAGGGAGAGTCTTTCATTCCTGTTCCAGGCTCCCCTCAAATTTGCTGCTTACCAATTCCAACATATTCTATCAGAAGTCTAAATTATTCAGGTCCAAGGCCTCCCCTCCCTCTCTTTGATATTCTTTCTTCCTCCTCCGTTGGAAGTTCTAACTTGAGTCTAGTCCCAGTTCCTCCTATTTTGCTAAGGAGAAAGTTTGAGAGTGACCTGAGTAATTGGGAATGAAATCCCTGATAAGAGGAAGGATTAAGGCTCAAGAAACCCCTGAAAGTCAGGGGTCTGACAGGAGGGGAGAGAACATCTTTTATACCCTCCCCCAATATAACCCCCACCCTGCTCCCCAGCCGCAGCCGAGACTCGATTTTTCACAATAGCTTTTGAGTGTCTGCTTGGGCTTCTCAGGCCCGAGCAGAAAGGGAATTTCCCTCTATGTTCTTGTTTAATGAACAAAACATTTCGTGTTGAAATTCCTCCTCTGCCCCCAGCCCAGTGTCTCCAGGGCCCCCCAGCCTGACCAAGCAGGGGGACCACTAGAAGGGGAGAACCAGAGTAGGGGGAGGCCCCCAGGGGAAGCATAATTTACATTGGGGGGGGCATCTTTTTTTATAAATAATTAGGGTGGCTTTTTTTTTTTGCACTTTTGGCTAAAATTACCCACTCCTGTGGCAGCTTCCCAGAAAGGGCGGCAGGAGGGTGGCCGGAGCTGTCCTGAGGCCCAGGACATGGCCCCCCTCCCCTGGGCGAGGAGCCTTCCTCAAGTTGTTTTCCTGGTCTCTTCCTCTTGGATGTTTTTTTGATTATTAATCACATTTTCCATCCGCAGTTTCAGTCCAGACCCCCTCCCCCCAGGGTCAGGGCTGGACAGAGGGAGGAGGAGCGGGCTCCAGGAGGATGAGCTGGGGACAACATGGGCAGTGACCCCTGGCCCTGGCTGAACTGAAAGAGGCTGTCAGTGGCACGTCACAGATCACACCCTTGCCATCCTGGCACATAGTAGGTGCCATTCTTAATCAATACAAGTGGAGTAAATGAATGAACAGGTGTCCAGCTTTCGGAGCACCCAGCTGGTACGAGAAGTCAAAGCCGCTACTGTTGGTCCCCTTATGCTACAGACAGGGAAACAGCCTAGAGAAGGGGAGTCAGCTACCCAGAGTCACATAGCAAGTTAGAGTGGAGCCAGAGCAGGATCTTAAGAATGCTGATGGCACCCTGATTCTAAGTCAGTCAATAAATATATTTTGAACACCTACTATATGCTAGGCGTTGATCTAAGTAGAGCAGTGAGCCAGACAAAAATCCCTGCCCTTTCAAGGATATAGAGCAACTAGTACACCATACCCTGCTGGTGCATGTACAAGTTGGTATGAACCCTTTGGAACACTGTTTGGAGGATCTACTAAGCTGAACATATATATATCCTATAACCCAGCAATTCCATTCCTAGATATATACCCAAGAGAAATGATCAAATATGTTCACCAATAATGTTCATAGCAGCTTTATTCATAATAGTATCAAACTGGAAACAACCCAAATAGATAAACAGATTGTGATGTAAGTACAGCAATGGAAAAGAACCAACTACAGCTACACACAACAACATGGATAAACCTCACAGACAAAACGTTGAGCAAAGGGGGGAAAACAGACACAAAATAGTACATAATGAATGATTTCACTTATATAAAGCTCAAGAACAGACAAAACTAATTTATGGTGATAGAAATCAGAATTATATTTAGCTTTGGGGGGGTACAAGTGTATATACAGTCATCCCTTGGTATCCACAGGGGATTGGTTCCAGGACCCCCCTTGGATACCAAAATCCAAGGATGCTCAATTCCCTTATATAAAATGGCTTAATATTTGCATATAACCTATGCACATCCTCCTATATACTTTGAATCATCTCTAGATACCTAATACAATGTAAATGCTATGTAAATCATTATATTGTATTGTTTTTATTTGTATTATTTTTTATTGTTGTATTGCTATTTTTTATTGGGTTTTTTTCCATATGTGGTTGGTTGAGTCCTAGGATGCAGAACCTGCAGATTCAGAGGATCGACTGTACATGTGTCAAAATTGTGCACTTTACTGTTTACTTTTTGCCTCAAAAAGTTTAAAAATCCTCTGCCTTCATGGGGCTGACATTCTAATCAGGGAAGATGGATACCAAACAAAATAGATAAGCATATAGTTTGTCTATGCAAAAATCCCATGTCTGTAAGAGGTGACAGCCTAAACTAAGTCCCTTTGTCCTCTCTCATAGTGCCATACTCTTTTTCCTTATAGTAGTTTAGTGTGGTGTTTAATTATTTAGTTACTTGTGTTGTGCCTGTGTGCTCCATGAGGGCAGCCCTGTGACCTCCATCTCCAGGCACCTAGAGCTGGGTCTGGCTTAGAACAGGTGCTCCTAACATTTCAAATAGACTTAAATAAATGTTGAATGAATGAATGATGCAAGCAAGTAGGACAACCTTGACCTGTGAGAAGTAAACTCAAGCTCCAGGGCACAGGGGAGGGAGCCTAGATGAATGGGTTACAGTCTTGAGGGATGGAAAAGGGTTTTAGTAACCAGGAGGGATTAAGCAGAGACCTGGAAGGCAGGCTGAGGCAGCCCGAGTAGCTCAGAGACCACATCCTGAAATGCCTTTGGTGCCAAGGCGGTGGAGGCCTGGAAGGGCATAAAGTAGCTGAGGAATATAATCGCGTTTGAGTTTTAGCAAGATCATTGAGGCTGCTGGGTAGAGGGTGGTGAGGATGGCCGAGGCTGGAGGTAGGGCAGCCGGGGAGGAGGTATTTGCAGTGACCCAGAGGAAAGAGACTTCCAGCCTGACCTGGGGCAAGGCCATGGGCTGGAGAGAGAGAACAGAGCCTTGGGCGAGGAGGAGGTGGATGCTCAGATTCATCTTCTCCATCTGCTCCCATGACCCCTGGAAGAATTCCCATGTTACCTTATCCACAAAGAACAGGCTCCCTGGACACTTAGTCCTGTGTCTGCTGTCCCAAGGACCCTCCCCTGGGTGATCCTGGGGTCTTGGGCTAAGTTTTAAAAAAGAAGCAGGTGGGGAGAGAGGGGGCCGAGGATGTACGGAGGGTGGGGGAGTGGGGGGTAGGGACAGGGAGGACAGGGAAACTCAGGATCAGGGGACTATGTGTGTTTGGAGGCAGGATCAGGAACACAGACTTACAAAATCATAGGTTAATTTTTCATTTTGCAAAAATTTGCATGAAACTAGTTCCCTGCTCAGAAGCAAAAAGTCCCTTCCTGCCCCTCCACCCCAGCAGGCTTTGATCCCTCCCCCTGCCCATTCTTCATGGAGGAAGCATCTATCCTCAAGGACTGTCCCCTTCCAGGGCCAGCCCAGAGTCTGGCTTTGATCCCTGCTGCTGTAGAGCTGCCTCTCTGATAACAGGGCTGGGATTTCCAAGAACTGAGGGCTATGTGCCCCCAAGATTGGTTCCCTACCTTCACCTGCCATGGCTCCATTCCCAGCCAGCCTGTTATTCACTGGGTAGGGGAGAGGTGAGAAAAAAGGCCCCAACTTCCCCCCAGAAAACTCAACTTTGGTGATTGGGAAGACAGAGAAAAGTTAGAGATTTAGAGACTGAATGCCAGAGACGCCAAGTCCCCAGGAAACAGACAGAGGCAGAGGGGCAGTCCAAGAGAGAAAATTGAATTAAAGTCAGTTCAACAGACATTTATTAGCACCTACTGTGTGCCAGGCCCAGAGAGAACACTGTGTACAAAAACACATATGACTCCCAGGTTTTGGCTTGAGTGGGAGATGATAGTGCCATTCACCGAGCTGGGGAGAGAGGAGGGGCTTGACATGTCCAGTTGAAGGGTCTGTGGGATGATGGCTAGGTAGGGACAAGAACAAAGAAGGCAGAGAAGTCCTCAAACAGCTGAGCAAGGATGAGCTGGCTGGAGGTGTGCAGTCCCCGTTCACCAGTTCCCCAGTGCCCTGTGTGCCCAGCATGGGCTGGAGGATTGGGCATTTGTCAAAGTCCCAGACTGACCTGGGCATTATGATAGTGCTGGAGGATGACAGATAGGTCAGAGAGCAGGGAGGAGACGTGATAAGAGAGGGAGGGGACGTGATAAGAGAGGGAGGGGAGGGGAGGATTGAAGCTGAAACCCCAGGAACCCTGATTAAAAGACAGAGAGGAAAGATGAGGGACCCCCAGGAGACAGGGAAAGTGTGGTGGCCCCAGAGGTAGAAGGAAAGCCGGGAGTCAGGGTTATCATGAAGCCAAAAAGGAGCCTGGTGAGGGCAAGAAAGAGCCCAGGGCTTTAGTAGAGCCTCCACAGGGGCCTGTGAGCAGAGTGTAGACGCCTCCTCACCCAGCCTCTCTGCTGTTCCCTGAAGTCCTGCTTGGGCTGGGGGCCTCTCTCAGCCAGGCACAAGGGCAGAAGAATGAAAAACTCCTCCCAGGCCCCAAAACTTCCATCCCTGAGACCCTGGTTTCTGGTTTTCCCAGGAGGGTCCTGAGCCTTCCTCAAGCTCGGGAGCATGCACTGGTCAGGGAGCCCTGGGGACCCTGGGGGTAATTGAAACCAGGGCTAAGACATTAGAAACCATAACGCCAACTCCCCGGCTCCCCCAGGATAGCTCCTGGTTTTCTTCTCAGCCTGATCCTCCCTGCTGTTGACAGCTCAGCTCTCTCAGGCCCCCACCAGCTGGGCCGCTGACCCTCCTCCCCAAACCAACTAGAAGGGGCCTCCAACCAGAAAGCACCCAAAGCCAGCCCCTCGGAGACCTCTTCTCTGTGCTCAGAAAAACTCAGTCTATACTAGGCTAACCTCTCCATATGAAGTGTCCCAAATTCTAGTCTTAATCCCTTTTTGCAGAACCTGTGCTAGGGGGTTGAAGTTAGACGATGAGAAGGATTTCTCAATGGTGAAAGAGAAAAGAGAGGTAGTGTAGGGCAGGAGTGCCCCTCAGCTACCAGGTGCTCAGTACATATGTGGAGAAGAAAGAACAGGTCTCAGAGCCTGGGCCCCACCAGAGCAAGGTATTGGATCTGAAGCTGGCGCAGGACAGCTGCACACCAGGGTGGCAGGAAGTGGGGAGGTTGGGTAAATTCCATGGCCTGGAGTCCACTTCCATCTCTCCCCTTGCTCTGATGTCTGTCTGTCTGTCTGTCTCTCTGTCCCAGTCCTTGTCTCAGACAGAAAGAACCAGAAGCTGTACTCTTGTTGGCCTGACGGGAAGGCCCTCCCCCTGCACAGCTTCCAAAAGATGTCAAGATTCCCAGATTCCCCTAGAGTGCTGGTGTGGGAGTCTGTCTGCACCTTTATCTCTTTCCCCCGCTCTTCTCTCCCTGGTATTTGAACCGAAGGGTTCACATACCTACTCCACCACTTAGTGGCCTCAGGCAAGTGACTTAATGCCTTAATTAACTCAGAAGTAAAATGGGCCTCAATTACCTCAGGAGTAAAATGGGATCATAATAGTGCCTATTTCCTAGGACTGTCGTGAAGATTAAATTAAATTAGATTATTCAGTCAAGTGCTTACCACTAGTCCTTGTGGGTACTAAAGCTTCCTTCATATGCTGGCTTTGCCTTTCTCCCAGTGATCCATGTCTCGATGTCTGCTTCTCTGTCACAGTTTTTCTCCCCATCTCTCTGTCGACACCATCCTCTGTCTCTCAGTATTTGATTGTCTCTCTCCTGGTCTCTTTTGCTCTCCCATATCTGGCTCTGCTTGCAGTCCCCTAGACAGCCCTGCTTGACCATGCTCCAACCCTCTGGCACAACTGGCCAGGTGGGGCGGGGTGGGGGTGTCCAAGGGGGTTTTTAATTCAAACATGACATTCCTGGCAACAGGATCATGCCTGGGCCTGAACATGGGTGAATCACAGTTGGTGGGGAAAGTACTCATGTCTATAGCCCTTCCTGGCTGGGCAGGAGAGCTGGGGGTTCAGCCTGGCAGCCTCTTGGAGGAGGGGGACTTGCTCTGACTGCTCTAACTGCCCCCACACCTGGGCCCAGGCCAGATCCCCTATAACTAGTGACTGCCTGGAGGCAAGGCAAACTGCCCAGAGCCCAGAACTGAAAGGGGAAGCCCTCTACCTCCCCATAGGGTGGCTTACCTACCCTCAAAATATTCTGGCCCACCCTCACCCCAAGTCCTGCTCTGAGCCTCCCATACCCCATCCCAAATTCTGTATGGAAGCCTCCACAGATCTAGGTTTTCTTGTCTCTGTCTCTTGCTGTCTGTCTCTATGCCTCTGTCTCTCAACCTTGATCCATGACTTTGGCAGCATAAGCTTTGCACTCCCAAACTGAGGCCACCAGGGATAGGAAACAGCAGGGGGTTGAAGAGTCTGTTCTTCACCTGGAACAAAAAACTCCTTCTTGGTGGTGGTGGCAGGTGGGGTGGGGACTGTGGGGGGAGGGGACACAAGGACTCCAGATGTCATTTCTGTGTCACTGTGAACTTGTGAAGGCAGAGGGCATGGTGTAGAATAGGTGCTCATCAAATGTGAACCAAACAAAGGAGGGGCAAACAGAGGACCCCAAACAAGGAATGGAATGGCTGAGGCTGTAGCTGGCAGGAACATGGATAGACTATGGAAAGGCTCCTACTTGACTTTGTGGCTCAGCAAAGAGTCTTCTCTGGGGGCCAGGATTAGTCTCAACTAGCCCTAGACGCCCCCACACCTGGGCCCCAGCCAGACCCCTCACGTCAGCTCTTAGGCAAAGGGCCAGATGGGTGAGCCATTAAGACTCCTCTCTCACTTCCTTATTCCCAAGACATCAGAGAGAGCTGGGACTACAGACCCAGAGAGGGAGAAACACTGGGCAGGGTCACACAGCAGGCAGAGGCTGGGACAGGAGTCCTGGTGTCCTGGCAGCCAGCCTGGGCCTGTCATCAGGCTCCTATGTCAACACTGCGACAGGCGCCAGACCCGAAATAGGATTTTATGTGGGGAGAGTGCCTAGGAATCCTTGAACATGTGGGCAGCTGGGCTGGGGCGGAGCATCCTGTCAGGCAAGGACAGATATGCAGCTTCTTGTCCTTCCCATCAGATAGAGACAAGCATTGAGACAAAAGTCCAGAAGACAAAATCAGAGCAAAAGAGAGAAGAGACAACCTGGGAAAGAGACCAAGAAATAGAAACTGTCAAAGACATAGTCAACACAAAAACAGAGATACAGAGAAAGAGATGTGAGTCAGAGACACAGACAGGGAGATGCAGAAGGAGGGAGAGTCATGGAATTAAAGACGCAGGGACAGAGATAGGGAGCGACTTGAAGTCAGAGGGAAACAGTATCTCAGTCTCAGAGCAACAAGGATATGGCAACGATATGGAGACAGAAGCAGACAGAGAAACTCAGAGACTGGGAGACAGAAAAAAATAGCTGGGAGAGAGAGAGAGAAAGAGAGAGAGAGATACAGTGACAGCAAGATCAAGAGAAGCAGAGAGATGGAGAGAGGGCAAGGCAGAGGGAGGCAAAGAAAGAGATCAAAACACCAGAAGTGGGAGAAGTATAGGCCTCAGTCTCTCCAGCCTGATCTCCCAGGGTGTTGTCCCCCCTTGCTATTCTCTGGTTTCCATAGCAATAGGGAGGGCAGCACCAAATTTGCATATACATTTACATCCTTTCTGTCTGCATAATTCAACAGGTTTCTGTGCATATTCATGAGACTGTGAGTGAAGGTGACTCTCCCAATCCCTGCTCAAAACCGGGTTATGGTGCCCCCTGCTTGCAGTTCATGGTTATGGCTCCAGGCCTGGCCTTGCAGGCCCTGGACCTGTCCCTGCCAGACAGATAAAAACACTCCCCCCTGTTCCCTAAACACCACTTGAATTTTCCTACCTCTAGGCCTTTCCTTGGGTCATGCCCCTCTACCTGCCAGGGGGTGCCCTTGCCTCAGCATCAGTCCTCCCAACAGTGTGCACACACACAACCTGTGGTAAGGGGTAGCTGGAGATGACAGGGAGTGAGTGATGCTCACCCTGGCTCCCTGATGAAGGAGACCCCTCAGACACATTCTTATCTGGGGGTTCATGAAAGGGTCACACTGAGAGAGGCTGGGGTGTTGTTGACCGAGCTGAAAGTTGACAAATCTACCAACAAAGAGGAACCTAGGACACTGCGGCCTAAACATAGGAAACTGACAGAGACCCTAATTCCAGCCAGAATAATCAGGAGGTAGGACAGAGCCAAAAGAAGCCTCAGGAACAGAGGGGCTGAGGTGGCTCACACGGTGGGGGAGAGAGCACCTAGGGCCAAGGACCCTGTCAAAGGTGTTGAATGCCCTTGTGGGCTGAGGGGAACATCTCCAGGGCCTGCTCTGGTCATAATTTTGGCCTCACCATCTCCCCCTGGATCCCTACAGCAGCCTCCTCCTGCTCTTCCTGCCCTGTACCCCCAGTCCACTCTCCACACTGTAGCAGCCAGAGTTCTCTCTCTAAAATACACTTTTTTGATATTCCATATCACTCCCTCCTTGAAGCCTTCAGTGACTCTGCATCACTCTCAAGATAAAGCCCAAGTTCCTTGGCTGGGCATGCAGGCCTTCCTGTCTGGCGCCCACTCACCTCTGAACCTTATCCCTCATGCTCCTTGCCTTGAACTTCATGCTCCAGTGATCGTCTCTACACTGCTTCTCACCTCCATGCCTTGGCTTGTGCCTTCTCTTCACCTGGAACGTCCTTTCCACTTTTCTCCTAGCCAACTATTCTTCAAGATTCTACACAGGTATCACCTGTTCTTGTTTGAAGCTCTGCCTCTATATGTGGCTATAGCCCTCATGGGGTTGCAGGTTCCAAGCCCAGTGACCATATTTGTTACATTGTGGATGATCATTAGCTAATCGTTGAATAAATGAGAGGTCACTGAGCCCACTGAAAGCCAAATTTCAAGCCAAGACTGTATCTTCTCTGTCTTGGTATTCCTGGGGCCCTCCGCACAGACCCTGCAAAGGGAGATGGGCTATGCCTTTGCGAATGCTGCCACCTTGCGGCCACAGCCAGAAGTGCACGCAGCCCTAACATTACCTTTCTCAGTGCAAGGACCAATGTGGGAACTGGTCCAGATAAGTAGTAGGGGGTGGGGAGGCAGGCCCCAAGGGAGTGCTCAGAGGCTAGGTGTCCTTTGAACACTCTTGATGAGTTCCAAGCAGACAGAATGGCAAGAGCAAAGGCTCAGAGGCAGAAAATATGGTGCTTGGGAAGGGTAAGGCATTAGTATGGTCAGAGCCTGGATCCAAGGGGACCAGGCCAAAGATGGACTGAGTCATGGGCAGCGGCCAAGGAAGGGGGTTCTTTAAGTCCACCTGGTGAGTGAACTTGGATATTGTCCTCTAATCTGGGCATAGAGGCTAAGGGAGCAGAGGAATGACAGGGTCAGATCTGGGTGTAGCCACATAGTTGGAGGCTCAATATTCATTCATTTACTCATTAAATATTTATTGAGCACCCACTATATGCCAAGTGATGCTCAAGATCCTCAGGTTACATTCAAAACAAAGATCCCTGCCCTTTTGGAGCTCACATTTTCTTTATTTTATTATTTTTTTTTCTTATTCTTTGCACGTGTACATGCCCAAATGGAGCTCACATTTTCACCAGGAGGAGACAATAAGCAAAAAACGTTAACTTAAAGAATATATAATATTGAGAAGGTAAAAAAAAAATACATGGCAGATAAAAAAGGCAGGGTAAGGGAGATCAAAAGTGCTGGGCTGCAATTTTAAATGAAGTGGTCAGAGTAGGCCTCATCAAGGTGACATTTGAGCAAAGACTTAAAGGAGGGAAGGAGATAACCATGTAAGCATCTAGGGGGAAGAACATTCTAAACAAAGGGAACAGCCATTGGCTTGGTTTGGAGGACAGCTTGATGGGGAGGGAAGCAGGGAGACCAGTAAAGAGACTTGCAAGATAACGAAGGGCTCAAAGCAACACAGGCTGTGAGGCTGGAGAGAGACCTAGGAGGCAAAACTGGTAGGACTTGGTGCCTGCTTGGATATGGATGGCATATAACTTCTCCAGGCATATTGTGTTCTGAAGTCCCTATTTCAATGGTACAAACCTGAGGTGGCTTATATATGCCACCTCTAAGGTAGGTAGTGAGAATCCTCAACACATCCATCCTGGATGACTCCACTGCCCCCTGGATGCTGCCTCACCCACCCCCACCCTCCCCTGCCTCTTAACTCACCAAATTCGTCTTTAGTGACTTTTCCTCCAGGTCCCCCCAGCTATCCACTCTCATGCCCACAAACAAATCCTATGAGCTCCTAAAACTCTCAAACCCACTAACTACTCCTTCCAATCCTTTAGCTATTGTTATCAGCTGAATTGTGTCCTCTTCCCCCAGCCTTCCAAAAAAGATATATTGACATCCTAACCCCCAATACCTCAGAATGTGACCTTATTTGGAAATAGGGTTTTTACAGAGGTAATCAAGTCAAAATGAGGTCAATTGGGTGAGCTCTTATCCAATATAACTGATGTCCTTTCAAAAAGGAGAAATCTAGATGCAGAGATAGACACACACAAAGAGAAGATGGTGTGAAGACATAGAGGATTGGAGTGATGCATCTATAAGCCAAGAATGCCAAAGATTGCTGGCAAACTGCCAGAAGCTAAGAAAAGATTCCCTGCAAGTTGCAGAGAGAGAATGTCCCTGCCAACACTTTGACTTTGGATTTCTAGCCTCTTGAACTGTGAGATATTAAATTCTGCTGTTCTAAGCCACCCAGTTTGTGGTACTTTGTTATGGCAGCCCTAGGAAACCAATACAGCTACAATGGTCCTATCCTTCTAGAGTACTCCATCTTACTCCACCCCAGCCATCTTCATGGGAACTTCCAGGCCCCTGGCCCCTTTCTCTCTTCACTTCCCTCCTGACTCAGTTTGGATGCTTTGATCCTTCACTGCATGCACTCTCTTGCTAGTCTCCTCACTAATCTTCCATCATTCCTATCTTAACCTCAGTCTGGAAGTATGCAACAGTGCTTTTTCTGGTGCTGTTGGTGCTCGCACACCCTGACTGATGACACTACAAGTTCATGGGCGCCAGTTTAAACTGGTATTTTAGCCTCGCCTGGTCACCTTCCTGTACCTCCCTAGTCACCTCTCCCAATTGCAACAACTATCTCACACTTCCTTCCCACCAGCTTCCTCACCCCCCTCTCAGCTGTGAAGCTGGACTCCTGCTTCAAGGAGATAGAGGCTTTCTGAACTCCCTCATGTCCCACCTTCCCTTCCACACCTATCTGCATACACACCCACCTTCAACTCCTTCTCTCCTGTTAGAGGAGGTAGGGGCCTCCCAAAGGGAGGGGAGGCCCCTACCTCCATGCTTCTAAATCCCATTCTCTTTCACCCCCTCAGGAACCTCATACTGTGAATATCCACAATCTCAAGCATCTTTAATCTCTTTCCTTACCGGCTTCCTCCATCAGCCTATAAACATGCTCAAGTCCATGCTAGTATATTAAAACAACAAAAAAAAAACCAAACAAAAACCAAAAACCAACCATCCCTGTACTCCACATTCCTCTCCAGCTATCTATCACCTCTCCACCCATTCACAATCCAATTTCTTGAAAGAGCTGTCTCCACTTCCTTACCTTTTGTGCCAAGGCATAATCTTTTCTAAGAAATTACAGAGGCAGAAGCCACATTGCAGTGAATTAAGGAGAAAGTGGAAAGTAAAGAATTATATACAACTCTTGTGTTCCCTCTTAAGCTTGGTCAGGCTGACTCCAAAGGGCCCACCTCTCTCTGGTCCCCTCCCTGCCATTCCTTATGCAGGCCCCCCAAAAGGGGAGGGAAGATGTCCCTCCTGGGACTCTAGGGCTTACAGTGCCACCTTCAGCACAGGTTACTATGCTTACTCCATGTGATCCCTCCACCCTGGCCATCAGCAGATGGGATGCTCACCCAAAGATCAATAGCCTGCAAGGTAGGCTGGCCCCAAAGCTCTGGAGGCCCAGTGATAGAGAACTGCTGATGGCAGAAGACACAGAGGTGCAGATGTTCAGAGAAAAAGTAGTATGCAGTAGCTGAAAGGGAGCAAAAATCCTGAACTAGCCGCAAGGAGAATGGGGGAGAAGCCAGTCAGTTGCTGGCAGCAAGACACCCAAGTTACCACAGCAGCCATTAGGGGTGTGTTAGATGCTTCATGACCCTCTGCATTCAAGGGGCCTGGCTGGGCAGCCACTGAGGTTTCCCCTCTCCTAACATCCCCTGAATCCTTATCACCTGCCCCTCCCCCAGGGTCCTCCATGTCACTCGGGGATAACCTACCTTGGAAAGCAAAGGATGTAGTTTAAAGTTTTGACCACTGCCTACTGGCCCTGTGGTCACCTCACCCTTCCTCTAAGCCCTTATCCAGACCTTCAGTCCCCCAACTCCCTCTCTCCCAACATCTCAATCCCTCCTGGTCTCAGTCAGATATCACTTCGACACCCTCAAACTGCTGGGCCCACCCTGCTACAATGTGAGCACAGAAGAGCCCCAACCTTCTGCTTTCCTCATGACTGGACACCCAGGCTGCTGGAAACATCGGAGAAAATCTTGAGACCCATGGGAGACCCAACTGATTCAACTCTTGAATCTACCACTGCCTACAATCCTGCTCTAGTTCCTGTAGCCCCCGGCTACCGATGCAACCTTCATCTCTGGTCAACCTTCACCCTGGTCAATCTGAGGGTTCAAGGCCAAGGTGAAGCAGAAAAGTAGCAAGGGGTAAAAAGGCAAGGATGAGACCTGGAAAGAGATTTTTTTTCTTAGTCTATTGTGTATTGTTAGAGGTATGTTTATAAAATAAGAAAAAGCACGTTTGTAAACTGAGCCATTAATCACGATAATAGCAATGAACATTTATATAGCACTATGCACCTAGGTGGTATCTGAGTGTCATGTATGTATATTTCTTTCTTTAATCCTTATAACAACCCTACGAAGTAAACTCTATTGTATCCCTGTTCTATGGGTGAGACCACCAAAGCCCAGAGCAGTAACCTGCTAGTAAGCGACAGACCAGGATTCAAATCCAGGCAGGTGGGTGCCTGAGTCCATATGCTGCAGATGGAGAAAAATGTATGACCTGGCAGTCCCTAAACAAGCCTGAAGCAGGTACAAACAGCCACCCAAGGGCCCAGATATATTCAGGTTATTGACTGAGGTTTCCTACCAACACTAGATCCTCCCAGCACCAGCCTGAGCCTACCCTTTCTGTCTCCAGCCCATGAGCTTCCAGAGGGCAAGGGCAGGGACTCCCACTCCTTTAATCCCACTTCCACACAGCAGGCCGAGCAGAAGCTCATCAGACAAATGGGCAGAAGCTTTATTTCCTAACTCCCTCCCTGGAACCTCTGTCAGAAGGCAGATCAGATGCACTGTAGGTAGAAGGCAGAGTAAGCCCTTCTTATGCAATCCAGAACCCAGCAGAGATCTCACACCTGTTACTCCTTAGAGCAGTCCCTTCCCACATGCCAGAAGGAAGGGGAAGCAGGACAGGGAGGCCCACTTCTGTGGACTCAAGCTTTGATGGGCATGTTGAGCAGTCCAGGGCTTCTCAGAGAAGACACTGCCACCTTAGACATTCAGGCCTGGAGAACAGCCTGGCTCAGAAAGTCTTCAGGACCGAGTATCTCGAGCCCTTCTTCGGGGTCGGGGGCCACAGCTGGAGCTTGGCACAGAACCCAGGCCAGGGGGTGCCCCTGGAGGTTGGTAGCCACACTCACTGGGGTCCAGGGGGTCCCGGCTGAGCAGTACCCACACTGCAGGCACGTGGCGGCGCACTGTGAGAGGGTCTAGGCCTGTGTCAGGTGAGGTCGGGACCCAGCTGTCCTCAGTCTGCAGGAAACGCAGCTTGGTGAGCTGATGCAGGCCTGGGACCCGCCGCTTGACAATCTCAGCACAGCTGACAGCCTTTCCTGCAGCCCTGCCAGAACCGGAGAACACCACATGCCGTGCACTGCCACCCTCCAACCGACCCAGAGCCAGCCCCAGCAGGTTGCGAATTTTGCTGCCATCTCGGACCCGCATCTCGAGGGTATCAGGAGGTAGCTGGGGCATTGGGGAAGGTGCTGGGAGCTCTACAGAGCCAGCTTTTCGGTAATGCTCCATCCTGCTTGCTGTCTTGTCTGAGACTCTCGCTGCTCACTGCAGAGAAGTATCAGATGAGTGCTAGGCAATGTGCCCCAAGCCATTGTCCACCACCCCCTCCACCTCCCTTCAGGATATAGCCCTGCCCCTCAACCCAGACTTCCCAGGAACAGGATCATAGCCCCTCATCCTCAGCTTCTGACAAGAGGGGCCATGCCTGCCTCACTCTGGGAAAGGGCTGTACCTCATATACCCTGTTCCCCTAGACAGCCCCCACCACAAATCCTGGAATCCCTGAGACAGGACCAAATTCCCTAAACGCTGAGCTCTTTGGGATAGGGCCAGGCCCTCTCATCCCAAGCTCCCCAGGATTGGGACCGAGCCCTCCTTATCCTGGGCTTCTTGGGACAGGGCCCAGATCCCTCACCCCAGAATAAGAAGACTGAGCGCTCCTCATTTGGGGCTCTACAAGGACAGGGACAAGGTCCCCTCACTTTGTAATCCCAGAGGACAGGGCCAAGTCCCTTCGCCCCAGGCTCCCCGGGAAACAGCCAAGAGCCCTTAACTAATGGTGCTCAAAACAGAACCGAGTCCCCCGTGCCGATTCCAGAGATTACCGGGGTCAATCCACATCAACCCAGGACACTCAGAAAGTCGGGAGCAGAGGCTCAACGTGGAGGGCTGCTTGGGCGACTCCTGGCCAGCCTAGGCCGTCTCCATAGCCACGGGTTGCTTCCAGGGTCCTGCGGGGCCGCTGCGACAAGCAGCAGGCGTTCCCTCTCCCACCACCTCCGTGAGCCCTCCACCCTGCCGGGTTCCAGCGCTTACCAAGGTGGCCTCACCCTCGGTCCGGAGCCAAGATGGCGCGCGGACCGGGAGCGCGCCGAGGCCGCGGGGCCGCGCACGCCACAGAGGGGCGGGGCCTGAGGGAAGGGGCCCCGTGCTACCTCTGCCGCGGAAACCGAGGGTGGGCTCCGGGGGTGAGAGGACCCGGGACGTTGGGACTGAGAACACACGTGCGTAGTCTCCGCTGTTGCGTCCGGGCAGGGACGCTCCTAATGGGGCGGAGGGACCCTGCGGATGAGAGCAGTCCTGCGTCTGAAGGATGGCGGATTTGGCCCTTAGGAGATGAGAGGGCTGGCGTTAGCTGTTGAGCAAAGGTTTCACCATGGCTGCAAGAGGTTCAGCTTGGAGTGGCTGCTGCTGCGCGGGGGAGAGCCTTAGATACCGAGTTCTGAGCTTCGACCTCATCCTGTGGGCACTGGCGAACCACAGCGGGGTTTCCAGGGGCCAGTTGAACCAGATCTTGTGCACAGCTCAGCCTGGCCGCAGTGGAAGAGGGAGTGGTGGGGGTAACTGGGCCGCAGCCCCTGGTGACTCCTGGCCGCGGCGGCTGGGTGTGTGTGTCCTCATGGAGCTTAGTATGGTGCCCGGCGCTCAAATATTTGTTAAATCATTTGTTGAATTAATGAACAAGAGGAATGGTAGTGGGAATAGAGAAAAGGAGATTAAGTTGGGAGATACTAGTTCGGTGGAGCTGGCGACTGTTTGGATAGGATAGGGAATTCCGAGTCTAGGATGATTTCTAGGTTTCAGACCAGTTTTGGTCACGCTGAATTTGAGGTGCCAGTGAGACCCTGCAATTGGGCGGCCAGCAAGCAGTGGGAAAGGAGTCTGGAGCCAGAGCACTTCCTGAGACCACAAGAGGGCAGCAAATACTTGGTAGAGTGCGGTGCCAATCTGTTTCTCCCAGCTTTCTGATCATGTTCGCCCCCCTCCTTCCCACTTTCTCCTCCCCAGAACCTAAAACTTCCTGTATCCAAACCTCTCGGGGCTCCTCTTCTCAGCTAGTGGCACCAGGTAGGCTCCTAAGAGAAAAATTTCAAGGATCCTCTCTACCTTTACACACGCTTCTCCCTTGGCTCTGAAAGCACCTGCATATCACCCACCAGGGCTGCCTCCCCCTTCAGTCCCTTTTTCTTCCGTGCCCAAAAGGAACCTGTGCCCACCTGGTGGGACTGCCCTATTCCTGTGCAGGGTAGGGATTAGGTGAGCCCTACCTGTGTCCTCCCACCTGGCATGGCATCTGACATTTGGAGGGTATTTGGTAAATGTGGGATAAATGGATGCATAAAGGAATGTCCCATTCACATCAACCAAATGAGAACCTTAGTCTTGAGAGCCCCAGGATGAGTATAGTTCCCAGTCCAATCACTAGGCACGTTAACAGTTCTGTCCTCCACTAACCCCATCCTAGACCAGGAAGCCAGCACACTCCTCCAGTGATCTCTATGGTTTATTGTTACTGGAATAAGAACACTGATGGGGAAAGGGGGTGCAAATTGCAGATCTCAGGTAACCTGACCTCTGACCACAGAGCCCTACCTGAGTGCAGACAGGTGGGCCTTGAATCCAATAAATACAAAGCTGTCTCTGCCTTGTTACAAAGGCAGGTTGGCACACATCCCTGGAGCCTGGCTGCCCTGGTCCACCCCTGTCCACCCTGGGATGGGGAGCAGCTGTCATTCCTCAGCTGGCTTCACTTGCTTGGCGGCCTCTAGCTGGCAAAGTAGCTCATCCCACTGCACAAATTGCTTGGAGAGAAGCAATGTCTGGTTGCGGGTCAAGGTGAGAACAGGAGTCTGAGTGAAGAAGTGGGGAGATTTTGCATCTACCAAAAGGGGTGGGGGTGGGGGAGTAGGGGAATGACAGGCTGGTTGGAATAGGGTGAGAGAGAACTAGAGGTGGGACAAAAGGACAGGGGTTGAGGACAGCACCCATTAGGGGCCTAGCTGAGCAGAAAGGATACAGTCTTGTTGTATTCCTCTAGGAGAGCCTTGGTCTCCTCAGTGATCTCCACACACTGGTCCTGTAGGGCCAAAGTGTGGCAGAGAAAGGAGCTGGGCAAAGCCCCCATCTTCCACTAACTCTTCCTGCCTCAATCAGGAACGCTTCACTCCCCACAGAGCCTAGAAAATGTGATGCTTAACCCCAGAGCCAAAGGAGCAAATGGCTAGGGGTACTTTCAGCCTCCAGGATGGGTGTCCTAACAGCAGTCCAAAGATTGATGGAAGGGGGAGTGGGCCACACATTAAGTAAACATTCCCCCTAGTATACGTCTCCTCCTCTCTTGGGCCTGGGAATAGTGACTCCTCCACCCACAGTCAAGGACATACCATCCCCAGGAATTCTTGGGTACCTCCCAACCCCAGCCTTCTAGTGTCTCAGAATATCCCTACTCTGGGAGGCAGGAGGCCTGGATGTGGCCCTAGGTAAGTCCTTTCCTCTCTCTAGGCCATATGGAAGATAAAGGATAGGCCCCAAAGTGTCCTCTAAGCTGACATCAGAAGGGCTTGAGGCTGCTTCTCAGGTGGCATGAGTGGGAATGAGGTGCCACACCACCTCTACCTTCCCTTCTAGTCCTCTCCCTTCCCATACCTGCTGCTGGATGTGGATCTGGGCCAAGCGCTGCAGGCGGGCAGCATGCTCAGGAACAGCTGTAAAACACAACACATACTGTCCAATGATGCTTGTGCCCTCCCCCGGGACTGCTCAATAGTCTATTATGTCTTCGGCAGGATTAGAGTATTGAGTGGAGAAGCTAAACAAACGCCAGGCTTCATCGACCGCTGCAACTGGACGTGGTGGTGGGGCTCCCTGCCCATTCTAGTGTTACTCCAGGACCCATAGGGGAGGGGAGGATACAGGTCCTGAGGAGAAGATTAAAACCTTGGCATCCCCAGTGTTGTCCCCTACCCCCACTCCAGTGCTATAAGCAGGGCCAGGTAAAGAAAGCTTTGGCTATCATGGGACCTGTCCCTTTGCTCTCAGCCCAGCAGGGCCAGGTCTCCCTGGCCTAGGGAATGGGGAGCCTGTAGGTGGGCTGAGGATGAATACCAGGTCCCTAAGCTGGCCACCTGGAATCCAACACCCAGAGCTTCGGCCACTATGCTGGGCCCGCAGCTTAAGGCTGTCAGATACTCAGTGAGTAGCTGATCAGGGGCAGGGAGGGGGAGCTGGGAAAAACACCTCCAGAGACAGACAAGATGGATATCTGGATCCAATTAAAGCCACTGTCTGCTTGTCAAAGTCCAGGCTCAAGGACTGCTCTCAGCAGTACAACAGATAGAATTCACACACATTCATGCACCTGGCAGGGACTCTGACAGTAAAACCTGGGCTCTGCAGCACCCTGAAGGAGAAATGTTGAGGGGTAGGGTAGAAGGCAGAAGGGATCCTCAAGAGTTGGGGGGCTGCTAGAGCTTCTGCTAGTGTCCTTAGGCCCAAATTACCTGAGGTCCTGAAACTGGGCTCTCCATCCTGGTCATTTTAATCCCAGTGGAGGTGGCAGGTATCCCCGGGATGAAGATAAAGACAAGGAGCAAACCCAGCCTGAGCTCACAGAAGTGAAGCACAGGGAAGTCCTGCCCATACACCCACCTCCCCAAGCAGAGTAGTGGAGCTGCAACCCCACAGAGGTACCTTTGATGTGAGCACTGTCCAGCATGGGTACCAAGGCGTCCACCTGCTCCAGGAGTGCAACCTGAGAGAGAATAAACTGCTCCTCTAAAGCAAAAACAGACAAGACAGTAGCAGTGAAGCGAGCCTGGCATTGCTACTGAGCCCATGCAAGGGACTGAGAACCTGGCAGGGGAGATAGCTGGGTCCTGGAGCTTTGGGCAGCACTGCCCCCTTCTCTAGGTGCACATTTCCCATCCTGTCCCTGCCTCTCCTAGATGCCTCTGGTCTGACCCATCTTGAGCCTAAGGAGTTTCTCAAATTCTCCAAATCCCACCTTTCCTCAAGTTTTACTTCTTCTAGCCTCCTATCAACAAAGTCAGTAAGTACCTCCTAGGCCACAAGAGACACAATACTTCAGACAAAGTACTTCCCATTCCCAAGGGTCCCTGGGAAGGTCTGAAAGAGAAGACATGTGGCAGACTATACCAGGCAGGTTCTGCTCAGTTGCTCTCAGAGGCACAGACAATTACAAGCTGGAGGAGAGCTTGGACAGTAATGGGAGAATCTAGTGAGGGGAGCAGGATCTAGGCTGGGCTTTGAATGCAAAGGGGATTTCAATGTACCGAAATTCATAGAGTGGAAGGGCATTCAAGGAGACAGTTACGTGCAAATGCTTAGAGGCAGGAATGCTTGTCAATTAGTAGAGGAAAAAGAATTCAATTAACTGAACTGGAGCAGAGAGAGCACAAGAAACAAAGCTGGATGAGAGGCTTTGAATGGCAGGCTAAGGAATTAGGACTTTATCCTAGCAAGGACAGGAGGAAATACTGAGGTTCCAAAGTAGGCAAAGTGGCAGGTTAGAAATGTGTTTTTGTGGAGACTGGACCACATGCAGGAAGGAAAAGATTATGGTCAAGAAGATGACTTAGGAGACTGTGCAACTGTTCATGTGCAAGTGGATGCACACTCTTTGAGGCAGTGCCAGAAGGAGGGATAGAGAGGCTGGACTCAAGAGTCAGTGCAGGGGAAGATCTGAACTTGGTACTGAGCCCTGGCAGTTGATCAAGAGCCCTTTGGGAGCTCTGACAGCCCTCTCAGCAGGAGCTGCCCATCCTCACCCAGTCCTCAGTGCTGCATTGTACTAATCGGTCTCCTGGGAGACTGATCTCCCCACTGAGTTACAAGCTCAAGGTCCCTGAAGCAGGGACTCTGTCTCCTCTAGCTCTACCTCTCACCTAGGATAGAGCCTGGATCACAGCAGATGATCACTAAACATCTTTTGGATTAATAATGAAGCTCAGAAAACCCTAGCTTATGGAATGGCTGACTGACTGATTAGTAGACAAGGTAATAGTTACTGCCTAGAACTCTGAAATCCCAGAGCTTTCTTACATGAAAGAAAGATGTAGAAATTCATGTCAATACTCTCCCTTCTCCCTAATGGCAATGCTCTCTACCCCTACCCTTTCCTGGAAGCTCCTCTGTCCAGTGAGCAGAAGTGACAGAGATTCTGAAGGAAAATCCAAGGGGCAGGCTATTGATAGAACATTGGACTAGCTCCCACTGTAGCCTGCAGCTGGCCCAGAGGTATATTGTACCCAATGTCTACCAGAGGATCCATAGGATCCTCAGCCCAAAGCCAGGTCAGAATTCCAGAAAGCAGCTTCCAGGGGGATGTATCCATGAGAAGATTGGATGGGGAGGCCATCCATGTGCCCAACCTCCTCCACAACCCATATCCTCAGATGTATGTACACACATAGTCCAGCATTACCTGCTAGGATGAACTGCAGCTTAGAAGCATCAGGTATGGCAATGCGGTCAATGTACTCAGGATCCAGGTATTTGATCAGGTCTTCAACTAGAAAAGTAGCAAGATGGAAAATGGAACTAATAGGGTTGGGGAGTAGAGCTCTGTCTCATGAAGGATGTTTGGTCAACCTTGGGGAGAGCCTTGAATGAGGAGCTGACACTCACAGTGCCCCATCAGTAGGCCTCTACCAGGTTCTCTATCCCTACTTCCCTGTCTTTCCACTCTCTTCACCTGCTGGCTGACCTCAGGCTTCAGAGCTGGAAACACAATTGCCACCACCACCCTGGGGCCCTCAACATTCCCACTGACCTATCCTCACCAAGAGTAGAAGGCCTCTTTTCCCCTCAGCGCCAATAAGACAAGCCAGAGCTTTGTCTGATTTATAGTTACTGAGGTTACTAGCTCTGATATAACCAAAAGGCTTGGCTGAACAAAGGCTGGGGCTCTCAGTTCCTAATTTCTTTCCTGCCTCTTAGCCTTGCCTGGAGAAATCTCAGAGCCTTTTTAAAAGGAACTTTCAGGCAGAGCTCTCATCCCATAACTTAGGGCACTGTCATAACTTACCTTAGGATAAACTTGAGGTTTATCCACAAGATAGAAAAGCACACCCCAATTTGCCAATTGAATTGGGTGCAGGGAAATGTCTTCATATTCTTTCTATCCCCAAAGGGCTATTCCAGTGACCTAATGAATTGAAGGGCCAGGGCCAGGTTCCAGGAAGCACAGGCATGGGAAGTAGTGCAGGCAGGCACATTATGGAAGCACTTACTCTTTTTGTACAGAATCTTTACCCTCTCCCTCTTGCTGGCAATGTTCCCCAAAGCCACCTGCACCTTGACCAGGCCATCAGCCACCTGTAAGGGAAATGAGGTTAATTCCAAGATGTGCTACCTGACTCAATGCTTGGAGGAAATAAAAAACCCTCACTCCCCCACACTCCCAAACCTGAATCCCAGTAATCTAGGTTGGTCCCTTTCTCTTATATTAAAGGAGATGCAGCCCCACCTTCAGGGAATCCTTAATGTGAAGGGAGAGTCATGTACTCCTTGGGGAGTTTCAAGTCTGATTGGGGAGGTAGTGAACTATTTTAGAGTTTATGGAATATATAAGCATATACTACACTAGGTGTGTCTGGAAAGTATCCAGCCATGTAAGATGAAAAATAGAGATATTTATTGAAGATAGAAGATACAAGAAACATTGTACATAGGACAATGATGCCCCACTCCCCTTCAAAGCAGGCACCTTGGGACCTCATACAGTTATCCCAGCATCTCTTAACCTAACTTGTACACATTCAACATTCCCAGGTGTTCTGCTTGTTGCAGGCCTTCCAGAACATGGATCACTTTCAACAGATTCTCAACCATCTTTGAAGCGTTTGTGCCACACTTTTATTTGTGCTGCACTCATTGCATCATCCCCAAAAGCCTTCTGAATCATTCAAATGGTTTCCACGGAGGAATGTTCAAGCTTAATGCAAAATTTGATGCAGATTCGTTGCTCTACTCGCTCAGTCATTTTGAATGCAATGGCCACACAGTATACATGCTCACTCAATGGCGTCTAGTGCCCCACTGAGTAGTACAGTGAAGTCGTCATTGTTCACACATGCACATTACAGTCCACTCTCCTTGGCTGCCAGGTTACATCGATATGCAAACTGTTCTTGTTATATTAACAATGGCTGGATACTTTCTGGATAGACCTCATATATTCTCTGGTTCCTAAGTCCCAGTTTGGGCATGAGAAATGCAAGCATCCTCATCCATGTCTTCATTATCTCATGACTGGATTATTGTACCAGGCCCCAGGCTGGCTGGCCTACCTCTAGCCCTATCCCCTCCACATCAACTCTAGGGTGGGAGATGGAAGGGTCTTAGATGACTAGTATCCCAATGATGATACAAGCCCTGTATTAGGGAATACAGAAGAGAATCAGGTTAGGGGAGAGAAAGAGTACTACAGTTAAAAGCATATGGATTGAGTTTGAGATGCCTGTTGGATATTAAAGTGGAAAAGTCCAGTAGACAACAGGACATACAAGTCTGGTTCTCAGAACAGAAATCTGGACCACAGATATACATTTGAGACATAATGACATGTAAATAGTAACTGAAACTATGCAAGTGAGTGAGCCTACCTAGGGTGTAAGGGTAGAAGGTAAGGAACCCCAATATTAAAGGGTCAAATAGAGCAGGAGGTTAAGGAACTGAATGCACTCACCCAGGTTTTAGGGTAGAGGGTGAGAAATAACAATATTCAAGGGACAAATATATGGGGAGGCAAATAAACTGAGAAGCATCAGTCAGAGAGGTAGAAGAAAAACCAGGAGGGTTAGGTCAGCATCATAGATGCCAAAGGAAAAGAATGTTTGAGAAGTTAGTTCTCAAACGGGAGCACAATCTGCTAGTGACAACTAATTCCACAAGATTTGTTACAGACAGACATCATTACTTTGGATGCACTTAGCTCCAGGATATGCCTGACATTCCACCAGAACTTCTTCAGTAAAAGGTCCTCCCATAGTAGAGAGGGGATAGGAGGGCACCTAAGCCTCATAGTTGTCAAGATTCAGTCACTCGCGGCGGTCCACATCTGAACACCCAGTACCCAATCTCTTCCCCTCCTAATCCTGGCCCTCTCAGACCTCACCTCTCGCCCCTTGGAGCTTCCTTATCCACCTCTGCTCTGCCTCCTCTGGGGTCCCATGGACCTCTCCCTGCACAATTCATTTAGCAATTAATCACGCGGGGCTCCATGACGGTACTTCCATTGTAAACTTCAGCTTTCATTGAAACTCTCATTAGTCAGCTTCTCGAGTGTGTCAGATCTCCCCAACTAATCCGCGAGGGGAAGGGAGAGTCTTACTCACAGTTGGTACTGAACCCACTCAAGCAGGCCTAACCACCCGCAGATCCCCCCATGGGAATGGACCCTGAGGGTCCAATCGGCTCTGGGAGGTCCCAGACCTTTGTTATTTCAAAGGCCGGACTGCGGACGATAGGACTGGAGCAGTTGTATCCATCCCAAGGGCCAGGCCAGTGGACCGCTCTTGCTCTTCTCCAGAAAGGGACCACTGGACCAGACCTCTCACCTTCCGCGAGCCGCGCGTCCCGCCCGGCCCGTACACCCAGCGCTCCAGCTCCTCCACTCGGGCCTGTAGCCGCTGCACGTCAGTAAGAGCCGCCATCTCTACTACCGCCCCACCTCAGCCGGCGAACAGCCAGAGGGCGGGACGTCCGTCCAAACAGGAAAGCTGGCCAATCCGAGCGCACGGGCGGCCTTTTATGCAGGAAGTGACGCCACGATTCAGCCCTTCAGTTCCGGAAGTGACCTCTCAGGTCGGGCGAAAGGTGTCAAAAACTGTTTGGTTACCTTTGGCAGCAGCTATCTGTTCTAGCCCTTCCCTGGCTTCCAGCGCCTGGTCGTCAAGAGGACCTTTGCCTTCGGGTATCAAAGAGGTTTCCTCACCCCATTCCCTGAGTTTGCACGTATAAATATACCTACTATTCCAGGATAGGTCCCTTCCCATAGATCAGCGGTCCCCAACCTTTTTTTCACCAGGGATCGGTTTCATGGAAGGCAATTTTTCCACGGACCGGGGTGGGGGAGGGGGGGAGGCGGAGCTCAGGCGGAGATGCGAGGGATGGGGAGCGGCTGTAAAAACAGATGAAGCTTCGCTCACTCACCCACCGCTCATCTCCTGCTGTGCGGACCCCCCCCCCCAATTTCCTAAGTTTCATGGAAGACAATTTTTCCAATGCAGGCGGGGGAGGGGGCGTTGGGGCGGCGCGCGGTGGAGCTCTGCAGACCAACATCGGTCTGCGGAGGGGGGATTAGGGACAGCAGCCATAGACAGTAGGAGACTTTGTGAGTTACCGTAAACTTTTGCAGTCTTCTAAGGTTAAAGAAATTAAGTGACTTGCCCAAAGCCACCCAACACTATAGTGACACAATTGTCACTATATATAGGACTTGAATTCAGCCAGTGTGATTGAAGAGACGAAGCTCTTCTATTCTCAGGGAGCTTCCCTATACTGCCTTCCCCTGTGAGAGTCCCCGGCCCAATGCAGCTGGTGTGCCACATCATTCCTCCCCACCTCCCAGACCCAAACAAGAAGAGGAGGCACTGGAGAGGGAGGGACTGCAGCTTTATTGTCCAGATGTGACCTGAGGGATGTCCCCTTCACAATACCCCAACCCAGCCTTTCACCTGGCTCCTGAAGAGAAGCAGGGCTGACTCAAAGGGGTGGGGTCCTAGAGATGACATTGACACGGGAGGCACCTGAGGAGATGATGGGGGTTACTGGGGAAAGAACCCTTTGGTAGATGCTACTGGAATTGGCCAGGGAGGAGGTGCCCTCCCTTTATAATGAGGTAGATGTAACATCAAAAGAATATTTGGCTTCGAGTCTACATGGCATGGGTGGTGGAGGTCACCTCCCAGGGCTGGGCCCCAGAGTAGACACCCTGAAAGAATCAAGGTGGGGGGTCTCCTCCCCCCTCAGCAATGGGGCTGGGACTTTTAGTTTTGAGCAGGAGCTTTTAGGGCAAGGTGCTGGAAGGGGGCCCTGTAGAGGGTGGGGGTGCAGGGTTGGTTGGGCCCTGGGAAGCTGGCACAGGCTGGCGGCGGGCAAAAAGGACACCTGGCAAAGGGATGAGGAGATGATAGAGGGCAAATAGGAGGGGGTAGGGCATGGAAACAGAAGAGGGGAACAAAAGTAAGTGTCCTGATTGCTAGAATACTATACACATACCCCTGCCACAAACCAATGAGGACAAGCCCCTTGAGTCAGTGAGAGACTCCTATGCCATGTACATACCCTCAAAATGGGAAACAAGAAATATTTACACTGATATACAAGCCCACAACAAGGCAGACATCCCATGGTACCCATGCCAGGAAGGTCATGCCTTGGATCCCATGCTATGTAGACACACCTTTTAACCCATGCCAGTGTAGCAATCCCCTGGACCCCATGTTATCCATGCAAGTTTACATATCCCTAAACTTCATGCTAGTAGAGAAAGTCTAAAATCCCCATGCCAGTGTAAATACCCCTGACCCCATGCCAGTGTAGACAGCCTACAGTACCCATACCAGTGTAGACCACCCCGTTGATCTCTAGGGCCATGTTGATACTGCTGATGCCACTGCCTGCCAGATTGAGAGGCCCATCCAGCTGCTCTTCTGTCCAGGAGGAGGCAGAGGAGTCACGTTTTGGGGAATCAGACTTCCGACTTAGAAGTGCCCCCCTCCATCCCTGTAGACAGCCCCCATTCCACTTCAGCCCCGCACGTGTAATCACACAGTTGTCTATAGACAGATCTGTCAGTCCCACCCCAACACTTATCAGTTGATGGGTCTATTCTCCCTCAGTGTACAGGCCTGAAGCTCCCTCACAACAAGCCCCTCCTCACCCCTCAGGGGAACCTTGCCACGGGGCAGAAAACTGGTGGGCACGCTGGGTCGAGGTGGGTCCATAGGCCCCATCAGCACAGCCCTCTTCTCTGGGGGCTCCTCTGGTGCCAGCTTCTCCCGTGTAGGTCCCAAGGCCAGGCCCACAGGCAGTGCCAGGTGAGGGGTTGGAACTCCACTCTCCTCTAGAAGAACAGGTCATTCAGCTCCCCTGGCCCAACCAGCCCATCTCTGCATTTGGTTCTCCCCCAGCCCTGAGACCAAGAGAGGTCACCCAAGCTCATGCACCAATTTCTCATCCTTCATTCAATCTCTCTTCCCATCCAGAGCCTCAGCCTGGAGGCACTGAAGCTATAGAGCCCCAAGGACCAATGTATATGCCTACATTAGTCCAAGAGAATTTGGGGGATTTTTGTTGTTGTTGTTGTTATTCTTGGTTAAATAATCCAGGTCACAGGAGGCACAAACCACATGTAAATAGGAGCCCTGGGTGGACAGGTGTGGAATGGAGCTGCTGTGATTAAATAACTTTTTCCTGAGCTTCAGCCCCACACTGCAGTAACGGGTACCCCAGAACTCTCAAGGCTTTTCTTTGTTTTGTTTTGAGACAGGGTCTCACTCTGTAGCCTGGGCTAGAGTGCAGTAGCGACATCATAGGTCACTGCAACCTCCAACTCCTGAGCACAATCGATCC
This sequence comes from Daubentonia madagascariensis, assembly GCA_023783475.1. Taxonomy (NCBI): domain Eukaryota; kingdom Metazoa; phylum Chordata; class Mammalia; order Primates; family Daubentoniidae; genus Daubentonia; species Daubentonia madagascariensis. The sequence goes on from JAKFHU010000747.1 coordinate 34,456,778, forward strand.
TCCTGCCTCAGCCTCCCGAGTAGCTGGGACTACAGGTGCACGCCACCACGCCTGGCTAATTTTTCTATTTTTTTGTGGAGACAGGGTCTCGCTCTTGCTCAGGCCGGTCTCGAACTCCTGACCTCAAGCGATGCTCCCGCCTCGGCCTCCCAAAGTGCTAGGATTACAGGCGTGAGCCACCGCCCCTGGCCTCTCACGGCTCTATTGACCCCAAATCTCGGGACCTCTAAACTTTAGCAACACCCAACCTCAGAGCCCTGTCAGACCTCTTACTACTCCCAGACCTTAGAGTCTCCACATCTTAATGTTTCCTATATCTCAGCGCCCGCCTAGACCTCAGAGACCCCTAAACCTCCGCCACTCTCCCCTCGCACCTTTCTTGATAGGGCTCGGGCTTAGCTGAGCGCATGCGTGCGCCGGCAGGCCGGAGGCGGAGCCCCGGGCGGGGCCGAGGCTGGGGCCGGCCAGGGGCGCGGGGGGGGCGGGGCCAGGACCCAAGGCTGGTCCCTGAGCGCCTCGAGGGGGCGGCCCCGCCAAGCTGAAGAGCTGGGCAGCGGTGTAAGTCTGGCGACGGCCTTCGCGCCGATTGCTGTCTATGGCGGCCTGGAGCTCCCCGGGGGAGCTGAGCGCCCGCGTCTCGCACTCGTACGGGTATAGGTACTTCATGTACCTAGGAGCGGACAGGCGGTGGGGGTGTGTGTGAGGCTGGGCCCAGCTTGTCAAGTCCCACACCCAGATGCCCGCCCCAGGACCCTCCACACCTCGCTCCGCCCCCACCCCCGCGAGCTTTCCCTTCCGCTCGCGCCCGTGGCCTCACTGGGTGCGCAGAGTGAAGGCGGCCGAGGTGATGGTGGTGGGCAGGCTGAGGCCGCGCGTGACCTCCCGCCACACTTTGCGATTGATGACTTCCACCAGGCCACCCTTAGCGGTCACGAGGCGAAACAGAGCATACAGGTCCAGCACCTGCTTCGCCATGATGGGCACACGGTTCACTGGCGTCCCTGGTGGGGAGTGGGCAGAAAGTCAGGACACTGAGACAAAGACACTGTCTGCGGGCATCCCCAGGGACTAAAGGAGTTGGATGCCTGCTCAAGGCCTGGCTACAGGGTGGGACCCCTGGGGAGGGAGGGAAAGAGGGAGAGGTGGAGAAGTGGGATTACAGGCAGAGCCCCAGACCTCCCAGGGCCTCCATTTTAGCAGGAAGAACAGGAGGCTAGACCAGAAGTCGGCAAACTTCTTCTGTAAAGGGTCAGATGGTTAATATTTTAGGCCAAACGATCTCTGTCACAACTACTCAACTCTGCCATTGTAACATGAAAGCAGCCATAAAGGATACTTAAAGTAATAGGCATGGCTGTGTTCCAATACAACTTTATTTACAGACTGAAATTCGAATTTCACACGTCCGGAAATGTTATTCGTCTTTTAATTTAAACATGTAAAAACCATTCTTATCTCGCAGGCGGCTGGGTTTGGCCCTCTAGCTTTAGTTTGCTGCTACGGTAGACCGTAGGAAGGACTTCCGGACAGTGCTGAAGAGCGAGACTCCTCCAAGCAGCAGCCCCCGGGTGGGCTGCCCGAGCTCGGGGTTGGCGTGCAGAAAAAGAATCAGCTCCCGCCTCGGCCGGCCGACTCCGCAGCCCGCGCCTCCCCCGTCGGCCAGTCCTGACAAAGGGGCCTGTCTGCGCTGAGCGATGGGCCCCAGTTAATTCCTTACCGATCCCGTCCCCTTCCGCCGCCGCCTTTGGACCCGAACAATTAGCTGCGGCCTGATTAATGGGGGAAAATTATCGGCCCCGCGGGACCCCCTGCCCCCGCAGCTGGAGCGGAGGGAGGCAGGGACCAAAGGGAGGCTGAGCTGGTGGGGGGAACGGGTGAATGGGTGAGCAGGCAGTGCTGGGATTCGTTTACACAGCTCCTTCCCACCCACCCACCCTGCCACTGGAGGGGAGGCCTTGAGGAAGGGCTAGAAAGGGGACACTGGTAAGAATGACTGGGTCTTTCTGGGGAACAAGAGAACTTCAGGCCCACCAAGGGCCCCTGGGAAGGAAGGGATCCGAAAGGGGTGCTGAGCCTGGGGTGAGGGCCAGGGGACTTGGGCCAGCAGCTGCACTAAGGAAGGGAGGGGGCAGTGCAGCCAGTTAATTAGCGGCTTATCAGGCCTCGCTCCGAGTGAGTTAATTAGCTTTGTAGAGAGAGATAATGAGTCAGTGTTCAGTCCCATGAATCTGGTGAGAAGCTGAAGTGATGGACTGCCGCCCACTGTGATGCCCTCCTGGACCCTTCCTGCATTCTCTTCCAGCTCTCTGAGATTCCTGGAAAGGAATTTCTCCTCCTCCATAGCCCCAACTCACATAGTCCCCAGCCCACCCCTTGGGAAGTCCTTCCTTCAGTCTAACCCCAGTCCTTCCTGCTGTAGAGCACGTGGGGTGTCCCCTGACTGAAGCAAGGGGAAAATGAGGAGAGCCAAGACTGTAGGAAGGCCCTCAATGGAGAACCAAGGTATTCCCAGCCCCTCTAGTCCTGGAACCCTCCCACCCCAGGCTAGCCCCCCACCAGTTCCTTCTCCCACCCTCCCAATTGATCCCACACTCATTAACCTGCCAGTGGGCTGGCCACTAATTAATCCTGGGGTGGAAGAGGGGGGCAGGGTCAGAGGTTAAAGACGCTATTGAGGGCCCAGAGGACAGGTACTGCCAAGCCAGGTCTCTGCAGGGAGAACCCAACCTAGTTTCCTCAAACCTGGTAAGTAAGTGGGGACAATTCCAGGATCCTTTCCCCGCATCACCCCACTCACCCCTCTTTTGCATGAAGCTAAACAGGTCGTCCAGAAATTCCTTCCTCTTGGGGTCTGCATCGAGCTCGTACAGCTGGGGAAGGATTGGGGTCATTCTCCAGTTCCGCTGAACCGCCTCCCCCTGGACCCCAATTCAGGTTGTATCCTGAACAAGGGTCCCTAGCTGAAGGGGTGAGTAGGGTCTGAATGTGGAGTCCCTGACATTAGCATTAGGCTCTCTCCCCCCGGGGGCAAGTAGGGGTGCTTTTCCAGTACAGAGACCGGTACTGGCTAGTGGTACCCTGGCAGCTCAAACCACCCATGTAGGGCATAGGGGAAGAGAAGAAGCAGGAAGGAGCTGGGGAGGCTCAGCCTGTCCTCCAGGACTGGGTCTTCCCTCACCCTGAGGGGATATTCAGAGCCCCAGGAAGGAAGCCAGGCTGGGGTTGTGTTCCACCCTGAGGAGACTAACAGATATATCTGAGGCTCTCATTCATTCATACAAGGGCTTCATTCTGTTCACATCCCTGTGTGCCAGGACTGGGGGTGGGTGAGGGGCAGAGATACTTCTAACACATCCCTCAGGCAGGATGGATGCTCAGAAGCTCCTAGAGTGATATCTGGGGCCCCTCAGCCCACCTTCTGGTCTGATCTTCCACTGGCAGTTATCCTGCCTATCACAGGAGCTGCCACAGAGATACTGGCCCTATGCCACGCAGGACACGGGGGGCCGGACTTGAGGGTCCCACAGGTCATCCCACCTCTTCCAAGTCATCTGGAGCCCCACCTCCTGTATCAGCTCCTAAATACCACCCAGGAGGAACAATCCCCAAAGTCATTGACCCAGAGTAACAGCCCCTGAGTGACACCCATAGGTAACACTCCATCCCCCAATAGGAACTCTCAGAGTAAAAACACACACACACACACACACACACACACAACAATGAATAACAAACCCCAGAGATCCACCTTTAGAGCCACACTTGCACAAAAAATGAGCCCTAAGTCTTAGATGGATACCCACAAATAATACACACACTCTCCAAGTAATAACCCTCAGAATTATACCTAGGAGAAACCACACTTCCAGAGTAACAGAGCCCAGAGTAACACTCCCGGTTTTACACTAATGCCATGGAGTACTAGCCACAGATTAACACTTCCGGAAAATACCCATAACCAACACCCTATGAGTTAACACCACCAGAATAGCACACCTGGAGTCACAGCCAGGCATAATACCTTCAAAGTGACAGCCTTGATTAGTGTCCTTAGAATAACACCCAGAAGGGTTCCCCGGGGAGAAAGAACCTCAGATTAAGGCACTGTGAGTAAGGTTTTGTCATTCCCAGTTGCAGAGGAGCCCTTTAGTCATACTGTGGCTATAGTGGCCATCAGAGGTTGGGAACTGTCATCTATGGAACTCAGGCCAGGGAGAAGATTTGGTTTGGGGGGGTTGCGGTGTGACAGGAAAGAGAAAAGGGGTGTACCAGCCAGTCAAGGGGGTGGCAACCTGTATTCTCTTTCCAAAGACAGAGGTAGACAGCCCGGGACACACCCACTGGTCACTAGAATATGACCTTGTAACTTGATGGGTGAGAGGGTAGTTGGGGTGCTGCTGGCACTGGAATCTCCAGCCCCCAGGTACCCCTCCCTCAAAAGCCCCTACACCCCTCCCACCTTTCCTTTCAGCCCCACCAATAGCTTCCAGTCTGTCAATCTCCATATTTCTGGGCGTCTCCTGTACCTCTTAGTGTGTCCCTCTGCACTTCTTTTTGTGTATCTTGGTGTCTGTCTCTCCCTCCCTGTCACTCACTTCCACTCTTCCCACTGTCTCTCTCTAGGTCTCTGTGTCTCCATCTTACATAGGGCGGTGGGGGTGGGTGGGCTACTAAGCACTTGGCTCTGCTTTATGCCCAGAGGGGAGGAAGCGGGGAGGGCCTGACATGGAGGGGGTCCTACCTGCTTGAACTGTTCCTCGTAGGTCCACTCGTGGGGATGGGGTTCAGGGGCCTGGCTGGAAGGCGAGCTGGGACCCCGGGCCCCTAGATAGCTCTCCTCAGCTGCTTCATCCTCTGCCCCAGCTTCTTCCTCCTCCTCATCTTCTTCAGCATCCTCCTCTTCCTCAGCCCCAACATTCCCCAAGGCCCCCTCAGGGGCCTGTAGGGTTCTGGGGCCAGGCAGGGAAGGCCGTGATGGCAGCAACGGGAGTGGAGGGGCCAATGGCCCCACCCCTTGGGCCAGCCGAGCCGCCTGCTGCCTCTGCAGGGCTTCCATTACAGCTTCCAGGCGCAGTCCCCCAGCTGGGGGGGGCCCTGGTACCAGGCGGGGCCTTGAGGAAAGGGCCGCCTGTTGGGGAGGGAATTATGGGTGCTGGGCTTTGCTGCTCCCACAACCCCCAACACAAGGGGCGGTGCTCATGGATTCAGGGAGTGCTGAGGGTTATAAGGAAAGGCAGAAACAGCTTTCCCAGAGACTGACAGAGACAGAAAGGTAGAAACAGCAGAGAGACAGAGACAGACCCAGGGAATCAGAAATGGCCATTGACCGAGGACAGGGAGAGACAGCAGATCAGAGAGGGCAATGGGGCCAAGAAACAGAGGGAGATAGGGGGCATAAGTGAGGAGAGGGAGGGAGGGACGGAGGGAGGGAGGAAAAGAGAGAGAGAGAGAGAGAGAGAAATGACTGGGAGATATGGAGATAGAGATGGGATAGAATGACCCAGAGAGACAGAGGTGGGGAGAGACAGAAACTGAGAGGGACCAGGATAGAGAGAGACAGAGATATCAGGCAGACAGGGTGGAGAGACAGAGGTAGAGAAAGATGAAATTGATAGAAACATTGGGGAGAGAGACAGAGAGGGTATGAGAGCTGGAGGAGCAAGAAATAAATACCAAAGACCTAAGTGACAGGCAACCCAGAGAGGGATAGAGACAGAGACAGAGGCGGAAAGAGACAAATAGTGAGACGGAGGTTGAGAGACACAGGGAAAGACCGACCAGGCAGAAGACAAGAGACAGAAGAGAGAGATTAGAAAGAGACAGTAAATAGACGGGGACAGAGAGAGAGAGCGACGGGTAAAAACAGAAGGGGAGACAGGGCAGAGAGACAGAGGACAAGAACCAAGGAGTCGCGGGAATAGAGGGCAGTAGGGGCAGAGCCTGGGACCGGCACCAGACCGGACGGGTGGGATCTCGACGTCCGGCTCTCTCCCCGGGACCCCTCTCACCTGCCTGGCGTGGCCCGCTGCCCCCGGCGTCTCCACGGCGCTGCCTCTGTTCCACCCGTCTCCCAGGCGGCCCCTGCCTCGGCTTGTTTCCCTGCGCGGGGTCCCCCAGCGTGCGCTCCAGCCGCCTGGCGCTCCTCTGGCCACCTTGCGCTCACTCGCCACTCTACTGGCGGCGGCCGCGGGGGCGGGACCCGAGCCGGGCAGGGGCGGGCGGGGGCGCGGGGAGACAGGCTCTAACGCTCTCAGCCCCCCAACAGGTGTCTCCCACCTTCCTTCCAGCCAGATTCGGGGGGAGGGGGCGCTGGAGAGCTTCGGGGAATGGTGCGAAGGAGGGTGAGGTGTCCAACGCCACTGGACTCCGAAGCAGAGCCCCGCCCAGCCTCACAAGTCGTGTCCCGCACACCCACACTCAGTACCAGGCATTCACACACTAACAGCTGCGTTCACACACCAACACACCTTGTCACAAGTTCAGGCACACAGCTGCCCAGTCTCACACTGGTTACGTGATTGCTACAGTGCCAACGGCTTGGGCAGGCTGTGATGATGACGGGAATCATTCCGCAGGACGCTTGGGTGAGTGTGGAGGGCCCGGCCAGAGCAGAAGCTTCTCCCCTTGCCCTGCCCACGTGCTGTGCCCAACTGCATGAGTGCTGCAGTTTGCACAGGTGCGTGCACATGGCGGTGGACCCACAGCAATGCATTCACACACTCAGAGGTCTTTGAGCTAACTGCACACACACAGCAGGGTGCACATACTACATGCAGATACACAGCTGCACACAGTTTTTATCTCTTTTGACACTCTATTATGGAAATTTCCAAACATAGAAGAGTGAATAGTATAATGAACCCCTGGTACTCATCACTGGTTTGTTTCAACAGTGGTCAGCATTTTGCCCTTTTCACACATTCTCTGCCCACATGTGCCTGACTCCTAAATCTGTATCTCCAGACCCCCTTAGCCAACTGCTCTGGGCCTACCAGACCCCCAACTATCCCCCAGATGCTGAGGTGCTGTTCCTTATTTGGGGGTCCTGAGTGATAGGCTTCTCAAGATTTCTGCTCTGAGCAGCCTGGACCCTACTCCTTTCTGGCATCCTCATACTTCCCCACTTTCTTCCTGTGCCCAAGGGGACCTACCTACCAAATGCATGAGGGCCACCCTGAGGTGATGTCAAGTGTGTTAGTGAACAGCAGATGTCTGTAGGGGTGACACCTGGCATGGGTATGAAACCGTATCAAACCCTCTGGCACTAGGAACCATCCTGACCTTATTACACTCAGTGAGGCACACATGCCCCAGGGCCTGTGATTCCTCTAGAGGGCAGGATCCAGATGTGACCTTTGCCTTCTCCCTCCTCCCTCCTCCTCTCCCAGTCAGTCCTCTCCTCTCAGCCTCAGATTGCTCTGGGTCAGACCACCAGCTCCTCTGACCAGCATCTCATGGTGGTGGTGGTGGGTGCCACCCCCTGCTAGCCCTGCCTCCGGCCTCCACCCTTCTCCAGAGCTCAGCTCCCACTGCAGCACTAAGTCCTTGTTCCCTATGGTTCATCCCTGGCCACCCTGAGGCTAAGCCCTATTCATACCCTAGTGTCCTCCACCTCAGTTTTCAGGCCTCACAGCCTGTCAGAACCCCCCAGCCCCCAGAAGCCTTGGTGATCCAACCACCTTCAGTACTTATGTCCCCTTCCCCATGGCTTTGTTTGGTGTGCGTCTCCTGGGGCAGAGTCAAGCCTCCTCCTCTGTCCACCCCCTCTCCCCTATGCTGTGCCCACAAAAGAGAGAATCAGTGAGTGTGCAGGGGCAGACAGACATGCCCTGGGAGTCTACTAGAGGACTAGAGAGCAGAGGCCAGCCATCAGCAGAACTCCTATGCCCCGCTTACTACCCTTCCCCCCACACAGCTTCCCCTGGCTGCTCAGAGGAGATGCCTGCAGAGAGATAGTAAGATTCTTCCTGGAAAGGTAGGAGTTGGCTTGGAGAAGTCCCAGTTCTGATGGTTTGGAGATTGCTTGGCAAGGTTTGGGTTGAGGGAGGAGAGGGGCAAGGGGCTGGGCAGCTACCCTCCCCCCGCCAAATCAAGCAAGCAAAGTAAACCCACCTTTGGGATCTGGGCTAGGAGAGCTACAACTAGTAATGGCTGAGGAGAAGGAATAAGCTGACTGGGACCTGGTTTCTCTCTCTTCATCTGTGAAAAGGAAAGGCTACCTCTGATACCCACACATAGTCTGGTCCTACACTTCACAGAGACAATGAAAGACAGACCTAGACCTCCAGAGGCCAATGCTTCACTCATCCAACACATATTTATTAAGTACCTACTTTATGCCAGGCACTGTTGGACACAGGAGTAAATGAAACAAAGTCCCTATTATAATGGTATAATTCTAGTGGGGGAGATATATAGTGTGTCAGATGGTGATAAGTACCAAGGAGAAAAATGTAGCTGGGTTGGGGTGAATAGAAAGGGGAGGGTGTATTAATTATCTATGGCTGTGTAACAAATCACCCCAAAATTTAGCAGCTTAAAACAGACATTTATTTTCTCACAATTCTTCGGGTCAGGAATTTGAGTGGCTTAGTTGAATGGTTCTGACTCATTGTCTCTTATGAGGGTATAGTAAAAATGTTGCCTAGGGTTGCAGTCATCTGAAGGCTTGACTGGGCCTGGAGGATCAACTTCCAAGATAGCTCACTTACATGGCTATTGGCAGGAGATGTTTCTCCCCATGTGGGCCTCTCCGTAGGATTGCTTGCATGTTGTCCCAACATGGCAGTTGGTTTCCCCCAGAGTGATCCAAGAAAGAGAGACTAAAGAGGCAGTGATGCTTTTTATGGCCTAGTCCTAGAAGTTACACACTGTTCCTTCTGCCATGTAGTTATATAGTTAAACTACATAACTAAGTCTAGCCCCACACTCAAGGGGGAAATCTTACTGCCTCCATCTCTACACTTTTGCGATACCTATTAGACAACCAGATGGAGATAGAGTAGAGATGGAGGCAGTAACACTTCCCCCTTGAATGTGGGGCTAGACTTAGTTACGTAGTTTAACTATATAACTACATGGCAGAAGGGACAGTGTAAGACGTAACTACATGGCAGAAAGGGAAGAAAATGAGGCCTCACCTCCTGAAGGGAGGAGCATCAAAAATTTTGTGGAGGTGTTTAAAACCACCACAGAAAGGATACTAAGTGCCAAGAGAAGGATTCACTGAGCAGGAATTGAAGCAGGGAAGGAGCCATGTGGATACCTAGGGAAGAGGACTGCAGTCAGAATAGTAGGTGCAATATCCTGAGGTAGGAGTTTGCTTGATGTGTCAGAAGAAAAGCAAGGACGGCACCGGGTTGAAACAGGGTGGCGAGGGGGTAAGTGGTCAAATGTTTGGTCACAGGTAACACAGGCCTTGGAGTAGGCCCTTGAAAAGACTGGAAGGACTGAAAGAGAAGGAAAGCCATTAGAAATGTCTCAGCAGGGTGAAAGTCTGACTCTAGCTGCTGTGTGGAGAACCCTCCACACAGGATGCAGGCATGAGGATCAGTTAGGTGGCCATTGCAGTAGTCTAGGCAACACATGATGGTGTCTTGGACCAGGGTGGTAGCAGCGGAGGTGGCAAGAAGTGGTTAGAATCTGGCTATGTTTTGAGGATAAAACAGGACTTTTGATGGGTTGGATGTGAGATGTGAGAGAATGAGAGGTGTCCAAGATGACAGTAAGGTTTCTGGCCTGGATAGCTGGGTAAATGGAGGTACCTTTAATTGAGACAGTAAAGACTATGGGGTGATGGTGGTGCAGGACTGGGAGAGAAATCAGTTGCTTTGGACATCTTAAGTTTGTGATACCTATCAGATAACCAGATGGAGATACTGAGTAGAGATGGAGGCAGTAAGATTTCCACATCCAGTGCTCAGGGGAGAGATGTAGGCAGAGACAAAAATTTAGGACTCAAGATGTATAGATGGTATTTAAAGTCATGAAACAGGCTGGGCATAGTGGCTCACGCCTATAATCCTAGAACTCTGGGAGGCCGAGGCAGGAGGATCACTTGAGCTCAGGAGTTCAAGACCAGCCTGAGCAAGAGTGAGACGTGGACTCTACAAATAATAGAAAAATTACCCAGGCATGGCTGTGTATGCCTGTAGTCCCAGCTACTCAGGAGGCTGAGGCAGGAGGATGGCTTGAGCCCAGGAGATTGAGGTTGCAGTGAGCTATGATGATGCCACTGCACTCTAGCCCAGGTGACAGAGTGAGACCCTTTGTCAAAAAAAGAAAATAATAAATAAATAAATAAAGTCATGAAATAGTTGAGATCACCTGGGAGGGGGTGTAAACAGAGAAGAGGTTTGAGGACTAAGTCCTAAGAAGTCAGAGAATGAGATAAGAAGGATCCAGTAAAGGAAGCAATAAAGGAAGAGAGTAGTATCCTAGGAGCCAAAGAGTGTTTTACGAGTGATTACCTGTCAAATTAAAGTTGAGAACTAGGAAACGACCACTGGACTTAGCAACAGAGATGGAGAGGGGCCTGGGAGCCTAGTCCTTTGTGGAAGGGAAGGAGGGATAACGGGGGACCTGGTGCCTCCCTGACAGATGTAGGCTCTGAGTCTAGAGGCAGAGCTGGGTTACAGGGTGGGAGAAATCCTCTAAGGAGGCATGACTTTGCAAATGGGGATCAGTGGAGAGGCCCCAGCAAGGGCCTGTCATGTCGACATGGTGGCAGTGTTTGGGGGTTGCAATGGCCAACTTACCTGGGCTATACACTCATTCAGAGCCACAAATTTAGACTTTGATGTATTAATGGGTTTACATGTAGCTTTGTCACTAAATGTAAATTAAATAATTTTATACATGTTCTTCCATTTATATACAGGATCCTAGAAGTGGAGGGTCTAGCTTAACCTAACCAGACAGGACAGGTTGAGCGGCTTGGTGCCTAGGGCGCAAAAGCTAAGGTGGCAAGAGCAGGGTCTTTGGGAGTGAGTACACTTTAGACACCCCTCTTGGCTCACCCCAGTCCTGGACTTACCTACCTCACGTACTGCCAGGTAGTGTGCTTCCCACCCTGGGAGCCCCCACAGAAGTGGTGGGTCCTGGAGAAGGTAGACCATAGAGTGGAGGAAATGCTGTGGGTGGGAGTAGACACTATACTCTAGGAGACCAGAAAAAAGCAGGCTGAGAACTATGCCTTTCAGCTCAAAAGTGGGTGCACATTGCCACCATGTGGCCATCCAGGACAGGATTCTAAGGACTGTTACCAGAATTGAACTGGCAGAGGTGAGGCCAAGACACACAACTATCTCAACGAGCCCTGAATCTCTCAAAATTGTGGCAGTCACAGCTGTGTTGGAAGGGATCTTCTTAAACATGCTGATTTCAAGGCCTCAACTCAGAACTAGTCTCTGGCAATGGAGCCCAGTCATCTGTAGACTTAACAAGCTCCTACGTGATTCTTAGGCACACTCAAATATAGTCCCTACTGTAGTCCGAAGCTACCATCTTATACACTGAATCACAAAGCAAGAGGCCTTTCTGAGGTTCCCCCAGGAGTTAGAGGCTTTTCCTGCTGCTCAGACACACAAAGAAATGGAACTGATCGACAGGTCTTTATTAACAGAAACAAACAGATAGAGAATGTAGCAGGGGCTGTCTGAAACTGTGATGGGTATGTGTGTATTTGCGCAGAAAAGGCCTTTTCTAGGCCAGGGATGGCCCCTTGGAATTAGGCCCACCTCTCCAGGTCCTCTCCTCAGTGGTGGGCCCTGGGCTAAAGCCAGCTTTCCCATCATACCCCTAAGGGAGGAACAGGGGTCTTTCAGGAATGGAAGACTCTGACTTCAGCATTCCCCACGTTACTCTGATTCTTCAGGTGACTTGGTTGCTGAGGGGGTGGGGGACAAGCCACAGGGGCACTTGCATAGCAGGGGAGTAGAATGAGGATAAGGCATATGGTGAGGTCAGGGGAGAAGAGGAAGGGCATCACAGCTGCAGGTGAAGGGGGCCTCCAAAGGGCAGCTCCTTTCCCTCCCGTCCCCCGCAAATTGCTGTTGGGTCGAGCAGTCAGATGGAGGCAGTGTAATACCCACCCCATCCTTAACTCCATAGTCCTGATTAGGGGGAGGGGGTGGGAAGCTCTAAAAAGGCCTGAGTTAGTGAGTCAAGCTTATAGTGTATGTGTTTGAACATGACTGGCTCCCTAGTATATGTGAGGCTCCCTCTCTGGATGGGTGTGAATGTGTGATCCTGCCATATGTGTCCCACTTGTTCCCACAGGTCTCTGTGTTTGGATGTATAAGCATGAATGTCCCTGCTTGTACACAGGAACTCAATATCTGCATGGTGTGAGTATGTCCCTGTCTGTAAACATGGGCTCCAGCAAATGGACATGTGTGGGCCTGTGTCCATCCACAGATCTTCCTTCAGGCCAGCTGGTCAGGGGTCCTGGCCGAAGAGGTAGGTGGTGAGCTCAAGCCGGAGGCCCCGGGCATAGGAGCGAAGAGTGTAGAAGAGGGTGAGGAAGTCCTGGGTGCTGAAGACAGTGTCAGCCAGAGCGAAGGCCAGGGTAGATGGGATGACACCCCGGCCGTACTCCACCATCCATGTGTTTGGCCCCCACTCCACAGCCGTTGCCTCTCCAGGCCCATGCACTACCGTCTCCCCTGGAGGACAAAGAGCACCCATATGAGGAGCCCAGCTCTGCCCTGCCCTTCCATTGCTGCTGCTTCTCTAGCCCATGGGCTATCTAGGGGTGGGGAATGGAGAGGGAGCTTCAGGAAAGGAAAAAGCCCTACCTCACTGGGCTGGTTTCCCATCTGGAGAACTAAGAGACCCAGATGGCCACTACTAAATGTTCTTCTGTGGCATCACCCAGCCCATGTCTTCTCTTGAGGAAAGCCATGAAAGGTTAGGTTACTTCACCTGGCCATGGGCCCATTGTATGGAAGTCATGGAAGTCTGTATTCCCAAGCCTCACTCACGTCAAGCAAAAATTTAGCTACACTTGGGCTGGGCATGTTAGATAGGGAAGGGGTGGATACAAGACTTGTGAGTGTTTCTTAGAAATGTACCTGTTCAATCCAATGCCTGCCATGTTTACACTCAACCTCAAACTTACTTGGAAGTCCAAAGCTCTACTTTTTATGTAAACTGTTTCACTATTAAAACAAAAAAGAAGAAAAAGGAAGACAACTGTCTCATCTTTTGGGGTATGAGAGCATTACTGATTACCCAACTGTCTCCCCAACAACTGTTGGAATATTGGCTGGGTAAAGCAGTGTCTAAGCAGATAAAAAGCAGATATGTTTAACAGGAAGCTTTGACAGAGAAAAGCAACAGGGTCCCTCAGCTCTGCCCCGACCAATCACCTGTGGCTTATGGGAGGGGGTGAGAAAGGAACCCTGGGGAGGTTCCCCCAATGCACCCCTTTGCCTTGCCATGCCATGCCTTCCCCCCAACTGTGGGCACTCCCAGCGTGAAGTGTCCCACCTCTCTGTCTGAGCATCCTTACCCACCTGGGTAGAAGACCTCACTTTTGGTGGTGCCCTCTCTCCACTGGTGGAAGGTGCCAGAGATGATGGTATCCGATATCTCAGCCCAGTAGCGCCCTGAGTGACGATCAGATGGACACTATCAAGGTATCTGCACCATCGCATGGCCCAGCCAAACATTAGAAAGGAGGGCATGGGCCCTTGTACAGCCCCGGCTTCCCGGTCCCGCCCGCCGCTAGCACTGACCCGAGTGGCCGCTGGAGCCCAGGGCGGTGCCGAAGAGCAGCACGTACTCGGACAGCGAGGCGTGCAGAAGGCACATGGCGCCCATCCAGCCGCCCGCGTTAACGAACACCCACTGCAGCTCCTCATCGGGCAGCACGTGGCCTGGGTGCAGCCGCCGGAGCTCCACAATCAGCCGAGAGAAGGCCAGCTCGTGGTCCAGCCCTGGTGGAGGCAGAGGAGCGGCGCAGTCAAGGCCAGCACCGGTCCTGGGCTCGGGGATAGCGCCCTCGGAACCCTCGGCTCGGCTCCCAGGCCGCCCGTCCCCCTCCCCGCCCTCTGCCCGCTCACCAGCGTACTGCCGCGCCAGCTGCGCGATCTCTTCCCGCTGGAAGACTGAAGCTCTGCGTACCCAGCCAGAGCCAGACGACCTGGGTCAGCACAGCTGCGGCAGCCAGAAGCAGCGCAGCCCACGCCCACCACCGGCCCGCTGCCCACTGCATCCCGGCGGGCGGCCTGGCACAGCGCAGCGCAAGGGGAGCCCAGGCCTGAGGCTTTGCACTCACCGCCTCTGAGCCCGCCGCGGCTGGCCGCGACTTGCTCCCCCGCCACCGCCGTGGTGTGGATCGCCCTGGCCAATCGAAACGGTCCGGGCACCTCGGCACCGCCCCTTCGGTTGAACCATTTCCTTGTGGAGAGCGCGGAGGGGTGGGGCGGCGCCGCGCACGTGAGGCGAGGGGGCGGGGCCAAGCCGCCGAGGGGCCAGCTTTGGGGTCTTCCGGCCAGGGTCTGTCGCAGCGCTACTGTTCTTGGGGATAGGGGTGGGTGGCGGCGAGACTCAGAATGGACTGGCCCGCCTAGGCTCACTGGCTGGGACTCATGATGGTTAAGGCCCGCCTTTATTAGCAAGCACGGAAGCGGAGAGGAGGCAGTTCAACCGGGAGCGTTAGGATAGGCTTTCCAGAGGCGGTGACGCCTGAGCTGTATGTATCTTTAAGAGCAATGAGAAGGGCATTCCAACCAAGGGGACAGTCTAAGAGCAAAGGCCCCAGGAGAGAGACAGCATGGGGTCTTCAGGGGCCTACCATTCATTCTTTATTCCGCAGCACAGAATGTCAGAGGAGGGCCTTGTCAACCACCTGAGGGTTATCAGCAGGGGAGCAATGGGATTAGACTTTGCCACAGAGTGGCACAGGGCTACGGAGTGGAGGGGAGCAAGATGAGAGTCAGGGAGACTATGACTATGGTCCAGGTAAGAGAAAAGGTCTGTGTCAGGTGAGACGGAAAAAAAGAAATGAGCTTAAGAACTCTGAAAAAGTTGGCAGGGCTTGATCTCTTCTTCCTGGAATACTCTTTCTCTCCATCCTATCCCCCCTTCCCCATACTTGACTAACGTCCTTGTTCATGTCTAGTGGGCAGTTGAGTGTCCAGGTCTGGAGCTCAGATCCAGTCTGGAGACAGAGGGCTAAGGGGTTGTCATTTAATCAGGCACTTGTATATGTGAAGTTCTGTGGTGACCACTGGGGATGTGACTATGAACAATGCAAGCATGGTCCCACCTCAGTTTAGAGATCTCACTGGGGAGTCTACAGAAAAAGTGGTAATTAAAACCTAAAAAATGGATAAAATCTCACAGGGAGAGGGAATAGAGTAGCATAAGGCTAAGGATAGAGCCCTGGAGAACACTAACAAAAGGGATAGGCAGAGGAAGAAGAGACCAAAAAGGAAGACAGGCAAAAGAGAGGAAAGACAGCGTAGTGCAGGGATTAAGAAATAAACTCTGGAGCTGGACTGACTGGGTTCAAAGCCTGGCTCCTGCTACCTGCTATAATAGTTGTGTGAAATTGGGTGAGTACTTAGAATCTCTGCGACTCAGTTTTTGTTTTGGTTTTTTTTTTCCATCTGTGACTTAGTTTTTTAATCCGTAAAATGGAATAAATAAAAATACATAACTCATAGTACATACCTTCATTGTGATGGAGATTAAATGAGTTAATATTTATAAAGCAATTAATGCCTCACGTGGTGAGCATTATATTTGCTAGTTATATAAATAAAACATAAAGGAACTGGAAGACAGTGTTTTCAACCTAAAGAGAGAAGCTAGCAAGGCACAGTGGCTCACACCTGTAGTCCCAGCTACTGAGGAGGCTGACACAAGAGAATTGCTTGAGCCAGGAGTTCGAGGCTGCAGTGAGCTGTGATCTCGCCACTGCACTGCAGCCTGGGCAACAGAGAGTTTATTTGGGCCAATGTTGAATACAGCTGCCCAGGACACACTTCCAAGTTGCCTTGGGGAGTGCTCTGTTTGGCCTTTGCTACAAGCAAGTTTTTAAAGACAAAAAGGGGACAAGGAGTGGGCTGATACAAAGTTGTTTGACAGGAATTCTCATTGGTTTACAGGAATAACAATGATTAGTGATTGGTATACATTGTTGAACTATAGGGTATGAGTTATAGTGTCCAGTGTATCGTATTTTATGGTTACTCAGCATCAGTTCGTCTAGAGCCCCCATAGAAAGTGACTTCAAGAAGTAATTATTTAGCTTGGGGGGGGGGTGAGACGTGACTGATATATGCTGTCACATTCAATGCCTCTCTAGGCCTGATAATTAAAGGGGGCTCACATGCTTCAGATAAAAAGTTTCTTTTCTTTCTCAGAGTGATGGAATGAAGGGTCAACACAGTCAAATATAATTGATTCAATAAAATGATGAGAAATGGTCACTAGATTTCTCAGGAGGGGCATGTGGCAGAGACAATGCTATACATTCACAAATCCATTTCCTTTTGCTCTTGGGCAGCCAGATTACATTCCACAGTGTACTGTGTAGTTAGATGGGGCCATGTGATTGCATTCAGGCCAATGAAATGTAGGCAGAAATGATGCATGACACTTCCAGGTCTGGCTCCTAAAATCTCCTCTGATATATTCTCTTTCTTCCCTCATCTATTACAGAGGATCTAGTGGAGAGTTCTGAGGCCCTAGGAAATGGCAGAGCCACTAGTTGGATGGTGCCTGGGTCCCTGACTGCTGCATGGGATAGAACTCCTCTTTCCCCCAACAATGTGCTGTGATGCTAAACCATGGTGCATTGGGGGTTGTTTGTTATAGCAACTAAGATTACTTACCCTGACCAATAAAGGGCAAAAGACATGTTACAATATACTGCGCAGCTAAGAGTAAAGGCTGGGAAGATGGACTATTTGTTTGAGAAACTTGACAGAGAAAGGAAAGATAAAGAAGGGATTATGTAGAGGAGAATGCAGGATTGAGGGAACATGATTTTGAATTGGCTCTGGCTTCTGTGGCATTCCTGAGTTGACAATTTGCTAAGAACCCTGAGCAGCAGGTACTAGCCCCAAATCTGGTCTTTGTCCCCCATTCCAGGCAGAGCCTTCTGGGACTATCTGCAGCTTCCCTATCTGGTCTTTGAGAAAGCTTCTCCAGCTCACACTGTTCAAAAACAAACAAACAAACAAACAAAAAAAGGAGTGTTCCATGGCCTTGAGTGACCCCAGGTAGGGGACAGAGGGGCTGGAGGTCACCAGCCATCTTTGCCCAGATGTCATAGCAGAGATCACACCTCTGGGATCTGGGAAGGAAAGAGCTGGGTAGGCCCCATCTCAGCCATTCTCATCTTCCTCCAGAAAGTGAGCTTGGGGAGACAGAGAGGAGAGGTCTAGAGATGTTCCCAAAGAGATGTTCCTGAAGGGGTCAGGAGTTAATTGGCATGATCCAGGGAGTGGCTTGAAGCACTGGTGTTCTTGGGAAAATGGAGCTGCCTCCAAAATCAAGTCACTCAAACAAAGACAGCTGAGAGAGTAGAAAAGCAGATTTCCTACCCCTGTCACACCCTTTTGAGTAACAGCCAGGTTAAACCTCTCTTTCTCAGTCCCCTGCTCCCTGCCCCCTACCTAGTGGCCTCTTCAGATTCCAGTCTGAGGGCCCTAGGGCAGAGATCAGGTAAATGACCAATGACCCAGTTTTTGCAGCTCAGCTGCAAAACACCTGGCTTGGCCTGACTAGGCTTGGGGGAAGGGGCCTCGCTGCTATGGCCCAGCTCCTAGCTCACTAGGTTTCTGTCCCAAATTTCACTGAAGTCTCTCTCAGAGGCATCTCACAGCACTGGGAAGAGCCTTGGAAACTTGCATTCAAATCTCAGGTTGGCCACTCATTCTCTGGGTGACCTTGAGGTCTCTGTTTTTCATTGTGAAATGGGGAAGAGGTTTAGACAATATTTAGATGGCTCTTTAAAAGTGCCAGGAGGGAAGTTGATTCGAATTCTATCTAAATGTTAGCCAGCTGGTCTGATCTAAGAAAAATTTGGAGAAGAGAAGGGGATGTGTAAAGGAACACCTTGACCCCACCCAAATGGTGGCTGGGGCTCCTGACAGTCCTGTCCTCCCCAGATTTTTAGATTTCTTGGAGCCCTCTTACCTCTCCCACTTTTTTTTTCTTTTTTAAGACAGGGTCTCACTCAGTGGCCAGGGCTAGAGTGCAGAGGCGCCATCATAGCTCACTGCATCCTCAAACTCTTGGGCTCAAGTGATCCTCCTGCCTCAGCATCCTAAGTAGCTGGGACTACAGGCACACACCACAATGCCTGGCTAATTTTTCTATTTTTTGTAGAAACGGGGTCTTGCTCTTTCTCAGGCTGTTCTTGAACTCCTGACCTCGAGCAATCCTCTAGCCTCAGCCTCTGAAAGTGCTAGGATTACAGGCATGAGCCACTGTGCCCATCTCTCTCCCACTTCTTATGCTTTTGGGGTGTGTGCGTGCGTGCGTGCGTGAGAGAGAGAGAGAGAGAGACACTATGGTTACTTAGCCCTTTTTTCCAAATATGTTTCTGCTGGTGGGGATGGGGTATGACTATTGTGAAGTATCCACTCCTCCAGGTAACACCCGAGGGGCCAGGGTTCAGCTACAACAGATTAGGGCCCACTCCATCCCCAAATTTGCCTCTCCTCCACCATAGCCACTGAACAGGTGATTGAGGAGATTGTGGAATCAGAGTCTTACCTTTGCTCGCCCTAGAATGTAAGCTCAGTGAGGGCCGAGGCCGTGCCTGACTCATGCACAAAGGGGCATCCCTATGCTCCACGTAGAGAGCCTAGGTGTCTAGGACATGGTTGATGCTCAGTAAATACTTGCTGAGTGCATAGCCAAATGAATGACTGAGTGCAGCAGAGAAGTCCTGTAAGCGTCTTGGAGCCAAGGGACTCTGCAGTAGGCAGCTTTCACAGAGGTTCTTCCAGAGTAGAGGCTCCAGCCCCGGGTGGAGTGGCATTATCTAAGTCGTCCAGCGTGTTTCCTGAGCCCCGCCCCTAGGTGGCCGGGCAGCCCCCTCAGACAGTCACGTGCTGGCGGCTGGCCAATCATCGGGGGCGGGGTGGGCAGGCCGAGAAATCGAAGGGCGAGACCCAGCTCTGTGGACGTTCCAGACAATCCCCCCGGTGTCATGTCGCGCAGCGGTTCCGTTCCTGAGCAGCGTCAGCAGGCGTCAGAGGCGGACACCACGGCAGCAACCTTCCGGGCGAGCGGTGATTGCAGGGCGGCTGGGACTCGCTGGGACCCGAGCTGAGCCCTCCCCTTCCTTGGGGAGTTCTCGCCCCCACCCCAAGCAAGGCCGGCAAGGCGGAGAGAGACTTCCATTTAGGGGCTGCGGGCCAGTTGGCGCTGGGAAGGTCCAGTCCCGGGCCTTTAGCTCCCGAGCAGGACGGGGCCGAGAGGGCGTCCCCGAGCTTGGGCCTGCTGGTGGGTGAGACCCAGGGGAGAGGGAGACAGTTTTGCGGGCTGATCTTGACTATCTGTCCCCAGACCATCAGCATATCCGCTACAACCCGCTGCAGGATGGATGGGTGCTGGTGTCAGCTCACCGCATGAAGCGGCCCTGGCAGGGGCAAGTGGAGCCCCAGCTTCTAAAGACAGTGCCCCGTCACGACCCCCTCAACCCTCTGTGTCCTGGGGCCACAAGGGCCAATGGGGAGGTAAACCTGTAGAACCCTGCATCTGCGGGCTGGGCTGGGGGGATTAGCACTCCCTTAGAGCTGCCCTTCACCCACAGGGCGGTGGACCTCCTCTGGGTCATATCCCACCAAACCTTTTTGTCCCCTAGAGTGGGTCTTCCCCACCCCCTTGTAGCATGTCCAGCCCTTGAAGCCCACCAGATAACGGTGGTATGGGGCAGCGAATGCTTCTATAGCCTATCCTTGTCAGGTAAATCCCCACTATGATGCCACCTTCCTGTTTGACAATGACTTCCCAGCTTTGCAGCCTGATGCCCCCAGTCCAGGTAATCTGGCTCCAACCGCTGTTAGGGAGGAGGGAGGCTAGACCTCTTGGGGGATTTCTGCTGCAGAGAGTGATACTCCTTTATCTCAGGACCCAGTGATCATCCCCTTTTCCAAGCAGAGGCTGCTCGAGGAGTCTGGTAACTATGGATTTCCCCTCTTACAACTTTCAACCCAGGGTTGTAAACTGAGCACTGGGGTTGGGCCCTGACCCTAGCACAGCCAAACCCTATCTGTCTGTCATCCCTTACCCCTCACCACCTAGTAAGGTCATGTGCTTCCACCCCTGGTCGGATGTGACGCTGCCACTCATGTCGGTCCCTGAGATCCGGGTTGTTGTCGATGCATGGGCCTCAGTCACAGAGGAGCTGGGTGTCCAATACCCTTGGGTGCAGGTTTGTGAGATCACCCCCTCCCAAGGATGGGCAGGGAGGGGGTGGCACAGCTTTGGTTCTGGGAAGTAGCATTCCTCTTTCCACAGGGTGTGGTCAGGAGGGGGTTGATTTGGTGTCTTTGGCTACTAAAGGTCCCTACCCTTACCCAACAGATCTTTGAAAACAAAGGAGCCATGATGGGCTGCTCCAACCCTCACCCCCACTGCCAGGTAAGGGTGTCAGGGGCTCCAGTGGGTTTCTTGGCTAGGTCCTAACCAGCACTGTGGGCAGGGGAACTGAATTAATGGATGGGACAAAGGAAATATGCTAGTGATATGGAGGCTTGGAGGTAAAGGACCTGCCTGCTTTTCTCTGCTTTTGCCCCTTGACAGGTGTGGGCCAGCAGTTTCCTGCCAGATATTGCACAGCGTGAGGAGCGATGTCAGCGGGCCTATCAAAGTCAGCATGGAGAGCCCCTGCTAATGGAGTATAGCCGCCAGGAGCTGCTCAGGAAGGTGGGAGAGAGCCAAACCCTGTGTCTTTAAGGAATCCCTAGCTTTCTTACCCCCAAAGAGAAAGGTGTATGAAGGAGAAAGGTAAACGAGAACTAGCAGAGAGACTTTTAGGAGGCCGTAGCAATACTCTAAAAGAAAGATGATGGTGGCTTAGATTAGGGGTGGTAGTGGTGGAGGTGGTGAGAATCCATCAGATTCTGGGTACATTCTTTTCTTCTGCTTCCTGCCTGTTTGCTGGCACCTGTCTCCCCCCATGACTTCATATCCATTCTGTCTGCCCAGGAACGTCTGGTCCTAACTAGTGAGCACTGGTTAGTGCTGGTCCCCTTCTGGGCTGTGTGGCCCTACCAGACACTGCTGCTGCCCCGTCGGCATGTTCGGCGGCTACCTGAGCTGACCCCTGCTGAGCGTGATGGTGAGGACCTTGGGATCTTGGAGCTAGGCACCAGATGGGAATAGCTCCAGTAGGGCCAACATCTGGGCCCCAGGCTGAGATTCAGACTCTGATTCCAGATCTAGCCTCCATCATGAAGAAGCTCTTGACAAAGTATGACAACCTATTTGAGATGTCCTTTCCCTACTCCATGGGCTGGCATGGTGAGGCCTTTTGAGTACCTATACCTAATCCCCCAACACCATTTCTGGGCTCCTGGGGCCCAGCCCAGTGGACTAAAACCCCCAGTGAGCCTTAATATTTGCTGGGGGAAATGTCCAGAGCAGGGATGCTGGGACTGAGGGTGGTGCGGCAAACTTGGTGAAACTGTGTCTCCAGTGTGTCTTCTAATGCCTGAGCTCCTCTTTGGCAAAGGATGCTGGGAGATTTCAGGTGCCTGACCTGGTTTGGGGGTAGAGGCTAGGCTGAAGAACTAAGACAGGGTCCTCCCCACCATCTCTGTCCCCTTCTTCTGTCAGGGGCTCCCACTGGATCAGAGGCTGGGGCCAACTGGGACCACTGGCAGCTGCATGCTCATTACTACCCTCCACTCCTGCGTTCTGCCACTGTCCGGAAATTCATGGTTGGCTACGAAATGCTTGCCCAGGCTCAGAGGGACCTCACCCCTGAGCAGGTCAAGGCTCAGAGCATCCTGGGTCTTTAGGTCCCCTTTTCTCTCCTACTTCCTCAAGGGATCCCAACAATTATGACCCTGAGAACCCCATAACAACCTGGGCATTCCTTGGGACTTAGGAGCTGCTCAACTCTTTCATCCTCTGATGACTCCAGCAGTCCTTGTCACCCACAGTCCCAGTCCCACATGTCTCCTGAGCACTCAGAACTCCATACCACCATTCTGGGCAGCCCTTACCCTCCCTGATTGCCCCATGTCCCCCTTCCAGGCTGCGGAGAGACTAAGGGCACTTCCTGAGGTACATTACCGCCTGGGGCAGAAGGACAGAGAGACAGCAGCCATCGCCTGACCACACTGACCACAGGGTCTTGAATCCTGCCTGAGGAAACTGGGGCTTGGAATTTGGGCAGATGTAGCATTAATAAAACTGTGCTTCTCAAACTTTAATCCATATTGGAACATCAGAGGAATGTGAATTCTAACCTTCAGGGATCTGGGGTTAAATGCTAAAGGCATAGCTCCAGCCACACTTTTCTTTGTCTATAGATGTGTAAAAACTTGATGCAAAAATTGTACCCCAAATCTCTGAACAAAATTAATACTCTCCCCTACCCCAAATCTCTAAAAAAAATTAATATTCAGTATTACATCTGGCCTATAGATTCTCTTACTCATCGTGTAATGACTGCACTCCCAGTTTAGGAAACTTTTAAAAAATCTTGTGTTCTTGGCTATGTCTGAGGCTTTGGGAAGGCCAGACCCCCTTTACCACCACCCCAGGGTGTCAGCTCCAAGCCTGGGCCTGAGGGTTTGGTGGGGAGCGGGTGAGCTGGATCCTGGTCCCAGTGGTCAGTGGCCAGACTCTGGGCTGCTGGCCAGAACCCTGGCTTTGTAAGTGGCTGCAGCTTGGCTCTGCTCCAGCCCACAGGGGCTGAAGGGGCGGGGCGGGAGCCTGTACGTGGCTTTGTGTCCTTGGCTTCTGCAGACTCCCACGTGCAGTATGTATAGGCTCTGTACACTTCTGTTGCCCTTGTGCCCGAATCATTGCACAGGTCAGAAAACAGCTCTGGCAGGGAAGGGGGCTGCCAGAGTTAGCCCAAGAGCTTGGAAGGAGGGCATGGTTCTCAGAGTGACCCTTGGTCTACCCCCTCCCCTCTGGACCTGTTTACCTGGCAAGAGTATGGGAACAACAGACCATGCAACCAAGGAGACCTAATGTCACCTAGTGTCCTCCAAATTTTAAGGTGAAGGTAGAGCTGGTGAGTAATGCAGAGATGGCCAGAATGCTTTTTGTCCCCATTGTTTTCCCAGGGGAACTAAGTCTCTGGGTGGGGAAATCACACCCCACCCAGGTGTGAGAAAACCTGGCCCAGAAGAACCTTGGCTGCCTGCCTTTCGGTCCAGGGTCTTTCTCCTTGGTGCCCTGGAGGGGAGGTGCCTGGGACTTTTGAGTGTTGCTCTGGTTTGGAGGGAGATCAGACAGACATAGTATGTACACATTTCCCTGGAGCCCCTAGTGACTAGGAAGTGGATAAGAGCCCTAGGTGGGTGGCTGGTTTCTTAGGACATAATTACCTGCACCGCCCCCCCACCCCAACCAATACCTCTGATTTGGCTGCATTTTGTAATCATCTGGGAAGTTTTAAACAATACTGATGCCTAGGTCCAACCTCCAGAGATTCTGATTTAATTGGTATGGAGTGGAGCTTGGCAATTCTAAAACCACAATACCCAGCAAAGTTTAATAACCACTGCCCTACACCAGCCCTCCGTTATCTTATCTGTAGTCAGAGGCACCTTCAGCTTTTCAGTCACCTGCCCAGTGGCTCCTGAGCCTTGAATCTGAGGCTTTGTTTGTGGTCAGCTGGGAGGGGGAGGGGACCGAATGCTTCCAGTCCTGCTGTCTCAGGGAGGACAGGCCCTCAGGCTGGGACCCAGGAATCCAGCTGTAGACTCTGTCCCCGGCAGCCTCTTCAGTCTGGGACGGGACAGGAAGTGTCCAGCAGAGGTGGGGTGGCGGTGATTGGCAGTTGGAGGCTCCAATGGGCCGGGAGCCCCCCCTGTTTCACCCCTTTCCTTCTATTGGCGCCTGGGCGGAGCCGCCCCCACCGTGGGGCCCCAGGGCGGGAGGGAGTGGAGGCCGGGGCAGAGGGCGAGGGCAGAGGGCGCTGGCGGCAGCGGCCGCGGAAGGTGAGGCCTGGTGGGGCCGGCGGGTGTAGACGACGAAGTCTTGCCAGAAGGGGGCGGGGCAGGGTAGTGTATGCTCTAAAGGGCCCGAGTGCCTGACGGACTGTCAGAGTGTGTGTGTGTGTGTGTGTGTGTGTGGCTGTGAGGCTGTGTCTGTGTATGACGCTGTCATTGTATGTGAGACTCTGTATGTCACCTGGTGCAGCTGTCAGCTAATGTGACTGTGTCAGTGTGCATGTAGCTGAGTCTGCATGTGGCTATGCAAGTGTGGGGTTATGTGTGGGTCCGCCAATACACAGTTTTTGGTGAGATTGGGCTGTGTGTTTGTGTGTATGAGAGGGACTGTGATCACATCAGGGAACGTGTTTTGGGAAGGTCTCTGTGGGGTTTAAGATTGTCTGCCAGCGTGACAGTGGGTGGCTGGGTTTGTGTGTGCCAATGTGTGACTTCAGCAGTAGCAGAGCAAAAGTGAGACTTGTGACTCTGTATGTGTCCTGTGTCCTAACTTAGACTGTGTGGGAGTATAACTGTGTTCATATATTGGGAGACCCACTTCAATAGCCAATGGGACTGACCTTCTACTTAGTGTCTAGCACATACAGTGCCCAACACACATGGCTTCCCCTCCTTTTGCTCAAGAATTCCCACCACTGGTCTACTGCTGCTTATTTTCTGTTCCCCTGTCTGACTCAGTTTCCTTGTATTTCTTTTTCTCTCCCTATTACTGTCTTCCTAGAGATATCTCTCTCTATGTCTCTTCACATTTTCATCTCCCCAGGTATCTCTGTGTATGTGCTTTTCTAGTTCTGCCTCTCAATTTGCTCTCTGTCTCTCTCTGTGACTCGGCTGTTTGCCTTTACCTCTTTGTCTACCTGGGGGCCTGTAACAGTCATGTGATGTGGATGTGCCATTGCTAAGAACTCCCTGGGAGAGAGGGCGTAAACCATGATGAGGAGTTGTTTTTAGGGAGTGCGGTGACCCCATCCCAGGGGCTGGGTGTGAGTGTGCACGCGTGCGTGTGTGTGTGTGACTGCATGAGTGCATGAATATATGTGAATGTGTCTGAGTCTGAGTGAGGATGTCTGAGTGCATTGGTGTGACTGTGAGTGACTGTATCTGAGAGTGTGAGTCTGAGGGTAAATGTGGGTCTTGTGTATCTGGCACCAAGGGACCAAAGGCATTTCCTGGTGCTGGGGCCCAAAGAGTGGAGGGGGAGGTGAGAAATGGCTGGAACTTCCAAGTGGGGGGGAACTGGACTCTTTGGCCCCTCCTTATGTCCCCCAACCTGGGGCCTCCCTTCCCCTCGAAACACAGCCAGCTGTGCCCTAAGGAAACATTTGCTGAAGAGTGAAATGAGTGGGAGCATGAGTTTGTGTCTGATTTTTTGTTGGATTGTGTCCATGTGTGTTCAAGGGACTGTCTTTTTGTTAACTGTGCCTAGTGAGTCCATGCGTGAACGTGGCTGTGTTTGGCCATGTGAAAACACAGGGAATCTCTCACTGACAGGGACATAAGCATAAGTAACCCTCCTCTCCCTCTTGCTGCATCTGTGGCTTCCTTTCCAGACTTGGGGGAGGCCTCTTCTTTCCCAGGGCCTCGGTGGGAGGACAGGAGGGAGGAGGAATAGGGGGAGGGGGCCTGGCTAGGGGCAGCTGAGCTCTGGGGCTCAGAGGGGGCGGGGCAGGGGAGGGGAAGGAGGGGATGGTTCTGGGGTCCCAGAACTCAGTGGAGCAGGAGACGGGTGCTGTAGCTGGTGGGAGGAAGTCCTGGAGGCCATGGACACTCAGCCACAGGGATCACCGAGGTAGGGCGGGGCTAAGCAGGGCAAATGTGGCTGGGGGACCAGGGGTGAGCCAGCTAGACACACTCAGACAGATAGACAGACAGACACATGAAGGCCCTGCTCTCTTCTACTTCTTGTATTTCGGAGGGGTCTGTGCTCTTCTTCTTCTGGTGCTCTCACCCAGGGTCCTCTCCCCATCTGTCTCTTTGTTCCCCACGGCCACTTCCCCACTGCTTTCCTCCTTTTGCCCCCCCCAGAATCCCTCTCTCCTAGCACCCGCATCCCCATATAGACATACCTACCGTTAGCCCCTTCTGGGATTTTGAGTTCCTGCTGTCCCCAGCCCTCCCCTCACTGAGCCCCCATTGCCTCCCAGTCCTGATCTCTAAGTGTATCTCTTGGTGCTGTGGCCCCCATGCCAGGCCCCTGTCCCTGCAGGCTCCCAGCTCCTCTCAGCCTCCTTCCCCTCCCCGCCACCCTGTCTCCATCTCCATCTGCTGGCTCCTTGCCAGCCCCCAGCCTCTGGCGACAGCCAGGGCATCTGGATCTGCTTAACTCTGCAGCCCTGGCCCGTACTCTAGCCTCATCCAGCCTCACAGACTTGAGACCAACAAGATTTCAGAGCTAGGCCCAGCTGAGTGGCCCAAGTAGCCAGAGCAAGGAGGCAGTCCCAGGCGAGAGGCTTGGCAGCCAGAGCAAGGCTAGGCCTTACAGTGGGAGTACAGGGTGGGTTCAGACCCACGATGACAGCCCTCCCCCCAGGGTGATGAGGTCTGCCCCAGGTTAATCAGAGGCAGTGATTAGCCCTGGACCAGGAGGGGTGAACACTAGAATTCCCAACAGCTGGATTGAAGGGGTTAATGGTAATGGCTGAGTCGGTGCCAGTACTTGGTGCCAGGGGTGGGCGCCAAGGGTGGCGGGGGGGGGGTGGTTGCTGGCACAGTCTTTTGCCTCCGGCTTTTGTTCTGGGCCCTAAGCCCAGGACAGAGATTGAGGGTGTGAGGGTGTATGTGTGTGCGTGTGTGAGCGTGTGTACGCGCCGCAACGGGTATGTGGTGGGAAAGGGGACCTCAGGTCAGATCCCTCAATGATTGCTGATAGCCTTACCCCACTTGGTGCATCAGTTTTCCTTCTAAAAAGACCCACTTTTGGAGAGGAGCAGCCAGGCTTTAGCCTGTCATCTCAGGGATGGGGGATCCCTGACTCTGCCTTTCTCCCACAGATGAGCAGCAGCTGCTCAGGGCTGAGCAGGGTCCTGGTGGCCGTGGCTACAGCCCTGGTATCTGCCTCCTCCCCCTGCCCCCAGGCCTGGGGCCCCCCAGGTGAGAAGAACCCTACTCTATGAGCTCCAAGTCTGACTTGAGACTTACAACCCTCACCATGGCCCCTTCCCGTGCCTAACTTGTGACCCCACCCATACCCCTGATACCCAACCTGGATCTCCTCTCTGTCTTGTCCTCTGACCTCTGTCTCCAGATTATATCATGATGCTTTGATCCAATGACCCCCACCCAGGGCTTAACAATCTCTGTTTACCCTGTCACTCTTACAAAGTGGGGGGGGGGACAGGTAAAGGAAGAGCCTCACCTCAGAAGTGCCCTCCACAGGGGTCCAGTATGGGCAGCCTGGCAGGTCTGTGATGTTGTGTTGTCCTGGAGTGACTGCTGGGTAAGTGCTCCACCTGCCTGTTAGTCTGACACTCATGACCCTCTCTTGACCCTGCCCAGTCCTCATGTCCCTTCCTTCCCTTGTCCCTTCTGTTTGTAATCCTCACCTCTCTATCTGTCCTAATCCTCTAAACATCCTTCAATTCAACCAATATATACTGAGCACCTGTAAGTGCTGGTTCTATTCCAGGCTCTGGGGTGCACAAGCCAGGCAAGGTGCCTGCCCTCACAGAGCTTACATCCTAGTGAGGAAGACAGACAATGAGCAAATAAGAATCTTGCCAGGTAGTAATACCTGCAGGACAAAAAAGCCAAAGAGAGTGACGTGGAAGAGGATAACAGAGTGGTTATGTTTTACTGGTAATCAGGAAAGGTCTCTCTGAGGAGGTAACATTGAAGCTGATTTCTGAAGGTCAGGAAGGAGGCAGCCATGCATAGATTAGGGTATAACCATTCCTGACAGAGGGAACAGCTAGTGCAAATGCCCAGGGGTAGGAATAAGCCCAATACCCCTGAGAAACAGAAAAAACAACAATGTGTCTGGAGAGCAGTGGGTGAGCAGGAGAGAGGTAGAAGCTGAAGAAGGAAAAGGAGGGCTAGCTCAGAAGGGATAAGCCAGTGGAAGGAATTTGGGTTTTATTGCAAGTGCAGTTAGAAGCCAGTGGCAAGCTGTGGCATAGTTTGACTTATACTTGAAATCTTCTCTCTGTTTGTCATCATCTCATCTTACCTCCAGGGCCCCAGTGTCCTGGTTTCGGGATGGGGAGCCACGGCTGCTCCAGGGCCCAGACTCTGGGCTAGGGCCTGAACTGGTCCTGGCCCGGGCAGACAGCACTGACGAGGGCACCTACATCTGCCAGACGCTGGATGGTGCACTTGGGACCACGGTGACCCTGCAGCTGGGCTGTGAGTTGGGGAGGGTGGAAGTGATGAGACATAGGGCTTCTGAGGGAATCTGGGACCTGAGTAAGCCCTCTGGGATAGGGAGGACCTGGAAACTGCTCAGTCTCCAGCTGCACCCTCTGCCTCTAGACCCCCCAGCCCGCCCTGTTGTCTCCTGCCAAGCAGCCGACTATGAGAACTTCTCCTGCACTTGGAGTCCCAGCCAGGTCAGCGGTTTACCCACCCGCTACCTCACTTCCTACAGGTGTGTACATGATTGGGTGCCAGCACACACATTTGGGTGTGCTGGCACAACATGGGTATGGAAGGCAAGGAGGGAGGTTCTGAGGAAGGCCTCAGAGAGGGCAGAGGGCCCTCTTCTCCTTCCTGACTTCAGATGGCCCCCTGCCCACCAGGAAGAAGACGGTACCAGGAGCTGATGGCCAGAGGTAGGACATGAGGGAGAGACTGGGGGCTCCAAATGGGTCCCACATTCCAAAGCTCAAGGCCACATCCTCCCTCCTAGGAGGAGTCCATCCACAGGGCCCTGGCCATGCCCACAGGACCCCCTAGGGGCTTCCCGCTGTGTGGTCCATGGGGCAGAGTTCTGGAGCCAGTACCGGATTAATGTGACTGAGGTGAACCCACTGGGTGCCAGCACACGCCTTCTGGATGTGAGCTTGCAGAGCATCTGTGAGTACCCACTCCTAGCCCGCTCCCCAGATTCTCACCACAGAGACCCCAACAGATTCAGACCTCTCCACCCTCAGAGCTCCCAAACAGTCCCCTCCCAACATAGACTCCATTTCACACACAGGTGGTCCTGTGTGTGAAGAAATCACAGGATCAGAGCCCAGGAGGCATGTTTATGTCAGTACATACTCTAGAGGCTGCTGCCACTACCCACAAGTCCTACCTGGCTGCCTAGCCTCAGAGCTGACTCCCTGTTTCTAGGCCCTGTGCTAAAAGCCACAGTTCATGTCCTCCCTGCCCAAGGGAAGCCCTTGCTGCCCCCTCCTTCCTCTTGATCTGTGAGTGGGAGTGGGGCACTAAAACTCTCCCTGGAATTTGGGCCAGTTCATCTTTCTTGCATGAAAAGAACATTTACTCTTTATTCACTCAACAAACATTTCAAAAGCTCACCTCCAGATTTTAGCACATTTTGTAATAAAGATGATAGGTTCTGAGCCTAATGGATGGTCAAGTTTAAGATTTCCCCTTACTTCTTGGGAGCACCAGGCTAAGGTGCCTTTAAACACACACCTTGGGAAGTGCTGGGGAAGGGGTAGTTACCTGTCCCCTACCCTGACTTTGTGTCTTGCTGCCCTCAGTGCGCCCTGACCCACCCCAGGGGCTGCGGGTGGAGTCGGTACCAGGTTATCCCAGACGCCTGCACGCCAGCTGGACATACCCCGCCTCCTGGCCCCGCCAGCCCCATTTCCTGCTCAAGTTCCGGCTGCAGTACCGTCCAGTGCAGCATCCAGCCTGGTCCACGGTGAGGCCTGCAGTGCATCCCAACCTGGGGCTGTGGGTCCTGTCTCTGGTTTCATGATCCTGGGTGTTCTGCATAGCTTCCCAGTGCTAGCAGATCATTGAAGCCTTGATGCCTCCCCGTACAGAGTGCTCCCCTTGGTCCAGGCTTTGTGCTGGGTGCCGGGGTTGCAGTGGTGACTGACACGCTGAGTCTTTGCCCTGTGGGCTGTAACTATGTAGTATAAGCCCATCTGTGGGAAGACAGCAGTGGCTTTTAAAAAATAACTTTTCTAGGAAAAGGAGTGCCTTTCACCCGGAGGCACATTCTCACACAAACATTCATATCCCCAGCTGAGGATAGTAGTGAATTCCCACCTCTGGAGATGTCAAAGATTGGCTGGCATCAGGTCTGGGAAGCTGCAGCATCAGATAAGAGCCAATATTTATTTAGTGCTGTCTGCCTGCTGGGCACCATGCCACACCTTATCTTGTTTAGGAATATTGATCCCTATTTTACAAATGAAGAAACTGAGGCACAGAAAGGCCCAAAAGTCACCAAGTATGTGGTTTAGTAAAGATTTGAACCCAGATAGCCTGACACCACCCCTCTTTAAGTAATCGCTACACACTACTGTCTTCCAAACTCTAGGTGTAGACCCAACCCCAGCAGACACCCAACGTGAGGCCTAGACAGCTCCATTAGGCTGACAGGGACGGGTCTGGGAGGAAGGGGTGCTCTTTGCAGACTGTGGCTGGGTAGGCTCTGTGCTTACAACCTGGATGTTGCCCCAACAAACCTTCTTCACCCCCAGGTGGAGCCAGCTGGATTGGAGGAGGTGATCACAGATGCTGTGGCTGGGCTGCCCCATGCTGTACGGGTCAGTGCCCGGGACTTTCTGGACGCTGGCACCTGGAGTGCCTGGAGCCCAGAGGCCTGGGGGACTCCGAGCACTGGTGAGAGACAAAGCCAAAGAAAGGGGCAGAGGCCCCACCCCAAAGCATCTCTCAGCTGGATGGGTTCATGGAAGGTGGCCATGGCACATGCCCTGCCTACCCAGGCATTGTAATTGCTGTCCCAGGCTTCAGCCTCAGTTGCCTGCAGCCCTGCCCTAGTTTAAGTCCTGCCTCTCAGCCTCCACCCCTGCAGTTACAGGCTCCACTTCCACCAGGTACATCCCCAGGATCTGCCATGTCCTTTCAGGCATCCCTACTTCCAACCCAGACCTTGGCCCTGCCTGCAGGACCTGGCCTCTGCCCCCACCCGTGTGGACACTTCTCAGGTCTCACCTTCCTTTAGGGCCCCTACTGAAGGAAGTACCAGCTGGAGGCCAGCTACACATGCAGCCGGAGGTGGAGCCTCAGGTGGACAGCCCAGCTCCTCCAAGGCCCTCCCTTCAACCAGACCCGAGGCCACTTGGTGAGCTTGGGCAGGTGGGCAAAAGTTGTAGAGGACCAAAAGCTCCAGAGAGAAGGGGCCCTGAGCTTGTTCAGCCTTCCTCTCACAGTGGCATGTGACCCTCCCCCTCAGACCACAGAGACCCTCTGGAGCAGGTGGCCGTGCTGGCATCTTTGGGAATCTTCTCTTTCCTGGGACTGGTGGCTGGGGCCCTGGCACTGGGGCTCTGGTAAGTGACTGCCATTGGTCCCTCAGCCTCTGATCCCTGCAGATGCTCTGATGCCCACAGACCACATTCATCCCCACTCCTCATGACTTTCCATTGACTTCCCACTGAACCTGTCTGATTCTGGAACTACCTCGCCTTACCTCCATTCCCCACACCCCACTTCATGAATCTTTTGATTCCTTTCCTGACCCTTTACTAATAAACCCTTTTGGAGGAGACTGAGATGCCCCATATTTTTGGGGAGACAGCTGCCTTTTTATGCCCCAGGCTGAGGCTGAGATGGAGTGGGAAGGATGGACCCCAAAAGCCTGGGTTCTTGGCCCCGATGATTCCAGTGGACAAGCTTCCAGGTGAGTAGGACCTCCAGGAAGTTTGGACCCGGAGAAGTATGCCCCCATTTTGAGAGTGTCTGGATTAAGAGCTGGTTGCCCTAGTCATTTTCAGGATGTTGGGAATCCAAGTTGAGTCTCTCATTTTTATGATGTCTAGGCTGAGGACTGGGCCAAGTCCCTGGACTCAGAAGTGAGTCTCTTTCCTCTCTCTCAGGGTACTGAGGATCTTAAATGGACTCCCCTCCTCATTTTCAGGGTGTTAGACTCATAACTAGATATCCATCTTTTTTGGAGGGGAGTATCTTGGATCAGTGCTGGGTCCCCTCCCTCATTTTTGGCATGCGTGGCCCAGAGCTAGATCCACTCCCTCACCCTCAGAATGTTGAAGGGGCTCCCTCAGAGTTGGTCTCCTCTATTCATTCTCAGTGTTGGGCTCAGAACTGGGTCACCTCCCTCATTCTCAGGGTGTCTCGGCCAAGATCCAGCCCTACTGCCTCCCCTGATTTGCATTCTACCTCTTCTAGGAGCTCCAAACCTGTAGAGGACCCAGGACGGCTTCAGTTGATTCCACCTATAACTCTGTCTTGCTGGTGTGGATGGATGGACAGTTAGAACCCAGGCAGGACAATAGATCCCTATGGACAGGGTCTCTGCTGGAAGTTTTGTTTGGAGCCCATTTCTGTGAGACCCTGTATTCCAAACTTGCCAGCTGACAGGTGCCTGGACCACTGATTTCATCCCACAGCTGGATTTCCACCTGAGGAATGTGTGCAGATGTGTATGTTTGTGTCCATGTGTGACCATGTGTATGTGAGGCAGGGAACATGTGTTCTCTGCATGCATGTATGTATGTAGGTGCCTGGGGAGTGTGTGTGGGTCCTTGCCTCTTGGCCTTGCCCCTTGCAGGGGCTGTGAAAATGCAAATAAAGTGAATGAGAAAGTTCTTGGGGATCACAAAATTATTGTTCAATGCTGCTTTATTATTTTGGCTGTTGGGGGCTCCAGCCCATCTTCATGGCAGTCCCAAATTCAGGTTGGGCAGAGTCCTCTGGAGCCTTCTCCCTTGGCGCTCAAACCACCGAGCCAGGCTGCGGTTCTGGGGGTGGACGCATACACTGCGTCGAGCCATGTGAAGCCTGGGGAGGGAAAGGTCCAAAGCTATGCCCGTAGCTTGGGGATGAGGTTAGGGTCCAGGGGTCAGGGGCAAGGACTAGATGAAAACCTGAGTCAGCATCAGAGTTAGCAGTTGGGGTGGGGGTTGGGATCAGCATCAGGGTTGGGGGTGAGGTCAGAGTCAGGGCTATCAGGGTAGGGGTCAGAGCTCACACGAAAGCCTGGAGATGACAGTCCCCATCAGCCTCCTGAAGTTCCATCCGGATGACCTTCCTTAGTAGCTTGTTCGAGAGTGGCTGTCGGTAGAGCTGAGTACAGCAGGTAGTGCTGGGTGGTATTAGCAATGCTAAGGGACAACAGGGCCATGTGTTCAGAAGGGTCCTTACCAAGAACCTCTCCATCAGAGGTTGGAGGTTAGGTTGGACTTCCTTGGCCTCTTTCCCTTCATCCCATTCACCCAGACCCCAGCTTTCTATACCCCTGAGTACTCACCTGCTCCAGGGTCTGGGCTCAGGAGCAACAATAGCAGAACGAGGCTACTGGTCAGTGAGGGCTCCTTCATGCTGCTCAGCCTGGAAACTTCCTTCTCTCTCCTCCTCGTCCTCTACCTTTTATCTGGGTGCCTTTTACCTGGGGCACCAGGTGAGTCAGAGGCAGGTGGAGATGTATTGCTTATCCTGGGTGCTAATTCTTATCTTGTTGCCACAGACCCCTTCCTGTTCCAGGCCTGCTATTTCCCATGGGCTCCTAAGCCCTGGGCAGAGAAACTGGGAAAAGGGTTAGTGCATGAAGTGGAACTGATGATACAGTGACTAAGGGTAGTCAAGGATCCACAGTGGCATCCAGTGATAGACATTCACACTCATATACCCATAGCCACACATTCACAGTCACACCTTGATCACTCAATCAACCTCACAAAAGTCATACATACCCATGATCAGAAAACCACAGACAAAATCATATAGCCCCAGTTATTATCAAAGTTGTACTCTCACACAGCTGTGTTTTCACAATCATCCAGTCACACTCAGAATCATACTAGCACACACAGATTCCGACGGGGGAGTTGTGGGTGGGGTCGGAGCAGAGGGCAGGCCAGCACCAACTTGCCTTCTTCATCTCCCCCTCCCCACTTCCTGCCCTGGCCTGCCTGTCTTATTAGGAAAAACTGATGGGAATGGGTCCCAACAGCAGGTCCTTCTGGCTGAGGACAGGTCTTGGCTGAGACCAGCCACATTTCAGAGAAGCTCGGAGAAGGCCCTTTTTGGTAACGTTGACAGTGCCTTGGAGATGCTGAGGCAGGGGCTGCTTTCCCCAGGAAGATGAGACAGGGAGGAAAGGTGGGATGGATGAGGAGGGAAGATAAAAGCTCTTTGGTGCCAGGTTGCTGTTGTCAAAACAGGTGAAAGGCCCGAGAAATATTACCTTCTTGTTTTTGCCCAGTCCTGTTCCAGGAATGCCAACCTCTTGCCAGCAGGGGCCTGGGGACTCCAGATTCAGTCCTTGTCTTGTTGGAGACAGACTCATGAGCTCAATTACCTCTCTTGTTCTACCCAAATTCCTGTCTTTTCCCACTGTGGGCCTGGAGGAACATTTCTGCTCTCGACTCAGGTTCAGTAATACCCTCATTTCTAACCCCTACACCCTCTACCTCCCATCCTCCAGCTAGCTACAGCCCCAACATCCCATCTCTTTCCCGTCTTTCTCTTCTAGTCTCGTAGTCCAGTCCTCATTCCCCTCCTATGCACCTCCCCCCAATGCAAACTCCTACCCCTCTTCATCTAGTCCTTTCCAGGAAGCTGGGAACTGCCTAGGGTGGGGCAGGGGTGGGGGGATGCTGCTGGGTTTAGTGCTCCTGGCTCCTTGAAGAATTTCCCACTTTTGGTCTAGGGATTTCAACTTTCAAGTCCTGCTCTTATTTGAAACATAAATTGAGTCATAACCCAATAATCCAGCCTTTATCTGGTTGTTGCAGGTGTACCTTCCGCAGTCTTCTGCTCTGGGGCCAGCCACCCTCCATGGGACCGGCTTTCTCTTGGGATAGGACTCACGCCTTCTCTGGGCAGCCCTTTCTGCTGCAGGCCTGCTTCAACAATCAAGAGGGCCTTCAGCTCTCAAAGTAGGGACTAGTCCCCTTCCAGGCTGAAAATTTGAGACTCTCCTCCTTCCTGTCCAGGGTGAGGTTCGAGGGCCCTTCCATGGAGTTTTTCTCCAGGATCTTCAGGTCTTCTGTCTGCATCCTGGTGACATGTGAGCCCAGGGCTAGACAGGGCGCTCCACATTTGAAGGGGTTTTATTTATTTATTTAACCCCAGAAGTCCTAGAGACAGATGAAGGGGTCTTTGATGTACACATTGTGAGGAAATGGCTCAAGAGCTTGGGCACTTTCTTGAAGGTGACCACAACATAGAAGTCATTCATCTTGAACTTCTGGTTCCAGAGGACTTAGGGTCCCTCTCCCACCCTCCAGTCTAGACTTGTAGCTCAGAGCTTGGGTGTAGCCATTGAGGAAGTCCCAAGGAAATCCCTGAGGTTCCATAGTCTTATCATAGACCTTTCTCGATGAGCTGGCTGCCTGCCATGCACTTTGTAGTCTTTCCTGGACTTGTCAGTCCAGAGACCTTTAGAAGGTAGGAAATAAGTTCTTCTATCTCTCCCCTTTGGCTTCTCCAGAGGTAAGGCCAAGTCTTCTCTCCAGCCGCAGTCTGTCGTGGCAGGAGCAATCATAGGCCAAAGTCAGCTTCGGCCCCTGCCAGCAACTGGGCTGTCTCTTAACTTAATCCTCTGATGCCCTTTCTGGAGCTGGGGCCGGTCCCTAACTGAAAGCAGGCCCACATAGCAGTCCCTGACTCTCACCACTTTAGGAGTTAATGGGTCCCAGGCTGATTGGGTGAAAAGACAGAAATGGGTGGCAGGGAGGAGTGGCCCTTGGACTTTCGTAGGGAGGTAGTAAGAAATGCCAGGTGGGCTGATGCCAAGCATCTCTAAACTTGGAATCATACTGGAGGAGCCAGAATTTGGAATATTAACTGGAGGAAAGGTCTCCAACCCAAGTCACTCCCCTGTGGCAGGCAGCTTCTAGGAATCTTTCCCTCCTCTCATTTACAGCCTACATCCTACACTTCTGGCTTAAAATGTTTTAGATGCACTCCCAGGAAGAGAAGACTCTTCAGATACCTGGCAAAGTCCCGGATAGGAGGAAGGCGGTAAGAAAAAGCTGGGGTTATGGGAACACATCGATGTGGGGGATAAGGTTGAGAGGAAGATCAGGCCAAGATTTAGTTCTCTCCATATAGGCAACTCACAGTGATGGGTGTTTTTTTAGGGGGGGTGGATGGGGAGGCAGTCAGAGTAACAGGAGGCCTGATACTGATATGGGGCCCTTAGGAATAACGGGAGCCTTGACATGGAAGGGCACCCTAACAGGGAGGGAAGCCCTGTCAGTAAGGGAACAGCGGGTGGGGAGAGGGGCTCTCAGCTCGAATGGTGGCAGCGGCGGAAGAGTCAAGAGGTCAGTACAATGGGCTCCGGCTTAAATCTTTAATGCACCCGCTGGCTGGGCAGCGGCGGTGGGGGTGCGGCTGGGGAGGCTACGACCGGAGCGCTGGGGAGCAGGGCCCAGGCCGCTCGACAGACAGCTCATCAGGCCCCGCAGAGACTCCAGCTTCTGCTCCCCGGGGTGCGCCGAGCTGTGGGGCGAGCCGACACTGGCATGAGGCGGGCGGGGGCTACCGGATTCCCCCCGATCCGTCCTCAGAGACTGAGCCTCGTCCACGCCCAGGGCAGGTCCGCGGTATCGCAGCCCCCTCACCTCCGCTCCCTCCGCCACATGCGCAGCCAGGGGAAAAAGTAGAAACAGCCCCAGTAGATCCTGCAGAAAGAAGGCAGAGCCGGGCGGGGCGGGGCGGGGCTGACCCCACAGGCTCCGCCCCTCGGACGCCTCGCCCTCGAGGAAGGCTCCGCCCCGCCCCTTAAAGGCGGTCCTTAACAGCCCACGCCCCCTTTGAGGCCCCGCCCCGCCCGCTCACCTCGCCCCCCAGAGGACACGCACCCTCCCCCAACCCCGGAGCCGCCTGGTTCCTCCTCCGCAGAACCCCGCCTCCACTCACTCCTCCTCCGCCTCCAGCGCCACCTCGTATCTCCTCAATCCCGACATGTCCTGGGCTCCGAACGTCTCCTGGGGAGCAGCATGATTGAATCAAAGGTTCCCCAACCCCAGGTCCCCTTCTCCATCATTCTCAGGACGAGTCTGACTAGTTCTCAGGTAATCTGAGGCTGGTGCCCTCGGGAAGCCTCAGTTACCACTCTGGGACAGGGTGGGATTGAAGATTTAGGAGGCACTACAATTTAAGGTTAGGAGGTCGGTCATCTCGGGGACCTGGGGCATTTAGGGGGTCAGGGCGAGAGGTTTGGCAGTCATAGGGCTGGGAGATTTGGGGCTCTGGGTGAGGATTTTCAGGGGCTGGGGTCACCTGGAGGGGGGCTGAGGGGTCGGCGCAGCCTAAACTCCCGCCCTCCCTGGCTCCACCCCGGAAACAGACCGTTACCATTACGTCACAGGGACGTCGTCGCGCTCTAGGGGTGGGGCTTGCCTATCACCCGGAAGGGGTGGAGTCAGCATTTCTCCCAGAGGAGGCGGAGTCAAGATGTCACGCTGGGAGGTGGAGCCAGGGGCTGTCACTAAAGGGGCGGAGTCAGCTTATTAAGATACCGGGCACAGGACCCTTTTTTGGGGGGATGGAGTCAGATTTTGGAGTTACACCCTGGGAGCGCAGGCCTCAGCCCCAGGCAGCAAGAAAAGAGATTTGAGACTCTGTCCAGTACTGTTTTCCCAGTCACCACTCCTCTTCTCCCCTCCCTGGCTCTGCCCTGCCAATTGCCTTTCTTGCCTGCCCCACTCCCCGTGTATGACCCGGGGCTGAGAGGAATAGGCCCCCAGAGAGAACCCTGTCTAGGACAGGCCAGCCTAAGGAAATGCCTGGCTGAGTGGCCTTGGCCAAGATACTTAATGGCCTGAGGGTCACAGCCCTTCCTCTCACCTGAGACCTATCTTCCTGTGATTTTTTTCCCCTACGGTCATTCAATCGACAGATATTTACTGAGTGTCTACTAGGTGCCAGGCACTGTGCTGGGTATGGGGATATAATAGTAAAGAAGACAAGCACAGTCTCTGGCCTTGGAGAGCTTATCATCTGTGGTGGGTTGGGGGTCAAAAGAGAACAATCAGATCATTACAGTAAACACAGCAGGCTGGCTGGTGGAAGTAGGGAGTGCTGTAGAAGAGCCAAGAAAGGGCAATTAACACAGTGTGGGAGGTTGGAAATAGCTGCCCCAGACCTCTGACATCCCAGCCAAGGCCCAATCTTGAGCCATAGTTACTCTGGAGAGGGGACAAGAGAGCCTTGTGGCTGGGCTGACTGCATGGGAGAGAGTGACAGAAATGAGTGAGGTGAAATTGCCTCAGGTTGAAATATGAGGAATGGGTACCCTATCCTCTCCCCCATCCCACCCTATTTCTCCCTGTCATACCCGTCTTCCCGTGCCTGAGACACAGACGGACAGCAGACAGAGAGATCCATCGGTGCCAGGTGGCTTTATTGGAAGCACTGCAGTCTGAGTGTGGAGAAGCTGTGCCCTTACCACACTCACCCTGTTGCTCACACTCACACTCACACTCACATTGATACTCCAGGCCCTGCCCTGGCTGCGTCGGGTCTGGCGCAGAGAAGCTGGAGGCATGGCCCTCCCTTTTGGTCCTTGGTTCCCCAGGCCAGGGTGATTCACATCCCCTCACTTAGACACAGGGCTCCCTTTGGTGCTGTCATGGGATAACTGCTGTGGCACTTGCTCTGGGGGAGGAAGAAGAGGCAAGGTCATGGGTTGGATTCTTAGGGGCTCATAGGGAAAAGGCAGGGCCAGGGAGGGCCAGGCTTGCCTTGGCAGAGATCTTATTCAGTCTCTGGATGATACGGTCCACCCAAGGTTGATCTGGGGGTGTACAGAGCTGGTGACCCATTGGTGTGGGTAATCTAGACTCAGAGAGAATGGATCCCTGGAACTCAGCTTCCTGGAAGGCCCTGGTGTGAGAGGCAGAAGGTGAGGACCACATCTGGGAACCTGCTGTAGGGGCTTCCATGTGGGACAGACTGGGCAAGGAGAAGGGAAGTGAGATGGTGAGTGGGGGCCTGGATGATGGAGGAAGTGACTGGAAGGGGAGGAACCTGGACACTCTCTACCCCTTATGCACAGGACAAAGTCCCTCGGCAGCAGAAGGCACCAAAAATGTTCCCAGGAATTGGGTGTTAGTGTGCTAAGAGGCAGAGTCCTCAGAGTCATTGGCATCACTCAGAGCTGGAGGGTGGGTATTAGATTAGGGCATAAGGGACCCTAAGGTGGGAAGGCCACAGCCCTAACTGGAATTAGGATGGCTGTGTCCAGTGCCGTATCTTTAGTGTTGCTCTCTTTTCCTCCCACAGGCACTATCTTATTCCTCTGGGAAACCCGGGCTAGATGAGACTGAGCCCATAGACAGAAGATCCGAGGGACAGACCAGAGGAGGAGACCTCTCAGGAGAGACTACTGTGGGGTGCTATTCTCTTTCCCACTGTTAGCCCTAGAGTATATGATGTGACAGACTGAACTGTGGGCTGCATTTTTCGGCCTTATCCATCCATCCACCCATTTATCCCATTCCATCCATTTATTTTTCTGACCACATTTCAATGCCAAGACACTGAAGGCAGTAACCTAATCTCACTTGCCAACTTCAATTCTGCAGCTGGCCTGGATCAGGGATTGGCGAACTTTTTCTATAAAGGTCCAGATACTAAATATTTAAGGTTTTGTGGGCCATACAGTCTCTATAGTAACCACCCAGCTTTGCTGTTGTAGCGCAAAAGCAGCCATAGATAATATATAAACAAATAGGCATGGCTGTATTCCAATAAAACTATTCACAAAAATAGGTGGCAGGCTGGATTTGGCCCATGGGCCATAGTTTGCCAATCCCTGGTCTGGATCAGTTGGGAAGACACATATGTTCCATTATTGGGACATATAAGCCTTGCATTTGCCATTATTAATGTGGTACAATAGAAACATTGAGGATTTTTATACTGACATTCTTGTGTTTGAATCTGGCTCTGTGACCTTGGACTGATAAGGAAACAGGTGGCACTTTCCTCATCTGTAAAATGGGAATAATATGTATCTTGTGAGATGGTACACAGTCCTGGTACATGATGGGCACTCTGTGAAGGTAAGGTCCATCAACTTTCTCATTCATCACCCACCGTGTATTACAGTATTAGGAAGCCTCTTTTTATGGTCTCTCCGGCAGTGAGAACAGAGCTCAATCTGGCTTGCTGAGTTTAGGAGTGCATTTTCTAAGAATGAGCTTCCATACTAGTTATATAGATTAAGCTCTTGCAAACTCCAAATTTCTCTTTTTAGTAGTGTTATCCTAACTCTTATCTGCAGTGTTCCAAACTTAAAACCACTCCAGTGCCCAGCAAAACAAAGGGCTCTCCAGTCAACAGGCCCCATTTGACCCAGAAGCAGTTTAGCGACCCTCTTTTATTAAGTCTATCACTCATTATATCACCTTGATCCCAGTGGCTTCTCAACCTATTTCTTCCGAACAAATACTCTTCCGTAGGAGAAGAGATTTGTCCTTGTGTGTTTGTGTGTCTGTGTGTCCATAAGTGTGCACATGTGATCATGTATGTGTGTCTGTGCCCTTGTGTCTATTGTCATTATATGCTCAA
Organism: Daubentonia madagascariensis; assembly: GCA_023783475.1. Lineage (NCBI taxonomy): Eukaryota > Metazoa > Chordata > Mammalia > Primates > Daubentoniidae > Daubentonia > Daubentonia madagascariensis. The sequence continues at coordinate 34,497,574 of JAKFHU010000747.1, forward strand.
ATGTTTGTAGTGTGTCCTTGATGTATGTGAGTGATTGACTATGTGCCTGTGTTTATGTGTGTGGGTACGGACGTGTGTAGGTAGGTGAAGGTGTTGGCATTTGTAGTTTGTCTGTGGGTTTGTTTTCTGGCTGCTTTTTCAATCTATCCCTTCTTGGCCCTCAACCTCACAGGGCCTGCAGGGGGCATCCAGTGCCTAGGGAAAAGGGGACATGGGGCTCCTGGCCTAGGCTCTCAACCTCATGGGGCCTGCAGAGGGCGTCTGTTGTATAGGCAAAATGGGGTGTGTGGCTCCTGGCCTGCAGAAGCGGGGATCTAGGGATCTAGCTTGAGTGGGCTGGGATATCTTGTTCCAGAAAGGGGCTGGAAATGAGCAAGAAACCAAATGACTCAGCTTCTGAAAGTCCCTGATCCTGGAAAGGGGTCTGCTTCACTTCCCATCTTTTCCCAAATCCCCTGTCCATGTCTGGGGGGTCTTGGTTCAGCCAGAGGGGTAGAGCTTGGCCCTGCAGTCCCAGAGTGTGGGTGAAACATTGCGCAGAACTTCCGGAGGTGACAGGACATCAGGATGAGGGGGAGTTTTGAGCAATACTACACCCCGCTTCCCTGCCTCCTACCCTCTGGAGCTTGAAATAACACCACTGCCGGGGTTTCCTAAATACCTCTCTTCTTTATTCCCTGCAGTTTGGGCCACTCTGAGCTCCAGGGTGCCTGGGCCTGGGCTGAGCTTGCTTGGGAAATGCTCAGGAAACAAGGGTCACTGACCACAAAGCAGAAGGTGACCTATGTGGCTGGAGATGGGAAACCCTGGTGGGGTCAGAGGGAGGCAGGCGAGGCTGCATGGAGGAGGGAGCTTTGCAGAACCTTGAGGATGGGCGGGAGGGAGGACATTCCAGAGAGAATGAACAGCTAGCACAAAGGCTCAGAGGAGAGATGTAGGGGTTTGTGATTAATTCCAATGTTCGTGGGGTGGGGAAAGGGCTAGGGGTGGGAATGGCTATGTGTGTGTGGGAGGAGGAATGGGGGATTTATTTCTGATCAGATCTAATTAGGAAGATTCCTGAGGACGCAGATGTGGGGATGGCCAGCCCAGGTGCTGCAGCTGCCCTGAGGAGGGAGGCTGAAGTCAGGGCTGGGCTGCACCAGCGGGGCCGAGGATGCTGCACAGATACCAGAGACGTAGAGAGGTAGAAAGCCCATGACTCGGTAGCTAACTGGAATGAGGGGAAGAAGCAGATGGAAGAGCCAGGGATAGAACCCAGAAGTAGAGCCAGGTCTACTTCTGGGCTCCAGGCTGCAAAGCCAACTGCCTATTTGGGATTTCCTCTTGGCGCTCTCACACATACCTTATTCTAAAACCAAACTCTTAATTCCCGACGACTACCCCACAGCCTGTTTCCTCCCCCGTCATCCATCTCAGGGAACACCACCAGCATCTGCTCCAGTGCCTCAGGCCTGAAGCCTGGTGTCATCTCTGGGTTTTCCCTTTCCCTTATGCCTCAACTGTAATCTATCAGCTCAGCTTGTGGTGTTTCACAGGTATGTCTAGAATCTCTTCTTCTCTAGTCCAACTGCCACCACCTGGGTTAGGCCAGTGTCGTCTCTTTCCTAGACTACTGGAGGAGCCCTCTGCCTTCCCCACTCTTCTCTCGACAATCCATTTTCCAGACTGTCAATAGGGTCTTTTTAAACTGTTAATAAGATCATGTTATTCCTTGGCTTAAATCTTTTGCAAAACTTAGAACGAAATCCTTCCTATGGCCTGCAAAGACTTGGGTCACGTGACTGTAGCCTCCCTCACCTTCTACCCTCTTCTCCTTGCCCACTGTGCTCTGGCCGCACTGGTCTTTTCTCCTTGAATGGCTGGCTCCTTCTCCTTCAGGTATTACTTTAAATGTCATCTCCTCAAAGAGGCCTTCCCTAGACACCCTATTTAAAACATATCAGTGCCATCTCCTCCTGTTTTTATCTTCTTAACCCTTTTTATTGTGTCTTTCATACACATACTCAATTTGAAATTACTAACTTTCTCAGCCTCCCTTGTATCTAGGGAGGATGCAACTTCTCAGGACTGTGAATCGGAGCTGGTGATGCAAAGGAGCAGGGACCATAGGGATTCCATTTTGGTGATGGTGGTAGAATTGGTGGCGGTGCCATTGTCTGCCACTCAGCCCTTTGACTCAGCAGATCCAGTGGTGTTTGAGGTGTCAATGGCCAACTGCCACACTGTATGAAGCCCATGAGCAGATTGCTCACATTCCCAGCATGCATGCTCCTGGGTCACAGTCACCTTTCCCTCAGTCCACACCTGTAGCCTCATGGAGAGTTCCCTGTGACCATTGACTCTTAAGTCAATTTTTGAGCCAGGTTTATAGGGTTCTGCACAATTTTCTGGAACTAGCTTGGGGTGGATCACTATAGCATTAAAGCTCCATTCAGGGTGACCCTGAAGGACAGTGGAGAAGAAAATTTTTCCAATGAACAGAACATCTTATTATCTATTTTTCCCGGAAGGGGAGTGGTTTCTTGAATTGGAAGCTGAGACCACCATCTGGCTTGGGCTTTTCATGCCACAAAGTGAATACAGAGTCCACATTGGCAGGGATAGTTGATCCTGACTATCAAGGGAAAATAGGCTGCAGCCACCTGATGGGGTCATGGAGGGGTATAAAGGCACCCAGGTAATTTCTGGGGCACCTCCAATGATTCCATGATCAGTGGTCAAAGTTAATGGAAGGCCACTGTAATCTTTAATTAGGCATGACAAGCAGGGGCTAGTATCTCTTGGGTGTGAAGGTTAAGGTACCTTAGTGGGAATAGAATATCAACCAGCTGAAGTGCCAGTTGGCGGTAGAGACCTTGGAATGAGTCATAGAGGAAGTGTGGTACAGAATTCTAAGATTCCCACCCCCTGGTGTGCATGCCCTATGCAATCTCCTCACCTTGAGGGGTCCCTTGACTTGTGAATGTGATGGGATATAACTTAGGTTTTGCTGTCTGGCAAAGAAGAAGGGCTTTTGCAGATGGAATTAAGGTTCGTAATCAGTTGACTTTGAATTCACCAAAAAGGAGATTACCCTTGGTGGGCCGGGCCTGATCAGGCAAACCTTTTAAAAATGTGTCTAGTGGTAAGAGATAAGAAGCAATAGCAGATGCTCTTGTGTTGGTCTTGAAGAAACAAAGTGCCATACTGTGGACAGGACCATGTGGCAGGGAATGGCAGGTAGTTCTAGGAGCCAAGGGCCTTAGTCCTACAGGTACAACTAGCAGCAACCAGTGAGTTCGGAAGAGGATTCTAAACCTCCGATGAGATTGCAGGCCTGGCTGACACCTTGAGTTCAGCCTGGTAAGACCCTGAGCAGAGGACCCAGTCAACCTCTACTTATGCTTCTGGCCCACAGAAACTGAGATAATAAATTTGAATTATTTTAGGTCGCTAAATGTGTGGTGATTTGTTGGGCAGCAATAGAAAACCAATACGAGAAGAAAGTAATTAATGCCATCTAAGCCCCAGGACCAGTTGCAAAACTACTGACTATAGCTTTTATCTATATTTCCTTCTTTGTTGTGAAATGTATCTATTTTTCTGTACTTTAATTGACTTCTCTTTTCTTTCATCCCCCTTTCTTCCATTCTTGAATATAGGTTGTTGTGGTGGTGTTGCTACTACTCACCAAGATTCTGGTTTAATTCTTCTTCTGGGAGTTGCCCCCTTGAAGTTAGGCATGGCTCTGTGACCCCCTTTGGCCAGTGAAATGTGAGCAGAAGTGGCATGTGTCACTTGTGGACAAAAACATTTAAGCAAGGGTTTCCCTTGCTGTCTTCCCTGACTGGAGTGATCACGGAAGCATGTGTTTAGATGAAGGAGCATGCCAAAAGATCACAGTAGTTTGGAAAGTTGAGCCACCACATGGAATACGCCTGTGCTAGAGACCTGCCTGGACCCACAGCAGGCTTTCAGGGGTGGGGAACCTGTGGCCTTCTGATTTCAAGATTGTTCTTTTTCAAGCACCATAGGAGGCAAGAAAAACATCTTTTTCTGCTGCACCCTTCTTAATAAAAGGATTTGTTTTGTAAAATTTGGATTTAGTCAAAAGGCTGCACTTAAGGACCTAGAAGGCCACAGGTTCCCCATCTGAATTTGGACTGAATTGTGTTCCCCCAAAATTCACGTGTTGAAGCCCTAACCTTCAATGTGACTGTATCTGGAGACAGGGTCCTGGGGAGGTAACTAAGGTTAAATGAGGTCATAAGAGTGGGACCCTTATCTGATAGAAGTGTGGCCTTATAAGAAGAGGAAGAGATTTTCTCTCTCTCTCTCTCTCATGTGCACGCATGTGCACACACACATGCACACATACACACACACAGAGCAAGAAGTTAGCTGGCTGTCTGCAAGCCAGGAGAGAGCCCCACCAGAAGCTGACCATGTTGGCACCTTGATCTTGGACTTCTAGCTTCCAGAACTGTGAGAAAGTAAATTTCTGTTGTTTAAGCTACCCAGTCTATGGTGTTTTGTTATGGCAGCCTGAGCTGACTAAGACAGATGTGGTAATTGCTAAGGCTCTCAGTTTTCTCTTTTTGGGAAGGGGTGAATTTTTTGATTGTTTAAGCAAAAGTGATATGTTAGGTGATACCCTTAATTTTTTTTTTTTTTTTTTTTTTGGAGACAGAGTCTCACTCTGTTGCCTAGGTAGAGTGCAGTGGCACCATCATAGCTCACTGCAACCTCAAACTCCTGGGCTCAGGTGATCCTCCTGCCTGGGCCTCCCAAGTAGATGGGACTACAGGTGCACACCACCATGCCTGGCTAATTTTTCTGTTTTTTTGTTTTTTTTTTTTTGTAGAGATGGGTCTCACTCTTGCTTAGGCTGGTCTCGAACTCCTGAAGTCAAGTGATCCTCCTGCCTCAGCCTCCCAGAGTGTTAGGATTACAGGTGTGAGCCACAGCACCCAGCCTACTTAATTTTTTAGAGAAGTCTACAGTTGGGGACGAAGGATGAATGTTGATGTTGAATAGCTATTGGGTGGACTCTAGAGAGATATTTATCATTTTTTTTACTGCCCACAAACCTAACCCATTTCTATGTTTGGGAAATTTCCTATTATATTAGTCCTGGTTACTGGTTGACCTTGCTTTTCATCATAGAATCCCCAAAGGTCACATACTAATTTTCCCAGCCCCCCTTGCAGCTAGGATTTGGATACATGACCTAGGCTTTGCTGATGGTAAGCACCTTCCAAGGACTGTGAGTAGGAACCTAGGCCTGATCAGGCAAACCTAGTAGTGATGTCAAGGAGCAGGGTTATTAGAGAATCCATTTTGGGGGTGGCAGGAATGATGGTGGAAGTGATGTCCACATTATAGGGGCAGCTGTAGCTATGATTCCAGAGGTGGCATCTGGCAGACTGACCATTTAACATTCATGGGGCTTAGGGCAATGGTACAAATGAAGGCCCACTATCTAAATATTAAAATTCACAAATCAAGCTAACAAGTTGTCAAATAAAAAATATGTCTGTCTTCCTGCCATGAAAAATATACTTTCAAAACGACTTGAAGGCCAGGTTCAAATTTAGAATTCTCGGACTTCTTGGAGTTTCATGATGGAATGAGGTGGTAAGGAGAGAGCCAAGCTCCAGCTCACTACCTGTCCCTCACCTCTTCCTACACTCACTTCTATTCTGCACCGTGAAGGGTCTCATGTGCCTGGGTGTAAACACTCCAGCCCCATACATACAAGATCCTTCTGCATTCCTTGCAAATAGCTACTTCTTGGCTACCTTCTGGACCTAGTAGTATGTATATCAGTAACACAGTCCACCCTAGTAGGGACAGATCTGAGGAAGAGGCCCATGTGGACACTGGAAGCTGCTTGGGCAGGGAACTCTCTGGTTTTCAATTCCTGAAATGTGGTCTAGAAGGAGAAGCATGAACTCTGGGGGGGCATGCTCCCTTGGCCCTGTGGGCCCTTTTTCCTGTGTCCAGAGAAATGACTGGAGGAGGGCCAGAGCAGGGCTGTCTAAAACATGGAATGTCCCCAGTTGTCTGGACATAGGGGTAGTACTGGCATTTGGTATCCCCACCATGCTGTCTTGGAGGGCTGTCTGGATTGTACTGTGTGTTTTCGAGTGGTTCTGCCTGCCTAGGCTGACTTATTCTTGCCATTTTCTGCATCTTTCCAGGGTCTTTTGTTGTTGTTGTTGAGACAGAGTCTTTGCTCTGTCACCCTGGTTAGAGTGCAGTGGCGTCATCATAGCTCACTGCAACCTCCAACACCTGGGCTCAAGCGATCCTCTTGCCTCAGCCTCCCTAGTAGCTGGGACTACAGTCGTGCACCACAACACCCAGCTGATTTTTTGTTCCTATTTTTGGTAGAGATGGGGTCTCACTCTTGCTCAGGCTGGTTTCGAACTCCTGAGCTTAAGCAATCCACCTGCCTCGGCCTCCCAGAGTGCTAGGATTACAGGCGCGAGCCACTGCGCCCGGCCCTCCAGGGTCTTTTTAATAAATTCCTTTTCTGTTTAAATCAGCCAGCAAGTTTCAGTGGCTTGCAAGTAAGAATCTTGATTAATACATTTGTTTATTTGCCTTTTTTTTTGGAGTCTGGGAAGCTTCATGAAGCCCAAGACCATATTTATTCTGTTCACTATTGTATCACCAGCACCTAGAATAGTGCCTGGAGTGAATGAATGCTCTGGGTTGCAGACAGTGACGAGACATCACTTTAGATAGAAGGGGTTTCAGCAGGGCTGGGACCCCATGTGATGGCAGCCCTGAGACTACCAGGGGCCTTACACTAACATACAGAGCAGTACTCTGATGCTCAGTGCTGCCATACCAGGAGGTGCCATTTACATAGACAACAGAGCGAATGGTGCCCCCTAGGGTTGTACAGTGCTGTTGTCCTGCCTGATAGGTTTGGATGTTCCTAACAGTGATAGGATTTCCTCAGAGGAATGGTGGCCTGACAGTAATGAGGGTCCTGTCAGCAATAAGGACACAATAGGTATTGGGATGGGGGTTTCAGAATTGAGGGCTTCACAATGTTGGGGCCCTGATAGGAAGTGATGAAGAACGATGAAATGATGGTCTGACAGGAACGGGGTCAGTGTGGTGACTGGGGTTTTGATGGTGATAGGCTCAGATTTCCAGGGACCAAGATTTTGAGATCCAAAGCCCTAGGGGATCTGGTTGTCTCAGAAGGGTAGTGTCCCCACCGCTGGGGGTAAAGCTTTCCCATCTCCAGGTTGGAGCTGAGAGCAGCTCAGGTCTTCTGCATCCCCACTGGAGCCACAGTGAAGACCCGATGGGCCTAGGCCCAGCAGCCAGGCAGGGAGATCTGACTCCCTCCTCTACCCTGATCCCCAGAGGTTCCACCCTTGCCCTTTTCCTCCTGCCCCTGGCCCGGTGGGGGTGCTGTAGGAGTCTGACCCCATCCCTGCTATCCCTAGATGCTTTGCCCTTCAGAGGTCCTCAGTCACCTGCCAAGGACCCACCCCTTTCCAGAAGCCCCACCCCCAGGCCCCCAGCCCTGCCTCTACCCCTGCCCTCAGGAGGCCAGCGCTGCCCTTCCATTCCTCCCTTCCGTTCAGCATCACCAGGTCCTGGCCTCCGATGCTCCCCTGGGAGGAGGGTAGGGTGGGTATTCTTGTGGCCTGATCCCCTTCTCCACCACTCCACTGCTGGGAAAACTGAGGCCTGAGCAGACTTCCTCTTTGAGGCTCTGGGGAAGCTGACTCCCCTTCTGCTGGGGAGGCCCACGAGGCGGGAGACCCTCCAGAGGCATTTCTGTATCTGGGTTCAAGCAGGGGGGTTTTGCCTGAGGCCTCAAGCTTCCCCTCCTTGTTTTTTCCCAGCTCTTCCTAGCGAGCCAAGCCTTTCTACCCCAATTAGACATCCCAGCCCCCAGCCCCCAGTCCGAGTGCAGACCATCAGGCAGACTTGGGCTGCAATGCCAGCTTTGTCACTCACCAGTTGAGGGGACTTGGGATGTCACTCTACCTCCCTGTGCCTCAATTTCCTTATACATAAAATTATACTAATGATACCTCTGGGGTTGTTTGAGGATGCAATGATAAAATGCAAATAAAGGACTCAGCTTGGAGGCTGGTACATGGCCAGCGTGGAAAAGTAGTGGCTTTCCCTATTCCCTGTGGGCCACTTCTTCCAACCTGGCCCTGCTGTACTGTTCTCCATTTTCACTTAGGAGATAGGTCAACTCAGAGAGATGGCATATGCAGTAGTTCAGAGTATTATTCTGGAACCAAACTGCCCAGGTGGGAACCCCTAGCTCTGCCATTTTACTAGCTGTCTAGCCTGGGCAAGTTACTTAACCTTTGTACCTCAGTTTTCTCATCTAAAACATAACAATGGTAATAGTACTTAAAGCAGTGCCCAGCACCTAGAAGGCACTCATGGTGAATTAGCTAGTACTACAGAACATTTCCTTCCATGTGGACAAAGTTTCAGGGGCCATCTAGGGAGTTCTCTGACTAGAGAAGTGCCTGTTTATTCTTATAGAGGGGCTCTTGGAGGAAACTCCCCAATTAGGAGTCCTGCTCCTTTGTGGACTTTCATTTCCAAGGTTTTCTGGCTGTTTCTGAGTTTCCCAGAACCTAGAAGAAGGGGGTGTCATAGCATGGGGGCTTGCCAAGAGGTTGAACATGAGATGATCATAACATGATCAAAACCATATGAAGCTGGCTCTGTACATTGCTCTGTCTTGAGAACTGGATGAGAACTGGATGTGCTCCAGATGGCAGTGGGGGGGCATAATGGGAAAGGGCCACGTTCAATTCCATTTTTGTTAATCAAATGTGTATTGGGGCTTATTCTGTGCCAGGCCCTGTGCAGAGCAATGTTGGCAACATTGGATATGGACAAGGCCCAATCCTTTCCCCTGGGAGCTCTCTCAACAGACAGGACAGGGAGCTTTTTATCCAAAAAAGGCTAGGAGCTCCCTGAGCAGGATGTCAGTTCAGGTACTTTTAGGGAGATATTAGCTGCTGAGATCACAGGCCTTCAGGGTGGGACATATCACTCAGCTGCAGACCTTGAACCTGGAGCAGACACCTGAAGCCATACAGAGGAAGGTGTCTATTTAGAGGCAGGCAACAAGGCCTCCATATCCTCATTGGTGAGCTAGGAGTCCAAGCCACCCCTCAGAGAGCTGGCAACCTTATCATTGTCAGAGGTAGGCAGGTAGGCTCCTGGCCCACCAGAACTCGGGATAAATGAAGACACAACAGTTTTCAGTGAATCATAGTGACAGGAAACAGATGTTGATTACATGGAGTTACAGTGCTGACAATGTTTGAGTGGGACAGGACAAGCCTTAGATTGCTGGGCTTATGTACCTGGCAGGAAGGTAAAGGGATAAGATCCAGTGCCCAGACGGGGTTGCTATGGCTGGGGCAAGGGTGGGGAAAAGAGCAAGGGAGAAAGCTAGGATGGAAGGTACTGGCGGAGAAGGGGTGGGAGGGTTGCAGGCCTGCTCCCTATGGAGCTCTGGTGTCCCCCCCCACCAGACTTCCTCCAAATTCTTCATTTCCCAGGCTTCTAGGGTCAAGCAGAGGACTGTTCAATGCAAGGCACTTCACTAGATTATTCTCTGTCTTCCTGAGCTTCAGCTTCTCCTTTGTTCTCAGAGTGTGGCCCTAGGGTCCCCAGGACGTGGGAGAGTTTCTGGATGTGCATGGCATCGTGGGGTGCCTGTGCAAATGCTGGGGGTTTAGCATGAGATCCAAAGATTCAGGAGCCAAGTCTTTGTTTGGAAGGAGTCTCAAAAATAAAGCCCCTGCCTCCTAGCTGGGGAAACTGAGGCCTCGGGCTGCAGAGTGGGGAAGGAACTTGCCCAGATTTGCACCATGAGTGGGGCAAAGATAGGACCATGAGATTCTGACTTAGGCATTGAGTTCAGGACTTGCTTTTGTACCTCCTAGTGACAGTATCATGGAGGTAGTGTCCAGGGGCCTCTGTCCTGGTAGTATCTTCTTGAGGGCTCCTACCCTCACCTCCCCTACTCTGTATGTTCTCCTGAGGGTCCAAAGAGATGTTTGTGTCTGCTTCTGTGGCAGACTGACTTCCTCTTGATTTTACTGGGAAATGAGAAGGATCTGAGGCAATGTGCTCACCTCATATGTGTGTCTGTCCCCTGCCTGCTGGGCTGCAGGGCACAGGGTCCACAGCTGGGAGATCTGGAACTCCAAGGATGGCTGGCTTGATGGATGTATTAATGGATGGATGGGTGACAAGTGGGTGGGTGGGTGAGTGGGTGTGGATGGAGGTCTAATGAATGCAGAAACAGCTGGATGCATGAATGCATGAATGGATGGGTAATTTCCCCCAGGCAATACAGCCAAACTTCCCAAGCTGTTCTTGAAAACTATCCCCTCCCTCCCTTCCCTGTGACTCTGAGACCTTGGATACCTGAATACCTGCTTCTGGGAGCAGAGGAGAGGAAGAGAATGCCATGCTCTCAGCCTAGTGAGGAGGGGCTGGCACAATCCCCTCACCATTGTCCCTTTCCAAGGCCTGCCCAAGCCTGGTTTTGTTGCTGGCTGAGATACATCTAGTATAATGATGGACTCTTTTCCCAGGTAAAGATGCTCAATCTAGCCTCCTTGCCACCATCTGATCCCAGTGACACAGACTTGTCACTCCCAGCCGGACAGGCCCTTAGAGGTCACAGTCTGGAGGCCAGCCAGCTTTCCCCAGGGGTTTCCCAAGCATGAAGTACTCACTCCTCACAGAGCAGCCCTGTGGGATGCTGCAGGAGTCACAGGGCTATTGTCCACCCGAGCTGAGGCTCCTTCCCCATCTTAGCTCGGGAGACTTTCCTGGTCTCAGGGTTGCCTCTGAGCCCTGGAGCTCATGTGGATGGCAGGGGTGGTGATGGGTCCTCCATGCTGAATCTCCCAAACTTCCCTGGCTGCTCCTTCTTCAACCCCGTGGGCCTATCTCCTGTCTCCAACCTTTGGCTTCCAGGTCTGTCTGTGTCCCTGGGAGGCATAGCCCCAGGATTGCCCAGATTGGGCTGGACCTTGGGGGCTGGACCTTGCTCAGACTGACTGATTGAGAGAGGAAGGCTGGCCTGGAGGTCAGGTTCTGTGTGGACAGAATGGACAGATGGGCCCTCACTGCTGGCTGCTGAGCCTGGCCTCATATATTTATTCACTCTCTAAACTAATATTTGTTGAGTGACTACTTTGTGCTAGACAGCATGCTGGACACCAGGAAAAGAATAGAAACCAAAATAGACATGATCTCTGTCCAGAAAGATGGACAAACTAGCAAGTCAGTGTGATGAATGCTATGGGCGGGGAGGGAGAGAAGCCATCGCACCCAGCTGTGGTTGAGGAAGGCTTCCTGGAGGAAGAGTCATCCAGACCCAGATGGGAAGCCAGGGAGGCCGAGGAGAGAGAAGAGTGTGCCAGACAGAGGGAATAGTGTGGGTGGGTGGGTACTTTCCCCCCAGGCAGTACAGCTGGACCCCCTGTCCCTCCCCCAGCCATGAGAGCTAGTTCCTGACAACTCTTTTCCCTCCAGTGACACCTGATCCCTGAGACACCTGGATGCTTGAACACCTGCCTTGGAGAGCAAAGACTGGGAGGCATGAGAGACTGGCTCACTCAGGGAAGTGACACAAGTTTAGTGTTGCTGAACTGTGGAGTGTGATAGGGCTGTGAGGAAACATGTGGGGGGGCCCTGATTGTGGGGGCTGATCCTGAGAGCAGCAGGGTGTTGGGTGGGGGTGGGTGAGGAGATTGCTCAGGCCACTGGGTGGAAAATAGATCCTGCCATCCCATCTCTGTCCTTCCTATTCCTGTCCTCTTGGATAGACAGCAAACAGACGCAGATAGATCTGTGGGTGCCAGGTGGCTTTATTGGAAGCACTGCAGTCTGGGTGTGGAGAAGCTGTGCCCTCACCACACTCACTGCCTCACTCACACTCACAGTCACACTCACAGTGGCACTCCAGGCCCTGGCTGGATCAGGTCTGGTCCAGAGGAGCTGGAGGCCTGGTCCTCCCTTTTGGTCCTTGGTTCCCCAGGCCAGGGTGATTCACATCCCCTCACTCAGACACAGGGCTCCCTTTGACACTGTCATGGGCTAGCTGCTGTAGAGCTTGCTCTGGGGAAGGAAGGAAAGGCAAGGTCATGAGCTGGACTCTTAGGGGCTCAGAGGGAGGAGGCAGGGCTGGGGAGGGCCAGGCTTGCCTTGGCAGAGATCTTCTTCAGTCTCCGGATGATGCGGTCAACCCAGGGCTGGTCTGGGGGTGCACAGAGCTGGTGGCCTCTCATTGTGGTGAACCTGGAATCAGAGGTCAGAGGCCAGAAAGAATGAAGTCCTGGAACCCAGCGTGGCTGGGGACTTTGTCTGGGAACCCGTTTCAGGAGTTTCCTCGAAGGAGTTGGGCTTGGCTAGGAGAAGAGGGATGAGGAGGTGGGATTATCACCCGGGGCTGATGGGGGTGATGAGGCTAGACGCTGTCCCCAGAACTCACACGACAGCAGGCACCCTGCAGCCGTCCTTGATGAGGAGGTAGCGAAAGGCTCTCACGACATTCCCAGGGATGGGGCGCTGGGTCACAGAAAGGCAGCAGTCTTCAGCATCATTAGCACCACCCAGGGCTGGGGCTGTGAGAGGACACAGAGACCCTGAAGAGGGGAGGCCATGGCCCTAACTGGGATTAAGGAGACCTGTGTGTGTGTGTGTGCGTGCATATGTGTGGCAGTTAGACCAATGTGGCCCTACTGGTTGCTAAATATATTGTAATACTTCTATTAGCAATAATCGCACCTCAGATAAACCTCATTGGCTATGGATACTGCCACTGTGCAAAGCTATATATTGTAATACTTCTAAACTGTTTGGTAAACAACCGCTGCTCTAAGCCCCACAAATGCCTTCCTGCTGCCCTGATCACCCCCACCTCTCTCCCAGGACCTCTCAACTTCCCCACAATCTAGCATATAAAGAGTTAATACTGGTCACAACCCTGGGAGGGAGTGGGATGGGGGAGAGGCTGGTGTTAAGAGGCTTATGAATTGCTAAAAATTTTGACTATCAGCCTTTCTCACTACCTTAAGCAAATATGTATTATTCTCTCCTGCCTAGGAAGCTGAGGCAGCAGGAAATAGAGCCTGCAGAGAGACGGGTAGCAACAGGCCCTGGGATACACCAAGAGACAAATCCACACAGGAATTCAAAGGCACAAGTACACCCGCACTCACAGGCACACACACAGGGAACCCCCAGGCTCGCCAAAACATGCAGACCTAAGTATTCATGCCTGAACTTGCCATGTTTCTCATGTCCACTGCCAAGCAGTCTGAGATCTGGACATCACCCCCTGCCAACCCCACCCTAACCCTCCCCTCAGCCTTACCTGGGGAAGTCCAGAGAGCCAGCAGGCTGAGGGCCAGTAGTGGGGCCATACGGGGTGCCATGGAGGGGAACAGAGGCAGACCAACAGTGAGTGTGAGTGTGAGTGGCTCCGGGCGTGTGCAGCAGTCTGTGTGAGGCTGTGGCTTGGCTGGGAGTGCAGGGGAGCAACGGGAAGTGCACGGGTGTCCTTGCGGGGCGTGAGGGATGTGAGCCTAGGAGTGTGAGCTGCTGAGCCTGTGTGAGCCTGTGGCTGCCTCCTATTTATGGCCTAGAGCTTTCACTTTCTCTGTCCAGAAATTCCCCTCCATGTCCCATTCTGTGGATCCCCTCTGCCCCGCTCTTTCTGGCAGAACCTGGCCCTGCCCTCCCTCTTCCCCTCTCAGTGGCTTTCCCCCTCTTCTGTTTCCCTTGGCTTCAGCTCTGAGAACCTAAGCAGTCTACAGTCTGGCCAAGAAAAGGGACTGTGTACTGTCACTCCAGAGAGAGGGTTTGCGCTGTCATCTCATTGGTGGCATTTGCATCATCAACCATGCGGCCAGGGTTCAGAAGTGATGGTCAGGGTTGGGGCCAGGGTGAGAAGTTGCACCCCCTTCCCTCGGCTTATCTCTCTTCCTCACTGGTGCATCTCTTCTTTCTGTGGAGGCTGGTGGTGAAGAAGGCTCCCTGGTGCCCTCAGAACAGCCCTGAGAGCCTGGGGTGGCTTCCCAGGTCATCACAGTGCCTGCCAATCCACCATCTGGGAACCAGTCCCTCCCTTAGGACAAGCAGAGCTGAATGGCAAGGTTCCTTGGGAGGAGGCCCAGGACCCCCATTCCACATCTCAGGCTTCTGGGACTCAACCTCCTGCCCTGTCCCCGACTCTCCATTTTCCTACGTCCAACACCTGGGTTGGAGGAAGAGCTGGAGGGAGCCTGGCCTGGAATAGCCCCTTCATCTTTCCCCTACTCTCAATCCTGGGAACCAAGAGGGGATTTCTAAGAAGAGGGGCTGGCCAGCTCATATTAAGATAAATCCAAAATTTCAAGGAATCAACTCATGGGGGAGGGGACAAGTGATCTCCAGAAGAGAACACTCAGAAAAGAAATTAATATATGGGACACCCAGGTACTACCCCCACCCAAGCTCTGGACCCTCTTTTGGATGGGGAGTGTTTCCCTCTTAAGTTTCTGACTTCTCTTTCTTTCCATCCATTAATAATAATAGTAATAGTGTTTTTGATTGTTTACTATGTGGTAGGCTCTGTATCAAGTACATTACCACTATTACCTTGTTTAACTTTCCCAACAATACTATGAAGTAGTTTTTATTATTTTCATATTATTATTCTGTGTTAAACATAAGGAAAATGAGGCTCATAGAACAAGGTCACAGAGTTAGTAAGAACCGGAGCATGATTTGGACCCGGTGTGTTTTGCTGCAAGGTTTGCACTGTTTACCTCTACCTCCCACTGCCACTCTGCCGATAGTTCACTGGTCACATAGTGCAGAGCACATGGCACATGGTACAGAGGAGGGAACTCTAGAGATAGTGTGCTTAGGTTGGGATTCAGATTCCACAGCTTACTGTGTGACCAGGTGAAATTTATACAGTCTCTGTGTCTTAATGTCTTCATTTGTATTATAAAATGGGAATGGTAAAATATTCTTAGGATTAAATGAGGTAATCTGAGTAAAGCCCTTAGCTTAGAGGCTAGCACACAGTAAGCACTCACTATTAGCCATTATTATTCTTCTATACTTTAATTCAGATATCTGTCCATTAATTCATCTGTCATCCATCTTTCCATTGACCTACCCATCAATCCTTCTGCCTATGGTAGTTCTGATTATCCTCTTTTTGCTCCAACCCCATCCATTCTCCATTTTTCTCTGCCCTGCTCTGTTCCCTGGAAGGCTGATCTCTACAGATTGCATTCCCAGGATCCCAGGCCCTCTGGCTTCTGTTTGGGTTTGGCCCATGGGTGGCAGCAGCAGGAGATTAGTGGTGGAAAGGGAGAGAAGCTGGGGTATTAATTCCCCAAATCCTTCATCTTGCTGCAGTCCTAGTAGTGAATAATTTCCTCTGTGGCAGTTCTCAAATAGTAGTCTTTGGACAGCAGCATCAGCATCACCTGGGAGCTTGTTAGAAATGCAAATTCTTAGATCCTACTCCAGACTTATTAATACTAAATCTGAGACTCTGGGGGTGGGATCCAGCACACTATATATATATATTTTTTTTCAGAGACAGGGTCTTGCTCTGCTGCCTGGGCTGGAGTGCAGTGGCGTGGTCTTAGCTCACTGCAGCCTCGAACTGCAGGGCTCAAGCGGTCCTCCCACCTCAGCCTCCCAAGTAGCTAGGATTACAGGCACACGCCACCACACCCAGCTAATTAAAAAAATTTTTTTTTTGGTAGAGATAAGGTCTTGCTGTATTGCCCAGGCTGGTCTTAAACTCCTGGGCTCAAGTGATCCTCCCACCTTGGACTCCCAAAGTGCTGGGATTACAGGCATGAGCCACTGCACCTGGCCAGCCAACTGTAGTTCAACATACCCTCCAGCTGACTCTGATATATGCTAAAGTTTGAGACCCGCTGATCTGTACTTACAGATCCTTTTGAGCTGCCTCCCCTCCATGGGCCATCTCTAACTAAAGCTTTTGAAACATTGTTCCCTCCTCTTGCCCTTTCAGGCCTTGGTATGGTTAATGGTTTCCCACCATTGCTAGACCCCAAGTGCCTCATCATCTCACATTGGTTCCTTAATCCAGACCGCACCTCTTAAGTTGCCCCTTTATTAAAATCTTTCTGGTTAAATTATTTGAGTGTGTATGATATTGTGAGAGAGATATATATATATATTTGGTCTTCATTCTCTTTTCTTGACATATAGCTCCTAAAATCCTTGGAATCTTGGGAGTGATAAGAGTATCTTTTGTGTGCTAATGAGATGACTGGTGGCTGGGGCCCCCTAGCCAGCCTCAGGATGGGAGCTGATTGCCAGGGGAATCAATCCTGTGATTAGAGTGTTGGAATTTCAGTCCTACCCACATCCCATTTCTGGGGAGAGGGGAAGGGGGCTGAAGGTTGAGTCGATAAGCCAATGGCCAATGATGTGATCAATCGTGCCTATGTAATGAAGCTTCCATGAAAATCCAAAAGGAATGAGTTGGGGTTGGGGTTCTGAATAGCTGAACATATGGAGGTCCCTGGAGGATGCCCAGAGAGGGCATGAAATCTCCACACCCCTTCTCCTATGCCTCACCCTGTGCATCTCTTCCATCTGGCTGTTCATCTGTATTCTTTGTATTAATAATATTCTTTATAATAAGTGGGCAAGTGTAAGTAAAGTGTTTCTCTGAGATCAGTGAGCCACTCTAGCAAATTAATCAAACCTGAGGAGGGGGTCATGGGAACCCCTATTTATAGCCAGTAGTAGGACAGAAGTTCAGGCCACAATCTGTGCTTGTGACTGGCACTTTTTTTTTTTTTTAAAGAAGGGGGGTGGTTTGTGAGGAGGGTAGTGTAGTTGCATTGTTTTTTGGTTTTTTTTTTGTGGAGACAGAGTCCTCACTCTGTTGCCCTGGGTAGAGTGCAGTGGCATCATTGCAGCTCACCTCAACCTCCCACTCCTGGGCTCAAGCGATCCTCTTGCCTCAGCCTCCTAAGTAGCTGGGACTACAGGTGCATGCCATGACACCCGGCTGATTTGTTTTGCCTTGGGACGAGATCTCGCTCTTGCTCAGGCTGGTTTCAAACCCCTGAGCTCAAGCAATCCACCCACCTCAGCCTCCCAGTGTGACTGGCATTTGAAGTTGGGGGGCAGTCTTATGGCACTGAGCCCTCAACCTGTGGGATCTGATGCTGTCTCCAGGTAGATAGTGTCAGAATTGAATTGAATTAGAGGACACCCATCTGGTGTCTGCTGGAAAATCTACCTGCCAGTGAATTGCTTGTGAGGGAGAAATCCCCACATACTTCTTGGCCACAGAAGTATTAAGTGGTGAGTAGAGAGTAGGCAAAATGTTTGGTTTTTTCCTATATCCTTGCAGTGTGCCATCTGTTTCCTGCCAGGATCCTCACTGATACAATACATGGAGAGATCCCAGGAAACAGATTCCTAAAATGAGATACTTGGATTGGGTTGCTCATATATTTGATGAGTGTGTGGATAATTCCTTTGCATGGGGAAAGAGGACACAAGTAATCTGGAGTATGCAGAAGCATCACAATCACTTAGACTATCACCAGTGAGGCATCAGATGGAATGTTGGAAGGCAAGACATTAGGAGATAAAAGTACCTGAGGTACTTAATTGCTATGGCCACAAATGATGACTGCAAGTGGTTTACATATATCGTTGTGTGGGCTGCCTGTTTTTGATTATGCTAGCAAAATTACAATAAAAAAAGATTAGGATCATGAACTCCTAACTCAAGGCATGGGTGGAGATCCAGATAACCTCTATGGAAGTCTTGGCTGGGCAAGGTGGCACACACCTATAATCCTAGCACTTTGGGAGGCCGAGGTGAGGTGGGAGGCAAGACCTTGTCTCAGACAAACAAACAAACAAAAAACCTCTATGGAAGTCTTCAGGATTTTATTTACTTACTTATTTATTTATTGACAGAGTCTCGCTCTGTTGCCCTGGGTAGAGTGCAATGGCATCATCATAGCTCACTGCAGCCTCAAACTCCTGGGCTCAAGTGATCCTCCTGCCTCAGCCTCCCAATTAGCTGGGACTACAGGTGCACGCCAAGATGCCTGGCTAATTTTTCTATTTTTAGTAGAGACTAATTTTTCTATTTTTAGTAGAGCCGGGGTTTTACTCTTGCTCGGGCTGGTTTTGAACTCCTGTGCTCAAGCAATCCTCCCAACTCGGCCTCCCAGAGTGCTAGGATTACAGGTGTGAGACACTGCGCCAGGCCAAGGAATCATTATTTTATGTGGCCACATGGCAGATATGGCAGAGGATCAAACTCAAGACCTGATTGTGTGAATTGTAGCGTTACAACATCAGGTAAACGCACAACTCTGCCATATCCCTTATGCTGGAATGAAGACACTGTTGGAAGGAGTAGGACTATGAGACTTGGGATGGGAATATTTGGGCAGAGATGAACAAAGCTGAAAGTTGTGGACCTCCAAATCCCCCTGAACCTTCCTGGGTGGCAGAAGAACATTCCCCCTTCCACTGTAAACTATGAAGGATCTGGCCTTCCCTTCCATTAAAAAATATTTTTGGCCAGGTGCAGTGGCTCATGCCTGTAATCCTAGCACTCTGGGAGGCAGACGGAGGATTGCTTGAGATCAGGTGTTTGAGGTTGCAGTAAGCTATGATGATGCCACTGCACTCTAGCCAGGGAGCCAGAGTGAGACTGTCTCAAAAAATATATATTTTTAATAACTCCCTGGAAAAGAGTATGCCTTTTCTCCTCAAGATCCCCCCGACCACCCCTCATAGTCTCCAGACCCATAGTGAGAGTTTGATTCTAACATTGCCTAGATGGGGAAGTAGAAGGTATACTCCAAGAGCAAGAGCATATATGCTGAAGGAGTTGCAGGAGCGTGTCAACTTGTTTTGGGAAAACCCCAGGGACCAGTGAGGACAAATTTATTGATATGGGTGCACCCGTGAAGGATTTGTGTATCGTTGTATGAGTTGAGCACCTGGGAGTGGTGTTAATATTCTGTTTGGTTACTGGAAGCCTGGATTCGACAGTGGCCTGTGAGGTTGATAATGCTAGGACCTCACTGGCATATTGTAGAACACTGCTCCTCAACCTTTAGTGTGTGTGTGATTCACCTAGGGGAGTCTTATTAAACTGTAGATTCTATTCAGTAGGTCAGGGATGAAATCCAACACGTTGCATGTTTCACAAACTTTTAAATGATGCTGATGCTGCTGGTCATCAGACTATACTTTGAGTAGCAAAGGAGAGGAAGGAGTGCAAAGGTTAGGAGAGATGGGAACGTTGGAGTGCACCTATTTTGTCCACCTCTGAAAGGCCCAGAAAGACACTTTCTTCTCCAAGACAATAAGAACAATTGGTGAGGGGAACACTAGCTTCTTTGGAAAGCACTGAATGGTTTCTTTAGTAGGCTAGAGATATGGTTGGGAGGTGCTCTTTTGGGACTAGGCAGTCTTATTTCAAGGGGACTGGTGGAATCCTTGAGTGGTGGAGGACAGGTGTTGGCATGTTGTACCTTCACCATGTTAAAGAACAGTTTGGAATTTAGAGGTAATGTTTACCATATTTAGATATACTACTGAAAAACATTTACTGGATATTGCATAACGCTGACAGTTTTGAATGAGGTCAAAAGCAAGGAGGGCTCTGCAGCAGGTCTAGGCTCCAGAGAATGTTGCCCTGCCACTTACGCCTAATGACCCATAAATCCAATGAATTTCAGGTTGTCTGTGGCAGATAAGGGTGCTGTAGGAGCCCCAATAGGAGAATTACAGCAAAGACCCTCAGGGTATATGAAGTAAGGCCACATCTTTTCTGCTAACAATTATTTCTATTTGAAAAGCAGCTCCTGATTTGCCAGAGACCACTAGTCTAAAACTCAGACTATATGTAATTCACCTAGTGACATTGTGACCTAAGGGTGTTATCTAGCAAATCACATTGTTGGATGTGCACAGCAGCATTCATTATTAAATGGGCATTGTATATATGAGACCAGACCTTAGAAGTTTCAGAAGGCGTGAATAAAAAGCATGGCCAGGTGGCTCAGACTCTTACTTGTGTTGTTTTCTGCTTCTTCCTCTGATCACACTTACGGTTTGATGGAGACATTCTCTATAGTTAACAGAGGGAGAAAAATGCATGGTCTTGATTTTCAGATGGGTCTAAAAGGTATGCTGGAATTAGCTAGATGTAGACAGCGGCTTACAGCCCCTAAGGTTGGGGGCTGGCCCTGAAAGAGAGTGGTGATGGGAAGTCCTCTCAGTGGGCAGAATTTTGAGCAGTACATTTAGTATGTACTTTGTCTGGAAGAAGAGATGGCCTGAGGTTTGGAGCTATACTAATTCATGTGCAGTGGCTGCCTATAACAACTCTGCCCTCACTTCTGGAAATTCTTTTCCATAGAACTTTTTGAGCATGCCACATGTTTCCTGCCAAGATCCTAAATGACATAATAATACAGTGCAAAGCTGGCATAGAGGTTTCAATTCAATTTCAATACCATCTGCCTGGAATGCCTGTTGGGAAAGATGCTGAGAATCAGCAAGAAAGAGTGAAATATTGAAAAAATAATAAACAAGGAATCTGTACCACATTCACCCAATAGATATTTATTGAGGGCCTCCTATGTGCCAGGCATTGTTCTTGGCACAGGGATACAGCAGTAAACAAAACAAATACATGTTTCTGCTCTTGCAGAGTTTTTATTCTAGTGAAGGAGACAATGAGCAAACAAGAAAAATCTGTACTATGTCAGATGGCGATAGGTGCTATGAAGAAAAATAAAGAAGGCAAGAGGGATAGGGAGTATTTGGGGAGGAATTTTAAATAAGACAGTCAGGGAAACCTTTACTAATAACATTTGAGCAGAGAGCTGATCTGAATGTGAGGGAGAAAGCCATGCAGAGATCTGGGGAAGAAGTTCTAGGTAGAGGAAACAGCAAGGGCAAAGGTCTTGAGGCAAGGGTGTGTTTGAGGAACAGCAAGGAGGCCAAAAGGGCAGAGCAGGAGGAGATACAGTCGGATAGTAACAGGGGCCAGATAGTGCAGGGCTTTGTAGGCCATTGCAGGATTTATACAAGGCCTGTCCAGAAAGCATCCAGCTATGTGCTATTTATATATTAACAATGGCTGGATACTTTCTGGACAGACCCAGTGTTTTACTGAGTGAGGTGGGTGCCATTGGAGGCTCTTGAACAGAGGTGTGAGATGATCTGACTTACGTTTTAAAAGGCTCTGTCTAGCTATTGAGTGGAAAATAGACCCAAGTAGTGCCAGAATGGAAGTGGGGAGAACAGGGTGGAGGCTATTGCAATAATCCAGGGAGGAGATGATTGTGCTTGGAATTGGTGAGAAGTGGTCAGATTCTGGAAACAAGGTAGAGCCAATGGGCTTTGCTGAGGGGTTCAGCATAGGGTATGAGAGAAAGAAGAGACAAGAATACTTCAAGGTTTTTGGCTTGAACAACTTGATGGATAGAATTTTATTTACTAAGATGTGGATGACTGCAGAAGAGTGGGTTTGTGGGGGAGATCAGGATCCTGGTATTGACTTAAGTTGAAGCTGCAGGTTGGACATATAAATGGACATATTAAGGAGGTAGTTGGTATGGATCTGGAGTTCAGGGGAGAGAGTCTAGCTGAAGACACAAATTTGGGAGCATATGGATGGTATTTAAAGCTATAAGATAATGAGATCACCCAGCAAGTGAGTGTAGATAGAAGAGGTCCAAGTTCTAAGTCCCGGGGCTCGCCACCATTAATAGGTCAGGAAGGTAAGGAGGAATCAGGGAAGGAGGGGGCAGTCAGGGTGTTATGAAGGTACCCACTATCATGGCAAAACAGGAAAGGGCACAGGCCCCTTTGGTGGAGGGTTTAAGACACCAACCCCCAGCCACTTGTTTAGACAATCCAGTGGGGGTGGAGGCTGGTGTGGGGGCCTGGAGGTCAGGGAGGTAGGTTTGAAGCAGTTTCTGACCACATGCACAGAGCCCTCAGTGCTACATGCTTCACCTCCTTCACCCTCGTCCCAGCCAAGTCGCCTTCGTGGGGCTCCTGGTTCAGCGTGAACCCTGGGGAAGTCTTGTCCCAGCTCAGGGCAGCTCAGGGCAGCTCAGCCTGGCTCAGCCCAGCCTAGTCCCATCCTCCTCCAAGGAGCCTTTCGTGCTCCCTAGTCTGGACACATCCCTGCCCCTGGGTAGGAGATCTTGAATGGAGGGCACCCTAGCCACTGGGGCAGGGGAGGGGACAGCTGGGCCTGGGAAGTCAACCAAGTCCATGGTGGGGGTGGGGTGCAGGGGAGTGAATGATTGAAGAGCGAGTACCCAGCCTAGGTGCTTGGTAAGTGTTTGTTGAATGGATGAATATGCGTATCCTGAGCTGTGTCCGTGGGGCTGTGCGCGACTGGGGTGTGTGAGGGTGTGTGTGGGGTGTGTGTTGGTGCGTCCGCCTGTGTGCCTGATGTGTCTCCCCTGCTAGGCCTGCAGGGGGCGCCCCGAGCCTGGGAAGGGAGGCTCTGGAGCGCCGCGCGGCTCTGGCGCTGGGGTGGGCGGATGCGGCTTGACCCCGCCAGCTCCTCGGAGAGGCTGGGAGGGGCGTTGGCGTCCAAACTCCCTGGGCCGCGGACAGCCTCCGCTGCACTCTCAGCTCCCTGCTCCTGCCGGCCCCAGGGTCCCCGCACGCTGTGGGTGGTGCCCGCACCTCCGGGAACCTGGGCCAGCGTGGGCTCTCGACGTCCCGGGGCAGCCGTCACCCCAGGACTAGGACACCCGCGCTCTCGCCACATCCCCGCCATGCATGCCCCTGGGCCCCGTGTGTACTCAGCCGGGCCGGGAGTCGGGGGAACGGGCGAAGGCCCGTGTTTGTCCCCGAATATGAGGCATTTATCTCCCCCATCCCCACCCCAAATATCCCCAATTTACCCGGAGTTCAAGGCTCCAAATGTTGAAGACATGAAATAACGGTTGGCTTAAAGGCTGAAGGAAGGTTCACCTCCGGCACTTCCTTCGCAGCGTAAATAACCCGCACCGATTGATATCATAAACCACGAGTTACGGCGCCAATTCTAAGAAAAGGTTTCTTTATTCCACGGATATTTATTGACAGCCTGTGTGCTGGGCGCGAACTCGGTGCCGGATGATGACCCTGACACAGGCAGAAAAGGAGTTTGTCTTGCTCCTAAATGGAAAACGCTAGACCTCTGGACTAGCATAAGACACATTCCAGGACAAATAATAAAAATAATTTTAAAAAATTGGTCCCAGAAAGATGAAGGAAATGCAAACAGAAAATGCAACCGTCGAGCCTGCTGTTTGCTGTTCGCGGACAGAGGACCGCGGCGATGCTGCCGCCTCCTGGTGGCGGAGCGGGGTAATGCGGAGCCCCAGGCGGAGGGGTTCCAGCGTGGTGCTGGGCGGATTCTGAACAGAGACAGGCACCGGCTGCTCAGGTGTTTACAAGTGGTATTTGGTTATTCTCCTAATACTAGATTGAAATGTATTGTTATCGAAATCCGTGGCTCTAAGCAAAAGTCTTAAAGAATATGGCAACAGAGTTTCTCTGGGGTGTTTTAGTTTGCCACCGAGAAACGGATGTCTTGAAGAAAATGAAGCTTTCTGCTGCTTAACGTAGCTAACAGTCTCTGTAGGAGAATTGTAGAGTAGACAAATATAGGTGTTAGAAAAAGAGGATTGGCAATTTCAGCATCCATAAAAGTGATAAATCAATGGCCAAGACTGATGGCAAAAGATTACAGAAAGAAGAGAGAAGAAACCACAGGACAACATTGTCAAAGATGAAGGCAGACAAGGCAGTGGCCGCGCATTCTCTGGTGGAATAAATAATGTATTGCATGCCTACTGCGAGCAGGGCTGAGGCAAATAACAGGATGCAAGTGTGATGGGATATTTTAGTGAAATATGAAGCTTTGTTTGTTCTGCCTGTTTTTCCTTTCACTTGAGAGCAGCCAAGGGTTTTGGCAGGGCTGAGAGTAGAGGCATCCTGATGTCAAAGGCCTTTCTGCCTTTCAAAAATGTCTAAAGTAAATCTGGGACAAGGTTATGCCCTGGAGGGGCTGGGAGGAGGGAGAGAATTCTTTAAGACTGTGGAGGGGATTGGTGTGTAGGTCCAGCCAGTGTGCACACTGGGCTCTAATTTCTGGCTATGATGGGGCAAGTGAAAGGACTCTGAGTAGACGGTTTTGGGGGTGTCTGGGGAGGCCAGGTCCAAGGCCAAAGGCTCTCATATGTGAATATCCATGTCTCAAATGTGGCACAAAGCCGTGAGTTTGAGAGTCTAGGGCCTGAAGAGACATACCTGCGGGGACCACTGCAGAGCACTCCCTGGTGAGACTGATGTCCAATGATGGGGTGGTGTGGGGGGCAGGTAGGAGGCCTGCCCTGGGCCTTGATATTTCTATGACCTTTGCATACCTTTTGGCAGATGGGGTTCCCCAAGAGTGCGTGATGTTGACTTTCTCACCAGCACTCTAGAGCAGGGGCTTGGAGTAGAAATTAAGTTCGTTTAAAGAACATTTTAAAATGCTGTATTTTTTGCACATCTGAGTTTTTAGACTAATTTCACGGATGCTGCACAAGGATAGGTGGGGAGGAGCCCCTGTCTTCACCGGCCTCAAGAAGAGCAGATAAGCAGATACTTTAACGGTCTTAGGATAAGTGGTAAGTGCTGTGGCTTGCTCAGGCTGCCAGGGAAGGAAGAGGTGATGGAGTAGCCCCTTCTAGCTTCTTAGATACCTGCCTTCCTGGCCCCTTCCACAGGATCTGTTCCCTTCTTCCCCACATTGCCTGGCCTCTTCCGATAGTCTTCTCTCTCCCAGCCTGGGGCTGGGGTGGGGTGGGGTGGGGCGGGAGGAGGTAGAGGAGAGCCAGGTTGGGGTCTTGGAGAGGAGACTGATTTATATCTGAATACTGGGATTCCAAAGACCTGCCTGGGGAGGCTTATTCCTTGGCTCCAAGAGTTTAAGGGGCTGAAGTATCCTGGGTCCCAGCTAGACAAGAAAGGGGAAAAGAAGGAAAAGGGAGGAGGTTTTCCCAATTGGAAGGAAGCTGAGGGAGTCAAGGGGCCCAGAGAGGAGGAGAAAGAGAGCACAGCGGTCCCATTAAACAAAGAGCAGAGGCCAGGGGCTGAGCTTCATTGAATAGGGCCAAAGGGGTCCTCTTGGGTCTTTGCCCCTCAGGGGCGCTCTCAGGGGTTGGACTGTGAGTAGGGTAGGTTTCAGTAGAAATTGTGTTTGCCTGTGTTACAGACGGGTCCAGGCCACAGCCTTACCATGGGGGACCCTTCCAAAGAGGTACTTGGAGGTTCTCATTCAGTAGGTCCCAAGGAAAGGGGAGGAAGTCCCTGGGAGATCTGGGAAAAGATCTGGAGGTCACTCTGGAGAGACCACGGCGTCTCTCCATTGGCAGGGATTCCTCAGAGGGCCATGTCCAACCCTGTCTGTCAGCTTCCCTTCTGCTGTGCAGGGGTCTGGGCACCTGGGAAGCAAGGAAACTCTTGGGATGGGTGGGAATATAGAATTCGCCAGACTGAGCTCTTGGCTGGGATCCCAGAGTGTGTTACCCCACCCTGTTGTGACATTGGCATCCCCGTGGACACAAATACACAGGAACAGGTATTTGAGTGGGAGGCCAGAACAGCTCTTTATTCAGTTAGGTGCAAATCATATTTACGAGGAAGAGGTGGGGTGCAATGGGGAGCAGGATCAGGTCCAGAGTCCTGAGTGACTTCTCCTTAGAGGGGGCAGTCCTGCTGCCTCCTCTTATACTCCCTGGGAGACTCTCCCTCCTCTGCCTCTCTGGGCCAGGCCTGGCGTGGGCAGCTCAGCCTTGCAGGGTGGGGCTGGGAATGCAGATGGGATGGTTGAAGCAGGAGAAGGAGCGCAGCAAGGCCAGCATGGGGTGGCTGCTCCAGGGCCCCGGAGTCCTTCCTCTGTCCTAGCCCTTCTTGCCCTTGGGTTAGGGATCCAATCCCTGATGAGGCTGGTGGGGGCCTGCGGAGCTCCAGGCTGGTGACTGGGCTATGGCCCTTTGGGCGTCTGTGGCTGCTCAGTCCTGGGAAGGCAGAAGAGGGGTGTGAGGGGCTGACTGAGGCTCCCCTTCGCTTCCCTCCCCCAGCCCTTCAGATTCCTCACCCCTTGCAGCCTTTGGAGCCCTTTCTCTTCTTGCCAGCCTTGGAGGCCCCTCTGTCCTTCCTACAGCCCTGGACTTGTTTTCGTGGGGCTGGTGGCTTGTCCAGATGCTGCATCAGTTGCTGCACCCAGGCCTTCTTAGGGTCTGCACATAGCTCTGGCTGAGAGCGCTTCCGGGGCAAGAACCTGGGGGTTGGGGGTTAGAAAGCCTTCTTAGTCTTGCCCACCATGTCCTCCCTACCCGGCTGCCAAACTGTACCCACCCCCTTGTGCCCACTCACAGGATAGCCGGGATGGGGCAGCCTAAGCTTGGTTCCTGCTTCCGGTAGCTGCGGACGACCTGGGAGGGAATCTTCCTTATGCTGTACTTGAGGCAACAGTCCTGAGCCCCTCCATCACTGCCTGCAGGGTGGGATTCACAGGGAGCCAGGGGCTGCTTACAAGCTTCCACCCAAGCCTCTCCAGCCCCGTGCCCCCACCCAAGGCTCCTCCCCACTTTGTACCTTGGGTCCGGGGGATGCTGAGGGCCAGAATCAGGATAAGGAGGCTCAGAGCCAGTGACTGAGCCATGGCTGTGGTACAGGGTGAGTATGAAGCCAGAGCTGTGGGCGAGGTGAACAGCCAGCTGCAAGTTGGGGGTCTGTGTATGGGCTGGGACTGGCCTGCTGCCTATTTATGCAGCCAGCCACTTTCACTTCCCTCATCCCCCTCCTTTTCCTTCCTGACGGCTGGGTCCTGTGCTGGCACCCAGCCTCACTAGTAAACCCAAATTAATTTAATTTTTTATTATTTTTTTAATGGGGGGATAGTGAAGAAGGGGGTTCAATTTCCTTTTTTTTTTTGTTTTTTTTTTTTTTTTTTTTTTGAGACAGAGTCTCACTCTGTCGCCCTGGGTAGAGTGCAGTGGTGTCAGCCTAGCTCACAGCAACCTTAAACTCCTGGGCTCAAGCAATCCTCCTGCCTCAGCCTCCCCAGTAGCTGGGACTACAGGTGCCAAGACGCCTGGCTAATTTTTCTATTTTTAGTAGAGATGGGGTCTCACTCTTGCTCAGGCTGGTCTCCAACTCCTGACCTCAAGCAATCCTCTCACCTCGGCTTCCCAGAGTGCTGGGATTACAGGTGTGAGCCACCACGCCTGGCCAGTAATCCCAAATTAAAACAGTCTCCAAACTGGCTCTTTCTGCCTCCCCAATATCATTTGAAGCAATCAGGCCCTTCCTTCTGTTCCCAGCCACTGCCTTGGTGCAGGCTTCACTGCTTCTCCCCTGGAACACTGTGATTGCCTCCTCACTATGCTGCAGGTTCCATACTCTTCCCCTCCTTCCAGCAAATCTGATTATTGAATTGTAAGAGTTCTTTATACATCCTGGATAATAGACCCTTATCAGATATATGATTTGCAAATATTTCCTCTCATTCTATGTGTTGTCTTTTCACTCTCTTGATAGTGTCCTTTGATGAACAAAATTTAAAAATTTTGATGAAGTCCAGTTTATCTTTTTTTTCTTCTGTTGCCTGCACTTTTGGTGTCATATTTAAGAAACCATTGCCAAATCCAAAGCCATGAAGATTTCCCCTGTGTTTTCTTTTAAGAGTTTTATAGTTTTAGCTCTTACATTTAGGTCTTTGATCCATTTTAAGTTAATTTTTGTACATAGTGTAAGGTAAGGGTCCAATATCATTCTTTTGCATGTGGATATCCAGTTTTCCCAATGCCATTTGTTGAAAAGTCTGTCTTTTCCCCATTAAATGGTCTTGGCACCCTTGTCAAAAATCAACTGATTATATATGTGAGGGTGAATTTCTGGGTCCTCTATTCTATTCCATTGGTCTATATGTCTATCTCTTTGCCGGTGTCAAACTGTTTTAATTACTGTAGGTTTGTGGTAAGTTTTGAAATCAGGAAATGTGGTTTGTTTTTTTTCAAGGTTGTAGCTATTTGAGGTCCCTTTAAATTTCATGTGAATTTTTGGATGGGTTTTTCTATTTCCACAAAAAATGCCATTGAGATTTTGACAGGGATTGTGTTGAATCTGTAGATCACCTTGGATTGTGTTGTCATCTTAATAATATAAAATCTTCCAATCCATGAACATGGGATGTCTTTCCATTTATTTAGGTCTTCTTTAATTTATTTTAATTAAATTATTAATTTGATTTATTTAATTTCAGCAATGTTTTGTAGTTTTCACTGTACAAATCTTACACCTCCTCAGTTAAATTTAAAGTCTAACTATTCTTTTTTGTGAATATTGTAAATGGAATCTGTTCATTGCTAATGTATAGGTATCAAACTGATTTTTTGGTGTTGATTTGTATCCTGAAACTTTGCTGAATTCATTTATTAGTTCTAACAGTTTTTTTTGTGGTTTATTTAGGGTTTTCTACATTTAAGTTTATGTTATCTGTGAACAGAGACAAATATATTTCTTTCCAATTTGGATGCCTTTTATTTCTTTTTCCTGTCTAATTGCTCTGGCTAGAACTTCCAGTCCTACATTGAATAGAAGTGGCAAAAGTGGGCATCCTTTTCTTGTTCCTGATCTCAGCAGAGAAGCTTCCTGCCTTTCCCCATTGAGTATGCTAATTGTAGGGTTTTTTTATATATGGCCTTTATCATGTTGAGGAAGTTCCCTTCTACTCCTAGTTTATTGAGTTTTTTTTTTTTTTTATCATGAAAGGGCATTGGATTTTGTCAAATGCTTTTTCTGCATCAATTGAGATGATCATATATTTTTTTCCTTCATTCTATTAACATGGTGCATTACATTGATTGATTTTTCTTGTGTTGAACCACCCTTGAATTCTGGGGATAAATCCCACTTGGTCATGATGTATAATCATTTTAGTATACTGCTGAATTTGGTTTTCTAATATTTTGTTGATAATTTAAAAATCTATATTCATAAGGGATATTGGTTCGTAGTTTAGTTTTCTTGCAGTATCTTTGGCTTTGGTATCAGGTAATGCCAACTTCATAGAATGATTTAGGGAATGTTATCTGTTCTTCAGTTTTTTTGAAGACTTTGAGAAGGATTGATGTTAATTCTTCTTTAAATGTTTGATAGAATTCATCAGTGAAGCCATCTGGCCCTGAACTTTTCTTTGTTGAGATTTTTAAAATTACTGGTTCAATCTCCTTACTTGTAATTGACATATTCAGATATTCTGTTTCTTCTTTAGTCAGTTTTGGTAGTTTGTGTGTTTTTGGAATTTGTCTATTTCATCTAGGCTATCCAGTTTGTTGGCATGCAGTTGTTCACAGTATTCTCTTATAATCCTTTTTATTTATGTGAAATATTAAATAGTAATGTCCATGCTTTAATTTCTGACCTTAATAATTTGAATCTTTTCTTTTTTTTCTTAGTCAATCTAGTTAAAGGTTTGTTAGTTTTGTTGATCTTTTCAAAAAACCAACTCCTGAATTTATTGATTTTTTTCTCTATTGTTTTTCTACTCTCTATTTAATTTATCTCTGCATTAATCTGTATTATTTCCTTCTTCCTGCTACCTTTGGGTTTAGTTTGGTCTACTTTTTCTAGTTCCTTAAAGTTAGGTTATTGATTTGAGATTTTTTTCTTCTTTAGTGGAAGCATTTACAGCTGTAAATTTCCCTCTTAGCATTGCTTTCACTGCATCTTATAAGTTTTGGTATATTATGTTTTTGTTTTCATTTGTGTCAAAGTAGTTTCTAATTTCTCTTGTGACTTCTTCTTTGACTCATTGGTTATTTAAGAGTGTGTTGTTTAATTTCCACATATTTGTGAATTTTCCAGTTTTCCTTCTTACTGATTTCTAGTTTCATTCCATTGTGATAGGAAAAGACTTTGTATGATTATCACTCTTAAAATTTATTAAGACTTATTTTGTGGCCTAACATATGGTCTCTCCTGGAGAATGTTCCATGTGCACTTGAGAAGAATGTGTATTCTGCTGTTGTTGGGCAGAGTCTTCTGTATATGTCTGTTAGGTGAAATTGGTTTGTAGTGTAGTTTGAGTTCTCTATTTCCTTATTGATCTTTGTCTGGTTGTTTTATCCATTACTGATACCCCAAGTATTACAGTAGAACTGTTGATTTTTCCTTCCAATTCTGTCAATTTTAGCTTCATAGTTTTGGGGCTCTGTTGTTAGGTATTTATAACTGTTATATCTTCTTGCTGTATCAAAGTTTTTATTAATATATAATGTTGTTCTTTGTCTCTGGTAACCTTTTTTGACTAAAAGTCTATTTTGTCTGACAATAATGTAGCCACCTCAGCTCTCTTTTGGTCACTATTTGCATGAGATATTTTTTCCCATCCTTTTACTTTCAAGTTATTTGTGTCTTTGTATCTAAAGTGAGTCTCTCATAGAGAGCACATAGGTGAATCATATTTTGCCAATCTTTGCCTTTTTAATTGGAGTGTTTAATCCATTTACTTACTTTAAAATAATTACTTATAAGGAAGGATTTATTTCTGCCATTTTGGTATATGTTTTCTGTATATCTTATGTTTTTTGTCCCTCAATTCCCCCATTACTGCCTTTCTTTGTATTTAGTTTATTTTTTGTAGTGTACCATTTTGATTCCCTTCTGCTTTCCTTTTCTGTATATTTTATAATTACTTCTTTAGTGGATACCTTGGTGATTACAATGAATATCCTAAACTTATAACAACCTAGGTTGAAAAATACTGACTTAGTTTCAATAGTATATAAACACTCTTTTCATATATATCTTCATGTTCCTATACACCTTTTCCTTTATATTGTTACTGTCACAGATCACTTCTTTATACATTGTGTGCCCATTAACATAAATTTATAATTGTCATCTTATGTATTTGCCTTTTAAATTATATAGATAAAAAGACGAGTTACAAACCAAAAATACAATAATACTAGCTTTTATATTTACTTATGCAGTTACTTTTACCATAGATCTTTGTTTTTTTGTATGGCTGTGAGTTACCATTGATTGCTCTTTTGTTTCATTCTGAAGGATTCCATTTAGCATTTCTTGTGGGCAGATCTACTGTTAATTAACTCCCTCAAGTTTTGTTTCCTAGAAATGTTTTATTTCTCCTTAGTTCTTGAAGGATAGTTTTGCTGGATCTAGAATTTTTGTTTGACACTTTTTTTATTTGTTTGTTTCAAGGCTTTAGATACATCATCCCATCATACCTTCTGGCCTCCATGGTTTCTGAAATCTTATTAAGGATCCCTTGTACATAATGAGTTGCTTCTCTCTTGCTGCTTTCAAGATCCTCCCTTTGTCTTTGGGTTTCAACAATTTAACTATAGTGTCTTGGTGTGGATCTCTTTGAGTTCATCCTGTTTGGAGTTTGTGAACTTCTTAGATATGTATATTCATGACTTTAATCCGATTTGGGATGTTTTTGGCCATAATTTCCTCAATTTTTTTTCTTCCCTTTTGTCTCCCTTCTCCTTCTGAGACTCTTAAAATGAGGTACATTTGATGGTGTCCCTCATGCTCTGTTTGTTTTTCTTCTCAGACTCAATAGTATCAATTGTCTTACCTTCAAGTATGCTAATCCTTTCTTTTGCCTGTTCAAATTGATCACCCCTAGTGAATTTTTCATTTTAGCTATTGCATTTGTGACTCCAGAATTTCTGTTTGGGTCCTTTTAAAAAATAATTTCTATCTCTTTATTGATAGTCTCATTTTGTTCATATACCATTTCCCAGATTTCCCTTAGCTCTTTGCCCATGGTTTCCATCAGTTCTTTGAGCATATTTAAGACAGATAATTTAAAGTCTTATCTAGTATGGCCAATGTCTGGCCTTCCATAGGGATGATTTATGTCAAATTCTTTTTTCCCTATGATTGGGCCATAATTTCCTGTTTCTTGGTATGCTTAGTAATTTCTTGTTGAGAATTGGGCATTCTGAGCATTATAGTGTGGTCTCTCTGGAAATTCAATTCTTTCACTCCTTAGGGGCTGCTGATATTTACTTGTTGAGGACTGTGCCATTAATTTATGTCTTGCATATTTTTTGTTGTGTAGGGTCACTGAAGTTTCTGTTAGTGACCTGGCAAGGTTTCTCTTTCTCTGCCATCCCAAAGGTTCTATCCCTAGAAATTTTCTGATCTGTGCTGCTGGGGAAGCAGCTGCAGCCCAAGAGGGCTGAAACTAAGGTAAGCCTGCCCCTTAGAGAACTACTAGACAAACCAAACTGTACAACTCCAGATTTTTGGAGGACAAAGTTCCCACTGCCCACCCTGTGACCAGCCAGCCACTCCAGAAATGTGGGCTGCTATCCCCACAGTGTTGGTTGGTAGCTAGTTCATGCATGATGTTCTTTTGTGAAACATCAGCAGCCTCTCCCTTCATCAGGCATCTCCCTAGTTGTTCTAAGTGTCTGACCAGGTTCCAGACTTGTGAAGTAGTAGATTCCAAGCTCTCTTTCCACCTCAGTGTTTGCTTTGGTGGAGGGATCAACCCCTAGAGCTTCTTACTCTGCTATTTTGCATGATGTTGTTTCAGTAATTTAATTTTTAACGTTTGAAATCTTTTATCCATTTTGAATTTATCCTGGTATATGGTATGTGAGGACCATAACTTAGAATCTGTGTTTAAAACTGAATTGAGACCTCAGAATTATGATCTTGAGGTCAGAACTGGAAAATTCATCTGGTTTCCAGAGTGCTAAACCCAGCAGCAGGCCCTTCTCCCCCAGTCTTATTCTAGTTTTCTGAAGGATGGCTTATGAGGGGATAGGAAAACCATAGGGAGATGGAGAGGGGACGAAGATTGGGAGGGATGTAGTCGGGATAGTGATGGCCAGGGACAGAAATATTGGGTCCATGATAGGGGTATTGCTGTTGGGGGAAGATGGGATGCAGAGGGGATGGGGGTTGGCGATGGGGATACTGTTGGGATGGGGATTAAAGAGGTGGTGTTTTATCCTAAGGTCCACAGAGGAAAGGGGCTGGAATTTAAGTGGCCTAGAGGAGAGATAATTGAGCTTTTGAGTTTGACATTTTCCAATAGGCTGAGATCTCAATTAGGGCAGGGAGTGCCCTTGCTGGCAAGAGGCTGGCATTCCTGGAACAGGACTGGGCAAAACCAAGGAGATAAGATTTCCTGGATCTTTTACCTGATCTGATGGCAGATCCTGGCACCATAAAGTTTTAAATTCCCAGCTCCCCTATTTCCCCACCTGCCTATGTGGTAATGACTAAGGAGTAGTGAGTAGCCTATCTATGAAGAATTCCCAGAAAGGTAGATTGGCATGGGCCTAGTAGAGACATGTAGATAATTCCAGAGTCATGTTATATTAGATTGTTTCCAAACTTAGTTGCATTTCAGAAGCACCTGGGGGGGGTTGTTAAAAATACAGAATTAGAAGCATTACCCCAGGACCATTTTAAATAGAACATTAGAATAGAGGCAAAAAAATATGTATTTTTACCAAGTTCTCCAGGTAATTCCAAGCATTGGGTGAAGTGGGGCTGGGAGAGCCACTGGGCCTATTCTGCTCCCCAATCCACACTCTAGATGGGCACAGAGCCAGTGGAAGGGAATAAAGGTGCTCTGGGTAAAAGGAAGCTGGAGTGATGGCCCCCTACCTCCTCTTAGGGAGGAGACTTTCTGTCCTGGTACAACTTGTAAAAAAAAAAGCGGGGGGGGGGTGTGGAAATGGCAGGGAAGAGGAACAACTTCTTCTTCTAAAATCCCAGCTCATTCTCTTTCCAAGATACCTGCCTGTCCCCCTGCCCTTGTTTGTGCCATCAGGGGGCCTCTTCTTAGTGTCAGATGGTGTCCACAGCTCCCTCTGCTGCCATCCTTGCTCACCTTTCCTAGATTCAGGAAGCTCTTTCTGGCATCCACCCTAAACTACCTTTAAATTTAAGCCTGCAGTGGTAGAGCAGCCTCAGAGAGATGTTCCATCCTAAAGATACTAGGGCCTCTCTGCTTGTTCCTGGGGCTTAGAACCAAAGTTAGGAAAACAGTAGGGGTTTTGCCTGAGGTGAAAACCTGGGTGGACAAAAAGCCAGGGCAGAAAACAGCTGCCCTGAGGGCAAGAATGGGATAGTAAGTCCTCTAGCCCAATGCTGGCTGTGGGAGGACCTGGGGGCATGAGACGGAGGCACTGAGGCAGGCTGGAGGGAGCGAGCCCAGCTGCAGACACAGTCCCCAGGGGAGGGGTTAGGTGATGAGAGCACTGGGTACCCTTCTAGCTGTTCCTGTGCCCTTAGCTGCTGACCTGGGCTTGTACAACCCCACAGTCCCACTTGAACTCTAAGTTGGGTGCAGGGGTCTGGAGCTTCCAGCCCTGAACCAAGCCCCTCTCAGTCCTCAGGCCAGGCTGGATTTAGACACTGGGGAAGGAGACACAAAGACTCAGATGGCCACACATCTGAGATGTGAGTATCCACCTACAGTTCGTCCTCTGGGGGAAAGTTTTGGTTTGGTGAGCTACTGTTTGACAGCCTCTGGGGTGGTCAAGATGCAGAGGAGTACTGCACTGGTACCTGGGGCTGAGGGGTGAGGTCCACATGGCTGCCTTCAGCTCTACCCATGCCAATGAGTTCAGAACCAACACGCCCAATCACCGGGCTGAGACCCGGGAAGCGGGGAGAGGAACTGTGCTTGTTCATGCGTACTTCATCCCCAGTGTTAGCAGGCCCACTACCTGTTTAGGACAGGAACCTGGGCCAGTTGTGAAGTAGATGTCCTAGGTGTGGGTGTTGCAAGAGTCTGGAAATCCCCACAGCGGAAAGGGCCTCATTCTCATCAGCCCCAGACCCCTGTGCTCCTGCCTGGTGGGGGGTTCCAGGGCAGCAGATGCTCCCAGCTTGGCAAGCAAGAGCCGGGGAGGGGTATGGCGGGAATTTCAGCTCAAGGGCTGGGCTAGTCCTGGCACAGGAGTTGGGGTGGGCTGGGCCCCAAGGGCCTGTATATCCAACAAGGGTCAAAGGGCCTGGGCGCATTGGTGCTCCTGGGTTCCCGGCTGAGCGTTGAGCCATCTAGCAACAAGATGCCCTGTGGACTGTGCAGCTGTTACTGAAGGAGCTGCTGAGTCCTGGGAGCGCAAATGACACATACCTTCATAAGTGTGTGAAATTTGTGTATCTAGTATAATTGCATACATTGCTCAACGAGTAGCTATGTAGGGCTAGGGTTAGAGTTAGGATTATGCTCAGACAGCACTGATGTTGTGGTTCCAGATGGGAGTGAGGTAGTGGGAAGATAGCGCTGGAATCGTGCTGATGTTAAAGTGGGGTTTGGAAGTGGGTTTGTGGTTCCTGTTGATAGGAGCTACTAGTGTATCTTGCATTAAGATTGTGTTAGGGTCGGAGTAGGGCAATGCTTGCATTTAGGATCTGGGTTAAGATTGGCCAAGGAGTTATATTTTGTGTTGGAGGTTTGTTTGAAGCTGCTAAGATAGTCTGGAGAGGGAGATTTAGGCAATAATGTGCAATATAGATCTGGTGTAGAGGAGAGGTTGTTGGCAGTTTTCAGAGCCCTTCACACTTGAGGGATACGAGTAGCCCCTGCAGCTGTCACTTGACTAGGGGAAGCAGACATCTAGCTGCTGGGGAGAGGGCACAGCACAGTTTTCTGTCTCAAACATATTTGGCCACATACCCACCAGCATTACCTTTCTGAGGTACAGCATTTCCGAGGGTCCCATTTGAAGAACTATGGTTTAGAGTTTTCTTTGGGAATGGGGTTGGAGTTGGACTTAGAGGTTGGGTTGATAGGGGTGGGATTGTGGTTGACATTAAAGTTTGGGGTGGAGCTGCACATGTGGCCATGCCCTGTGTCAGGGGCTCCTTCCTGGGAACCAGGACCTGGTTCTTCATGGTTCCCTGAGGGTAACCTGGACTGGAGGTGTCTGTCTGGTTTGCTCTTCCCTTGTGTGTGCTGTGTCAAGGAGCTGGGGGTCAGGACCCTGCAGGGATGGAGCCAGCAGTAATCTGGGGGCTGTCGTGGTGATGGGTGTGTAGGTGGAGGATGGGGCTGCTGAAGAGGGCAGTGGACTCTCTTCCTGACCTTGACATTTCTTTAAGAGCACGTAGCCAAGTGGTTGAGACCAGGGGGTATGTGTGTGAATCCAAGACCATCCCATTAGTGGACAAGCAATGTGACAGAAATGACAAACCAGGCTTCAGAGGAGAAAGGGAGAGACAGGCCTGGTCTGAGGTGGCCTAGAGGCTTTATGGAGGAGAGGGGCTTCGAAGGATGGATTTGGACTGCATTTGTGTCTGTGGGTCTGTGAGATGGGCTGTGTTATGTGTGCAAAGCTGTCTTCATGTCTGCATGTGTGTTTGTGCCTGGTCTGCTTGAGCATGTCTGACTCGGGGTGTTCATGAGTCCATGTCTTCCTTGACGTGTTTGTGCATACTCTGAATTAGTTTCTTTTTTTTTTCTTTATTGGCACACTGAGATAAGGTGAATTAGTTTCGGAGTGGCATGGTTGACTTGTGTCTTTTTCTGTACGTACCTGTGTGTCTGGCTGTCTGTGTCCATGTGTCTTTGACTGTGTGTGTGTGATCCTGCTCTGGCCTCCCTCCCTATACCCTCCCCCTCTCCTCGACATACTCCAGCTGCCAGCACTATTTACCGCAAGGAGTGGCTTCCTTCCCGACGTCTGGATCCCCATGGGTCCGGCAGCCTGCCCAGGCCTTGCCCTGTGGCCTCTGTAGCAGGCCTGCTATGGGGGTGATATGCTCTGGAAATACCCTGGTACGCTCCTCGCCTGGCCGTGGACTGAGAGAAGTTACACTGGAGAAGAAGGACATGGTAGTTGGCAGCACCCACCTCTCCTTCTGGAAACAGGATCTCTCTCTGGCCCCTTCCCGGACCCCCCTTTTCTTCCCCATACTCTCATCCAGACTAAGTACTCAGGGGTCCTGGCTCCCTGTCTGGGCATGAGAATGGACAGCCCTCTGCAAGGGCTGGTCAGGCGGGTGAGGGATCTGGTCCTCTGCAAGGGCTAGTCAGGCGGGTGAGGGATCTG
The DNA here is from genome assembly GCA_023783475.1 of Daubentonia madagascariensis. Lineage (NCBI taxonomy): Eukaryota > Metazoa > Chordata > Mammalia > Primates > Daubentoniidae > Daubentonia > Daubentonia madagascariensis. Next base: position 34,534,752 of record JAKFHU010000747.1, read on the forward strand.
GTCCTTTGTGCCCCGCAGCACCTTACATGCCTGCATTGCGCTTACTTCTCATATCCCCACCTGAACTCAAGGTTGTCCTTCCTTCTCTCCTCTCCCTGCAGTGGATGCAGGAATCATTCTTGTCCTTCCTTGTATGGTAGGCCTGGCCTAGGCCATAGGCTCCAGAGTGCAGGTGGAGCATCAGGCCTAGGGCGACAGGTGAAGCAGCAGAGGCACAACCACCTCCCAGGTGGTGCAGGAAGCAGCGTCTCCATGGTGTTGATTCTTGTGCTCATCCTGTGTTCTCTGCCCTCCCTGCCTGGGCTGCAGGAAGCAGGTACAAAAGTGCAGCAGCCGTGGTCCTCGTTCTCTGTGACTCAGCTTTGGCAGGAGAAGCAGTGTTGTGGGGAAGCCACTCTCCTCCCACTGCTGGTGGTCAGTTGCCTGAAATTCCTCCAGCCAATTCTAAGTGCCCTTCTGGAGTGCACAAGGGAAGAGCCCTAGAAGGTCAGGTCTGTTGAGCATGTCATGATGTTACCTCAAAAGAGTGTCAGAGGTGAACCCAAAGATCCCAAGCAAGCACTGATGTGTTCCCAGCATCTGCCCTCTATTCTGGAGTAGGAAATGCTTGAGTTTGTGCCCTTCATGAGACTTTTGCTTCTGATTTAGCCTCCCTCGAGCCTAAGGGGAGATAGAGGGCGGGATTATGCTAGGGTTATGGGATGGGATGAGCAAAGCTTCGTCCTCCATCAGCATCCTGCATGAATCATAGGCTCTGACCCTGACTTCTCTCACCCTGGCTTTGCTGAGAACTCAGAATCCTGCAGGTATGGGCTGAAGCTTGTTTCTTTGCCCCCAGCCCTTTGTCATGGGACTTTGGTCAGCAGCATGAGCCCTTACTGGCCTCAGGCAGGTGGGAGCCTGCGGGGACCCTTGGGAATGGCCTGCTCCACCCTAAACCAGGATGTGTGCAGGCTAACCCCAGCTTCCCACCTGATGCTGCTGTGACCCCTCTGATTCGATTCTCTTTATTCCCAGGCCTCTCTCTAGTGTCCTAGCTCTGTGGTGTGTGCCCAACTCCTAGCAGGCGGGGAGGATGTACCTGTCACAAGACCTTCTTTGATCTTTGGGGATGCTTTGGGAGAACACCTGTTGAATGTTGGTGCAGCAGGCCTGAGCCTTGTGCCTCCCTGCCCTGGGGGGATCTAGGGATGGGCCCCCATCCCTTAGGCACAGAATCACCATTCAGAGGAGGGACACACCATGCTTCTTCCCATGCTTGCTCTTCTGTATCCAAGTAGCGGACACATTGTGCTAAATACTGGGGTCCTAGCAGAGGAAGCAAGTCCTGCCACCACTTCCTCCTGGTTTGATGGGATGGTGAGTGATTCTGGATTTCCTTAGGAACCAGGGTCATCCCACTGTCCCTCATGACACATCATAAAGAAGCCACAGCACTTCCTGCCCTTCATTGTGCTCTTGGCTCCTCTGTGGTAAGGTCAGAAGGGGAATGCAGAGGTGCCACCTTCTGAGGGATATTAGTTGCCCAAAACAGAGGTCTGTCCCATCCACTCTGGGCAGCCTCTTTGTCTTCCTGCTTCCCAGTCCTCTCCTCCCACCCCCAAAGCCTCCCTGGTCCCTCGCTGAGCCCTACGGTGCCATCCCTGCCGTTTCTCATCTCCGGTGCCTGCTCTTGCTCAGGTTGTGTGCATTTCAAGCTTTTTCTGTGATCTCTCCTGCTGCTCCAGTGTTCCAGGAGCACCTGCTTCACACACATCATCAGCATCTTCAACCACCTTTTCCTGCCCACCTGGGCTCTCACACTGTCACCGGCTCCTTGGGCCCTAATAGATACTTTGCATGGTAACTTCCAGAATCCCTCTCTACCACTAGCTTTCCGGATTTGGTTCTCCATACCATTTCTGTTTCCTGCAGCCAGGGTCCCTTCCCATCCCCCCACTCATCCCTCTGGGTCTTTACCCACACTCTCTTAGATTTGGAGGAAACCTTTCTTCTAATCCACCAAGTCCTCCCTCATTAATGCTTTAGCAAAGCCCGCCCCGACTTGGGCTCTCTCCTTTCACCTCTCAATCATTGCTCCAGCAGTTCTCCCTTGCTTCTGATCATATTTTCCCTTCAACTGGATCTTTTCCATAAACCCTGCTATCCCCATCCCCTTTTGCATCTCATTTTCTCACCTTGTGAAAAACTCCTTGAGATATTATACTACTCCAATGCTCTCTTCTTCTCTCTTGAATCCACTCCAGTCACCTTCATTCTCATGAGCTTTCTTCTCAGGTCTGAATGATCTCTGTTGTAAATCTAATGCTCCCATTTCTTGCCATTGCATTTATGCGTGTCACTCTCTCTTGAAAATTTTCCCCTTGTTCAGTTCTACATCTTCTGATTTTCCTTCTACCTCACTAGCTACTGCTTCTCAGTTCCTCTGCTTACTGGTTCCTCCTTTTATTCCCAGTTAGCACTGGACTGTCCCAGACTCCAGTTCTTTCATCTCTTTGTTTACACTTAGTTCATTGGTGATACTATCCAGTTGCATGGTTTTACATCTGTCTATCCATCTCTGTCTATTGTCTATTTATCCAACCATCCATCCATCCATGTAGTATCTCTATCTAAGACCCTCCCTGAGGACCATCAGGCTTCTGTGTTGAGGGTAGATTTTTGGGCCTGTGGTCTCAGGATGAAACGGGGGAGATTAGTTATGATGCTACTGCAGTGATGGTAGCATAGAGAGGGTGAGAAGTGGTCATATTCTGGATGCATTTTTGATGGTAGAGATAACAGGATTTACTGACAGATTGGATGTGGCCTGTTAGGGAAAGTGGTGGGGGCAAGGAATCAGGAGTTCATCTTTATATAGTTTGAGATGAATATTTGATATACAAATGTATGTGTTGACTAGACAATTTGCGCATATGAGACTGTCTACTCCATAAGGTTATGAGCTCTACCTGTGCCTTATTCATTGTTGTGTTTGGTATAGTACTTGGCACATAGAAAGTACTCAGGTATTTTAATTGTTGAATGCAAGATGCTTCTCAAGGTTATTTTTACTGTGACTCTTTGGGGATTTTCCTCACCAGGTGAGTGCTTCCTTCTGTGACACAACCACACACCTCATAGCACCCATCACACTGATGCAATGCTTCATCTGTCTCCCCAGCCCAGACCTGGGATTCAACTAATATGAGGTAAATCTGTGCATTAGCCACTTTTCCAGGCCCTGGGGTTGAGACCCTAATCATTCAGGCAAGTTAAGGACGAGAAACTGAACTACAAGGGGAGTCAGTAAAAATAGAGGAGAGGGAGCCAAGTTGAGAGTTATCAAGATAGTACCCAGTGACTATCTTGATGTATAAACTGAGCAAATAAAAATGTGGTGATACCATTCCCTGACATTAGAAAATAGTTAGGGGCGGGGGATAGTGGAGGGTATTTGGAAATTTTGAATTAATTTGTATTGTCCTTGAAGCAAGGTGGAGTTTTGCCCTAACTGTTGACCGTACAGTTTGGAGCTCAGGGGAAAGCCTGGGTCAGAAAAGTGGCTTTGGGAATCACCAGTACATTAATAGTAATTGAGGATTGGGGTATGGAAGTACAGTTATCCCCCTTTCCCAGATGAAGAAACTGGGGCTCATAAATGTTAAGTAACTTGTCAAACCTCAGAGCTAGGATTCTAACCCTGATTTTTTTTCCCACATTCCATTCTTGTGACTTTGACCTTAAAACCTGCATCTTCCCCAAGGTGTCAGACATTTGGCCTGAAAATTGTAAAAACACTTGCTCAAGAATTTTGTAATGTTTTCCTTGTATTGTAATTTTTTGTTGCCCTTTGTTCATTTTTATCATCTTCTAAAATCACTTTTTAGCCACTTCAGCCACACATTTCATTCCAAAGGGAAGGGGATGACCCAAATGTTTTACTCATACTTAACTTTCTATTGAGTGGAGCAAGCATATCCTTGAGCTATGCTGTTCTGCCATAGGTTCCAGTTTTCCTTCCAGGGAGACCAGTGCCTGCCCCAACTGAAGTAACTGGAGAAGGAAGGGCAGGGTCCACTTAGGTCTCAGACGTTCCAGGGAATATGAGTATGATGGCCACCATGAAGAGGTCCAACTGTGTGGCCAGGGTTACTGAGGCTGCCTTTGGTGGTGGATCACTCACCCAGTATTGGTGCTGGGGTAGTGGGTGAGAGGCCCAACTGAACAGACAGCAGGAGGAGGGACTTTATTTAGTCTGTTTGTGAGGGAGAATGTGGACAGGATATCATTTGGAGGGGCTTATATTTCTTAGCAGCTGCTTACAGATATCAGCTTGCCTCTCAGCCTCCCTCTTGGGTTTCTTCAGTTCGTTCCAAAGGTTTCAGAAAATTGCACGTAATATTTCCACTAAAGAGAAACAGATATTTCCCCAAAATAGCAAAATATTGGACATTCCCAGAGAGATGCAAAGGAGCCAGAGTCTGCTTCAGTTATGAGCAGCTGATCTGGTTGTTAGAGACTCATGTATAGCATTAAATTCTAGATTTTTGGTCACTTTTTTTTTTTTTTTAGAGACAGGGTCTTGCTCTTGCTCAGGCTGACCTCGAAATCCTGAGCTCAAACAATCCTCCGCCTTGGCCTCCCAGAGTGCTAGGATTACAGGCGTGAGCCACAGCGCCCAGCCTAGATTTTTGGTCACTTTCTGTGGCTAATTAGTAGGACACATTCCAAAGGCCTTAAAGTCTTTTAACAGTCAAGGTGAATGGTTTTGATGCTTTCAGAAATGCACTGGGATGTAATGAAGAGATAGGGAAGGATGACAGGAACCAAGGGCTGGAGCTGCCAGGCTTATGTGGTGCCAACCTTGGCAGGGAAAGGTACAGGAGTCATCCTCTGATGGTGAGGCAACAGGCAGATCCTGGGAGAGGATTCAGTTGACTGAATTCAGCACCATTAGTTATCATGAAGGTATATTTAGGGAACAAGGATTGTGGTAAGGAGGGTGGTGGAGAAGGACCTCAGGTATAGTTGGTGTAGACACAGGACATAATGGTAGGGCTGGGTACAAGATGCTGGCAGTAACTATGTAAAAAGAAAATCACAGCCTTAGGCATCTGTGAAGAGCTGGCCCCACGGATCATTCATTAAGGAAATTTTTTGCTAACCTCCTATAAGCAAGGACATGCAAATTGTACCTATGTCTAGCACCTAAAATGAAAGCTTATTTGATTCCACACTAATAATGAATTAAAAGTTTATCTTATAGGTAACAGAACTGGAGATAAGACAGAATCAGGCATTGTTCCACCTATCCAGGGACATCTTCGTGATTGATGTTTCCTTCACTCCCTTATTTTATGTAAAATGTAGATTTCTTGGGCCTCACAATAATGTAACCACTACCTCATCAGCTGCCCCTCTCACATCTTTTTCCTTTTCTGTATGCCTTTAAAATGCGGAAGGTTCCAGCCTCCCCTTTGGAAAAAACAGCCACAGCTTATCTGCGGTTTGTGTTTTTCCCCGGGGGCGTTCTTAAATCCTTGGCTTAATAAACCTACATTGATTGAGGTTTTTGCCTCAGTCATTTATTTGAGTTGACAATTGACAGGCTCAAATATGTTTAGAAAACCCCATATGTTTGTGTTTCTTTCCCAGAAACTTCAATGATTAACTCCCTGAACTTCATCACATTAAGGGCAAGCAGAACCAAGCTCAGAGTTTACTCCCTCCCTCCCCCAAAGCACTTGAGCATTGGGTTTGTCTCTTGGCTCTAGGCTCATTTTAGTGCCAAGCAAACTGGCTTTTCTCCAAGGAATGTGTCACCTTTTGTGAGACCTCCAACTACATGCTCCCCTCCCTACCTTTGACTGGGGGTGGGGCACAAGTCCCTCTCCATTTCCTACTTTGTTGGCATTCCAAGAGGCATTCCTTTCATGCAGCTGAAAGGCAGTGGAGGTGATAAAGAGGCAACAGGGTTACAGCAGGCACCCAGATGGTTTCTCTAGAAAGATCTTCCCAATACGAACAGGGAGCAGAAAGGGGAGATTCTGTCATCTGGATTTGACATCTGTCACTTTAGTTGTGTGGTTTGATAAACAAAAAAGCACCTCCTAAAAGGGGGAGCACTGTGGCACTCCTCTAAATTGACCCATCTGAATTGTGGGTTAAAGCCCATTCTCTAGGCAGGAAGAACATTTTAGCCTCCCGCATGCCTTCTCTTAATACAATACAGCAGAGACAAGGAGCAGACAGACAACTCTTTGCTTAGACATACAGAGTGTATTTCAGGTGGTGCTCTGCCCACCACATATTAATGGAAATGACAATAGCAGTCCTTTTAAAGGGATGCAGTGGCTGGGGAGCCTACAAGCTCTCTTTCATTGCTCTGTGTGTTCTCCTTGAGCAGACCTCAGTGTTTCTGAGGTGAGGGTTGGGAGCTAAGGTGGATGCCCCTTGAGGACAGTGCCCAGGACAGTGTCGGGGGTGGCCCAGGACTGAGGCAGAGCCAGGTTGTCTGGAGCGAAGCCGGAGGTTATTGTCTGAGGAATGGGGACCACCCAAGAAGGCTGGGCCCACTGGCTTCTCAGTGGGGGGAGATTGGGCCTTGGAGTGCCCTGTTGGCTTCTCTGTCTTAGTTCTCCCCATAGGACTTTTGGTTGGAGCCAGGCTCTTTTCAACATTTTCTTTCCTGGTTTTGGCCACTTTCTCAGCTGTAGAGAACATGGATTCTTCATGCCCTTTTGCCTTTCATCTTGGGGTTAATACGGTGTAGAAAGGATTTAATTTTATTTTTCAAGCTAGATTCTGGAAGGCCAGGCCTCTTGTGAGTATGGGCTAGCATCCCCTGCCCATGCAAAACCTGACCTTGCAAAGTTTGGCCCTGCAAAGGCTTATCCTGAATCAGTTGGCTCAGGAAAGGCTGGCCCTGGGAGGCCTGGGCCACCACACCCTGGGCATTCTCAGGAATCATTGCTGGTTCAAGGATGACATTTAGCTTGGTTTGACTGTCTTGCAGGGCATTTTCAGATGCTTTCCCTGCAGGGACTCCTGGAGGTAGGTCTGGGAGCTTAGGCTGAGGGTGATGCTGGGGGCTGTGTTGACAGGGATCAGCAAGATGAAAGCTATGGCTCTGTCTCCAAGAGCCTTGGGATGTCTTGTTCGGAAGCATCTCTGCTGGCCTCTGGTCTTCAACAGGGTGTCTTTCTTCTCTGACTGAGGAGAGACTAAACCCTGCATCCCCTTCTCCATGGTCCCCAGCTGCTTTGGGTTTCCCTGGGTCTTCTATCTTTTCTGCCAACATGGGGACTTGGGCTGAGTCCTTGCTCTTGTCAGGGCTTTGGGGCTCAGGGCTCCATGGTTCCTCCAGGCTGGGGTTGTTCACATTGGCCTCCACCTGAACACAAAGCACCTGGGCCTCTGTCATGTCCCCAGTGGGTTGTGGGATCTTGGAGACCCAGTGGGCAGAACCCTGGGGCACTGCTTTGGAACTAGGTTGCTTGTGGTTCTGCTGTACTGTCTTCAACTCAATGGCCAGCTGTTCTTTAACGTGGACCCAATCTAGATCTGGGGCATGAGGAGTGTCTTGTGGGATGGGAAGCTCCTGGAGCAATGTTCCTCCTTGGTTGTTCAGACTCCCAAGAGAGTCCTCTATGGATGTGTCCTCTGGGACTGCTCCAGTTTGTTCCATGGACTCCCTCACCCTTATGGGAATTCCCAATTGTATCTCTAGGACCTTTTTTCTGAGGTGGAAATTGAGTTTGGCCAAGACATGTGTCTTGAGTGAGAAGGGCTAGCAGGATGTGTCTGGCTTTCTTGAGACACCGTCTCCATTGTTTCTTCCACTTGCACTGCAGGCTGGAACTCCTCTGCAATGTCTGCACAAGTCCCGTTGTTGTCTTGAAAGCATGGTCCAAGACTAGAACAATCTTCTTCAAATGAGAGCATCTCAGTCAGAGGCTCCGCTGGGTCTTCGATAGGCCCAGGCACCATCTCTGTGATGACAGGTTGGCTAGTGACGGCTGGGGCCATAGCTCTGGAAAGAGCCACATAATAGAGTGCAGGCAGCCCTGACAGGAAGGCCAGATACTTGTGCCATAAAGTTGTCTCCAGTTTCTCCTTGGCTCCCTCGGACAGGGCTCGGAGCAGCTTGGGGTGTTCAGTGACAGTCCCTGGTAAGGCCTGTTGGTGCTGATCAAGGGCCTTTGGCATCCAGGGCATAACTTTGTGATGTAGGTCAGGGTCACTTACTGCCCGCAGCTCCAGGGGCTGGCTTTCTGGAATGCAGGAGAAGGCAGTCACTGGCAGTCCTCCAGGAATTCTGCGGTCCCAGGAGCTATATACACAGGCAGGGACCTTGCCCTGGTGGATCTGTCCACATTTGGAGTCGATGTGGCTCTGTAATATTGCCCTGACCTGGGTGAACAAGTGTGGCATGGGGATGGAATCTGGGGCCATGATTGGTGAGAACAGAGCACTATTCCTGTTGGCCTCTAGGGCTGTAGGCTGGGGGACACTCACACTGGCTAGCGCTGTGCTGCTCCAGGACAAAGTCTGCTGGTCAGTGGAGGAAAGGAGCAACTGGATCGACCGCTGGATCTTCTGGGGCAGGCCCCAGCGATGGTGAATCAGCTGCTTCTGGAGGTGGAATTCCAGCAGCCTCCGGGCACGCTCCGGGAAGAAGAGTAGTTCCCTGGTGAGGACTGAGATGGGCTTCCCTGGCCAGGAAGTTTTCACAGTCTCAGGAGACTGGGCTTTGTCACGAGGCTCATACTGTATGGGGCTCTGGGCATGCTGAGTTCTCTGGAAGACAGCTGGCAAGCCCCACTGAAGCTGGAGCTGCCTCTGCAGCAGGTGCCACTCCAAGGCTTCACACTCAGCCAGAGTCAGAAACGGGACATTGATCTGAGCTTGTTGCTGGTCAGATGGAGACACCCAATTTGGGGAAGGTGGGGAAGAGGGTGGGGCTGACAGGGGTGGAGTTTTAGGTAGCAGGGGGAGCAAAGAGAGGTCCTTAAAGAGGAAAGGGTCGTTCAAGGGGGGCTTGGACATGTTCTCCTTCTTGGAGAGGCCTTGGGAGCCCAAGAAAGTGGCAACCAGGGACTCACTGTGCAGAGAAGGGTGGCCACAGAATAGCTGGCTGTATTTCTCCTGCAGATGTCTCCCCGAGTCATTAGCCTGTCCTCCAGGCAGTGGATAGACACCACTTAGGACTTTAAGGGGCTGGAGAGGGCAAAGCCTAGAGCCATAGGGTTTGGGATTTCATGACAGTATTGTCTTTCTTCTGGGTTCATAATAGGCCATTCAGAGACCCAGAAGGTCTGGATGGGCTGGCTGGCCATACATGGACACCAGGCCTCATGGGAAATGGCCTCAAATCTATGAACAGAGACCTGAGAAGTATTATTCAGAATGACAGGAACTGGTTGGTTATCTTCAGGCTGGTAATACAATGGTGGGTTTGGCATAAGCTGCCTCAGGGACTCTTCTACACGTCTGGGGAGCCCCCATCTCTGGAAATGCATCCATTTTTTTACATGTACCTCAAGAAGCCTCAGGACTTCGGGACTGAGGAATGGCAGGTGGGCAGGGAGGACCATATTCAAGGCCATAGGATGTGTCATGTTAGTGATCTCTGGGTTCAGGGACAGCAAAAGAGTCCTGGGACTTCAAGTGATACTGGCCTTCATTCCTCTGGACAAAGTTGGGGTTGCTCTGCATCATCTCCTGCTGATTCACTGGGACCCCAGGCTCCTCGAGCCTTGAGGAAGCTATAGTCTCTGGGCCCCTAAGCACATCTGGCGCTTGAAATTCCTGTTCTAGCTGGAGGTGATCAGCCCAGTAATTTTGGATTCTGACTGCATTGGCTGACTGGGCAGCTGATTGGGTTAAAGATTTCTGATCCATTAATTGTGACAGTGTTGGGGTTACAGATGCCAGTGAAAGCTGACTGGGTTGCCAGGAACAAAGCTCTAGACTCTGCTCAAAAGACACACTAGACACGGACAACACTTCTAGGCAAGAAGAGCCCTGTAATGGCTCTGATAAAGGGGAGGAAATCTGGTTGTTCTCACCCGCCAGCAATTTCTGAACCTCCAGAGCCACAGCATTGCAGGTTTGGCAGCAGGGATCTGCACACAGGATTTGCCGCACACTTCCCTCCTGAGGAAGCCAGTCCTGGCTGGGAAGAGAAACATGGGAACCATTAATGTTGGAGTGACATCTTCCTTCTCTGAAGAGTGTGGCCTGCGGTTGGCACTGCCCTTCCCTAGTCCTGGAAGTCCTGGTGCCTACACCCCATGGATGTTTACACCCCTGCTTTTCTTCCTAAGAAAATGCCATTTGGCAAGATGTAGTTGTAGGCTGGGCTGAGGGTCTGGGGCTTGTTGGGCAAGGTCTTAGACAACCCATGGGAGGGCATGGTCCTCAGAGAGGACTGGGACCTGGTGTCAGTGCTCTGTTTACCTTAAGAAGCTGAACTAGGAGAAAGAAACTAGGCAAATGGGACATCAGTATGAACACCACCAGGTAGAACCTGGATTGATCTCATTTGAGGCTGAAGAACCCAAAGCCCTGTGTTCAGTACATCCAAACTATGGAAAATGAGGTCCTTGTGAGATCTCTGCATTCTGGGGGCTATATGGTATCCCTGCTGCTATATCAGCATTTCTTGGGACCTAATCCTTTTATCTAGAGGTCTTAGGGAGAGGACAAGATGATAGGCTCCTGTTGAAGGGCTGTCCCAGGAACTGGCCTCCCTGAAGGTAGAACTGAAAGAGGTAATGTCAATGGGGTCCAGCCAGACTCAGGAGTCTTCCCTTGAAAGAGTGTAGCTGTAGGGAGAATATGACAATGATGATTTCTTTACACAAGATCCATTCTCTTAACTGGATAACTTATCTCATGTCTGAGTGCAACTGCATGTAATGTCTTTCATGAATTACGCACTAGTCAAATTCCGAATTAAAGAACTACCGTTACCCTAGCACAGAGCTGAACTGGGTGACTCATTCCTTTGTCTTGAGACATATACACCCCATTCTTCCTTGGCAGCCCTCTCAGCCAGTGAAGCAGCCTCCACTGTGTGTGTCTCCCCTGTAGCCTCCTTCCCTCTCCTCATCTCTGCTCCACGCCAAGCCAAGAAACTATCACAGGCCAGGCTGGTTGTTGAGAGACTGCAAAGAGTAAGAGATCACCTTTTCATGACAGAGAGCAGATTCCCGTGGCTTCTCAGCTTCTTCCTGGGAAAGTCTCCATGCTAAGGAACCAGGAGACAGTGTTATGTGGCATTGGAACATTTCTGTGGTATCTATCTATAGGAAGCTGGAGACCTTTGACCCTCAGCAAGAGGGCATTGAAAACTCCAACTGTCAATGCTCTAAGGCACTTTTTGGTACAATATAATCATTTATGACTTATTCTCCTGTACCTATTTTCTTTTAATTGATCTTCACAAACATGCTCTGAGTGAGGGAAAATCACAAGATGCCCATTTTATGGTGAACAAGACTGAGAGATGAAATGACGTCTACAGGGTTGTAAAACTGGTATATGACACAGTTAAGGATATTTGCCCTACTTCCTCAATTTTTTATTCCCATGGGAATAATGTAGGGAATTTTGGAACATTCCCAAGTTCTGATTTCCCACCCACAGAAGTCTTTTGTGAAAGTTGTCAGTCTGGGGAATTGGAGCCTTCAGTGGTCAGAGCACCTGGCTCTTGGCATCGGGGGTCATGGAGGGACAGGATCCCTGGGAAACTCGCCCACAGTGGAAGGTGCTCGGAGGAGAGATTGGGACTTTACCTCTTGATGCTGCATCTCTAGCCCTTTGCCTGACTTTTCGGTGACGCTAAAAGACAAAAAACATTAGAATGTGAAGCTGGGACACCATTTTCTTTTTCATGTCCAAAATGAGACAAAGCTCATATACATTTCCCTCTCCCTTTCTATATATCTGTTTGCATTTTATACACCCTCCTACATTTCCTTTACCCAAAGTCCACCTTTTTTCACCCCAGCATTTCCCTTCTCTGCTCATTTCTGGTTCACTTTGAGGCTTTTCCAAACTCTGTATCTCCCATCTAATTCTCAGAGGAGAAGTTCTACTGGAGACTGAGAATGAAACGGGAGAAAGATGGTACAGATTAAAGAGTATGTGATTCTAATTGTCAAAGACTTCAGTTACAAATGCCTTAACGGAATTCCAACCAGAAAAATCTACCATATTTTGAGGTCTTCTGTGATCCCGTGAGGTAGATCCCATATCATCTAAGTTTCTATTCAAGTCAAATAGAGAGGTCTATAAGCTTTTCAATTAGAGTATTCTGCAGGGAAGGCCTGGTAAGAAATTATAGGCTCTGAAGAAAAGACATAGACTATAAAAGAACTGCAGGTTCTATAAAATTGAGGAGGGGCAGTGGGGTCATAAGAAAGGACCCTGAGCTTAAAAGCTTCTCATCTGAGGCTTAATTCATTCAGTTGTGGTCATAATTTTTCCCTACCCGGCAGCAGCTCCTCTTGGGTTCCAACCTTCAGTGGCTCCTTTCACTTGCAGATAATTAGGATAATATGAGATGAGCCATAGTATATAGATTCCATCCACAGAACAAAAGTAGGGCTCAACATGGTTGAAACCTCATTAGCATGAGGAGACCAGCCATCTCTATATCTAGGCATTCAGGGTCCTGGTGCCTAATGACTCCCAACGCTAGGCCTTGTCATGCCTGCCTCACAGAAGATGGAACCTGGCCGCCAGACTGCATCACAAAGCCTTCCTGTTTCATAAGACATGTGTAGTACGGAAGCTTAAGTGGCGATCAGTCCATAAATGAGGGTGTCTAGGTTATCTGTAAAGGTACAGAGCCTGGGACTAAATGTGTCAAGCTCATAAGCAGTGTCTGTTTCCCACTTTCTCTTCACCCTCCACCTCCTACACCAGCATGATGGCTCAGCTGTCTCCTTCACAACTGTATGGTCACCCATCCTCAGAAAACCGAGTGCTTTGGCACACAGGGCACCTTATGAGAAAGGGTGGTTGGGACAGGGGAACTTCCACCAACTCTTCCACTTGTTCTGGAAATATACCTGAGAAGCACACAGGAGTTTAGGGAGGGCAGAGTCTTATTATGGCTTGGTAATGGAGAGCTTTGATATTATAGGCAACGTATGATCAGAAATCAGAAGTACAGGAAGGGGACCATGGGTTATGTGGCAGGAAAATGCAAAGGTGGCGGTATCTACCCAGTGTGTGTGGCCTCACGCTTTCAGATGAGTGGGAAGAGATTGTAAACACTGTCTTCCATGGAGGCACATTAATGTGGCTCACTTCTGGAGCTCTGTCCAAGGCTTGGTTTTCCAGAGTTTCCTCTATCCATGTTACAGCATTCTGCCTGCTAAGGGACATGAATGCCTATAGAAATGGGGTTAGTGGCGACTTCCAGCTATTGGTCACAAACTAGTTGCTGCTTGTGGTTGGATCTACTCATCTCTGGATGTATTCTGTTTACCTGTAATATTTTTATTTGTTTGTTTTACCTGGATTTTGGAAAACAGGCAGGTGTTTTTCATTTCAGCCTTAGGACTCATCACTCCTATACTCTGCCCATTAATTTACACATTTATGTTGCCTGCCTGACTTCCATGGATGTTGTGATATTTCTGTAACACCCCATGATTTCTGAATATCATTCAGAGAAGGTCTTGCCCTGTTGAGAATTGTCTTATAGCCAAAAACACCTGAAGGAGCTCAGGAAATTTCACCCTAAAATATGACTCCTAGATATAGAGAGTATTTTGAATTAAAGGCCCTTAGAGATCAATAGGCCCTTGGAAGGGGCTTTCCCTCTATCTTCAGAAAACCAGACCCACTAAAAAGAATAGTTGACTTCCCTTCCCCTGTTTCTCAATACATTACAGGAAAGAAGATCAAGAACGAAACCAGACCTGGCCCAAACCATTTTAAGATAATACCTATCTCTCAGGTTAGTTTCTGAAGAGAATCATTTACAAGTCAATCTGTTTCCCCCCATCCATTCATTCTCCCAAATATCTATTCATCCTCCCTATTAACCATTTATTGCCACTCAACAGAATTGCCCATATTCCTCATCTCCCTCTCTACTCTAAAATGAGGTATTTAAATTTCTGGACCCCATTGGGAAATTGGGTAATCACTCTGTGATTCTCCCCATTTGCACAGTAAATAAATCTCTTTTTTTTATTAATCTGCCTTATTGTGAGTTGGTCTTTCAGCGAACCTTCTGGGGCTCACTCCCACACACTCTTGGGCTCAAAATCTCTGAGCATTCCTGCAGCATCCAGTCTTCCACATCATGGTGTGGTACTAATCAGTGTGCTCATCCCTAAGCTGGATAGTGTCAAGGGTACAAAGACATTTGAGTCATGTTGCCTTCCTGCTCTCAAGACACTTAAAAATCTAGTTTCAAAGACAAGACTAATTCACATAATCAAGAGCCAATGATTTGTTTCAAATAATTTTAGGTATTTGCTTTTGAAGTTCAGTTCTCAAAAATAACCTTTCAAGGGAGAATATGCTTGGAGGGCATCAGTGTGGTAAGAGAGGATTCCTGGGAAGAGTAATATTGGAGTTTGGTCTAAAAGTGCAGGTCGTGGGGAAAAGAAGTATTCCAGGTGGGAGAGAAAATTAATAACAAATGTAGAACACTGAGGAATGGGCCAAAGAGTTTAGTTGGCACTAAGAAATGTAGTCTATCTCTAGCAGAGGTGCAGATAGGTGGATTGGAGAGCAGTTGTGGGGAAAGATTGGAGGAGCAGGGATTGGAGGTCTTTTGATGGACAGCCTTTGCATTTATTTTATTTCAATTACTAAGATTAATGGATTTTTTAAAAAGTAAGCATGCATATACATGGTACAAAATTCAAAAGGCAGAAGAAGGTATAACTTACTAATTATGTCTCCTTCTTTTTTTTTTCCCGCCAGCATCTCATGCTCTATTATGTCTCCTTCTTATCCTGTCTCTCATCTCCCATTTTTCTTCCATTGAGTCAATCATTTCTATCAGATTTTTCTGTATCTTTCCAAACTAGTCTAGTATAAATAAAAACAAATGAATTTTTATGTTTTTCTTCATAAATGGAAGCACAATATAGACAATTTCCCCTCTTTCTTATTTCATTTAATAAAGTAAATTATCTTGAACGTATCGTTTTCTTTAATGTTTGTAATGTCTTCCTTGATATGTCTGTAACACAATTCATCTTCAATGCGCTATTCATGTGTATTTAGTTATTTACAGTCTTTTGCTCTGACTAATAATGCTGACACAAACCTCATATATATAAGTCTTTGCAGACATGTATGGGTATATATGTAGGAAAAGTTCCTATGAGTGAAATTGTTGGGTCAAAGGATGTGTGCATTTTCAATGTTTATCTTGCCTAATTGCCCTCCAGTTATATAAATTCTTACTCCTAAAAAATGTTTTAAGAGTACCTCTGTTACATGTTGATAAATATTGGGTTGTTTCCACCTCTTGGCTATTGTGAATAATGCTCCAGTGAACATTGGTATACACGTATCTATTCAAGTCCCTGTTTTCTGTTTGTCTCTGTTTTCACTTCTTTTGGGAATACACCGGTTTCATTTTTTATGCTTAAATCTTTGGTTTGCCCAGAATTTAGTAATTAAAAGAACTTTTACGAGGTATAATTGACATACAGCAAACTACACATATTTTTTTTAAAGTTTTTATTTTTATTTTTATGTATTTATTTATTTTTTTATTTCAGAATATTATGGGAGTACAACACTTTGGTTATATATATTGCCCATGCACTGCCCGTGTCAGAGCTACAATCGTGGTCATCCCCCAAACTGTGCTCCCAGCATCCATTCAGTGAGATTTTTTCCCATCCCCTCCACTCCCCTCCCGCATGCCCGCCCCCTGATGAATATTATTGCCCTGTGTGATGTAGGTGTTGATCAATTAGTACCAATTTGATGGTGAGTACCAGTGGTGCTTGTTTTTCCATTTCTGTGACCCTTCGCTTCGAAGAATGGGTTCTAGCTCCAACCAGGATAATACCAGATGTGTTAATTCACTATTGTTCCTTATTGCTGAGTAATACTCCATGGTATACATATACCACATTTTATTAATCCACTCGTGTATTGATGGGCACCTGGGTTGTTTCCACATCTTTGCAATTGTGAATTGTGCTGCTATAAACATTCGTGAGCAGATGTCTTTATTATAAAATGTCTTTTTTTCCTTTGGGTAAATACCCAGTAGTGGGATTGCTGGGTCAAATGGTAATTCTACTTTTAATTCTTTGAGGTATCTCCATATTATTTTCCATAGAGGTTGTACTAATTTGCAGTCCCACCAGCAGTGTGAGTATTCCTATCTGTCCACATCCCCGCCAACATTTGTTGTTTGGGGATTTTTTGATATGAGCCAATCTCACTGGAGTTAAGTGATATCTCATTGTGGTTTTGATTTGCATTTCCCTGATGATTAGAGAAGTTGAGCAATTTTTTATATGTTTGCTGGCCATTATTCTGTCTTCTTTGGAAAAGTTTCTGTTATTCAACAAATGGTACTGGGAAAACTGGATGGCCATATGTAGAAGACTGAAACTGGACCCACACCTCTCACCTCTCACAAAAATCAACTCACAATGGATAACAGATCTAAACCTAAGACATGAAACCATAAGAATTCTTGAAGAAAACGTTGGAAAAACTCTTATGGACATTGGCCTAGGCAAAGAATTTATGAAGAAAACCCCCAAAGCAATCACAGCAGCAACAAAAATAAATACATGGGACCTGATCAAATTAAAAAGCTTCTGCACAGCCAAGGAAACTATCACTAGAGTGAACAGACAACCTACAGAATGGGAGAAAATATTTGCATGCTACACCTCTGATAAAGGGCTGATAACCAGAATCTATACAGAACTTAGGAAAATCAACAAGAAAAAATCAAACAATCCTATTAAAAAATGGGCAAAGGACATGAACAAACTACACATATTTAAAGTGAACAACTTGATAATCATTCATATATATATATACACCTGTGAATCCACTGTCATAATCAAGATAGTGAACAATCCATCATCCCAAAAACTTTCTTTATGCCCCTTTCATCTTCTCTCTCCTCCAATCAACCAGTGATCTATTTTCTGTCACTGTAATTTAGTTTGCATTTTGTAGAGTTTTATATAAATGTAATCATATGGTACATACGCATTTGTGTCTGGCTTCCTTCATTCAACCCAATTATTTGAGTATATCCATGTTGTTTTGTGTATCATTAGTTCATCACTTCTTATTGCAGAGCAGTATTCCATTGTATGCATATATTATTAATACAATTTGTTTTTCCATTCACTGGTTGATGTACATTTGAGTTATTATCAGTTTTTGGCTACTAGAAATAATGCTGTTATGAACATTCATGTACCCGTCTTTATGTGGACATATATTTTCATTTCTCTTGGGCAAATACCCAGGAGTGAATGACTGGATTATGTAATAGGTGTATGCTGTGGTTTGAATGTATGTGTTCTCCAAACTTCGTATGTTGAAACCTAAGCACCAAGGTGATGGTATTAGAAGGTGGAGCTTTGGGGGAGGTGATTAGGTCATGAGGCCTCTGCTCTCGTGAATGGGATTAATTACCTTATAAAAAAGGTGTGAAGGAGCTGTTTTCCCCTTCTGCCATATGAGTAGACAGCACTTGTTCCCTTCAGAGGATGCAGCAACAAGTTGCTATCTTGGAAGCAGAGACAGCCCTCACCAGACACCAAATTGGCTGGCAGCTTGAGCTTAGACTTCCAGCGTCCAGAGCCATGAGAGAGAAATTTCTGTTCTTTATAAATTACCCAGTCTGTGGTATATTGTTATAGCAGCATGAATGGACTAAGACTGTATGTTTAGGTTTTTTTTTTTTTAATTTCCAAACTGTTTTCCAAGATAGTTGTACCATTTTTATTCCTGCCAGCAGTGTGTCAGAGTTCATTTTCCTACATCCTTGGCAACCCTTGGTTTGATCACTCTTTTTAATTTTAGCCATTCTAATAGGTGTGTAATGGTATCTCACTGTGGTTTTAATTTGTGTTTCCCTAATAAGTAATGGTGTTGAACATCTTTTCATGTGCTTATATGCCATCCTTATATCTTCTATGGTGAAGTGTCTGTACAAATATTTTGCCCATTTTGTTAATTTTAAAAAATCAATTGAAAAGCAATTACCAAAAACTGGTGAAGGACTTTACTGTCTAGAAATCTATAAATGTCAGATCCTTGCCATTCTTATTATATGAACTGATTTCAAAAGTGTGAGACTAATTTTATGATGGCTTTTGGGAGTCTGGTACCACTTTATGAGCTGTAACAAATGTAAAAATTTTAGATGACCAAACAACTTTGAGCCTATGGCTCTATGCATGAAAACGTTACCAATATGGCTATAAAATACAGTAGAACGATGCAAATCTTTTTTGAAAGTATGCATCTCACAAAAATAAAAGAAAAAAAATAAAACAAGTTGTTAATAAAAAACATCAAGTGACCATATATGTGTGGGTCTAGTTCTGAACTCTGTTCTGTTCCATTGATCTGTTTGTCTATCTTGATGTCAATACTACATTGTCTTGATTACTGTAATTTTATACTAAGTCTTGAAGTCAGGTAGTACACATCCTCTAATCTTGTTCTTCTTTTTCAAAGTTGTTTTGACTATTATAGGTCATAAATTTTACAATAAGACTTTCAATTTTTATATTGGGATTGTGTTGAATGTTGTCTTAGTTACCTATTGCTGCATAATAAATTACCACAAAATTTAGTGCCTTGAAATAGTACATTTATTATCCCCCTTTTTTGGTGAGTCAGCAGTTCAGGCATGGCTTAGCTGGATCTTATCCTTCAGATTCTCTGACAAGGCTCCCATAAAGTTGTTGGCCAGAGCTGGGGTACCATCTGAATTCTCAGATAGGGAAGGATCCACTTTCAAGCCCACACAATGGTTGTTTGCACCATTCAGTTCCTTGGGGATCCTTGGAGTTCTGGGTGACTACTGGCTAAAGGTAATTCTGTTATTTGCCATGTGGGCCTCTCCAACATGGCAGTTTACTTCATCAAATCAAAAGGGAGAAAGTGTGCTGCCATGAAAGTCACTATCTTAGGTAACCTAATCATGGAAGTGACAGCCCTTGGGTGAGTTCTATTGGTTGGAAGGAATGTGCAAGGCCAGACCATACTGAAAGGGAAAGAATCATAAAGGAGTATGGATACTGGGGGTCGGGGGAATCATTGGGGGCCATCTTAGAAGCTGCCTGCCACACATCTATAGATCAGTTTGAGGAGAATTGACATCTCAACATTATTAAGTCTTTTGATCCATAGATACTGTGTATCTCTCCCTTTATTTAGAGTACCTTTAATTTTCCTCAGAAATGTTTTGTAGTTTTTATTGTACAAATCTTACACATATGTTGTCAAATTTATTCCTATTTATTTCAATTTTTTTGATGCTATTTTAAATGGTATTGCTTTTTAAAATTTCAATCTCTGATTTTTGTTGCTAGTATATAGAAATAGAATTCATTTTTGAATATTGATTTTATATCCTTCAATCTTACTAAATTTACTTAATTACTTGTAGTAGCTTTTTTTGGTAAAGTCCTTAGGATTTTCTGAACTGATGATCATGTTGTCTGACATACTTTCTGACAGTTTTATATCTTCCTTTCCTGTCTGAATGCCTCTTATTTTTCTTTCTTGCCTTATTCTACTAACTAGAACATTCAGTGTAATGTTGAATAGAAGTGGCAAGAGCGCACATCTTTGCCTTTTTACTCATCTTAGGAAGAAAGCATTCTTTTCTCTTTCTGTTTCTCAACACTGATAATTTCAAATTTCCTGTCTTCAAGTTCATTGATTTCTTTCTTCTGTTTGCTCAACTCTGCTGTTAAATCCCTCTAGGGAATCTTTCAATTCAGTTATTACATTTTTTACCTCCATAGTTTCCATTTGTTTCCTTTTTATGATTTCTCTCTCTTTGTTGATATTCTCATTTTATTCATATATAATTTTCCTGATTTCCTTTAGTTCTTTTTTTCATTAAAAATGTTTTTTAATTGACAAAAATTATATATTTATCATGTACAATATGATTTGTTGTTTGTTATTTTAGAGACAGGGTTTCACTGTGTTGCCTAGGCTGGAGTGCAGTGGCTATTCAAAAGCATGATGATAGCACACTGCAGCCTCACTCTCCTGGGCTCAAGCAATCATCTCATCTCAGCCTCTTGAGTAGCTGGGAATACAGGTGCACACCACTGTGCCCAGCAACGTGATGTTTTGAAATAAGTATACATTGTGGAATGGCTAAATCGAGTTAAATAACACATGCATAACCTCACATATTTATCATTTTTTTGTGGTAAGAACACTTAAAATCCACTCACTACTCAATACAATATATTGTATTCTTGAAAATTGCTAACTATGTTAACTGAAGTAGTCATGTTGTATACAATAGATATCTTGAACTTATTCTTCCTATCTGAGATTTTGTATCCTTTAACCAACCTCTCCCCTTACGCATACTCCAGCCCCTGGTAACCATTATTCTATCCTCTGCTTCCATAAGTTGAACTTTTTAAGATTTCACATATAAGTGAGATCATTCAGCATTTGTCTTTCTGTGCCTGGCTTATTTCTCTTAACATATGTCTTCCATGTTCATCCATGTTGTTGCAAATGACAGAATTCCTTCTTATTAAGGCTAAATAGTACTCTATTGTGTACATGTATCGCATTTTCTTTATCCACTCATCTGTTGATGGACACTTAGATTGATTCTATATCTTAGCTATTGTGAATAATGCTGCAATGAACATGGGACTGCAGATATCTCTTTGACATACTGATTTCATTTCTTTTGGATATATACCCAGTAATGGGATTGCTGGATCATATAGTTGTTCTGTTTTTAATATTTTGAGCAACTTCCATACTGTTTTCCATAGTAGCTGTACTAATTTACATACCCACCAACAGTGTACAAGGGTTCCCTTTTCTCCACACTGTCACAAACACCAGCACTTGTTATCATTCATCTTTTTGATACTAGCCATTCTGACTGTATGAATTGATACCTCATTGTGGTTTTAATTTTCATTTTCATGATGATTAGTGATGTTGAACATTTTTGCATATATCTATTGGCCATTTGTAGGTATTCTTTTGAGAAATGTCTACTTAAGTCTTTTGCTTACTTTTAAATCAGGTTATTTGTTTCTTGCTATTGAGTTGTTTGAGTTCCTTAAATATTTTGGATATTAACCTTTATCAGATGCGTGGTTTGTAAATATTTTCTTCCATTCCATAGGTTGTCTCTTCACTCCATTGATTATTTCCTTTGCTGTTCAGAACTTTGTGACTTAATGTAATCCCATTTGTCTCCTTTTGCTTTTGTTGCCTGTGCTTATGTAGCCATATCTAAAAAATCATTGCCCAGACCAATGTCATGGAACTTTTTCCCTATGTTTTATTCTAGTAGTTTTACAGTTTTGGATCTTATGTTTAAGTCTTTAACCCATTTTGGATTGATTTTTGTATGTGGTATGAGATAAGAGTCTAATTTCATTCTTCTGCATGTGGATATCCACTCTAAGCACTATTTATTGAAGAGACTGTCCTCTCCCCATTTTGTGTTTTTGGCACTTTGTTGAAAATGAATTGACTATAAATATGTGGATTTATTTCTGGGCTCTGTATTCTGTTCCATTGATCTATGTGTCTATTTTTATGCTAATACCATTCTGTTTTGATTACTATGGCTTTGTAGCATATCTTACAGTCAGGTAGTTTAATGTCTCCAGCTTTGTTTTTTTAACTCATTTGCTTTGGCTATTTGGGGTCTTTTGTGATTCCATATGAATTTTAGGATTTTTTTCTAATATCTGTGAAATATGTCATTAGAATTTCGATAGGGTTTGCATTGAATCTGTAGGTTACTTTGGGTAGTATGGACATTTTAACAATATTAATTATTATAATTCATGAACATGGGATATCTTTCCATTTATTTGTGTCTTCTTCAATTTCTTTCATCAATGTTTTATAGTTTTCAGTGTACAAGTCTTTTACTTCCTTGGTTAAATTTATTCCTAATTCTTTTTTTTTCATAACTATTGTAAGTGGGCTTGTTTTCTTGATTTCTTTTTCAGTTAGTAGTTATTAGTGTATAGGAATGCTACTGATTTTTCTATGTTGATTTTGTATCCTGCAACTTTATTGAATTTGTTTATTAGTTCTAACATTTTTTGGTGATCTTTAGAGTTTTCTATATATATGATCATGTCATCTACAAATGGACAATTTAACTTTTTCCTTTCCAATTTGGATGCCTTTTATTTCTTTCTCTTGCCTAATTTCTCTGGCTAGGACTTCCAGGACTATACTGAATAGAAGTGGCAAGAGTAGGCATTCTTGTCTTGCTCCTAATCTTAGGGGAAAAGCTTTCAACTTTTTACCACTGAATATGATGTTTGCAGTAGGTTTGTCATATGTGGCCTTTATTATGTTGAGGTACATTCCTTATTTGTTGAGAGGTTTTATCATGAAAGGATGTTTAATTTTTTCAAATACTTTTTCTGAATCTATTGAGATGAGTGTATGTTTTTTGTCCTTCATTCTGTTAATGTGGTGTATCACATTTATAGATTTGCATATGTTGAACCATCCTTGCATCCTGGGGATAAATCCCACTTGATCATGGTGAATGATCTTTTTAATATGCTGTTGAATTTGGTTTGCTAATGCTTTGTTGAGGATTTTTGCATCTATGTTCATCAGGGATATTGGGCAGTAGCTTTCTTTTCTTGTAGTGTCTTTGTCTGGCTTTGGTATCAGGGTAGTACTGCCCTTGTAAAATAAATTTGGAAGTATTTCCTCTTCTTCAAATTTTTTTGGAAGAGTTTGGGAAGGATTGGGATAAGTTCTTAAAAATTTGGTAGAATTCAGCAGTGAAGCCATCAGGTCCTGGGCTTCTATTTGATGGGAGACTTTTTATTACTGATTCAATCTGCTTACTTGTTACTAGTCTGTTCAGATTTTCTATTTCTTCATGATTCAGTCATAGTAGATTGCATGTTCTAGGACTTTATCCATTTCTTCTAGGTTATCTAATTTGTTGGTGAATAACTGTTCATAACAGTCTGTCATGAGCCTTTGTATTTCTGTGGTATAAGTTGTAATGTCTCCTCTTTCATTTCTGATTTTATTTGTTTGAGTCTTATCTCTTTTTTTCTTAGTCTAGCTAAAGTTTTGTCAATTTTTGTTCATTTTTTCAAATAACCAGCTCTTCCTTTTGGTCATCTTTTCTATTGTTTTCTAGTCCCTATTTTATTTATGTAAGCTCTGATCTTTATTGTTTGAATCCTTCTGCTAACTTTGGGCATAGTTTATTCTTCTTTTTCTGGTTCCTTGAGGTGTAACATTAGGTTGTTTATTTGAGATCTTTCTTCTTTTTTGATGTAGGCATTTATTGCTATAAACTTCCCTGCTTTTGCTACATCCTGTAAGTTTTGGTATGTTGTGTTTCCATTTTCATTTATCTCAAGTTATTTTCTAATTTCCCTTGTGATTTCTTCTTTGACCCATTGGTTGTTCAGGAGCATGCTGTTTAATATCCATGTATTTTTGAATTTTCTTAAATTCCTCCTGTTACTGAGTTCTAACCATTGTGGTTAGAAAAGATACTTGATATAATTTCAAGCTTCTTAAATTTTTTAAGATTTGTTTTGTGGCCTAACATATGACATATCCCAGAGAATGTTCCATGTGTGCTTAAGAAGAATGCATATTCTGCTGCTCTTGCATGGAATGTTCTGTAAATGTCTTTTAGGTCCATTTGGTTTAAAGTGTAGTTTAAATCCAATGTTTCCTTATTGGTTTTCTGTCTGGATGATCTGTCCATTGTTAAAAGTGGTGTACTGAGGTCCCCTACTATTGTTGTACTAGTCTTATCTCTCTCTTCACATCTGTTAATATTTCCTTTATATATTTAGGTGCTCTGATATTGTGTGCATATATACTATTTTATAATTCTTATATCCTTTTGATGAATTGACCTCTTTATCATTATATAATGACATTCTTTGTTTCAAGTTAAAGTTTTTGACTTAAAGTCTATTTTATCTGATATAAGTATAGCTAACCCTCCTATCCTTTGGTTTTCATTTGTATGAAATACCTTTTTCCATCCTTTCATTTTCAATCTGTGTCCTTAAAGGTGAAATGAGTGTCTTGTAGACAGCATGTAGTTGGGTCTTGTTGTTGTTTTTTTTTTAATCTATTCTGTCACTCTGTGTCCTTTCATTGGCGAGCTTAATCCATTTACATTCAAGGTAATTATCAATAGGTGAGGACTTACTACTGACCTTTGTTAATTGTTTTCTAGTTGTTTTGTAGATCCTTTGTTTCTTTCTTCCTCTCTAGCTGTCTTCCATTGTGATTAGATGATTTTCTCTAGTAGTATGCTTTGATTCCTTACTTTTTATTTTTTGTGTATCTACTATAGGTTTTTGCTTTGTGGTTACCATGAGACTTACAGAGAACATCTTACAATTATAATGCTATTTTAAGTTGATAACAACTTAACTGTGACTGCATAAAAAATTTAACATTTTTACTCTAGCCCCCATGTTGTGTTTTGATGTCACAATTTACATCTTTTTATATTGTATATCCTGTAACAAATTATTGTAGTTTTTTTTTTTCAGACAGAGTCTCACTCTGTCACCCTGGGTAGAGTGCAGTGGCATCATCATAGCTCACTGTAGCCTCAAACTCCTGGGCTCAAGGGGTTCTCCTGCCTCAGCCTCCCAAGTAGCTGGGACTACAGGCATGCACCCTGACACCAGCCTAATTTTTCTATTTTTAGTAGAGATGGGGTCTTGCTTTTGCTCAGGCTGGTCTTGAACTACTGAGCTCAAGCAATCCTGCCACCTCAGCCTCCCAAAGTGCCAGGAATACAGGTGTGAGCCACCTCACTTGGCCTGTAGTTATTGTTTTTAATAGTTTTGTCTTCTAACTTTCATACTAAAGATATAGGTGATTTACACACCACTATTACAGTATTAGAGTATTCTGAATTTGACTATGTACTTTTACCAGTAAATTTTATACAGTTAGCCCTCAAACAACACAAGTTTGAACTGCACAGGTCCACTTATACATGGATTTTCTTCTGCCTCTGCCACCCCTGAGACAGAATGACCAACCCCTCCCCTTCCTCCTTCTCCTCAACATACTCAACATGAAGAAGACAAGGATGAAGACCTCTATGATGATCTACTTCTACTTAATGAATAGTAAACATATTTTCTCTTCCTTATGATTTTCTTAATATTTTCTTTTCTCTAGCTTACTTTATTGTAAGAATACAGTATATAATACATATAACATACAAAATATATGTTAATTGACTATTTATGTTATTGGTAAGGCTTTGGGTGAATAGTAGGCTATTAGTAGTTAAGTTTTGGGGGAGTCAAAAGTTATACAGGGATTTTTGACTGCATGAGGAGTCAGTGCCCCTAACTCCTGCATTTGTCAAGGGTCAACTGTGCTTTCGTATGTTTTTGTGTTACTAATAAGCATCCTTTTTTCAATTTGAATAACTCCCTTTAGCGTTTCTTGTAAGACGGGTCTGATAGTAATGAACTCCTCAGCTTTTGTTTGTCTGGGGAATTCTTTATCTCTCCTCCATTTTTGAAGGACAGTTTTGCTAGGTAAAGCATTCTTGGTTAGCAGTTTTTTTTTTTCCTTCTGTGCTTTGAATATATCATCCCACTCTCTCCTGGCCTGTAAAGTTTCTGCTGAGAAGTCTGATGTTAGTCTTATTTGAACTCTGTTGTGTATGCTATGCTTCTTTTCTTTTGATGCTTTCAGGATCTTCTCTTTGATTGTTGACAGTTTCATTATAATATGTCTTGGTGTGGTCCTGTTTAGATTGAATCTGATTGGAGACCTTAGACCTTCTTGTACATGGATATTTATATCTTTCCCCAGATTTGGAATGTTTTCTGCTATTATTTCTTTAAATAAGCTTTCTACCCCTTTCTCTTTCTCTTCTCTTTCTTGAACTGCTATAACTAGAATATTTGCTCTTTTGATGCCATCCCATAAATCGTGTAAGCTTTGTTCATTGCTTGTTATTCTTTTTTCTTTTTTCTCTGACTATATATTTTCAAGTGACCTGTCTTGTAGTTCACAGATTTTTCCTTCTGCTTGATCAATTCTGCTATTGATGCTTTCTGTTGCATTTTTCATTTCATTCATCATATTTTTTAGCTCCAGAATTTCCATTTGATTTTTTTTATCATTTCAATCCTCTGTTAATTTTCTAATTTTGATTATTTATTATTTTCCTGGTTCTGTTGAATTATTTCTTGAATTTCTCTGAGCTTCCTTAAAACAATTATTTTTGAATTTTTTTGTCAGACAGTTAATAAATCTCCATTTATTTAGGCCTGGTTACTGGTGTTTATTTTGTTCATTTGGTGTTGTCATTTTTTCCTAATTGTTTTTGATCCTTGTGGCCATGCATTGGAGTCTGTACATTTGAAGAAGAAAGGATTTATTCCAGTTGTTGCAGACTGGCTTTGTCTGGGAAAGCCATTCATCAATCAGCCCATCCAGAGATTCTGGGTAGGCCATCTGGCATGGTTCATGATCAGGCTTGCTGCTGGAGTCCTCAGCAGGCTGGCCTGGTGCCTGGATTCACAGGGTTGAACCTGGAGCCTGGATGTCCTGGGGGTGGACCTGTTGATTAGGTCCACAAGGACAGGCCTAGAGCCCATTTCTGTGGGAGCTGGCCTGAACCCTAGGTCCATAGGGGCTGACCTGGAGCTGTGGTGGGCCTTGCATCTGAGTCTGTGGGGCTGGCCAGGTACTAGGATAAGCCTGGAGCCTGAGTCCATGGGGGCTGGCCTGGTGCTGGGCAGGGCCTAGAATCTGAGTCTGCAGGGGCAGTCCTGAGTCCACTGGAGCCTGAGTCTGTAGGAGTGTTTCTGGAGCCACAGTTCACAGGGGCCAGTTTGGCACCAAGGTCTACAGGGTTAGGCCTGGATCCAGGGTCCACTGAAGCCTGGGGTCATCCTGGTGCAGGGTCAGGCAAGGAAACTGGGTCTGTGGAGGCTGGCCTTCAGGTGCTGGTCTGGAGATTAGGTCTGTGAGGACTGGCCTGGAATGTGGGTCCACAGGGACAGTCCTGGAGCCTGGGTCCATGAGGGCCAGCTCAGTGCTGGGGTCTACTGAGATGGGCCTAGACCCTGGGCCTGGTGGAGCAGATCTGGACCAGGGTCTGCTTGAGCATGTGGCTGTAGGGTCCAGCCTAGAGGGTGAGGCTATAGGGACCAGCATAACACCTATGTCTGCAGGTGCCAGCCTGGTACCTAAGGCTAGGGGTGCTAGCTTGGCTCTGGGGCAGTCCTGAAGCCTGGGGCTATATGGACCAACCTGGCTCTGGGCTCCTCTGGAATCCTTTAGTTCTTGATCTATATTTTCCTATAGCTCTTTGTGCATATTTAAGACAATTGTTTTAAAGTCTTTGTCTAGTAAGTCTAATGCCTGTGTTCCTTCAGGGATAGTTTCTGCCAATTTATTTTCTTCCTTTAAATGGGCCACGCTTTCCTGTTTCTTTGTATGTGATTTTTGTTGTTGTTTTTGTTGAAAATCGAACATTTGAAAAATCAGCTGCCTCTCTCACAATCTTTGCAGACTGGCTCTGTGCCAGTTCAGTCCTTCACTAATTAGGTGGACATGCTCTGAGTCTAGGGATTAGCCCAAAGTAAAAGTTGAAGGTTTTATTAGGTCTTTTCTGAGTGTGCATCTTGCCCGAGCCTTTGTGAGCCTTTTTCAATCCCTCATATATAAAACCACTTTTGAATGTCTCAATTTCCCAAAAAGTCTCATACAACTTCTCCTTGGGACCTTTTGTGGTCTATTTTATCTCTCCACCCATAATCTCCTGACCAGAGAGTCTGTAGTCTCCCTGAAGCTTTCATGAGTGGCACCCACCACTTGTCTCCACGTGAGATCTGAGTTAGGTGACTCAGAGACCAGTCCTTCAGGAAGTCTCTAGATAGGTTAGAATGTTATAAATACGGTTTACTCTGTTTTCTTCAGTTTGAGGAGGGTAATTGAAAAAAGGGCTGTCACTTCCTCCAGACCAAGACTATGACATACTGAGAGAGGGGTGGGGCAAGGGCAAGTAAAAATGTCATGAAATTCTTACTGGTTTGAATGCGGCTTTTGCTTTTTTGGACATTTGCTTGGTTGCTCTAGACCTTTGGCTCTTTTCCAAATCTCCTATTAGGTTATCATTTTTGCCAGTTTCTGCTTGTTTTTTGATGTTTCTATGGGGGAAGAGGGCTTGGGGCTTCCTAGCCCACCACTTCTCCCTATGAATATTCTTGAGCTTTGTTTTGTAATATGTTCAGTTCAGTTATTTGGAAACAGTTTGATTCTTTCAGGTATTCCTTATAAAGTTTCTTTAGGCAGACCCCATTGTCATTTAGCCTTAATTTTTACTCACTACTGAGGTATGGCCTTTGTTGGTACTCTACCCAATGTCTCATTTATTATGAAGTTTTCTGTTTTTACTGTTAGGCACTCTACCTGCCTGTATGTGTGATCTCTGGGTATCATACCCTAATATTTTCAAGTGGTTTTTCTTAAAATCCTACCTCAGGTACTTTTTCTTACATGCATGTACCACCCAGTCCTCTGCTGAATACCAGAGGGGGACCCTCTTCAGATTTCAAGAGTTTTCTTTGTGTCCAGCCCTCTCTTCTCAGGTATATGCCCTGCAAATTCTAGCTGCTTTAGCCTTCTCTGACTCCCAGCTCTGTCTCCTCAACTCATGGAGATTGCCAGGTTTTACCTGAGTTTCTCCTCCCTGCACCACAGCTTGGAAACTAGCCAGGCTATAAGCTGACACCATTGTAGGGCTCACCTCACTGGTTTCCCATTTCTCAGTGATCACTGTCATTTATTGCTTGATGTCTAATATTTTAAGAGTCATTATATATTTTGTCTAGTTTTTTGTATCAGATAGTAGGGTAAATGTGGGCCCTCTTAATTCATCTTGACTGACAATGGGAGTCTTAGCAGAATTATAAAGTATTTTTTCTATAGTTCTTACTTGACTTTAGTTAGGGTTTGTTCCTATGTATTTTATTTTTTGCTATTGGAAATATTAATAAATGCTATTTGATTATATGTATTAACTTCATAACAAGGATTGAAATTTTCAATTTGTTTCCTTTTGTTGCCATCATCTGAACGTAACAATAATTTTTATATCTTTCCTTCTAATTTTTATTCCTCTTATTTGTCTTAATTGTATTGACTAGTACCAGAGTTGACATTAATGAGTATGTAAATATTGATGACTTTTGTAATGAGATCTTTAAAAAGTATATGTGTGTGTGTGTGCATGTGTGTGTATAATCATGTTAAGGATTCTATTTTATATACAATTTCTATAAAGAATAGATGTTGAATCTACTTGAGATAATGATGGAGTAACTGGACTGCATCATCCCTCCTGTTCTAAAGAAGTATAAAATTGGACAAAGAATATACACAAACTGTTTGGACAGTAGGCAACAATGGACAATGATCTTTTACACAGGAGAAACACATGAGGACAGCTGCACAATTGCCCCATATTTCTGCCTGGAGGCACCTTGTGGACTATGGTGCAGGGAGGGGGCCAAGCAGAGTAAAGTTGTATAGATGAGCTCAGGAGGCAGAGATGAGCATTTCTGACTGTTGGGATGGGTGGAGTTTGCAGGGAAGGTTACCTGAGAGAAGACAGCTGTGCAGAAAAGAAGCAATGGAAATATGCTTAGTGTGCCCAATAAGTCTCTGGCCAAATGGTAACAGAATGAGACTCTGTATGGTCTGGCTTGGGATAGTTGCTGGAGAGCTGTGAACTGAATGGAATTTCTGGAGGTTTCACAGTGCTGCTGGGTATAGAAGGTCCAACTGGTCAAAATGGAGAGACCTCACTGAACCCCATGGACACTCAGTTAGCCTTCCAGAAAGGCCACACAGTAGGATAGGACTACTCTAGACTTAGATAAGGGCCACACTAGTCCCACCTTAACAAAGGTTAGAAAAAGCCTTGAAAAGGATCAAGCTGATCTGCCAGCAAAATTGTCTGCCAGAACAAATTTCAATATCTTTTAAATGAGAGGCTGAGGCACAGAAAGTATAAGATTAGCCTAGAATATCTTCTGTGCCATAAAGTATAGAAGTACTCAAAGAATCATGAAGACATAGCAAAAGGATACAGAAGCCAACTTAAAGGGACTAGCACTGGTCAAGTCTAGGACAATTGGAGCATAAAAACAAATAATGATAATGGATATAACTCATTAAATAAAATATGAATCAATTAGTCTATAGTAATATAAATAAATATTAAAGAAGGGAAAACTCTTCCTTACAGAAGAATGACAACTTATAAATATAGAAGGAATGATGATGTTGGAAAATCTATAACGGTTGCTACAACCAGTAGGTAAAAGTAGAGATGACTGCGGAGATGGATCTTCTGAACCTGTCTTTGTGGGTGCATTTAACTACATAGATTTTTTGGTCTGCATGAGCAGTCCTGATGGGAGGGAGAGGACAAGAGGAGTAGGGGTGGGGAGAAGAATGGTGGGAGGAGGGGAGAGAGAAATTGTTGAAAAAAGCCTCTGACCGAAGCTCAGGTATGAAACTATTGCAAACCATTAATGTTTTAAGTAGTTGATAATTGATTGACCCCATCTTGTCTAAAGTGCTCTTTCTAGTAATACATTAATTTTGTTATTTTTTTCTTTTGTATACTTCCTAATCCTGAGATCTAGTAATCCATTTATTAATAAAAGACCAGTGTTTCACTATTCCATTCTTTTCATTTTTCCTTCCTTTCATAGAATTTAATCCTTTTTTTCTCCCTTTTAGTTTCCATTTCCTTTTCTTTTCATCTTTCAAGGCCCACCCTTTTCTTCCTTAGAATTTTCACTTTTTCCTATGTATCTTCTTTTTCTCCTAACTTATTGAGCTGGTACCATCTCCTTTCTCTACCCCAGAAACAGGTGCTTTTACATTTTGGGCAGGGAGGCACTCTTGTTTTTGTTTTTGTTGTTAAGTTATTGTTCAGTCTTAGGCTTTTGTCTTTCTTGTCACTTCCACAACCAGTTCATTCCTGATACAACACGTTTTATTTAGGTGCATTTATGTTTCAGACATTATTCTAGGCACTGGAGAAACAGACAAAAATCTCGTCCTCAGTAAGCTTACATTCTAGTTGGGAAGAATGAAAATAAACAAATAGGGAAAATACGTAATATGTTAGATAGTAATAGGTATCATGGAGAAAAATAAAGCAGAGAAGATAAAGAGAGTAAACAGAGTTTGCAATTTTAAATAGAGTAGGTAGGGGAGGTCTGAAAGGTCTGACATATGAACAAAGACCTGAAGGAGATGAGGGAGTGAATCTTGCAAGTAACTATTAAATAGAAGAAGGAGGTGGGTGATGCAAAGGCCCTGGGGTGGAAGTATGCCTGTTTCAAGTTTCAGTCTACCATTCAAGAATTTGCCATTTTATTTTTGGGTGACAGCCCCAGAATATACCCATTTTATTAATGTCCTGTATTCTCCACTTAAAGACATAGATAGCAACATACTGTCAATGGGACTGTCCTCAGTTCACCTGAACTACTTTACTACCAGTATGAAGATTTACAAACCATATATGTTGAACCAAATGAAATTGCCATTTTGAGGTCAAAAAATGATGAATATCAGCCATTTTATAGGATTCAGTCTAATACATAGGTTGTTAATATGATTTCCCTAAAATAGATATGGTATCCAGTCTAGTGTTGTACAGCTTAGAGCTAAAACTCAGAGGTTCCTTGGCTACAGATCATGGGTTCAAAACATTTTGGGGTGTCAGGGTTCCCACTGAGACTCTTATATAAGCAATCAACCCCCTCTGCTGAAATAGCATCTATGCAAAAAAATTTATTTACATTTTATTTTTTTAATTCTTTTTTTCTTTTTTACTGTATCTCTCAGATATTAATACTTATTTAAGTATGATGTTTATTTTTTAAAATTTTGTATAGTAAAACTCACTTTTTGGGGTATACAGCTCAATGATTTTTAATGCTTTCATAGATTCAGGTTACCACCACGACAGTCAGGATACAGACGAGTTCCATCACCCCCAAAATTCCCTTGCACAGCTCCTTTTTAGTTAAATCCTCCCCTTACCTTTAACCATGGCAACCACTGATCTGTATAGAATGCCATATAAATGGAATCATACGGTTTTGAGCAGGGCATAGTGGCTCATGCCTATAATCCCTGCAACTCAGGAGGATAAGGCAGGAGGAACATTTGAGGCCAGGAAGTCAAGACAAGCCTGGGCAACACAGCAAAACCCTGTCTCTTGAAAAAATAATTAAAAAAAAATTAGCCAGGCACAATGGTGCTCACCTGCAGTTCCAGCTACTTGGGAGCTATGGGAGGATTGCTTGAGCCTAAGAGTGGAAGGCTGCAGTGAGCTATGATTGTGCCACTGAACTCCAGCCTGGATGAGAGAGTGAGACCCTGTCTCTAATAAAATAAAATAAAATAAAATAAATGGAATCATATGGTTTTGAGACTGATTTCTTTTACTTGGCATAATGTATTTGAGATTCGTCCATTTTGTTGCATGTATAAATAGTTTGTTCTTTTTTATTGTTGAGCACTACTCCATTGTATAAATATCCCACAGATTGTTTAACCAGTCACTGATGGAAAAACGTTTGGAGTGATGATTATGAATAATGCTGCTATGAACATTTGTGAAAATGTTTTTCTGTGCACATAAGTTTTCATTTCTCTAGAATAAAAACCTAGAAGTGGGATTACTTAATCATATGGTAAGTATATGTTTAACTTTATAAGAAACTGCCAAGCTGTTTTCCAGAGTGGCTATAACATTTTACATTCCCACCATTAATGTATGAGAATTCCATTTGCCTTACATCTTCATCAGCACTTGATATTGCCAGGTGTATTTTGTTGGTTTGTTTTTGCCATTCTAAGAGTTGTATAGTTTTACATTTAGGTGTGTGATCTATTTTGAATTAGATTTTGCATAAAGTGTGTAATATACATTTGGGTTTGTTTGTTTTTTTGCATATGAATTTCCAGTTGTTTTAGCATCCTTTGTTGAAAAAACAATTCTTTCCCCATTTAATTGTCTCCACAATTTGTGAAAAACAATTGATCTT
This sequence comes from Daubentonia madagascariensis, assembly GCA_023783475.1. Classification (NCBI taxonomy): domain Eukaryota; kingdom Metazoa; phylum Chordata; class Mammalia; order Primates; family Daubentoniidae; genus Daubentonia; species Daubentonia madagascariensis. The sequence continues at coordinate 34,568,084 of JAKFHU010000747.1, forward strand.
ATTTTTGTGGCTGCATTTATGATCTCTCTATTCTGTTCCATTGATCTATTTGTCTTTCTTTTTGCCAATAGTACATTGTTTGGATTAGCTTTATAGTAAACCTAAATTCAGTATTGTGAGTCCTAAAACTGTTTTTCTCTCCAACATTATTTTGGCTATTCCAGTTTCTTTGCCTTTCCATATAAATTTTAGAATCTGTTTGTGTATATATTCCAAAAAATCTTGCTGAGATTTAAATTGGGACTGCATTTAATCTGCAGATTTAGGGAGAATGAATATCGTAACTATATTGAATGGTCTCTAATCCATGAGCATGGTATATTTCACTAATATTTAGATCTTTGATTTGTTTCATCAGTGGTTTGTTGTTTATAGCATATAGATCCTGCACATATTTTGTTTCATTTATACCTAAGTATTTTTTCAGCTATGGGAAATGGTACTCCTTTTTGAATTTTGGTTTCCATTGTTCATTGCAAGGATGTGGAAATATATTTGGTTTTTATTTTTATTTTTTTTTCTTTTGAGACAGGGTCTTGCTGTTTCACCCAGGCTAGAGTGCAGTGGCATCATCATAGCCCACTACAACCTCAAATTCCTGGGCTGGGCTCAAGCGATTTTCCTACCTCAGCTGCCCACGTAGCTGGGACTACAGGCAGAGGCCACCACGCCCGGCTAATCTTTCTACTTTTTGTAGAGACAGGGTCTTGCTCTTGCTCAGGCTGGTCTCAAATTCCTGGGCTAAAGCAATCCTCCTGCCCTGGCCTCCCAAAGTGCTAGGATTACAGGTGTGAGCCACTGTGCCCGGCCTACATTTGATTTTTGTAGGTTGACCTTGTACAATGTGATCTTCCTGAACTCACTTATTTGTTCTGGAGTTTATTCATAGATTCCTTGGAATTTTCTATGTAGACAATCATGTCATCTGAAAATAGGGACAGTTTTATTTCTGTATTTTAGTTTGTATGGCTTTTATTTCTTTTTTTGCCTATTGCACTGGCTAGGACTTCCAGCATGACATTGAATAGTAGTAGTGTGAGCAGACATCTTTGTTTTGTTCCTAATCTTAGCAGGGAAAGTATTCAATCTTACCATTATGGATAAGGCTAGCTGTAGGTTTTTCATAGGTGTCCTTTATCAGGTTGATGAAGTTTCCTTCTATTCCTGGTTTGCAAAGACCTTTTATCATGAATGAATGTTGAATTTTTTTTCTTTTTTTAAAAACATTTTTTAAAAAATGAGATGGACTCTCACTATGTTACCCAGGCTGGTCTAGAACTCCTGGGCTCAAACAATCCTCCCACCTCAGCCTCACGATTAGCTGAGCTTACAGGCACACACCACCGTGCCCAGCTTAATTTTGTCAAATACTTTTTCTACATCCATTGGTGTGATCATGTAGTTTTTCTTCTTTAGTGTGTTATTATGGTGGACTACACTGATTGATTTTTAAATGTTGCGCCAGCCTTAAGTTCCCAGGATAAACCCCTCATAATGTGTTATTCTTTTTATATTTTGACGGATTGAATGTACTAATGTTTTGTTAAGGATTTTTGTCTCTATATTCATGAGGGATATTGATCTGTAGTTTTCTTGTAAATTATTTGTTTGGCTATCAGGGTAATTCTGTTCTCAAAAACTGAGTTGGGAAGTTTTCCTTTCTCTTCTATTTTCTAGAAAAGTGTGTGCATTAATAGTGTTACTTATCCCTTGATGTCTTGTCAAATTCATCGATGAAATTATCTGGGCTAGAGTTTTCTTCATGAAAAGGCTTTTAATAATAACTTCAGTTTCTTTAATCAACATAGGGGTATTCAGGTTATCTGTTTCCTCTTGAATGAATTTTATCTGTATGCATCCTGTAAGGAAACTACCCTAGATCAGGGGAAGTACCACTCAAAAGAGGAAACTTCAATTGTTTCCTCCAGTCCCTGAGACTTTTCAGAATTTTATGTCATTCTGCCTACTTATTTCTGCCCCACTGTCATTTATCCTTCATCTTTATATGGTCTGCCAAATTTATTACCATTAGACCATTTGTTTTCCATTTTCTAAAATTTGATTGACATCTCTCATATCCCATCCTCTCCCTTCATCTGCCGTCATCCCCTCTCATATTTTCTTTTTGTTTGTGGATTTGTGCCTTAAAAAAACCTTTATTACTTCCCACAAAGAGAAGCCCAGAACCAAATGGCTTCACTGGTGAATTCTACCAAATGTTTAAAAAAGAATTATTCTCTAGAAGAATACCTTAGGGAAAAAAAAGTAAAGAAGAATTAACAATCCTTCACAAACTCTTTAAAAAATTGGAGAGGAATGAACACTGCACAGCTCATTCTAGGAGGTCAGTATTACCCTGATAACAAAACCAGACAAAGATATCACAAGAAAAGAAAACTATAGACCAATATCCCTTTTAAATCTAGATGCAAAAATCCTTAACAAAATACTGGCATATCAAATCCAGCAGCATTTAAAAAGGATTATATACCATGACCAAATGGGATTTATTCCAAGAATACAATGTTAGTTCATTATCCAAAAATTAATCATTATAATTCACCATATTTACATAATAGAATAAGGGGGGAAATCACATGACATCTCAATAGAAGCAGAAAAAGCATTCACCAAATTTCAATACCCTTTCTTGATTTAAAAAAAACACCCTACAAACTAGGAATAGAAGGAAACTTCCTCAACCTTGATAAAAGGCCCCTCAAAAACCCCACAATTAACATTATACTTAATGATGAAAGACTGAATCCTTTCCTCAGAAGATCAGGAATAAGACAAAGATGTCCAGTCTCACCACTTTTATTCAGCATTACACTGGTGGTTCTAGTCAGGGCAATTAGGAAAGAAAAGGAAATAAAAGGCATCCAGATTGGAAAGAAAGAAGTAAAGCTATCTCTATTTTCAGATAACATGATCTTATATATAGAAAGTCTTAAGGAATTCTCAAATAATCTATTAGAATACATATAATAGAATACTAATAGAATGAAATAGAATAATAAAGGAGTTCACAAAGGTTGCAGGATACAAGATCAATACATGTTAAATCAGTTGAATTCTATAAACTAGCCATTAACAAACTGAAAAGAAAATTAAATCAATTCCTTTTACAGTAGCATCAAAAAGAATAAAATACTTAGGAATAAATTTAACAGATTATAAGATTTATACACTGAAAACTATAAAACTATGAAAACAAATTAAAGAATATCTAAATGGAAAGATATTCTGTGTTCATGGATTGGAAGATGTACTATTGTAAACATGGCAATATTTTCCAAATTCATCCACAGATCCAATGCAATCACTATCAAAATCCCAGATACTGTTTTGCAGAAATTGACAAACTGATCCTAAAATTCATATGGAAACGTAAGGGACCCTGAATAGCCAAAACAGTCTTGAAAATGAAGGAGGTATTTGGAGAACTCACACTTTCTGATTTTAAAACTTCCTACAGAGATGCAGTAATAAGATACTGTGGTACTGGCACAAGAATAAACATTTACATCAATGAAATCTAATTGAGAGTCCAGAAATAAACCCATACATATATGGTCAATTGATGTTTGACAAGGGGGCCAAGACAATTCAATGGGGAAAGAATAGTCTTTTTGAAAAATGGTGCTGGGACAACTGGATATCCACATGCAAAAGAATGAAGTTGGACCTTACCTCACACCTTATACAAAAGTTAACTCAAAATGGATCAAAGACCTAAATGTAAGATCTAAAACTATTAAAACTTTTAGAATAAGATATGGGCCTAAAATTTCATGACATTGGATTAGTCAACAGTCTGTTACATATGACACATAAATCACAAGCAACCACACCAGAGGGGAAGAAGAGGGATACCTTGTTACTCCCTGCTGAGAGGTGGAAGTCCAGGCTCCCCACATGGCCTCCACTGATTGGTGGCAGGGAGGCCTTGTTACCACTGAGTGGTGGTTAAAAGCCTGACTCTCCATTGATACCACCCAGGTGGGGCCAGGGATGAATGCCTTGTTACCACTGTGTGGAGGTAGAAGTCCAGCCTCCCAACATGGTCTCCACCTACACTATGAGGTAGGTTGGGTCTCCTTACCACCTGGTAGGGATCAAAGTTCTGGCTGTCCTCTCAGCCTTCTCTGACACCACTCCAACCAGGGCTTGTAGTGTCTCCTTACAGCTGGGCAAGGGTAGAAATCTAGGCTCTTCACCCAGCCTTTGGTGGCAAAGGTAGGAGTTTAGCTGCAGTTTATTCTGTGGTGTTTGGTTAGAGTAGTGTGATTATTGTCTAAAAATTTTCTGTCTTGCTTGGCATCCCTTTCTAGTCCTTTGGATCCAGAGGAAAGTATTTTCTTCATGCCTTTTTTTTTTCTTTGTCTGTGCCCATTAGTATTTTGGGGTTGCTGGGTTTTTTGGCATCTAGTCTGGGATAAATGAGACACAAAGAATACCCAGGGAACTCATACTGTGTTGTTCCTCAGGTCCTGGGGTACTCAGCCATCCTGTGTTCTTCTCTCCGCATTTCAGAGTCTTTTTATGTTTGCTTTATATATAATGTCCAGGGTTTTTGGCTGTACTTATGGGAGGAATAAAGAAAAGTGTATCTACTCTATCTTCCCAGAAGCAAAAGAACCAATATTATTAATTTTACTTTTTATAAAGGCTGAGGAAACTGAAGCTTATTATTAGACACATACTTACCATCTTTTCCTTTAATTTAGTAGAACACTGAATTGTCTTCATAAGTTATTCCTCATGGTAAAATTATAAGGTAGGATAATAGTCAAGTACTCAGTTTTTGGATTCTCAGAGTAACAAAATGAGTGCATAATGGTCAAATTTCCATTTTTAAAATTTCTAATGTCTCAAAATGCATGAGCAAAAGAGCTACAATCAGGATTTTTGAATCCTTGGCTCTAGGTTATGACATAAGCAGCTCAGATATTGTCCCCAAGAAAAGTATGAACATATGTAGTAATAGGGCTATTGAAAGGAGAGAATTAATTAGTGATTATTAAATTATTTGTAAGTACAAAGTGCAGTAGAAATACAAAACATCTACAGTAACAGTCATTAGTTTTTATCACCATTTCTAGGTGTTCCAAGGTGGCTCAAAGAGAACCCTCTTGCCTATTCTGTGTGCAGCTGTCTTGCAGATTTCATTTTCAAGTTTAATCATCCCATCTCAACAGAAAATAGGATATTCTTTCTCAGAACCTACTGAAAAGCTGTCCTTCATTCTCGCCAGCAACTCAAGCCCCCTGCTTCCCATTTCCAGGTGATTAGCAAAGCCTAGATGATGAAATCAATAGGCTAAAAAGAGGTCAGCCTGAGATTTGAGCCTTTTAAATTGCTGAAGTTCAAATACATTTGGAACAAGGGCCTGGAGAAATACGTGGACCCTTCAAAATAGGATTTCCCCCAACTAAAACTAAATCTCTACAGGAAGGGAGATTTTCCTCCCTGTCAATACCAGTAATGCTTGGATAACTATGGTGACATACCAGGTTCATGACTCATTGATTCTAACAGAGACCTTGCGAAGGGTGCTGGGATTTTAAAAAGTCAATATATCAAATACATTTATGGTTACACTCTCACACAAGTGTGTTCAAAAATTCCTGTTGCCTTTGCAGGACATGTGCAGGCTGGAATATTCAAGGCCTTCCAACTTCCACTTTTAGCCAAGATGGAGTAACAATGACCAGATTTGCCCTCCTGCCTGAAACTACTGATAAAAAATACACAAATATGTGAGCCAGTGTTTTTCGAGACACTGGACATCAAGTCAACAAAAGATGGTGGTCTTTTGGAGAAGGGGGGAGAAACAAGATTAACACTACAATTTCCCCAGTTTAGTGCCTTGAGAGAGATTCCAGGATGTGGCACAGGAAAGGGGAACCCAGGAGGAGTCTAGTAGAAATCCTGAATTGAGGAGACAGAGCTGAGACTCTGGATAGACTAAGTGGCTAACATTCACAGGAGACAGTAATAGTAGAGGATGGCGCTGCACAAAGAGAAGTTCACGGATCTGTAGAGGTTCTGCCTTAAACATTCAGTAATGCATGCATGTAAGGAAACTACCCAAGGTCAGGGGGAGTACCACTCAAAAGAATTAGAGGGAATAATACCCAGGCTATAAGTAGTTCCTACCAGCCAGACTTGAAAATCCATAATTCACAGGGCATTAAGTATAATACTCACAAGGGTCTGGACTCAGTAGAGAATAACTATCCCCAAACTAAATGCTGCTCTAATCTGATATAATAAACTTTAAAAATAAGACCAGAAAGGATCACACTGTTTCCAAGTACCTTGACTGCTTTCTAGAATAAGCTCAAGAACATCTATAAGAATATAAAATTATACAGCACTCAACAAAGTACCATTCACAATGTCTTACATTCAATAACAAATTATGAAAGGAAGTGGAAAAATGTAAATCAATAATTGTAACTGATCCAGAACTGACCTGACAGAATTAGCAGAGAAGGACATTAAAACAGACTTTATAACTGTATTCCATATGTTCCAAAAGGCAGGTAAAGACTTGGAAATTATGCAAAATATCCAATTTGATCTGCTAGACATGTAGACTACAATGTCCAAAATGAAAAACACACTGGATAGGATGAAAGGCATGTTAGACAATACTAAAGAAGAGATGAGTGAACTTGAACAGGTAACAATACAAACTATCAAAAAATGAAACACACAGAGAAAAAATAATTTTACAAAAATAAAAAAGCATCAGTGAGCATGTGGACAACTTCAAGCAGCCTAACATGTATATAATTGTAGTCTCCAAAAGAAAGAAGATAGGTGGGAAGAGAAAAATATTTGAAGAAATAATGGCTAAAATCCTTCCAAATTTGATGAAAACCATAGCCCCACATTCGAGAAGCTCAACAAACTGGGAAATGAGATGTGACTGCTAATGGTTATGAGGTTTCTTATTTGAGTGATGAAAACATTCTGAAATTGATTGTGGTGATGGTTGCACAACTCTGTCAATAAACTAAAAACCTTTGAATTGTAAACTTTAAATGAGTATATTGTATGGCACATGAATTATATCTGAATAAAGTTATTATTTTTTTAATGTGAAATAAAGACTTTTTTGACATACAAAAGCTGAAGGAATTTATCTCCAGGAGACATATCCTACAAGAAGTGTTAAAGGAAATCATTCAGGCAGAAAGAAAATTATACCAGATGGAAATAAGAATCTGCAAAAAGAATTGACGAGCACTACAAATGGTAAGAACATGGGTAAACATATAAGATTTTTTCCTTAATTTTTATATCCCTTTAAAGATAATAGACTATTTAAACAGAAATAATGAGAATGTATTTTAGAATGTTTTTTACTTTTTATTTTAGGGATAAATGCTTCAGAATGCTTTACAGTTTTTAATATAACTGTAAGTAAAATGTATAACAGTAATACCATGAAGTCATGGAATTGGGAAATAGAAATATACTATTGTAAAGCTCTCATACTATACATGAAGTGATATAATGTCACTTGAAGGTAGACTGTAGTAAGTTAAATACTTAAGCTGTAAACTTGAAAGCAACCACCAAAACAACAAAGATTTACAGCAAATCCAACAAATGAGATAAAAATAGAGTCAGAAAACAGTTAATCCAAAAGAAGGCAGGAGAAGAGAGAAAATGGAATAAAGAACACATGGAAAAAATAGAAAACGAATAATGAGATGATAGACTTAAACCCAACCCTATCAAAAATAACATTAAATGTAAATGGTTCAAATACCCCAATAAAAAGGCAGAGATTATGTAATTGAACAAGCAAGACCAACTGTATGCTACCTACAAGAAACACAGTTTTAAACATAAAGACACAAATCAGTTAAAAGGATGGAAAAAGATATGGGATGCTAATCCTGATAAAAAGAAAGCTGCATTGGCCATATTAACATTCAACAAAGTAGATTTCAGAGGAAAGAGTATGCCTAGGGATAAAGGTCATTTCATAATGATAAATGGGTCAATTAATCAAGAGGACATAACATTCCTACACATTTCTGTTCCCAATAACAGAGCTTCAAAATAAATGAAGGAAAAACTTACAGGACTGAAGGAAAAATAGATCTACAATTATATTTAGGGATTTGAATACTCCTTTCTCAGTAATTGATAGAACAGGAAAATCAATAAAATATAAAAGGGTTGACCACTACCACCAACAAACTTGACATAAATGCCATTTATAGGAACATTACACCCAATAACAGGAAAAAATATTTTTTTCAAGTGCACATGGAACATTTACCAAGATAGAAAATATTTTGGGTCATAATGCAAATCTCAATAAATTTAAAAGAATTCAAAGTATACAAAGTATGTTCTCTGACTACATGGAATTAAATTTAAAATAAATTACAGAAATATATCTAGAAAATCACTAAATATTTGGAAATTAACATACTTCTAAATAACTCATCAATAAAAGAAAAAAATTAAAAGGGATATTAAAAAGTTGTTTTTTTTTGAGACAGAGTCTCACTTTCTCACCCTGGGTAGAGTGCTGTGGGGTCATCATAGCTCACTGCAAGCTCCAACTCCTAGGCTCAAGCTATCCTCCTTCCTCAGCCTCCCGAGTAGCTGGGATTACAGGTGTGCACCACAACACCCAGCTAATTTTTCTATTTTTTGTAGAGACGGGGTCTCACTCTTGCTCAGGCTGGTCTCGAACTCCTGAGCTCAAGCAATCCTCCCACCTTGGTCTCCCAGAGTGCTAGGATTACAGGCGTGAGCCACCGCTCCCGGCCTAAAAAGTATTTTGAACTGAATTTGTAAATATATTTTCAATGAAAATTAGAGTGCAATATATAAAAATTTGTGGATGCAGGAAGAAATATCTAGTACTAACTAACTATATTTGAAAAGAAGAAAGATCTCAATTCAATAACTTCAGCTTTTACCTTAAGAAACAAGAAAATGTAGAGCAAATAAAATTCAAAGTAAGCAGAAGAAAGGAAATAATAAATATGAGAAGTCACATCTATGAAATAGAAATACTGAAAAACAATAGAGAAAATTGATAATTCCAAAAGCTGTTTCTTTGTGATGATCAATACAATTGATATATTCTAAGCAGACTGATTAGGAAAAAAGAGAGGATTGAAGTTAATAATATAAGGAATGAGACAGGTGACATCACCACCAATTTTATAAATAGATAATAAAAGGATAATAAGAGAATATTATGAACAGCTTTATGCCAATAAATTCAACAACTTAGATGAAAATGACAAATTCCTTGGAATACACAAACACCAAGGTTCACTCAAGAAGAAATAGGTACCTGAATAGCCCTATATTTATTAAGGAAATTGAATTTGTATTCAAAAACCTTCCCATAAAAAAAAAACAAAACAAATAAAGAAAAACAACCTCTGGGCCCAGGTGGCTTCGTTGTTTAATTCTACCAAACATTTAAGAAAGAAATAATACTAATTCTCCACAAGTGCTAAAATATATAAAATTGAAGAGCAGGGAATATTTCCCAACTTGTTCCATGAGCCCAGCATCACTTTGATGTGAAATCCAGACAAAGACATCATAATAAAGGAAAAGTACAGACAAATATCCTTAGGAGCACAGATGCAAAGCTTTTAAACAAAATTTTAGCAAATTGAAACAAAAAATATATGAAAAGGATAATACATCATGACTAAGTGGAGTTATCCCAGGAATATAAGTTTAGTTTAACATTTGAAAATCAATTGATATAATTCATCATAAACTTAACAAAAAAAAACCCCATAAACTAAAAAAGAAAAACCATATGATCATCTCAATAGATGAAGAAAAGACATTTGACACAATGCAACATGCACTCTTGATTTTAAAAATCTCAGCAAACTAGGAAAGAATTCCTCCACCTAATAGAGGGCATCTATGAAAACCCTACAGCAAAGATTATACTTAATGGTGAAAGACTAGATGCTTATACTGTGAGATTAGTAATGATACAAGGATATCCACTCTTAGCACTTCTATTCGTCATTATATTGGAAGTTCTAGCCTGTGCTATGAGGCAAGGAAAAGAAATAAAAGACATCCAGATTGGAAAGAAAGAGGTAAAATTTCCTTTATTCACAGATAACCTGATCATATATGTAGAAAGTCTGTGGAATTTGCAAAAAGTGCTACTAGAACTAACAAATGAAGTTAGCAAGATTTTAAGATACAAAGTCATTACATGAATTCAGTTGTATTTCTGTTTACTAGTAATGAACAATTGGAAACTGAAATTTAAAAAAAACCCAATACCACTGAAAATAGCATAAAACACATGAAACACTTAGGGATAAATCCAACAAACCGTGCAAGATCAATGCACTGCATTGATGGGAGAACTTAAAGGAGACCTTTAAAAATGAAGAGACATACCTGTTCCTGGGTCAGAAGACTCAATATTGTTATGATGTCACCTCTTCTCTAATTGATCTAGATATTAAAGGTAATCCCAATCAAAGTCTCAGTGATCTTTTTAGAAACTGACAAGCTCATTCTAAAATTCATGTGGAAATACAAAGAACCCACAATAGTGAAAATAATTTTGCAAAAGAATAAAGTTTACGAGCTAACACTAAGTGACTTCAAGACTTATTAGGTCATTCTGATTTCAAATCAGAAGTGTAGCTTTTTATATCTCAAACAAGAAGCAGTACAATTAATCAAAGTATGCACCTAAAATATTGACACAGTTTTGCCATCGTAATGGTAGCTTGTTTATGCCAGCAGCGAAGGAGCCTAGAGAGTGAGTGGCAATGAAATCGTGAAAGGCATTTTCCACAGCTTGTAGAGAATTGAATATTTTTTCTTGCAAGAAGTGGTCTAAAGCCTGGAGGAAGGGGAAGGAGGAAAGCCATATACCTAACATAGCAGGTGACCAGCCACAAGGGTGTGGAAAACCAACAGAACCAGAGTCTGTAGAAAATGCAGAATGCATAGCACAGACCCTGAGCTCATTGCACATCTGGGTGGCATCAACCCTGATGAGACTCTAAGCAAAAATCATAAAAAAGAGAGTCCTTTTACCCCCTCCATGAGACTCCTGGTGAAAGAGGCGGCCTTGCAAAAATAACAGGAAAATACCTAATCCCACAATTTCCCCAGTAACAGTTAAAGATCAATCCCATGAGTTCTCTCACTAACAGGTACCCTGCAGGAGTTCTGTTTTGCACAACTTGTGAAAGGAGCTGAATAGACGGAAAAGAAATGTAAATCTCTCTCTCTCTCAAAACTGTTTGAGAATCTGCTTTTACAGAGTTCCTGAGTAAACAGCAGAAGAAAGAGCTCCAAACCTCAACCATATCTCGAGGACAGAGTCACATTTCCTGTGATAATCCCTTCTCCAAGGAAAGGCAGGAAACCAACTATTGGACTTTGACATCCTTACAGTTTTTGTTATCTACTTGTTGCTGCTTTTGTTATCAACTGACAGCCATCACTATTTTTTTTCTTTTCATCCCCCTTAAAATCAGTGAGCCACTTGGCCTCACTGCTGGCACCCCCTTCTCTTTCTCTGGGATGCCACGCCATCTCCCTGCTCTCTTCCCCCCCCCCTTCCCTTCTTTCTTTCTCTTTCTCCTTCTTTCTCTCTGCCTCCTCTAAAAGGATGAAATAAACTTTTTTTAACTTTTATATCTTAATCTCTGCATGAGAAATCTTTCTCCACCCGCACCGTGAGCACCCACTCTTTGGGGAAATCCAGCCCCAGTGGTCTGCCTATTATCCAGGGACTGGCTATTGCTTTAGAAATCCAGTGCCTCACCTCAGTGCTCTTGGAGCCTGTTCCTAACCAGCATCACCAGTCACCTAGCACTAGCTTACATGCTATTTTTAGTTTCCATCTCTATAGACCTACTGTCCCTCTACTCACCCCTGTTTATCCAGCACAGCAGCACTGACTTCAGTCAGCCCAGGAAAACATGTCCACCCTAAATTAACAGAGCTATTTGGGGTTTCCAAGGACTAAAATTGAGTCCTCTTGGCCTCTGCTCAAGACATGAGGCATGAGGGAGGTCCTGCTACTGTTTAATATTTACTGAAAGCTCACAAAGCTCTTACATGCATGAGAAAAAAATTATGGCATGATCTTTAGCCTCTGGGGGCCCAGGCTGAACCTTTATTAAAAGCCACAGTGCTAACTTCCCACAGAAGCAGAGCAACAGTTAAGGAACATCACACCATCAGTGACTGGCTGGTGTGATTGTACTTAGCAAGTAAAGTTTTTCAGCAAGATGGAGCGGGAGAGAGGCACTCCCTATTCTCTACTCTGGGCCCCTGAAGCACAGATTCAGCCCCTTTTAATGCAGTTATTATACCCCATTTAATGCCAATCGCTTGTTTGCTGCTTCTACAAACATTTTCTGAGTGCAGCTTGTGCAGTTGGGGTGACTATGTCTTCTTGGATAAACAGGGATGAATGAAGGGAGATAGGGAGGTACCTGGTGGACCCTTTCAGGATCTACAAACATGAAAATTAAAAATAGTCTTTAGACTACTATGGGCTGAGTAGGAACAGGATCCAAGAGCACAGTAGTAAGGCACTGGATTACTAAAGCAATAGCCAGTCTCTGGAGAACAACTGGACCCCTTGGGGCTTGGATTTCCTCAAAGACCCGAAGAGAGTAAGGGGACTCTTTTTTGATGGTTTTTGTTAAAAGTCTCAGGGTTGAAGCTGATGTTCACAGTGAGCTTAGGATCTGTGCTATGCATTCTGCATTTTCTACAGACCTTGGTTCTGTTGGTTTTCCATACCCTTGTGGTTGGCCACCTTCTGTGTTAGGTAGATGGCTTTCCCTGAGTCTCTCAGGCACATGCTTCCAGGAGCCAATTATTGACCACTCTGATATTTTTCACCTGTATGTGCAGATACTGCTTATGCTAAATTTCTCCAGCTCAGACCCAGGACAGAGGAGATGCCCTCTCCTACTCACGCCCTTATACAAGTCTACAGGACACAGCATAAATGCAGGGGACTGTTATCTTTGGTAATGTTGGTCTCCCTTTTCTAATCACTGTGGTTATAGAAACTGGCTAAATTTCAAATTTTCATAGCTCTCCCCTGTGATTAGAGAAATCACCTGTAGTTACTGTATAGTTACATGTTCTCATCCCTGCTAGCCCCGACTCACAGTTCAGGCTCTACCTCTGGGGAAGCAGGGTGGATGTGATGAGATGGTGACTGTGTAGTTTCTAGAACTGAGTTTTGAAGATTTGGTCTGATTAGTCTTTCTGGCCCATTTTGGGGAAAAGAAAGAGTCCTGACACCATGATCTGAAATATTTTATATTGCCCAGTCATCTCTGCAACATTCATTCAACAAAGATATAGAGAACACATGCTCTGTGGAAGGTCATGAGAACCATCTGAGTTTGATTTCACCTCTCTTGTTCTCAATGGAAAAAGTGGGGCTTCCTTTTCTACCTTTTGAATGCTCTTTGGTTGCTTCCACCTAACCTCCCTTTCACATTTCTTTTACTTTGTTTTTGCTTAATGAAGCCCTCTTACTTTTTAGGAGATCACTGTTACTTACTTTTGAGTCTTCCAGACAGTTGTCACTCCCATATCAAGAATCCCTTATCAAGATTCAAAGGCTCATCTTTTACATTTGTATTTAACATAGCAATATCAGAGAGCTCTGGTTGTAGCCAATTAGGAAGTTGCTCATCAGACTTGCTCAGCTATTTATCCTTATAGAGAGAGGTAAGGTAGAGAGGTTTCCTAACCACCTTTTTATTCCCTCTTTCCCTTCTGCTGCAGAGCAGCCCCCTCCTCCTACTACTTTACCTTTATAAATAAGCAAGTTCTATATGGAGAAGTATATGGGTTTTACACACACACACTTTGCCCACATATATCTTACTACCTTCCAAATACATCTTGAGAGCTTTCTTGGCTGCAACAGTACCAAGGAAAGATTTAGGCTATAAACTGCTTTCATTTCCTCTAGTTCATACAGCCAGATTCTCCTATTCTACCTTCCTGTCCCACTTTTTGAGGTTCTTTTTGAGTCCTTACCAAAATACCACAAATTCTCTGACGGTCACATATCCTTTTGACAACATCTTTTTATCCCTCTTTTTATCCGTGCTAGGAAGTGTAAAAAGAAAATCAAAGTCTCAGGGCCTCCCCTAACTCCTTATGCAAAATAAAAGGTAAAAGCTTCAGGCACCTGTGAAGAGCTGGTCCTATAGATCATTCATCAAGGAAATTCCTTGCTAACTTCCCATAAACAAGGACATGCAAATTGTACCTATGTCTAGCACCTAAAACTAAAGCCTGTTCAATTCCACACTAATAATGAATTACAAGTTTATTTTACAGGTAACAGAACTGGAGACAAGACAGAATCAGACATTCTTCTACCTACCCAGGGACCTCTGCATAATTGATGTTTCCTTCACTCCTTTATTTTATGTAAAATGTAGATTTCTTGGGCCTCACAAGAATGTAACCACTACCTCATCAGCCCCTCCTCACCCTCCACGCCAGCCTTTTTCCTTCTCTCTGTATGCCTTTAAAATGCTGAAAATTCCAACCCCCCCTTTCCAAAAAACAGCCACAGCTTATCTGCGGTTTATGTTTTTCTGGGGGCATCCTCAAAATCTCGGCTTAATAAATCTCCATAGATTGAGATTTTTGCCTCAGTCATTTATTTGGGTTGACAGAAGGCAGAAATTCCCAGTTTCCAACCAAAGAAGTAACCATTAGGCATAATTTGTGGCACCTTTGTGACTTCATTTCTTTACAATTCCTTTTTCCTAGGACTTCCTGTAGCACAGGGAAGGTCAGTTTTTCTCACTAGGCATTTATTTTTATTGTGTGTATGTGGTTTTTTTAAATTAATAAACTTTATTTTTTAGAGCAGTGTTAGGTTCGCAGTAAAATTGAGTGGAAAATACAAAAAGTTCCCATATACCCTCTTTCCGCATAAAACCTCCCCCACTATCAACATCCTATACCACAGTGGTAAATTTGTTACAATCAATGAACCTACATTGACACATCATTATCATCCAAAATTCATCATTTATATTAGGGTTCACGCTTGAAGGAGTATACATTCTATGGCTTTTGATAAGTATATAATATATAGCCATTATACATAAATGTATAAAGTATATATGTATTTTGAGAAATGCATATCCACCATTATAGATCATGTAGAATAGTTTCACTGTCCAAAATATCCTCTGTGCTGTACCTATTCATCCCTTTCTCCCTCCAACCCTTGGCACCCACTTATCCTTTTACTGTCTGCATAGTTTTGCCCTTTCCAGAATGTCATGCAGTTGGGATCATATGATGTATAACCTTTTCAGATTAACTTCTTTCAGTTAGCAATATGTATTTAAGGTTCCTCCATGTCTTTTTATGGCTTGATACTTCATTTCTTTTAAATGCTGAGTAATAATATTCCATTGTATTAATATATACCACAGTTTGTTTATCTGTTCATCTACTGAAGGACATCTTGGTTGCTTACAAGTTTTGGCAATCACAAATACAGATGTTATTACTATCTATGTGCAGGTTTTTGTGTGGATGTGTTTTCAGTTCATTTGGGTAAATACTAAGGATCACAATTGCTGGGTCATATGGTAAGAGTATGTTTAGTTTTGTAAGAAACTGCCAAACTGTCTTCCAAAGTGGTTATATTATTTTGCATTCCCACCAGTGATGAATGAGAGTTTCTCTTGCCTCCACGTCCTTGCTAGTGTTTGGTATTGTCAGTGTTTTCAATTTTGGCCATTTTTATACCTGTGTAGCTGTATCTTGTTTTAATTTGCAATTCCCTAATGACATATGATGTGGAATACCTTTTCAATATGCTTACTGCCATCTGTATACCTTTTTTGGTGAGGTGTCTATTCAGATCTTTTGCCCATTGTTAAATTCAGTTTTCATTTTATTATTGTTGAGTTTTAAGAGTTCTTCATATATTTTGGATAATCCTCCTTCATCAGATGTGTCTTTTGAAAATATTTTCTGCCAATCTGTGGCTTATCTTCTTGTTCTCTTGACATCATCTTTCAGAGAGCAGAAATTTTTAATTTTAATGAAGTCCAGTGTATCAGTTATTTATTTCACAGATCATGCCTTTGGTCTTACATCTAGAAAGTCATCACCACAGCCAAGATCAGTTAGGTTTTCTCATATGTTATCTTTTGGGATTTTATGGTTTTATGTTTTACATTTAGGTCTATGATCCATTTTGAGTTAATTTTTGTAAAGGTTGTAAAGTCTGTGTCTAGATTCACTTTTGCATATTGACATCCAGTTGTTTCAGCACCATTTGTTGAAAAGACTATGTTGGCTCCATTCTATTGCATTTGCTCCTTTGTCAAAGATCAGTTGACTGTATTTATGTGGGTCTATGTCTGGGCTTGGGATTCTGGTCCATTACCCTATTTGTCTGTGCTTTTTCCAATACTACACTGTCTTGATTAGTGTAGCTTTATAGGAAGTCTCGAAGTTAGGCAGTGTCACTCCTCCAACTTTAGTTCTTCTCCTTCCAAGCTGAGTTGGCTATTCTGGGTCTTTTGCGTCTCCATACAAACTTTAGAAACAATTTGTCAATATACACAAAATAGCTTGCTAAAATTTTGATTGGGATTACATTGAATCTATAGAACAAGTTGTGAAGAACTGAGCTCTTGACAACGTTGAGTCTTCCTATTCACGAACGTGGAATATTTCTCCATTCATTTAGTTCTTCTTTGTTATCTTTCATCAGAGTTTTGTACGTATATATATACTTTTTCCTCATATAGATCTTGGACATAGCTTGTTAGATTTATACTTGAGTATTTCTCTTTTTTTTTTTGAGTGCTAATATAAATGATAACATGTTTTTAACTTCAAATTCCACTTGTTCATTGCTGGTATATAGGAAAGTAATTGGCTTTTGTATATTAACCTTTTATCTTGCAACCTTGCTATAATTGCTTTTTGCTTCCAGGAAGTTTTTCTGTCTATTCTCTTTAATGTTCTAACATAAATACCCATGTCATCTGTGAACAAAGAGAGTTTGATTTTTTTCCCTCCCAATTTGTATACCTTTTACTTCCCTTTTGTGTCTTATTGTATTAGTTAAGACTACCCAGGCACTTGTTTTTACCTATCACTAATCACTACCACTTGTTTCTCTAGAAACTGGAGCTGAATTTAACTTCTCCAACACCCCATGCACACATTTTGGCTATCTGACCACATTCACTTTTAATCAAGATATCTTTTATATATGAGTTTGATCCTTTCCTCCACTAAGCATTAAATGTTTTAGCCTCATTCATAGTGCCTAGTTCTGTTGTGTTCTCAGTTTACTCTGAAAATAAAAAACATGTCAATTCAAAATGACTTGGAGATAGACGTGGTGGTGTACAACTATAGTCTCAGCTACTCAGAAGGCTGAGGCAGGAGGATCCCTTGAGCCCAGGAATTCAAGTCCACCCTGGACAATATGGCTAGACCTTTTAAAAAATAACTTGCGATCTTGTTTGGATTTTGATGTTTTCTTTTTAATGGCTCTATTGTACATTTTCTGCCTTTACAAGCATAAAGTGGCCTAGAAAATTGAGCCATCTCATATAAAATGAACAGAAGTGCTCTTAGAGCCTGTGGTCAGGGTTGGAAAGTATTAGTTTTTTTGTGGGGAAGGGCAGGGGGAGTTGTATTTGTTTGTTTTACTGGTGGATGTCAGCTTTAGTCTTCATCAGAATTCCTTTAAAGACAAACTCCCAAAACTACTGCAATGACATCATTAACAATTGAGATTGCTTAATAGTGATTCTTGTTAACCTTGCAGAGAGTAATGGTTTATAGCAGGACTATAATATGTTAGGGGGCGCCTGTGGTTGGTTTGCTGATATACTGTTAATGAGTCATTTACTTATAGAGTAACCCTCCTAATCGGCTGTCCTTTGTTCAGTGATAACTCTTATTATATCATCTGAAAAAAGCCAATAAGAACCACATGCATACTATTAATTTTCCTCCAAGGAGTAATTCTTTAAAAAGTGAATTTTGTACATTTATTTCAGGTCTTCAAACAAGTGTTTCTCAACTTTTTAAAACATAAAGTGTTATGACTTCTCCCTAAAACTTCTGATACAACTTCTGGGAGGACACAGTCCTGAACTATTTAAAGCACCAGTAAATCCCCAAGAACCAAGAAGATAATGTGAAGCGCTGCTGTTTTATAGTCTATATTACAAAGAGAAAAAAAATTAACAGCTTTTAATGTTTGTTTTTCAAGCATAAATATGTCTATTACAGTTGATATACTTTTTCAATCCACTCATTTCTCCTCTTTCTGGAGTTTCTTATATGTATCCCCCCCACCGCCCCAGCCAATTCACCATGTGAGAATCATTGCTCTAGACTTTGTATTCCTGTTGGATTCCTTTCTATTTCTGGTTTTTTTCCTCTCTTTTTTTATAGCATAAATATATCACAAGTTATTCAATAATTCCTCTATTAAAGTTGTTTCCACCTCTTAATTACTATAAACAATCCTCCAATAAATATTCATTTAGATATTCCTGCAGGTCAAAGAGCATCAGCCTTTCATATAAAGTAGGGTTTTTTTCCAGTCAAAGATGTATTAGTAGCTGTCCATCTCAGCTAGATCTTCCAACCAGCTTGAGAATTCCGTTCTTGCATCACTCCAGTCAAGGGCAAAGCTTACCTTATATCCCATAATATTGTCCTTATCTTTTAGAAGGAACTATCTTTAAATCAAAAAACAAAAGTATAGTTCTTTAATCAAAAATGTAAAATGATCCTAAGGCTGCATTTTTCAAATTGTAGGTCCAGACCCATTAGTAAGTCACAGAGTCACTTTAGAGAGTTACTTTCAGGGTTGTTTTAATGAAATAGGATAGAAAATATCAGGAGGCATCATATGTAGTAAAAGTAGGATTGTTTCACAAAACTTTGAGTTCAGTTACAGATCTATAAACATGTGTTTATAAATACATGTGTACAGGGTCACTTTGTTAACTATATTTCTTACTGTGGGTCACTGTGAATTAAATTTAAAAACATACCATGAAAGATTTGTGAGGAGACCACTAGGGCCTTGGAAATAGTAATTGGTCATGAGGAAGCTATGCAATGAAGGATTGTGTTTGGTTTTGCACTCTTCCTCTTGGTTTGTTTGTTCCTGTCAGTTGGCGATATGCTTTCCCACCTAACCACAGAGCACAGCTGGTGCTTATGAAGCATGTGGGCAGTGTCTGGGGTCTATAGGCTCAGGCTCTCACTTCAAGAACCTCCTAGGTCAACAGCCTAAGCAAAAGCTTTTCACACACGCATACATACATACATACATACTCCTTCCCTGTCCCCAACTGGAGGTTTCAATTAGGTCCATGGACTTTTAAGAAGAATTTGAGGCCGGGCGCGGTGGCTCATGCCTGTAATCCTAGCACTCTGGGAGGCCAAGGTGGGAGGACTGCTTGAGGTCAGGAGTTCCAGACCAGCCTGAACAACAGTGAGACCTCGTCTCTACTAAAATTAGAAAAATTCGCTGGACATGGTGGCGTGCACCTATAGTCCCAGCTACTTGGGAGGCTGAGGCAGGAGGATAACTTGAACCCAGGAGTTTGAGGTTGCAGTGAGCTACGATGATGCCACGGCACTCTAGCCAGGGCGACAGAGTGAGACTCTGCCTCAAATAGAAAAAAAAAAAGAAAAAGAATTTGAAAGAAAGCATGAGCATTCCAGATGTTTATGACAAAAAAGGATCTCTGTGACTCTGTAATCCAACACTCATTATTAGATAGGGAAACTGAAAGCCAGAGTAGTAAAGTGTCTTCCAAGTCACAGAGCGTTAGATGTAAAACTAAAAGATGTCACCACGTTACCAACTCTGGGATTCTTTTATTATATAATAAAGTATGTAATTAATATGCAATGTAGGAAAATTAGAAAGCACAGATTTACAGAAGATAAAAAATGTATCATACTTTTTCTTTCAAGAATGAGATTATGAGAAAATCTAGGTGTCTTTGGGTTTAGTGATGACTCTTTGGATATATCACCAAAAGCACAATCCATGAAAAAAGTTGATGAATTTGACTTCATTATAATTAAAACCTTCTGCTCTCTGAAAGACACTGTTAAGATAATGAAAAGACAAGGCACACTTAGAGAAAAACCTTTGCAAAACACATATCTGATAAAGGACTGGTATCCAAAATATACAAAGAACTCTTAAAACTCAACAATACAAAAATAAAGAAGCCAATTAAAAAATGGGCAAAAGAACTGGACACCTCACCAGAGAAGATATGCAGAATGACAAATAAGCATATGAAAAGGTGTTGCACATCATTTATCATTAGGGAATTGTAAATTAAAACAAAATACCACTATATAGCTATTAAAATGGCCAAAATCAAAACACTGACAATACTAAATGTTGACAAGGATGTGGAGGCAACAGGAACTCTCATTCATTGCTGGTAGGAATGCAAAATGGTACAGCCATTTTGGTAGAGAGTTTGGCAGTTTCTTACAAAACTAAATATACTCTTACCATAGGATCCAGCAATTGTACTCCTTGGTATTTACCCAAATCAATTGAAAACTTACATCCACACAAAAACCTGTACATGGACATTTATAAGAGCTTTATTCATGATTGCCAAAACTTGGAAGCAACCAAGATGTCCTTCAGTAGGTGAATAGATAAACAAACGTGGTATATCCATAAATGGAATATTACTCGGCATTTAAAAGAAATGAAGTATCAAGCCATCAAAGGACATGAAAGAACCTAAAATAGATATTGCTAAGTGAAAGAAGTCAATCTGAAAAGGCTACATACTCTGATTCCAACTATATGACATTCTGAAAAGGACAACACTATGGAGACAGTAAAAAGATCAGTAGTCAATAATAAAAAAACAAAAACAAAAAGCCCAATTAAAAAATGGACAATGGGCTTAAATAGACATTCTCCAAAGAAGATGTACAAATGGCTAATAAGCACATGAAAGCATGCTCAACATCATTACTCATTAGAGAAATGCACATCAAAACCACAATGAGATACCATTTCACAGCCATTGGAGTGGCCATTATAAAAAAAATGGAAGAACAGGTATTCTCTAGGACAAGGAGAAATTGAAACCCTGATGTATTGCTGGTGGGAATGTAAAGTGGTGCACCTTCTGTGAAAAACAGTTTGGCAATTCCTCTAAAATTTAAACATAGAATCATCATAATGATCCAGCAATTCCACCCCTGGGTCTATACCCAAAGGAAAAGAAAGCAGGAACTCAAACAGATACTTGCACACCAATGTTCATGGTAGCATTATTCACAATAGCCAAAAGTTAGAAACAACCCAATTGTACGTCAACAGATAAATGGATTAACAAACTGTGGGATATACATACAGTGGAATATTATTTAGCCATAGAAAGGAATGAAATTCTGACACATGCTACAACATGGATGAACCTTGAAAACATTATGCTAAGCGAAATAAGCCAGATACAAAAGGACAAATATTGTATGATTTCATTCATATGAGGTATCTAGAATAGGCAAATTCATAGAGATAGAAAGTAGAACAGAGGTTACCAGGGTCTGGGGTGGGTGGGAAGCAAGAATGGGGATATTATTTAATAGGTACAGAGTTTCAATTTGGGATGATGAAAAAGTATTGGAAATAAATAGTGGTGATATCAGGTCACACAATATTATGAATGTACTTAATGCCACTGAATGCTACACTTCAAAATGGCTAAAATGGTACACTTCATGTTATGTGTTTTTTTTCCCCACAATTGAAAAAAAGGATCAGCCATTGCCAGAGATTTGGGGGCAGGGAGAGAGGGATGAATAGGTGGAACATGGGGAACTTTTAGGGCAGTGAAATTATTCTGTATGATATTGTAATGGTGGATACACGTCATTATACATTGGTCAAAATCCACAGCACATACATATAACACAAAAAGTGAACCCAAATGTAAATGATGAACTTCAGTTAATAATAATGTATCAATATTGGCTTCTCATTTGTAACAAATGTATTACCATAATGCAAGATGTTAATAATAGGGGAAACTGTATGTGGGCCAGGGACAGGAAGAGGGTATATGGGAACTCTCTATACTTTCCACTCAATTTTTCTGCAAGCCTAAAACTGCTCTAAAAAATAAATTTTAAAAAGTAGACTATAATATGAATATTTTTGTAACTTGATTTTTTCACTACTCTGTTCCTACATTATTAATATCTTTCCAGGGATTCGGCCTGGATAGGCACGGGCAAGTTATAGGGTGGCAATGGGAAGGTTAGCTAAAGGACAGAGATGAGGCTGTTGAAAGAGAATTAAGATTCAGAGGATGTGGAAATTTGGAGCAGGGGATGTTTTATCCCAAGTGCCACAGAGGAGAGGGACTGGAATTTGAGTGGATAAGTGGAGATAACTGAGCCCTTGAGTCTGAGGATCTCCAAGGGGCTGGAATTTTGAGCAGGGCAGGGAGTTTCTGCTTCTGCTCAGGGATTCCCATTCCCTGATGGCAAGAGGCTGGCATGACAGGACTGAACAAAGCAAGGAGATTCTCACATATTCACTCCTGTGCTCAGCATATTTTATGACCTCCCTGCTAGGGTGGAA
Source organism: Daubentonia madagascariensis (assembly GCA_023783475.1). Lineage (NCBI taxonomy): Eukaryota > Metazoa > Chordata > Mammalia > Primates > Daubentoniidae > Daubentonia > Daubentonia madagascariensis. The sequence continues at coordinate 34,590,780 of JAKFHU010000747.1, forward strand.
TGAGCAGGTACAAAAGTTATGGTCAGTTTCCTGAAATTACTGTGACATAAATCTGCTGGGGCAGGCAGGAGCCTGTGGGGGACCATGGGAAGGGCCTGCTCAACCCTAAACCAGGATGTGTGCACGCTAACCCCAGCTTCCCACCTGATGCTGCTGTGACCCTTTTGAGTCAATTCCCTTCACTCTGTTTCTTCCTCCTCCGTGACTCTCTGCCCAACTCCCACCAAGCAGGGAGGATGTGCCTAACACAAAACCTCCTTTGATCTTTGGGGATGCTTTAGGAAGACAGCTGTTGAGTGTTGGCCCAGACTTTGTGCCTCCCTGCCCTGGGGGCTATTTAGGGACTGCCCCCATACCTTGGGCATAGAATCACTATTCAGAGGAGGGACACATCTATACTTCTTCCTTTCCGAGCTTTCTGCATCCTGCTAGCAGTGGACCCATTATGCTAAATGCTGGGGTCTTACCAGAGGAACCAAGTCCTGCCACCCCTTCCTCCTGGTTTGATGGGATGGTGAGTGATCCTGGATTTCCTTAGGAACCAGGGTCATCCCACCATCCCTCATAACACATCATAAAGAAGCCACAGCACTTCCTGCCCTTCCTTGTGCTCTTGGCTCCTCTGCAGTAGGTCAGAAGGGGAATGCAGAGGTGCCACCTTCTGAGGGATATTAGTTGCCCAAAACAGAGGTCTGTCCCATCCACTCTGGGCAGCCTCTTTGTCTTCCTGCTTCCCAGTCCTCTTCTCCCATCCCCAAAGCCTCCCTGGTCCCTCGCTGAGCCCTACGGTGCCACCCCTGCTGTTTCTCATCTCCGGTGCCTGCTCTTGCTCAGGTTGTGTGCATTTCGAGCTTTCTCTGTGATCTCTCCTGCTGCTCCAGTGTTCCAGGAGCACCTGCTTCACACACATCATCAGCATCTTCAACCACCTTTTCCTGCCCACCTGGGCTCTCACACTGTCACCAGGCTCCTTGGGCCCTAATAGATACTTTACGTGGTAACTTCCAGAATCCCTCTCTACCACTAGCTTTCTGGATTTGGTTCTTCATACCATTTCTGTTTCCTGCAGCCATGGTCCCTTCCCATCCCCCCACTCATCCCTCTGGGTCTTTACCCACACTCTCTTATATGAGGGGGAAACCTTTCTTCTCCTACCACAAAGTAGGAGATACCTTTATCTAGTTGTCTGTCTTCCCGCAGCCTGGGCCCTTCCCTGAACTCCAGGCTGAAATGCCCAAATTGTGTAATCAACATATACAGTTGGATGTCCAATATTCATCTCAAACTGTACAAAAGGGAGCTCCTGATTCACCACCACTACCACCCAATAACGCAAACTAAACCTACTCCAATGTCAGTTATTTCCCACATCAATTATTGGCAATTCCATCTTGCCAGTTGTTTAGGGCAAAAACATTGGTGTCATCCTTGACTTTTTTTTTCCCTAACTGTCCACATTCAATCTATTGGTAAGTCCTGTTGTCTCTACCTTCAAAGTGAATCCAGCATCCAAATTATTCTCTGCTGCTATCATTACTGGAGTATCCTCATAACTAATCTTCCCACTTCTACGTAAGTCTATGTCTACAATACTAATATTAGCACCACAAACTAAGTGATCCTTTTAAAACATAAGTCAGATCTAAGCAGACCCTCTAATAGCTCTTACATTTACTCAGAGTAAGAGCCAACGTCCTTGCATTGACCTACCAGGCCTTATACCATCTCGCCCTTTACTGCTCTGACGTTGTCTTCTGCCACTTTCTCCCTTGATTACTCTGCTTTCGGCTCACTGGCCTCCTTGCTCCTTCTAACAGGCGAGGCATGCTCCAGCCTCCGGACACTGGCATTAGTCGTCATTTCTGACTGGAATGCTCTTTCTCAGTTATCCACGTGGTTTATTCTCTCATCACCCTCCAGTTCTCACTCACATGTTAATTTCTTAGTGAGATAGCCCTGAACTCCCTATTTCAAACTGTACCCCACTCAACTCTTCTGTAACCCTCTTACCCTGATTTTTTGCATGTATCTGGTCACCTTCTATGTACTATCTTTTTTACTTATACTTCTTTTGTCCACCTCCCAAACACACTCCCAATGTAAGATCCTTGGGAGCAGATTTTTTTCCCTGTGTTCACTGTTGTATTCCCAGTGTCTATAGAAGTGCCTGGCTTCTAGTAGGTGCTCTATTTGTTGAAGAATGAAAGAACGGGTGAATGAATGCCACCTATTCTCCAGCTTGGCAACCTCATTCTGACCCCTCAAACATTTTAATATACTTTTAAAAATTATTATATTATACAGGGGCTTCTCCAGTGAGTCGCCATTCTCTGACACAGCATGGCATTTGTTTGACACCATGCTTTTGCTTATATTGTACTCAGCCTGGGGAAGCCTCTCTACTCCTCTTATCATATTGCTTCTAATGACTTTTTATAAGATTGTCTATCCCAGTGTCCATGAGCTTCATGAGAGAAGGCTTGTGTATTGTTCACTGTTGTTTCCCTAGTGTCTGGTATAGTGCCTGGCACATAGTAAGTATTCATATATTTAAAGTATTGAATAACAAAGTCATTTTTATTGTGACTCTTTTGGGGACCTCCTCATCAACTGATCTTTATTCTAGATGGCATTCCCCATACAGCTGAGAAGCAGTGGGGGTCAGAACAGGCAACAGGGCTAGAGCAGACTCCCAGATGGGTTACCCTTAAAGATCTCAGTAACTTCAAGGAAAAGACAGGGGAGATTCTATCATTTGGGTTTTTTATTCCTTTTCTTTTCTTTTTTTAGAGACGGGGTCTTGCTGTGTTGCCCAGGCTGGAGTGCAGTGGCTATTCACAAGCACAATCCCATTACTGATCAGCACAGGAGTTTTGACCTGCTCCATTTCTGACCTGGGCCAGTTCTTCCCTCCTTAGGCAACCTAGTGGTCCCCTACGCTAGGGAAGTCACCATATTGATGCCAAATTTAGTGCAGACACCCGACTAGCATAGCACCATACAGCCCCCAGAACTCCTGGGCTCAAGCAATCCCCTGGCCTCAGTCTCCCAAGTATCTGGGACCACCATGCCAGGCTATCATTTGGTTTTGACATCTGTCACATTAACTGTATGCTTTTGATAAGCACAAAAGCACCTCCTCAAGGAAGGAGCACTGTGGCACTCTAAAAATCTTCCCTCCAGGTTTTGGGCATGTACTGTATAGAACTCATCAACAAATTTTGCCTGTGAACCAAAAATGCACTGGATTCCTGGCCACTACTTATATGATCATTATGCCCATATTGCTCTTCTGGACCCAAGCACACCATGGGAAACCATGACAGAATTCAAGCCTGACCTTTACCTTCAATGCACCTTAAACAAGGGCCTTCCTCCTCTGCTCAAGTCCCTTTATCCACAGTCTAAGGTGGGGCTGGGAGGAGCTGTGTAGAATGCTGACCCATCCGAAATGAAATATGGATTTAAGCTCCTATACCACATGGGAAGTACTTTTTAGCTCCTCTACTCTCTCTGTCATACACCACATTGAAAATAAGGAGGCACAAACAGGTGGCTCTTTGTTTAGAGGTATAAAGTATATTTGGAGAGTGCTCTGCCTCACCTACATGTTAATGGGAAATGGCGATGACAGCCTTTTTCAGGGGGATGCAGAGGTTCAGGAACCTGCAAACTCCTTTTGCTTGGACTGGGTAGTCTCCTTGTATAAACCAGTGCCTTTTGCTGAGATAAGAGTTGAGACCTGGGATAGATTTCCTGGTTAGGTGGCACAAGTCAGTTGAGGACAGAGTTTGGAGCAGTTGTGGGAGTGGCACAGGACCCAGGATCGGCTGGACTGAAGGGAGAGTTGCTGGAGTTGTTTGTCTAGGCACTGGGGGTATCACAGAAGGGGAGGCTGGGCCTTGGGTCCTCTGTTGTCTTCTCCAAGTTAGCTCTCCCCACAGGGTCTTTGGTGGGCGTTGGACTCTTCTTAACTTCTCTTGTACTGGTTTTGGCCACTGTCTCAGTCTTAGAGAGGAGAGTGGATTTCTCATGACTTTGATCTTTCACTTCAGGGTTAATCCAGTGCAGAAATAACTTCATCTTATTTGCCAAGCCATCTTCTGGAGCTTCTGGAAGGGCGGAACTCTTGTGAGTGTGGACTGCCCTTAGCGGACCCTGCAACTCTTGGCCCTGGAAAGTGTGGCCTTGCCAATTTTTGCCCTATAAAACATGGCCATGAAACATTTGACCCTGAAAAGTTTGGATCTGAAAAATGTGGCCCCTTCAAAGAGTGGACTTGCAAAATTTGGCCCAGCAAATGATAGCCCAGTAAGTTGGCCCTTTAAAGCCTAGGTACCCCAGCTTTGGCATTCTCAGGAATCCTTGTTTGGATAAGGTCATTCAGCTTACTCTAACAGCCTTGCAGACTATTCTTATCTGGTCATTTTGCCCCAGGTAATCCTGGAGGATGCCTTGGGAACTCAGGGTGAGGGAGAAGCTGATGAAGGTGCTGGCATGCAACAGTAAGCTGAGATGATGGTGATGGTGGCTTTACAAATCCAGACAGATCCTTGCTAGTCCTTACTCAAGGCAACGATCTTGGCTAAACTAAAGAGAAGGATCCTGGAATAATGTTTGGGAAGTCATGGGCTCTGGGGTTCTGTTTAGAAGTACCTCTACTGGCCCCTGAACCTCAGCAGAGTGGGTGTTCTCTCTGGTTGGGGAAAGCCCCAATTCTGTACCCCCTTGTCTTTGATTCCCTGCTGGTTTGAATTTCACTAGACCCTCTGTTTTCTCTGCTGGGGTAGGGACTTGTCCTCACTCTTGCAAAGGCCTGGACTAAGGGGTCCAGAGTCCTCCGGGCTGGGATGTTCACTCTAGCATCCAGCTGAACACAAAGTATCTGCGCCTCTATCATGTCCCCAGTGGGTTGTGAGATCTCAGAGTCAAAGTGGGCAGAACCACAGGGCACTTCTCTGGAATTAGGTTGCTTTTAGCTCTGCTGCACTGCCTTTAGTTCCATTGCAAGCTCTTCTTTTAGGCAGACCCAGTCTGTCTCTGGGGCACATGGGATACCTGGTGGAACAGGGAGTTTCTGGAGCAATGTTTTCCTGTTAGACTCCTAAAGGATCCCTAAGTGGAAACATTATTTGGGATGGCCACAATTTGTTCTCTGGACTCCTTTGTCTTTATGGCACTTCCCAAATGTATCTTCAGGAATTTTTTTTTCAGGGAAAAATTTAGTTTTGCCAGGAAATTTAGTTTGGGTGCCTTGGGTGATTAGGGGCTGTCAGGATCTGTCTGGCTGTCTAAAGGCACGATCTCCATTTACTTGTATTTCAGTCTGGAGCACTTGTACACTGTCTGCACTAGTCTCATTGGCATCTTGAAAGCATTGCTGTTAAGGTGAGATTGAGTCAGTGGCTCTGATGGGCCCAATCTGTGATTGCAGATTGACTACTGATTGCCAGGGCCATGGCCCTGGAAAGAGCCACATAATCAAGAGCAGGCAGCCTGACAGGAAGGCCAAAACTTGTTTCAAGTTCCTGAGTGGCTCCCTGGGACAGGGCCAGGCAGCTCAGGAGCATCAGTAACAGCATCTGATAAAGCCTGTTGCTGCTGGTCAAGGCCTGTCAGTATTCAGAGTGTCACTTCCTGATCTGTGTAGGGGCTGACTGCTGCCTCCAGGTACAGAAGTTTGCTTTCTAGAGGACAGGGGAACCAAGTTGCCACCCAGGCCCCTGGAATGCTGCAGACCCAGTGATTTATAGTCCCAACAACTACAGATATGGGCAGGGACAATGCCCTAGCATTCCCACATCTGTAGTCTATGTGGCTCTGCAACATTGCCTTAGCCTGAGCAAGCAACTGTGGACTGGCCCTGCTTCCACAATGGATCAGACAGTGGTCACTATCCTCACTGGCCTCTGGGGCTGCAGGCTCAGGGGAGACTCACACAGGTCAGGGCTGTGCTGCTCCAGGGCAGGGGTTGCTGGTCAGCAGGGGACAGGGACAACTGGATAGACTGCTGGATCTTTTGGAGCAGGCCCCAGCAATGGTAACTCAACCTGTTATTCCAACCACTTCTGGAAGCAGAACTCTAGCAGCCTCTGGGCATGCTCCAGGAAAATGCTCCCTTCCTCTTGAGGACTGAACTGGACTTCCCCAATCAGAGAAGGTCCTGGGTCTAGTGGGACACACTGCAGCAGCATGTCTCAAGGCTTACATTGTTTGGTTCTCTGCATCTACAGAGATCTCTGGACAACAGCTGACAAACGCCACTGAAACTGGAGCTGCCTCTAGAGAAGGTGCAACTCCAAGGCTTTACACTTGGCCAAAGTCAGCGTAAAGCCAGAAATGGGACATTGATCAGGGTTTGTTGATGGTCAGGTGGAAAAGCCCAAATGTGGGGAAGAAAGTGGGATTAACTGAAACGGGGGAAATTTTAGGCAGTACAGAGATGGAGAAATCATTGAAGGGAAAGGGCCTAGGGCTCCCATGTGGTGGAGAGATCTCTAGAGGCAGACCAGGGATTCATACTTACCTCCTCAGGAAGCCAGTCCTGGCTAGGAAGGGAAACATGGCAACCATTAATGATGAAGTGACTTGTACAGAAAAGAGAAACCACAGTAAGGTAGCTGCAGATGGCACACTGCAGCCTCAGTGTGTCCCCCAGGCAATGGACAGAGGCCACTTAGAGGCTGAAAGGGGGAAGAGGGCAGAGCCAGAGCCATGGGGTTTGGGTTTGCTCACAGTATTATTTTTGCTCTGGGTCCATAGTAGATCCTTCAAAAACCCAGAAAGCTTGAGTGGACTAGCTAGCCTCCCATGAACCCCAGAGTCAAGGGGATAAAAACTCAGCTTTTCAACAGAGGCCTTAGAGGTAGCTTCCAGGATGAAAAAAATGGTTGTTTGTTTGTTTGTTTGTTTTCCAGGCTTTGAAAACATTGGGAGCAGTGTGTTATAAGCTGCCACAGGAAGGCCTCCACAGATCTTGGAAGCCCTCAAGTGTGGAAATTGTACATTTATATATTTGCACTTAAATGTACCTCAGGGCCTTTTAGACATAGGAATGGCAGGTGAAGGGAATGCAGGGTCAAAGGTTGTTGTTTTAGGTTTGGAAGCTCTGGGTTCAGGGAAAGAAAGAGAATCTAGTATTCAAAGGTTGCTAACCTTGGTCCTCCTTGCTGACAAATTTAGAGTTGTTGTTCTTCCTCTCCTGCTGGTTCAGAGAAACTCCAGGCTCCTCAAGGCTTGAAGAGGACAGAGCTCCTGCGTCCTGGGACACACCTGCAACTTGAAATCCCTGCCCTCGCTGGAGGTGGTCAGCCCAGTAATCTTGGATGCTGACTGCATTGGTTGACTGGGCAGCTGATTGGGGTAAAGATTTCTGATCTGTTAATTGTGACAATGTCAGGGTTACGGTTGCCATTGAAAACTCTCTGGAGCTCTGGGAACCCAGCTCCTGACGCTGCTCAAAAGACATACTAGACATAGAAAACATCTCTGAGCAAGAGGAGCCCTGTGATGGCTCCAATAAAGTCGGGGAGATCTTGTTGTTCTCACCCACCAGCAATTGCTGAATCTCCAGAGCCACAGCATTACAGACTTTGCAGCAGGGATCTGCACACAGGATTCGCCGCACACTTCCCTCCTGAGGAAGCCAGCCCTGGCTGGGAAGGGAAATAAGGAGACCATTAATGAAGGAGTGATATCTTCTTTCTTGGATGAGTGTGGCTTAGGGTTGGTGCTACCTTTTCCTAGTCCTGCAAGTCCTGGGGCCTGCACCCCCTAAATACCTACCCCTCTGCTTTGTTTTCCAAAGAAAATGCCATTTGGCAAGATGTGGTACGCTGGGCTGAGGGTCTGGGGCTTGTTGGGCAAGGTCTCAGACAACCCATGCTAGGGCACAGCCCTCAGAGAGGACTAGGACTGGGGTCAGTTCTCTGTTGACCTTGAGAAGCTGCACTAAGACAAAGAAACTAGGCAGATGGGGCATCACCAGGAACACCACCAGGTAGAACCTGGATCAGTCACACTGGAGGCTAAGGAACCTGAAGGCTGGGATTCAGTACATCCAAACTATGGAAATGAGGTCCTTGTGAGATCTCTGCATTTTGAGAACTATAGGATGTCCCTGCTACTGTACCCAACATCTCTTGGGAACCAATCCTATTCTCTAGAAATCTCAAGAGGACAAGATGATAGGCTCCTGTCTAAGGGCTGTCCTAGGAATTGGCCTCCCTGAACACAGAACCAGAGGAGGTAGTGTCAGCACGGTCCAGCAAAGTCAGTGGAATCTGCCCATGCAAGGGTGTAGCAGTAAAGAGAATATGACAATGATGACTTCTTTATGCAAAATCCATTCTCTTGACTGGATAACTTGTCTCATGAATGAGTGCAACCCCATTTAATGTCTTTTATGAATTATGCACTAGTGAAATCCTAAATTCCAGAACTACTGTGACCCTAACCCAAAGCAAAATCGGGTGACTCTTCTCTCCTGAGATGTCTGAACCCACCTTTGCCCTGGCAACCCTCTCAACCGACGAACCAACCTCCATTGTGTATGTTTTCCCCCACCCCCAGGCATTATCCGTCTCCTCATCCCTGCCCTAGGCCAAGCTGAGGAATCATCACAGGCCACGCTGGGAGTCAGGAGACTGCAGAGAGAGCAAGAGATCACCTTTTCATGACAGAGAGCAGATTCCGCAGCTTCTCAGCTTCTTCCTGGTAAGTTCTCCCAGCTGAGGAACCAGGATATGGTGTTACATGGAATAGGAGAGTATTCAAGGACATCCTATGGGAATCTGAAGGCCTTTGAAAGAGAGGAGACTGAAAACTCCAGAGTACTGTGGGTCACCTCTGTGTACAGCTTAACCATTTACAACGTCTGTCTCACGCCTCATCTCATTCATCTCCACAGCCACACCGGGAGTGAGGAAGAATTATTAGTGTTATGCCCATTTTATGGAGAATAAGACTGAGAGATAAAATGACTTCCACAGGGTTATAAAGTTAATAAATGATACAATTAAGGACTTCTGCCCTACTTCCTCATTCTTCATTCTCAGGAGGGTAAGACAGAGAATTTTGGAATGTACCCAGGCTCTGATTTCCCACCCAAGGAAGTCCTCTGTGAGAAATTGTCACTGGGGGTAATGTAGCCTTCAGTGGTTAGCACACCTGGCACCAGGGGTCGTATAGGGTCAGGATCCATGGGAACCTCACCCACAGTAGAATCAAGTCAGTGGAGAGATTGGGACTTTACCTCTTGATGTTCTATCTCTAGACCTTTGTTTGAGTCTTCGGTGACACTTAAAGACAAAAACATTAGAGTGTGAAGCTGGTACACCATTTTCTTTCCATGTCTAAAAGAAACAAAACCCATAAACATTTCCCAATCTTTTTCTGTATTCCAAGTTTTGTACACTCTTCTACCTTTCCTTTCTGTATCCTGTCTTTTTCATCTCTTTCCCTTCTCTGCTTATTTCTGACTCACTTTGAGGCTCTTCCATACTCTATGCTTCCCACCCCCGTTCCTTTGACAGCTTCTGTGGGGAGTTCAGGATGAGACGGGAAAATTGGAACAGATTAAAGGATGGATGGTTCTAGGAGCCAAAGGACTTTAGCCATCAAAGGCCCTACATGGCTACTGACCAGAATAATCACCCGAATTGGGAGTTCTGAGATCCAGTGAGGAAACCCTCGTTTTAAAAAAAAGGAAGAGGTGAGGGTAACAAGAGATAATGGGTGGATAAAATATCATTTGAGGCTTATCGATTCAGTCATGGTCATAGTGTTTCCCTACCCGGCAACAGCTCCTGTTAGGTCCCAACCTGAATTCTTGGAGGCTCTTTTTCAATTGCCAAATAATTAATGCAATGACGCAGATGGATCCATAGGTGTATAAGGGATGTCCAACATCCCATGGAACAAATGTAGGGCTCAACATGATCTAAAACTCACTAGCCATCCCTTTTCCTAGGCTTCCAGTGTCTTGGAACCTAATGCCTCCACATTCTAGACCTTGTCATTTCTGCCTCACAGAAGTCGGATCCAAACCACCAGACCGCATCACAAAGCGCTCCTGTTCCACAAAGTAGGGATAGCATTATAGACCTTTATATGTCTTAGAGAAGCTCATGTGCTGGTTCAGTGTTCAGATGAGGGTGTCTGGTTATCTGTAAGGGCTACATCCTGGGACAAAAGGTACCAAGGTCATAGGCAGCATATACCTTTTCAGGCTGTTGCTATTCCCTATACCCTGATGGCTCATCTCCCTCCATTACTACAGTAGTCTGGCACCTATCCCCAGATTACTGAGTATACACACTAAAAAACACACAAAAGCATAGGGTGGGCATCGTATCGTTAAGTCTTGGAAACAGAATTTTGATGTCACAGGCAATGATGTGTGGTCAGTATCAAGAGGTTCAAGAAGAGGACCCTATATGATGTGTCAAGGAAAAGACAAAGCTGTTGTCCTTTTAAATAACTTTCTGAGAGTTAAAGAAGGACCCATCCCAGTCTATGTGGTCCAGCTTGAGATGGGTGAGAAGAGATTGTAAATACTACGTTTCGAAGGCACATGAAGGCACATGAATGAGGCTTACTTCCAGAGCTCTGTCCAAAGCTTGATTCTCCAGAATTGCCTCTACAGATCTTATAGCATCTGGACTATTCATGGAGATGGGTTATTGGCAAGACTTTGATTAAGGGCCACAAACTTGTGGCTCTTCGGTTAAATCCACCATGGTTGGAATGGTTGGCTGAAAGAGTGTTTTATGAAAATCTGAACTTGAACACTTTTAAATTTCCCCATTCTACCCCAGTACCTACTACTCCTATGACCACTGATTCACACATTAATATTAACATGACCCCTGGTGACATTATGCTATGCCTCCAACACCCCAGGATTTCTGAATTTCCTTGAGAAGTTCTTGCCCTGATAAGAGTGGTCTTAGGCTCAAAATCTCTGAAAAGGTTGTTTGGTCCTTCTTCCAGCATTCAGTCCTCCACTAAACAGGAGTGATGAGTACTTAACATGTGCTCAGCCCTAAATTGCGCGGTATCAAGGGTACAAAGACATTTGAGTTGTGTTGCCTGCTTGCTCTCAAAATACTTCAAAATCTAGTTTCAAAGACAAGACTAATTCACATGAAGCAAGAGCCAACTTTACCAGGGGCTGGGTAAGCAGGAAATAAGGGGTTATTATTTAATGAGTACAGGGTTTCTGCTTGGAATGATGAATACAACCACCCTGTATGTAAGTGAATGTACTTTATGGCACTAAATTGTACACTTAAAAATGATAAAATGGTAAATTTAATGTTAAGCATATCTTACCACAATTAAAAGACAAACAACCAAAAAAAATTCATTAGCACAAGAATTATTTTTACTAACTCTAGGAGAGAATATGCTGAAAATGATTTGACAAAGAAAAAGATTAGTGAATGTTTTTCTCAAATGTCCTTCTTATGTCTACAAAAAAAATTGATCCTTACATTAAAGATAATTTAAGAAGAGTCCCACATGAAGATGGGATGAATTTGAGTCATTTCAACATCTTTCCTGAACTTGCAAATTCCATAATACAGGAACGAGAAGGCTTTTTCAGCCAAAGAGCACTGAATGACAGATTAACAAAAATTAATTAAAAAGCAGCTTGCGTGAGCTTTTTAGTAGCAGGTCAACATATCTACAAAGTAGCTCATATCTTTTGTTACTTTTATTACTCCTACCCAACCAGCCTGCTTCCTGCATCTGCTGCTGCCCTTTATGCAGCTGCTACAGTTCTCATGCCCCATTAGCTTGACCTCTTGCCCCAGGCAAAATCACCACAAGATTCTGCAAACCTGGCACCTGCTCCAACCAGTGCACTACTTACCTCACAGGTAACCCACAGCCACTGCCATCCCACCAAACCATTAAAACCACTTGCTGCAAAATCCTCTCCAGCCATTCATCCAGCCCTTGCTCCTCTGTCTCAGGGCTGAGGAGTTAGAGCCAAGTGCAGAGCCCAAAATGGTCTCATGCCTTTTTGCAGAGTAGGCTTGATAGCATAGGTTTATTTACTGATCTGGTCCTCCTTGACGAAGGGTGCTTGTGTGGACAGGACGGTGGTATCAGTGTCTTCCTAAACAAAGTCGCAGTCACACAATGAACACAGCTAAGTCTGCCGTTTTGAGTGACATGGGCATGGATCATCACATTGCCTTTCTTGCCTCGTGGTTTAGAGAGAGCAGCAAACAAGGGCGAGGAAGTACATGAAAGCCCTATGGACCTTGGCAACTGTAAAGGGTCTCAACTGTATAGGAACTCTTCCTGACCTACGTTTCTTAAGCTGCTAGCCACCTGTTTCATAAATGCTCAGAACTGTTTGGTACATAGATTCCAGGGAATGCATGGCTACCACATTGGCAGACATGGGCATAGAGCCTTGTAAGAATAAGTTCCTCACAGGCACATGCGAAGGAGTTTTGGTTTCTCCTCAAAAGCTAACAAGAGTGCTGCGTGCTCAGTACTATAGAAAATTCGCCAAACACCCTTAACTGGCCATTTTTATGCCGCAGGAGCAATCAGTTGCTCAATCAACGCAGACGCTCGCAACCAGACATCCTTTGTTCAATGCCATGAGCAGATAATTCAGGCCAAAGGGGAGTTCCATACCAGAGTCAGCGCAGCTCAAGGTATGTCAGGTCATGGCCTACAGAGACAGAGCAAAAGAGGCTCACAGACAGCCAGGTTATATACAAATACAAGCAAGTAACATGGGCTAGGAGCACTTAGAGCCAGCAATTGCCCTGACCTATGAACTAGCCTCCTAGTCATCGGTGCAGGTCTTACCGACTAGGACAGGCTATGGGGTTTCAAAAGGTCCTAAACCATGCAATAGCCAAGGTCTCATGCTGCTTACACTGAGAACCGGAGGAAATGGCCAGATTAGACCAGCCTTCACAAACCAGACCCATCTCTACAATATTGAGAATGAGAGAAATGACTCACTGTAAATTCCAAAGATATTAAAAGAATAATAAATTTGTAATATAAAAGCTTTAATGTCTATATATTGACAACTTAAATGAAGTGGACTGCTATGATTTGAATGTATCCCTTCCAAAATTCATGTCTTGGAAACTTAATCCCCAGTGTAACAATGTTGGGAGGTGGAGCCTTTTGGGCTGTGTTTAGGTCATGAAGGCAGAACAGATTAATGCTGCTATAAAAAGGGTTCTCATCTTCTGTTCTTCTGCTGTGTGGGGTTGTGGCATTTGTCCCCTTTTTGCCCTTCCACATTCTGCCATGTGAGGATGCAGCAAGAAAGCCCTCATCAGATGTTGGTGACTTCCCAGACTCCAGAAGTGTAAGAGAATAAATTTCTGTCCTTTATAAATTACCCACTCTGTGGTATCTTTTATAGCAGCACAAAATGGACTAAGACAAGGATTTGAAAGAAACAAACTAAAACTTACTCAAGAAGAATAACCTGAATAGCCTTATAGCTATTTAAAGAAATTACACTTGTAGTTAAAATCTTATCACAAAAAAATTCTTGTCATAAAGAAACTCCAGGCCCACATTTCTTCACTAGTGAATTCTACCAAATAGTTTAGGAAGAAATGATACCAATTCTATACAAATTCTTCCAAAAATTTAAAGAGAAGCGGATACTTCTCAATTCATTGTTTGAGGCCAGTATTGCCATGATACCAAATCCAAAGACATTATAAGAATAGAAACCTATAGGCCAATATTCTTCATGAACACATGCAAAAATTCTTAACAATATTATAGCCAATCAAATATATAAAATGTGTGATACATAATGACCAATGGGGCCGGGCGTGCTAATCCTAGCACTCTGGGAGGCCGAGGTAACAGGATTGCTTAAGCTCAGGAGTTTGAGACCAGCCTGAGCAAAAGTGAGACTCTGTCTCTACTAAAAATAGAAAAATTAGCCAGGTGTGGTGGCATGCACCTGTAGTCCCAGCTACTCAGGAGGCTGAGGCAAGAGGATCCCTTGAGCCCAGGAGTGAGGTTGTAATGAACTACAATGACGCCACTGCACTCTACCCAGGTTGACAGAGCGAGACTCTGTCTCAAACAAACAAACAATCAAACAAACGTAATAACCCAGGGGTTTATCCCAGGAATTGTAGGGTTGGTTTAAACACTCAAAGTTGATCATTGAAATTCACTGTGTTAACAAACTAAGAAGGAAAAACCTATGATCAGCTCAATAGATGCAGAAAAAACATTTGACAAAATCCAACACCCCTTCCTCATAAAAACTGTAGCATGCTCAAAACAAAAAAAAAGTTCCACAGACTGATAAAGAGGATCTCCAAAAAAACTTACATCCTACTAGTAAAAGACTGAATGCTTTCCCCCTCAAGATCAGGGACAAGGTAAAGATGTCCACTCTCAACAATTCTTTTCAATGTTGCACTGAAGGTTCTGGTCAGTTTAAACGGGCAAGAAAAGAAATAAAAGGCATCCATAATGGAAAGGGAGAAGTAAAACTGCCTAAATTTGCAAATAGCATGATTGTTTATGTAGAAAATGTTATAGAATCAATCTATAAAAAAGCCACTGGAACTAATAACTGAGTTAAGCAAGGTTGAATGATACAAGATCAAGGTACAAAAATCAGCTACATTTTTATGTACTTGCAACAATCAGAAATTGAAATTTTTAAAAATACCATTCACAATAGCATCAAAAACTATGATGAGCTTAAAGATAAATCTGACAAAAGATATGAAAGACTTACACACCAAAAACTACAAAATACTTCTCAGAAAATGTAAAGACCTCCATAAATGGAGAGATATACCTTGTTCGTGGATCAGAAGTAACATTGTTTAGATGTCATTGCTCCCCAGGTTGATCTACAGATTTAGGAAGAAAGGGAATTAACCCTGACTGAGCACCATTACCAGGTGCCAGGCCCATCACACACATCACCTCATTCAGGTTACCACCAACCAGACCAGGTATTGTTATCCCATGTTATATAAGAGGAAACTGAATTGCCAAGAAAAGTAACTAGTCAAAGGCCACAGCAACTTGGTGATGGATAAAAAGTTTGATTCTAAACTCCACTAAGCCTTACCACCTCCATTTCGTTCAAGTTGAGAGGATATAAACAGTATGATTATAAATGAGATGTCTGAAATTGCAGACTACTTACATGTCCAGTAGTTTTTGAAAAGAAGGATGACAGTAATAAAAGGAATTTAAAAATGGGAGCCAAAGAGCAAGGCTGGATCCAAAGATCTCCAGTGTCATCCAGGTGCACACCTAGTTCCTCTCATCAGGCATGTTCCCCAGCTGCAAGAGAGGCATCAGGCTGTCACGGCCCAGTGACACTAGCACCTGAGATTGTTCCACTCACACCCTGACTTGATTACAGGTTCATCAAATACCTTCTGAGTAGAATAGAACTTGCAATGTAAATAGACCTATAAGAAGAGAATGCCCTGACCAGCAGGTGGAAGTCTGCAGGGTTATGTTTTTCAGTGTAAATTAATGAATTAGCATTCTGGCTTATGCCTCAATCTCTTTGCAGTTTAATTACAGTGGGTCTATCCCAAAGAAACCACTTAGCTCAGAGAACCTTGACAAAATGGAGCCTTCTACCTGTAAAGCTGAGGAATGCTGACTCCTAATTCTCCCTCCTCTCTGTTCCTCCTAGTTAGTCTCTACCCTCCTGACCAGCTACAAAGGCAGGGAGAACAATCCTAAACCCCAGGCTACTGTAAACACCACAGTCCCCAGCCTCCTAACAGAGGAGATTGAGCAACACCATTTCTCATCTAAGTCTTCCTCTTGAGTGCCTTAAACTTTCTCCCTGTTAGTTGAAAGTGGTGTCCATTAAAAGCTATGTATTGAATAAAGCATTGTGGGGATTATAAATGTTATCTAGAAATGTATCTTGATAACTTAAAAGTTATATGTTTTCAGCACAGTAGAAAATAATAAGTATCTATACAGTAATACTGAAAGTATCTGAGTGTGCCTGGTATATAATCTCCTTATAAATATTATATAAAACTGCTATATAAATCTCCTATAAAGGAGAGAGAGATTATTTTTGGCTGATGTGATTGGGGAAAGTTTCATATGGAAGATGGCATTCAAGCTGGTGCTTGAAGCAGAGAGAAGATTTTTATGTGGAGTTGGAAGAGGGAGTGATCCAAATGCAGGAATTGACACGCATAAACGGCTAATGTCTCTGTGTGGTGATAATATGTGCAGATAATGAAGGATTCCTGAAATATTTATCTTACTCTGGTTGCATTTTATTTCGTATATATTTGATCTCAAGTAAGTTTTAGATTTTGTCTTTGTGTGGAAACTGAGGTTGTGAATATCTCTTTGTGAATATGTTTTTCTGCATCACGTGTACCTGAACTACGGAGATGGGTCTTCAGAACCTGACCATATGTGTTTCTAGGTATAAACGTCTGTGTGGGTGCATTTCTCTACACAGATTTTTTGGTCTTTGTGGGTGTCTGCACATGCAGTCCTGAGGGATGAGAAGGAAAGAGAGGAAGGATTAGAGGGGAGGAGAAGGGAGAGGAGTGGGGAGTAAGAAGTTGTTGAGGATGTTGGGGCTCAGAAAGTGATACCCCAAACACTGGTACTTTGACCTGCTGAGAGGCCTTAGATGCTGCCTTGGAAGCAAGGTCCCTTTCACCTTGTCTTGTTCCCCCAACTCAAAGTGCAAGGAGGGACTGTCTTTGGAATTTCCTAATCTAACAAAGAAAGCTTCTTTCCAAAAGAAAAGCAATTGTCTTAAACCCCCTCCCTAGGAATCTCATCCAACAACCAGGAAAGATCAGACTTTTCATCTGTTCTTCTGAGGGCAGCTCCAAGAAATTACCTCGGTAACTTTATCTGCATAATAAGACAGCTTCGTTTCTGTGCAGCTGTACCTCTTGCCTTCCCTTAGTGTCTGCCTCCTACCTCATGGGTCCATTCATTCTCCCTAAGGATTTACTGCCCTTCAAAAGAATTTTCTACATTCCCCATCTCCCCCCTCCCCTATGATAAAGGGTGCCACACATGGTAATTGGATGATCACTCTGTGATCTCCCCCCGTACATGTTAATAAATTTTTATGCCTTTTATCCTATTAGTCTGCCTTTCAGAGAATCTTCAGAAGGCGAGGGCGAGGGTAAGGGCCCAATAAGGCAGTCCCCATGCCAGTACCCAGGGGGCTGAGGAGTTTAGAAAGCCTCCTCAGTCTTTGTCTCCGGTCACTATTTCAAACCCTTGTAAAGACTTCTTCCTCTACTTTATCTTACCTCATCCCTTTTTTTTTCTTTTTTTTAGAGATGGGGTCTCACTTTGTTGCCCAGACTGGCCTTGAACTCCTTGGTGATCCTCCCACCTCAGCCTTCCAAGTAGCTGGGACTACAGGCACATACCACAATGCCTGGCTCTTCTCTATCTTATCTTCGTGTCTTTGGGGACTAATTTGTTTAGTTTTGTCTGCCCAATTTGGGAGGTCTTGTCAGCCATCATCACTGACAGCCTGGCCTTTGGCCAAGTTCCAGACAAGCATCATCCTTATGGACCATTGGCTTCTCTAGTGTTCTTCTTCATCCAAAACTGAGTCTCACTACTTAGTATACAAATGTCTAAGATACAGTCCAAAATTAGGAATATCATATTAAGAATTAAGAAAATGTGACCAGTTCTCAAGGAAAAATCAATTAATAAATATCAACCCCAAGATGTTGACATTATCAGACTAATGCCTTAAAGCAGCTATTACATCCACCTTGCAGAAGGTAAAAGTGAGCATTATTGAAATGAATGGAAAGATAGAAGATCTCAGCAAAGAAATATAAATTATAAAAAGGAAACTAATGGAAATTTAAAACTGAGAAATAAGGTATCTGAAATAAAATATTTACTGGATAGGCTCAAGAGCAAAATGGAAATGACTGAACAAACAATCAGTGAACTTGATTTTGGACCAATAGAAATTTTCAATCTGAAGAACAAAGAAAAATAAAGAATAGAAAAAAGATGAGTATCATCACAAGGACCTTTGGGATAATATCAAAAGGATTAAATTCATGTCAATGAAATTCCAGAGGGAGTAAGAAGAGGGAGAGGAGAAGAGATTGGTGCAGAAAATATATTTGAAGACATAATGGCCAAAACTGCCCAAATTTAGTGAAAGTTATAAATTCACAGATTCAAAAACCTTAATAAACCCCAAACAGGAATAAACTCCAGAAAACCATGCCCTAACTATGAAGTAAAATTGCTTGATCTCATTTTCCCAACCTGGGAAATTCAACTTAACTCTCTGGTGATAGCAGAATACATCTCACAGAATTCACTAATAAAGAACTCTGTGAAATCTTTACCTTTTGCTCAGAAAATCTACCATCTTTATCACTGATAAACTTCCGGAAATATAAGGAGAACTAATGGAATTCTAAAATTAAATTTAGGGCCAGATGCAGTGACTCATGCCTATAATCCCAAAACTTTGGGAGGCTGAGGCAGGAGGATCATTTGAGGCCAGGAGTTCCACACCAACCTGGGCAAAATAGCAAGACCCTGTCTCTACAAAAAATAAAAAATCAGCCAGGCATGGTGGTGTGCACCTGTAGTCCCAACTACTCAGGAGACTGAAGCAGGAGAAACACTTGAGCCCAGGAGTTTGAGGCTGCAGTGAGCTATGACTGTACCACTGCACTCCAACATAGGCAACAGAGTGAGACTCTGCCTCAAAAATAAATAAATAAATAAATAAATAAATAAATTTTAAAAGTCAATTAAATTTTGCAAAGTTTGCTTTTCAGAAACCCTTTAATTTCTATGGCTCAAAGCAGGGGTTGGCAAACTTTCTTCTGTAAAGACCCAGATAGTCAATAATTTAGGCTTTGCGAATCCTGCCCTAGAAAAGACTCCTCCAATCTCTGGCGTAGCAGATATAGGTCTGGCTCTGGGATTCTCAGAGCACAGTAGGTAAAGAGAGAAAGGAGCTCACTATTTGGCTTTCACCACAGTACCCTCACCCTTAGCTGTGCCTGTATCAGTGAGTCCAAGGTCTCTTGGCATTAATTTCTCTAGAGAGTAAACCTTTAGTCTTTTGCCTTTTGTGGGAAAAGGAATGTTACAAGTTTGTAAGGCGTGAAAGAGGAGATTTAAGTGTCTGTCCTCATGCTTTCAACCTATTTCATGCTTCCAGCCCCACCTTCAGAGGTAGCTGCTGCCACCAAATCCTGAGCCTTTCCAGAGTTCTTTGGTTTTTTTCCATGCTCACTGCACAGGCATTTAGCCTTTTCCTTTCTCTGGTCTCCTAAAACAGTTACCACTAGTCCCTCTGTTTTTCAGCTTCCAAAATTTTATTGACAATTTTATCTGCTGTATCCCCTTCCTCCATCTGGTCCCCCATTTTCTTTTGAGATTGTGGGCTTATTTCTCTTAAAAATTTTTTATTTCATTAAATGTGTTAGAAAGGATTAAAGGTAAATGAATGTGTTCACAATTTAACTGGAAATGTAAGTCTCACCAGGATATAGGTAGATATAACTTTGTTTTAAGTTAAGTTTGCTGGGAAACAGTAAGTTCCCTCGATATATAGTCTGAGCTCTTCTTCCATTCAGGAAAGTTTTCTTCTCTTATACCTTGGATTATTACTTCTGTTTCACTTGTTCTGCTTCCCATCTCTACAATAAAAGTCTTTGATTCCTACATTAGATTTCTGCTCTTTGTTCTCTACTGTCCTCATCTCATAATATCTACTTTAGAGTTTTTGTTTTGTTTTTGTTTTTACAGTATAGGAGCAATTTTCAAGTGTATCCTCAGGCATCAGGAATCCATTTTTTGCAATGTCCATTCTGCTTCTCATAAAATTTTTTGTTTCATTACAATCTATTCCTCCTCGGCTAACATTCCTTTCATCTTTGTTTACATCACATTTGAGTTTCTGGTCTTTTCCAATCATTGAGATGTCACCACCTGCTTTTATTTTATTGAAACACTTTAAGCAGATGTTTTCCAACATGTGCTCCTGGTTTTTCTAGTCAAAGCATTTTCAGTGGCATGCCTTTCCAAGTCTTCAGAGATGATAATTCTGTTTTATTTATGATGCAGATTGTTCGACAATAGTCCATGTTGTCCTTGAATGGAAATTCTGGGTTCTCTATTCTGTTTTATTGGTCTGTGTGTCTGTTTTTATGCCAGTACTGTGTTATTTTGGTTACTATAGCTTTGTAGTTTATCTTTAAGTCTGGTAGTGTGATGCCTCCAGCTTTGCTCCTTTTGTTTAGTATTGCTTTGGCTATTTGGGGTCTTTTGTGGTTCCATACAAATTTTTCTTTTTTGGGGAACAAGGTCTCTCTCTGTTGTCTGGGCTAGAGTTCAGTGGCATCATCATTGCTCACTGCAACCTTAATCCTCCTGGCTCAGCCTCCTGAATAGCTGGGACTACAGGCATGTGCCACTGTGCCCAGCTAATTTTTCTATTTTTTGTAGAGATGAGGTCTTGCTATGTTGCCCAGGCTGATGTTAAACTTCTGGCCTCAAGTGATCCTCCTGCCAAAGTGCTAAGATTACAGGTGTGAGCCACCATGCCTGGCCTCCATACGAATTTTAGGATTTTTTTTTCTATTTCTGTGAAGAATGTTATTGGTATTTTGACAGAGATTGCATTGAATCTATAGATCACTTTGGACATTTTAACAATATTAATTCTTCCAATCCATGAGAATAGGATATCTTTTCATTTTTTGTGTCCTCTTCAATTTCTTTCATTGGTGTTTTATAGTTTTTATTGTAGAGATCTTTCACTTCTTTGTTTAAATTTATTCCTATTTTTTGTAGCTATTGTAAATACGCTTGCTTTCTTAATTTCTTGTACAGATTGTTTGCTGTTGGTGTATAGAAATGCTACTGATTTCTGTTGATTTTGTGTCCTGCAACTTCACTGAATTCATTTACTAATTCTAATAGTTTTTTGGCAGAATCTTTAGGTTTTTATAAATATAGGATTATGTCATCTGTGAACAAGGATAATTTGACTTCTTTTCCAATTTGGGCACCCTTCATTTCTTTCTCTTGCCTATTTGCTTTGGCTAAGACTTCCAGTATTATGTTGAACAAAAGTTGTAAAAATGAGCATCCTTGTGTTGTTCCAGATCTTAGAGGAAAGGCTTTTCAGTTTTTCCCCATTTCAGTATGATGTTAGCTGTGGGTTTGTCATACATGGCCTTATTGTTTTTAGGTGTGTTCCTTCTCTACCCAGTTTGTTGAGAGTTTTTATCATGAAGGGATATTGAATATTATCGAATACCTTTTCAGCATCTATTGAAATGATCATATGGTTTTTGTTCTTGATTCTGCTAACGTGATGTAGCGTGATTACCAATTTGTGTGTGTTGAACCGTCCTTCCATCCCTGGAATGAATCCCACTTGATCATGATGAGTGATGTTTTTAATGGGTTGTTGAATTCTGTTTGCTTGTATTTTGTTGAGGATTTTTGATATCTATCTTCATCAGGGAAATGTAGTTTTCTTGTGTAATTTTTTGTTGTTGTTGTTGTTGCCTGTAGTCTTTTTGTTGTCTCCTTGTCTTGTTTTGGTATCAGGGTAATGCTAGCCTCCTGAAATGAATTAGGAAGAATTCCCTCTTCAACTTTTTTGAATAGCTTGAGTAGAATTGGTATTAATTTTTCTTTAAGTGTTTGGTAGAATTCAACAGTGAAGCCATCAGGTCCTGAGCTTTTCAGTTGATGGGAAATTTTTATTACTGTTTTGATCTCATTACTGGTTATTGGTCTATTTGGGTTCTCTATTTCTTCATGGTTCAATCTTGGTAGGTTGTATGAGTCCAGGAATTTATCCATTTCTTCTAGTTTTCCAATTTGCTGGCATATACTTTTTTGTAATAGTCTCTAATGATCCTTTATATTTCTGTAGTATTGGTTGTAATTTCCCCTTTTTCATCTCTAATTTTATTTATTTGAGTCTTTGCTCTTGTTTTCTTAGTCTAGCTGAAGGTTGTTGATTTTATTTATCTTTACAAAAAATCCAACTATTTGTTTTGTTGATCTTTCAGGGTTTTTTTTTAGTCTCAATTTCACTTATTTCTGCTCTGATCTTTATTATTTCTTTCCTTCTACTAATTTTGGGTTTGGTTTGTTCTTGCTTTTCTGGTTCCTTGGGGTGCATTGTTAGGTTGTTTATTTGAAGTCTTTCTACTTTTTTGATGTAAGCATTTATTGCTATAAACTTCCCTTTTAGAACTGCTTTTGCTGTATCCCACAGGTTTTGGTGTATTGTGTTTCCATTTTCATTTGTGCCAAGGAATTTTAAAATTTCTTCATGACCCATTCATTGTTCAATAACATGTTGTTTAACTTCCATGAATTTGTACAGTTTCCAATGTTCCTTACATTATTAATTTCTAGTTTTAGTCCATTATGGTCAGAAAAGATACTTGATATGATTTCAACTTAAAAAAAATTTTTTTAAGACTTGTTTTGTGACCTAACATATGGTCTATCCTGAAGAATGTGCTGTTAAGAAAAATGTGTATTCTGTAGCTGTTTAATGGAATGATCTGTAAATGTCTGTTAGGGCCATTTGGTCTATATTGCAGTTTAACTCCTATGTTTCTTTGTTGATTTTCTGTCTGGGAGATATGTCCATTGCTGAAAGTAGGTATTGAAGTCCCCTACTATTATTGTATAGTCAATCTCTCCATTTAGGTCTATTAATATTTGTTTTATATATTTGGCTGTGCCAGTGTTGGGTGCATATATATTTACAATTGTGATATCCTTTTGTTATGTTGACCTATTTATCATTATATAACGGCCTTTGTCTCTTTGTAACCATTTGTGAGTTAAAGTGTATTTTATCTGATATAAGTATAGCTACTCCTGCTCTTTTTTGGTTTCTATTTGCATGGAATATCTTTTTCCATTCCTTCACTTTCAGTCTGTGCCTATCTTTATAATTTACATCTTTTTATATTGCCTATCTCCTAACCAATTGTTGTAGTTATTGATTTTAATAGTTTTGTCTTTTAGTCATCATACTTAAGATATAAGTGGTTTACTTATCCCAAGAACATTATTAGAGTATTTTGAATTTGTCTGTTTTCTTTCTTTTACCAGTGAGTGTAATACCTTCAGATATTTTCTTGTTACATATTAGCATCCATTTCTTTCAGATTGAAGAACTCCCTTTAGCATTTCTTATAAGACAGGTCTGGTGTTGGTGGATTCCCTCAGGTTTTGTTGTCTGGGAAAGTCTTTATCTCTCCTTCATGTTTTAAAGATAGTTTTTCTGGGTACAGTATTCTTTGTTGTCTGTTTTTTTCTCCAGTACTTTGAATATAGCATCTGCTGTAGTCTATTTTGTGTTGCTATAAAGGAATACCTGAGGATGGGTAATTTATAAAGAAAAGAGGTTTATTTGGCCCATGGTTCTGCAGACTGTACAAGAAGCACAGCACCAGCATCTGCTTCTGGTGAGGGCCTCAGGAAGTTTCCAATCATGGCAGAAGGTGAAGGGGAGCAGGCATCACATGGGCACAGGAAGGAAGAAAGAGAGAGGGAAGGAAGGTACTAGGCTATTTTAAACTATCAGTTCTTATGGGAACTAATAGAGTGAGAACTCACTCATTACCGTGAGGACAGCAACAAACCATTCATGAGGGATCTTCCCCCATACCCCAAACACCTCCTATAAGGCCCTACCTCCAACACTGGGGATCAGATTTCAACATGAGACTTAGTGGGGCCAAACCAACCATATCCAAACCATAGCAGCATACCACTTTCTCCTGGCCTGCAGGATTTCTGCTGAGAAATCCACTAAATGCCTATTGAGGCTCCATTGAATGTGATGTTTCTATTCTCTTGCTGCTTTGAGAAATATGTCTTTGTCTTTGACTTTTGTTAATTTGATTATGGTGTGCCTTGAGGATTTCCTCTTTGGGTTGAATTTGATTGGTGACGTCTAAGCTTCCTGTACCTGGATGGCATTGTCTTTCTCCAGATTTGGAGAATTTTCAACCATTAATTCCTTAAATGTTCTTTCTAGGCCTTTTTCTCTCTCCTCCCCTTCAGGAATTTTTATGTGGAGGTTAGTTCACCTGATGGTGTCCCATAGTTCTCATAAGCCTTCTTCACTATTTCTTATTCTTTTTTTCAGTTTGCTCCTCTGATTGGGTAGTTTCATATGTTCTGTCTCCAAGTTTGCTAATTCTTTCTTCTGTCTGATCAAGTCTGCTGTTGAAAGTTT
This sequence comes from Daubentonia madagascariensis, assembly GCA_023783475.1. Classification (NCBI taxonomy): domain Eukaryota; kingdom Metazoa; phylum Chordata; class Mammalia; order Primates; family Daubentoniidae; genus Daubentonia; species Daubentonia madagascariensis. The sequence goes on from JAKFHU010000747.1 coordinate 34,615,057, forward strand.
CTAGTGAGTTTTCAGGTCAGTTATTATATTCTTTATTTCCAGGGTTTCTATTTGTTTCTTTTTAATTGTTTTTATTTCTTTGTCAAATTTCTCATTTTGTTCCTGGATTGTTTTTTGAATCTCATTTAGTTTTCTATCCATATTATCTTGTGATTCCCTGCACTTCTTTAAGAGGATTATTCTGAATTCTTTGTGCAACACTTCATAGATCTTTAATTCTTCTGGGTCCATTGCTAGAGCTTTGTTGGTTTCTTTTGGTGGTGTCATAGTCCCCTGAGTTGTCACAATCTTTGTATCTTTACATTGCTGCCTGTGCATTTGAGGAGACAGCCATCTCTTTCCATTTTTATAAGTCTTCTTTGGTGGTATTAGACCTTCACTACTTAGTATTGGAACTTAAATGGTGGCCTTTTGTTTCTTCCTGTTCTGGGGAGGACTTATGGTAAACACTGGAACTAAAACACTGCACTGGAATTAACTCATTGCCCTGCCATTGTTTCCCAGTCTGGGAAAGACTTAGAGTGAGCACCAGAAGTTAAACATTGTCCTGGAACTATATTGCTGCCCTGCTGTTGTTTCTCTGTCTGGGGAATACTTTAGCAGGCACTAGAACTTAATCCCAACCTATTAGTTGTTTCTAGGCCAGGAGAAGGTGCCACACAAGCACCTGGGCTTTGTGAAAAATCCTTCCAGGGATTCAGGCCTTCCCACAGATTTTGCCCCTTAAACTCCATGGAACTAGCCAGTTTCTTCAATAAGGTGTCCCTGCTAATTGGAGTGCAGAGTAGCTGACAAGATCCACATGCCAGTCACTGCAATCAGCCCCTGCTGTTTGTACCCAATTCACCACAGATAGTTCACCCCTCCTGGCACTCCCAATGGCTTCCATGGGACGGGACCAAAATGGGCTTACTGTGAAGGTTCCCAGACCAGTGGGGAGATGAAACATCCACCTCCAGTTCCCTCCTCTCACCTTGGAAACCATGGGTCTAGGGGAATTCTCTGTGAGTGGTTGTTATGCCAGCTTGAGGGAGGGGGTGGTGCTGTCTGAATTGACTGTTTCTTTTACAGCTTCTCTCGATTCTGTGGGCCCAGGGGGCTTCTCTGATTCTCCTCCAAGTTATGGTGAATTCAGAGTAATAGCCTTATCTTTGAGTAATTTCTAGTTTTATTTTTGTGGGAGCAGTGATGCCAGTGGATCTTCTATTCTACCGTCTTGCTGATGTCACCTCTCCAATACATTAATTCAAGTCTTTACTTTATTCAGATTTTCTTAGTTTTCACATAATGTTCCTTTTCTGTTCCTGATTCTGATTCAGGATACCACATTACATTTAGTCATCATGTCTCTTTAGGCTCCTCTTGGCTGTGACAGTTTCTCAGACTTCCTTGTTTTTGATGGACTACTATGATTTGAATGTATCCCCTCCAAAATTCAGGTGTTGCCAATGTAATCACCTTTAAGAGGTGATTAGGTCATGAGAGCTCTTCCCTCATAAATGGGATTTAGTCCTGAAGAAAGAGGCTTCACACAGATTAGGTCCTTTTTGCCCTCTGCCTTCTGCCATGTGAGGACACAGTGTTCCTCCCCTCCAGAGGATGGAATGTTCAAGGTGCCATCTTGAAAGCAGAGACCAGACTCTCACCAGACACCTGAAACTTCTGACGCCTTGATCTTGGACTTCCTACCCTCCAGAACTGTGAGAAAATAAATTTCTGTTCTTTATAAATTACCCAGTCTCAGGTATTTTGTTATAGCAACACAAAATGGACTAAGACAATGACTTTGATAATTTTGAGGAGTACTGGTCAGATATATTGTAAGATGCCCCTCTATTGGAATTTGTTGTTTTTCTCATGATTAGACTGGGGTTATGGGTTTTGGGGAGGAAGATCACACAGGTAAAGTGCCATTTTATCACTTGTTACCTATTTTCTTAAAAGTGAATACACAATAGCACATTCTCTCTAATAGAACATCTACTAATTTTTAACACATTGAAAACTACCAAATTATGAATTTGTACAAAAATTAGCATAAGGCTTCTCCTCTCATATGTCTGTTTAACTGAAGAAAATCCTGATATTGCAAGACAATAGATAAAAATAAATTGTTACCATTTACAACCACTTACCTATACTTATCTATATGTATAAGGACTTTCCTAATGCTGTTCAAAACAAAAGTCAGAATTACAAACAAGGGGACAGGGCTGGAAAGTAAGATTAGATCAGGTTTTTTTTTAAAGCTACTTTTTGGAGGTGAATGTGTTAGAGTATAAACATTTTGATCCAACCTCCCACCAGCACTATATTATCACACAAATAAATATAAAATTGTAAGTAAGTGCTACTTAGTAAAAAGTAGGGTACTCTGATAGTATATAACATTGGATGTAACCTTGGGTACATGGCTGTCAGGGAAAGCTTTGTGGTAGAAGTGACATTTAGGCTGAGACCTAAAGAGTGAGTTAATTAGGGGAAAGGCATTCTAGAAAGAGGGAATGACATGTACAAAGGTGTTGTAGTGGGGAAGAGCTTGCACTATGAAGAACTGAAACAGGCAGTACAGAGTGGTGGTAAAAAGCCTAGGTTCCAAAATAAAATGGCCTGCGTTTAAATCCCAGCCCTGTCCCCAACTTGCTGTGTGCCTTGGAAAAGTTACATAACTTCCCTGGACCTCGATTTCCTCATTTATACCTACCTCATAGGGTGCTTGTGAGGCCAGTAATTGTTCAATGAATATTAGCATTTTATTATTATGACTAGTGGGACTAGAATGAAGTGGTGCTGGAAGGTGTTGGAGAGGTAGGGCCACACATATAATGGAGGCTGTTGAAGGATTTTAAGCAGAGGTGTGACATCATGAAACTTATGTTTTAAAGTATTAATCAGTCAACAAATTCTATGCTTCTGCTTTGTGGCAAAAAAAGACTGTCATGAGCTAAACCTTTCCTATCAGGCCAGCCTTCTTTTTTCATTCTCTCCTTTGCCCCTTGATCTATTCATGTGTGATAGGCTCTTTCTGGTAAGCATTAATTCAGAGTTCAGCACTCATAGAAGTGTTCTTCCTCTCCTCCTTCTCCTATTCAAGCACAGTGTCTGGTCTAAGGGAAAGTTTACTACTCTTCCCCGGGTACAGCTGGTCTACGAGCTATCATTTTCTGCCGGACTCCAATGGAGTTGTCTCATCCGGCTGATCTCTAATCCATCCCTGTCTGTCAGTTTCTGTCCTCAAATCCACTTGGGATGGACAAACTACCACCAGAACTCTGGGGGCACCAACCTCTATTACTGTTCTCATCTCAGTGGCCCAGTAGTCCCTTGGTCTTGCTGTCCTCTCAGTACTCTGGGTCCACATAGGAACTTTTGAATCTCTGCATTGGGAATGCAGCATTATTTTGGGAGTGCTACTCAGACGCTTGCCTTCGCAGATGCTGTGCTGTCGCCCACTCTCCCCTCCCCCACCTTCACGTCAAACAGAGCTTTCCAAGCTTGTACCCTGCCACCACGATCAAAAGATCTCAGGTCACCCATCTCCCTATCTGAATATTTCTTTTGCATCATCCCACCTCCATACTCCTCCTCTCAATGAAAAGTGCTTCTTTTTATTCATCATCTTCTCTGGAGGGAGTTTCCTCTCTATCATATGTTCCTTTTTTAGGTGGGGACCATATTGGTAGAATGGCTATAGGGGAATATGACTGGATTTTGAAAATATGATTTGGGTTAGGATGTCCGTGAAAAAAAATGCACATTGATCTATTCTCAAAATATTATCTCCATTTAAATTATTCCTTATTATCTGTCTCCACCAGAAGGTACAAACTCCAAGAGACTCTCCCTTGTCTATTTTCATTACTGCTTGCTTTGTCCCCAGTACCTAGCATAGGGTCTGTTACCCAATAAACATTTATGGAAAGAATGAAGGAATGAGATTAGCAAACCAATGAACGATGGGTGATTTATTTTATTGGCATCAGGATCCATTGCAGGATTTTGAGCAGAGGATTGAAGCAATCAGATTTGCAGGTTATTAAATGTCTTTAACCTATCACAGCACCATAAGTAGCAGTCTGTATTATCCACCCCACTCCAAGTAACAGCTATTAAATTAGCTCTCAAGTACACATGCTGCAGTGGAAGAAGTCATGGCTGTAAATATTCAAATCCTTGAACATCTTCCTGAGAAGAGCAAAGAAGAGATCATAAACCTAAAACTGTCTTCCCTTCCCTCTCCATCCTCTCTTTTTATTCCCTCTTTCTCCCTAACACTGGGAGCTTTAGTCAGCTGAAGTAGCTAGGCATTGTAACCCTTTCAGAGAATTTCATCTGAGATCTGGATACCCAGCCCACTCTGCTGTTATATTTGCATTTCATGCTTAATTTGTCTGTAACATTACAAATTTCATACTCCTACATTTCTACTATTATAAAGAATACTATTTTGATACTTCTCTTTTGCAAGGGAAATTAGCATTTCCACGTAAAATAGAAAAGAAAAATTGTTGGATCAAACCCCAGACATTTTAGGTAGATGACCAAGCCTGAAGTTTAAGTTTTCAGAGTCTGGGAGGAGCCATTTGTTTGTGCAGGTTTCTCAGTGCGCTCAAGTGCTGCTGTAGACTTATGGCTTGGTTCTCATCGTGTCCGGGGATGACCTGGTTGACTTTTCCTTTGGTGAAACAGAAGGAACCTGAGATCAGACACACCATTTGGGAATTTTCTCCTGCATGACTCACCATCTCTTGTTCCTTACCCTGACAGGATTTCCAACAGAAAGGGCAGAGTACACAAGCCTCCTCGCTGAAGGAGCCACCCGGGATCTTGTGGGTCTACTGTGTGAAATAAAGAGAGCTGAAGGGCTTTGTGGCTAATGCCCATCTCCAGAGCAGAACCGAGGGGTATGTGGGGAAGGGACTAGAAGGAAGCAAAAAGCCCCAAGTGCATTTTCATAAAGATGAGGGACATTTACTCCTGGTATTTATGAAGATTTCTAGTAATTGTGTGACTTTTATTCTTATTTTGTGGAATCTTGTCATCAGGGAATTGATGTTTTAAGCAGGACAAAAAAATCAATTCCTAGACAGGGTCAGGGACATGGAGAAGAACTGGCCCAGATGACGTTTTTGACATCCTTTTCAGTATCACAACTCTAATTCTAACCTTAAAAACCTAAAAATAGTTCATAAACTTGTTTCAGTGTTTGAAGGGTGAAGAATAAATTGGGAAAATGCAGCCCAGTTTGAGCCATATCTAGGCAGGTACCTAGCCTGGGAAGACATTGGTGGGCAGCTGGAAAAGAGGGCAAGAGGCCAAACCCTCAGCCTGTGGAATGCAAGATTAACTTGTTTCATGGTTATCTTAGAAAGGACTCAGGCTTCCATCTCAACCCACAAGCCAATACCCTAAAAGAGAGAAAAGTGTAAGTCTTTATGTTGTGGGGTAGGGGCAGCTATTTACTCAGAAGTCGCTTGAGGGTGAAAAGACAACAGTGAGAACCTGGGGCTCCTCTTTACCTCCAGAACCTTCTCTCTGGTCTCTGGCATGTCTCTGGGATTTAATCCTGTGCCAGTCTACTCATCTCTATCTGCTGTTTTCCAGCATGGCCAATATTCCCCTTCCTTATCTCATCCCTCCAAAGCAGACCCAGGGCTAAGGGAGGTCAGAATGCCTTTATGTGCTATTCTCTCCCACTGCTGCCATCCCACTGGCAGCCCAAAGCCATGCCCAAATGTTGGGAAACTGAGCCCATTATTCCCATGCTGGAGCAACAAGAGCTCCAGGGATGTTGTAAGAGGTTCAAGCATGGAAAAGGGGGTTGGACTTTGATGTCTTCCAGCCCCAAGGATCTGTAGGGGGCAAATGGTCAGACACCCAGTAGCTGTATTTCTCTAGGATCCTACTGTTTGGGATGCCCAGGGAAAAGGGTGTCATAATTGCCTTTTAATTAATTTTACCCATAATCTCAATAGCCTAACCTAACCACTGTTGAATTTTATGTGGACTAGGTGGCTGGCACAAAATAGATGCACACTAAATGTGTGTTGAATAAACTATAAGCAAACATATGCTAAGGCAATTTAAAAAGAATAATATTAGTAATGAAATTATGGATAATTTTTCCATTTTTCCAAATTTTAATATAGTGGTATTATTACTTATATAATAAAAAATAATCTTTTCTTCAAATATTTTATAATTCATAAGTATATTTGTAAATAAAATATATAAGTATATGCTTAAATAATTTTACATAAAATAAAGTTTATAAACCCATACTTACCTATCACTATAACAAAATACTATTTTTATATAAAAATTCAGAAAAAAATTTCTTCACACATTTTCTAAATATACCCTAACCACTGTTTCTCTCCTCTCTATCCCAGCCTAACTCCCACTAGAATGTAAGCCCATCCACCATAACATGTATTCCCCACCCCCACCCCAGAATATAAGCTTCATGAGAGCAGGAACTCCTTTTTTTTTCACCACTATATATCCCTAGCTCCAAGAACAATGCCTGATAAATTGCAGTCATTCAATAAATATTGCTGAATAAGTGAATAAACATCTGTATATCATCTTCATTCAAAGTTGGGAACACTAAAGCAATCAAGTAGAGGCAATGAGAATACATACATTACACAGAGTCTCTTATGGTATTAATAATAGCTAACATTTAGTAAGCATTTATTAAGTAAATAAGCTAGACAATGTGCTAAGCACTTGACAGGTAAAAATTCTGATATAGACCCTATTATTAATTTTATTTCTTAAAAGCCTGGAGGAAACTGAAGTTTCGAGAGGTTAGTATTGTTACTAGTTACTTACATGTGATATCTTTTTTAATTTAGCAAAGCCCTGAGCCATCTTCATTAGTTATTCTTCATAATAAAATTATGGAGTGAGACAATGTTTATGTTCTCATTATTTAGATTCTCAACGTCACACAGGGAGTAAAAGAGCTGCAATGAGGATTTTGATTCTTTGATCCTAGTATGTGGCCACAGCAGCTCAGATTCCTCCCAGAAGATGAATACAAATATGTATATGTTGATTCCCATGTCACAAACTGTGGGGGAGAGTAAAAGTGATCAAATGGCTTTTGTAATTAGAGTCTATAGAATGCAAACACTACAACAGTATTCGTTCAATCAACTATCTGTAGTAATGTTGCCTTCCAAAATTCTTTGGGGAGGTTTAATAACCCACTCAAAAATAAGTAACCTCCCAAGTGCCTTGGAAAGCACCCTCATCACCATAGCTGTATACACTCACTCGCCTGGTCAAACCCCCTGAGTTATCCCCATCTCAGAACTCCTCTAGTGATCAGCAAACCTTACTAGACCATCTCAGGAAAAAAAAGGTCTGTCTGAGCCTGACCCCTTTAAAACCCGACTTTAAACAAATTGGGCACAAGGCTGGAGACATTAAAGACCCTCAAAATAGATCCTGCTCTCCTACCAAGAGAGGAACCTTTTTCAAATCTGGGAAGCTGAGAGATACATCCTTTCAAAATAGAACTCTCTGCCCTCAGTGGAGAGAGCTAGTATACAAAAGAGTTTTGCTACAGAAGATAACAGAGAAAAGAGCCCTGAACTAAAAAAGGTTGTAGAATAAAGGGAGTGTGTTTGTTTTTTGTGTTTTTTTAAGATGATATCTCACAACTTATTTGTATGCTGATGAGAATGTGGAAATGATCCAATAAAGATAAGAATGATGATGAAGGTGGATGATGACCAAGAGGAGGATGAAGAGGATAAGAGGTTAAATGACACAGATATGCTGTGGAGCTGCATCCGCACTGGTAAGGAATAGAGTTTCAGCAATAGGGTAAAGTGATTCCTGTGCCAGACATCTACGGTAAGCAAGGGTCCTCAAAAAAGAAATGGAAACCAGAACAAAGAGGTAGAAAGCTGTCCGGACTCATTTGCTGTAAAAGGTAGTGGTTTGCACCTAATGGTGGCCAACCAAAGGCCAGCAAGGAAAGAAGCTGGGTAAGCCTGCCCAGGGATGGAAAGGATCCTGAAGATTGAGAAAATAAAGCTCTGAATGGCAAGGCATACTGCCTAAATAGGTTAATGGTTCTTTCTATGTTGGTTTCCTTTTTGTTATCTTTTACTAATGTCTCAGTCTGATATTCCTTTTTTTTTTTACAGAGAATCTGATAAAAACCCTGTGTCCACATGAAAATCAGAACGTTAAAAGAGAAAGGTTTCCTTGAGGCCAATGTGGTAAGGGAAACTGATCAGGAAAAAGTGAATGAATTCCACAGGCACAGTGCCTAGGCCACAAAGTCCAGACAGCCCTTGATTTTCATTCCAGTGTCTACCTTAGAAATTTTGTGTTTTGTTTAATTAACAGGAGGAAACCTTACAAAATCATAGAAGATTTTACATAAAGGAGGGACATGTTCTAATAAGATAATGGGCATGATGGCACATGGTTTCTCTTTTTTTTTTTTTTTTTTCTTTCATGACTTGTTTTATTTCACTCAAAAATAACATATTTCACTAATATTTCCAAAGTTCATCCATGTGATATGTATTTTGTGAAATCATTTTCATTGCCATATTTTTTTCAGAATATTATGGGGCTACAACACTGGCTATATATACTGCCCATGCACTGCCCACAAAACTGAACTTTCAAGGTTTAACTCTCTAGGAAGATTCTCCAGGCAAGGAGGGGAAGCTCAGCAAAGCAGCCCCAACACTGTCCCCTGAACTTCTTCCCATGGGGACACTCTTACCCCTAGAACAGATGCCTATCCCAGGCATATGAAGGTCTTTCTTTCACATTGTTACAAACGTAATCAAAAACTCCTCTGGCCTTTGCAGGGCAGAGACAGACTGGAATATTCAAAAGCCTTTCCTTTTCTGCAAGCCTGAGGGAGAATAAAGCAAACAGAAACTGCAGAAGCAGGAAAATAGGAATATGAAATCTAGGCACACGGGCTTTGAAGCCAGATAATCCTGGATTTAAATCATGGCTCTGACACTTTCTGGCTATATAACCTTGTACAAGTTATTTAACTTCTCTAAAGCATAGTTTCCTCATCTATAAAATGGGTAAATTCATACCTACCAGTGTTAGTTTAGGTCCTCCAAGAAGTAGACACCAACATCAGATTAGACTTGCAAGAAGTTCAGGGAAATGCCTTTGAAAAATGGGGAGGGAGCAGGAGGACACTGAGAGAGCTGTCAGACAGTGATACACATGTGATCCCTGAGCCGGAGAGAGGGAAAGAAGGAAGGTTGGGATAGAAGAAGCCTTTGACTTTCATGTAGAACCCTCAGGCCAAAGTCATCTGTCAGAGGAGTCTCACAAGAATAGACCTACCATAATCTCTCCACTATGTGCCATCACTGGCTGGAAGCAAACCATGGGGAGTGTGGCCTCAGAGCAAATGTGGTGGTGTATCTAGCACACAGCATCTGGGGACATCAGTCAGTTGTACTCCCTACAGTAGGAGATCTGAGAGGCACATTGTCATGGTCACACGCATTTGCTTCTCCAAGGGAGTTGGGTAGCAGCTCATCCATGGTTCCCATAGACCTCTCTTCCTAAGGGTAAACTTAGAAGGGCCAGGTGAGTAGACCATCATTGCTGTCGATCTCAGGCCTACAGTTGGTACTCAAACTGTCCTTTCTCCATTCTAAATTCCCCTCACTGTTATCTATCACCTTAGCAGGTCTTGCTGACTTATCTGATGGTGTGACCCAGCCTTCTTTCCTGAAAGGACTGGTAATCATACTGTTGGTAATCACATCCTTCTCAAGCTAGAGTTGTTACATGTGTCCATTCAAGAGGGCAAGGGAATACCAGGAGATGCCCAACTGCATCACTTAGATTCCACGCATACTCCCTCCCTGTCCCCATTGTGTAAAAGCAGCCTTGCCTCCTCCTGATCAGGGTCAATTACCTCTTCCAATATGGTGACTCCTCTTCTCAGGCTGGTCCCTGGACATAAGGAGTGCAAAAAGCCTTGGTGGCAGGCATAGTTTATAGTTCAGTGGGACCCTTGTCTGTATCTCCTGGCAAGAGTGCACATTCTTTGGAGACCAGAACCTCCAACTCTGCAGAGCTCAGAGTGGCAGGGATAGAAAGTACAAAATCCCTCAGTGGGTCATTGGGAGTAATGGTAAGTGGAGTTACTCCTGCTTGCAGCCTTGGTTCTTCCTATTGGGGACCTAGCACCATATAAAGATCTCTATACATACTGCATGCTGAAGGACGGTGCTCCATCCTTTCAGAGTGTTGCCACCAAGCTGGTACTTTATCTGTGCCTTTAAAAGGGTGTTCTAGAATTTTCTGAGGCCAGCTGCCCCTGGATGGTTTTGTATGTGATATGACCAGTAGATAATATGATCATGGATCCACTCCACACTTCCTTCACTGTGAAGTGGGTCTCATACTTGGATGCTGTGCTATGTGGGGTTCTATGCTTATGGATCAGGCATTCCATAAGCCCCTGAGTAGTAATGCTAGCTGAGGCACTACAGGTAGCAAAGGCAAACCCATACCCAGAATAAATCATATATCCCTCTGAGGGTGAACCACTGGTCCTTTGTCTTAGTCTGTTCAGGCTGCTATAACAAAATACCATAAACTGGGTAGTTTATAGACAACAGAAATTTATTTCTCACAGTTCTGGAGGCTGGGAAGTCCAAGATTAGAGCACCAGCAGATTGAACATCTGGTAAGGGCACTCTTCCTTCATGGACAGATGTCTTCTGACTGTAATCTCACATAGTAGAAGAGGCAAATGAGCTCCCTTGGGCCTCTTTTATAAGGGCATTAATCCCATTTATTAGGGCTCTACCCTCATGATCTACTCACTTCCCAAAGACCCTACCTATTAACACCATCACCTTGGCAGTTAGGATTTCAACCTATTTTGGAGGGACACAAGCATTCAGACCATAGCACCCTTCCAGTATGGGAGAGGCCCAGTGTAGTTGACTTGCCACTAAGTGGTTGATTGGTCTCCTCAAGGAATAATGCCATATTGAGGGCACAGCATTAGTCTCTATTGCTGGTAGGTTCAGAAGCAGCAGTAGCCAGAATTCCAGGGGCCTGCATTTTTATTTCTCCTTCAGGAGCTTAATATATGCCCCATACTGCATCTTTTCCTGCCACTGACATTTTCCAACACCACAGGGTCCTCTAAATCCTATTGCCAGGACTGCTTACACCATAGCCTGATGCAGCAGAGAGCCCTTTTCTTTTCCAGGTCATACTCAAAGTAGCAGTCTTCCTTGTCACCTAGCATATGGTCCAGAGCAATGTTCCTAGGTATAGAATGTGTTGCTTCCAGATTCCAAAGAGGTCTACTGGCACTGTGCTTCCATCTTTATGGTAGGGGATACAAGAGATACAATTTGTTTTTTACTTTGGAAAGCTATCCCAACAAACTTCTAACCATTGGAACCCTGAAAACGTCACTGAAGTGATAGATTCCTGAATCTCTGTAGGGTTATCTCCCACCCTCTGGAGCACATCAGCATGCCATCAATGAAATGTATCAGTTTGATGTTTCCTTGAGATGCGTTTGATGTCCAGATCTCATCAAACCTTATTATGACAGAGGGCAGGAAAGTTAACATAGCCCTGAAGGCAAACTACAAATGAACACTGTTGGCCATCCCATATGAATACAAACAGTTTTTTATCCTTTTTCCTGATTGGAACTGAAAAGAATGCTTTTGTCAGATCACTGGCCACATACCATGTACCTGAAGAGTTATTGATCTGCTCCAGCAATTAGACCATAGCTGGCGCAGTAGCTATGACTGAGGCTTCTGCTTGTTTAAGCTTGAAATGGTCTTCAGTCACTCCCAGGATCCATCCAGGGGTGTGATATTGGTTTTGGTTTTGGTATTTTGTTTTTGTTTTTTTCTCTGAGTCTGCTTGCTAGGGAAGATATTGTTTTTTATTTACTATCTTGGCTGGGAGTGGAGGAAAGGTGAGGGAACAGTTTCAAGGTTTCTACTTGGCCTTCCTCACTATGATATGTTTTACCTCATAGGCTAAGAACCCAATATGAGGGTTACTCTAACATCCAAGTATATCAGTGCAGTCAGGAGCAGGGAAGGTGACCACTGGGTGCATCCACAAGCCCAGCAGGTCCACTCTAAGCCAGACTTTAGCCAGGACTTCATTTACTACCTGGTCCCGACAGGCCCCAAATTCTATTATAACTACGATGGTGCTTTGGATCTCCAAGTATCAATGTTGACTCAGACTGTGTGCCCAGTAGTCCTCAAAATGTCTGGGTATTTTCCCTTCCCCAGTATACAATCACCCAAGAAAGGGCCATGGGTCCCTTTGTGGAAAGAACTAGGGAAATCATCACAGTATATATTTGCCATGGTGTTCCTACCTATTTTTCTCCTAGAGATATCAAGCCCTATTACCATCTCCACAAATCCCTGAAGCTCAAGACCCTTGGCTTCCCCTGAGACCTTGCAGGTTGTCACAAGTATTGTGGCATCTATTATGTTGAAGCTTATCACTCCCATGGATATTAGTGAGTCCAGCTCTGTGACTGCCTACCCTACTATCAGCCCTGAACCTCAGAGGAGAGCCACCACTGTGATGCCAGTGCTGTTTTCACCAGTGCTTTCCTGATGGCCTGAGTGAACGGTGTGAGCTCTCCCACAGGACATAATCAACTGGTATGTTTTGTGGCCTTGCACAGTATAGTCATTCTTGCTTGCCCACTTTCCTCGGCCTCTGTATTCCTTCTGCCATCTTCCAGGATAGCTAAAGCATTTGTATTTCACTTAACATTGGCCATCACTTTCTTCAAGCCTATAAGAACCACCCTATTCTCTAAGGTTCTTGCCAGGGTTTTAAACCCTGTGTCCCAAAAAATTGTCCACAAGTGAATAAATTCTTCCTTATCCAGACTTATATTCCAGCCTGCTTGATAAAGCACCCTCAAAACACAATCCCAGTATACTACCTTGCTTCTTCCAATAAGAGCTAGATGATTCTTTTAGTTCCTTCAATGTATAACATTTTTCTCTCTTTTCAGGTCCAGCACTTCCTGGCAAGGTTGTGATATTTAACCCTAAGTTATTGGCCTAGCAGGCAGAAGAGGTAGGGCCCCTGAGAGGGCCACCTGTTGCCTTGTGGGAGAAGGGACTCTGCAATGTCTATCAATACACAAGTGCCAGCTCTTCTTAGAGAAGAGTTAGCCACTTCTGTAAATGCTTAGGGTTCAGAGGGGTCTTCAGAGCCAACATCTTCAGAAGCATCCATCCAGATGTCTCTATCCCATATGTCAGGGTCCCAGGTTTTCCTAGCCAGGACTCTGACTTTAGCATAATAGACCTGCCTTGACTGATTATTTAAATGTCCCTGGAGCTATGCCCTTCTAACTGTCAAATCATCTGTTTGCTGCTCATCTGTGTCCTCTCTTCACTGCAATATACTTAACTGTTAGTAACCCTCTGATTCTCATTATCCCTCTGCAGAACATTAATTCAGCCAACTCCACTGCCTTTGTATGCATTGTTCCTCCCATAGCTTCAAATGACTGAATCACTGCAACAGCAAAGGCAATCCTTTCCAGGACGTTTTCCCAGGTCATCTCCAGTGAAATCTTTAGCAACGGCACCACCACTGTGTACCAGGGACTATCGATCCTCCACATACCACCCAAGAGGGAGTAACCTTTGCCTACCAGGTGATGAGTAAACTATACCCAAAATTCCATCTTATCATCTGTTTTCTTGGACCACGTGTGTTGTTTGGGTCATCTAACAAGCAGATGTCTAAGATGAAATTAGATACACAAGACATTTGTGGTGGGGGAAGGGTGAACTCCTGTGAGGGAAAATGAGGAGGGAATTAGAGAAGGCAGGGAGAGCTATCAGAACATGATGCAGGTCTGATCCCTGTGTAAGAGAGAGGGAAAGAAGGAAGGTTAGTTAGGAAGAGTCTTAGACATCTGCTATGGTTTGAATGTCCCCTCCAAAACTCATGTTGAAATTTAATTGCCATCGTGGTAGTATTAAGAGGTGGGACCTTTAAGAGGTCTGCCCTCATGAATAGATTAACGCTGTTATTTCAGGAGTAGGTTAGTTATCTCAGGAGTGGGGTCCCGATAAAAAGATAAGTTTGGCCCCCACCCTTCCTCTCTCTGTCTTGCCGTTTTCACTTGAACTTCCACCACGTTATGATGTGGCACAAAGGCTCTCACTAGATGCCAGTGCCCTGCTCTTAGACTTCCCAGTTTCCAGAACCATGAGCCAAATTAACTTATTTTCTTTATAAATGCCCAGTCTGTGGTATTCTGTTATAGCATCAGAAAATGGACTAAGACAATTGCCATGCAGTTCTAAGAAAATTTCAGCAAGGCCAATGGGAAGTCCTCAAGCCAAAGTAGCCTATCAAAGGAGACTTACATCTCTCAGGAATAGGCCTGACTTAGTATCCCTGCTGCAATCACTTGCTGGCTAAGAACACTCCATGGGAAGTGTGGCCCTGGTGCAAATGCAGTGGATTCAGAGTGTATGAGCTAGGGTTACCAATCCTATGCTCTGCGGTAGGTATGAAAGGCACATTTTCATGGCCACTGAAACACCTTGCAGGATTATTTTGACGATTAATAAAATATGTAAAATGTTTAACTATATTTAGCATATAGCAAGCACTTAACACATGCATTTTGTTAGTTGCTGGTGTTATAATTATTACTAACGGTAGGTGGCTCCTACCTACCTCATTGAGAAGACATTATCTCATTGTCTAACCATTTAGAAGCTACCTCCTTAACATCTTGAACCTTCATGCTCAAGTCCCATAGAAACAGATTCCTTCCATGCTGTTCACTAAGAGTTTCAACTTCTGGTTTATAAGACAAGTTTTTTTTTAAGTGATTGACACTATTCTTCTAGTAAGATTCCATATCCACTTCCAAATCCATTCAAAGATGTGAATTTTCTGTTTCACAAGTTTATAGGTATAATTTTAGATTAATCTAACAAAAGCCAATATATTATATACCAAGAATTATACTTCTACATGGGGTCATTCTTTGACAATATGTGAAAGTACCTCAAAAAGTATACAAAAATTAAGTAAATGCTGACATCATTTTTATGATAATGATGATGAAGTTGGTGGTTTAAGAATTTGCATTCAGCTACAGAATGTAGGAGGACTGGTCTTATAGAGACAAACCAGGCAGGACAATTTGGAATTTATTGACACACAAGCAGGTGTGAGGTCATAAAGATCTGGTCTAGGGTGATGGCATTTGGAAGAGGAAGATAATAAATGTATAAAAGGAAAAATCGTCAGAAATTAGTAATTAATCTGCACTAATGGATAAGAGAGAGAAATGAAACAAAGAGACATCAAAATTTCCCAGGTCCTAAGAAAAAAGGTGGTTCAGTTGAGAGAGTAGAATGGGCAACTGATTTTTTAAAATGTGCCCATCAATTCTGTTTCCCTCTTCTAACAGCAACCCTCTCCTTTAGAGAACCTTTCACACTCTACTCCATATCTGGTTCTCCTTTGGCTGTCAATTCTAGTACTGAACTTCCTGGTCACTTAACTTCCTTAAGACCCAGACCTAGCCAGTTGTAGAGTCTCTTTCTTCCAGTAATGGGCACATGACAAGTCATTTAAACCAGCAACCTTTCCTTAGATTTTATTTACACCCATACACTGCATAACGATGTTTCAGTCAACAGTGATGACATATACAATGATGGCCCCATAAAATTATAATGGAGCTGAAAAATTACTATTGCCTAGTGACATCATAGCTGTTGTAACATCATAGTGCAATGCAGTACTCACATTTTGTGGTGATGCTGGTATTAAAAAAACCTACTGTGCCACCAGTCATATAAAAGTATAGCACATACAATTATATATAGTACATAATACTTGATAATAAATGACTATGTTACTGGTTTATGTATTTACTATACTATACATTTTATCATTATTTTAGAGTGTACTCCTTCTACTTATAAAAAAAAAGTTCACTGTAAAACAGCTTCAGGCAGATCCTTCAGGAGGGATTCTAAAAGAAGGCATTGTTATCATAGGAGAAGGCAGCTCCATGCATGTTATTGCCCCTGAAGACCTTCCAGTGGGACAAGACGTGGAGGTGGAAGACAGTGATACTGACGAGCCTAACTCTGTGTAGGCCTAGGCTAATGTGTGTGTGTCTTATGTTTTAAGAAAAAAGTTTAAAAAGTAAAAAAAAAAAGTAAAAATGTTAAAAATTTTAAAAAGCTTATAGAGTAAGGATATAAAGAAAGAAAATATTGTTGTACAGCTGTATGATGTGTTTGTGTTTTAAGCTAAATGTTATTATAAAAGAGCCAAAAAGTTTTTTAAAAATTAAAAAGTTTATAAAGTAAAAAAGTTATACTAAGCTAAGGTCAATTTATAATTGAAGGAAAATTTTTTTTATAAATTTAGTGTAGCCCAAGTATATAGTGTTTATAAAGTCTACAGTAGTTACAGTAATGTTCTAGGCCTTCACATTCACTCACCACTCACGCAGAGCAACTTCCAGTCCTGCAAGCTCCATTCATGGTAAGTGCCCTATACAGGTATACCATTGTTTAATCTTTTATACTGTATTTTAACTGTACCTTTTCTATGTTTAGATATGTTTGGATATACAAATACTTACCATTGTGCTACAATTGCCTACAGCATTCAGTACACTAACATGCCATATAGCCTAGGCATATAGTGGGCTATGCCATCTAGGTTTGTGTAAATATATTCCATGATGTTCACACAGTGATGAAATCACCTAATGATGCTTTTCTCAGAACCTACCCCTGTCATTAAGTGACACATTACTGTATTTCAAAATCTGAAAAAAATCCAAAAATCTCAAGCATTTCAGATAAAAGATACTCAACTTTTACAGATAGATTAAAAATTAAAATATGGGGAAATATACAGCATGGAAACTCTAATCAAAAGAAATCTGGAGTGGCTATATTAACATCAGACAAACTTCAGAACAAGGACTATTACCAGGATTAAAGAGCCACATTATATAATGATAAAAGAGTTAATTCACAAAGGTAATATCACAATCCTAAAGGTATATGCACCCAACAGATGCTCAAAATACATAAAGCAAAAACTAGTATTACTAAAAGTCAAATCCACAAGTTTACTTGAAGACTTAAACACTCCTCTCTCAGTAATCAATAGAACTAGACAGAAAATCAATAAGGATACAGAAGACCTGAACAGCAATATCAACCAATTTGACCTAATTGGCATCTATAGAGCAATGTGTCCAATAAAAATCTTTTCACATGCACATGGAATGTTCACAAATATAGACCATATTTCTGGGCAATAAAATAAAACTTTGAATTTAAAAGAATTGAAATTATACAGAGTATGTTTTTGGACCACATGGAATAAAATAGAAATCAATGACACATATCTGTGAAAAACCTAAAATACTTAGAAACTAAACAAGACACTACTTACTTCCTGTTCACCAAGTCTGAAAAAAAATATTAAAAAGCAAGACACTCACTACTAATTAACCCATGTGTCAGAGAATAAGGCTCCAGGGAAATGTGAAAATATTTTTAATTGGGTAAAAATTAAGCATATCAAAATTTGGGGACTGGGTACAATGGCTCATGCCTATAATCCCAGCACTTTGGGAGGCTGAGGCAGGAGGATTGCTTGAGGTCAGGAGTTTGAGGTTTATGTAAGCTATGATGATGCCACTGCATTCTAGCATGGGCAACAAAGCCAAAAAATTAATTAAAATTTAATTTAATTAAAAATTTGTGGATGTTTATATATCAGTAAAGAAGAATATTCTGAAATTAGATAGTGATCATTGCACAACACTATGAATGTACTAAAAGCTACTGAATTGTATACTTTTAAAAGGTGAATTTTATGATATGAAAATTATATTTCAATTTTAAGAAAGAAAAGAAGAAGAAAGATCATGGACCAAAAATCTAAGCTTCCACCTTAAACTAAAAATAAAAGAGCAAACAAAACCCAAAGCAAACATAAGGAAGAAAATAATAAAGGTAAAAGCAGAGTTTAATAAAATTATAAGCAGAAAAGCAATTGAGAAAAATCAATAAAAGCAAAAGCTAATTCTTTGAAAAGATCAATATTGACAAACCTCTAGCCCAGACTAAGAAAAAAAAAACCCAGAAAGACACAAATTACCAATATCTGGAATTTGAAAAGGTACATTCATGAATGAAATTAGGTCTGTAGGGCAGACCCTACAGATGTTAAAAGGATAATGAGAGCTGGGCACAGTGGCACACACCTATAGTTCCAGCTGCTTGGGAGACTTAGGTGGGAGATTGCCTGAGCTCAGGAGTTTGAGGCCAGCCTGGGCACCATAGTGCTACCCTGTCTCAAAAGAAAAAAAAAGGATAATGAGGAAACATTATGAACAACCATATGCCTATTGCTGCTTAACAAATTACCACAAATATAGTGGCTTAAAACAACACATTTATTATCTCACACTTTCTGTGGGTTAAGAATTCATGCACAGCTTAGCTGGGTGCTATGTGTAGGGTCTCATAAGGCTGCAATTAAGGTGTTGGCTGGGGTGTATTCTCATATGGGGCTTTGATTAGTGTGGTAGGTAAAATAATGGTCCCTCAACAATGCCAGAGTCCTCATCCCCAGGACTTGTGAATGTTACCTTACATGGCAAAAGGGACTTTGGAGATATGATTCAGTAAAGCATCTTAAAAGGGAAAGATTATTCTGGATTATATAGTAGGTCCAATATAATCACAAGTGTCCTTAGAAGAGAAAGAGACAGGCAGGAAAGTTAGAGAAGGAGATGTGACAATGGAAGAAATGCGAGAAGTACAATGTGAGAGATATTCCAACCAGCTATTGCTGCCTTTGAAGATAGAGGAAGGGGCCACAAGCCAAAGAATACAGGTGGCCTCTAGAAGCTGGAAAAGGCAAGGAATGGGTTCTTCCCCAGAGCCTCCAGAAGGAATATAGCCCTGCTGACACCTTGATTTTATCCCCCATAAGACTCATTTTGGGGTCTTTTGACCTCTTTTGACCCCTAGAATTGTGAGATAATGAATTTGTGTTATTTTGTGGTAATTTGTTACAGCAGCAATAGAAAACTAATATGACTAAGGAAGAATCCACTTCCACACTCACTCAGATTGTTGGTAACATCAATTTCCTTGAGGCTGTAAAACTGAAGGCCATGGATTCTTGCTGGCTGTTGGCTAGAGGCCACCCTCAGCACCTAAAGGCTCCCATAACCTGACAAAGAGCTTCTACAAAAGACCTACGGCCAACATCATATATAATGTTGAAAAACTGAATGCTTTTCCCCTAAGATTGGATGTCTGCTTTCACCACTCCTATTCAACATCATGCTGGAAATCCTAGCCAGCGCAATGAGGAAAGAAAAAGAAATTAAAGCATAGAGATTGGCAAGTAATAATTAAAACTGTCTCTGTTCACAGATAACATGATTGCCTACATGAAAAATCCCAAAGAATCTACAAAAAAATCTCCTAGAACTAATACTTAAGTTTAGTAAGGTCATAGGATACAAGGGCGATACAAAAATCAATTGTATGTCTCTATACTAGCAATGAAAATTTGGAAATTGAAACTATAAAAACTATACAAACTATGTGCAGGATCTATATACAGAAAACTACAAAACACCAATAAAAGAAATCAGAGATGACCTAAATAAATGGAGAGATATATCATGTTCATGGATTATAAGAGTCAATGTTAAGATGACAGTTTTCCCTAAACTAATCTACAGATTTAATGAAATTCCAATTAAAATACCAACAGGATTTTTTGTCCCAGTCAACAAACTAATTCTAAAATTTATATGGAAAGACAAAGGAACTAGAATACTCAAAACCATTTTGAAAAAGAACAAAAATGGAGGACTCACACTACCTGATTTTAAGACTAACTAAAAAGCTACACTAATGAAGACAAAAGTATAGTATGGGCAAAAGGATAAAGACATAGATCAATATAACAGAATAGAGAATCCAAAAATAGACCCATACAAAAATTGCCAATTGATTTTTCTAACAGCTTATTGAGGTATAATTGATATACAGAGAACCGAACATATTTAATGCATACAATTTGATGACTTTGGACGTATACAAACACTTGTGATAATGGCCAATTGATTTCCAACAAAGGTGTAGAAGAAATTCAATGAAGTCTTTTCAACAAAGAGTGTTAGAACAATTGGACATCCATATACAAAATAATAAATATTGATTCATACTTTGTACATTATGCAAAAATTAATTAAAAATTGATCAAAGACCTAAGTGTAAACAATAAAACTATAAACTTATTTTCCTATCAAACATGGGGCAAAATCTTTTGTGATCTTGGCTTAGGCAAAGCGTTCTTAGGTATGACACCAAGAGCACAACCCATAAAAGACAAAATTGATAAATTGGACTTCATCAAATTAAAAACATTGTTGTGCAAAAGACATTGTCAATAGAATGAAAGGAAAAGCTACAGATTAGAAGAAAATTTTTGTAAGGCCATTACTTAAAAAGGAATTATATCTATAATAAAATATATAAAGATATTCAAAACTCAATGATAAGACAAGAAACCCAATTTTTTAACATGGACAAAAGATTTAAACAGACCCTTCACAAAAAATAATGGTAAATAAGCACAGGAAAAGAAGTTCAACGTTATTAGTCACTATAAAAATCCAATTATAAAGGATACAAAATTACAGCTAGATAGGAGGAATAAATTCTAGTGTTCTATACTACTGTAGGATAACTATAGTTAACAACAATATATTATACAGTTTCAAATAGCTAGAAGGAGGATATTAAATGTTCCCAACACAGAGAAATGATAAATGTTTGAGATGATGAATATGCTAATTACCCTGATCTGATCATTACACATTATATGTATCAAAATATATACAATTATGATGTCAATTTTAAAAAATAAAAGATTTTTTTTAAATCCAGTAAGATGCCAATACTTACTTATTTGTATTATGAATGGCTCCAAAACAAAACAAAACAAAAAGTTGATAATACCAAATGCTGGAGAGGATGTGGAGCAACTGGAACACTCATACATTGCTGACAGGAATGCAGAATAATACACCCACTTTGGAAAACACTTTGTTAGTTCCTTATAAAGTCAAGCATATACTTACCATACCACCAGCACTCATACTCACCAAGTGAAATTAAAAAACCTGTGTGTAAATGTTTCTAGTGACTTTATTCAGAATCGCCAAAAAGTGGAAACAGCGCTAGCGTCCCTCAGCTGGTGAATGGATACACTATGGCTCACCCAAACAATGGCATACTACCCCACATTAAAATGAAATGAACTACTGATACACACCACATAGATGAATCTCAAATGTATTATGATAAATGAAAGATGCCAGAATCAAAAGGCTACATACTATATTATTCAATTTGCCTTCTGGAAAAGGCAAAACAATAGGAACAGAAAATGGTTTAGTGGTTGCCAAGAGTTGTGAATGGGGGAGCAGTTGGGTACAAAAAAAACAGACAAAAGAATTTGGGAGGTAATGGAACTATTCTGCATGTTTATTTTGGTGGTGGTTACATGAGTAAACACATTTGTCAAAGCTCATAGAACTGTACACCAAAACAGTGGATTTTACTGCATATAAATTTTTAAAAGCAAATTTAAAAAGCAGAAGAGGCAAATTTCCCATGTAGAAGAATTCCAAATAATTTATGTAAATACTCCATCCTTAAGGACCTGGAGTCTAACTCCTCTACTCCTTATGTTTGAGTTTAGCACAGTGACTTCCTTCCAAAGAGTCCAGTACATGAAAGAAGGAGAGGAGACAGGGAAGAATAACTTTACAATGGCGAAACCTAACAAGCACTACCTCAGCCAGGTAATCAAGGTTAACATCAACAGTGATGAGTCATGTTGGTAATAAGTACCCTTGACATGATGTGGTAAAAATGATACTTAACCTCTGTGGTCTATCTCCTAAAAATTCATAACTCCAGCTAATCGTGAAAAAAAATCAAACAAATCCCAAGAGGGGCATTTTACAAAATACCTGACCAGTAGTCCTGAAAACTGCCAAGATCATCAAAAACAGTCTGAGAAACTGTTACAGCCAAAAGGAGCCTGGAGGCATGACAAGTAAATGTAATATGGTATCTTGCATGGGGTCCTAGAACAGAAAAAGGACATTAGGAAAACATAAGGAAATCTAAGTAAAGCGTGGACTTCAGTTAATAATGAGGTCTCAATATTGGTGCATTAATTGTAACAAATGAACCATACTAATGTAAAATGTTAATAATATTAGAAACTGGGTGTGGGAACTCTCTGTATGATGTTTGCAATTTTTCTGTAAATATAAACTGTTCTAAACATAAAGGTTTTTTTTTTAAGTGGGACAGGGATTAGGCAGTAGTTGGTATGGGACAATGAGTCATTGGAGAAGTTTCTTAGGATAAGAGAGACTTGTACCTGTTTATAGGCTGAGGGAAAAAAAAAGCCGATAAGAAAGGGGAAAAGGTTAGGGTTCAGGATGATGACAGATGAAGCAAAGGGAGAAGCAAAAGGAAACAGGATCAAAGGCACAGTTGGAGGAGTTGACAATCTACATAACGAGGCTTCCCTCATCCTCTGAGACTTTAGGAAAGGAGGAGAAGATATAGACAAGTTCTTTACTTCTTGGGATAAATAAAGATTTTGAAATGGAAAACCCTGAACTCTTTACAAAAGCTTTGATTCCTTGATTTTTACCATAGCAGTCTCATATTCAGGATTTTCAAATGCCAATCCTAATAACAAAGAAGCCCAGGGTTTGTGTTTATTTGGCAAAACAGGTATTAACGGATTGTTGCAGTGAAGATACAAGCTCTGATTAGATGTTAACACCATTTTAGTTGTTTATCACACCAGGGGATTCCAATTAGCACCAGATTCTTCATCTGCACAGTTTAGTGGCCCTATTTCAACCCTGAGTAGAAAGCTATTAAGATCCCATTGGTTGTAAGTAATGGAAACCCACAGGCTGGCTAAAGCATAAAAAGGGATGCAAGGAAAGGAAGAACCAATATTCAGGGAAGAGCAGGGACCTACCCAGCTCTGGGGTCAGGACAGCAGCAGTGCGTGGGTCTTCTCTTCAGGACACACTCTCACTAATTTAAGTCCAGCAATTCCCAGGCTCTGTGCTGCTCTGAGTTTCAAGTTCCTGAGAATGACTATAATTGTACCAATTTAGTTGGGTGTCTACCTAAGGATCACCTGGCAGCAGCCAAGGGGCAAGTAGCCTAAATCTAAGAAGGCCATTGAGGCTTTGGTCCTGTGCACTGGAGCCATTCACAGTGAAGGGGAATTTTGTGCTAGGCCGTTGCCTCAAGAGATGTGTATTGTGAGCAAAAAGGTTGCATGGATTCTCTTCCACGTGAGGTCACCATCAGGACATGAGGACAAAACAGGGTTCAGTGGTGTTCTGATTTCCACCCCCACCCCAGTCTCAGTATCCCAACAGGTTTTTGTCTTAGGCCTGCAAGAAATTATCCTCATTCTCATGTTTATATTTTTTAAATTTGTTTAAATTACTGACAAAAAATCATACATACTCTCATTCTGTCCTTTATCTAAAAGATAATACTTCTAAACACTTAGGATGGTCCTTAAAATGCTACTACCCTGCTCAAGAACTTAGGCTCCCTATTACCTACCATATTAAAATACCTACAAATTTAGAGTTTCTTATCAAATTGCCCCTCTCTGCCTTTCTCAACTCCTTTTTTATTTGTGAGATGGTTTTGCTCTGTTGCCTGGGCTAGAGTGCAATGGCATCACCATACATCACTGCAACCTCAAACTCCTGGGTTCAAGCGATCCTCCTGCTTCAGCCTCCCAAGTAGCTGGAACTATGAGGTCTCGCTATGTTGCTCAGGCTGGTCTCGAACTCCTGACCTCAAGCAGTCCTCCCGCCTAGGCCTCCCAAAGTGCTGGGATTACAGGCGTGAGCCACTGTGCCTGGCTCCCAACTCCTTTTTTATTAAACGTTAGTTGAACATACAATGTTCTCTACTATCTAGACATTCTCTACTTTCTAGACACTAACATCTAACATTTTGTCAAATCTTATTGGCAAAAACTTACGGGCATAATGGAACCAAAAATCTGAACTCAGACCATCCCAGAATATTGGTGGTATATGTTTGCCATAACTAAAGAATATGCCAAAAAAAAATGTTGAAAACATAGTCTCAACCTTGCAAACGCAGTTCAGTGAAGTACAGGCCACTCTCTAGAAGCCTTTTGACCTTGTGTAGTCAGAGTACCAGCTGCCCCCAGACCTGCCTCATTCACTCCCACCTTGCTTTTTGCTATTCCTTTGACCTTGAAAATATTATCTTGTGCCTCATCATTCTATTCTGTGTCCCCAACTTGTGGAGATAAAGTAGACTACCTCCAAAAAGTTTGCACTTTCTAACCTCTCCATACTCTGAACAATCATTATAACATAGTAAAAGCTGTCTCTTCTGAACATGAGAAAAACTGTATGTAATAAGAAAATAATTTGATAATTTTTATATTTTTAATATTTTAATATCAACAATAAGTTAGGTGGTTATGCAATTTCCTTAACCCAAGCACCTCCCTTCATGAAATAATCTGTGTCTCCTACCTTAGAATTCCATTGCATTTCATTCCTCTATTGTGCACAACTCATTTTCTCTTTTGTATTATGATTATGGTTCTCTGTTGATGCTTGTCTCTTCTATGAGATTATAGCTCCTTGGGGGAAAGTACTGTTACTGTGTCTTCCTCCTATTTGCACTCCTTCTAGTTCTCAGCACAATGTGTGGCATACTCTAGATGCACAATACACATTTTTTTGACTGAAGGAAGGAATTAACCAACAGAGATTTTTGTGGTGATATTATTACAGCCTCCTTTTCCATATAAGCCTGTCAAACAGCCTAGGAATAAAACACAAAAAACAGTTCAGAGAGCCCTGTCTGTGAAATTGTTGGTAGATGTAATTCTAAAGAAAGGTAGTCCCCAGACTATACAGAAAGCTCAGACTGCACTTTAGTGTTAGTTTCACAACAAGCAAAATAAGGATAGTGGTTCCTGAGAAACAGTACTAATTTTAGAACTCCATATATTAATGGTTTGCAGCCCCTCCTTTCTCAGTGGCAGTACAGTAAAATGGTTAGGAGCTTGGGGTCAGAAGTGAGAACCGCTGGATTTCAATCTCACCTCATGCAGTAGCTGTGTGACTTTAAACAAGGTGTTTAACCTTCTGCCTCAGTTTCATCACTGGCAAAATGTTGAAACTAAGTACACTCCCTCAAAGGGATGGTGTGAAAATTAATGACAATGTATTTAAGGTGTTTAGAATAGTACCTGGCACTTTGTGTTTTAAAAATGATAGCAATATATAGTACTATACTTACTTTGTATCCCCTATTGGTAAATTCCATGTTAAGGGCAAAATGAGTCCCTTTTTGTATCCCCTCCACCCAGCTCCTAGCACAATGTGTAACAAATACCAGATGCTCAAAAGATGATGTGAATTGTATTTGAAATATATAAATTGAATGCACAAGAAAATGAAGGCATGTTAAAAATGCAAATACAGTTCATTGAAATTGAAGGGTTCTCATCATATCATTTGCATATCTTCAGTTATTTCCTTATAACTAGTTGCTAGGTGCCTTACGACTTGATCCTTTTCTTGCCCTCTTCAAAGCATGTAGTTTGGTGTAATGCACATTACAGCCCTCAGAACTGCTGGCCTCCTGACAAGCTGGCTGTTTGGATAGTCTGAGGGATGAGGTTGCTGCAGCAAAAAGTGGGTTATGACAGCACAGCTTTGCTGCTGGAGATGAAAGACCAATAATCCCAGAAAACAGCACACAGGGCAGGTTGGGCCAGCCAAGGCCTTCGTGAAGGCTCATTTGGACACTCTGGAGTGGGATACTGCAAAGGTGAGTTCCCCAATGCCAGGGTTGTGAGCCCGGAGATCTGGGTGCATGGCTCCTAGGGCCTGCTGCGGTCCCCGGCCGCAGTCCCAGCGCTCGCTGGGGGCGCCCACCCGCACCTGGGTCGACAGCTAGTCGGAGCCGCCGCCGCCCTCCAGCGCTCCCACAGCGCCTCACACCCGCGCGCCGGTCGGCGGCCAAGCCGCCAAGGCCGCGCCTCCGGGCTCGGGAGGCGGGGCGGAGCGCGCGCCCACCGGCCGGCCCAGGGCGCCTCGCGCGGGCGCGCGCGCCGCCGCCGCCTCAGCCTGCTGCTCCTGCCCGTGCCGCCGGCTGCCGGCGCTCGGCCCAACGCGCCGGCTCCTGAGCTGCCGTGGACAGCGCGGGGCCCGTGGTGCAGAGTCCGCCTGCCCCGGACCCGCGTCCCGCACCCGGACGGTCCCGGTAAGCGGAGGCGGGGGCGGCGGGGACCGGGGCGGCACCCTAAGGGGCGGGTCTGCGGGCTGCGGACAGTCCTGAGGGGACTCTGAGGTGCTTGTGCGGGAGCCGCCTCCAAGGTGGCCCCTGCGTAAGTCAATGAACCCCGAGGGACTGCTGCCTCTACCTCTTGGGAGAGTCCCTGAGGTGGTGTGGGGAGCTGCCCCCATGAAGACCCCCGGTGTGAACGGAGACTCCCAGGGCGCTCTCTGCATTTGCTGCCGTGGGGACCCCGAGTGTGGAGAGCACCGTCCCCGGGGAGACGTGTGTAACTACAGGAGCAAGCGCAAGGGTGGTCCTGGGAGTTGGCTCAATGGGAGACCCTCTGGGAACACGGGGGAGCCTCAGGAGCCTGCGCGGTGGTGACGGACCCCACAGAGGACCCCTTAGAAAAGGAGGATCTTAGACTGTGCCCTACAGCTGTCTGGAAGGAACCTCTGACTGGGGAGAGGGATCCTGCCATTCGACCCATGAGTGACTTCCCATAGCGCCAAGGACTTTGGCTTTGATCTCCCTGTGGAGCTCCATGTGCCCCTCACTTGTCTCCCCGCAACATGGTCTCTAGGTGGGGGCCTTGTGGGGCTGCGGCCTCTTTCCGTTTCCTCTCTCCCTTCCCCCACATTGGGATTTTTCTTTCCATGGTAGCCCACTTGGCTCCAAGCTGGATTTTAGTGGAGGCAGAAACTGCTATGTGAGAGCACAGGGCCCCAGGGCGGGATGAGGACCAGTGAGGCCTCTGAAGCAAAGATAGGAGATTGAGCCCCTGGGCTTGACCATCCAGAAGGAAGCAGTAAGATAGATCAGGTGGAATAACTGATTTTGGCAGGTCCTGGAGGAAAAAATCCTTTGAATGAAGGACTAAAGGATATATATGATTATTGAGCACCCATGTGCCAGGTACTGTACTAGGTATATTTAAACATATCATATAATCCTTACAACAGCCTGTGAAATGATCTCTTTTTAAACATTAGGTACTTGAGACTCAGAGGCTTAGCAATTTGCTCGAGATCACAAAGCTTGGAATCATGAAATCTGTTTTTCAAATTTTATTTGGAAAAAAGTATTAAGGAGAGGCAGAATAAAGAATGGATGTTTGTTAATAAGTTGCATTTAGGTGCCAAGTATAGGGCTTTGCAGTGGTATATGCTCAGCAAATGTGATGATTAAATAAATGGATGAGAACAGTTTAACTGGAGATGAGACTACTGCAGGAACTGATCCCCAGATTTCAGGGTGTGGCTTCTTTCATTGGTAGCCCCACTGTAATGATGCCTTGGGGTGGCTCTGGACCTAATTGAGTCTAGGAGAGGTCTCTGGGTATGGTTTTTGATAGGACTTGCTCTGGGGCACTAGAGGGGCCCTTCAGAGGATGGAATATCCTGAGGTAACCCTCTCCCCACCCCCCACTGCAGAATCTATGAGGAAAAGGAAAGAGAGACATGATCACTTTTAGGAAGCATGATCCACACTGTCCTTGTGGCTGTCAGACTACATGCACTAGTGGACATTAGTCCACAGATACCACTGAGGATACTTTTGCCCAACAGTGCCTCTGCACGAGGAGGAGGAGATGGAGAAAGGTGCAGAGCCAAGGAAGGCTTATGGGGAATCTGTTGGCTGGGAATGCAAAGGGTTTGTGCCTGACATAGTCATGCCCCCTCATCGTGCTCCCTCAATATTTTCATTCCAGCTGAATCCAAAGGATTCAACTTTGGGCCCAAGGATAAACTCTGGTTTCTTGTCCAAAAATGGGATGGTGAGAGGGCCAAGCAATGGAATTCACCACAGAGCCATTTTGGAAGTTTTCCTTTCTTCTACACAGCCAAACCTAGTGACATCCTCCTTGAATAGCAGTAGCTTCCTTGGGCTTCTGGGATTACATAGTGAGAAGAGAGACCAAGCTAGTGAGAAAACAGAACAACCTAGTTCACCAGTTGCTAGATTTTTTTTTAACTCAATGATGGCTGCCTGATTTATGGGTGTGTCACCTCATGCAAAGCTCAATGGAGTAAACTCTGACAAAGATTTATACTGGTTAGCACCTGCCTATTATAAAGTTGTTTATAATCCCCTTTTAGTTCAAATCCCTCTCATAAGTGTAACAGAACAAAATAAGCAGGGGTATATATTTTTTAAAGAAAGAAGGACCAAGCCTGCAAATATGATTTTTGCTCCAATTCAGAGACTTGTCATTGAGGTTTTATTCCTAAATTGGTCTTTTCACTGAGGTTGCTTAGTATCATACCCACTCATGACCCTGGAAAAATTGTTAGATGGATCTAGGTTCTCCCCAAATCTTGGACCTTGGATATCACCTCCTCCATATTCAGCATTGGGTAAATATTAAGATTTCAAAATTCTTAAGAATACTGCCTAACTCTTCCCAATCACAGCATGAGTCTGCAAATCAAATCATTCCAGAATGTGCAGGAAAGATGTCAGCAGGTGGCCTTAGTCTTATAAAAAATGCTTTCTCCAAAGGGAAATAAAAGGGTCAAGAATGGTTCACCCAGTTTCATTTGAGTGTACACAAATGTGTCTGGATTTTGCTGTCTGGGTTTCTCAACCTTTGATCTTCCACATATTCTCTGACCACATTCATATAGTTTTCTTCTTCCAACATTTGCCATATTTTTTTTCTTTTTGAGACAGGGTCTCGCTCTGTCACCCAAGCTGAAGAGCAGTGGTGCGATCATAGCTCACTGCAGCCTCAAACTCCTGGGCTCAAGTGATCCTCCTGCCTTAGCCTCCAGAGTTGCTGGGACTTACAACACACTAATTTTTTTAAATTATTTTTTTTAGAGATAGGGTCTGGCCATGTTGCCCTGGCTGGTCTCAAACTCCTGGCCTCAAGCAGGTCTCCCAAAGTGCTGGGATTATAGGTGTGAGCCACTGTGCCAGCCTGCCATACTTTTTTGACGATATTTCCTTTTCCTCAAACATAGATAGTAAGACCTTCCAGGCCTGTTTCCCACGTTCCTTGCATTTTTTTCTACTATACCTATTCCTAAGTGGATTATATTTATGTAAATACTTTCCCTTCTCTTTAGCTATAGAGTCTATTATCTTTCAGTTCCACGTTCCTCTCCCTAGCAGTGCTGCTTGGTTTCTGCTATCCTCATTTTCCAAATTGATTTATTCATTTCTGATGGGAATATCATTATCCACTCCACCCCTCAATCTTAATAACCAAGTTCTGACAGGAATTGCATACCAGCTTTGGACCAATGAAACGCAAGACCATCAGACTACTTCACGTGGAACAAATTGCCAACTATGCTAAATATATCCCCACAGTTCCTTGCCCTTCAGTTCACATACATCAGCCTGCATTCTCTAACATTCTATTAATGGTGGAAAGTAAGGGAAATGTATAGCTTACTGAGTTCACAGGAATAGTAGTATGCCTTTTTCCCAGCATAATGAATCAACTGGCGAAATGTGCCTTAGCGAGCCACTATCAGTACTCTGACATTGCCCTTCCTCAATATCTTTGCCTCAGCTTGGTAAACTGGCCAACTCCCGCTGTCCTGTATAATATGACTACCTTTCTTCGGATACATGTTCCATTACAGCTTTTAACATGTATGGTCTCTGTTTGGTTTTGGGAAATGTTTTATCTTACTAGGGTCTTCTCACTAAAACAGCATCACATGGGCTAACTGGCTCATTCTCTTTTTTATTTGTTTGTTTTTTGAGGCTTATGAGTCTCCCAGAGGGAAAACCCCAATGATTCACTACAGTCACCACCTACGGCTCTTAGATTGTGGAGAAGAGTTTCCTGTTGGGTCCTAAGGCCAAGCAATGTACTCATTGGTCAGCCCTGGGACTTATCAGGGAGATCCTTCTTCCTGGCCTCAGCAAATCCAATTCTCTGGGGGTTTTTTCCCCCTGAAATTCAAATACATATTCCCTTCTAGCAAATATTTTAAGCATACTATCTCAAACCAGTTATTTGAGCTGATGCTAATTCTTATGTGAAGGCAGGTTTCCTCGCCTATTTCTATCCAGCACTCAGGCTGGCTTCATACCATCTAAGTCATGATGGAGTCCCCATATAGCTCCATGCCTTGGCATGTGCTTTTACCTCTTCCTGGAATGCCTTTTTTTCCCTTATCCACTGGGTAACTCCCACTCATATTCAAAATTTAGCTCAAGCAACACCTTTTTTTTTTCAATCCTACACTTATGCCCCCTACACATGCACATACGGCATTCTCACAGGCTAAGTGAGGTTCCATTTGTTCATTGTACCAACAATTATTAAGCACCTAATTTGTGCCTGACACATAGTAGGCTGCACTCAGCAAATGTTTGTAGAATTAACAAACAAGTAAATGGTGATAATTAAGGTATAATAACTGCATTAAATGGGGCCGAATCTGTGCTTTGGGGGCCCAGAGCAGAAAACAGAGAGTGCCTCTCTATCTTGCTGAAAAGCTTTGCATGCTAAGTGCAATCACACCAGCCAGTCACTGATGGTGTGATATTCCTTAACTGTTGCTCTGCTTCTGTGGGAAGTCAGCACTGTGGCTTTTAATGAAGACTCAGCCTGGGCCCCCAGAGGCTAAAGATCATGCCATAATGTGTTCTTGTGTATATTAGAGTTTTGTGAGCTTTCAGTAAATATTAAACAGCAGCGGGACCTCCCTTATTCCTTGTAGTCAGGAAGACAGTTTTCCTGAGTCTTTAGCCTTTCAGATCCTTTGAAACCCCAGAAAAGCCCTGTGCAGTTGGGGTGACTATGTCTTCCTGGATAAACGGGTGAATAGAGGGACATAGGCAGGTACCAGGTGGAGCCCTTCAGGGTCTACAAACATGAAAACTAAAAATAGTCTGTAGACTTCTGCCAGGCAACAGAATGGCTGAATAGGAACAGGCTCCAGGTTCCAAGAGCACTGTAGTGAGACACTGGCACTCCTAAAACAACAGCCAATCACTGGAGAACAATCTGATCCCTTGGGACTTGGATTTCCTCAAAGACCTGCAGAGGGTAAGGGGACTCTTTTTTATGGTTTTTGTTAGAAGTCTTGGGGTTGATGCTGATGTTCACAATGAGCTCAGGGTTTTGTGGGGATTTTTTTGTTTTGTTTTTTTAGAGAGGAGTTGATGGGTTCTTGCTCTGTTGCCCAGGCTAGAGTGCAGTG
The DNA here is from genome assembly GCA_023783475.1 of Daubentonia madagascariensis. Taxonomy (NCBI): domain Eukaryota; kingdom Metazoa; phylum Chordata; class Mammalia; order Primates; family Daubentoniidae; genus Daubentonia; species Daubentonia madagascariensis. The sequence continues at coordinate 34,646,705 of JAKFHU010000747.1, forward strand.
GTGCAATCATAGCTCACTGCAGCCTCAACTCTTGGGTTCAAGCCATTCTCCTGCCTCAGCCTCCCGAGTAGCTGGGCTATACACCTCCCACCATACCTAGCTTGCATTTTTTACAGATCCTGGTTCTGTTAGTTTTCCATACCCTTGTGGCTGGTCACCTTCTGTGTTAGATATGTGGCTTTCCCTGAGGTTCTCAGACAATCCTTCAGGCACATGTTTACAGGAGCCAATTGTTGACCACCTTGAAATTTTTCACCTGTATGTGCAGAAGCTGCACATGCTACATTTCTCCAGCTAAATCCAGGACAGAGGAGATTCATTTTCAAGCTTCCTACTTGTGCCCTTAGGGCAGCTGCCCTCCTATGGGCCAGGCCACAGTCCACAAGACACAGCATAAATGCAGGGGACTGTTCACTTTGGTAATATTGGTCTCTCTTTTCTTACCATTGTGGTTATAGAATCTGGCTAAATTCCAAAGTTTTATAGCTCTCCTCTGTAGTCAGAGAAATCACCCATAGCTACAGTATTGACCTGTTCTCATGCCTGCTATCCCTGACTCACCGTTCTGGTGCCACCTCTAGGGAAGTAGATGTGATGAGATGAGCTGGTGACTGCATAGTTTCTAGAATTGAGTTCTGAAAATTTGGTCTGATCAGTCTCTCTGGACAACTTTGACGAAGAGAAAAGGTACTGATACCATGACCTTAAATAAACATTTTATGTTGCCCAGTCATCTCTACGACATTCATTCGACAGAGATTTATAGAACACATGCTCTGTGAAAGGCGTGGGAACCATCTAGACTTTTCTCCCTTTTGATCTCAGTGAAAAATTGAGAATCCTTTTTCCACTTGCTCAACCCACTCCCCTTGGTTGTTTTCCCCTTTCCACTCACTCAGAGGTTTTCTTTGCCTTGTTCCTTCTTAGGGAAGCCCTCATAGCCTCCAGGCAATCACTTTTAGTTGCTTTTGAGCCTTTTAAACAGCTTCCATTCCCATATCAAGAATCTGATTGAACCAGCTACTCAGGAGGCTAAGGCAGAAGGATCACTTGAGCCCAGGAGTTCACGACCAGCCTGGGCAACATAGCAAGACCCCATCTCTACCAAAAAAAAAAATCAGATTGAAGCAAGTAAATGTATTTTACATTTAACATGCCGAATGGGGAAACTCCTGCCTATTAGGAGTGTTGCTCCTCAGGCTCTCCACAGCTACAAATCTTTATAGAGAGTGCTTGGGAAAAGAGGTTCACCCAGCTTCCTTCCCCTTCCTTGTTTCTTTACCGGCTCCTGCTCTGGAGCAACCCCTCCTCCTCTTACTCCCACCACTTTGCCCTTATAAATAATCCCGTTGCATTGTAAGCAGATGCTCTGCAGAGAATGGGTGTGTCTTGCACACATACATTCCAAGCTGCCCACATATGTCTTACTGCCTGACAAACACTTCTAGACAGGCTTCTTTTACCCAAAGACAGATTCTGGTTGTCACTGTTTTCATTTCCTCCAGTTCATATAGTCAGATAGCCCTATTCTACCTATTCTGTCTTCCTGTCCTGCTGGAATTTGCCATCACCTGCTCCTGTCCCCTGAGGTTTTTTCCAAGCCTTCCCTAGATACCACAAATTATCTGACAGTCACATCTTTCTTGGGACATCTTTTTATCCTCTTTTTATCCATGTTAGGGAGGCAGAAAACCCCAGTTCCATACAGTGAGTATGCTTCTCTCTGTACATTGGGGCCAAAGAAGTAATCATTGGGTATAATTTGCAGAATCTTTGCAATTTGATTTCCTTTTAACTCACTCTTCTTCCTAGGACTTCTTCCAGCATGGGAGAGGCCAGGTGTTTCTCACCAGGCATTTGTTTTTACCCAGCACTAATCACTACCACTTGTTTCTCTAGAAATTTGAGCTGATTTTAATTTCTCAGACACCCCAGGTGCACATCTTGGATATTTTAGCACACTCACTTTTAATCAAAGTGTCTTTTGTATACAGGTTTGATTCTTTCCATTAAGAAATAAGGGTTTTAGCCTCACTCTTAAAGTTTAATTCTGTTGTGTCTTCACAGTTTACTTCAAAATCAAAGCCTTATCAATTCAAAATGACTTGGGGTCTTGTTTGGATTTTGATGGTTTCCTTTTAATGGTTCTACTCGACATTTTCTGCCCTTACAGGTATAAAGTGATCTAGAAAATTGAACCCTCTCAGATAAAAGGATAAAAGGAATTGCAGTGCTCCAAGAGCCTGTGGTCAGGACTGGAAAGTGTTTTTTGTTTTTATGTTTGTTTTGCTGGTGGATGTCAGCTTCAGTCTTCATAGAAATTCCTTTAAGGATAAACTCCCAAAACCATTGCAGTGATATCATTAACAATTAAGAAAGCTTAATAGTGATTTTTGGTATCCTTACAGAGAATAATGGTATCCTTACTGAGAATAATGGGTTGTAGCAGATCTACAGTGTGTTGGGAGGTGTCTGTGGTTAGTTTGCTGATTCACTGTTAGTCAGTTTACTTATAGAGTAACCCTCCTAACTGGCTGGCCTTTGTCAATAACTCTTATTAAATCGTCTCAAAAAGCAAATAAGAACCAAATGCATACCATTGATTTCCCTCTAATGAATCATTTGTGAAAAAGTAAATTTAGTGTGTTTATTCCAGATCTCCAAATAAGTGTTTCCAACTTTTTTTTTTCCAACCTATGCCTTCTTCCTGATAAATATAAAAGTCTTGTGACTGTTCCCTAAAACTTCTGATATAACTTCTGGAAGGAGGCTGCCCCTAACATTTGGAGAACTAGTACCTTCTGTATATCCCCAGGAACCAGTGGGATACTATCAAGCTCTTCTTGGGTCACAATCAAAAAATTTGAAAAACATACCACTGAAGGTTTCTAAGGAAAAACTAGTGGTTCTGGAAAATGTAACTGCTCATAATAAAAATATGCAATGAAGGTTTGTGTGTCAGTTTTGCATTTTCCCTCTTAGTGTGCCTCTCACTGTAAGTTGGGGACTTGCCTTCCCGCCTAACCATAGAGCACAGCTGTTGCCCATGCAACGTGGCAGTATCTGGGGACTACAGGCCCAGCCTCTTCAAGAACATCCTCAGCCCAAAGCCTCAGCAAAAACTTTAACACACACACACACACTCTCCTCTCCAGCCCCCCCACCCCCGGCTGGATACCCTCATTAGGTCACATGGACTTTTAAAAGAATATGAAAAAGAACGTGAGCATTCTAAGTGCTTAAGACTATATGCTCCAAACACACTCATTAACAGAGAACTGAAGCCCAAAGCAGTATGCAGCATTTTCTGGGTCACAGAACAGCAAATCCAAAACAGAAACAAGTCACCAGGTTGCCAACCCTAAATTTCTTTTTTCATATAATTAATGTGCAATATAGGAAAATTGGAAAATACAGATTAACAAAAATATAAAAAGTACATATATGCATTCTTTCTTACAAAAATTAGGTCATAACATGATCATTTTTGCAACTTTTTAATTAATATGTTCACATATTTTGAATATCTTTCCACATCAATAAATAAACTTTTACATTAATGTTTTTCATGTTTAGTCTTCCATGGTACCATAATTTAACCATTCCCCTATTGTCCAATTTTCCAGTTGAGGAAAAAAAAGGATTTTTTATCACAATTTTTAATGAATTTACTTCTTTATTTTGGGATTAAAGGATTTTCCTTTTAATTACAATTTATTATTAATTGTGCACTGGGGCATGAATACCTTAAGTGATTTCCTGAATTTGCTCAGTAAATCTTTCCTCAATAAATCTCCTTTGCCACTGTCCTTTAAGACAGTGTTGTGTATTTAAAGTAAATGATCCTTAGTCATATACTCCAATTTTACAAACAAATTTATGAATGGAGGCGAAAGGGAGGTGGTTCTTTCTGATCAGTTTATAAATTCAGAAATATGGGTTTCCTTGGTAACAAGATGGCAGGCCAAGCACCCGGGCAAGGTAGGAATTTGCATCATTGTGGTGCATACAAGCAGTGTTTCTGAAAAGAAGATATGGCTATCATCAGATATTATGTGTATTAAGGTTTTATTTTAAAAAGCAAAGAGAATCCTCCACAATTAATTAATTACTTGGAAAATGTTTATTAAGCATCTATTCTGTTCCACACACATTGCTAGGCAGTGCAGATAGGGACTGTGAAGGATAAAACAGTCTAATAGAGGAAACTGACATTGATCAGATAATCATCCAGTTGAATATGTAATGATGAAGATAAGTGCCCCAGAGCAAGAGCATGGTTCTGTGAGCACCTGGACCTGGCCTGGAGCCAGCAGTGACTCCCCTGAGGAAGTGATACTTGAGCTGTGATAGACCAATAGGCACTAATCAAGTGGGGAGGAATGTTCAAAGGTCCCCCATATAGAGGAAGCATGGCAAATAGAGAATGAACAAAGGCCAGTGTGGTTGGAACACAATAAAGAAGGGAGGCCAGACCTTGCTGGGCCTCTTAAGGCCACAGTAAAGAGACAGGTTTGGGTGACTTTATCCTAAAAGCTGGAGGAAGCCATTGAAAAGTTTTAGGCAGAGGATAACATGATGCCCAACTGTCCCAGAGACATCTTTAATTCAACATGTATAAAATCCAATTTAATTATCCCTCTTATTTCCCAATTTCTGTAACTGGCACTATCATTCTTCTAATTAGTTAATTTAAAACTGTACTCTCTCCCTTTATCCTTCATCTAATCAGTTATCAATTTATTACTGAATTTCCCTAATTCTATTTCCATGGTAACATACACTCAGTATCATTCCTGCTATTATTTCAGTTCAAACCCTCTACCTCTTGCCTGGACTATTACAGTAGCCTTTGAATTGGCCCTACCTCTCCTCCTACCCACTGTCACCTTTTCCCCCAAACAAACTGAGGATAATTTCCTACCCATTCTTCAAGGTCCACTTTGACCCCCAGTAGTGTGGTCTCACCTTCTTTTAGGTATTCCCAGCATGTTGTCTGACTTCTTTGAATTCTGATAGTAAGTAGCTTGAGTGGTGAGATTCTGTTCTCCTGTCTTCTGTTTCCTATAATGGGTAGTTAGTGCCTTGCACATACTACTCGTTCAATTAGCTTGATTAGAATGGATTGAGAGCAAGGCTAAAATGGACTCTCTGCTCCAGTTAGAAAAAGCATTCCCCAGCTGACATGCAGTGTGCCATGTCATGCCTTCACTTTCCAATGCTGTACTCTGGTACTGCAGAGGAGGGTAGGGATAATGTTACTTTTTAACCTATAACGGATATGGACCTTTCTTGAACAATTCAGAAAATCAAAACAGAAAATGAATTTGGGAGTGACATTAGTGAACCCTTAGAAGTGTGAGAAGTACCTTACAGCCTGTAATAGGCCAGTAGCCTGTGATAGATAAACCCACAAAGAGGCGTAGCTACTAATCAGAGGGGCAAAAGAGTGTTTGTGTGACCTTAACCACATGGATAGGGGTGGCAGAGTTTCCTTACTACATAATTCAGGAATCCTCTAAAAATAGGATTTTGTTCACTCTGACTTAAAAAGTAGGCATTTGATGAGGATTATCACTGGGGGGATTGTACACAGCACTTACAGGAGAAGCTTTCCTTCAGAAGGCCAGAAATGTGTTGCTGCCAGCATGCTTTAAGCCTTGAGTCTTCTTGTGGGGTAGAGTTAAAAATTGGGCTCTGAAGTCTCCAACTATTTCAGAGGAGCAGAGGTGTGAGACCCCTGAACCAAACTGGCTTTAGCACAGGAAGGAAGACAGAGATACTACTTGACACATGTAGAGTGCTTTCCAGGTTACTAAGCACTGTTAAGCCCGTTTCTTATGTTATCCTCATGACAGCCCCGTGAAGTGGGCTGGGCAGATAGCCCTTATTCCACAGATGGCAAAAGCAAAGTCACAGGGCCAGTCAGAAGTAGAACCAGGGTCTTCTGACTTCTTAACACATCCTCTGTCTACCCAACCATGCTACTGAGTTCTAGAAGAGGGAGAAATGATTTAATAGCCCCTTCCACTTAAGTTAAAACTGATTGGCCTGACACGCTCAGCCATTGGTTGAATCTGTGCCCCTCTGCTTTTTGTCCATAGAGCCATGGGGGTGTTGATGTCCAAGCGGCAGACAGTGGAGCAGGTGCAGAAGGTGAGCCTGGCTGTGTCTGCCTTTAAGGATGGGCTGCGGGACAGGCCTTCCATCCGACGCACGGGTGAGCTACCAGGGTCCCGCCGTGGCACAGTAGAGGGCTCCGTCCAGGAGGTACAGGAGGAGAAAGAAGCAGAGGCAGGTACTCCAGTGGTCCAGGAAGAGAGCAGTGTCAACCGTGCAGCCTGGGAGCGGCTCCGAGATGGGCGTGGAGTAGAACCTGAGGAGTTTGACAGGACGAGTCGTTTCACACCACCTGCCTTCATCCGCCCCACCCGGAAGCTGGATGATGACAAGCCTCCAGAAATCTGCTTGGAGCCCAGAGAGCCTGTGAGTGTCCAGTTAGGGCAGGATCCACAAGTCTTAGCCCATCTGAGGATCAGGGAGCAGGACAGGGGAGGCCTGGTTATAGTTAAGGTGAGACTCAAATCTGGAGCTGAGTCCAGAACAATCTTTGAATTTCTTCCACAAGAATAAAAATGTTTGTTACATCCTGGATTTGTGTCAGTGAAACACTTGAGGCAATGGGTGATAAGGAATGACACCATGGCAGGTCTTCTGCCAGCCCTCCTGCCCATGGGTTCTCAACCACAGATAATACTACCCCCTGTAGGAGGCATTTGGGAGGAGAGAGTTTGGAGGGTCACAATGACGGGGCGTTGCTACTAGTATTTGGTGCCAAGAAAAACAGGGATGCTAAATTTCCTGCAATGCCTGGGACAATCTCTCAGAAAGATAGATTTTTTTTTCCAAAAATGCCAGTAGCGTCCCTGTTTGTAAACATGATCACAAAAGCCTGAGCAGCTGGAAGAGCCTCCTGGTTCTTGTCCTCCAGAAAGAAAGCTCTATCACATTAACAGTGGCTTCAGTTGGACCTGTTCCTTTAGGCTGCTCCAGGGAATCTCAACCCCATGCAGGTAGCTCTGTGCTTAGTGGCCATAGGATCTTGCCGCCTGTGCTTACACATCCCTATTCGCTCCTGCCATCTTTCCTCAGGTTGTCAACGATGAGATGTGTGATGTCTGTGAGGTCTGGACAGCTGAGAGCCTCTTCCCATGCAGAGTCTGTACCAGGGTTTTCCATGATGGCTGCCTGCGCCGCATGGGCTACATCCAAGGAGAAGGTGCAGCGGAGGTGACCGAGATGGCCCACACGGAAACAGGCTGGAGCTGCCACTACTGTGTGAGCCTGGATGGCAGGGACAGCAGAGGACTTGGCACTTTTCCTGGAGGCCCAGTCTTAGAACACTTGTTTCTAGGCAGTGACCTAAAGAGTTTTCTAATAGTACATGTGAGGGTCCTAGAGTAGGATGGGGTTTCTCAACCTCAGAACTATTGACATTTGAGGCTTGATAGTTCTTTGTGTTGGGGGCTGGGTGCACTGCAGGATGTTTAGCAGCATCCCTGGCCTCTCCTCCACTAGATGCCAGTAGCACACACCCCCAGTTGTGACAACGAAAATTGTCTCCAGACATTACCAAAGGTGTTCTGGAGGGAGCAAAATTACCCCCAGTTGAGAACCACTGAGCTAGAGGATTGACTGGGTAGAATGAGTCCTAATTACTCAAAAGTAATTCTGCTTGGAGCAGTGCTTTCTCTAATAGTCTGCAGTTGTCATTAATTGTATTTATCTGAAAACGAACCTGAGGTCCTAACCAGCTTGCTTCCCATAGGGATAGATTCTATCACAAGAAAACCTCTCAGTTCCAAGATCCTCACTTGGCCTATCACCTGACTCTTAGAAGCATTTGTCCTTCATCTCTGAAGTGGTCAATATGTGAATTAAATAACAAAGCTATATTGATTCAGAACTTTGCAGATTATATATAAATGCCTTCCAACTTTTAATGAAGGACAGAGTCTAAGGTTTCCGTTGAAAGCCAGATTCGTATCCATTTCTCACCACACCTGAGTAGAATGCGAGCCTTGCTTTGTTGATCTGTGTCTTGTGATATCTTCATTATTTACTGATCTCAGAGTGAGGAGCAGCTGCTGATCCCCTCTTATTCCTACTGCCTAGAAGAAAGCAGAGGTGTGCCACTTTCTAACAAATAACTTTCTCTGTGACTTGTGCATAAAATAAAGTATAGAACAGTTATTTTCAGCCACTTAAACACCTTTTGCCCGGCTTATACCACAGCAGACCCTGCTACATAGACAACCTTTTCTAGTACCAGTCACCACACCTCCCATGCCCACCTTTCCCTCAGTGACTCTGCTTTGCCATGTGCTGCTGCTGTGAGACTGGGTTGAAAGCGTCTCCTTCCTGACTCCCAGGAACACACCGCTGCCTCCCCAGCCTTCTGTCACAGTCCTACCATCATCACCACCACTTTCCCCGGGGCTTTTCACAACGGCTTCTTCCAAGCTCCTGCCCTTTCTTTCCTTCACTTCACAGTCAGGTTTCTTAAAAGAACTTCATCATTTCCTTGTGGCTCTTCAACCACCTGTAATCTGACTTCTGCATCCATCATTCTGCTGAACTGGTTCTTCCTAAGGTCACCGATGACCTGCTGATTGTCAAGTCCAGTGACCTTTTCTCAGGCATCTTCTCACTTAACCTCTCTGAGGTTAAAGAAGTATTTAGCATTTCTTTATTTCCCCTCTTTTTTTAGGGTTTGTGTATTTTTGTGAGAATTATTACACAAGATATGGAAACTAGAGAAAATAGAAAATCAACAAAATCCCACTTCCTTGTATAACCACTGTTAACATTACCTCCCACGTTGTGCAACTCTCTTTTCTTGGTATCCAGCACCTTCTCTACTGATTCTCCTCCAACCTTCTTCTCTGCGCATTCTTTCTCAGTGCCCTTAGTTTCTTTCTCAGTCCCAAATGTTGGTGTTTCCCAGGGTTCTGTTGTTAACACTCTTCTTTTCTCACTGTACACTCTCTCTCTGGGTGACTTCATCCACAGCCGTCATCTAAACACTAATGACTCCCATATCTGTGTGTCCAGACTTAAATTTCCTGTCTCTTGGACTTATCCATCTTGATGTCTCATAGGTATTTCACATTCAGCATGCCCCAGAATGAACTTGTCTTTGTCCCCAAACCTGTTCTTCCTCCATTCCTTATCTCTGTGAATAGTAACACCATTACCGCAGTTATAGATCCCAGCTCATTTCCCTCCGTCTCCCTCACATCCAGCAAGTCAACAGGTGCTGCTGATCCTGCCTCTGCTGTCTCATGTCTCTCCCCCTTCTCCACTCTCATGTCTCAGTTTAGCCACTCATCTTTTCTTACCTGTACTGTCGCAACACGTACCTAACCTCTCCATGCCTCCAGACTTTGCCCCTCCAACCCATCTTCCACACGGCAGTCAGAGATCTGACCGTGACACTCTCCATTTAAAACCCTTCAGTGGCTCCCCTTTGCCCTCAGAATAAAGACCTAATTTGAGGGGCTCAAAAAAGGGCATTGGAGATACTTCACAGTCAGGCTTCCACCCCACCCCATCTCTTATCATTCCTCCCTCCCCCACCACGCACACATTCACACATACTCTAAACTCCAGCCACACTGAACATCTCACAATGTTACACTCCACTGTGGTGCCCAGTATGTTATACTAGGTGCTCAATAAGTGTTTATTGAAACAATGGGGAAAATACAACTAATATATCAATTTTTAAAAAGTGTTGTCAGGCATGGTGGCTCACTCATGTAATCCCAGCACTTTGGGAGGCCAAGGTGGGAGGATTGCTTGAGCCCAGGAGTTTAAGGCAAGCCTGGACAATGTAGTGAGACCCCATCTCTACAAAAAAAAAAAAGAAAAAAATTAGGTGTGGTGGCATGCACATGTCATTCCAGCTACTTGGGAAGCTGAGGCAGGAGGATTGCTTGAGCCCAGGAGGTTGAGGTTACAATGAACTATGATTGTGCCACAGCACTCCAGCCTGGGCAACAGAGTGAGACCCTGTCTCAAAAAAAAAAATTGTAGAAAAAAAAAAGAATGGTTTGAGTTCTTTATGAAATCCACAAATGAATACTCATGAAATATCTGCTCTTGTTCTTTGATGATCTTTTAGGGAAAAAATTAACCTTCTACTAGAAAGAATCTTTGTATAGTAATGTCAACAAAATAAGCTATCAGTGCTCGTTTGGAATTAAAACTTCTATAGCACCATGAAAAACTCATCTGGGTTTAGGAACCTTGTCATGATAGCATCTTTTAAACCTTTCTGGAGTTATTTAAAGTGATACAACCCACTAGAAGCAGAGCTAGAATTAAACTTCTTAACTAAAATACTCTTTGAGCACAGCCTAACACAGAAGCCAGGTACAGGAAATGAATAAAGATGGAGCTGCTCTTGTTGATGGAGGTGGGGATTCACAGCCCTGCCCACTCAGTGGCCCCTTATTCCCTGCAGCAGCATCCTAAGGCACTTCCAAGAAATCCATAGGTTAGCTCGGAGGATAATTTGAAAAACATTATTTTGGTAAAGGACTCAGGGCTGGGGTCAGGATATCTGGGTTCTGGGGAAGATTCTGCCCCAGACTTAAGGCAACTCAGAGCAAGTCCTTTCCCCTTTCTGGGGCCTCAGTCTCCTTGATTGTGAACAGGAGGCTGGGAGTAGATGATCTTGGAATTGCTTTCCATTTGAAATACTATTTCCATCCTTCTTGATCCTTGGCCTTTCTTACTGGCCTCTATGGCCACTGACTTAGCTCTTCCTTATTTCAGGACAACCTCAACTTGCTGCTTACTGAGGAGGAAATGTACAGCCTCACAGAGACCTTTCAGCAATGTAAAGTCATTCCTGGTAAGGTCGGATGGTGCTGCCGGTATGGAGAGGGGCGGGGCAGATTTCTCCTTTGTGCTCTCTAGGATGAACCAAGAAAGGAGGTATTCCAGGTTTGGGGGGCAGGGGGCAGATGGGTCCTTGTTTCTGAGTTGTTGGCCAGCAGAGGCACACACCACCTGCCACAGCCTGAGTTACCCTGGCCATGGGAGGCAAAGACTCAACAAGAGCTGTGGGCGTGAGGGCACTGAGGGTGCCCTGGAGGTGAGTGGAGGTGTCCCAAGGCTAAGGAAGGGTGGGCGTAGCCAGCACGGGGTGCCTCCTACAGATTGCTCCCTGACACTGGAGGACTTCTTGCGTTATCGCCACCAAGCAGCGAAGCGGGGGGACAGTGAAAGGGCCCTGAGCAAGCAGCAAGAGGAACAGGCAGCCCGCCAGTTTGCAGCCCTGGACCCTGAACATCGAGGCCACATAGAGTGGCCTGACTTCCTGTCCCATGAGTCCCTCCTACTTTTGCAGCAGTTGCGTCCCCAGGTGAGGGCCAGCTGGGGTGAATGTCTGTGGGATCCCGGGTTACAGGCCTGGGAAGCATGCTGGGTGGGTTGGGGGAACAATGGGTACTGTCTGAGCAGGGAGCAGTATCAGGAATGGGCTCAGATTCCAGCCCGTGATGGGTAATCCAGTGCCCAGGCTGGGAAACTGCCTAAGGAAGATTGATTTGCACTGGAACCCACTGAAAGTGTTGGTGCTACCAGAAAGGCTCTGGGCAAATTCTAAGGGAGGCTGCAAAGGGGGTCATAGAGGTAGGATTCTCTGTGGGTTGATGGTTTACAAGATCGTGTCACTTCTAAGATCTTGTTTCTTCTTCCCCAGAACTCTCTGTTGAGGCTTCTGACAGTTAAGGAGCGGGAACGAGCCCGAGCCACCTTTCTGGCACTGGGCAGTGGAAGCGCCATCAGTGAGGCAGAGTGTGGCCGTGCCCAGCACTCTTGGTTTTGCAAACACCTTGCAGAAGCTCCATCCTGCAGTGTCAGGTCTGCTCCTTACAAGTCCCTGCCCCCACTTGGCCTCCCTTCCTCCTTTTTTCTTGCCAGTGGCCCTTGGTGTGAAAGGTATCTCCCTGCTTCCCCTGCCAACAGCCAGAAGAGGATCCTCCTGTGCATTAAGCAGAGGATGATGTTGCCTACTGGCCCGGGCATAGGGCAGCCTCTACTCTAAGCTGTGTTGCCACATGTCAGAATATCCTGGGCATGCATGTCCAGAGCCATGGGCTCAACAGAGTTTGGGAGGGGCCAGGGCCAGGCCTTTCACTATCCCACTCCTAACCACATGTCCTTGTGCCTAGCAGCATCAGCCATGTGGGTCCCATAGCTGACAGCAGCCCGGCTAGTAGCAGCAGCAAGAGTCAGGACAAGACCCTGCTGCCCACAGAGCAGGAGTCCAGGTGAGTGGGACCTCCTCACCTGGCTGTATGTACCCCCTGCACCCCCCAACACATATACACATAAGTAAGAGAGGGCATAACCCACTTCCCAGAAACCAAATGAGTGCACATTTGCCCCCAGATCCCTAGGGCCAGCCAGCTGGTTACTTGGCTCAGCGGCACAGCCAGTCATAACCATGTCAGGCACAAGCAAAGGTTTCCCTGAGTTATGCCTAGCCCAAGCCATGCTGCCACTTGAATCAGGTCTCATGAGCCTTCAGGCTCTGCAACCAGCTTCAAGAACCTGTTCTTTGGTTCTGCTCCAGATCTGTGGACTGGCCCACCTTCCTGCAAGAGAATGTCCTCTACATCTTGGCTGCTCGCCCCAACAGCACAGCCATTCACCTGAAACCCCCAGGATAGCATGGAGTGGAGAAGCTTGGTCTGGGGATGGTGACATCCTCTCCCTCCTTTCCTGTCTCCCTTCCCCCTACCAACCTCTGGCACTGAGACTCATGGGGATGGGGCCCTGCCAGCATCTTAACTTGTCACTGAGCTGTAGAGCACTGAAATCACAACAGAGGCAGCGCATTACCACAGCAAAGAAGCCCTGGGAGCTGTGGCCACATCTGCTTCTGGACCACCACCTGCCCTCACATCATACACTGGACCTGCCACCACATGCATATGTGCGTGCACATGCACACACATGCCTAGCTGTCCATGCCTTCTGAAGCCTGGTTCTTTTTGGGTTGAAAAAGGACCAAAGTCCCTTTGTGAAGGCCCTGGTATAGAGGAGGGGGTCTCTACTCACCCCTTCTGTTGGCCAGTTCTGATTTCCAACAGATAAGTCTCTAGCCAAGTGATTCTTAATAAGGGGGCATATCAGACTCATGTGCCCTCCTGGAGATGCTGACAGGCCTCTATCTCCCCACTGAAAATCCTTTCTGTGGTGAGCCAGCCACTGTTACTAGTAGGTGTGTACTATGTACCTCAGCTGTACTGGAGTAGGAAAATAGTTGAAAACCACCGCTGCAGTTCAGCCTATTATTTATTTAAATTCTAATTCCTGGTGGCAGAGAAGGCAACTAGCTTATAGAGTCCTGATTGGAAAACGGAGAGGCAGCCCCTCCCAGAGACTTAGAATTCCAGGAACCTCTCAGCCAGGTCATCCAAGTCCAAAAGTCTTCAGCAGAACAGTTAAAAACCAAGGCGAGCCTTCTTGGCCCCCATTTTTCAGATGGTAGCTCATGGCCCAGAGCCCACGGGGCCTGAAGGGAACAAATATGCTGGCAGGAGTTACAGCCCTCTGTTAGCTGCTTTATCCAAGTCAGCTACCACAGAGACCAATGAGGACATGGTCTGGCTGGAAGAGGAGAGGCAGGGCTCATGCTCTTCCATCGTCCAGTTCAACTCAGCCGTAGACCTAGGAAAGTGAGCCATTGTGTGGAGAACACAGCCAGCCTCTTCCATAGCCCATGAAGGAGCAGCTCTGCAGCCACCCTGAGCAGAGACTCCTTTCAGCCATCCTGACAATGAGGATAAGTGGCTGCAGCTTAAGAAGATTTGCACCCCAGCTCTCAGGCAGAGGGAGTCCTGGGAAAGCCTCACAGAAGTTTCCATTTCTCCCTGTCGCTGGGGTGTGCCTCAAGTTACTGCTTCTCCTGCTGCTCACTGCATGTCCTTCTCCACCAGGCCAGGGCCTCCTGGCATGGGAGGACTTTGGAGGCAAACAGAGGCTGCCACAGGGTTCCAAGCCTGGCCTCCAAGCCCCAGCTCCCCTTCCTAAGTTCTCATCAAGTTCTCAAGTCAGTGCGTGTTTTGGGTCACCCTGGGGTCCAGGTTCTAGGTTTCTGTTTCCAACCTAGTGACTTAATTATAGCCAGATCTGACTACCAAGAGTTATTCAAGAGGCAGTTATTTATTGAAATCAGTTATGCAGAAGCTAACATATCTTCATTGCTCAAGGCACTCGTGCTAAATTGGGTTCTTATAGAAGAAGGCTTGTACCTCTCAGTGATGAGCTGCTCAGAGGAAAGCAAGGAGCTGCAGCCAGGGGCTTGGTAAGAGCCCAGTGTAGTCTCCTCCTGTAGGAGTTGCCTGACCTGGAAGCAGGATGATACGCTGCTGGGGTTGGATTACTTAGGACTGAAATGAAGCAGACAGGAGACAAATCTGGGTTCATGCGTGTGGCCCTGAACATTTCAAAACCCACAGCTTTTGTAAATACTCCTCAGCCATACTCCCAGGATTGATGAGGGGCCATTATTCAGTCTAGTCAAAAAAACAGAGAAGAAAAGAAAGCACATGACTCTTGGGCCAAGGACTGCATCTGAAGCAGCCAGGCCTGGGGTTTTGCACTGAGAAGATTAAAGCACATTTAAGCACAGGGGGTCTTGCTTACTCTCCTGGCAAATCACCCTCTGCGCCAGTGGCCTTGGGCTGCTTGATCTCACAGACAGAGCATTTTAAGTAGAGACAAGCACTGGGCTTTGAGAGCTGAACAGCTTTTTTCTCCTGCCTCCTCATCAGTCAGGGGGACTGGAAGTCCATCTTGTGCCCTGATCCTTCTCAGATCAAGGTGATGCCTACCTCTTTGGAGCTGCTGCTTCTAGCTCTCTGTGGGTGAGTGGTGAGAGTCCATGGGCCAGATCAGACCTGCTCTATCCCGGGGCCTGGCAAAGCAGGCCCTGGAGTTCTGCCACCACAGTAGCAGGCCCATTTGCAATCACCTTTCTCCCTATTCCAGGACAGCAAGTTTCCTTGGTGAGGGCCCCCAGCAAAGAATAGAGTTCCCAGTCCACAAGAGTCCTAGGAGGCAGAAAAGCACAGCGGAGCAGCGGGCTCTCCTCCATAGCATCTGACTTTTTACCAAAGGGGAAGCTCCATTGCTCCCCCAGTCCGGAATTGCAGAAGCCCCCATCCAGAATCTCCCATTACAGTGCCGAAATCCCTAGAGCCCCTCTGCAGTGTGCGTGGAGACGTTAAAATGTTTATAAACCTAGTGAGGCCCATCCCCTTTCCTTTTCAAGCCCTTCCATCACTGTGACTCTCTGAAATTCTGCCAAGTACAATTATGAGTGTCTGGCTGTAATAAGGGTCTGAGAAAATGTTTCAGTCTTTTCTTGGCTGCCCAAAATTGAGGTCAGTGCTTTTCCAAGCACCCCCCAACCAAGGAAGGCTTGGGTTACAGATCTGCTCTGAAAACCATTTGCTAGTTTTTCACCCAGTATTTCTCTTCCTCATGTTCAGATTTAAATAAGGGGCAGCTGGATAAAACAGTGGAGCTACAGGGACAGAGGGCCAGCTGAGGAAGTGGCTGTGGCCATGTAACTTCTCCAGATCTGCTCCTTGGCGTCCTCTCCTGAGGCCAGCCCTCCCCAACAGAACACTTGAGCAATGTTCCCTGTGGTATGTAGAGATGGAGCAGTTCCTTCACTCCTAGGGACTGATTGGGTTCTCAAGTGCTCTTCCTTGAGGACAGTGACAGCAGAAACCATGAGTATGTTGCCTTTGTCTGCTCTTAGCCCAAGCAACTGGGGCTGGCGGGGCAGACATTGGCCTTTCTGGCTCTGGTGCTCCCTATGGGCTGTCACCCTGGCCTTGTTTAAACAGTCAGGTCTTGAGGTTCCCCTGTTCCTATTACCAATATGGAAAGCACAGAATTAAACTGCCAGGGTTGTGCCCCGGCCTCTTAGCCTGAAACACAACTTCAACCATTGCAGGTATCACAGCTGCAGTAAGAGTGGTGCCAGGAAGCTCTAAAGCCAAGAGAGAAGCTTAGCAGAAGCTGTCAGGGCCCCAGGCCAGCCCTGACTACCACAGAGCCAAGAGTAACCTCCAGGCAGGACTGAGAACTGGTAGCAGGCTCTAGTGATCCTGCAAGCATGTTCCCTCAGACTAGCAGAGCAAAGGCAGATATATGCATGGCACTAAAAGGCAGAACAACCTTGATACCTGAATTTCAAGACATCCTGGCAGCACCTATAACCATAGTCCCTTTTTACCCCACCCCTATTTCCAGTGAAATAAAATTGCTACTTTCACCTCTCCAAGCCACTTAGTTTGAATTTGCCCAGGATATCTCTCTGGGCCCCTGGCTGCAGCACAGACAATGGGATCTCCTGGAGTGGGGGATATTACTGCATCATGCCTATTCCTGACAGCTCAGCCCTGGAGTGGGGTGCGACTGGGCATTTTTCCTGCTGTTGCTTTCCTGCTGCCACTATTTTTGACAACCTTGAAAAGAAAATGAACAGTTTACAGAATTTCCACTAGACCCAACCAGCACTAAGGAAAAGCTTCTTTCTGGGCCACATGCCCCAATGAGCATGGAGCGGGGATCAGGTCTGGTCCAGGCCAGTGACTAAGAAGCCCAATCACATTCCAGTTTGTATAGCACTGGGTAGGCACAACCACAGATGAGAACATCAAGGTATAAGTAGCAAGTCCTTTCCATATTTGTGGTGAAACAAAGGCCTTCAAGCTTACCTCCAGCCATTTAGGGTTGGCCTATGGTCTGTCTCCCAGCCAAACACAGCTTGTGAGGAGGGGCTCTGAGAGCACTTGAGTAATGACCCAGGAGCCACGCCCCCTGTCCCTCATGCCCTTCCCATGTGCTTTTCTGCAGAAGGTAACTTGACAGTAAGCTGAAGGGGACAAACTCAGGCCCTGTCTTTCCATCTCTACAGCTTGCATGCTCCTCCCTGTGGCCAGCCTTCACAGGCACTCCAGAAGAGAGCTGCTGGTCCCAGAGGCTGGGCACAGTGGAAATCATAATAAAGAGATTGTGATGCTATTCTGGCTTCCTGTTTCCTGTTGTTTGGGGAACCTGCCATTTCTGTGTAGTTTCCCATTATTGACCAATTCCTGGGTCCGAGAATAAGACAAGGGCAGCTGTGGCCTCCAGGAAGATTGCAGTGCACTGTGGCTCTCTTTCTAGAGCTCTCCTGGCCCTGATCTTCCCAAGAATCAAGTGACAGGTGGGGTTCTGGGCACAATACATGCAGACACAGATGTACAGATACCTCTGTATTCCACCGCAGATACAGAGGGGAAATGGGTGCTGAAGGCAGGAGGCAGAGTGTTCGAGGAAATTGAGACAGGTCTCTGAGCCTGTCTGCTATATTGTTTCTCGCTCCCCACCAAGAGCCAGTTTTAGGCGTTTTTCCCGGTTCCTGCTGAGCTGCAAAGTAGGGAAGCTCACTGACCCTTTTCTCCTGGTTTTCTGGGCTCTCCCTGGTCTGAGAGTTTCCTCCCCATTTTTATAAACTGTTTTAATGTGATACGGTAGGGTTAGGATAACTAAGGTCTGAAGAAGCATTTGGAAGACTATGGGATCGCCATTCCTCCCTTTTACCAGGTGAGAACAGAGCCAGTATCTGTAGATGGGAAGGCATCTCTAGGCTGTGGATAAGAGACAGATATTCCACTTCCAAAACCACAGGGGGTCCCAAGTACAAGTAATTACTAACATTTTTGAGCACTTACTATGCAGTGGGCAGTGCTTTGCATAAAGTAGTTAATCTTCAAGCCTATGAGATCTGTATTACAGATGTGGAAAGAGAGGAAGAGAGGGGCTGAGTTTCTCAAGGTTACACAATCACACAGCTAGGAATTGGGAGAACCAGGTAGTCTACCTTCAGCACCCATGTTCTTGGCCACTTTATTGTGCTGCCTGTCAAAGTACACCTCAAGGGAACCACTGCTGTGTGGTCTAGCACCTCCCCTTTCCACCCTGGGAATAGACGTAGACTGGTAACCAGGCCTGTAGCCTTGTCACAGATTTCTGACCACCTGCACAACTCATGCCACTCGCTCACTGGGCTCCCATACTCTCCTCCCTGGAGTTTTCCCATGGGGGTCCATCAGACTCAGAGCATCTGAATGACATTCCACTGGCCCCTGCTCTTTGTCTCCAGGCTTGGTGAAGCTAAGCATTGGGACAGAAAAAGAGGCATAAAGGCTGGATCTCTGTGGGTAGTAATGAATAAGGTTTCCCCACCCTCAGTGTAGCAGTCCTGGCTGGAACTTTTGACTCCCCGAGGACAGTTCCTCTTGCCAACTACCACTTGCTCCCAGAGCTTGCTTGTGCCCCCGTTCCACACGAACCTCCACCCACCCTGTCCTGCTATGGCTCAAGTGCACTCCCTGTTTATCCCGAGGGAAAGTCTCCACAAAGAGAAACATGGCTTGCTAAATTTTCTGAACATGGAGTAGTATTCTCTCCCACCTCCCCTTTTCCAGGGATTGCTTAGAGTTTGACTTTGCAGAACTTCAGTTTCCTCATCTGTAAAAATCTGGAAAACAGTCCCTGTCCTGCCAGCCTCCTGGGCTGGTAGTTGAGTGAGGACAGAATGAGTTTGGTAAGAGGAGAAAGCTTTAGACACGTGAGGCACTGAGTAGCAAGGATCTCTGCTCCATCTGAAGGCTGTGAGTGTGTCATCCCCACCCTCTCACCACAGGCCCAAGCATAGCTGGGGGTGCCTCTGTCCACAGTGCTGAAGTCACAGCCAAGCCAGCTGGTGACCTCCAGTCCCTCTTTGTTCCACCTCTTTTTTTTTTAGAGACAGGGTCTTGCTCTGTCGCTTGGGCTAGAGTGCAGTGGTGTCATCATAGCTCACTGACCGTAACCTCAAACTCCTGGGCTCAAGAGATCCTCCCACTTCAGCCTCCCAAGTAGCTGGGACTACAGGTGTGCACCACTACGCCCAGCTAATTTTTCAAAGATTTTGTGTAGAGACAGAGTCTCACTATGTTGCCCAGGCTGGTCTCAAATTCCTGGCCTCAAGCAATCCTCCCCCCTCAGCCTCCCAAAGTACTGGGATTACAGGCATGAGTCACCACACCCAGCCTCTTTGTCCCATCTTTAAGTAAACATCATGTATGGGGATGTCCAAGCCCAAGTATTGCCCTAAAACTCAGAGGTGTTGCCAAAATATTTTTTATTTCATTTATTTCAAGTATCTTTGTTTTTTAAAAATAAATATAACTCTCCTTTCAAAATTATACCAAGTAAAAATGGGCAAGAGGTGATTTAGCAGCTCAGAGAGCAAAGAGCTTTGGTCTTAACCTGGTATGGGTGAACAGTGAGAGGTGGCTACCATAAAGCAAACTGATCTAATCTGAGGCTATGCAAAGAAGTTCAGAGTCAGGGGAGGGAAGCAGGCCAGCTCATTTGTACCTGCGCCAGCATTCCTGGAAAAAGCTAATCAGAGTCAGGCACCACAAACTAAGACCCATTCAAGGGAACATGATCTTAGTGGCTGGAATCGAGCAAGGCAGGGGAATAACCCACGAAGGCAGGAGTCCTGGAGAGGTGCAGACTCGAAGGATGCAGATGGCTGATATCCCACAGATGGAGCCAATGAGGTCAATGTGGTCTTGAGGACAGGGGGACAGAGCTAAGATGAAAGGTGGACACTGTGGGGAGGCATATTTCTGCTCAGTAGGACCAAAAGATAACTGGATACCAGGGGAGGCAGTGACGCTGTATGAGCATGTGACAAAATGTTGAGTTGGGGTGGGATAACTTACCAGGTATCCAGTCCTCTTGAGACTCAGGGTACCACCAGAGTTTTCACATCCACAACTTGGAAACTAATGTCTTTAGTTCACAGGTGGGCCCTTGGAGCTTGCCTCTAGAACCTGATGTTGCACGCCCTCTGCTGGTCATCCCTAACACTGTCCTCTCACCCCACGGCAGGAAATAACCCTTAGAACTTTCATGGTACTAGTCAGTGTAGGTTCAGAACATGCAGGGAGACGCCAGTGAGTATCAGGGAGTTAGACCCCTGGTTGGTGCTATTAGTGTATAGGGTCAGAAATGATTATGAGGATGAGTTCAAATATCTGGTAGCAAAATTGGGGCTCAGCCATGTCTAGGAGGAAGGTTTAGGCTGAGGCTGGATTGAGGGAACTGTCTCACCCAGGACTATAACCAGGTTCAGTGTCTTAGGCTAGGCTGAGGCCAAAGTTGGGACTCAGTATGGAACCAAATCCTAGGCTCGGATATCAGCATGAAGTATGTATCAGGTGGATGCTAAACGTCTGACCACAGGAGGGATTCAGTCTGCATCCAGGGTAATGGGTCAATGCAGCATTCCTACGCCCAGGTGAAAGCATCAGATAATGAATACCTAGTCACCTCAAGCAAGGATACTTCCCAGGGGAGAGGTATGAGGGATGGGGGACAAAATGAAGTAGTCACTAATTTCTAAGGACCTCTTAACTTCAAAGATGGTGATGGGCAGGCTGAGGAGTCCCCTTTTTCCTCAGAAGGTGGATCCCAGTATTCTAGTTCCAGCTTCCTGTTAAAGCGCAGCCCGCCCCACACACATACTAGTACTACCACATACAAATCATAGGTAAAATTTGGGGAGAGGAGAGGCCCAAGGGCCAGTTCTGTCGCTACAGAGAGCTGGCAGCTGTGGGGGTAGTCTTCCTTCACCCCAGGATTCTCTGTTTCTACTGGCAACAGGGCCTGGCAGCCTCCCACATCCAGATCTTAGCAACCGTGGGAGCCCCTGGCAACTGCTGCCATGGTGACAAGACAGGGCACTGAGAACAGGCTTGGGGGGGCACTTCCTATGGAGCCTTCAGGATATGTGCAGGATTGGGGGCTCCCCTCCCCTACACAGTCTGGGAGGGAACATGTGCTCCTGTCTAAACACCTCCTCACTGGCACCCACCTCCACCCCTGCCCACAGGTTCCGGTTCCTTCAGGGTGAGGAAATGAGGGACACCCAGGGTTATGACGTCTCCATGGGGAGGGAAGGTGAATGGGGGTGTTTAGAACTGACACGATCATAGATGCGTGGATATGCTGGTAGACATGGTGTCAACGTGTCAACAACCACATACTTCTTCCACTCTATCATGTAGACACATGCCTACACAGCCATTTAATCACACATGTACACTGACACAAAATGACATACCTACAGCAAAGAACAGAATCAGGCACACTACCACACAAAAATAATTATACAGATACACTCTCACAAACCATATTACCAGTACAACAGTACAAATAACTCCCAAACAGACCCACACATTTATAGATGCACTCGTACACCCAGACATGTGTGAACATACAGAGTAATGGTTAACTCGGTTGAGCATTAACTACATGCCAAACTCAGAACTGTGTTACATGTGTTACCTTAATTAACCCTCACAACAACCCTATAAGTACTGCTATTGCCTATTCCCATTTACAAAGAAGGAAATAAGGCACAGATATGGCAAGTAACCTTGCAAGGTCCACGGCCTGACTTCAGGGCCCATGTCCTCACACGCTATGCTTCACTGCACAGCCTGGTTCCCCACACATACCCCTGATGCCCAGGACAACGGGACAGAGGGCAGGAACAGTGAACTAGGCAGACAATACAGTCCATGCCACCAACACCTGAACACGCAGCCCTACACCCTCGAAGGTCCAAGCCTACACTTTAGCATTAGCAGGGGCCAGGTGAGGGCTGGTGACTAAACTCTCTGCCTCCGTGTTGGCACAGGCATGGCTGGAGGAGGCAAAAGAGACAGAACTGGAATAGGAAGAAGCAGAGCCACCCACAGCCTGGGCCCCACGAGTCTGGAGGTGGGGGATGAGAGCCCCCAGATCTAAAGAGCCAGCACCGGTCCTGGGCCCCCTCATCCCACCTTACTCATCTCTATGTCACACTATTCCATTCCCTTGTCACCCCACCTCCCTCCCTTCCTCATTCCTCCTCACCCCACTCTCCCATCCTTTTGCTGCTCATCCTATCTTCCCTCCCTCTATTCTTCGTCCCCCGCCCCCCTCCTTCCTTATCCCCTCGTTTCCCCCCTCCTTTCCTCCCAGCCTATCTCCCCTGCATATCCCCTCACCCTGTTTCCCCTCCCCTCCTCTCTCCATCCTCATCTCCCCACCTCCCCGCCCTCAACCCCTCTCCCCACACTCCCTGTTCTCCCCAGCCCCATCCCTGCCCCCTCCTCATCCCCCAACCCCACTTCCTCTCCATCCTCTCTCCACAATTCCCTTTCCTCCTCCACACCTCATACCCCTTTCCACTCTCAGCCCCACAGAGAATGCTGGGAAGAAGGCAGGTAGTGAAGAATGTGCACACACCTGGCCCCAGGATCCCTAGACCCCCCTCCTGCTCTGGCCTGTGGCCGGCACTCAAGTGTCAGTTTCCAGCTCTACCCAGTCTGCCTGACCTCATGGGTGTCCAAATTCTGTCTCTGAGAAACAGGCAAAGAAAGAGGTAAATGAGAGTTTCTGCCCTGACCCTTCCTTTGTCATCAAACCCCCCAAGAGCCCCCTCCCCCCTTCACCCCCAGATTACCCCCTCCCCACCCCCCCGCTCCCTCGAGCACAGATGGGCCTGGGAGACATGACGGGGCGCCGGCCTGCTCAAGCGGCGGCTTCCGCTGGCGACCGCCTCCGCAGCCCCGCCTGCTCGGAGCAGCGGGGACACTGGGGCTGAGATTTAATGATTTCATGGGGGTGGGGGGTGCTGAGACGAGAGATTCTGAGGGTAAGAAAGGGGATCGCGGGGAGCTGAGATGAAGGATTAAAGGGGGAGCTAGGATAGGGAGACCACGGATGTAGAGAAAGGATTAAGAATGGGACAAGACAGAAGATCATGGGGGAGACAGGAGGTCATAGGGGGCCAAGCAGAGGGGCAAGTAAGGGAGCTAAATACAGGAACTCCAGGGGGGAGTAGGGTGAAAGATGTATCATGCGGGGGACTGAAATGGGGCTGTGGGAATTGCTGAGAAGGGGGCTGCCTGTGAGGGAGCTAGGACGAGGGGATTAGAGCAGAGGACAGAAAGGGGACTCCAAAAGAGTCATGGAGGTGCTACACCTGAGGAGCCCTAGCAGGTTACCCTCACAGGGGAGATCAGAAGGGCGCTTAAACTCTGCATGTCTTTGGAGGTCTGTTTTGAGATCCAGTTAGGTCATGTCAGGTCAACTCTGGGTCAAGGTAAGGTAAAGCTAAATCAGATCAGGTCGGGGTCGGTTCACGGTTCCATGGAAGCCAGGTGAGAAGGGGTGACCTTTTGGCCCTGGTCCAGGAATTACACCTCCCAGAGTGCACTATTCTCTCTCTCTCCCCCCTACCCTTCTAAACGAAGAAAGGAAAGAATGCAGGGTGTCACGGCCAACTGGTGGGAGCAGTTTTCCTTTAAGGCTGCCTTTGACGTTGCACAGGTTCCAGAAGGTTCTCCTGGGATTCGAGCGGTGGCCAGTACGTCCCACCTTCTCAAACCGGAGATTGGACTAATATAGTTGCCCCCCGGCTCGGGTCTGAATCCCACAGAGGAACCAATAAAATCAAAGGGCGCGTGAAGTTGCCGCCCTCTGTCCTTTTCGCCAATGACACGACGAGGTGGCGAAGAGGTGTGGTTGATTGATCCCAGAGGGCACCAATCAGACCCACACCAATCATTGCCCGAAATGTGTGCGCGTGTGGCCGGGCGACAGGGGCGGAGAATGGGCGGCTATCACCAAGCCGCTCGTTGAAAGCTACCCAATCACAGCAGAGGCTGAGCTGAGTGACGGGCAGACGGCTCAATGGGCGGCGCGGAGGCGGAGCCGTGGGGGCGGGCTCCCGGTCCCGCTGTCGGCGGCCGGGCGGGCGGGCTACTCCTGTCCCGAGTGGAGGCGGCGGAGCCGGAGCCGGGGGAGGGGGCAGCGGCTGTCTGACGACCGCGGCGGCGCCCGCAGCTCCTCACCGGTGAGGGATCCGAGCCAGGACTCGGGGGTCCTGGGAGTGGGGCGTCGCGAAGCCAGGGGTCCTGGTGTCTGGGGGTTGGGACACTGAGGGCCCATAGGCTCTTCTGTCGTGGGGGTGCGGGGACTCGGGGTCTGCAAGGTGCTGGGTGTTCGCGACCCGGGCTTGCCTCTCACAGGGGGCAGCCAGCGTCTGAGCCGGGGCAGGGGAGGGTCGGGTCGGGTCGGGTCGGGTCGGATTGGGTTCCGCCGGACGGAGGCGTTTCTGAGCAGGCCAGCCAGCCAGCGCCGGTGACATCACCGACCACCCTCCCCCGCCCTAGCCCCTTCTCTCTCCTCCCCTCCTTTCCTCGCCGCGCCTTTTGTCCCGGCGGAGCTCTGCTCTGCCCCGCCCCTCCCCGCCCATCTGCGAGGGAGGAGTCCCCGTCAGTGACTTCATTGAGTAGGTTCTTGGGAATTGGGATCGGGTCCTCCCCAGAGAGAGGCGAGAGGAGCTCACTGCCTCTCAGGCCCTCACAATCACACCTGTCACAGGTACACACGCTGCCACTCACAAGCACGCGCTTGCACTGCCAGACCGCCACTCACAATCAGCCAGACACTGCTGCACCTGACAGCAGGTGGCCGCTGGCTCCTCTCCCTTCACTCTCCACACCTGGGGATCAGGTCCGGCTCCTGCTGCACCAGACAGGCCTTGCTGGGCAAGGGCCTCTGACATCTGAGGAGGTGGCTTCCCGAGCTGCAGCATCCCAAGCAGGCTCCGGTGGAGCGATCAGAGGTGAGGGGCTTGGCTGGGCATGTTTAAGCGCACAGCGCTCTCCTGCCCACCCCCAGCAGCACCCCCACTGCAGGCCCGAGGAGCTTTCCGGAGCTTCCCACACTTCTGGGGAGAAGACTTCTTAGCCAGCTTGATGTTTAAAATTCAGCTGGAGCCCTTAAAACTTCGAGCGTGGACGCTGAATGGGTTTGTAAAGTTTCGGTAAGTCCCTCCGGAGAAGGGCGCTCACACCCATACCCAGTCGAGCTCTCCACGTCAGCCATCCCCTCCATTGCCTATCTGCTTCCTCCGTCTCATCCTCATCTCATGCCCAATACGCGCAAGAACCCCCTCTGCCTCACCCTTGCATTTGGATGAAGTGCACCCCTCACCATTCACCTCCTGTCTCACACCCTTCAGGCATCCATTTCCCACAGACACCGCCAGTATTTCGACTCTCTACCTCTCTCCCTTCCAACACGTCAGTGACCCATTTTCCACCTCAGCCATGTCCATTTCCACCTCATGCCCCTCCATCAGTACCTCATTTTTGGTACCAACCATCTCCCCCGCCTATACCTCCACAATCCCCCTTGCCATTTCTCCCCACTTTTCATTCCTGCCTCTTTGTTAACATTCTTCTCCATCAAAGGCAGTGCCATGCCATGGGGCTCCTTTGTCATTCCAACACGTGGCCTGTGGGCAGGGGAGGGAGGGAAGGAGGGAGGAAAGAAGAAGGAGGCAAAGGAGGCGGGTCCTGAAAGAGCCTGCCCCGTGTCTGTGGGGGCAAGAAAATGATGGGTCTAGAGCAGCGGGCAGGTGGGTGCCAGGGAGGAAGCGAGCCGAGCCGGGTAAAGAGGTAATACAGGGACAGCAAAAGAGGGTGGGTGGGTTGCTGAGCCGTTCCACTGGCCCTCTGCCTAGAAGCGGCTATAGTTCTCTGAGGGCACCTCCCAGTGTGCCAGGGCTCCTTCCCAGTCCCGGGGAAAAGAAGGTGTGGGCTGAGGCAGAGAGGGCAGACCGCCCCAGTGCCCTCTCAGACGGCCTATAGTGCCATTTCCGAAAACGGCTGCCCTCCCCCAGGTGCTCTTTCTTCTCTGCCTCCCCCAACCCCAGTCTCCCCCACAGGCGTGACATGCTGGTGGGGGGAGATGGGGGAGTACTTGCCTTTATGGAGCCTTCTCTTCGTCAGAGTGAGGTGACTCCCAGAACCATGAGTCAACCTAGCCACCTGCAGCAGGCCCTATGGGGGCAAGTGTGAGGGCCATTGTCCCTGCCTACCTGGGACCTTGGAGGCCTCCCCCTAACCCAGTTACAGCCCTCACTCCTGCCAGGACACCCTATACACCTTGCTGCTGTGTAGCAATCAGAGGCAGAAAAGCAGGCCTCAGCTGTGGCTGCCATCCCAGGACATTGCTAGAAAGACTCTGGTTCTCCCAGCTTTGGCAGGGGTTGGCCAAATCTCAGAAGGGCTGGAGAATGGCATCTGGCCATTCCCCCAAATAGCCGTAGCTACAGGAAAGTCCCCTTCCCTCCGTATCCACCACAGACATGTTGATGGAGGGAGATTAGAGTGGAAAAATTAGAGCCCTGTGTTTTCTCTCTCATATAACAAATGTAGCACCCAGCCTAGAAGGGACTATCAGAGGAGTATGGGCCTGGCACTGGGCCAGATCCTAAGCCACCAGGGCAGGTGAGAGGGAGGGACTTATAGGGAAGGTATTACGGAAATAGAGGTTAGTGCCCAATTTTCTCCTAACAGCTAGGGTCTAAAGAAGGCCCTATCCCCAGGATGCTTTTGTTCACTAACACTGGTGCTTAGGTGGCATAGACAAGTCTTCACACACAGTTTTGTGTGTAGATACTGGGAAATGAGTAAAGGGAACTGTTGCCCTGGTTGGGGGAAGGACAGTGTCACCGCCCTGTTAATGAGGGAGTTGGAAACAGCAGTTTCCAAAGGCTGTGAGTCACCCTTTGATCTGAATCACACATGAGGCTTAGCATAGTCTGGGGGGCGGGGGCAGGGGGGCCTGGGGTCTCCAATGGCAGAGAGGACTCTAGACACCCTTACCCTGACTCAGCCTGGCTGGCCAGGACAGCTGGCTGAAGACCCAGGCCTGTCCCCAGTCCTGGGCCACTGCCCTCAGTCTGGGCACCATGCCTGAGGCATGGCGTAGGAGACCACGATGCTCAGGTGACCTCACCCAGTACACTGACCTTCGCCAGCTTCTGTGCATAGGTCTGTCAGTCCATGGTGCCACCTCATTCAGCAGGGCCTCTCAGGGGTCCTCAGTCTGGCCCAAGGACCTAGGCCTCAGCCTAGCCACAAGAAGTGGGCCACAACCTTCAGCTTCCTGCTGGGAAAACCCAGGAGGTGAGGAAGGAATCACGGAATCCTAGAGTGTCCAAGCTGGAAGAGATCATCTAGTCCAAACCTTTCATTTTACAGATGGGGAGACACAGGCCCACAGAACAGGCATGACCTGCTGAAGGTCACACAGTGAGTCACTTAGGGACTGCAAGACCATCAGGAGCAGGGCTGGGGCAGAAGACAATAGGGGCATCAAGGATTGTCCCTGGGTTTCTTTCAGAAACAAGGAGACCAGTGCTGGTCCAGTGGCTGTGATGGGAAAAGATTATTACAAGATTCTTGGGATCCCGTCGGGGGCCAACGAGGATGAGATCAAGAAAGCCTATCGGAAGATGGCCTTGAAGTACCACCCAGACAAGAACAAAGAACCCAATGCTGAGGAGAAGTTTAAGGAGATTGCAGAGGCCTATGATGTGCTGAGTGACCCCAAGAAGCGGGGCCTGTATGACCAGTATGGGGAGGAAGGTAAGAGGGCAGCACTCCAGCCCAATCCTGGACCTGTGTGCTTGGCCGGGTCCTGGGTGAACCGGTCCTCATAGCAGGGAACTGGAGGCTGAGGAGGGGCTCAGGGAGGCAAGGGTCTCCAGCACTGGCACCCAGAGGAGAGAGGAGACCACCCTCTACCCAGCCACCCAGCCGCAGCTTACCTAGTCTCCCCGCCTCTCTCCGCCCCTCTCCCTCCTCTAGTTCAGGCCTTAGAGAGGCCCAAAGCCAGAGCCAGAGGCCTCCCCTCCCTTCTTTCCTTCCCAGCCTTATTAGTCCTGCCTGAAGTCCCTGCTGCTTCATTGGCTGATGGGGAGGATGGGGAGAGGGAGTGTGTGGCTCTCTGAGGACAGAGCATTTACATTCATCAGCATAAAAGTCTGGCCCTTAAGCAGCCTGGGAATTAACCACCAGGGCTCTGAGCAGAAATGGTTGTCCCCTCCCTTCCCCCCTCCACCCTGCCCACTTCAGTCCAGCAGAACAGAGGTAGAGCTTCGCCCCAGAGGAAGTGGCAGGGATCCAAAGGTGGAAGGGGAACTGCTGCTGGCATCTTACCCCCTCCCTCGGGTAGCTGGTGGCCTTAGGGCGGGAGCAGGAAAGGCCCAAATAAAGCCTGAGAGGGTGGCCCCACCCCGCCCCGCACATCCCACGAGCATGATGTAGCTGCTAATTCTGGGCCTGCCCCTCAGGGCTGCCTGCCACCCGCCAGCCACAGGCACCTGTCAGGCTATATTAAGAGACACTGTCACAGCTGAGGACTCTCCTTCCTGGGAGGAACTGCCCTTCCTCCCCAGCGGCAGCCACCTTCCTTTCATATTCGCCTCCTCTTCACCCTTCCCACCCTCTCTTCAAAACTAAATGGGCTAATGACATGTTCGGCACCTGATACAAAGCAGATGCTCAAAAGCATGTTCCTTTCTTTCCCTCCTCCTTGCTTTCTGTTCCATGCCCCTCTGTGCCCCCCAGTCCTCCCAACCCCTTCTTATTCTCCATGCTGCTAGTTCTTTCCATTTTTTTCCTGCTCACCTCCTGGACTTGCCAACTTCCAGATTCACCAGGTACCTGCTGGAATCCCCAGTATTCTCCCAGCTAAGAAATTTTTCTCTCTGGGGCTGAGGGGTGGGAGTGGTAGGGGTGGGGAGAGGGAAGCAGTGCAGATACCATGCCACCATGTGACCTGTCTCGGAATTGTACTCACTCCTCCATCCTCACCCTTGTTTGAGAAGGCAGGAGCTGGGAAAGCTACCTCAAGACACCTTCACTTCTCCTGCATGTCCAAGCCTAAGTGAAGGGGGCAACGCCCAGTCCCTAGGCCCAGATACAGGGTTCTGATGCAGATCCCCATCCCAGGAGAGCCCCTGAGGATGCAGCATGCCCTTAAAGGGACCTCCAGGGCCTGGGGAGGGAGAAGCAGCTTGGAAATGTTGGTTATATTCTGTCTACCCTGCCCCCTCCCCAACAGCCAGCCAGAATAATTGTGCATACAGACTCTGTGTGCAGCTCTGGCTGGGGACAAGATGCTCTCAGCTTGAACAGGGGGTGGTAGTGGTAGGGGAGGAATCCCTACAGAGAGAATTACCCTTTCCCATCATCATCAGCCCAGCCTCCCTCCCTCTTCCTTCACTGAGCTCTGCCAAGCTTCTTGAACTTGCTTGATAGCCCCTCAATAGAAGGAAAGAAAAGACCCTAAGCCTTGGGGGAGGGATGAAGAAGCAGCTGCCATAAGGCCCTGAACTGCCTGCCACTTGGCCTCTCTAGTGAAACCCAAATCTGCCCTTGTGGTGCCAGGAAATAAGAGGCTAATTTAGGCTCAGGCTTCTGTGACCAATTGAAATTCTAGATAAAAGGCCTCAAAGAGAAGGGTCTCTTCCCCTAGCCTGGGTCCCACCCCTAAGTCTATGTATTCTAGAGCAGTTCTCAGTGTTAACCCTCTCCCCACCCCACCCCCGCTACCTCTATCAACTCCTCCTCACCATGAAGGCTGCCTCCAGGAATCTGAGCCCCCTAGACAGGACCTGACAGAGACAGCATCTGGGGTCACCACCTGCAATGTGCCAGCCCATTCATGCATTTTGGTTGCTCAACATTAGATGTGGGGTGCAGGGCTTGCTGTTGTATAACTCCAGGGAACTCCATTCCCATTGTAGTCTATGTCTGTACGATGTGTGAATGATACTCCCTGGAGTTGTGTAACACTGAGCAGAGTGTGGGAACAAAGTATTGGAAAACTTTTTCTAGAAAAATAGCTCTTCATCTCCAAGTTAACAAGATGAAGAGCTTCCTGCTGTTTTGAGGCTAAAGCCTCCTGATTTCCCATTTGAGCAAGAGTCAGGGAAAGAGGAAACATTGCTAGAAGAAGAGTGAAAGTAGGCTACGTCCTGGACTGTATCCCTACCTCATTTGGGACCAGTCACTTACTAGCCCCCTGTGTGGTCAAATCCTGTCTGATTGCCTCTTACCCTGTATGTCTTTGGAGATAAGCAAACATTTGGGAGCCAGGTATGACTTGTAATGTGATACCAGGTTAGTCACCCAAGGCTTTGTGAGACATCTTTGGGCCATGTGTACGTGGAAGAGATTACAGGACTGGAAGTCACGTCCTCTAAGTCCTCTTATGGCTTTTCCACCTATTGGGCAACCCAGCCTCTTTGAATCTCAAGATGTACATTATTATTAAATATATAATTAGATGTAGAAATTAATCTTGCCAGAAGCTTTTCTTACTCTATTAGCCTGACCCTCTCTGCAGGAGTTAAAGCTTGCTTCTTTCTCCAGGCCCATGAACTGGGAGCTGGAGTGCAGGGGGAAGAGACTGGGGCAGGGCAGGATGAGCCACATTGCCCCTAACTTCTCCTCCCCTCCAGGCCTGAAGACCGGCGGTGGTACGTCAGGTGGTTCCAGTGGCTCCTTTCACTACACCTTTCATGGGGACCCGCATGCTACATTCGCCTCCTTCTTTGGTGGCTCCAACCCCTTCGATATCTTCTTTGCCAGCAGCCGCTCCACTCGGCCCTTCAGTGGCTTTGACCCAGATGACATGGATGTGGATGAAGATGAGGACCCATTTGGCGCCTTTGGCCGGTTTGGCTTCAATGGGCTGAGTAGGGGGCCAAGGCGAGCCCCAGAACCACTGTACCCTCGGCGCAAGGTACAGGACCCACCTGTGGTGCATGAGCTGCGGGTGTCCCTGGAGGAGATCTACCATGGCTCCACCAAGCGCATGAAGATCACGAGGCGGCGCCTCAACCCCGACGGGCGAACTGTGCGCACAGAGGACAAGATCCTGCACATTGTTATCAAGCGTGGCTGGAAGGAAGGCACCAAGATCACCTTCCCCAAAGAGGGAGATGCCACACCTGACAACATCCCTGCCGATATTGTCTTTGTGCTCAAAGACAAGCCACATGCACACTTCCGCCGAGATGGCACCAATGTGCTCTACAGTGCCCTGATCAGCCTCAAGGAGGTGGGGCCTGGTTAAGTTGTGTGTGTGTATTGGGGGGGTGCCAGGGGACATTCCCCTCCTTCTCACCAGCTGGCACATTCTTTCCCCACTTCAATCTATTTCCTCCCTTCTCACTCACCCTACGCCACCTTGTCCTCACTCTCTGCTTCATTCTCCCTAGGCGCTGTGTGGCTGCACCGTGAACATTCCCACCATTGACGGTCGAGTGATCCCTTTGCCCTGCAATGACGTCATCAAGCCAGGCACCGTGAAGAGACTCCGTGGGGAGGGTCTTCCCTTCCCCAAGGTGCCCACTCAGCGGGGAGACCTCATTGTCGAGTTCAAAGTTCGCTTCCCAGACAGATTAACACCACAGACACGACAGATCCTTAAGCAACACCTACCCTGTTCCTAAGGCTCTGCCCCAGCCAGTCCAGAGTCTACCACAGCAATACCCCCCACACTCACCCCGCCCAATGTGCACCCAGCTTGATGTCCACCGGACACTGGCAACTTTTTCTAAAATGCAAAAAAAAAAAAAAAGCCACTGGTTTTCAGGAAAATATTCCCGTCCCTGACCCCTTTCAGAGCTGGGCTGCCTGGGGGGAGTGGGAGGGAGGTGGGGAGAGCTAGCCCAGGCCAGGGGTCAGTTTTCACGTCACTAGCTTTGAATCCAGTTCCCACCGAGTGGCTGGAGAGTGAGCTGAGTGCTACTTGAAGATATAGAGATTCCTCGTCCATGCCTGTAAATAGCGTGTCCTCCTTCCCCTCTCAGCTTTGCTAATATCTTGCCTCTCCCTTCCCTTTGGCTTCCTCCTGTTGGGGGAGGAAGAGGATAGAAAGGACATTGCTTTCCCACCCCCACCCCAGGTCCACAGTGTCCAAGGTTATCGCGCACATACTCACACACACAAAGCACTCACCTCGAGCTGCCTGTGCCTCTCCGGGAGAGAGGAGAGGAGAGGAGATAGGAAGGGAAGGTCCACAACCTGTGAACAGGGACATTGAGCACGAGACACTTTTCATCTGGGGCAGAGCAGTGAACCGACCCTCAGCAGCCTCCCTGGTAGCTGCCCTGTTTACACTCTGCAGAGCTGGAGGATCTGTCCTCCCTCTCAGGAGTGCTCAGGGAGGGGAAGGGGGACCTGAGGTATTAAGGCTAAGAGATGGGGGGGCAGGACCCATCTCCCAGCCTTCATCAGGAAGGGAAGGAGCTTTGGGCTCAGGTGGCAGCTATTCTTCACCAAGAGACTCAGGGTCACAGGTTTCTCCCCACACCTCTGAACTCAGGGTCTAGCCACCCCCAAACTTCCAAATCCTACTTTTGTGATATGTGAAGCTACTTATTTCTTACCCTTCTTGGAGGCTGCGTGGGGAATTTCCAGCCCTTTTATGCCTGTGTGACCCCACCCCACTCCCACAGTTGTACAAAGGTCAAATAGTGAAGGAGCTGGGGGAAGACTGCTTCAGCCAGTCCTGGGGTGGGGGCTTTAGGTTTTCTCACTTTGACAAGCCCCTGAATGTTTTTATAGTAGTTTTTTTGTATTTTTTTGTAATGACAGTATTATGTAAAAAATAAAGTATTTTAAAAATATGGCATCTGAGCAGGAGCAATGAACCTGGGATGAGGGCAGGTGAGCAGTGCCACTGTCAACCTCCCTCCAGAGCCCTGGTCACCATGGAGAAGCCTAGGCAGGCCCTCAATATAAGCTGAAGCTGACCCTTTCCTTCCTGTAAGACTCCCGGGATTTCCAAACGTATACCCAAAACACAGAAAAGATGGAAGATGCCACTCAGCTATTAGAAGAAACACATCTATTTGGGAAGGAAAAATATCCATGGTTGTGAGAAACAGAGCTCATCCTCTTCAGAAGAAGCGCTAGCATGAAAATACAGATTTTCTCATCGAGATTTTGTCCTTGAGTTAAGAGAAATTTTCCTCTTAGGAGGGGATAGGGGAGAACTTTCTGGCTGACTAGAAGAGACTCCCTGAAGACAGAGCCTGGGCAGTGGAGAGGGCAGCCAGCAGCCCCTGGCAGCCTTGGCCATGCTGGCGGCTGGCTGGGGCACAGGCGCCCGGGGCGCCGGACACAGTTGCCTGTCTGCAAATCTCACACGTATCCAGGGATGTCTGGCCTGGTCTCTGACCCACCTGTCCCTGCTGAAACAACTCTGGCCCTCAAGGCCCGAGTGATGGCTGTATGTTGGGGCACTTGTCCCTTTCCTTGGATCTGGGTAGGAAGGAACCTGTAGTTGCAGAAATGCCCGCCTGCAGGCTCTGCCTGGGCCTGGACTTCCTCCTGGGATTGACTATCCTCCGAGTATGGAGTTCACATCTTCCCCAGGATCAGGCCCATGACAGTCATGCCCTCCTGAGCATCAGTGTCCCCAGTGCCATGAAGACAGCACTGCCCTCAGCTGGGCCTGGGCTCCACACAGAAGCTGATACTAACTTTACTAGGCTTTTATGGTGACCTTCCTGCCCTTGCCTTTTTTCCCGGGATAAAGATACTGAAACAAAGTTCCTCATCCTTTTACCTGAAGTACTTTTACAGAAGCCTGCTCCTTCTAGTGCAGAAACCAGGGTGTCTCGCTCAGAAGGGTGTCTGATAATCCCCTGGCCCAGACAGGGAGACCCCAATCCTGTACCCCTACTCAGTGCTCTCCTGCTTTGGGGCTGCTAAGGTAGTCCCTCTCTTTAATTGGAGCTAAATTCTTGTGCTGGCTCTTCCTGAGGCCTGATGCTTTGGGATCCTGCACTGCTGGGCCAGACTGCTCCCTCTGGCCTCTGTGTGGACCCAGGACCTGAGAAATTTTCATGTCCTCACTGAGCACACTCTGGGGATGGGACTATGAGACCCCAGAAGCCAGGCTATCTGAGGCAAGGGGCATTTCAATGGGAAAGCCCTGAGGCTGACTCTGCAACTCTACCTGCAACTTGAAGCCTACCCTTCTTAGAGGGAACATCTGGTCTTTTAATGCCTGTGTAACCACCCTCCCCCCACCCACACACACATGCACATGTACATGAACAGACAGAGAGCTGTATAAAAGTCAAGATAGCAGTTGGGCACGATGGCTCACTCCCTGTCATCCCAGCACTTTGGGAGGCTGAGGCAGGAAGATCGTTTGAGGACAGGACTTCAAGATCAGCCTGGGCAACACAGCAAGACCCCATCCCTAAAAAAAAAATTTGAAAAGTTAGCTGGGTGTAGTGGCACACTCATGTAGACCCAGCTACTCGGGAGGCTGAGGCGGGAGGATTGCTTGAGCCCAGGAGTTTGAGACTGCAGTGCACTATGATCATGCCATTATATTTCAGCCAGGCAACAGGGCAAGACCTTGTCTCAAAAAAAAAAAAAGTCAAGAGCTGACAGGAGCTCAGGGAAAGAATGGTTCAGCCTACGGGGCTGGGGTCTTTATTGGGTTTTTTTACTCTGAATGATTTTATAGTAGTTGTATGTGTGTGCATCTGTGTATGTGTGTGTCTGTGTGTAATTTTGTAATGACAGTAAGTACTATGACAATCATTTGCTCATTTTGTATGACAGTAATATGCTCTTTAAGGCTTGGCCATCCTGGATCTTGGGCAACCAGCCCTCTTGGTGGTAGGGAGCATTCCTTGGTCACTGGAGCCCCTTCACCACTCAGATAGCCATTTAGCTTCTGGACATCTCCCAGCTCACTGGCTCTCAGGACATCTTCCAAATGTGGCTTAGGAACTGGAGTCTCCTTGGACTTCACTATCTCCCTGGCCTCTTTGGCTCTTGAAGGAATCCCTAAATCTCCAACATCCTTTTCCTAAAGTAGAAACTCCCAGAAGATGCTCCCCTCTGGGGTGAGCCCCTCCAGCCCCTTTCTTCTCTGTCCTCTGCCTCTGGGCACTGCCCCTCCACGGCTGGAGTCTGTTGGGACACAACTCCACTCTCACTCCTTGGGTCATGGGCTGCCATCATCTGACTTGCAGTGACTCTGGACTGCTTCTCTTCTCCCCCATACAGTCCCATTCTGACACAATTTGTCCATGATGATGTTATTAGGAGCTAAAAAGTCTGTCTGCTCTCCTCCTTGGAATGAGGGCCCATTGTGAGCCCATGACCCATATCTCAGAGCCCTCTGGACTCCCTTGCTCACAGCTGAGGGGGCAGAGAAAGGACGATCCAGAGTGGGCACTGATATTTTTGTGAGCAGCTTGTCTGTGACTGCCTAAAAGTTTCTTTCAAGGAGCTAGGCAACCTCAGCTTAGCCATCCCTGAAACATGGGTGACTGGAAGAGAAAGGTGGACTAGGGAGGGGGCTGTGATTTGTACTCTATCATCATAAGTTTTATGGATGGATTCAAATACCTTGAGACGTAAGCTCCACCTCTGCCACACTCAAAACCACACCATCTGGGCTTCTAGTGCCTGTGTAGTATCTGGATCAGGAAGGAAAGCTTCTAAGAGATATTTAGGCAGTGTTCCTGCACTGATGGTGCCAAATTTCCAGTTTCCAAGCAGCTATAGGACTTCCCAGGAGGGAGCAGTGTTTAGTTGCCAGAAAGCCATCAATAATACGCATCTTATAGGGATCCTACTCTGATAGATCTGCCCAGCTTCCTGCTCAAGTAAACCTTCAGGGTATTTTCCAGTTGTTTCCAGTCTAGGTTCTCTCTTGAACATATTGATAAATCATTTAAATCATTTCTGACCCATTCCCTGAGTGACTCAACAAGTCATCTTTTCATCTCTTCTGACAAATCAGTCCCCCCAAAACCTCACTGGGTTCCAAACTCCTTGACAGATTACCTTTGGGACCCTTTATCAAGCTATGTCTCAGACCCCTCCCTAGGTAATTCCCTAGCTGGAACTTCGCTGAGCCTCTCACACGGAAGCTTCTTCAGGGCCCAATCAATTCTTCCTTTGATCCTCGCTGCTTTGGCCCATAAATACCTAGGCTGCGAGAATCTATGATTCCTTAGCTGAGATGTGTCTGTTAGTTGCCCTGAGGCCGCATCAGTGCCAGAGACTCTTGGATCCTGCAGGCAGGAGTGTTAAATAAGGTTCTTTCAAAGGTGGTGCTCTGGCCGGGTGCGATGGCTCATGCCTATAATCCAAGCACTTTGGGAGGCCACAGGAGGATCGCTTGAGGCCAGGAGTTCAAGACCAGCCTGAGCGACATAGGGAGACCCTGTCTGTACAAAAAAAAAGAAGAAAAATTAGCTGGGTATGGTTGTGCACACCTGTAGCCCCAGCTACTCAGGAGGCTGAGCAAGGACTGTGTGACCAGGAATTTGAGGCTGCAATGAGCTATGATGATGCCACTGCACTCTAGACCAGGCAAGAGAGTGAGACTCTGTCTCAAAAAAAAAAAAAAAGAAAAGAAAAGGTGTTGCTCTAGTTGGTTCCAAATAATATTGCTTATAGGAAATTATCTAAGAAGAATGAAAAATGGCACATAGGCCTGGGAGGCCAAGCTATACTGAAAAATGTTGGGAGCTGGAAGACTAAATGCTTCCTAAGATCTTTGGATCACAGAGAGTAAAACCTAGAAATTTTCAATCTCCTTCTACAAACAGACGTTGAATTTCAGTTAGGATAAGAGACTGTACCTCATCTGGGCCCTAAAACGATACTCCAGAAGCCTTAATCTGAGGTGGAAAAGGAGGTAACAGGAGTGGGAATGAGGGCCCAAGGTAGGTGCTGGGAATGAAACGGGGTTCAGAGCTGGGAAGCAGTGGGGAATCTTTAGCTTGTATTTAAACTGGGGGGTGGAGGGTAGGCATTAGGGATTCCACTGTATAAAATAAAAGGAGACTCCAGTGCAAACAATCCCCAGAAACCAGGTCAGCAGTCACCAGGGACTCACTGGATAGAGAGGGGAGACCCTAGAAGAGCTGGCTCTATTTCTGCTGCAAATTGTCCCCCTGGGTTTTTTAATTTAGAAACTGTCAAAGACTGTGCAGCTGCTCTGGTTTGTCTCTGGTGTTCCACAGTGGTTGGGAGCCTATGTTGTCTTACATGGCAGCAAGTGGCTCTAAAATAGTTCCAAAAGAATATATGTATATATCCCTTCAGCAAGGACTGGGTCCAATTATTTAATGAAACCTCTGTCTAGCCATTGGCTGGCCACTAAGCTAAGCAAGCAGACACTTCAGTGGCCACACACAACAAAGAATATAGATTTTACAGAGTTAGCTCACTAAAGTCACTAGGCAAACAAACAACAACAAGTAGCAACAACAACAAACCCTGAAGGGAAGGGAGAAACTGATTTCCAGAGATGCCATATTATATTATTTTAAATGTACAGGTTTCAATAAAAACTATAAGACAGGCAAAGAAACAAAAAAGTATGGCCCACATACATACACAGGGGGAAAAAGGAACCAACAAAAAGTGACCCTGAGGAAGCTCAGACATTGGACTTACTACACAAAGACTATAAATCAACTATTTAAAATATGTTCAAAAAACTGAAAAAAAAAACACTTTGTCTCAAAAACTAAAGGAAAGTGTGAAAACAATAGCTAGCTAAATAGAGATTACCAATAAAGAGATAGAAATTATTTTTTTAAATAACCAAATAGAAGCTCTGGAGTTGAAAATTACAACAACTGACATGAAAAATTTGATAGGAGCTCACAAACAGATTTGAGAAGACAGAACAAATCTCAGTGAACTTGAAGATAGGTCAATCGAGATGAGGAATTTGAGAAACAGAAAGAAAAAAGAATGCAGAAAAATTAACAGAGCCTATGAGACCTGTGGGACACCATCAAGCATAACAACATATAAATAACAGAAGTCCCAGAAAGAGAGGAGAGAGAGAGGGAACAGAAATATTTGAGGAAATAATGGCTAAAAACCTCTCACGCTGGACTAATCTCCACACCCAAAAAGTTCAATGAACTCTAAGTAGGATAAACGGAAAGAGATCCACAGCTAGACACATCTTAATTAAACTGTCAAAGACAAAGGCAAAGAGAGAATCTTGAAAGAGACAAGAGAAAAATGACTAATCATGTACAAGGGATCCTCAATAAGATTAACAGCTGATTTGTCATCAGAAGCCATGGAGACCAGAAGGCAGTGGATGACATACTCAAAGTGCTAGAAAAAAAAAATCTATACCCATCAAAATGACCTATCAAAAATGAAGAAGAAATCAAGACATAAAAATCTGACAGCAAAATGGTAGACATAAATCCTACCACATCAGTAATTATGCTAAATATGAATCAATTAAGCTTTACAATTAAAAGACAAAAATTAGAAAATGGATTAAAAAAATAAGTGATCCAATTATATGCTATCTGCAAGAGACACACTTTGGATTCAAAGACACAAAACAGGCTGGGTGCAGTGGCTCATGCCTGTAATCCTACCACTTTGGGAAACCGAGGCAGGAGGATCGCTTGAGGCCAAGAGTTTGAGAACAGCCTGAGCAAGACCAAGACTCCATCTCTACAAAAAATAGAAAACATAGCTGGGTGTGGTGGTGGCTGAGGCAGGAGGATCTCTTGAGCCCAGGAGTTTGAGGTTGCAGTGAGCTACAAAGAAAACAGAAGGAAGGAAGTAATAAAGACTAAATAAGAAATAAATAAAATGGAGAATAGATAAATAATAGTGAAAAATCAATAAAATCAAAAGTTGATTGTTTAAAAAGAACAAAACTGACAAACTTTAAGCTAGATTGACTAAGAAAAAGGAGAGAAGACTCAAATTATTAAAATCAGAAATGAAAGTGGGGACAATATGACCAACATTGCAGCAATAAAAAGGATTATAATAGAATACTATAAACAATTGTACATCAACAAATTATATAACCTAGAAGAAAGCAAGGGACGAATTCCTTGAAACACACTGTGATGGTTAATTCTGTGTGTCAACTGGGCCACAAAGTGCCCAGATATTTGGTCAAACATTATTCTGGTTTTTCTGTGAGGGTGCTTTTGGATGAGATTAACATTTAAATCAGTAGACTGAGTAAAGTAGATTGCCCTCCCTAAAGTGGGTGGACTTCATGCAATCAGTTGAAGGCCTGAATAGAACAAAAAGGCTGACACTCCTTCCAGTAAGAGAATTCTTCCTGCTTCACGGATTTTGAACTGAGACACAGGCTTTTTTCCTGCCTCCAGACCCCAACTGAAACATCAGCTCTTCCTGGGTCTTCAGCCTGCCACCCTTTGGATTGGAAATATACCATTGGCTCTCCTGGTTTTCAGGCCTTTAGATTCAGACTGGAACTGAACCATTGGCTCTCCTGGGTCTCTAGCTTGCCAACTTACCCTGCAGTGGGCCTTTCCAGCCTTCATAATCACATGAGCCAATTCCTTATAATCTTTTTTTTTTTTTGGCAAAGGAGTCTTGCTCTGTCACCCAGGCTGGAGGGCAGTGGCAAAAATAATAGCTCACTGCAGCCTTGAACTCCTGGACTCAAGCAATCCTCTTGCCTTAGTCTCCTGAATAGCTAGGACTATAGGCACATGCCACCATGCCCAGCTAATTTTTGTTTTTTATATAGCCAGGGTCTCACTATGTTGCCCAGGCTGGTTTCGAAGTCCTGGCCTCAAGCGATCCTCCCACCTCAGCCTTCCAAAGTGCTGGGATTACATGTGTGAGCCACCACGCCTAGCCAAATCTCTTTATATATGTATATATAGGGGAGTGTGTGTGTGTGTGTATCTCCTATTGGTTCTGTTTCTCTCAAGAAGCCTAATAAACACACAAATTATCTAAACTTACTCAAAAAGAAATAGAAAATCTTAATAGACCTATAATAAGTAAAGAGATTTAATCAGTAATCAAAAAACTTCCAACAAAGAAAAGTCCTGGACCTGATGAGTTCACCAGTCAATTCTACTAAACATTTAAAGAAGAATTAACCCCAATCTTGTTCAAACTCTTCCAAAAAATTAAAGAGGAGGAAAACTTTCTAACTCGTTCTATGAGGTCAGCATTACCCAGATACCAAAGCCAGATAAAGATATCATAGAAAAGAAAATTACAGACCAATATCCCTTATAAATACAGATCCCTTATAAATACAAATCTTCAACAAAATATTAGCAAATTGAACTCAATAGCACATCAAAAGGATTATTCACCATAACCAAGTGGGATTTATCCCAGGAATGCAGGGGGAGTTCAACCTAAGAAAATCAATCCATACAATACATCATATTAATAGAATGAAGGGGGAAACCACATGATCATTTCAACTGATACAGAAAAAGTATTTAACAAAATCCAACGTGTTTATGATAAAAACTCAGAAAACTAGGAATAAAGAAAACATTCTTCAACATGATAAAAGGTATTTATGAAAAACTTATAGCTACCAGCGTACTAAATGGTGAAATACTGAAAGTGTTCCCCCTAAGATCTGGAACAAGACAAGGATGCCTGCTATCACCACTGCTATTCAATATTGTAATGGAAGTTCTAGCCAGAGCTATCAGACAAGAACAAGAAATAGAAGGCATCCAAATTAGAAAGGAAGAGGTGAAACTATCTCTATACACAGATGACATGATGCTATATATAGAAAACCCCCAAAAAATCCACAAGAAAGCTACTAGAGCTAATAAATGAATTCAACAAAGTTGCAGGGTACAAGATCAACACACAAAAATCAGTTGTTTTTCTCTATACCACAAATGAACAATCCAAAAAGGAAATTAAGAAAGCAATTCCATTTATAATAGAATATAAAAGTATTAAAAGGAATACCTTTTTTAGGAATAAATCTAACCAAGGAGGTGAAGGACTTGGTTTTAAGTACACTTGAAACTATAAAACATTGCTGAAAGAAATTTTAAAAGAATTAAATAAATGGGAAGTCATCCCATCTTCATGGATAGAAAGACTTACATTATTAAGATGTCAATAATACCAAAAGTGATCTACAGATTCAATGTAATACCTATTAAAATTCCAACAGCTTTTTTCACAGAAATGAAAAGCCATCCTTAAAATCATATGGAACTGCAAGGGCCCCCAAATAAACAAAACAATCTTATAAAAGAAGAAGAAAGTTGGAGGATTCAAGTTTCACACTTTAAAACTTACTATAAGGCTACAGTAATCAAAACAGGATGGTACTGGCACAAGGAAAGACATATAGACCAATGAAATAGAATAGAAAGCCCAGATATAAACCCTCACATATATGGTCAATTGATTTTCAAAAAGGGTTCCAAGACCATTCAATGGAGAAAACAAAATCTCTTCAACAAATGGTGTTGAGAAAATTGGATGTCCACACACAAAAGAATGAAACTGGACCCTTACTTTACACCATATACAAAATTTAACTCAAAATGGAAAAAAACTTAAGAGCTAAAGATATAAATCTCTGGAAAGAAAACCCTGGGAAAAATTCATGATATTGTATTTGGCAATGATTTCATGGTTAGGATACCAAAAGCACAGGCCACAAGAGAAAAAAAGACAAACTGGATTTCATCAAAAGTAAGAACTTATATGCTCAAGGACACTACCAAGAAAGTGAAAAGACAAACTATAGAATGGGAGAAAATATTTATAAATCAAATGTCTGATAAAGGAGTAATATCCAGAATACATAAACAACACAACTCAACAAAAACAACAAAAAAGAGCCTAAGTAAAAAATGAGAAAAGGACTTGAATAGACATTTTTCCAAAGAAGATACAGAAATGCTCAATAAGCACAAGGAAAGATGTTCCACGTCATTAGTCACTCGGGAAATGCAAATCAAAACCATAATGAGATACCACTTCACACCTATTATGGTGGTTATAATTTTTAAAATGGAAAATAAGAAGCCTATTGAGGATGGAGAGCAATTGGAACCCTTGCACATTGCTAGTAAGAATGTAAAGTGGTACAGCCGCTATGGAAAACAGTTTGGTGGTTCCTTAAAAAGTTAAGAACTACCAATTCCACTTCTAGGTATACAGTCACTTGGGATACATTCTGAGAATGTGTCATTAGGAGATTTTGTTGTTGTCCAAACATAATAGAGTATAATTACACAAACCTAGATGGCATAGCCTACTACACACCTAGGCTACATGGTATAGCCTATTGCTCTTATGTGAGTAATGCTTTACGCTAAGATATTACAACAGCTTCAATGTCACTGGGTGATAGGAATTTTTCAGCTCCATTATAATCTTATGGGACTACCATCGTATATGTAGTCTGTCATTGACCAAAACATTGTTATATGGTGCATGACTATATATCTAAAAGAAATGAAAGCAGGAACTTGAATAGATATTTGTACATCAATTTCATAGCAGCATTATTCACAATAGCCAAAAGGTAGAAACAATCCAAGTATCATCAAGAATAAACAAAATATAGTATAGACATACAATGGAACATTATACCATAATACCTTGAAAACATGCTAAGTGAAATAAACTAGACACAAAAAGACA
Source organism: Daubentonia madagascariensis (assembly GCA_023783475.1). Lineage (NCBI taxonomy): Eukaryota > Metazoa > Chordata > Mammalia > Primates > Daubentoniidae > Daubentonia > Daubentonia madagascariensis. Next base: position 34,689,217 of record JAKFHU010000747.1, read on the forward strand.
AATATTGCATGACTCCACTTATATTAGGCACCTAGAATAGGAAAATCCATAGAAACCAAAAGTAAGAACAGAGGTTACCAAGGACCAGGGGAGAAGGGAGTTATTGTTTAATGGGTACAGAGTTTCTGTTAGGGATGTTGAAAATTTTTGAGTATAGATAGTGGTGACGGTTACACAACATTGTGAATATATTTAATGCCACTGAATTGTACACTTACAAATGGTTAAAATGATAAATATATGTATATTTTATCACAATAAAAACCAATTAAGTCAAAATGGATCAAAGGCCTAAATACAAAAGCTAAAACCCCCATAAAACTTTTAGAAGAAAACACAAAGGTAAATTTTCATGAACTTGGATTTGGCAATGGATTTTTAGATAAGACACCAAAAGAAGAGAAACCAAAGAAAAAATAGATAAACTGGACTTCATAAAATTAAAACTTCTGTGCTTAAAGGACACATAAGAATGAAAAGATAACTCATAGAATGGAAGAAAATATTTGCAAACCATATATCTGTAAGGGTCTAGTATGTAGAATACATAAGGAATTCTTAACAACTCAACAACAAAAGAAAATCAACCCGATTGGCAAAGAATTTGAATAGACATTTTTCCAAAGATGATATAAATGGCCAAACCATGAGAAGATGCTCAATATCACTGGTCATCAGGGAACTCTTGTACATTGCTGGGAGAATGTAAAATGGTGCAGCTGCTTTGGAAAACAGTTTTGTGACTTCTCAGAAAGTTAAATATAAAATTATCATGTGGGACCTAGAAATCTTACTCCAACGTTCCAGTATATTCTCAAAAGAAATTTAAAAATATATTTCCTTAAAAATGTATATATGAATGTTTATAACAGGATTACTCATAATAGCCAAAAGGTGGAAAAAACCCAAATGTCCATCAACAGACAAATGAATAAATGAAATGTAGTATATCCATACAATGGAATATTATTCAGCCAGAAAAAGGAATGAAGTACTGATACAAGCTACAACATGGATAAACCTTCAAAATTTTATGCTATGTGAAAGAAGCCAGAAACAAAAGGTCACGTATGTTGTATGATTACATCTATATGAGATACCAGAACAGGCAAATTTATAGAGACAGAAAGTAGACTGGTGGAGGAATGGGGAGTGTGTTAATGGATACAGGAAAACCTCTTGTTGAGATGATGAAAATGTTTTGAAATTAAATGGTTGTGATGATTGTACAACCTTGTGAACATACTAAAAACTACTGAATTGTACACTTTAAAGGGGTGATTTCTATGGTATGGGAATTATATCTTGATTTTTAAAATAAATGATTTTTTAAAATGAATGAAATGGAACCATGGATAAGAGTTTACTATCCTGAGAGATGGTGGGGTCAGGGTGATATTGTCTAGACACAAAGCAACATCTAGCTGGAGAACAGGATCTGTGTGTGCTCTGAAGGAAGAGGGGAAAGGCAAGTGTTAGGGATGGAAGACAGTCGAATAAGAAAGTAGGATTCGGAGGGGCATGGTGGCTCACACCTGTAATCCTAGCACTCTGGGAGGCTGAGGCGGGAGGATAGCTTGAGCCCAGGAGTTTGAGGTTACAGTGAGCTACAATGATGCCACCGGACTCTAGCCGGGGTGACAGAGCGAGACCCTCTCTCAAAAAAAAAAAAAAAAAAGAATGAAAAGAAAAAAGAAAGTGGAATTCAATAGCCAAAAGGCACCTGGTAGTGAAAGAACAACAAGACTGGTTACAAAGAGAAGCCTAGTCTTGAGGGTGAAAAGGGGAGAGTTTGGGGGGAAGGGGACTCTAGTAGCAGAAATCCTGGTGGCAAAGATGAAAAAGTCAGAGGTGGAGTCAAAGAAGATAAAGTGAAGAAAAAGGAGGACACAGCAGCAAGGAGAACTCTGAAGGTGGAGGAGTAGGTGGACACATAAAATAGGTCAGCGGTAATGTAGGGGCAAATGGCAAAGTGGCCTCTAGTAGCAGAGAATGCCAGTGATGGGAATGAAAAGAATGGTGTAGGAGTGGAGCCCACCAGGAAGTTGGGGTACAATTATAGGAAAAGAGACAATGAAGAAGTCTGAGATGGGGTATGTTGTGGGAAGATGGGCCTCTGTAGGGTCCTAAGTGACAGGTTAATAAATAGGCCAGTGTTGAGAAGGGTCACACAGAGAGGCTGTCAATTGGGTTTCCAGAGGATCTAGTGAGAGGGTGAAGGGCAAAGAGAGAGAGAAAGAGGACTCAGGCAAAGGAGCTGTGGAAGCCAAAAGGGGACACAGAGGGAGCAGCATCTTCCCCAACCTCCCCAAACAGCAGAAGGTCAGCTTCTACAGTCAACCTGTCCTGACCCTCCCAGCAGGAATCTTGCTGCAAGCTGCCCTCATCAAGAAGCTTACCCAGATGGCTGCAAAAGACAGCAGGTACAAGCTGCAGCCAGAGCAGAATGGGGATAGAAGGGCCCAGAAGGCCTGGTAGGAGTCGCGTCATTCCCCCACACCACTGACTTCATGATGCTCCTTTCAGTCCTCGTGCCAGGGCTTTCTTTCACATTGCCTTCCCATGGGTTTCCCCTCCCATGCCAACCCTAGCAGCACTTGGTCCCTCGAGTCACACCGGCCATGCTAGGAAGAGAGATACAGGAAAGGAGAAGAGGTTCATTAATACCTGCTTTTCTAAAGAATAAGCAAGTGCCGTGTTACATGAGCTCCTTTCTGGCAAGCCTCCAAGCTGGGAAACCAGGAGACTTGTTCACACGTGGTGAAGGTAGAAGCCAAGGATCACAGAGGAGGCTGGGGGAGGGGGGGTCTTGGGAAACCAGACTCCGAGAGCCCCACGCCTTAGTACACAAGGTCGAGTGGTCAATGGTAACAATTGACAGGGTCAAGTATGTAAGAATGTTTGATTCTTAAAAGTTGCTTTCTTATACATTATCCCATATGATCCTTATAACCACGTTGCAGGGGGACACAGGACAAGTGTATCTCAAGAGGCACCCTGAGCCTCAGGGAAGTTACACAATTTGTCTAAAAATCAGGACTCAAAAGATCCACCTATAGATATTTGTTCCATGGCATCTAGTAGGCAACACCCACAGGTCAGCTCCATCGTTCCTTCAATCCCATGGATGGGCAGAGCAGGGAACCTGAGAAGCATTCCAGGTTCTGATTCCTTCCTGTGAGTTTCCCCACTGGGAGCTATGTTTTCTCAGAGGAGTGGGCCCCAACAGCTGACAGCCCCAGAGACTAGACCTAGGCCCTCATGGAGAGAGGAGATTAAAGTTAACCCTTAAGAATTCAGAAATGAATGGGCAGAACCTTAACTATAAATGTTCCCTCTTTGCTCCTCTTCTTCCCTCTACATTGATGCTGAAAGATATGAAATCAATGAGGAGCTGGGAGGAAATTCTCATTGTCCTCTCTCTAGGCAAGTTGCAGACTGCTATAGTTCAGATGTTTGTTTCCCCAAACTTCAGGTTGAAATTTGCTCCCCCATGTGGGAGGTGTTTGGGTCATGGGGCAGATCCCTCATGAATGATTTGGTGCTGTCCTCATGGTAATGAATGAGTTCTCACTCTATTAGTTCCTGAGAGAGCTGGTTATTAAAAAGAGCCTGGCACCTCCACTCTTTCTCTTGCTTCCTTTCTCATCATTTGATCTCTGTACATGCCAGCTCCACTTCCAGCTTGAATCCCTCTCCGTAAGCAGATGCTGGTGCCATGCTTCTTGTACAGCCTGCAGAACCGTGAGCCACATAAATCTCTTTTCTCTATAAATTACCCAGCCTCAGGTATTCCTTCATAGCAACACTAAATGGATGAACACATAGATATTCATTATATATGAGTAATATGGTTTTCTACATTGAATTAATGAACTTTTGTATTCTTTTCCTGAAATTCATTTTTAAAGTGAATCAAAATATTTTCTACTTTTTCTTCTTTGAAAATCTCAAACAAAGGTTTCCTGCATGTGAGCCTCAATTGATTTTTAATCAGTAGTTCTTTACCAAAAAGAGCAAAGAATCTCGGACCAACAGGTACATGTACGCTCTATCCAACAGGATTTTATGCCCTGGGTACAGAGCTTAGACTCTAGCATTTCATCATAGCTCTCCAGATCAGCTCAAGCACAAAGGAGACACTTGACCCAGAGACACCTAAGAAGGGAAGGTGACTAATGAATGTGTGCTGAGGCACTCTGCTCTCCTGCAAGTATTCTGAACTATCTTCAGGATCCACCTAAAACTCTCAGTCATAAAGTCACTGTACCATGGACCACATCCTACAGGGCTGCCCTAAAAATATGCCCAACCCAGAAACCTAAAGCTTTGCTGGTTATCAGCACCATCAAGGATACCAATGAATCTTTTTTTTGGGGGGGGTGGCGAGGGGATAGAGTCTCACTCTGTCACCCAGGCTGGAGTGCAGTGGCATGATCATAGCTCACTGTAACCTTGAACTCCTGGGCTCAAATAATCTTCCCACCTCAGTCTCCTGAATAGCTAGGATTATAGGTGTGCGCTGCCATGCCTGGCTAATTTTAAAAAAAATCTTTGTAGAGATATGGTCTCACTATGTTGCCCAGGCTGGTCTGAAACTCCTGGCCTCAAGCAATCCTCCCGCCTCAGCCTCCCAAAGTGCTGAGGTTACAGGTGTGATCCACCATGCCCTGCCAGAATCATATTTAGACTTGACAAAGTAGAGGAACTGAATCTAAGAATTGTACATAAAGCCAGGTACCCAAAAGGGTTATATGTTCTGTTAAAGAGGTGAACAGAAAAATCTGCATGTTGGCAACGTGAACCAACAAGAAAACCAGTCACTCTCTGGTGACGGTAAGAATGAGGAGAGATGGATTTGAGAAATACACAAAATTGGCAAAACTGAGTAGAAAAGATTGATAATATTAATATTAACAATTTTCCCTGATTAATTACAATCATAGCCCTAGTCTCATGCAGTCCCAGCATTTGAATTTACAGCAATCTAAGAAATAAATACAAACAGTCCCAGGCTGTTAGTGTCCCCTAGCACACAGAAGAAACCAAGACAAATCATCTCCATCTAGGCCCCTCAGGATTCCCAAAGTTAAACTAAACATGAGCTCCTCATAAAATATATCAAACATACGAGGAAACAGACCTCCATGAGCAACAGTCAAGAGACACTACAAACTGAAAAATAAGACAGACACAGAATGCAGATATTGAAATTATTTTTAAAAATAGTATATGAAATAAATACGTTTAAAGTGTTTTAACCAAAAAGACAGAGATAAGCACTATGTAGACCAGAAAGAAGGGACATTTAAGCCAACCTAGACCTTCAGGGTAAATTACCTGAGGAGATGATGCCTGAGTTGGACTAGAAGAACAATTAAGAATTAGCCAGGTAGAAAAAAGTGGTGAGGGCATTCCAGACCAAGAAATCAAAATCACGATGAGCAAAGACATGGAAGCATTGAACAGCATGAGGGACTCAGAGGAAACTGAGCATCCTCTATTACAGGCATCCTCTATTACTAGAATAAAAAATGCAGAGCAGGGAAAGGCAAGAGAAGCCGAAGAAGGCCAGGTATGGTGGCTCACACCTGTAAGCCACCTGTAGGCCTCATAGCACTCTGGGAGGCCAAGGTGGGAGGATCGTTTGAGGTCAGGAGTTCGAGATCAGCCTGGGCAACATAGTGAAACCCTCTCTCTACAAAAAATTTCCTACTAAAAATAGGAAAAATTAGCCAGGTGTGGTGGTGCGTGCCTATAGTCCCAGCTACTGGGGAGGCTGAGGCAGGAGGATCGCTTGAGCCCAGAAGTTTAATGTTGCAGTGAGCTATGATGACACCATCGCAATCTAGCCCAGGCAACAAAGCGAGAAAAAATAAAAAAGAAAAAGAGAGAGAAGCTGAAGAAGTAGAAGGAGATCAGCAGGTGGAGGGCTCTGTATACTATGTAGGAAGTCTGGCCTCACTGAAGGATATTAAGGAGGGGAGTATCATGGTCAGTTTTGTTTTAGGTGGATTGCTTTGGTAGTGGTATGGGGAAAGTATTTAAGATGGACAAAGCTGGAGGAACAGAGATCAGCTAGGAGACTACTGCACAATTTATGGGAGAAATGATGAAGGCCTGAACTACCAGTGACCATAGGGTGGGAAGAGAGAGAGATTTGAGAAACTGCAGATAAAATTAGCAAAAGCTGGTGACTAAATACTTAAGGGAAGGATGAAGGGAAAGCAGCATAGAATGGCTCCTATGGTTCTTGCTTGGGTGACTAGGTAATACTAATTGATTTGGGGAATACAACAGGAAGAGCAAGTTGGGACAAAAGAAGATAATGCCCTAAATTATGAAGATGTTAGGCCAAGGGTACTTGCCGGAAATCAAGCTTGGAGATGTTTAACAAGCAATTGGATTTATGAGATTGGAGCTCATATGAGAAGTCAATGCTGAAATAATTAACCACACAAGTGGCTAACTCATATAAGGAAAGTGAGAAGCACAATGATCCAAGTGTGGAACTCAGGGTTAGGAAATATTCTGAAATTTAGGACAAGTTTTTTCTTTTTAAAGACAGTTTATAAGCAAATACAATTATGTACAGATATTAAGAACGTCTTACAGTATCAAAAAATTGGAAACCATCTAAAAGTAAAAAAAAAAAATAGAATGGTTAAATTATATGTATATTCACTTCAGAAAATATCATAGTCATTAAAAATGATGTCTAGGGGCCAGGTGCCATGTCGCGTGTCTGTAGTCCCAGCTACTTGGGATGGAGGCTGAGGCAGGAGGATTGCTTGAGCTCAGGAGTTCGAGGCTGCGGTGAGCTATGATGATGCCACTGCACTCCAGCTAGGGGAGCAGAGAAAGAACCTGCCTCAAAAAAAAGATGTCTAGGAAGAGTTTACAGTATGTAGAAAAGGTTTATGATAAAATATTAACTGCTTTCTTACCTTTAAAAAAACACTAGATTTATTTAAACAATGTCAAAATATGAATAGCAAAGTCTAGAAAGAAAACATCAAATTGCCATGGAAATTATTTTGAAATTGGAAGTTGATGGGATTCTTCCTTCTATCTTTTCATATTTTCCATATTTACTGTATAATATTATCATAATGGGGAAAACTTTAAAAGAAACAACAGCATTTCCTACCACCTCTAGTGGAACATAGCCAGAGTTCCTATCAAACAGGACCTGACACATAGGAGCCCCTCAAAAAACACAGTGATGTACCAATACCCGAGATCTCAAGGCAGTTACCTCAGATGTTCCTCCATCTAGAAGGTCACAGCCTGTCTGCACGAGGCCTCACCAGGCTCAGCCTCCAGAGATGCCATCCTGGGTCTGCAGGGCAGGGTCAGCTTCTGCCCCTTGGGACTCGGTCTCACCCTGGCCACTGACACTCTGTCCTGATGAGCCTTTCTGGGGCTCCCAGCCCTCATTCCCGTGGCCCACCATGGGCACTGTGGCCTCACGGCTCCCTTTACCTTCTGGGAAACAATTCGCCTGGGACTGTGGGCATCCTCCCTCCTGTGGATGGCCCTGCAGGGAGAGTTTGAGAAACTGACCTCTCACAAAGGGGAGGCTCCATGAGATCTCACTGTCCTTCCAACCAGTCCTGCCATTTCCAGGACACTGGGCCTTTCAGGGACACTGGACAAGATCATTCCAAGCCCATGTGGCAACTGGAGCTGGGCTGCTGGGCTGGCCCCTAACTCTGCATCCCTATGGAGGGGTAGGGATGGAGCAGGGGAAAGGAGGAGGAGAGGGAGAAGGGGAAGAGAGAGGGGAGGAGAGGGCGGAGAACTGGCAAGTTGGGCAGCTAAGGAGGCAGAGGCGCTTGGAGGCTCTGCAGCCAGTCCCAGATGGCCAGTGGTTGCCCAGGAGACCTGCCAGATGCTGGGACGAGTCCCCCAGAGTGAAAGCCCCTCAGGCGCCTGGCCCCGAATCTCTGTTGTGAGCTTAAACCCAACTCTTACCTCAAGGAAGCTAAGGAGGCTTTGGCCTCCTGAGGAGATGTCCTGTGAGGCCTTGAGACCGCCACTAGGCAGGCCAGAGGAGAGTGCCTGCAAGCGGCCCAGCCCTGCCCTGGATCAGGGCCCGGGAGGGGACTCTCCCAAAAATCGCACCCTTAACTCATTCGTTCACCCAGAGGGTACTGAACACTAACCAGTTACTAAAACACCAGTTGCTGAGGATAGAACAGTGAACTGGGTGACAAGGTCCCTGCCCTCTGGAAAGACACATAATTAAGCCACAAGTTACAATCTCATGTGGAAAGTGCTGTTGAGGGTGTGTGACCCATCCCAGCTGGGGAGAGTCAAGGAAGGTCTCCCAGAGGGACACCTGTCACAGTACCAGGAAGGAAGGAAATCGTATGCAATGGTTTTTGATGATGAAAAGTTCCTATCTGATGGCTTCTGTTCCTCTGAGAAGTGGTCACGTAGCACATCTGCTGGGGGTGAGGGAAAAAGAAGTCGAGGAAAGTGAAGAAGGTTTGAATTGATTTTGAGTAGGATGGGTTTACTAAGCAGGGTAAGTTTACTAGGAAATACATGACATAAGCTCCACATTCAGGGACTTTTGTCTGTTTTGATCACCAATGTATCCCAAGTACATGTGACCCTCAGACAACGTGGGGGTTAGAGAAACCAAACCCCACATAGTTGAAAATTCACTTATAACATTTTTTTTTTTTGAGACAGGGTCTTGCTTTGTTGCCCCAGCTAGAGTGCAGTGGCATCATCATAGCTTACTGCAACCTCAAGCTCCTGGGCTCAAGTGATCCTCCTGCCTCAGCCTCCTGGGTAGCTGGGACTACAGGCACACGCCACCACACCCAGATAATTTTAAAATACTTTGTAAAGATGGGGTCTTGCTACGTTGCTCAGGCTAGTCTCAAACTGCTGGCCTCAAGTGATCCTCTCACCTGTCTTGGTCTCCTAAAGTGCTGGGATTACTACCTCCAGCCACATATAACTTTCAACTCCCCCAAAACTTCACTACTAATAGCCTACTTGTTATCTGGAAGCCTTACCAATAACATAAACAGTTAACACATATTTTGTATATGCATTATATACTGTATTCTTATAATAAGGTAAGCTAAAGAAAAGAAAATGTTATTAAGAAAATCATAAGAGAAAATATATTTACTCTTCACTAAATGGAAGTGGATCATAACAAAGGTCTTCCTCCTTGTCATCTTTACGTTGAGTCGGCTGAGGAGAAAAGAAGGGGTTGGTCTTGCTGTCTCATGGGTGGCAGAGGCAGAAGAAAACCCACATATAAGTGAACACACATAGTTCAAACCCTTGTTCAAGGGTCAACAGTAGCACATAAAAGGTACTGAATAAATAAATGTAACATGAATAAGTGTTTTTCAAGTGATGGTAGAATTGACCATTAGTTGTAGAACATGAGTTTATGGTGACACTAACTTACTCATATGTGTGATTTTACTCAATAGGGCTAAGCCATTTCCTAGATGGCAGGTCTGGGAAAGGCAGAGAGTTGAGGTTTTGCCAGGCAAAAATGATAAAAGCAAAATGGACTGGGAAGTATTTGGGATGTTGATTAATAATGGACCATGAAATCTACCATAGAGAGGGAAGAAACGAAGGCAAGAGGTTGCTCATGCAGGGAGAAAGCGAAAGGATCAACACACTGGAAGTCCTGACAAGGTTGACAAAGCAGCATCTTGAGAGCAAATCTGGAGGCTGAAGTCAGAGGGTGGGATGTCAGACTGAATTACTTCAGAGGGCAGAGGAGGCTTAGGATGTGGCCATAGCTGGACTGGAACAGAGGTAAAGGACTCTAAAATGAAAAGATCTAGGAATTGAGAGTCTAGGTCTTAGAATGGTCTGTCCACATGGATATTTGGGTCTCCTATAGATTTCCCCCTCTTCAAGATCCCTGCTCTGGACTCCATCCAGCCCTTTCCTTGGCCTTCAGAGAATGTGCATTCACACTTAACTTAAGTTTCAGATCCTAAAAGGGCAGTAGCATGGCTCTGGGTCAGAAAACAGAATGGGGAAGTAAGAAAGGGCTGTAGTGGACATCTGTTTAGTTTTATTTTGTTTTGATACCAGCATTTACACGCCTTTCTGGAAATAGTATCTCTATGTTCTCTGGAGGAACTATCATAACCCCACTTCTTCAGTCTCAGTCCATGTGCAGGTAGAGCAGTCTTCCTTCCACATGCTTACTCCAAGGGTGTGTATGTGGCTCAGGCCTGTCAGAAGAGGGATTCCTGTGAATACTTCTGTAATCCACTAAAGCCCATCAGCTACAATGAGACTTCTGCAGAGACTGTTGTCAGAGTGATAGATTTTCAGCTTTACTTGAACCTGCTGCCATGCAAGACCTGAGAATGAAGTCAGCACAGAAGACAGAGAGCTAAGAAATGGAAACTGAATCCTGATAACATTGAATTAAGTCCCTACACTAACCCTACTACCTGAAGCCAGCCCTACTCCTGGACTGTGCACTTACGAGTTAATACATTCCCATTTTGTTTATGTCTGTTGGACTTTATTTTCTGTCACTTACATCCAAGTGATTTCTCATGATTCAAGAGGATAGACACACATACAATCTATGCCTCAGTTTCCCCCTTATGTAAAAGGACACCTACTTCAAACAGTTGCAAAGATTAAATGGGATATGTAAGAATACAGCAAGAAGGTATCCGTCTACAAACCAGGAAAAGGGCCCTCACCAGGAACCAAATCGTCCAGCACCTTGATCCTGGACTTCCCAGCTTCCAGAATTATGAGAAACAAATGTTTGTTGTTTAAGCCAAAAAGATTAAATGGGATAAAAGATATTAGAGTATAATTTTTTTCCATATCACTGAAGAGCAAAAAACATCACATTACCTTTTTTCTAAGTTAAATTAAAGCTGTCTCAAAACCCCCATTTACTAGGGTTGGAAGACAACCAACATCAATCATTTATTGGGCCCTTTTCCCCTCTTTAGCATGGTACACACTGACAAAAAACAAAAAACCAGAAACACTTAGAAAAGAGCCTCTGGTCTTCAGTCCATCATGGTTGCCCCTGGGATGCCCATTGTCTAAACTCATATGGTTCATTCAAAGGCAGGTGGTTTCACATCATTTCTGCCAACTATGCAAACCAGCATTTTTTTGCTGCAGTTCCCAAGACTACATGTTAGATGTTTAGTCCCCCAGCCATTAAATTAGTTCTCCCCTTCAGAAGTCCCACTGCCTCCTAGAGGAATTCTGTACAGACCCTGCCACACATATAGCCCATCGCTACATCTCTTTTCTGAAGTCCCTGGGCCCACTGCTATCCTTGGGCAACTTCTCTTCTTTCAACCCAGCACCTCCTGCATCTTCTCCTTTTCAAGAACACCCAGTTAAATTAAATTCCATTCCCACACAAGAACCTGGATAAAGTTGTAGAACAGGTGTTTTTCTACTTTTCTTTGGGACCAGAAAACACAAAATCTACTAACAGTCCCATGGGACATGAAACACAGAATTCCTGGAAGAAAGGAGAGCAAAGTTACCTTTTTATCCTACTGGGTGTCTCCTCTGGCAAGGAGTAGAAGACAGAAATTAATAACTTGGTAAATTATCTTGCCATAAATGTAAATTAACAAGCACAGAATAAGTATTCAGTATTACTTTCTGTTTCCCATCAGGACTTAATTTACCTTCTTCATCCAGAGATTGCAAACTCAAATACCAGGGAGTAATATAAATGAGTGAAAATGGACACAAGTCTAAGAAAAAATCACAGGCACAATGATAAACAGCATCTAGCCCTCAGTCTTGGCACTAACTATAAGAACATGGTGAGAACTACAGTGAACTGGAGAGCACATGTCCACTCCAAAGCGAGCAAATGCTACTTAGCTCCAAACGGCCTCTACTCTGTGGGAATGCAAGCCCAGTATTGCCAGATTTTAAGTTGGAGATGTTGATTATTATGTATAACCTACTGATTTACAATATTGGCTACTCATTCAAGTTTTTTTTAAAAAGCACTGTTGGCCACATTGTCTGGGTCAAATGTTACATATCACTAGGTCATCTTTGTGCCTTTCAATAGTTTCAGCTGCTACGTATATGCTGCTACATGTCAAATTTACATCTCCCCCATTAGACAGCTGCTCTCCCAAGCTTCAGATCCATGTATCTAAGTGTCTCTTGCCTAGCTTTACCTTGAGGTGTTATAGGAACCTCAAATTCAAATGTCTAAAATGGAACCAATCACCCCCCACCACCACCCTAAATTGGTTCCCAGGTCTATGTTCCCCATCTCAGTGAAATAGCACCAACATAAATCCAGTTCCCCAAGTTAGAAACCTTGGAGTTATTCTCACCTTCCTCTCTCCCCCACCCCATCCCCTTGGTAACCAAGTCTAATCAATTATATTTCTGGAATTCTACTTGAATCCATTATTCTCTATTCCAGTCATCACTGCCTTGGTTCAGGCCTCATTTTTTGTTTTGCTTTAACTAAAGCAAGAGCCTCTCTTGCCCTCACTACAGCTAGAGTGTTATTAACATTTCCAAGACACAAACTTGATCTTGTCACTTCCCTGTTTAAAAGTTTTCAATGGTTTCCCACCACCTTCAGGACAAATTTCCAACTTCTTAGCCTGGTATTGAGGGACCTTTGTGATCTTGTCTTTCCAGGTTCGTCCCCTACCGCTTCCTCAACTCCCGCCCAATACTACAGCCACACTGAAATACCTTCATTTCCATAACGGGACCTGCTTTTTCTCCCATAGCACCTTCACACAGGCTGTTCCTATTGCTTGGATTGTCCTTCTCTCACTCCCTACACTAACTATATCCTCATTTTCTTGGTTCCTCAAACCAAGTATTAACCATCTCTTCTGGGAAGCACCTCCCAACAAGCAGCCCTCGTCTCCAGGCTGGTAGATATCTGTTTTTGGCCCCCATAGTACCCTGTGCATATTTCTATTTTCATTGTCTATTACTTTACTATTTCCCCCACTGAAATGGGACCTACTTTAGTGCAGAGATTCTGTCTTACTTCTACCACCTCAAGACAGAGCACAATATCTGATCTGTAATAGGCACTCAATAAATTTATGTTGCATGAATGAATCGATCAATCTAGTCCAACTCATGGTGCCAACGGAGAAACCTCTCTTGGTTTCTCAGGATCATGTGACCAGTCAGTGCCATTCAGTGACAGAGCTAGAGAACCCAAATCTCCTCACTTTCAGCTCAGCACAACTTTCTACCAGACTAAGTCGAACTTTGATATGGGGCAAGAGGAGTGGGAAGGCAGGGATTGAAGTTTGGCCCTGAAAGGAAGGGTTGATATGGAACAGGCTGGTGGTTTTGGGGGAAAGTGGAGCAAATGAAAAGATACAGTAAAGCACATTTGATTTATTTGTCATCCTTAACATGAATGCTCAGCCAATCTCAGGCAACTGTCAAAGAAAACAGTTCACAGCCAACATGAGCATAAAAAAGGGGACAGACCCCATCTATTAAACACAGAATGAAGCTTGTAATCAGAAACTTTAAAAGAAATAATTTTTTAATATAGCATTACACTATGTACCAGGTATTATTCTAAGCAAATACATTTATTCATTTAATCCTCAAAACAATTTACGTGGTAATAATATTATCCCCATTGTATGGATAAGAAAATTGAGGCACTGAAAGATTAAGTAGTTTGAAGTTTCACAGGTAAAAGTGGCGGAGCTAGGATTTGAATAAGGCAGTTTAATGCTACAATCCATGTCCTTAACCACAATGCCTAAAGCATAATTCCGACCTTGGCAATCAAGACAAAAGCGGATCACCCAGATTTCACTGTGTGAAGTATGAGTTGTGTTTTTTGGTCCTAAATGCAGGGAGAAGGCTGTTAGGCCTTAGCCCATGTGGGGGATGGGCGTTCTTTGTTCTGTGATGCAGTGATGACCTCGGGGTAAACTGCCACTAGGCTGAGGAATATGGAATGGCTGCTGGAGGACTTGCTCGGGGCTGAGGGGTATACAGGGCTTCTCTGGAGCCAACTAACTCATGCCCTGGCCTGTAGATATTGTGGCAGCAGCTGCCTCCAGAGTCCAGGAAATCTGGTGACACTACTCTTATTCATAGTTTGGCAGATCCGGAGGTGGTGGCAGCTTGGGAGGTTGCGACAGCTTCATCCCTGGTTCCCTGGGGACATGATGCAAGGCAAGGTGGGTGTCCTCTTGACTATAGATGTGCAGCTGGATGAATGACTGTTGACACCATGTGCGAGGTCAGGTGAGGGATCATTGGTATGGATGTGGGCCCAGATGAGTGACTATAAGCCCTAGGTGTGACGCTGGGTAAGTGACCATTGACACTACATTTGAAGCCAGGTGAGTGATCACTGACCCTAGATGTAGGGGTATGTGAAGGAATGCTGATCTTCAAATGAGGACTGGGTAATGACCATTAATACTGGATGACGAGCTGGGTAAATGACTGCTGACCACAGATGTGAGGCCAGGTGAGTGACTGTTCACTCTGAATGTGGAGTAGAGACTTTGGGCTTCATAAAAAACTTGTGTCTCTGAAGGCTTCATGCCTGATAGTGTCTTTCTGTACTCCCCAGGGCCTACCACTTCTGTACCATGTGGCCTTCCTTGATCATCTGTGGAAGCAGAAATCAGAGGTAGAAGAAGAGGAAGATGAGGAAGAAGAGGAAGAAGAAGAGGAAGAGGAGGAGGCATCTCTGGATCCATTGAAACCATGTTCTCCTCCCAAAGGAGAGCAAGCCACCGCAGCCCCACCTGAACCATCCTATGGTTCTCAGGGCCTCCCCAAGGCTGCAGGGATACCAGAGCAAATACTCACACAGCCCCCAAGCCCTTCCAGACCCTTTCCCACCTTCCAGATCCTGACCAACCTACCTGTGAGTCACAAGATAGCATCAGGGAGCCACCGGCAGCATAGAAAAAGCCAGCTCTTCTGGGGTCTCCCCTTTCTGCATAGTGAGTCCTTAGAGGCCATCTTCCTGAGCTCAGGTGGCCCCTCTCCCCTGAAATTATCTGTTTGTCCTTCTGTCTTTTTCAACAAGCTTACCTTCCTGCCTAGGTCCAATCTATTGCTTCCCCAGTATCACTCCCCAACCCAGTTTCCTACCCATGAAGCCCATACTATGGAAGACCTGGAAGGGATGGCCCTCAGTCCTCAGCTACTTCCATCTCCATCTTCTCCGTCTGTCCCATCACTACCCCTCTATCTTAAGCCCTTGCCTGTAGACCACAAGCGAGTCCTATCTGGCACTGAGGTACCCACACAGTGGCTTACACAGCAGAGAGAGGTTGCTTGGGTCTCTGAGGATCAAGCCCTGCACTCACAGCCTGAACTCCAAAGAACCAGACCCTCAAAGCTTTTGTCCTCATCTGAGGCCTGGTGGGGGTTGCCATGGGACCCCAGCCTCCGACAACACAACCCAGATTCACCCTCTACTTCTCTGCTGTATCCTTCTAGCCTTTTGGGAATCCTGACTAGGTTTGAGGCCTCATGGAAGACCATGGGACAAAATGAAGACCCCAAAGCCTCTGAGCCAGCAATGCCAGCTCCCAGCCTAACCCCAGCCTCCCTGCCGGAACTCCAAAGAGTCAGTTCTATAGAAGGCCTGTCTGGATCTAAGGCCCTCTGCAAAACCATAGGGCAAAAAGAGAACTGTCAGATCTCTGCACCCCCAAATGTGTCCCCTTGCCAACCCCTAGTCCCTATGACAGAGCCTCAAGGAACTAGCCCCCCAGGAGATCCCCCTGGATATGAGACTCAGTGGGGAACCATGGGACATAAAGAAAGCCCCCAAGCTTCTGAGCCGCCAATGCCACCCCCCTGCGAGCCCCCACCTTCTCTGTCAGAACCCCAAAAAGTCAGCTCTGAAGGAGGACTTCTTATACATAAGGACTTCTGGGGAACCATGGGACACAAAGAGAACCCTCAGGCTTCTGAGTCTTCAATGCCAGCCCCCTGCTCTCCCCTAGACTCCCTGACAGAACTCCAGGGAGAGAGTCCCCTGGAAGATCCATCTGGATATGAGCCCCAGTGGAGATCCAGAGAAAACTCAGGAAACTGCCAGGCCTTTGAGCCTCCAGCCTTGGACCCCAACCCAGGGCTCTATGGAACCAGCCCTGCATGTGTCCCATCAGGATCTGAGACTCCATGGAAGGGCATGCAGAGTAGAGAAAATCTTTGGGTCTCTGCAGACCCAGTTTCACCTGCCAGCCTTCCCTCAGCCTTTCTGCTGGAGTCTCTAGTAATGGGCCCCCAGGGAGTCCTGTCTGAATCCAAAGCTTTGTGGGAGACGATGGGGCAGAGAGAAAACCTCTGGACATCTGACTCCTCAGACCCTGCCCATAGCACAGCTCTAACCCCCCTTATAGAACCGCATAGAATCAATCCTGAGGAAGGCCTCACCAGACCAGAAGTTACAAGGAAGGACACTGAGCATTCCAGGAATTCCTGGGCATCTGAGCCCCCATCTCTGGCCGTCGGCCCACCCCCAGCTCTTATACTGGAGCCCCTGAGATTTAGCCCCATGGGGGTCCTGTTTAATTCTAAGGCTAGATGTGGGGACATAAAAACAAGAAAGAACTCCTGGGCCTCTATGCTCTCAGCTTGTAGCATACCCCAAGACCTGCATGGAGCCAGCGCCCTGGGAGTCTTGCCTGACTACAAGCCTGTTACGGGGGACACGGAGCAGAAAGAAAACTGTTGTGTTCCTGCGTTCCCTGGTTGGGGCCCCAGCCTACCCCCAAACTCTGTTTCAAAGTCCCATATAAGTGAGCCTATTGGAGACCAATGCAACTGTAAGCCTGAGGGGGAAACAACAGTGGAGGAGAGAAAGAACTGCTGGGCCACTGAGCTCCCAGCCCCCAGCTCACTCTCTGCTCCCCTACCAGAGTCACACATTGACCTTGAATTTGTGTGGAGATGCGCACAACAAACAGATGTCCCCCAGGGCCCTAGCCCTCTAGAAGTTGATCCCCTGCAGCCAATACCCTGGCTTCCCACCCTAGCTGAAGCTGTGAAGATTGTGCCCACCCATCCTGGCCTACCCAAGGGAGAGATGTTTCCAGGAGCTAAGGCTGAGGCCCCACTCTCCCAAGGAGAGGCTGTCCCAGAGGTGCTCACCAACCCTGGGACCCATGCCTGGCACTGGAGTAAAGAGTTGGAACTCAGGCTGAAGACACTGCAGCAGAGCCCTGCTTCCAGATCCCCTGGCCCAAGTCAACTATTTTGTAGCCCCCCTGCCTTGAGCTCCACAACTCCAGACTCCTGGGGACTCTCTTCCTGCCCCCCACAGCAGATTTATCTCCCTAACCTGTACCCCTACTCTTCAGGCTGTCACCCCCAAAAAGTTCAGAGCACAGAACCTCAGCCTATCCAGGTCCCCCACTGTCATCATTCCAAATCCTCTTTCCAGCCTCAGCCACGAGGGTCTGGCAGAACAGAGCAAGTGCCTCAGAAAGAAGAGAAGACGAAGGGGAAGATGGTGGCCCAGGTCCCATCCCAGGGGTCATGTGTATACATGGAGGCTGGTGAGATCCATCCAAGCCCTGGAGAGCCCTCAAACCCTGAGGTTCTGGCCTCAGGCAAGAGACAGGACAAGGCCTCAGCCCTATCTATAGCCAAAAAGGGAGAGAGCCCCAGAAAACCCAAAGCAGGAGACCATGGAGGAGGGAATGCAAGATTGGGGTCATCCACAGTCACAGGCAAGAGCCACCCTGCCCAGGCCCAAAGACTAGTGGAAGCTCCTGTAAGCAGACTTTCCCCAAAGTCTCAACACAGGGGCCAGCAGCTTCTCTCCAAGGCTTTGGGTCCCCACGACCAGCCAGGGAAAGGGCTGAGAGCTGATGACATCCTGAACCCTCGCCACTGTAAGCACTGTCCTTGGGCCCACACGAAGAAGCATCTCTCTTCCCCCACACCCCAGGCTCACTTTACCAGGGGTCTCCAAAGAGTGTTAGCCAAATTTTTGGGTAACCGTGGACCCCTGCTCACCAAATCTAGTCAGTAAAGGAAAGGCTGGTAGTACTGGCACTTAGTACACCAAGACCTGAAGCCAAACCAGGTAGAGGGTGGGGAGATGGGGAGACAAGCAAAAGAAATCCTAATAAACTAGTTGAACTAGACAAACCCCACTCATGTCTTCTTTGGAGTCTAGGGTACTAGGAAAGTCAATTTCCCTTCTGCTGCAGCCATATTCCCTCAGGATTAAGTCCCAGGAGTAGAGAGCTCAGGATTCTGAAGGTTTAATTTTCCTTTATAGACATTCATAGATGATCACATCTGGAGTCTACACATCCCTACTCTACAGAGTGAGGCTGTATGGCCTGGGGAACACAGCCCAATACTGCCCTTGAAAGGGAAAGACTTCACAGCATGTGAACAGAAAAATACATCCATTCACATAAGCACAAGTAGTCTGGATCTTAGGCAACTGTTCTTGGTCCTGGGTATGGTTCCCTTCTTCACCCACTTCACCCACAAGTTCTCCACATATTTTTCTGACCATTTCTTCTCAGCCCTCTGCTCTTTTCTCTCCATGAGTCGGCTCATCCATCCCCAAAGCCATGAAAACAAGTGCCTTTCCATATGTTTAGTAACCATTTGGATTTCCTCTATAATTGCCTGTTATATCCTTTATCCTGTTTGTTGGATATTAGTTTCCTACTGCTGCTGTAACAAATCACCACAAAACACAAATTTATTTTGTCAGAAGTCTGACACATGTTTCACAGGGCTAAAACCAAGAGGTTGGTGGGGCTGCATTCCTTTCTCTAGGCTCTGGGTAGGATTCACTGCTTGCCTTTCCCAGTTTCTAAAGGCTGCCTACATTCCTTGGCTACTGGCCCCCTTCCTCCGTCTTCAAAGCTAGCAAAGGGAAGTCAAAGTTCTTCTCACACTGCATCACTCTGACCTCTTTTGCCTCTCTCTTCCACTTTTTTTTTCTTTTTTAGAGACAAGGTCTCACTCTGTCACCCAGGCTGGAGTGCAATGGCCCAATCATAGCTCACTGTAACCTCGAACTACTGAGCTCAAGCAATCCTCCTGCCTCAGCCTCCCGAGTAGCTGGGACTACAGGCACACACCACCACACCTTGCTCATTTTTAAATTTTTTGTAGAGATGGGGTCTTACATGTTACTCAGGCTGGTCTCAAATTCCTGGGCTCAAACAATCCACCTGCCTCGGCCTCCCAAAGTGCTGGGATTACAGACCTGAGCCACTGCACACAGCCCCTCTTCCACTTTTAAGGACCCTCGTGATTACACTGGGCCCACCTGGATAATCCAGGACACTTAACCTATCTTAAAGTCAGTTGATTAACAAACTTAACCCCATCTGCAACCTTAATTCTCCTTTTCCATGTAAAATA
Organism: Daubentonia madagascariensis; assembly: GCA_023783475.1. Lineage (NCBI taxonomy): Eukaryota > Metazoa > Chordata > Mammalia > Primates > Daubentoniidae > Daubentonia > Daubentonia madagascariensis. The sequence goes on from JAKFHU010000747.1 coordinate 34,708,609, forward strand.
ATATATACACAAGTTCCAGGGATTAGGATGTGGACATCTTGGAGGGCCATTATCCTGAGTACCAGAGATACTAACTTAAACTGTTATGTATGTTGCAAATATTTTCTCCCAATCTGTAGCATATTGTCTAATTTTGTTTATGGTGACTTTTACTGTATCAAAGTTTAAAATTTTTATGTAGTTAAATCTACTAACATTTTACTTTGTGGCTTCTAAACACTTTCTTCTGGCACTTTTATAGTTTTGTATATTTATGTTTAGATTGCTAATATAATTTTTATGGTATGAGGTGAGACTCTAACTCCCCCCTGCAAATGATATCCAATTTACCAATACCATTTTTAAAAAATAGAATGCCTTGAGCCCACTCCATTGAATGTGCCATATTGCAAAACATGGGTCATTTTTAAGCATCTCTAGGCTTCAGATCCACATATCCAACAACCTATTAGACATCATCTCATGTTCAACTTGTCCAAAAACCTACTCATTTTTCCCTTAACCTTTTCCTCCAATGTGCCCATTCCTATTGAAAGGCATCACATCCACCTAAGCCAGAAGCCTGTCACCCTTGACTCCTCCCTCCTCACCCATCTAATCCATCATCACAGCTTGTCAATTAAACCTATGAAATGTATTTCAAATCCATCTTCACCTCTCCATCTTCACCATCACTGTCTTAGTCTAGTCATCATTTCTGACTAAATTGGTTGCCCTATTCCTTCTAATCCATCCTTCACATGGCCACATTTCTCTAAAGGTCAACTGACCCAATCTGTTCAACAAGTGTCATAAAAGTTTGAGTAAAAGGCCAGGCACAGTGGTATATGCCTATAGTTCCAGCTACTCAGGAGGCTGAGACAGGAGGATCACTTAAGTACAGGAGTTCTGGGCTATACTGATTGGGTGTCTGCACTAAGTTCGGCATCAATATGGTGACCTCCTGGGAGTGGGGGACCATCAGGTTGCCTGAGGGGTGAACCAGCCCAGGTTGGAAAAAGAGCATGTCAAAACTCCCACGCTGATCAGTAGTGGGATAGCGCCTGTGAAGAGCCACTACACTCCAGCCTGGGCAACATAATTAGATCCCATCTCTTAAAAAAGTTTGAGTAAAAGAACCTAACAGATGCAACTTGTAGTCCTAGATTGAATGTTGGTTTGATCAAAATAGCTGTGAATGACATTATTTGGGTCACTTGGGAAACGCTGAATAAGGTATGGTTATTAGATTGGTTCCTAACCTCCAGAAAATTTACTGAAAGGGAAAAGGAAAGATTACTGACCAAAAAAAAGTTATGAAGCACTATGATTTCAATTTGGTTTTAAAAATACATGTATAGACACACATATTTACACACATACATAGAAAAAAATCAAGAAAGATAAGCACTAAAGTCATTAAGATGATGACCTCTGGTTGTTGGAAATATTATTTTTTAAAATTGTGGCCAGGCATGGTGGTTCACACCTGTAACACCAGCACTTTGGGAGGCCAAGGCAGGAGGATCACTTGAGATCAGGACATTGAGTCCACCCTGGGCAACAGGGAGACCCCATTTCTACAAAACATAAAAATAAAAAATATTAGCTGGGCATGGTGGTTTATAAGCACCTGTAGTCCTAGCTACTCAGGAGGCTGAGACAGGAGGATTGCTTGAGCCCAGGAGTTTGAAATTACAGTGAGCTATGATTGTGCCACTGCACTCCAGCCTGGGAGACAGAGCAAGATCCTGTCTCAAAAAAAAAAAAAAAAGAAAAAGAAAAGAAAGTGAGGTTCTGTGAGGTCAAGCCCAAATTCTCAATCCAGTGCTCTTCACACTCTAGCATATACCCTCTAGTCTGTATATTTGGTTAAAAAAAACACCCGGTCAGAAAGTACACTGTTCCTCTCCTTCCTCTAACTTGTTGCTATTCTGTTCCAAAGCTTTATTTAGCTCCAACCTGTCTATAGGGTCTGAGTCCAAAACTCACCACCTGCTGGCCGAGGGCAGAACTGAAGATACTTTCCCTTCACCACTACTATGGTCTCAAAGACAATGCAATTCTGAATTTCGACTTGACATGGGAACATTTAATGAGTCTATGCTTCTCTTGATACCTTCACGAAAAATCCAAATCCTATGTTCTTAAGTCTTTTAAAGCTCTTAGTAGGTTGTAGGGTTGGGCAAGGGTAAACAAACCACTTAACATTTGCCACAGTTTAGCTGAATTAATAATTGGCAGACTTGTGCTCTTCATGGTCATTGTATGTCCACTGGACTCTCAGGGCAGTTTCTAACTGATATCTTAAGATTCAAATATATCTTAGGATGTTAGATTTATAATTCCACTTTTGCTTTTGCCTCTATGGCATACTGTTGGTCCTTCATTTGATGCCACAGTCTTTTTTTTTTCTTGAGACAGGGTCTTGTCTCGCTCTGTTGCCTGGGCTAGAGTGCAGTGGCATCATCATAGTTCACTGCAGCTTCAAACTGCAGTTTAGGCTCAAGCAAAAGCAATTCCCCTGCCTCAGCCTCCTGAGTATATGAGACTACAGGCATGTGCCATCATGCCTGGCTTTTTTTTTTTGGAGGCAGAGTCTTGCTCTGTTGCCCGGGCTAGGGTGCCATGGTATCAGCCTAGCTCACAGCAACCTCAAACTCCTGGGCTCAAGTGATCCTCCTGCCTCAGCCTCCCAAGTAGCTGGGACTACAGGTGTGCGCCACCACGCCTTGTTAATTTTTCTATTTTTAGTAGAGACGGGGTCTTGCTCTTGCTCAGGCTGGCCCTGAACTCCCAGCCTCAAGCAATCCTCCCGCCTCGGCCTCTCAGGGTGCTAGGATTATAGGTGTGAACCACCACGTTCTGCCAATGCCATATCCTTGATCAGAAACCCATCCTGTAATCATAATGCTTAACCTATAGGAAGTCATTAGCTACCATAAAATCACATCCAATTTCTTTCTAGGAATGCTGTCAGGGGAAAGATAGACTGCCTATACAATTTACCTCTTGGTATATGGATACAGACTTCTGCAGTTTAGAAAGCATTTGCAATTATTTTATCAGATAAGAAACTTGAGGCCTCAAAAGAGCTAAGCATCTTGTTCACAGCTACACTGCTATAAGCACAAGTGCCAAAACTAGGACCAGGCTTCCTGACTAAGATTGGCCTCTGGCTATAAGTCTTCTCTTGGTTTTTCCTAAAGAACCTATAGAGTCCAACTATCTTTCCCACAGACAAACTTTGTGTGACAATAGAAAGCAAACCAATTATTCTAACACAAATTTCTATCACCTATCAACAGTATCTCTAAATATATTCGGGGAGGAAATGACACTTACCTCGTGTTGTTTTTCCATAGCTTAATGGAGAGGTAGTAAAGGTCTTTCCCCAATTAACCTTGTCTTTGGCCCTCACTGAGGTTTGGCTGCCAATCCACAGAGATGAGTTAGTGGGAAAAAGACTAAAAGCTAAGACTAAAAGCTCAGCCATCTAAATGGTGAGAGGACCAAAGGAGGACCGAAGACAGAATCTGGCGGAGAGTGTGTCACAGAAAACAAGGGACAGTAATTTCAAATCCCAAAAGTGAAAAAAAAATCCATTTCACAGCATATGAGTTCCAGACATGCTCCAGTTTAATCAATCAATTTAAGTATTTTGCATCTTTGTAGATTATCTATCTATGTAGACCAGAGGGAGCTGGTCTTTCTTGCCTTGTATAAATCCTAGGACAACCAATACTGGTGCCAATCATACTCCCAAAAGACAATCCCAAACACCATAACCCCAAATCCCAAAAGATCAAAATCCCTAGTCTAAATCCCCAAAGTCACAATCCTGAAAGATTAAAATCCTGAATGTAGAAATCCTAAAAGCAGAATTCTAAGGAAGGGATCAGAGTATTTTCAGTTGTACATAGGATAGTTACATCATGTTATGGGGAACTATTACCTTATTATTGTCTTTATTTGGACACTAAGTATGGTTTAAAGAGATGTGCATGGCTGGGTACGGTGGCTCATTCCTGTAATCCCAGTACTTTGGGAGGCCAAGGTGGGAGGATCACTTGAGGCCAGGAGTTTGAGACTGGCCTGGGCAACATAGTGAGACCCCGTCTCTACAGGAGAAAAAAAAAAATTAGCTGGGCATAGTGGTATGCAACTATAACCCCAACTACTCGGGAGGCTGAGGCAGGAGGATAGCTTGAGCCCAGGAATTGGAGGCTGCAGTGAGCTATGATCATGCCACTGCACTCCAGCCTGGGCAACAGAGTGAGACCCTGTCTCAAAAAAGAAATGAAACGTTTACAGGTGCCAAATTGACAATAGTGGACTTGTGGGCTTAATCTTGTTTTCAACTTGATCGGATTAAGGAATACCTAGAAACCTGGTAAAGCTTTATTTTAGGTGAGGGTATTTACAAATATTAGTGCATTGAGTCTAAGTGGACTGAGTGGGGAAGATCTGCCGTCAATATTGGCAGGAGCCATCCAATTAACAGGAGTCCTGGAAAGAACGGAATACAGAAGGCAAATTGGTCTCTGGGAGTTGGGACAGACTTTTCCTCTGCTGCCTTGGACATCAGAAATTTGATTCCATGAAAGTATATTACCATGTTGACTTTTTAACCATTGTACATGTATCTAAAAATGTTGAAACTTCCTCAATAAACGAAGAGATGTCTTTTTGTACATCTGCATTTGGAAAGGATAAAATTGAGGCTTCAGCTCTTTGGGAAACTGTGTATGCGGTGTCCACCTATCGCAGTTTTTGATCCACCTCGTGAAGACTTAGGTTGTCTATCACTGTATTTCAGATGACTGCAGTTATAAAGTTGGGTGCACAGAATTACCAACCATAGTGATATGCATTTACACATTTTACTTTTCCATCTATTTCTTCATGAATTGTTTGTCTGTTCTTAACTGTTATACCATGCAACTATTGTTAGTATACCTGAGTGTTTATGCTTGCAAAAATATTATTGCCTATTTTATCGTATAAAGTGGCCTATGAAGTGTTTTCGTTTCTCAAATAAATACCCCTTTTAAAATGTAAATAAATCTTTTAAAGAATATTTTTTATTATTTTTTCCAGAATTATATTTTTGGGATTTTGAATTTTTGTGATTGTGATTTTCAGGATTTTAGACTTTAGGAATTTTAATTTTTTGGGATTATGGCATTTGGGACTATGTCTTTCAAGATTATGGCCCAAACTCGACCAATACAAATTTGACTTCATGGATTATTTTCTCTGCATCACTCTCTTTTTGTGTAAGGCATCATGGTATTGACCCCAGAAGCACTAAGTGATTACTTTGGTACCTGTTGAATGAAAAGGATACTCTGTACCTGTTTGGACAAAACTATGCAAACAATAATCTGAACAATCTGTGAGCAGGGGAGGATGTTTACTTTAGAAAAATGTCCAATACTAGAATTGTATATTAGCACAAATCTATTTTTTTAATAATACAAATTATGTAAAGTAAAGCTGGACATAGTGATCATCAACCCAGGGGATGAATGTTTGAGATTTTTAGAGGCATCAAAAAGATGTATACGTGAAGTGTAGTGGCTCACGCCTGTAATCCCAGCACTTTGGGAGGCCAAGCTGGAGAATGGCTTAAGGCCAAGAGTTCAAAACATCGCAAGATCCTCTCTCAAAAAAATTTTTTAACAAAAAAAAAAATTTTTAAGGGGATATAGAGAATATCCACCTGCGGACAGAGACTGTATCATTTTGCAACCCTAAGATTTTCAGAGGGTACCCCAATACAATCCTTGGTCAGGATAAGGGGCTCTGAAGGACTAGCCTTACTGTCCACATCAAATACAGGCAGAGCGATGCCATATTCTCCACATTTGGAGCTCTGTCAGGCTGCTCCCCCTCCATCACAGTCCTATCCAGTGATGCAGCAGGGGACATCATACTGACACTGACCAGGAGAGGAAGAAGGTGCAATCTTACTTCCAGGATTTCACAAATGGAAGAGTGCCTTGGCAGTGATGGGTAGCCCAAGGCCCTTCCCAGGAAAAGAAGCAGGCACAGGGGCCAGGACTCAGGCTCCATTTTGACCCAACATTTATTGTCCTTTTACAACATGTCATTTTTTTGGTTTAGAAACTGTTTGTGATTAGTTTTCCAACATTAACTCAAAAGCATGTAAAATAAAATCAACCTATTCTCTATATCAACACCCAGCAACTGTGGCCCCTCTCACACACCTATCCAGGTTGGATGGGGGAAGAAGGGAGGGCTCAGGCAACATTGAGTGAAGTGCAGATGCTTTACAGTGGGGGGGTGGCATAGTGCCTGGGCTCACACCCCACATGTCTCCTGCACTGCCGCAAACTACAACAGAAATGGCGTAGGCCCAAGGCCCAATTCCCTGTTGGTAATTCACTCTCCGCCTCCCAAACAAAAATCGCTTTTATTTTATCGCTTTTGTTTTGTATTTTTTGCAACAGAAACCCCCTGTCCAGAGTCTGACTGTAGCTGAACTGTTCAGACTGAGGAATGGAGCAGGCCGTGGGCGCACCCCTGGTCCCTCCTGGGCAAGCGCCCCCTCCCCCAGGGAACAAGGTCCAGCCAGGCCAGCTCACTGCATACTGGCCACCAGCACTTAGCCATAGAGGTCATCGTCATTGTCTTCTGTGTATACACTGCCACCTGTGCCGCCTCCACTGCCCTGACTGGGGCCAGCTCCACCCTGGTTCCCTGAAGGGAATCTGTGTGCACAAGAGCAGAGCCGAAAAAGAGGGTTAGGACAGGACCTGTATAAGGTTTCCACAATTACCCTTCTAGCCTCCTTAGGACTCCCACCATCTTGTTTGTACATGTCCCCAAGGCAATTTAAGCACTGCCTAGTGCTCCCAACCAAGTTACCTGAAGCTGCCAAAGCCCCGACTCTGCTGAAGGGTCTGGGCAAACATCTCGTACTTCCGAATGTCATTGTCACTGACAGAACGACGGGCAAAGCGCATGGCTTCCTCAAAGTGATCTCGACGGATCTCAGGCACTGGATCATCCTCTTCTACCTCCTACAGAGTTGGTAAAAACAAATCATAAGGGCCAGTTAAGGCCCAGCCTGGATGCTGTCCCTGGTGTCCCCAGGGAGTTTATTGCTCTCCCTGTCTCTCCAACCCAACCTGAATGAGTTGCCAGGCCATACTTCCTAAAATCGAGTCACTGCTCTGCTTAAAAACTTATCAATGCATTCTGGAAAAGGGAAAACTGTAGGGACAGAAATCATACCAGTGGTTGCCAGGAGCTTAGGAAGGGGAGAAGATGTTGACTGAAGTGGCTTGAGGGAACTTTTTGGGGCAAAAGAAATTTCTGTATCTCAACTGTGGTAGGAGTTATAGAACTTAAACACATTTGTGAAAAAAGTATGGAAATGACCTAAAAAGAGTGGGTCTCTTGGTACTTATATCATACCTCAAAAACCCTAAAATTAAAAAAAAGAAAAATGGCAGGCCAGGCATAAGTGGCTCATGCCTGTAATCCTAGCACTCTGGGAGGCCGAGGTGGGAGGATCACTTGAACTCAGGGGTTTGAGACTGGCCTGAGCAAGAGCAAGACCCCATCTCTACCAAAAATAGAAAAATTAGCCGGGTGTCGTGGTGCACACCTGTAGTCCCAGCTACTCGGGAGGCTGAGACAAGAGGATCACTTGAGCCCAGGAGTCTGAGGTTGCAGTGAGCTATGTTGACACCACTGCACTCTACCCGGGGTGATGGAGTAAGACTCTGTCTCAAAAACAAACAAACAAATAAATAAATAAAAAGAAAATGACAATGGCTCTCAGTCCTTACCACATTTGGATTACACCCTACCTAGTGGCCTCACTTCCAATAACATAGACACTTTTAACCCCACCCAGTTTTTCCCAGTTTCTGCAATCCTACTAGGAGAGCAAGTTATTTGGGCTGCTTACTCCCTTTATCCAAATTCTACTCTCTTCATAGCCCAGCTCAAACCCTGTCTTCCATTGAGAGGCTATCCCAATTGCTGAGACTTAGGAGATTGCTTCCCACAGAAGGGAAGAGAAATGGTCTCTTCCAAAAGATAAAGAAATTCATTCTATCTGTTGATTCCCTAAATAACAAACATGGTGCCAGGATACAGTGGGAAACGAGATGACAGAGTCCCTACCATTAAGGAGCTTATACACACTGACACGCAAATTTTCCATTTTGGGAGGTCTGTGGGGCCCTTCTCCCACCACCAGGGATAGGTCTATGGATCCTAGGTTTGAAGCCCTGCTCTGTTTGCTACACAGTCATATTTTGACTTCCCTCATGGAACCTTGTTCAGACTGACCATATTGCTTGCCCATCTCTTCTCAGCCTTATTCCAGACTGAATGGGTTTACCTCAGTATTCTTTCTCTTTGATACCCTGATAAATATCTTCTCAGTCACATGATCTTTCTAGTATCTTCTACTCTCAACTGTACCGCATGATGGAGACTATTCCCTGGCTCCCCAGGATTGGCACATCTGGGCAAAGGATGCAGACTCACCATGGCCGATGGGTTTGTCTGCCTCTCCCGTTCTCGCCTAATCTCACTCTCGATGGATTCACGGATGGCCAGCTTGCAAGCACGTTGGCAAATCTCTGTCAGGTCAGCTCCAGAGAAGCCATTAGTCATCTTAGCCAGGAACTCCAAATCCACATCCTAAGAAGCAACAGAGCTATCTTAGCATTTAGCCTCTCCTCCCGAGATACACAGATCTTTGGGCCACCAAAGCACTCCTAACACTCTAGTTTGCCCCATCATCTGCTGCCCCATCTTATTCTTGATTGATTCTAGATTATCCTAACATCCTCGAATTTTCCACCTTCCCTTCAGACCAAACCTAACCCCAGAAATACCCAATGGAATATTACCCAGGAACCAAAGAGGACTCCACACCAGCTTGAGGACTCTTAGAAGTCCCCACCCATGGCCCATGATCTTGCCACCTACCTTAGCAACTGGGGACTTGCGCAGGTTGGCTTTCAAAATGGCAACACGGGACTTCTCATCAGGAAGTGGGATGTAGATGAGCTGATCAAGGCGGCCAGGTCGTAGAATAGCAGGATCAATTATGTCAGGCCGGTTGGTAGCGCCAATGATGAACACATTCTTTTTTGTAGACATGCCATCCATTTCTGTCAGGATCTGGTTGATGACTCGGTCAGCAGCCCCACCACCATCTCCAATGTTACCACCACGAGCCTTGGCAATTGAATCCAGCTCATCAAAGAATAGCACACAGGGGGCAGCTTGGCGGGCCTGTGGGAGGGACAGATTGACTCAAGCACTAACAAAATTGGGTTTCCTTTCCTCATAAGGAAAGGAAAACAAAGTGACCTTCACTTTCCCAGCTGAACTGCCAGAAGTAAGACTGTTTCAACTCTCCTAAAGAAACGAACTCTATCCCTATCTTGCTCCTAAGCAAGTGAATAGATAGCCCAGCCTCTTGTAGCTCACCTTGTCAAAGATTTCTCTGACATTGGCCTCAGACTCCCCAAACCACATGGTGAGCAGCTCAGGACCCTTGATGGAGATGAAGTTGGCCTGGCATTCATTAGCAATGGCTTTGGCCAACAAGGTTTTCCCACAGCCAGGAGGTCCATAGAACAGAACTCCCTTGGAAGGTGTCATGCCAAACTTGAGGAATTTATCTGGGTGCTCCACAGGATACTAGGAGGAAACAGAAAGATGGTTCAAGGGTATCTGCATATTACGAAAGAAACCTAACCAAACAGAAGGATCCCTTCCATCACTTCATCATGTACCCAATGGTGTAAGATCCAGGTTCCCTAGGAGAAGGTTCCTTAGTGCCTCAAACCTGAGAAAAGCAGGTTCCTGAGTCGTGCTCTCACAACTCTTGCAGAAAACTTGGGTGGTCTTGGTGTCACATATAATGTACTGGAGCAGTGACTCACCCTAGACCAAGTTACCCTACCTGGACCAGCTCCTGAAGCTCACGTTTGACATCCTCCAGGCCCCCAATGTCTTCCCAGGTCACCTGTGGCACCTCTACTACTGTTTCCCGCAGTGCTGATGGGTTACTCTGGCTCAAGGCCCACTAAAAAAGGAGGAAAAAGCAGGGATGAGACTTAACAGGGGAGGGATCAAAGTATATGTGTGTGTACCTGAGGTGGGGGTGTGGTCTTTACCCGGAAGTCATCCATAGTAACTGCCAGAGAGTTCATGACCTCAGCATCAATGGTCTCATCCTCTAGGTCAATGAGATCCATCTTCTTGCGGATGGCCTGCAGAGCAGCCTCCGAGCACAGGGCTGCTAAGTCAGCACCCACATGCCCATGAGTCTCATTGGCTACCTGTAGAGAGAAGATCTACTTACTATGCTGTCGCTAAGACCCAGCTGCCTTAGGAGGCTCAGAGACAACACAATCCTGACCCCTTCCCCAGACTCCTATCTCTGGGTCCTCCCATTTCCTTGCACACATACTAGCAGTCCCTTCACTGGCTGGGTTTAAGTACTCAAGCCTGGACTTTGGGCCTGGAAGTAAAGCTGCCCCAACAATTTTGATTTGCTCTAATGCAGTGTCAACTGAGAAACATGCCAACTCCACTTTCCTGGATCCAATCTCAGATCACTTCCTTTCCCCTTCCCAAGAATCAAAGCCAATCTCCTTACATCTTAAGCTTACATCCCTAGCCAGTTCCCTGCAACTGCCTGGAAACAGAGATATCCTAAGTCTTGGTCAGCCCTCATCACCACTCCACCTGTTCCAGGTCCACATCATCTGCCAGCTTCATGTTCTTGGTATGAATCTGAAGAATTTCCAAGCGTCCTGTTGCATCAGGGATTCCAATATCTACCTCCCTGTCAAAGCGACCTGTGGGACAGTGTGTGAACATAAACAGGGCTCATTTCTGGTCCAGAGGAAAGAAAGGGACAGGCCTAAGGTGACTAAACATCTCAGTTAGCCCAGGATTGTCCTGGTGTTAGCACTGCAAATCCCATGTCCTGGGAAACCCCTGAGTCTCAGGAAAACCAGGACGACTGGTCATTCTGGACAGGACATAAGATAAAGGAAAAGGACACCTGGGCCCTATTACTGCAAACAGCTTCAAGAAATCCTCAGGATTAGCTGACTTCAATAAAGGACAGAGGAGGGATCAAGGAGATTAAGCCCAATAGAACTATAATCTCCCTATAAGTAAGGACAGGGTTGAGAGAAACCTGGGGTCCTCACCAAATCGTCGTAGGGCTGGATCAATGCTGTTGGGTCTGTTGGTTGCTGCCATGACAATCACATGTGCTCTCTGCTTTAGGCCATCCATGAGGGTCAACAACTGTGATACAATACGCCGCTCCACCTCCCCATGAGTCTGTTAGAACAGGATGTCTGGTCAGAAGTGAAGTCAGGACCTTCCAACCCCCCACCATCCCCTTAGGTAAGCTCCTACTTTCTCTCTTTTGGGAGCAATGGCATCCAGCTCATCAATGAAGATGATAGCAGGTGCATTCTTCTCAGCCTCCTCAAAAGCTTTACGAAGGTTGCTCTCAGACTCACCAGCCAACTTGCTCATTATCTCAGGACCTGAAAGGTTACAGAATGGAGACGATAACAAAACTGTATCTTTTCCCAATCCCAAAAGAAATCAGTTATTTTGTTTGTCCAGCCCAGAGACAGGTCCTGGGTGAGAAGATGGTAACCTCCATCTACCTTCTCAGAGCCTCTATCAGCCATTATCCCAGAATAACCACCAGGCCAGGCTGGAAAGAAGCCAAGGGACTCAGTACACTTTTCTCACAGTGGAGCTGAAAGTGTAAATATGATAGGAGATGCTCTAGGACCTCTGGCCAGAGCAGGAGAGGTAGTATACCAGTTGGACCTCTACCCCAGCGAAACAGCATTCTCAAAGAGCCAGTGATCTCAGCTCATCTTCCCCAAACCCTCTCAAATCAATGAGCATGCACCTTTTGATTACTCATTCTAGCTTGCTTCCCCTAAATGTCTTCACCTGTCCACAATCTTTCTCAAGGGGAGACAGGACAGGAAGCACAAGTGTAAACTATGTGTCCCTTGTTGCTCATCTGGTCCGTAACATACCCCAGCAGAAGAAAGATGCTAAAGTGTGTGCACAAGGGCATGGGTATAAATGGATGTGTCCATGAGCTCTCCAGCTCATGAGCCCAGCTAAGAATTAGGTCTAGCCAGAAACAAGATGAACCAAGTCTCTTACCATTGATCAAGAAGAAAAAGGCTCCAGTCTCATTTGCCACAGCTCGAGCAATCAGGGTCTTCCCTGTCCCAGGAGGTCCATAAAGCAAGATTCCCCGAGGAGGCTGAGACCAATGCACAGTGTGATTAGGTTCAGATTCCCACCTTCTCCCAATCCCACTCACCCCTAAAATGGTTTGACTAAGGGTCTAAAGAGGGTGAGAATCAGGGCTTAGCCCTGACACCATTAAAAGTGAGCCCTCAGCTGTAAATGCTAGGAGAGAGTTTACTTCAGGCCATACTCACTCCTGTTACTAACAGGGAAAATACTGCTAGAAAGCTGGCAACATTTATGACTGTGACTTGCACAGGAGACTAAGGGCAGAAAAACCACCCTAAGAAACTCTATTCTGAGTGAGTTTGAAGATCCTGGGACTAGGGCTCAATTTTAGACAGACCACAGGTCAAGGACTAATTAAGCCATTTAAGAAATCAGGGTCTATTCTCTTCATTGCCAGAGGCTCACGCACTGCAGTAACCACAACTGTTCAATATTTATTATCATGTTGGAATGCTTTTCCTTACAATCTCAAGTTTTCTTCTTTGAAGCCACCTTTTCTATGGTCTCATCCACAGGCAGGACACTGAAACTGCCCACACAGAAGAGGAAACTATTTGTATGACACATACTAAGGAAAGGAGTAATTTCATCTTCAGTGTGTCCCATGATATAGAAAAGGTCGGGAAGCTACACTATAGAACAGTAGCTCTCAAATGTTTTAGACTCAAGATCCTCCATACTCTGCAAATTTCCTTAACTTCTACTTCTACTGGGTGGCATTGCTCTAGATAGGGTGGCAAACTATGGTGATATTTGTTTTTATAGGGTCCACGAGACAAGAACAGTTTCTAAATTTTTAAAGGATTGTTAAAAAAAAAAAAATTCAACAAAGAATGTAATTAGCCTGCTCTGTTCTAGATCACTAGCAGCTTTAATGAATTTAGAGCCTTCTAAAAACTCAAAGAATATATTACCCCTCTAATCCAAGGCAATAATGAAAGCCATGTATAAAAAGAGTCCCAGGATTAGACACTGAGTAGTCATTAATCACCACCCTAGAATTGATCCCACAAAGCCTAGGATGCTTACCTTCACACCAATTGCCTTAAAGAGGGCAGGATGTCTCAGGGGCAGCTCCACCATCTCCTTTATCTGAGCTAGCTGCTTCCTGCAGCCACCAATGTCATCATAGCCCACTTCATTCAAGGATTCTTCCTCATCCTGAATATGGAGGAGACAAAGAAAGGAGAAGGCAGAACACCATATCAGCAAAACTTGAATTTCTCCAAATCATGCCACTACCTAGTGTGCAAAAACCTGCTGTATAAGAAGATTCTCCTCTGAAGTGACCCTGCCGCCTCAAAGAACAACTATAAAAATCCCAAGACAGGCTGGATGCAGTGGCTTCATGCCTATAATCCTAGCACTCTGGAAGGCCAAGGAAGGAGGTCCACTTGAGGTTAGGAGTTTGAGACCAGCCTAAGCAAGAGTGAGACCCTGTCTCTACAAAAAATTGAAAAATTAGCCAGGCATGGTGATGTGTGCCTGTAGTCCCAGCTACTCAGGAGGCTGAGGCTGGAGGATCGCTTGAGCCCAGGAGTTTGAAGTTGCAGTGAGCTATGATGATGCCACTGCACCCCAGCCAGGGCATACACATACTAAGGAAAGGAGTAATTTGAGACAGAGCAAGACACTGTCTCAAAAAAAAAAAAAACAAAAGAAAAATCCCAAGGCAAACATTTCTAGCACAGTCCTTCCTTCTCACACTGTCCTTAAGTCTTACTGCGAAGGGTTCCCTAAAACCCGAAGCTGGAAACCCTGGGAATGGGCAGAAGTATGGACACCATCATCAGCTTTACTTCAAAAATGATTCCAATCATTTACATCTTTTGGATTTAATCTAATTTTTTAAATTCCTGGCATTAGGTACTTCCAAGAAACACCTAGGCCCAGAAATGAACAGCTGGGAGGTTTCCCACCTCTGGAAAGCTTAGTTCCAAAGTGCACCCAGTCTTGATAACTACCACACTGAGTCATCATGAGATTAGGTACTGGGATCAGGGAGAAAATTTACCTCTCGTTTGATAGGCTCCCCTTCACAGTGGATTACTGTGTCTGGAGCAACAATGCAATAAGGGCTGGGATCTGTCTCCACCACTTTGAACTCCACAGCACGCATCCCACCCCGGACAAGGAAAATGTCTCCTATGAAAGCAAGCAGTATAAGTGCAGTTAGAGGCATCAACTACAAGACCAAATGAGAATTCCTCATTAGACCCTAGGTTTTAAAATGGTAAGTTCGGCCAGGTGCAGTGGCTCACACCTGTAATCCTAGCACTTTGGGAAGCCGAGGTAGGAGGATCACTTGAGACCAGGAGTTCGACACCAGCCTGGGCAATAGCGAGACCCTGTCTCTATAAAAAATTAGCCGGGCATGGTGCCATGTGCCTACAGACCCAGCTACTTGGGAGGCTAAAGCAGGAGGATCCAGTTGAGCCCAAGAGTTGGAGGTTGCAGTGAGCTATGATGACGCCACTGCACTCTAGACTGGGGAAGAGAGTGAGAACCTGTCTCAAAAATAAATAAATAAATAAATAAAAATAAAATGATAAGCTCACCAGATATTGCCCTATCTCCACCCTCCCCACCATTGTCTTAATAAGCACCAAACAAGAGGAGAAGGCTAAACTGTGAAGAGTCCCTCTGCTTACTCAAGAGGACAGTGAACAAAACCTGACATATCAGAAGCCCATAAAGTTTTGACTTCTGGGGTATAGGTAGCCTGAGTTTTCACTATAACCACCAATGGTAGAGCTGTGCACTTTGGACTGTGACACAGCCAAAATGGACCACCTTCTCCTTCAGAGATCCATGAGAGGATAGCTTACTCTCCTGGAGCAGAGAGGGAGACAGAGAGAGAGAGGGAAGATTCATGTGCATAGAATGCATGTGTATACACACATATATGAAAATGAGATGATGTTCCAAGGTTTATTCCCTAAAAACAACCATCCCTAAGCTTAGTCCCTAGAATTATCTCTCACCTTTCCGGATGGGTCGATAAGCTTCCAGGAAGTATGGCTTAAGGTATACCTCAAACAGATTGCCAGTTATGCCTTCCACTGTGTCATCAATGGGCAGCACATGGATACGTTTGCCGTACTTCACATCAGGGCATGGCTGGATGCTGAGAATGACAAGCAGACTCCATATTACCAACCATACTGTAGACTCAAGCACTGGGCATCCACAAGGGCCTGGCACAGACAGCTGATGATGAGTGAACCAGAAAAGGTGGGGGTGGCTTTAGGTGAAGAGAGGAAGGAGAGCAGGGTGGGAGTGAGGGCAAAGGAACAGCCAAGCACAACTAAGACACGTCAGACTCAGGATCGGGTAGAAGGAGCCACTAAAAGAGGCTGTTAGGGCAGCCCACTCCTAATCAATGAGCCAAAATCAAGAGCCACACATTTAGAAACCCCACAAGGACATGCAGAGTCTTCAGTGAGAGATATCCAAGGATGACCCCCTTCTAGCTAATACTGGTGACTCAATATTATAAGGGAAGAGCTTAACCTAGCAAGTGTCAGGGTCAGAGAAATACAAGTGAAAAAAATAAAGTAATCTCAGCCACGTGGTTCAGAGCACCTTAAGAAAGTGATGAAGCACACCTGGGAAGTAAGCTACATGAAACTTAGACTCCAAGGAAAAGAATTAGAAGCCTGAGATGATCCTGGCCAGGTAATGGGTGGCTGGGTAGCAGTGCCTAGAAGTGACTCCAAGGTGGGGAAACTTTTTGCCTAAAGTTGTGCAGGAACAAACAAAACCACTCACATTGGAGCTACCCCAGGTCTAACTCCAACTATTCCTCCCTCCTAGGTTAACTTGGGTCCTTAAAAGACCGGCTATGACCCACCTTCCCTGCCCACACCACCACTTCATTTCAGTCGTAACACAAGCCATTAATTGAACACAGTAGTAAGAAAGTAAAGAGGTTATTGGCAGATACACACCCTCAAATGGCATCTTAAACCATGGTATAGGTATGATAAATTACACCTCTGTAAGGAAAAAATAAAGGCATCAAGAAAGCCACAGAAATGCCAACTTGTCCCAAGGGCCATGTAGGAATGGATTTTAAAGTCCCAAGAAGGCAGAACTGAAACCTAAAGACAACCCAAGGCACATGGTCTTCCCTACAGAGAGCTGCCAAGGACTTTGTCCTGCCTATAATGCAGGCTGTTTCTGGCCTCCCATCCCTGAGGGGCCAAGAACCCCACACACACCTGATGACATCCCCTAGGCGTACACGAAGGTTATTCCGAACAACTCTATTCATTCGAATCTTCTCATCAGAACATGTGTCATCAGAAAGCACAATGCACACAGCTTCTCGCCTCTTCTTTCCCTTCAGCAACACTGTGTCACCTCGGAACAACTGCAATTCATCCATCTTGGGCTGAGGAAAGAAGGTTAAGGCCTTTTGGTGACTGGGCAGAAGGGATAAGCGCAGCCCTGGAAGTTGGGAATCCCAGTAAACCCCACTCTATTTGTGGTCACTGCAAGAAAAATAAGAAAAGAAACCTGGGAAAAATCCCTCAAATAAGTACAATAAGGAAAGACTGGTCAGTGGACCCAACTTACCTGGGACAAGGACACCACACTGTTGTCCTCATTGATGGCTTCATCGACAATTAACCGATTGGGTCGGTTCTTCTGTTTGAGAATGGCTGTTGATAAGTCATCACCTTTTGAACTAGAAGGAGGAAATGCAATCAGTCCCAATAGATACTCCACCCCCAGGGGCTCCATTAGTCTCCAAAACCCACACTTAGGAAAGAAATAGTGAATAGATGAAGCTATCCCTACACCAGAGAGCTCAGATGAAGGAAATTCAGTCAAGGTCACAAGAAGCAATATCTAGCATATATTACAATACTCATTCCAGTAGCTCTTGGTATTGTGCACACTGATGTCCCAGCTGTAAGGCCCCAAGAGAGTGATCCTGCCCCAGGGTCCGAAAACTATGGCCTAAGAAGAAGACATGATAGAAGTAGAGGCTGTACAGCAATCAGGGAAATGAAAGTAGTCTTAGATTGTATAGCATAGTGGTTAAGAGCAGGGGCTCTGGGGGAAGGAAAAAAAAAAAGAGCATGGGCTCTGTAGTTAGACCTGTTGGGTCTGAATCCCAACCCTGTCACTGCTTAATTGTGATCCTGGGCAAGTTAACTAACCTCTCTGGACTTCTGATGTTGTCCTCTGCAAAATGGTGGATGTAGTAATACCTATGTCAAAGGCTTATTGTCTATAGGTAGATGATGAATGTAAAGTGCAATGCCTTGCACATGGTATTAATGGTCACCATGATTAGCACTGCAGAGCAAAGCACAAGTTCTTCCTTTGCTAACCTTGCCGGGGAATGAAGTGAGCAAGACAAGTTGCTTTAGGGGCCAGGGAGGTCTCAAGTCCCACCAGGCAAGCCTGGGGACAATGAAGCAGAATCGTTACCACTACACTCCACAAAGGCTAAACCTGCAGAATGCTAGAGCATTCCACAGTACCAAAGGAATGCTAAGCACAAAGACCATCATATTGGGAGGGTGGGGGGAGATAGACACTAACAGATCTGGAACCTTCAGAAAAAGGCTCAAGCTCAAAAGGAGCTTCACAGTAATTTCTACAAGGGCACACAATTTCATGGAGTTGGTTCAAAAAGTCAAAACCAAGAAATGCTGAGAACTGGGGCAAATCCAAATCCCTCTCACCCAAATAAAGGTTGCCTGGGTCTAAACTCGGTTTCTTTTCTTTCTTACTTTTTTTTTTTTTTAGTGACAGGGTCCCACTTGTGGTCCAGGCTGGAGTGCAGTGACATGATCATAACTCACTGTAACCTTGAACTCCTGGGCTCAGGCGATCCTCCCATCTCAGCCTCCTGAGTAGCTAGGACTACAGGCACACACCACTGTACCCAGCTAACTTTTTAATTCTTTGTAAAGACAGGGTCTCACTATGTTGCCCAGGCTGGTCTCAAACTCCTGGCCTCAAGCATTCCTCTCACCTTGGCCTCTCAGAGTGTTGGGATTACAGGTGTGAGCCACCATGCTCAGTCAAAACTCAGTTTCTACCATTTCCTAGAAGCTAGGATCACTCACCAGGATAGTGACATCACTTTCTTACCTAGCTTTTCTCAAGCCTTCACCTACTAGACTCAGTGAGCTCTCCCTTAGAAGAACTACTTCCTCTTAGTAAGGCTCAGGAAACCATGAGCATTAAACAAACTAGGGAGGCCAGGCAATGGAAGAAGCAAAGAAAATGAATTTTTACAAAATTATTTCTTCATTTAACATATTAATGCATGTCTATTATGTGCCAGTCACTGTTTTAGGGGCTGGGGATACAGAAGTCAATGAAAGGAGACAAAATGGTATACCCATTGGAAATATCTCCACAATTGGCAAGAAAAAAAGATGTTTATGCTCTAGAATACCACCTAAGGAGCCATGGGATTTTTACATCTTTTGGTCTTGATATATCCAACAGAAATACAAACTCCATTCATCTAACAAAGTGGTAAGCTTTATGCTGACCCTCACACATAGGCTGCACCTTTAACCACTGCCTCTAAACTTGTTTCTAATGACAGTTTCCTCAGCTCAAACTTGCCTACCCCTTCCCAAAAGTGTGCCACTCTGGACACAATGCTGCAGAACAGGCAGACTCTTCCAACGCTTTTCAACACCCTGGAGGTCAAGCATGGTCAATGTCACAGCTAAGGGCAATGTAAACCCATCAGTTCTTGCTCCTGAGCCATCAAAATACCCTTTCAGGGGCTGTCCATATTCCTGCTTGAGCTATAGGACTGGGGCTGGAGAATAATAAAATGCCAGATGACTCTAATAATCAGTTTGCATTTTAATCTCAAAGCTGCATTCTAGGAAAACCTCCAATCTGCCTACTGTTCCTGACCCTGGCTCTGGAGATGAGTGGCATGCCCTTTCCTTAAGGTAAAGATCTCTAATTCCCAAGCTATCACAATGATCAGAGGAGAGAATTCAGCCTGACCATGGGACATCAGTTCTGGACACTCTTTGGGAACATTCCCATGGTCATCTGCATGAGTCAGGCCCTTTCCAGAACCCCAACAGGCCACAGTGGGCTTTGAGAGGATTCAGGTAAGAGTCATCAAAGATGGCTTAGAGATTAGAAACCACCTATGTATGATACCAGGTTCCAATAATTTTAGATTTATATTCTTAGTTTTGAAAATAAAAGATTGACTGGATATAACCTAAGAGAATATTCTAAGTATTAATAAGTGGTCCTTAAATAAGCAACTGAGTAATACTTAATTCAGAAACTTGTTAGAAAAAGGAACACCTCAAAAAACTAATCTCCTCAAGGCATAGAAGAGTTTCCATAGGCTATGTTTTGTTCAGCATCTAAAACTCTCAATTCTAAACTGAATGGGCTGAGGTAGCCAGGTTTGATCAGATGCTTTCCTGAGGGTTGGAGTTGGGGCCAGAAAGCCGTGAGAATTTCCCAACACAGCTGTTTGGGGAAAAAGGCGTGCGTGTATTGTAGGGCAACTCTAATCTGCACACCAGGAAACACGAAATCTAGGAAGGCCCGTAAAATACGAACTGAGATTCGAACTTTAACAAGAAGCTAAAATATTACAGAAGACTTTTCTCCTCACCTCCGGGTCATAACATCAAGGAAAACTGGCTAAAACTTTCTTGTATGAACAGGCCTAAAGTAGGAGGAAGGCCATAAGTGAAAAGCAGGGCAGGCCCTCTCCCTAACAGCCCCTCACTACTCAGGTCGCAGAGGATGCCAACCTCGGGCCAGGCCGACCCGGCCCCAAAAAGGCTGCTGTGAGCTTTCCTGAGCTCACTGGGCCTTCCCCGCCCCTGCCTCTGCCTCAGTCTCGGTCTCGGGGCTCCTGAGGCATTCACGTGCCCCAAAGTCCACGCCCACCGGGCCCACTTGGGGCCTCGGGCTCGCGGGGCCTTGTTCTCTCCGGGGACCAAAAGCCTCCAGCGGGTGATAGGCTGGATCACAGATAGAAGCCCCAAGGTGCAGGGGCTCCGCGCCGGCAGTGTGGGCCCGGAGACCTCGCTAGGCCGGGACAGCCATTCCGAGGGAGCCAATCAGGCCGGCCGGGGCCTGCATGACACAGCACGATCTGGCCCAGGCTCCGACCCGGGCCCAAAGCAAGCCCCGCCTAGGGGGCGCGCGGGTGCGCAGCTGGACTAGCCGGGCCCAGCCGGGCCTGCGGCCCCTCATTCGCCCCCTTCTTTTCCTTTCCTCCCTCCCTCCTTCCCAGCCTCCACCTCTCAGACGCGCCTACGGCCAGGCCCAGCCGGGCCTACCCAGCACGGCGGGCCCCGCGGTGCGCGCCCCCGCAGCGAGCTGGCGGCGCGCGCACTCACTCAGCTCCAGAAGCCATGGCGCGCGCCTCTCCCGGCCAGCGGCTGTGGCGGCCCGCGGGTAACGGCTACGAGGGGTGGCAAGCGACTGACTGGGCCCGGGCTTGGCTCTCCCGGGCGGTGGGCGAGCAGCGGCGACAAACCCGCAGGCGGCCTCCCTCTCGCTTCCTCCCAGCGGCACCGGGGCGGCGGGCGGGCAACGCTGGCTTCTGATCCGCGAGGTGGCAGCGACAGCGACGACTCAAACGACGGCAGCAGACGCTTGGCTGAGACTGAACCGAGAAGAGCCGAATCATCGGAAGGAAAGCCGCTCTCACCTCAGCCAATCAGCGCCTGCCCTGGGGACTCCGGCCCGCCTCCCCGCGCCTCTCCCCAGCAACCCGCAAACGGTAGCCAATCAGGAAATTCGCTTGCGGCCCAGCTCCCACCTCAGGGATGCAACACGCCTAGTAACGCCACGTCAATTGGCCGCAACGCTACGCTTCCTCCACGGATTGGGATTCTCGACCAATCAACGAAAGAAATAGGGCGAGATCGACTAGTAAAAGGAGAGCCTTTAATCCTTTGGAGGCGGACTCTCCCACTTGGCTCCAGTTCATTGGCTCCTGAGTTTATCCTCCTGGAAGAACCTGGCACAATGGATTGCACACTTGTATTAGTCTAGTCCTGTTGTAATGATAATCTATACATACGCTTTCTCCCAGAACCTGGGGATCCTCTGAGACTCCATCATCACACTAACCATGCTCCTTGCTCCTTCAAAACGCTGGCCCCAACCACCCCTACCCTGATCCCTTTGACTAGCACCCCAGCTCTTAATCCATTCTATTCTATTGTCATTGCACCCCCTAGTAACCCTAATCTCACAGGCTATGCAGTTTCTCAGCGCTTGTGGGTGCATGCTCCCCTTACCATAGGGAATTAACATTAATGGCTGGAGAAGGGAGGGCAATCAAGTCCAGAGAGGTCACAGGGCAACCACAGAACACAGCTCACATACAATAGAGCCCGTATCAGCAAGAAAACTGCAGGCTGGGACTTGAAATCCTTGGGCTCAAAATGACAGCTGGCCTTGATTGTAGTCAATAGGCAGCTCTTGGTGGCATGCTGACTCAATTCACCTTTCACCCCCTACCCATACAGATACACTTGACTGAGACAACTCCAGTTTCTAGCATTTGGGATTAGGGAGGAGTCACTCTGAGAGATTCAGAGGTCTGCCTATCCCTCCTAAGTATCAAGTACCCACCCTTGTCCCGAGAGGCCTGTCTAGACCATCCTTCAGACCTAACTGCACTCATTCTGTCACCTAGCACAGGATCCTGGGCTTTGGAGCTCCGCTTTTAGGCAGTGGAAAGGACTAAAGCCACTATTTCCTGAGTAAGGATTCCTGTAGCCCTTTCCTCATATCCAGACCTCAAGCTTATAAGATAGATGATGTTGGGAGAGGGCATCTTAGACAGCCAGCACTCAGCCAGGCAGCCTTCCCACTCAAGTATATGTAGTAGACAGACAAGGGATAAATAGAAGATTTTACTCAACACAAGGAAAGGGGAAACAGGAAAAAAGGTGCCACAAACAAAGTCAATGACTTGTTGGTGGCAGACAGCATTTCTCCAGAATGAGAATGGTAGTAATTAGGCCAAATTTTGCAGGACTAACACCAAACTCATCAGTACAGGAGTAATGTACAGGAGTGGTTGGCTCCAGCCACACTCCCCAAGGATGGTAAAGCAGAAGTCCTCCTGAAAGAGAGATGGCCCACTGGGGCCCCAGTTTAAGCTCTTAGAAATGTGGCAGCTACAGGTCACGAGGCTCCAGCAGAGATGTCCGAAACTCTTCAAGGAGGGTTTCATGATCAGAGGGACGGATCCAATGCAAACAGGTTTCTAGGTACAGGGGGAGAGACCTGGAAAGCAAGAAGAGTGATGCCTAAGAATGAAAGACTGGTGGAAGGTTGGGCAGCCATATCCTCCCTTTCATTTCTCACCACCCCCAATAGGTCCAAGGACTCCAGGACTCCAATTGCCCCTCAGCCCCATGCCAGCAGGCCTCAGCCTCACCATGTAGCATCTTTCTGTGGCAGCTTAGTTTGGGCCTCCAGCTTCCACCAGAGGGCAGTGGCCTCATCCCTCCGATCCAGCCTCCTCAGAGTCTGAAGCAGGTGAATGGAAGCATCTTGATTATCTGTAGCCCCACCCCAGAGTACAGAGTCTTAGAACTTGACATCACCTTAGGCATCCTTTTATAAAAAGGGAAACTGAGGCCTAGAGGGGGGAAGTATCTTGCCTACACTCACACATGGAAGCAGAGGTAGATCATTCACAACCTGTCCTATCCTAAGGTCCACTATCTGCCCAGTACAAAGGGCTCAGCTGGCCCTGCTCCTACCCAACCCATCCCAGGCACAGTTACGGACTTTGTGTCTGAGGACATTGGGGAGGCCAGGGAACTCTTGGGAGCCCTGCAAACACACTTGTATATGTCTGTATGTGTACACCTGGGTACATCCCTAGGTATATACAGCAAAATCCCATTCACTCCTCCTGTCTGGGAACACTACCCTTATACTTATGCCCAAGTACCTCCTCTGTGGGCCTCACTATCCTTGCACATCTGTGCATAGCTGATATCATGCAAGTATACATACCTGGGCACATCTGCACACTGAGGAGGAAGTCTTGTAGGGCTTTGGTATCCTGGCCACTGGCTACCCATTCCAGTCCACGACTAATCAGGGCGGCTGCCCGAAGCTGCTGTAGTGCCACATCTGACTTACACCCCTGCTCACAGTTGGAAGCTGCCCCTGGGGACCACTCCTAAAGTCAGGAAGTGTCTTACCAGGCTCACAGTCACCAAACCCCAAATCCTCCTCTATCTCTTCTTGTGTCCAGAATCCCCTTAAGTCTCCTTGTGAGCTGGGACACATGGAAAGGGAACCCACTTCTACCACACCACCTCAGGAGGTAAGAGGAAAATTGACAGTCTAGATCACCTTGTTCTTTGTCCTCAGGTGTGGCCCGGAAGAGCAGCTCCAGGCACCTGAAGTAGGACATGGAATGGGGTAAAGAGGAATTAATCTCAGAAACTCTGGCATGAGTAGGTAAGAATGGACCTCACCAACTCAGGTCCCAATCAGAAAATCATCCCTCCACAGCTCCCCCAGGACCCTGAGCTCACCAGCTAAATTCACTAACTGCTTCTTTTTGGGCTCCCAGCTGTACCCAGGCCTGGCCCTGAAGCAAGTGGGTGGCAGATACCCAATGTGGGCAGTGTGGCAGTTCCTTGGTTCCTTTTCTGGCATCTTTCCACAGCTGGGACATCTTGGGTAGCAGAGATGACGTGCGGCTGAGCAGCTCGTCACATACGGTCAAGGCATCCTGAGCTCGGCCTGCTTGGATCAGTGCTGCTGCTGCCTCCAAAAACACCTCAGGCATACAGGGCCCTGGGGGGGAGGCAGGTGGGGAGACCTGGGGTGGGAGGGGGAGGAAGTGTCTTGAAGAGGCCACCATCTCCGACCTCTTCACCAGGCTCTGGTACCATGCAAAGACCTGGCCCCCCATATTAGACAGATACAACAATAGAGAGAAAAACAGAAAACAGCAGTCCTGCTCTACTCCAAAGGGGACCCCAACCCTTCCACCCCATTGCAGAGAAACTTAAAGACACACCCACCCTTGGCTCCGAGCCATCCAGCAACAGGGCCAGCAGGTCCAAGTAATGCTCTGCAGCATCTTCTGCCCTGAGGAGTAATAGCCCATGAGCCTCACCTTAGGCCCTAGCAGGGCCTTCTGAAGGTTCCAATGAGAATGTTCTGTCTTAGCTAACATTCATGGATGCTCATGGGCCCTGAGGAGTTGGGGGGAGGGTGGGGTCTTGAGGCTCCAACTCTGGTTTAGTACGTATCTACTCCAGTTACAGAATGGATTGTAGAGGAGACTTCAGAGTTTCAAATATAGAAGAGTTTAGTGTCTGGGTAAACAGTCCTCAGTTCAGGTCCAGCAACAAGGTAGGAAGCTGAGGAGTAGGGACCTATGTCCTGCCACTGCCTCATTCATCCCCCAACTCATGAGAACAAAAGCAAAGTCACACCCCAGGAAAAGCATCAGAAGTGGGAACAGGAGCTCAGATGAGCAAGGGATACCTCACCTTCCTGTCTGAAGGCATCGGCTTGCTAGCAGGTGCTTGGCCTGGCTCTGTGTGCCACAGTGAAGGGGCGAGGCTGGGTCAGGTCTTGGGAGCAGCAGTTCTACCTCAATGAGAAGCTGAGGGGCTTCAGAACTGTGGGTGACACTCAAGGCCTAGAAGAGACAGAAAGAAGAAAGTATATCTATAATCTCTGGGAGCCACACTTCTTTATACTTGTATCTTGACTAGTCAAGTCACCCCAACACAAGCAGCTCAGCAATCCTCCACCTCATATATTCACCTGGCAGTTCCTTACCTCAACCAGCAGCTCCAGACTCTCCAGCTCTGCTTCTGTGTCTCCCAGTTGCTGATATAGCCTAGAGGCCTCCAGAAGTGGAGGACCTAAGGCTGATCCACTTTTCAGGGCTTCAACTAAGTACAGCAGTGCTCTCTGTGGATTTCCCTAGAGGATTGGGAGAACACAGGCCTCAGCTATCCTTACAAAGCAAAAAGCTATCAATAATGCCTGTGGTTCCCCCAGCTGACCCTAGGACTGTCTTTACCATCTTACGGAGACAAGTTCCCATTGCTGTGTACACCTGGACCAACACAGGCCGTGGACACAGACCTGAGGCCGCTCCATGCAGGCTGTTTAGGGCATTGGGTAGGTTCCCTGTGATCAACTCCTGGAGACCTGACAATCACACGATCAGCGTGTAAGCTTAGAGAGGCCCATAGGGCAGGGGTCATGATGGGGAACAAGAGCCCAGAGAAGCTCCATGGAGTTGAATGGGACATGACAGAGAAGGTATGGGTCCAGAGGACCCCTTAAGGGGGGAAGGGGTGAGTCAGGTTGCTAGCTGACCTTGGCGGTAGGTAAATGCTGTCAGAAGGACATCCCTCAATCCTTGGGCATCCTGCAGGGTCAATGGAGCATCTGATTTCTCAGCTGGGGGACTCCAAGTTTTTAGAAGCAACAGCAGATCTTCAGAGGCTCCACTCTGGGGAGAAAAGGACAACCAGAGGCTCCAAGCTTGTAACCACCCCCTCTTCTCCTGTGTCAATCTATCCTGGCTGGACCTTGAGCTCAAGGGATCCCCCAATTCTAAGAAATGGATAGCTGTGGGGCAAGGATAAAGAGAGGAAGAAAAATCTGGGGCAGTGATGATCTATTCTAGTGTGCCTCCTCACACAGGACAAGCCCATGAGCACATGGGGCAAGGACCAAGTTTGGGTTACCAATAAGACTAAGGCTGGGGCCAGGCACAGTGGCTCACGCCTGTAATCCTATCACTCTGGGAGGCCGAGGAAGGAGGATCACTTGAGGTCAGGAGTATAAGACCAGCCTGAGCAAGAGTGAGACCTCGTCTCTACCAAAAACAGAAAAAAATTAGCCGGTGTGGTGGTGTGTACCTATAGTCCCAACTACTCAGGAGACTGAGGCAGGAGGATCACTTGAGCCCAGGAGTTGGAGGTTGCAGTGAGCTATGATGATGCCACTGCACTCTACCCAGGGCAACAGAGTGGGACTCTATCTCAAAAAAAAAAAAAAAGAAAAAAGACTAAGGCTGGAAGGTGACTTCAGCAAGGTCACGAGAGCCCTAACCTTACCCAAATTCATTAAGCTGTTTTTGAAAACACTAACAAGAGTCCCCCCAAGGAGGGACCAACCAGGGCAAGGTCACCCAAGAGTCCCTAAGAAATCCCAGGTTTTCTGACCACCAACCCAACAGCCTTTCCAGTACATAATGACACTACTATAGCTGGGGAGAAGAGAGGAGGGAAGAGGAAGGAAGGAGGAGACCCTCAGCTCCAGGTCATTTCTCCCATTACCTGGCTGCCATTCAAGGTCTGCAGCAGCAAGGCCATGTCCCTAAGATGGTCAGTACTCAGCCAGAGGGCAGCCTGCAGGCCAGCAAGATGGTGCAGGGCAGGAAGCAGCTCCAGCAGAAGGGAGGCAGCATGGAGGACGGAGTCCCACATCTCCCTGAGCCCCTGTTCCAACCTGGGCCCCAGCTGCTCCTGGGTCTTCAGCACTGTAGAGTATATACACACAGCTGAGGTGGGACCTCATCCTCCATCTCCCCACACTCTCTGGCTTTCCCCCTCTGCAGGAGCCCAAAGATCACAATAATAATACCTCAACCTGGTCTGAGGATCACATGGAGGATCAGGGAATGGCATCTCTCTCCATGGAGGTGACAGATTTTGTTGCTCCTCCCATCCCCCTACAAGAGCTTAAACCCAGACTGATGCTAGCAGGTACATGGGAGGCAATCTCTGGTCTTCACCTCTTTCTAGGCCCCGTTGGATATCCTGAGCATGATCTTCAGTAAAACCCTGGACCAGGCTTGTCCTCAGGATAATGAAGTTGCAGATGACAGGCAGCTCCAAGGAGAGAACAGGAATAGCTGCAGGGAGCCCTGGAGCAATAAATGCTGGTCTGACAGATGGCTTCCCCATGGAAGATTCTCCAAATAAGAACCCAACCCAGAGATCACCCCACTCCAACCAAATGGCCTCAATAAAGAACCTACGCTTTGGACAGAGAGTCTGGAAAGGGCAGAAAGTTCTCCAAATCAGACCATCCTGGAAACCCCTTCTTCAAATGCCACTGTGTGTGTGTGTGTATGTGTGTCTAAGAAGGAGGGGGATTTGCCTGTACAAAGACAATTCCACCCCCGTCCCCTCTGTGCCTTAAACAGGACTCCCCTGCCTGCTGAGTAATAGCCTAAATCCAAGAAATGCAGAAGAGGAACTGTCTCTGGCTGTAGAGGAGGGGAACTGACCATCCTGGAGAGGACCCTGCTTACCTTGCAGACTATGGAGGAGCTCCCTGAACCCTTCCAGTGCATCTTGAGCCAACTGCTGTCGCTTCAGAGACAGACCAGAGTCCTGAGCCATCTGCCAAATGTGGAAGGGGGCTGTCACTGAGGATCAGTCCTTTTCTCTCCCCTTGCAGCAGTGGCAAGGGATGCATTTTCCAGTCATTTCTCGCTCTTTGGTCAAGCTCAGCTCTCCTCCCACCCCCCAATCGGCTAGGGTAAATCTGCAAAGCCGCTTTCTGGGATCCTGGGGCTGCAAAGTGAGGGTCCCAGCAGCCGTATTACCTTGGCCTGTCGAACGAGCTGGTCGTTCTTTTCCCTCCACAGGTCCAGGCAGCTGGAGGCCAGAGGGGTCTGGCGGGACATAGTGGCCGAGTCTCGGCCTGGAACCTCAAGGGGCTTCTGAAGGGTGAGGCCGGCTGGCCCGCGGAAGCCCGCCACGATAGCAGGGAGGGCTTGTGCACTTCCGCACCCCACCGGGCTCCCCTACTCCCCTCTGGGTCCCAGCCCAGCCGGCCCACTCCTTCCAGGAGAAACCGGACGCCCTCTCCTCGCTGCCCGCCCCGGCTTCCAACCTCGCCTCGGGCCTCTGGTTGGCCGGACCTGCAAAACTCTCGGCTGCGGTTGGTGCTCTTCAAGAGTTAGTTCCCGCGGGAAACTCGGGGAAGACACGAATCCGGATCGACCAGAGAGGTAGGCCGAGGCGGGCTAGAGGCAGGGGCGCGTGGGGGTCGGAGTGTCGCACGGCCAGCGGAGGCCACAGCCTTGAGAAGGGTTGGCGGGAGCCGGCCTCAGTACCAGAGGCCGTGGCTCTGCCTTTCCTCGTCTGTCTGGGCCTCCCGCTCCACGGAGGACCGGCCCGCGAGGTGCATGCTGGGAGTCGTAGTACCGGAGAGTACCGCGCGAGGCGGAGAAAAGCCCGGCCCGGGCAGAACGTGCCTGGAGAGCAAGGCCCATCCTTTCTCTGCTCACTCTCAGCACCAAAGCGCTCACCACTGCCTGCTCAGCCGCGCGCAGTCTGACTGCTGGCAGCGCGGCTCTGTGCATGTGCAGCCTGCACTGCTCAGAGGTACTTGCCCAATCTTTTCCACAAATGGAGCCAGGAGAATTGGATATCAGTATACAAAAAGAAAGGGGGGAAAAAAAAAAAAAAGAAAAGAGCTCGACTCTACGCCCTACATACATAAAATCAACTCAAAATGGATCACAAACTAATTATAAATGCCCAAAATACAAAACTTCTAAAAGAAAACATAAGAGAACATCTTTATGACCTTGGGGTTGGCCATGAGTCTTAGACACCACACTAAAAGCATGAGCAATAAAAATAAAAATAAGTTATACTTAATTGAAATTAAAAACGCTGTACTACAAGGACATTAAGAAAAGTCAGGCTGGCTGGTGGCTCACACCTGTAATCCCAGCACTTTGGAAGGCTGAGGCAGGAGGATCTCTTCAGGCCAGGAGTTCAACACCCAGCCTGGGCAATATAGTGAGATCCTGTTTCTACAAAAAATACCAAAAAAAAAAAAAAAAAGTGGCACACTCCTGTAGGCAGGAGGATCCCATGAGCCCAGGAATTCGAGGTTACACTGAGCTATGGTCAAGCCACTGCACTCCAGCCTGGGTGACAGACCCTGTCTCCAGAATAAAAAAGTTAAATACTCTAAAATGGTGAATTTTATATTATATAAATTTTACCTCGATTTATTTTTTCTTGTTTCCTTTTTTTTTTTTTGCTTTATTTCTGTAGACCTCCTGTGTGGTCAATTTTATCTCAATTTTAAAAAAGAAAAAGAATGAAGTACAAATATATGCTGCTATATGGATGAGCCTTGAAAACATTAAGTGAAAGATGCCAGTTATAAAAGACCAATTATATGATCCCATTTCTATGAAATGTCCAGGATAGGCAAATATAGAGACAGAAAGCAGATTAGTGGTAGCCAGGGGCTCAGGAGGGTTGGAAGGTGATATCTAAAGGGTATAGTTTCTTTTGGGTTGATGAAAATGTTCTAAAATTGACTGTGGTAATGGTTGTGGTGGTACAACTCTATAAGTATACAAAAACCATTAAATTGTACACTTTAAATGGGTGAATTTTATGGTAAATTGTATTTTAATAATGCTTGTTAGAAAAAGAATCAATGAATTAGTGTGGGATGGACTCTGATCTCAAGTAAAAGGCAGTGATAAGAATTTTTTTTTAATAGGGATGGGGTCTTGCTATGTTGCCCAGGCTGAAGTACAGTGGATATTCACAGATACAATTACAGTGCACTGCAGCCTCCAACTCCTGAGCTCAAGCAATCCTCCCACCTTGGCCTCTAGAGTAGCTGGCACTACAGGCACAGGCCTCAGTGCCCTGCTAGCAAGAATTTTTAACATTGTAAATCAACGTGCTAGCACTTTTCTCCAAAAGAATCTTGTAGATCAGGAGAAAGGGAAATAGACAGTGGTTGGCAGATCAGCAGATTATCCTTAGACTCTAGGCAAAGGGGGCCCCTGCAAAAAGGGGTGGGGGCACTTGGCTGAGGAGAGGAGGGACTGGGGTCTAAAATCCTTCCCATGGGTGCTAGGGATGGAGAAAGGGTCCTTTTTCTTTCTTCCTTTCTTTTTTTTTTCCTCACAAAGGCACTGTCTGCTCACCAAACTATGCTTGGGAATTGTGTCCACCAGACTAGGGGAGGGGCTTTTTTCTAATTCATCTTACAGGCTAGCTGGGGCCTAACTTCTCCCCCCTGCATTATTAAACTTCTTTCCACCAGGGTTAACAATGACCTATTCTCTAATTGCCTGAAACAATACACACTTTTCATCATCTTTCTACTTGACCTCTGTAACATTAGGGACCATTGGCCATTAATAATTTGAACTATTCCTGTAGCTACCTCCCACAGTAGTGAATGCTTTTATTTCACAACCACTGCTACTCAGCTTCTATTCTTCCTGCCAACTAAAAGTAGGTGCTATCCCATGGTTTGAACATCTGTCCCATCCTTCAGTAGTCCCAGCTTCTCCTGCCCTGCTCAAACTTCAAATCCCAGTCCTGACACTTCTCTCCAGGGCTCTTCCCAACTCTTTTGATGGACGTCTCCAGGAGGATCTCATGCCAGCACTTCAAATATGACACAGGAGTGGTGGGATGAACAGAGGGCACAGGAGACATACATGAGAAGAGAAGCATTAGATCCATGCAGTTTTGGCTTCAAGTCAGGAATAATCAATGGGACCAGGTGGAATGCTATGTAAGATGGGTAAATAGGTCTGATAAAAGGCAGCACAGGCTGAGAAACTAGGAAGGCTTTCACAGAAGTGAAAGGCAAAGGATGTTCTAGAGTGAAAGGACACAGTGGAGGAGGGGACATAGTACTTGGGGCTTCAGACAGTGAAAGTCTGTGTGCTCCATAATGTCTGGGCTTGTCTTTTCAGGCTTTTCCCTTATCAGCCAAAGCATATGAACTTAAATGTGTTGCATGGCAAAGGAAAATGGCAGGTGGGATAATAGGAGTGATTTGGGAAGAGGTGGGAGCAGTGAATTCAGACAACTCCAACCACTTCCTAAAGGTTCTCAGGTGCAGCCAGGCTTGTCTAAGATGACTGATCCATCTCTGCCTGGTAGGAGAGGACAGTGACCCTTCCCCCAACCACTATAGGATGGTGGGGGCTCCCCCACATCTCAGACACACATATTTACATTATTATTTTATTCCATTTTGAGAAATCCCCCTACTCCCTCAGACGAATCCAAATTAGGAGTTAGGGATCAGGCACCACTGTGATTCTGAATTATAAAATAGTGAAGTCCCAGAAGTCAACAGCCTCTGGCTGCATGGTGGTAAGAGGTATGGCTGAGCCTCTCTTACAGATCATCCAGCACCTGTACAGGCCAGGCTAAATTGTTCTCCAGCTCTCTCTGTAGCCAGGTGCCAGCAACCATACCCTAGGCTACCTTTGCTGGGCCAGAACTAGCTGCCTGAACCAGGAGCTGACGGCACCATCCACTCGCATTACCAAAGCTATGCCCAGGAGAAGTCCCACGCTGCTTACAATGAAGCCCAATGCCTCAAAAATGAACCTGCAAAGAAAAGTGGAGAATCTCAGGAAACAGAAAGAAGTCCTAGTACCTTTTCCCTACAGAGGCAAATCTTGGCCACCCTGGATGTTTAGGATGTTCATACTTTGCTCCAAGCTTCTCCCTCCCCACCACCTCTACTTCTCCAGCAAATCTACTCACTTGGGGGCAAACACCTTCCAGACCATGAGATGCCTGCGGAGGATGGCGGCTGCCAAGGTGCAGGCCAGAATCTAAAGGAGGAGAGGAGGGGCCAAGTTACTTGTGAGGGGAAGAGAAAGCAGGGCAAAGGGAGAGTTGCTACAGGCCCCTATGAAAAATGGGAGGAGGAGGAAAGTAGTGCGTGTCAGTGAAAAAACCCTGGCTAGGTGTTAGGAGACCCAATTCTTGTCCTAGCTCAACCACTGACTCACTATGTGACCTTGGGCAAGTCACTGTCTATCTGCGATGTTAACATTCAGGCTCTGCTTCCCAGAGTGGAAGAAAATGTCAGCACCACATATGCCTCTGGGGAAAAGGAAGAGGAAGATCTATAACCACAATTTGGGAAAAAATCCTGGCCATCACCTCAGCTTTTCCAGTCTCTCCATTGATGCAGTAATCCCCAAATGCAAATAGCAGGGTATGGATCTAGGTTGTAGACAGGAAATGGTCCAGGACTAGGATCCAAGACCAGCAGGTTCAAGCCTCAAAACTGCCATATGAGGCCACTGGGCTTGGGCAACCACTTCACTTAGGTGTACCTCAGTCAAGGTTCTCTCCCAGGGTTTTTGAAAGTATGAAAGAATGTGATGCACACACATGAGAAAAGGTCCTTAACTCCCTGATCTCTCCCCTACACCCACCTGAACACCAAAGACAAAGAGGTACTTGAGGCCCAGCTGTAGCAGTGCTGCATTGAAGTGGTGAGGCGCATCCCGGAGCCGCATCTCCATCAGTGGCTCCTCCACCTCCTCAGGCCTGACTCTGGCCTCCGCTTCATTCCCTGGGGGCTGCTGCCTCTTCTGCAGCCCTTGACTCTCACACAGGAAGGGCCAGAGCAGGAGCAGTGGGCAACCTACTGCCTCAGGGGAGGGCAGGGCTGGAATCAGTGGAGGACCCTGGAACCAGTCCACGCTGGTCCCCAACCACCCTAGTTGGCTCAGGTTCCAATTAGCCTAAGCCAAGAGCTGCCAACGACCCAACAAAACCACATCTCCCCACTCAAATCCAGGGGTTTCCTTTCTTTCCACAAAGCCAGAGTAAACAATGGAAGCAAGTGAGGGACGAGAGGGTACCTGCAAAGAGGAGGTGGGAGGCAAAGGTGTTGGCTCCCACTAGCAAAGCAGGCAGCCAGGTAGAGGAGCCATGACCCTCTGGGAATCCCACAAAGGCTGCGTGCCAATGGATGGCTGGAAAAACAGGCTGGTGGCCTGTGGAGTAGAAGGTCTGTGTGGCCATGAGGGCCCAAGCTGAGACTGCCTGCCATGGCACAGTAAAAGGACCTGGAGAAAAAGATATACCTCTTTACAGTCACATCTCATTCCCCAGTCCGTAGCCTACTGCCCCATGATCATGTACTCCTGCTACTTCAGTGCTAATTCTCACACACTCTCACATGTCCATCACCCCACCCTCCTCACAGTCAACATTGTTATTCTAATTCCCTCTGTGGTACAAAGCCCCACCACCCTGATCTGAGCCACACTGTGGTCATTCTCTTTCTCTCAAATACACACAGCTCAATATGCCATTATATATTCATAATTCACCACTTCCATCACTGGAAAATCAGGAAATATGCTCATGAGGATGCAGCATTTCCACAAGGAGTCTTGGAGGACTCCTTCTCTCCCCTCTCCATGAACCCTGAGAGCCAGCAGGAGGGATCAATTAGCTTGGCTATGGCAGGTGAGAGAGAGGTCATCAGGAAGACATGATGGGGCATGAGACCCTGTGTCAAGGTGAGGAACATGAGGAGCAACACCTCCCTGAAAATAAAAGGGGCTGAACTCACATCACTACCATCCTTAGATGAATCAGGGCTGAGATATATATTTACCAGGGGTGGTGATGGGTATTCCAGCAGCAAGCAGATGCAGGAGAAGGAAGCTCTGCAGAAACAGAAGCAGGAACACAAGGCTGATGCGCTCTGCATGCAATAGCAGAAGAGGGAAGGCCAACAGGGTGAGGGCTGTGACCACAGCAGCTGAGTAGACGCTCCCCAACTGATAAGCAGCCACAGTCAGGGGACCCTCAGGTTTGGTCCTCTCTAGCCGGCCCCGGAACTCCTCCTGCATGTGTCGGTAGATTTGAGGGACCACATAATCCAGGTCAGCCTGAGTAGTTGGGGGGCCTGAGAAGGGAGTGAGGACAGTCCTGGTCCTTGGAGCACCTGTCCCAGCCTTCACCAGCACCATCACTGGCTTCCAGAGCAGCAGCACAAGCCCTGAAACAGCCAGTCCTGCCACAGCCCTAGGCAGTACAACTGATGCCCCAGCAACCACGGCCCGGAGACGTGGGGGTGCTTCATCTGCCCCTGAAGCCAATGCCCAGTAGGCAGCAGTGCCCAGTGCCATTAGGGGCAGTCCCCAGCGCACAAAGAGCATGGGAGGCTCAGGGCTCTTGAGATTACCATAGCGGTGAAGCCACAGACGTATGGCAGCTAACAGAGCCACCAGTGCCCCCACACAAGCTCCATACCACAAATTCTTGGCTCGACCGCCCACCATGGATGCCAGAGGACTCAGCCAGGGAGAGGAGTGGCAAGCAGGTGTCTCTTCAGGGCAGCGATGAAAAAGCCCAGCTAGCCTTGTACATAAAAGCAACCCAACTCCAAGCCTCAGGGCATATGCACCACTATGCCGTGGGAGGCCTGTTGGGGATGAAGAGCCAAGGCGAGGTACTGTGAGCAGCTTAGGTGGCAGAAGCTGGCCTTCCCAGTGAAGCTGGACAACCAGGAGCAAGATGAATGAGCCCAAAAGGAAGGGGGTGGCCCTGGCCTCAGCTACAACAAAACTATCAGAGAAGAATGCTGCCAAGCGAATAAGCAGGAGTAACAGGACAGACCCAGGGAGAGGAAGCAGGGTTGCCAGGGGCCTCTTGGACCCCCATCCAGCCCAGCCTTTCCACAGAAAAGGCAGGAGTGAGCACACTGCAGCCACAGCCCCTAGAAGCACTGGATCCAGCTTCAGCCCCATAATTGCCAGGAATCCAGCATACACTATGGCCCCAGCCAGGCCCCAGGCCATGGGTATCAGTAGTAGAGGGCAGAAGGGGAAGCCTGGGGATGTTGCCCACTGGGATGCCAGCAAGCAGAGAAAGCAGGCAGCAGCCAAGAGAGCAGCACCTCCTGCCATGCGGATCAGAGAGAAACGAGCCCAAGACTCGATGCACATGGCCCGAGCTCCACGCAGGAACTGCTGTAGCTCAGCAATCACAGTCCACAGTGTCGCCTCAGCCCCCTGGGGGCTCTGCAGAAGCCACTGGTAGTCAGCAGAGGCCTTGGAGAAGAGGTTCTGCAGCTGATGAAGCTCCTTAGCTTGAAGGTCCTGAGTAGCAATTGAATAGGTGTGAAGAAATCGGGACACCTGACAGAGAAAAGGTCAGAAGCCAAGGGGAACAGGTCAGAGATATAAATTGGGGCAGAGTCAAGGACAGATATTACAAAAGGGGGTACCTGGAAATCAGTGACCCAAACTCTGTCCAGGATGGAGGAAGGGAGGGAGAATGGAAGGAGGACATAGCTATGGAAAGTGGAATTAAGACTAAACAAAGGAAAATGGAATGGGTTATTATGCTTCTCTCATGCACACCCTAGCTCTGCCACCTGGAAGCCCAGCCCCCTTACCTACCTGCTGGGCATTGAGATGGAGAGCTGTGGCTTGGGCTAGAGCAGAAGAATGGGGCTGGGAGTCCTCACCCCCTGAGAACAGCTCAGCCATCACCTCCCCAATGTTCCCAAATGGGATGGGCAGACCCAGCAACAGGGCCAGCGTGGGCACAAGGCTGACTTGTGGAATCACGTCTGGCTCCTAGAGGGAAAGGACAGGGGTCAATGAGTTCATCACAAAGCTGAAGTCAATGTTTGGGATGGAAGACATAGGGACCTGGGTAGGAAATGAGAATGAGGGATACCCATGATCATGGATTTGGGGGCCTAAAATAGAGGGATCCATGAGGATGATGTGATCTTGACATGGGCTAGATACTGGGAGATCAGATGAAGCACACCCCAGGCCTCACCTCTGGTGGGGCGCTGGGGAAGAGGGCTGTAGGGCTGTACAGAAAGAGTGCAGCTGAGACCTCCAGCTCACTGTCCCCTCCATGGTCCCCATTCATGGTCATCCCATGGTCCCCAGCCACCACCAGCAGTGTGTCATTCTCCAGACGCTCCACAAGTCCCCTGGGGGCCAAGAAATGTGTCAGGGGGTAGGGATGGATAAAAATTTTTCTCAGGGTCCCATTCACCCCCAGCTAGGACTTCCATTAGTAGGGCCTAGACCTTTGGCAAAGAGATACCTCTTTTGCCATGACCATGATGCCCAAGCCACACACTGAGTTATTCTAGATGGATGAGGCCCCAAACTTCAGAAAAGGCCTGGAGAAGACAAAATTCAGCCAGGAAGGAGCCTTCAAGATAAGGACTTCTTCTCCTGGGACCATATATCCTGAGATTCTCAGACACAAACCCACTCCCCCAGCCAATACCCCATACTCACTGAATCACCTGGTCCATCTGGCTAAGTTTCTTGGCCATTTCAGGGTGGTGAGGGCCATGCTTATGGCCACAATGATCCACACCCAGGAAGTGAGCAATCAGCACATCCCATTCACCACTGTCCACTGTGAAGGGGAGAACACTGAGCACAGAGGACTAAGGCCCACTCCTCAACCCCAGCCAAGCTTTGACACTCCTCTATGTTTAGGGATACAAGCCCAGGCTGCTGCACCCATGGGAGGCTCAGAATTTGTAGACTAAAGCAGCCCTCCCCAGCTCCTGGTCTTAGTCAGGGACTTTGTGCTCTGGTCCCATGCTCACTGGTGGGATAGAGGTGTTCCAGGATGCCATTGTCCACTGTGTGTAGGTCTCTGACATTGAAGGATGGGAAGAAGAAAGCTTGGGAAAAAGCTCCAGGGAAAAGGTCTTTCCAGGTATCATCTCCCATGAAGACTACACGCCTTCCTGCAGGGACATGACAGGGAGTCAGAGCCTGAGCAGGAGTCAGGGCAGGGAAAAAGAGGAGAGGAGGCCCTTTAAAGACCCATCAGAAATCCCAACCATGTTTGAGTTACCCCTCTTTGGGAAAAAAAAAAATCACAACCATGCACCCTTAGGCACAGCAATTCCTTTCAGCAACTCCTTATCCTTCAGGGCCTAACATTTCCTACCAGGAAGATTTCCCTGATAACCATACTCCACCCAGATCTCTCACTTCTGCTTCCTACAAAATGCTCTGCTAGTGCTCACTTCGGCAGCACATATACTAAAATTGAAACGATACAGAGAAGATTAGCATGGCCCCTGCACAAGGATGACGTGCAAATTTGTGAAGCGTTCCATTTAAAAAAAAAAAAAGTTCTGCTAATTCTCAGTCTCTGGCTATCTTGCTTTTTTCCTAGTCAGTGAGTGAACAGGATCTGGATCCCTCTGCTCTCTCCTCCACACCGGTAAGCTGAAACCTTTATCTTCTCTTCATCCCTCCCCTGCCCCTTTACTGAGAGCTCTTCAAGAGTAAAACCAACACTCCATGCAGATTAGAAGCTTCACAAGGACACAGCCTGGATCACCTTTCCTTTGTCCCCCAAACTGAGCTCCCTACATGCAGGGCCCTTGTCTCTTTCTCCTCCCCTGTCCCCCCACCCCCACCATAGTCAAGCATGCAGCTAGGCAACCAAAGTTCTAGCTGTCTGACTTCTAAAGAAAAAAATCTGCCAAGGTGCTCCTGGCCTTCAAAGGGGCCCAGACTGACCTGCATTGGTGAGCTGCTTAATGAGATTGTCTTCCACTATGGCGTGGCTGGCAAAGTTACTACCAGCATCGATAAAAGTAGGCAGTGAGCCGGTGGTGAGGGCCTTGAGGCGCTGCATGGTGGTGGTAGGAGGGTCAACCTGACATCGGTAGAGCCGGGCATGGTGGGGCTGAGTCTCCAGGATCCTCTGCAAGGAGCCTAGTTTGCCCAGGAAGGGCAGGGAAACAGGAGGCTCTCCAGGCATGTGTGAGCGCTGGGGCTGGGCAAAGTCAAATCGCAAAGCATCTATTAGCACCAACACAATCCGGGAGAATCGGGAAGCCATCCAACAGGCCCTGGGTTCCCCTTGGCTCCCCCATGGCAGAGATCCAGGGCCTGGGAGCTCTTGGCAGGTGCTATGGTTGGTGAGCTCCAAACGGGTGAGCAGGAAGCCACTGGTGAAGAGAGCAATGCCAGCATAGAAGAGGAAGCAGACCCAAGCCAGGAAGAGCAGCACTGAGATCTTCTGCATCCTGGTAGAAGCGAAGGGAGGGAATTCATCATTGGGGCAAAGAACCAATAGATATTCTAGTCCCTGAATACAAAGCCCAGCTACAATCTTCTTCTTAGAAGCCTTCCTGGAGTTAAACAGTCCCAAAGCCAATCCATCGCAATGTTTCTGAGGGTGAGCTCCCAGACTATGGGCATCAATCAACCTGGAGCTGATGTTAAAAATGCTATTTCCATGCCCCACCCCACATTTACTGAATCAGGATCTTTGGAGGTAGAGCACAGGAATGTGCATATGTTCACCAGGAAATCCTAATGCTGAAAAATGACAGTCACAAGGGAAACTTATTCTAAGTGGTCGACGGCTCTCGGACCGACCGTTTCTGCACCTCTGCCCTCACCAATCTCAACACCCCTAGGTCACAAAGGCTCGAAGCCGCAGGGGAATCCAGACCCGGCCAACGGCGCCGCCTGGCGGGAACTAAGGGGACGAAGGGGAGGAGTCATGCTCCGCTTCCGGGCAGCCAGGTTCGCCTGGACACCTGAAGCACGACCTCGCGAGCGCAGCCGGGCAGGGGCGCGGTTGGAGAGCCGGTAGGGACTCGCTGGGACCCGAGCATCCGAGTGTCTCTGCCTTCTCCAATGGCTATCCGGCCTCCGCCTGGGAACCCCAGCCCCAGTACTGGGCACCTCTGGCTGGGAGCTGGGAAAGCAGACTCGCTTATTTCGGGGTGAGGGGAGTGTGGAGGATTCTCGGGAGACCCTGGCTTACCTGGAACGGCGCCCGGAAGTGTGGCGGCGGCGCCCGCGGCCTGGCACCATAGAGATGAGCGCGCCAGATAGAGCGGCCCGCCAGCGGCCCTATCGCCATCTGCCGGCTCCTCGGTGGAAGTTCGTCAAGGTGCGTAGGGCCGGCTACAAAGTTTGACGAGAGATTTAGTGATTTAGGAAAATTGGGGGCAGGGGACCAAGCTAGAAGAGTTCATGGAACCACTGTCCATTCAAGATTAAGCACAGCCTCTGGAGTCAAACTTGACTTGAATCCCTAGCTGTACCACTCATTGTCATTATTGGGCATTACCTCATCTGTTAAATGGGGATAAATAATACTTATTTTTCCCTATTTGCTTAGCTGACTCCAACTGATAGATTTCATTATTCCTTCTGTCAATACCCATCGCTGATGAATGGATAAAGAAAATATGGTGCATCTATACAACGGAATATTGTGGAGGGAAGGTGGGGGGTGATGAAAATGTTCTAAAATTGTGGTTGCACATTCTGAATATACTAAAAATTACTGAATTTATATTTTAAATGGGTGAATTGTGTGGTATGTGAATTATGTCTCAATAAAGCTATTATTAAAAACAAAACAATCTTATTCTCAGAGTAAAAGCCTAAGCTCTTGTAGTGGCTCTATATGGCCCTACACACTAGCTCCCTCTTCCCCCTCGGATTCATCTAGCTGCCGCTTTGCTTCCTTAACTCTGTTCCATCCACAGCAGCTCCTTTGCTCTTCCAGTTCTAAGCCAGGCATGCTCTGCCTCAGGGCCTTTGCATTCTCGATCTCTGTCAGTTTCACTCCCAGATGCCCAGTTGGGTGCTCCCCTCACCTCCTTCATATCTAAACTCAAATGTAACATCAGCGAGGCTTCCTGGAATGCTCTACTTAATAATAAAGCTCCTCCCCCACCCAAAGTCTCCATCTTGCTTCCTTTAATTTCCTCCATAGCACAACTCATCAATATCTGAAAATCTACACATCTCACTTATAGTTTGTTCCCTCCAAATGGAACATCAACTCATTGAGGACAAGGAATTTTGTTTTCTTCATTACTATATCCTCAATGCCTAGCATATATTTGGGATTCAATATTTATCAAATGGATAAAGGAATAAATTCTAATTCAGAAGTAAGTCGAATCATTCCTCCACCTTCATCCCTATGGCCCCTTACCTCAATTAAGACCTCATCACCTTCCCCAGGATCACTGAGGCAGCCTTCTTACTGTCCTCCCAGCCTCCCATCCCTCCTTCATACCCTTCTCCTATTACAGCAGGACAGCTCTATCTAAAACATTAATGTGATTACTTCAATCTTAAAAATCTTCATGGGAAGAAAAAAACCCTCATAGTTTCCTTACTACCCTAGGGATAATGTCCAACTCCTT
Source organism: Daubentonia madagascariensis (assembly GCA_023783475.1). Taxonomy (NCBI): domain Eukaryota; kingdom Metazoa; phylum Chordata; class Mammalia; order Primates; family Daubentoniidae; genus Daubentonia; species Daubentonia madagascariensis. Next base: position 34,748,914 of record JAKFHU010000747.1, read on the forward strand.
CAGCAGGACTCTAGCTCCCTGTGATTTGGCTCTTGCCATACAGTCACATCCCCCCAACACCCTACCCTTCAGCTGCAGCAAACAACTTTTTGAATGTTCCAACTTCTCTCAAGCAATAAGCCTTCGCATATTCTAGTCCAGGCCCTAGCTTGGTGAAAATGTGCTAATTTTTTCAGCCTGAGTTCAATGGCAGAGTCAGCAACCCAGCTGCCCACAAGCTGACATGCTCCTCCCCACAGGATCCCTAAGCCACAACTTTCCTCCACCACAGCATTTCTATCACTGCTCCCTTGTCTGTCTTCCCTACCCAATCTTGTTTTCTGTCAAAGCAGGGACCACTGAGTCTCAGTTGTTTTTTTGTTTTTGTTTTTGTTTTTGTTTTGAGACAGGGTCTCACTATGTCTCCCGGGCTAGAGTGCAGTGGCATCATCATAGCTCACTGCAACCTCAAACTTCTGGGCTCAAGTGATCCTCCTGCCTCAGCCTCCCAAGTAGCTGGGACTACAGGTGTGCGCCACCATGCCCAGCTAATTTTTCTATTTTTTGTAGAGATGATGTCTTGCTCTTGCTCAGGCTGGTTTCGAACTCCTGACCTCAAGCAATCCTCCTGCCTTGGCCTCCCAAAATGCTAGGATTACAGGCATGAGCCACCACGCCTGGCCTCTCAGTTGTTTTTGTAACCCGTGTCTAGCACTGAGTTTGGCACATAGTAGACATCACTGAACATTTTTGAATGAATGAATGAAGCATGCCCTCAGTCCTTGAAGACCCTTTAAGCATTCAGCAGCACTACCCTGTCAGGGTGGTCCTCTTTGCCATGAAAACCCCCCAAACACCTGCCTTGAACACAGCCCCACACTTTGTAAGAGGGACTACACTCCCCAGCTAGCAGTTCAGTAGACATGTGGTTTAATCCTTCCACCCTATCCCATAGCTTCTCCTGTAGACAGAAAGGATGGTTTCACTTTACATAAAGTTCAGTCTTTATCATGGAGGTATCAGCTCCTAAGACCTGACAGGCTTGGAGGATAGGAGTGAACATCCAAAGAAAACGCTGGTGACTTTCCCAACTTCATTCCCCAATCAAAGAGGACAGTTTCTGGTTTGCCATTGGTGTGTTTATTACATGATTAAAGTTCAAATAAAAAAATAAAAACCAAAATCTTGGCAGGGAGGCTAGTGCCAGAATCTGGGAGTGCTGCTTCCCTGTCCCCAGACTCCCTGGCCAACCCCAGCTCCACTAACTCAGCTTGACTTGATCAAGTTCTTCATCAAGACTTGTATCTGTGCCCTGGACATCTCTGCTGCTCCCACTGGAGACCGAGTCCTGGGCCCCTGGCACTGGGGCTTTGGTGAGGGCCCCATATACACCCATGGCCTGAGGAGAGGGACAGAGAGAAAGCCATGAGGACACCTGGCAGAAGGTGCCACCCAACCTACCAATGGCTATAAGGAAAAAGGTGGCACTGGGACCAGTGAGTTTGGTTTTCCTTTCTTCCCTCTCTCAAGCCTCAGTCTTAAGAACGTATCTCAAGACTTCCTTATCTTCAGGGGTGAAGGCAGATGTCTCATTCTTAGAGATTCCATCTCTACAGGGAATGAAGGGAGGTCTAAAGCCAAGGTACTCTGAAGACCTCTATGGTATGTAAGTGGAGGTGGTGGTGGTGGGGTCTCAGTCCCTGGCACTGGTGCTCTGTGCTGGGTCCTCAGAGAGCTCTAACCTGAGCCACCATACTGGTGACATCACCAGGATTGGAGGGCAGTAGGATGGTGTTGGAGTCCTTGGCCAGTTTGGAGAACGCGCTGACATACTGCTCGGCCACAGTCAGTGAAGCTGCTGCATCTCCATTCTGTGGCCACAGGGGGATAAAATCAGAGATCACAGACTTGGAGAAGGGTTGGGGGGGAGTGGAGAAGGGAGATCAGGTTCCTATAAAGAGGGTATACAAAGGATCATGTAATCTGGTTCAAAAGAGCCCACACAGGCAGGAACTCCCCTCAAGGGTAGATGAGAGAACCCCTTCCATTGTCAATTCCTGTCCTCCACTCCCACCCAGGGGCCTCTCACATGTTGTGTTAGAGCTGCAGCCAGGATGCGAATAGCTTCGGCCTTAGCCTTGGCCTTGGCCAGAACTGCACTGGCCTCTCCTGGAAGAACAGAGACAGAGCTTGACCCATGAAGTCAGAGTACCCCAAAGCTACCATCCCAGTACTGGCCTTCAAAGACCCATGCCCTGTTTTCCCCTCTACTTCTGCCCTCTGCTGACCTGCTGCCTGATTTATTTGTTCAGCCTTTTCTGCTTCAGAGGCCAGGATCTGGGCCTGTTTCTTCCCCTCTGCCACATTGATGGCCGACTCTCGGGTCCCCTCAGACTCTAGAACTGTGGCCCGTTTCCGCCGCTCTGCCTCCACCTGGAAGCCCGCAGCAACCCCCATCAATAAGAAACCAGGGGAAACACTTACAACAGACCTGCAACTACACCCATCATAACAGAAAGAGAGTCCAGGTCCCCTTGGGAATAGAGCATCCTGAGGTCATTTTCTGACCCTTCCCTGGCCCCCACCTGCATCTGCATGGACTCTTTCACCCGGGGTGGCACATGAATGTCCTTGATCTCATAACGAAGGCAGCGGATGCCCCAGCAGTCAGCAGCCTGGTTGATGGCATCCACAATGCTGGAATTCAGGGACTCCCGCTCCTGGAGGAAGACAGGTGTAAGCTCTACAGCCTCAACCCACCTATCAAGGGCCTAAGCTGAGAAGGGCCTGGGACTGATCTTGATCCCCAGAAAGGACTGCATGCCAGGCACGTGCCTTCAAACCCTAACTCTGGCCCAGAGCTGCTTACCCGGAAGACTCTGTCCAGAGAAAGTTTGCCAAGCTCTGATCTCATGGTCGTCTGAGCCAGCTGGGTGACAGCATACTCAGGGTCTTCCACACCATAGCTTGCCTGAAAGGGACATGGATAGTTTAAGAAGCTTGGGTACAGGATTTTAGTGAGGTGGGCAATTCAGAAGGCTGGATAAAGCAGAGGGCAGATACCTTGTAAGGGTCCATGATGCGCAGGTAAAGGACCCCATCAATTTGCAGAGTTACATTGTCTGCAGGAGCAGGAGAGAAAAGGAGGAAGGTCAAATCTCTAGGTCCCAAACAGCTCTTTCTCCTAAGATCTGGATCTACAGCAACCATATCCTAATGGTCTCAGAGCACCCCATCACCCTGCAACCCTCACCAAGAGTCACAGCCGACTGCTCAGGCACGTTGATGACAATTTCCTTGAGACTCTGCACATATCGGATCCGGTCTAACACAGGGATGAGGATGTTCAAGCCCTGGGAAGAGCAGTCATGGGTTCTCAGAAGGATGGGGACTATAGGGTTGGGATCTAAGATAGTCCTGGAACAGGTAGAGACTAAACACATGGAACATGCCCAGAAAAGCAGCAGCCTCTGCCAAGAAAGAAATCCTCAGGAGGCTGGGGTGTCACTGGTAGGCAAACCTAAGAGAATAGGAATTTAAAACTAAGCCTCTGAATGGAAGGGAGAGTCATGAGAACAGAAGCCAGCAGAATAGCCATCTCTACGCATATAAGGTAGGGCTGAGAAGTTAGGTGGGGGAGATTCCCGAGAATGGGGCCTGTGGGATGCTAGGGCAATAGGAAAAGGTGATAACATGGGGATGATGGTCAGCAGCCTGGGCCCTGCCAGGTCTGGCCTGGGGAAACGGAAGCAAAAGGTGCAGGCAGGCCCCCAAGGTGGTCCCACACCCCTCCCCCATGTCGTGAGGGATCCAGGCATCTGGCTGGCCCAGGATGGGCAGAAGAGAGTCTCACAGGCTCCAGAATCCGGTGGAATCGGCCCATTCGCTCCACTACCCAGGCCTCCTGCTGTGGCACAAACAGTACCACGGTGTTTCGGGGTAATCCGGAGGAGGCGCGGCGCGGAGAGCGGCCAAAAGCCTGCACAGAGCCCTGAAGGAAAGATGAGGGTGAGCAAAGACCGCGGCAGGCCCAGCACCCCGCCCCTCTGTCCTGGAGATATCTCCCTAAGCCGCGACTCCCAAGGGTCCTCGGAGAGGGACTCACGTGGGGACCATGACCTCTGACCCCAGTCCTCTTCCAAAGTTGGAATCCCGCCCCTTCCCAGCTGAGGACCCAGCTGATCTCCGTCCCGACCCTTTGGAGAAGGTTGCCTCGTTCTCACCCTCAGCAAAAGGGCCCCAGTGCCCCGGGCAGCGCGCGCCAGCATTTCCCACGGCCGCAGGGACCTCCGGAACCAACGAGACACGGGGCAGAGCGGCAGCTCCAAAAGCCGACACGAGCCTTTCCTCCTGCAGTTCCACTCCCCCGGACGTACTTCCGGCCATCCTTTCTCCCATTCACACTCACCCAATCAGCGTTGCTTGGCTGAGCGTGCAGCAGTTTGTTCCCTGGGAAACGCAGACCTTCAGGAGAGGCCCCAAAGCTGGAGCTTATTCTGGTTCTTGCTGTTCGAGCCCGAGATCCCGGGCCTGATGGCCAAAATGGAAGCTACTTTTCGCGTGCATGTGACCCAGAGACACTTCCCACCAAGTTCTTTATGCCCACCCGAGACTGAGTTTACTCTCCAGAGCGTGTAATCGCCCCAATCTGTCGCCATAGCGACCAGTGGATTGGAGCTGACTCGTTGCCATGGTTGCCATAGTGACATTCTCTGGTAGTCCTGCTGTGTTGTGTCCAGCCCTCCCACTGAGGACTGACCCCAATCCTGTTGCCATGGTAACCGGGCCTAACATTGCCTGGTGATTGGGCCGAGATTTTCTCCCCTTTTTTCTCAAGGCACCACAGCTCTTTCCATCTCTTTCTTAGCGGCCTGCCTGTTAGGCCGGGTCCCCTTGTATACAGAGTCCAGCAAACAGCGTCAATGTTCAACCTTGTCTGGAGCATGTCACTTTACACATCCCTGATGCTATGGCACATCTTTTGAGAAACCTGCGTAGTCACCCTCATTTTACATGAGGTCACTGAAGTTCTGAGGGGCTAAAGTCATTAACAGAACTAGTATTAATATAAGAATCCAGATCCACATTCAGAAAATTCAGCTTCTATGGCTGAACTTTACCTACTCCCCAAGACCCTTCATTATCTAAAAAGAGCAAGACCGGGCCCCAAAACTCAGCAGGGCCTAGCCTAAGACCTCATGGGCTCAGGCCTGCTGACCAGAGAGGGCTCTGGGAGAAAGGGCAGAATCCCAGCTCCAATTAGCCTCTCCATCCCCCTTCACATCCTCTCTCCAACAGAAAAAGTAAAGCTTAATTCAAGTTTCCAAACAAGAATTTATTCTTTCTTTTTAATTTTTTTTCCTAAAAAAAAGTACCAGGTACAATTTTTTCCTGTTGTTTTTGTTTTGTTTTGTTTTTTCAAGTTTCAGCAAATGCTTGTTCCCCTCAGCCCAGCCCCAGGAGTCATGGCTGAGGCTGGGTCAGAGTCTGGAGTGGGGAATGGGGTAGTTGGAAACCACATGACTGAGTTTGAGGGGTGCCCCTCACCCCAGCTGAGGTAGGTGGGTCAGAGTCTGGTCAGGTGAGAGGAGGGACCCAGTCCTTGGCCCTGACTCTGCCCCCTGGACACCTTCCTCAGTCAGGACCCCAAAGCAAGGAGACACCGGCAAGAGAAAAGGGACAACTGGAGTCTGGAGCCCTAGGTAAGGGGTGGTCAACCCCTGTATGTGTGCATGCGTGCACACTCTCTCACACACATACCACACAAATACAAGTTTGTGCACACACACATACACGTAAGTTGGCTTTCAGAGATGGGTCAGAAGGTAGGGAAAGTGAAGGGACTGGGGAAGGACAGGGAAGCTGAGTCTGTGGCTAGTGACTCAGTCCCTCTGGAATAACCCCTCTGCCCTCAGCTGAGGGAGAGCAGTTCTCCTCCCACCCCCTCATACGCCTCTTCAACTCCTGAGGTTGGAGCAGTATCTGAGAGTGGGAAAGGAGGAGGGTGATGCCAATTATCAGGTTTGGGAGGTTACCAAGGCAAATCCAATTTGAATAAATTATAAATTAAAAATAAATAAAATAATAAGTGGCCCCTGCCCAGGACAGGGAGGCAATGCTGGCATGACTTGCCTGGGAACTTGGGACAACCTCAGGGTAGCTCCGGTTCCTCCTACCTAAGCTGGCCTGGGAAACCCAAGGGAAGGGACAGGCACATGGAGTACCCGGAGTAGGGCAGGGTGTAGTAAGGATCAGAAGCTTTAAACACCCAAATAATCAGTTTGGGTATGAGCATGGCTAGGGCTTTAATTCAAGCCTGAAAGGTCTCTTGCCATCTCTCCACATTTGTACTCTGTCCAGGATGGAGCAGAATGGGCAGGTCGTTGGCCCATGTGGGTTCAGAGTGCTGGCAATCAGGGCAAAGGTGAATAACGTGGATTGTGAGGGGCCTCAGTCACAGCCTGCAGTTCATAGGGGAGCCCTGTGTCCAGCTCCAGGCTGCGGCGGGAAAAAAGCAGGCGGATATCTCCATGCAGGCTTAAGCGGCCTGAGCGGGAGCTTCGGAACCTGGGGGAAAACAGTGTGATCAAACTAAGAATCCAGACAGTAAAGAAGCAAAGGGAGACCCTATTCAGGGAAGGGATACCTGGGCCTCCCTACCTGTCCCTGGGCCCTGTCCTCACCTGAGGTGCAGCAAGGTAGCAGAGGAGGCGGCGGGTGGGGCTAGCATTCCCCTCCTCACCTACAGGCACCAAAAAGAGGCGGTGGCGCAAGAAGGTCATGTGGGCAGCAGGCATGTCCGAGAAGTCAAAGGTCACGAGGAACATCTTCACCACAGTCTGGTTGGGGTTAAATAAGGTCTGGGGGCAGGACATTCAAGGTTGGTAGGGCCTGTGGGCTATTTTCCTCTCTCCCCACTCCCACTCCCTCAGGGCAAACTCACCACTTGGATGGTGCCCACTTTGGGCACGCTGTAACCCTTCCTCCCCAGGGGGTTCAGGTCCACGACGCCCTGGGAAGGCCATGGAGCCATTAGCCAAGGTAGGGACTAGGAAAGCCCTAAGCCCTGCATACTCCTCCCTCTCCACAATCTCTCACTCTAAACCTACCCCTGCCCCACACTAGAGTTCTCCCCACCTGGCCCTGACTCACTCTTAGGTGGGGAACAAGTAAGAAATACCTCTTGCCCCCTGCCCCCTGCCCCCAACCCCTCATCCTCCTGATGAGCTCACTCTGAGGTTGGAATCAGGTCATACCAGGAAGGGGGTCGGGGCATTTTGCTCAGAAACATCAAAGAAGGTGACAGTGACAGGCAGCGTGACATGCTGGGGGCAGTAGGACCCACTAGCTCCAATCTCTGCTGTGAAGCCCTCAATGTGGCCAGATGGTGCAAAACGTCCTCGCAGCAGTGATTCCTGGGGTTAGGGTGGAGAAAACACGTTATGAGAGAGATGCTAATTCTTTTCTTTATCCACCCAAGCCGCATCCCACCCTCCCACTCCTCCCAGGACCCCCGGTCACAGACCCCAAGGGAAGCTACCTCAAAGTTGCCCAGCAGGGTACGGCTGACAGCAAGGGTAGGAACGGAGCAGGCACTGGGGGGGCTCAGCAGGCCTGGTCCCTTCCGGAGGCCTCGAAGGGAGCTCCTGGTAGGGACGGGGACACAGTAGGTTGGTGTGAGGTATTCTGGGATTCCTGTTCATGTCCTTGGATGCCACCCTTTGTCACTGCCCTGGGGTTCCCCACTCTGGTGTTGGAAAGAGGATTACAAACTTCTGCCCCCATTCTCAGGGACAGGGTAGAGGAAAAAGCCGGTCACTTACAGCTTCAGGCGACGGGCACCTTTCAGCCTCCGCCCCATGGGACTGCAGTCTGTTGGGTCCTATGGAGAGGAAAGATTGGGAAAAGATATTGGGTAAAGGCCAGGTATGTTTTGCGGCAGGGGCTCATCATAAGCTCTCAAAGGAATACCTCCCAGGTCTCCACCTTAACCCACACAAATACCCACTTAAAAGTAGATGATCACCTCTGAGGAGGAGACATCAGAAAAAAAAATAGTAGATGAGCTTCACAATTGGCTTACCAAAACAGGCTCCTTGGGCCCGGGCAGCAGGTGGCTCCAGAAGGGTGTGGCTTTGGCATCAGAACTGTTGGCAGCAGAAGGGTGGCCCAGGGTTCCCCGGCGCCTCCGAGGGGCTGGCCCTTCATCCTCAGAGCTGACATCTGGGGCTTCTCCAGCAGGAAGCAGCCTTCGCTTGGTGGGGCAGGGGCCTGGAGGTCCAGGGCCAGGGGGTGTGTGCTCGGGACTGTGCCCATTGGCAGTGCTAGGGGACTCCCTAGGCCAGGGACTTCCCCCGTTGCCCACCCTAGCCACTGGGCTCTTACCCCCTATTTGTGCAAGACTGTGCAAATCAGTGTCAAGTGTGTGCAGCTGGCCCGGAGGGGCTGGCCCTGGGGACTCCCCCAGGGACCCCTCTCCCCCTGGATCTGGGGAAGCCCAGTCTCTGGTGTGCAAAGTATTGCAGGAAGCATTTGATGGGGGCCAGGGGGGACTCTGGGCCCCTGAAGTCCAAGATGAGGTGGCACTACCTCCCTGTTCCACAACACAGAGGCCACGATGGGAGAAATGCTGGCTGGCCACACCCAGTCCCAGCCCCAGTCCCTCTGGGCCCAACAGCCCCACAGTAGATGGTTCTTCAGGGGGAAGTCCCTCTCTGGCCCCCAGCCCAGGGCCTCTCTTCAGCTCCCGGGGACCCTCAGTGGGTGGGGCCGGTCGCTTCAGGGCCCTATGAGGCTCAGAGGCACCAGCTGGAGGGGAAAAGATGGATACCTGGTAGACCCTGGGGGATGTCGCCCCCCCTGCTGGGCTGTAGCCCATGAGCAGGCCACCCTGGAGAGCCCCCTGCCTGACTGGAGGCTGTGAAGGGCCAGCCTCTGGCTCTGAGGATGGAGACGGCTCCGCCTGCACGTGGCGCATGAAGCCCCCCCTTGGGTCAGGGGGGCCCCCCCACACGGCCTTTATGCTGGGCCTGGGCTGGGGGGCCTGGGGACATCTGTGCAAGAGAAGAGAAGAAAAGGTGGTCAGGGGAATCAATAAGTCTTCTTCCTTCTAGCTGAGTTTCAGACCCTCTCCTGGCCTGGACGGGTGACCTTGAGGGGTTCCTGGGGGTGAACGTGTCCAAATCCCCAGATGGACTAATGGAATATAGCGATCACTTTCAGAACTCCTGAGAGGGTGACATGTTTAGCTCAGGTTTCTTACTGGACCTGCTCCCCCTCCCTCTCCCTGGCACTTACCCCGATGAAGAGGCCTCAAGCCTAGTTGTGTGTCCCCTCTTCCTGACTGATGCCTTGCTCCCCTAGCTTGCAGTCTGGTCCATGCCTGCTGCACTGGCAAGGTGACTGCCACCATTCCGTGCAGCTCCTGGGCTCAGATGGACCCTGAGGAGAAGAATAGACATAAGCCAGGATTCCTGGAGCCAGTGGTAAGGCCCCTCACCAACTGTGGGCTAATAGAGTACGCTCATGTGAGGGGCTCTTCAGAAACAGAAGGGGCAGACTTGGGATCCAGGGCCTAGAAGGCAGAGTTAGGCTGCCTAAGGAGTTAGAGAGAGGCAAGTGTTGCCTCAGTGTAATAAGGACATGAGAAGTGAGTTGAGCCAGGATGACTACTTGTTGGGGCCACCATCTTGGGGACTGCTGCCCTAAATGGGAGGGGGGAGGAGATACCCCCAAGAGCCAAGAGACCATGCAGACTGAGAGGTGGCCAAGGCAAGAATTCAGCTCTCTTACTCAAGGCTACCGAATTGCACAATTCCTTCCCATGTGCCTATCTCCAAAGAGACAAGTGCCACCCTAGAGCACTAAGGGCAGAGGTCTTACAGTCACATCCCATCAGCTCTCCTCAGAGGTACAAACCTCAGGTCAGCTCAGAGCTGGCCCTTCAGCCCTGAACTACCAATTGCCTTGGCAGTCTGGCTCTTTAACAACAGGCAACAAATCCAACTAAAAACAAGTTGGGGGGAGGGAGAGGGGGCACTGCCAGAAGGCACTTTCCAGGGCCTAACCCTCCCCACCAGGCTCTGCAAACTAGAGATAAGGCAGCAACAGTCAGTCAGCTGGAAGCAACTAGGAGTACTGCTCCACGCCCCTCCCCCTGTGCTCACACACCCAACACCCAAAAACCCAAACCACTGCTTTTTCTGCCAGGGCACAAGATAATCTTCACTGACTACTCCACCCTCAGGAGTCCATAGTAGGGTGAGGGGAATGTCAAGTTGGAGGCCAACTGCCCCCATGGTCAGCCTTCTCTTTTGGGCAGTAGCCTGTGTTGCCTGCCATCCACAATGCCCTTTCGCCTTTGAGGACTGCCCTTTGTATGCCCACCCAAGGCCTACTCTTCTTCCTTGGCTAGGCCAAATGCCATCTCCTCCAGAAAGTCAGCTCTGTCCCCCCTGGACCATAAACATCTCTCCCTCCTCAGACTTCACCTATGACAGGGTCACTACCTCCTGTAATCCAGTGACAATTCTGCTTGCTCCTATGGGTAAGGCATCTTCTAGACTCACCATAGGATTCCTGAGGAAAGGTCTGTGCCCCACTCCTCTGCCCAACTCCAAGCACAGGGGTAAGCAAATAGCAGGGCTCAAAAAAAGTGGAATGCAAGCCCTGGTGATCTGGGCAGCAGTCCTGACAGTGCAGAGAAAAATTTCCCACATGAGAGAAGCAGAGAGATTAATCATACAGGGAGAATCAGCAACAAAAGAGGTGGGGGTGGGGGGCAGTGAGAAAGAGATTTGTACCCAGGGACTGAAAAGCTCCCCTACACCAAGTTCCCATCATTGCACCCCACACTTTCCTATTTCACCAAGTTGTCATTAGAATTGAGATCCCTAAGAAAATTCTGGTTCCCTGTGGTGGGTGGGATGGCCAGAAAGAGCAGAACACCAATGTCAGCATTGTCAGCATGTACAACCTGCACTAATCTCTACCCCTTCTTTCCTCCACCCAAGCCATACAGATTCAGGAAGGGCCTTTTCCTTAGCACCCCCACTTCCAGGTCATCTCAGTTGCCCTCTTGAGCCCTTGCCCTGGGGAAGCCAGGTGATGACATGATGCCCTACTTGACCCCTGTATGCCTGGCATCTGCTCATTAACCCCAGAGCCCTCTCAGTTCCCACCCCATCAAACAGATGCTCTAAGACTCACTCCCCTGCCACCCAGCCAGTCTGGCTCTAGACCACGGCTTCAAGCTGACTCATGGGGCAGGATTGCAGGGGAGGGAGGCAGGGTAGGCCAAACCTCACCCTTCATGCAGGGGGTGGGCAGCAGCTGGCATCAAACAGCTGTGCCAGGCTGTGGCTGGCAAGGACTACAGCTCCCAACATGCCAAGGGAGCAAGGCCAGCAAAAACAAGAAGTCCCAGAATACGTCTGTATCCTCAGACACCTGCTAGGCCTGGGAGGTGGGTGAGGTGGGTGTTGGTACAGGTACAAGCTTCCAGGCTCATTCTCCCCTTCCCTTCAGTATTAAAGATATCCATTTCTACCCCAATCAAGGAGGGTGACAGGAAGGAGAATTCTATCCATGTGCTTTCCACCCTCATCCTGTGCAGCGAGAACTGCTGCCAGCTGCTCTACATTTTGTCCCCACACACGTCCACACAAGCTAGGGGGGCTGTTCCCACGGACCACACCGTGGGTAGGAAGGTCAATCTCTGCTCTCTCACCCCCTTGGCCCCTAGCCTAGAACCTTCCACCCTCAGTGGAGAGGGAGCAGACCTAAGCAGCCCCTCTAAACTAAGCCCGGCAGACTCACCGACTCCTGGACTCCTTGTTCTGGACGATCCCCTATCCCCTGCTTAGCCTCCCAGGTCATTTCTCACTCCTCTCTCCCCGACAGCCTGGGGCAGGCCCCATACCCTACTGGACCTTCGGAGATTTGCTCTTTCCCTCTGGCACACACTCACCCCACTCCCAAATTGGCTCCGCTGCGGTGGTCGCTGTTCCAGGCCCTTCCGTCCCGTCCCGGTCCCTCCCCTCGAATCCCCGGTCCTCCCTGCCACGGGCCCCCAACCCAGACAAAGGGTGGCTCAGGCTGAGCCCTGCTTTGCTAGGCTCTTCTCTGTTCAGCTTCGTGTGCAACACTAGCGGGTCCTGGAGCCCGCAGCCCCCCAGCCGCTGCCGCGCCCCTCCCTGCGACGGTCCCTCCCCGGGGCCGCCCCGGCTCCGCGCCGCCGACTCCGCTGCCCCTCTGACTCACAGGCCATTTCCTACCAGCTGATGGGGCCGCCCGCCCCGCCCAGCGCCCCACCACCCCCGCCGCGGCGGCCACGGCCGCCACGCCCCCTAAGGCCACGCCCTCCCTGGGAAGCGACCATGCTCATTGGTCCATAGGAGGCCAGCCTCCCCGTGACCTAAAGTGTGAGGCACGCCCCCTCCAAGAGATGCCCGCCTATTGGTCCACAAGGGGGCAGGCCTACCCAAGGTCGCCCCGCCCTTCTCCTTAACCCCTCATCTGCCAGACTCAAAAGCAACATTTTGCCCTGCCATTTAACCCTTTTAAAGGAGTAGGCCTCCCATTTCTCACCCCTCCTCCCCCGCCCTTCCACTGTCCAGAAATAGGAGTAGGCCGAGTAAGAGGAAGCCCCAGGGCTTTCACAGACACAGTTCAACAGCCTCCAAAGCCAGCCTACTTTTCCTATATCAGACCCCAGACCCTAAATATCCCCACTCCCATTCATCTCTCCCCACCTTCCAAACCAGAGCTCCAGAGCCAGAGGACTGTTGGGGCCCAGAAAGCTTCCTTCATGCCAGAGCAGAAGAAAAAGGCCTGAAGTGAGACCCTATTTTCTTCCCTCCCTTACTCTATAATTGATGCTTTTTTGCATTAGAGGGCTCCTGAGACAGGGATGCATTTTAATTTCAGGGACTCAGCATTATTCTTTGTGTATCTGAATTCCCATTCTGAGATCAGGATGCCCCATCCCTTCTGCCAGCACTCTTTCTACTCACAAGCCCCTGTTCAAGGAGGCAGAGCACCCAGGGAAGTGGGATAGGAGGGTTTCTGCCTGGAGTGGGGGAAATGAGCCCAATTCTTGTGATGGAGCTCACCCCCATGACTCACAGCTCCCTTGAAACTCCCCATCCTCCCCCTGAGTCACTGGGCCCCAGGCCCAGCCCAAACTCAGCCAAATCAAGTGGCAGCAGAACCAGCATCCCTAACCCTTGTCCTCCTAGTCTTTTTTTTTTCTCAGAAACAGGGTCTCACTCTGTCACCCAGGCTGGAGTGCAGTGGTGCAATCAAAGCTCACTGTAACCTCGAACTTGTGGGCTCAAGCTATCCGACCATCCTGGGCCTGTAGCTAGGATTACAGGTGCACCACCACGCCTGGCTAATTTTTAAACTTTTTGTAGATACAGAGTCTCACTATGTTGCCCAGACTGGTCTCGAACTCCTGGCCCCAAGCAACGCCCCCGCCTCAGCCTGCCAAGGTGCTGGGATTACAGGCATGAGCCACCACACCCAGCCAGTCCTCCTATTCTTTAAATGACCCGGATGGAAACTTTTGCAAGGATTGGGCATTCAAAGGCACTTTTTAGAGGTGCTGCTCTAGAGGCAACCTAAGAAAATATATAGTCCTGTCTAACTTGCCCTTTGCACCTGTCAGCAAGTCAGACGGTTTGGAAGTTAGGAGGCTTTTTCTCCCAGTTGTCCACAGAAGCAGAAAACAAACACCAGAGCCAAAAGAGGGAAAGTCTATTCTTCTATAGTTCAGAGGCCACAGAAGGCCTTAGGTCCTTGTTTCTGCCTTGCCCATGTTGTGGGCTTCCCAGGGCCCTGAGGTTGTTACTAGACAGTAAAAAGAGGCTCCCCTCCCCCTGCTTTCTCCTTGTGCTCTAGACTTAGGAGAGACAAGCAAGAAACAATTCCTCCAGGCTCCCTTCTCCTCGTCTCAGACCAGGAGGAAAACCCTGAAAAAGAACCTAGTTCCCCTGGACTGACTCCCTTGCTGGTTTCCTAAGGGTAAGAAAAAGAACTAAGGAAATTTTTAACACCCTGAACAAAATTGCAGAGTACCAATGTAAGAGCCTATTTGCCTTAGTAAAAGCTTACTAGGAAGACAGGTAGAGACACAGAACACTGTAGGAAAGGAATAATCCCTTAGCAACCTCACCTTGTTCTCTCTTACTGTCACTACCATAGGCCCAGGCCTTGGTCAGAGGTCAGAGAACAATAGTTCAGGGTGAAGGATCAAAGTTGTTGCCGGCCTCAGTGGCCCTGGAAAAGCAGCATGGTACAATCAAGAGGCCTTACCTAGCTACCCTAAACTGATCCTGCTTTATTTTTTTATAGAGTTATCACTACCTGACACCCACACAAACACACATACGATTTCGTTCTCCCTTTATTAGAATGGAAACTCCACGAGAGCAGCAACTTTGTCTGTTTTGTTCATGCTCATATTCCCAGAGTCAGCATCAGTGCCTGGCACATGATAGGTGCTCAATAAACATTGGCTGAAGAAAACAACAGACCCTGGGCTGAGTGAACAGCAATCAGGAGACCTGGATCCTAACTCCCGCTTTTTCACTGTGAGACCTAGGGAATCACAATCTCTTTGGCCATAAATTTCTAAATCTGTAAAATGAGGTTTGTATAAATAATGACTGTCGAGGGCCACTACAACTCTGGCCTCACATTGCTATAATTCTAATGACTGTTGTTCACTCACATCCATTTCAGAGGCTTGAGCCTATGCTGGTTTGAAGGCTGGTTGCACCAAAGCAGAAAGGCTATATACTCAGCCTCCACCCAGCAAACTGATGCTCTTTCTGTTCACGCACCACCCACTTGCACAAACCGCCCCAGTCCTGAGGAAGCTAGAGTGTGTCTGCCCTAGGCCCGCCCTCTCTGAGAGACTGTCTGGGAAGCAGTGTTGCCATAGCAATCAGCTCCTCCTCAAAAGGCTTCAGCCTGCCCTCCTTTACCCCACCCTACCCCAGGGCTTTGTCTGTCCTTAGCACACACCCCCTCCCCAGCCAGTCTCTCAGCTACTGGGTGGTTGTATGAGGAGGCTGGCTTGGGGCCCCATTTCAGCAGCACTGTCACAGTCCTTCAGCCACTGTGTGGAACACAAGTCTTTCCCACCCCCTCCCAGCCAGCCTAGGGGCAAAAAGAACTCTGGCACTACATCAAGTCCCCTCAGGGAACCAAAGGAGTTCTGAAGAGTACTAGGTCCTAGTCTCAGTTCTGACAGCTTCCAAGCCAGAAGTGTAGGGAGCCACTCCCTCTTCCTCCCCTAGCTGAGGCTGGAACCTCACATCCCTTCCTGGATTCAGCTTACAATAGTGACCCACCTCTCAAAACACAGATCAAAGACCCTCAGTACTCCTTACCACTTCCCCATTCCCACAGAAGCACAGAATTTTGGAGGACCCTAGGATTCTCCACCCGGGGGAGGGACAAGGGTGGGGAAAATCAGTTTTTGGCAAGTGGTAAAATGTGGCTACCAGTCACTTGGGGGTCTGTTGGGAAAGACCTTGGTAGTAGAAGTGGGGGTGGGGTCTGAGCCTTGCTGCTGATTATCAGGGTCTCTGGTCATTGAGTACAAAGTTCCGGGCAGGGCACAGCTCCTAGATGGGCAAGGACCAGGCCAGGCCCCAAGGCGAGGAAGGAAGTGGGAAATGAGCACACCCAGAGTGTAAGGGCAGGGCAAAGGGGGGAGGGAGGGAGACAGAGATCAAGGCAGGCTTCTGGGAGGAACAGGAACTAGGGTGGGAGGTTGACAGGAACCAAGTGGGGGAAGGGTCCCCAGGGACATCAGCTAGGGGAAGAAAAACCAGTCTCAGCTGGACACATCCCAAGTAGACTGAGGAGACAGTCACACAAGCCCTGGTGGCAAGCAGGGCCTGGCTCCTCTCTAAGAGGGCCCAGGCCGGAAGATGGAGTTAGGAGCTGAGCAGCCAGGACCACTACAGACTGGCTTTTTCACCCCACCAATTCTACCATCCTCACTCCTAGAACACAGAACACAAATGTCTTCCTGGAGTTACTACCATACCCTAAACTGTTACTTTCGCAAAGTACTAGAAGTTCTCCACCCTCCCCCAACAGGGACCTACAACCCCTTCTCCTCACACAGTGCCTACAGCCCCATTCCCTCTTCCTCCACACAGCCCCTCCAACCTCCCACATTCTAGACCACCAGCCCTTCTCCATCACACAGCCCCTCTTCCCCCAACGCGCCTCCAATTCCCCTCCCCTTCGTGTATCGCCTCCAATCCTCCACATCAGCAGCGACCCCGCCCCCTCACACTGTACCTCCCACCCCAGCAAACCACTCCCGCCCTTCCCCCGCAGGGGCCCCTGGAGAATGCACCTCCTTGCCCACACATTGAGTCCCCAACTGCTCCCTCCACTCCGTGTCTTCCCCCCGCCACCCGCACATCAGATTATCTCCATCTCTGCCAGTGCCCCTCTGCCAAGCATACCCCCGTCCTTGTCCCTTCTTCCATGCACACCCCGCCCCACACCTGTAGTTCCGTGGGTCCCGTTGCACTTGAGGAGGTAGTGGATTGGGGCAGTTACTGAACAGCCCTAGCTGCAGCCTGGGCCTGCAAACCTCGCCCCTTCGGCCCGAGGCCCGCCCCCACAACGCCCAGGCCCACCCTCTCCCCTGTCCCACCTCCCACCTTCCCGCGGCTAGTCCCCTTTCCTTGGTTTCTTTAATTCCTCAGGCTCTTCCCCTGTAGCCAGGGCCCCGCCCCTTATGGCTCCGCCCCCCTCGCGTCTACTTTGCATTTCCCCAGGATCCTCCGCTTTTCCCAGGCTCCACCCCCTATCCCCGCCCCCTTTTGGTCTCTCAGCCTTTCACCAGGACCCGCCCCCTAGGATTCCACCCTGGCAGAACTCGCGCCAGTCTCCCTTCCACCCCTAGCACCTTCCCTTCAGAGCCCCTCCTCCCCCCGCCCCTACTACGGCTCGCCTCACCCGGGCGCTCGCGCTCCAGCCCGGATCCGCTGGCTCTGATTGGCGGCTGCGGCCCCAATGGATGACAGAGGAGACAAAGTGATGGCTGCAGGTCGCCTGAGGTCCCACCCCGGCCACGTGCGGCTTCTGTGATGACAGGTTTAGAGGGGCGGGGCCTCGGCCGGCAGGCTGCAAGCCAAACCTGACCTGATCCGGGAGCGGGTGGGGAACAGGAGCCAGGACCAAAGCGCAAGCCTGAGGGCTCTGAGCCCGGTCAGGGCTCTCTTGACAATTTCGGGCTGGCGTGAGCTGCCTGAGGAACTTGAGCCTTTTTGTAGGAATGTCTGGGTTGGCGCGTGCATTTGCCCTAATGGGGAAGGTCAGCAGGGTTTGCAAGGTAGTGTAAGGAATCTCAGGGGCCTGTGAAAATAGGGGAATCTGGGCTGTGGGACTTCAGGTATGTGGGGTTGAGCAGTTTCTGAAGCCTAGGCTGTGCGGGCGGGTCTGGGTTCTGGGATGAAGCAGTAGGAGTCAGATCTGTACCTGTTGAGGTAGGTCAGCAAGGAGGTCTGGGAATTTTATGAGTATAACTGTTGATATATAGTTAGGAGGGCCTGATATTGCTGGAGAAAAGTAGGGCCTTTGCCTTGTACAGATGTCAAGAGAACTAACTACGTGATAGTTACATATATTCTGCAATTTGATTAGCGCTTGAGCTCTCTTATCTCCAATTTTCCCCCTCCCCCCCAGGAAACAGAACAGGGAGGTCGATGCTTCCCAGAGACCGGTAGATGGCAGCACAGGACACTAGCAGAACTGAGTGAGTTAGGGCTCATCGCCAATCTGGGACCTCTCCGAGGAGCTGTCAGGTGGGTAGGGCCTGATCCCTAAAAGTCTCAGTCAGATTCTTTAGGCTCTGTGACTTTCTTTATGTGAGTAGTTAATTTAAACTGGCTTACTCAACGCCAATGGTGTGCTAGGCGCAAAAAACGAAAGAAAAAAACATTTTCTCTGCCCTTAAAGAATTTATTGTTTAGACAGTGATACAAATACCTACATAATCCTAGAGAGAGTAAAATTGAAAGGGTTTTGTGTAGTGGAAAAAGCATAGGGTTTGAAGTCACCTGAGTTGGTC
This sequence comes from Daubentonia madagascariensis, assembly GCA_023783475.1. Taxonomy (NCBI): domain Eukaryota; kingdom Metazoa; phylum Chordata; class Mammalia; order Primates; family Daubentoniidae; genus Daubentonia; species Daubentonia madagascariensis. Next base: position 34,766,999 of record JAKFHU010000747.1, read on the forward strand.
TCGCACCTTTGAGTATTTACTAGCTGTGTAGATTTGGGTAAATTACTTGGCTTTTAAAAAAAATAAATTTTAATTTTAGAACAATTTTAGAGTTACAGAAAATTTGTAAAAGTAGTACAGGAGAGTTTCCATATATATCATACACCCAGTTTCCCCTATTATTAACATCTTACATTATATGGTTCATTTGTTACAACTAATGAGCCAATACTGATACATTATCATTAACTAAAGTCCACACTTTATTCAGATTTCCTTAGTTTTTACCTTATGTCCTTTTTCTGTTTCAGGATCCCATCCAGGCTAGCACATTACATTTAGACATCACATCTCCTTGGGCTTCTCTTGGCTGTGACAGTTTCTGAAACTTCCTTGTTTTTGATGACCTTGATAGTTTTGAGGAGTACTGGTCAGATATTTTGTAGAATGTCCTTCATTCGGGGTTTGTCTGATGTTTTTCTTTATTAGGATGGGGTTATGAGTGTTGGGGAAGAAGACCACAGAAGTAAAGTGCCAGTTTCATCACATGATATCAATCTATGATGTCTATCGTATATTGTGTATATGTAGTATATTCATATACACACACAATATTGGCATTATACTCTATCTTTCATATTCTAATTTTTAAAATTATATTTTGTAGAGACAGGGTGTCACTATGTTGCTCAGGCTGGTCTCAAACTCCAGGCCTTCCAAAGTGCTGGGATTACAGGCATGAGCCACCACACCCAGCCGATATTGCAATTTTTAAAAAAAAATCAATGCCACCTGAAAATTCTGAGTCTTTATTCTTCTGTAAGATTTTTAAAACTTATTTATAAAATATTTTAGATAAACAGGAAGTTATAAAGATTATAACCAATATCCATATTCTTATCACACAGCTTTATCAAATCTTAATGTTTTACATTTGCTTCAAATTCTCTTTTAAGGAAACTAGTATTTCAGATAAAGTTGAAACCTTATATACTGCTCCCTAATCTTATTCCCTTCTCTCCTACCTCTTCACTTTCTGTCCCCAGAGATAACCACTATCCCAAATTGGTATTGGTATTATTTTTCCTATCATTAAAAAAAATAAATTTATTAATTGATGTACATGTATTTCTGTGAGTATATTCCTAGGAATAGAATTGCTGAGTCACAGGGCATGCATATGTTCAGCTTCAGTAGATATTGCCAATATGTTTTCCAAAGAGATTATAACAGTTCAAACTCCTACAGCAATATATAAGTCTTGTTTCTTCACATCCTTGGCAACTTTTGATGCCAACCTTTTAAATTTCAGCTACTCTAGTATATGCATAATAGTATCTCATTGAGGCTTTAATTACACTTACCTGAATGAAGTCAAGCACCTTTTGAAATGTTGATTGGTTATCTTCTTTTGTGACTTGTGTGATCAGGTCCTTGGCCCATATTTCCATTTGGTTGTCTTTTTCCTATCTATTTGTAGGAGTTCTTTGTATATTCTGGATATGATTCTTTGTTACAGGACTCTATTGCAAATATCTTTTCCCACTCTCTGTCTTGCCTTTTTATTCTCTTAACGGCATTTTTCAATGAACAGAAGTTCTTAACTTTAATATAGTCCAATGTATCTTTTTGTTTATGGTTAATACATTTTATGCCCTGTTTAAGAATTATTTGCCTACCCTAAGGTAATGAATATATATACTATGTTATTGTCTAGAGCTTTATTATTTTACCTTTTATAAATCATCTGGATTAGATTTTGTGTATGGTATAAGGTATAAGTCAAGATTCTTTTTTTTGAGACCCTATGGTGTCATAATAGCTCACTAAAGCCTCGATCTCCTAGGCTCAAGTGGTCCTTCTGCCTCAGCCTCTCAAGTAGCTGGGACTACAGGCACGCCACCATGCCCCACTAATTTTTGTATTTTCTGTAGAGATCGGGTCTCACTATGTTGCTCAGGCTGGTCTCAAACTCCTAGCCTCAAGCGATCCTCTCACCTTGGCCTCCCAAAGTGCCAGGATTACAGGTGTGAGCTACTGTGCCCAGCCAAGATTCTTTATTTTCCCCATATGGTTATCCAATTAATTAAGCACCTTTTGTTGAAAACACCGTCAAAGTACAATTTTCAAAAGGTTAATAAGGTTCTTATAAGAATATAGAATGAACACATCAAAGATTTATTTAATTCATTAATGAAGAAACAAGCAGGATGGTACAGTATGTTCAAAGAGCATTTGAGGAAATTAAATATCATACTAGGGTTCTCAGAGAAACAGAACTAATAGGAGATATATCTCTCTCTCTCTATATATATATATCCATATATATGTTTACATATGTTTATCATATATGTCTATTAATATACATATATTAATAGATATTAATAGATATATTAATATATAGATATATATTTTATATATATACAGAGAGAGAGAGAGAGAATAAGGGAATTGGCTCATGCGATGATGGAGGCTGAAAGTCCCAAGATCTGCAGCCAGCAATCTGGGAGACGAAGAAGAGCCAATGATGTAGTTCCAGTCTGGAAGCCAGCAGGCTCAAGATCCAGGAAGAGCCCGTGTTGCAGTTCAAATCCAAAGGCAAGGAGAAAAAGACCAATGTTCCAGCTCAAAGACAGTCAGACAGAGAGAAATTCCCTCTTACTCAGCCTTTTTGTTCTATTCAGGCCTTCAACTGATTGGATAAGACCAACTCACATTGGGGAGGGCAATCTGTGTTCCTGGGTCTACTGATTCTAATGTTAATCTCATCCAGAAACATCTTCACAAACACCCAGAATAATGTTTGACCAAATATCTGGGTACCCTGTGACCCAGTCAAGTTGACACATAAAATTAAATATCACAGGTATTTATAGGCATTTGTAAAAAGAATGTTAGAATAAGATTGTTAGGTTAGATGTAAAACTGGTTAGTGTCCTATAGGACAATAACACTATTATAACCTTTCCTACTAATCAGAAATCCTTTGCATCATTACCAGACAAAAATCTACAGATTAACATGTGACTTCACAGAGTTTTAACCTTTAATCAATAATAGCTAAAGCTTTTTGGTGACTGTGAGGCCAGGGGGATGAGGTGTGCTCCTATGTTGGACAGTGTGGCTGGGTAGCCCTGGGGCTCGGGGCTGGGAGCAGGGGTGGGGGCAGGCAGCTGGTGATGACATCCAATTACAGCACATGTTAGACTGCTGAGGTGGGTGATGCAAACTAGAGTCCAAACTGAAAAAAAAATAAAATAAATAAAATAATAGGTAACAAGTCAAACAAAAATATATTGTCCTGGATAGTTAATCCTTGGCTGGGCCTGTAGCTTTCTCTTTGCAGCATTTCTAAGCTTTGGATGATTTTTGCTGGTGAAACAATCCTTTCCCCCACTGTTCTGCAATGTCTCCTTTGTCATAAAACAAGTATCTATAATATGTGGGTCTGTTTCTGGACCCTCTGTTCCATGGATTAAGTTGCCCATGCTTGTACCATTACCTCGCTGTCTTACACTGTAATTGTGTAATAAGTCTTTTTATTTTATTAAAAAAAATTGTTTTGTAGAAATGGGGTCTCGCTATGTTGCCCAGGCTGGTCTTGAACCCCTGGCCTCAAGTGAGCCTCCTGCCTTGGCCTCCCAAAATGCTGGAATAACAGGCATGAGCCACCATACCTGGCCTATAAATCTTGACATCTGGTAGTGCATATCCTTCAACTTTAAGACTATAAGATTATATTGACTATTCCTGGCCCATTGCATTTCCATAAAATTTTAGGATCAGCTTGTCAATTTTCACACCCACACACACAGACATACACACACATCCCTACCTTCCTACCTTCTAGGATTTTGATTGAGACTACTTTAAATCTACAGACAAAACCATTTAGGTTGCTTACAGGTTTTTTTGCTATTACAAATAATGTTAACATCCCTTTATTTAGCAAAGAGTTGTACAACTTTATAGGAAACTTTTCATTCTAGGCCCAAAGGAAAAATAATAATTTGGCAACTCTAAGAAGAATAAAATAAAACATTGAGGCTGGGTGTAGTGGTTAGTGCCTATAATCCTAGCACTCGGGGAGGCTGAGGGAGGAGGATCGCTTAAGGTCAGGAGTTCAAGACTAGCCTGAGCAAGGGCAAGACCACATCTCTACTAAAAATAGAAAAAAATAGCCAGGCAGGCATGATGGCATGAGCCCGTAGCCCCAGCTACTCAGGAGGCTGAAGCAGGAGGATCACTTGAGCACAGGAACTTGAGGTTGCAGTGAGCTATGATGATGCCACTGCTGTTTAGCTGGGGTAACAGAGTGAGACTGTGTTTCAAAAATAAATAAATAAATAAAATAAAACATTGAGGGAGATTTTGTTTTGTCAAGTAGAATTTCTGGGTAAACAAGTAGAATACAGTCATGTGTTATATAATGATGTTTCAGTCAATGACAGACTGCATATACAACAGTGGTCCAATAAGATTATAATACTGTATTTTTACTATACCTTTTCTGTGTTTCGATAAACAAATACTTACCATTGTTTTTCAATTGCCTACTGTATTCAGTATAGTAACATGCTGTACAGGTTTATAGCCTAGAAGCAATAGGTTATACCATATAGCCTAGGTGTATAGTAGACTATATCACCTAGGTTTGTGTAAGTATAGTCAATGATGTTCATATAAGGATAAAATCACCTAAGGACACATTTCTCAGAATGTATCCCTGTTGTTAAGCCATGTATGACTATATACGTCTTAAGACATTTCAATGGTTTTAACTTTTTACATGCTAAGTTTGAGCTTCCAGAATGATATTTAGGTGGAAAAATCTAGCAGACTATTGGACATGTGGGTTTGAAACTGAGGAGGACAGTGTGAAACAAAGATACAGATTTGGAACTCTATTGATGTACGTAGATAGCAGATATCTGTGGACAAGGTTTAGAGTTTGTGGAGGAAGAACAACAGAAGAACAAGAACAACAGATGCTGTAAACAGAGATTTGGGGCTCTACTTCACACCTATAATGAATTGTTTGAGCAGAAAAATGAGCCTGAGGAACAGTAGGTTAAGGAGGAAAGGGGCCCTAGATCTTGTATGTATACGGTACCTGGTACCTATGTTTGGGGTAGTGGGGGGCCTTGGTCTATGCCAGAGAGCTCCTCATGGTGCCTTGACCACTGGGCAGGGCTCAGTCAGTGCTGAGTTCCTTTCCCCTACTAGTCCCTATCACCCCCACCCAGCTCTTCTACCCCCACCCAGCACCCTTACCCCTCCCAACACTACCCTCATTGTAGGACCTTTGTATATTTTGGCTCTTGGAATCATAGTAGCTGTTCTGTTGTTGCCAGTTGGGGTTAACTGTCTCTAGGTAACTGGGTTTGCCTATCTGTCCATGTTCATAAAGATGGGAATTGAATTTGGACTTTCCTTTAGAATTTCTCCTACCATGCCTTCTCCTTTTGTCCCTATTGCTAGGCCCTGCTATTGTCAAAGCCCTTGGGAGAGTTTGGCTTACATCTCATAAGACAAGTGTTTTATATAGTTTATTTGCAGCTTGTTCCTTTAGAGGAGAAGAGATAATGTAAACTTTTGTCTATGCACAGAGTCCACCCAAATAGCCTTCCTGCTTTTGTAAACAGAGTCTCAGTGATGAAACAAACTTTTTCTGTTTCCATGGTAACTGAGATGTCAGTTGGGGTCACTCTTTCTTTTGGGATTAAATAAAATTGCATATAGTGCTTTACCCCCTATTAAACGGGAAGTCCAGTGCCATCATAGAGCCTTCTGTGAGTTCTAGGATTGGGGAAGAGCTTGATTTCTTATGACCATTCTTGCTGGCCCTTGCTGAATTTGCAGTTCACTGGTGTTTCATGCCCCTCACCTGTTCTTTTGTTTTTCTCTAACCTGGACATCCATTCTTTATCTCCTCCTGTGTCAGGGTCCCCTGCCCCTCCCCACATGGGGGGGAGCTGCTGGGTCCCTGAAGCATGGAAATAAAAGAAAATCTTGAGTCCCCTCAGGGGAAGTTCTGGGCACCTGGCTAGCCTTGAAAAGTGAATGAGCAACCTGATGAGAACAATGGCCCTCCAAGCCAGCCAGAGTCATGAGGTGTTTTGGTTCCCTATGGAAGTTAAAAGATGGCATCTTGACATATGTTCTTAAGATGTTTTTCAGAAACCCCCAATGATGGAAAATATAGCTAAGAGCAACTGAGAAATTGAACTGTATCATTCTTTGTTCTAAATTTCCCCCAAAGGCCTGTCACACCCATCTTAACATTCCTTTCCAATAATCCAAGAATCTCTGAATCCACCTATAAGCCATAGGGCCCCCCACTTCAGGATATCCTGCCTTTCAAGGCAAGGTCAATGTATAACCTACATGTATTGATTTACAATTTTGCCTGCCTGAAATGCACCCCTGCCTTTAAAAACCCTGGCCTGTAAGGCATTGGGGAGTTCAGTCTTAAGCATTAGCTGCTTATTCTCCTTGCATGGCACCCTGCAATAAAGATGCCTCTTTCTACCCCTGCAACTCTCCACTTCTATAGTGGAGCCAAAGACCACATCCCACCCTCCTTTTAGCTCTTATGTGGGCTCTTAGGCTGGCTCTAAAAGCCAGATTGACAGGAGAAAAGCATACAAGTATTATTGTTAATAGTTTTACATGTACATGGGAATCTTCCCAAGACAGTGAAGTCTGAAGAAGTGACCAAAGCAAGATGTTTTTATACTTTTTAGACAAAGTATGATAAATTTGAGAAGAAATGACAGGATAAAGGGTATCTGGCTAGGGGAAGTAAATTTCTAGGGGAGTCACTAGGAGATATATGGAGGGTGTAAAACTAGTGGAAGATAAGGGTAGCTTCAGTAAGTATGTTTATTCAGGACCATTACAGCCCCCAATTCCCAGTCTCTGGTGATAAGGGCTATTTTCTTGCCCTGGTACGGGGCGGGTACCTCTCCCAGAGGAATTTTTATGGCTTGCTGCATGCTGGAAGAGACAGCTCAGCTAGCCCTTTCTAAAACTACAATTTATCCAATGTTTTCAATTCAAAATAATCATTATACCAATTCTGCATATTTTGGGATGGCACACCCCTCACTCTTTCACTGACAGAAGAATTTACTCTTTGTTCCAGCCAACACCTGAGGATAGGGCCCCCATCTTCCAGTCTCTGTAGGAGGGTAGGAGCCTAACTTTGATAAGTGCCAGTTAACTGTAGGGGAAACAAAACATAACCTCTACTCTGTTAGGGTTTTTGGCCGGGCCTTATAATTAAATTGATATAAGACAGATTAACAGAAAAAAGCATACAAATTTAATATGTTTTGTGTGACACAGGAGCCTTCATAAGGAAATGAAGAACCAAAGACAGAGTTGAACATTTATATACTGAATTAGACAACGAGTAGTAAATTGTGAAAACGTGACAAGGCAAAGGGACCTGGGCTAGGGTAGTTAATTAGGTGGAGATAATTGAGTTAATTGACAGGAAGATAAGTGTTAGTCGAACAAAGTTTGTTTGTATAGATTACCCTTGACCTCAACTTCTCATCTGTGATAAGAATGTTATGTTCCTCTGGTATAGGCAGCACATCTTCTATATGGGGTTTTTTATCTCCTGCTTTTAGGAAGAAAAAAAAGGGAGGGTCAGAGAACCCTTTTGTACCTGTTGTGTTTGTGAATGTCTTTACGCTCAAAATAATCCTTATAGCAAAGTGACATGTTTGGGGGTGGCATATTCTGCTATGCTTCATAACAAACCCAGATGAGTTTTACATGGACCAACTCCCCTTTCTTGCTTTTTGTAATTTTTCACTTCTTTGACTCTATTGATCCCTGGCTCATCCCTCTTTCTACACCCTAATTTTCCCTTTAAGGAGCCTATTTGCCTCTGGACAAATCAAAGTTGAGTTCAATTTATGATGGACTCTCTCCCCTATTGCAATAGCATTGTACATTACTCTTTAAAATCTGACCTTACTACTTTAATTAGTGTCTGGCTTTGTTTAACTTGACAGTAGCCAGTTCTTAAAACATTCTCATTCATTAGTTCATTCATTTATTCAATTAGTCAACAAATCCTTTTATTTTCTATTTTTATTATTTATTTATTTTTCTTGAGACGGGGTCTCACTATGTTGCCCAGGCTGGTCTCAAACTCCTGGGCTCAAGTGATCCTCCCACCTCAGCCTCCCAAGTAGCTGGGACTACAGGCATGCACCACCACACCCGGCTTCAACAAATCTTTTTTGAACACCTTCAATGTGCCAGGTGGTGTGCTATGTGTTAGGAAAAAAGATACAATATATCCTTTGCTGTTGAGGAGCTCTGAGTCTAGAGAATAAATAGATGTACAATTACTCTTCAATAAGATAAGGTTTATAATGAAAGAATATATATCCATTATACATAAAGAAAGTGGTTTGTGTATTTTTCTCTTTTCCTTCTTTGGCTCCTTTCTGTCTTCTCTTCCTACCTCTTAAAAGTAGGTGTTCTCTACAAGCAGACCTTTGTTCCCTTCTCATTCTGTAGTAGTCTTCTGGCAACCTTATGGTTCCAACTATCAAACTCTTTGCAGCTTACTCTTAAATACCTATACAGGTTCTATGTTTCCATTTCCTGATTGGCTCATGCTATTTATTCTCTGTGTATGCAACACCTGTCCTTCCATCTTTGCATGTCCAGTCCTATTCATCCCTTGAGATCCATCTCCTCCACATGCTGCTCCCTTTATGATGCTTACCTTGACTCTATCCACAGCTTCTGCTGAATTCCTCTAGTACTTGAGAGGCAATATAGCATCATGGCTAATTGCTTGAGCTCTTGTGAAAGATACTCCTGGGTTTTCATTCTGGCTTTGCCTTATTTTATCAACAAAATGAAGTTATATTTTTATTGACTGAAATCTCTATCTCCAGCCTGGACTGCGCTCTCAGTGTCCAATTCTACATCATTGACTGTCTAATGGGTATATCAGCAAGGATATCCCATGCAATCTCAAACTTAATATGTGTGTCCAAAAAGAAACTTATCTTCCTCTCCAAACCTATTCCTCCTGGATTTCCCATCTATCAGTTAACTATAGCATCATCCTTCCAGCTAGCCTGACTTTAAAAAACACTCTCTCTCTCTCTTACTCTCACCTTCTCATCCAATCATTTACAAGAGAAAGTATGATCTCTACTATATTCATAATCATTGTGTGCCAAGTTCTATTAGCTCCTTAACACTGTAGGAAAAGTATTAAGGGATTGTCTCTCTCCAGTTCCATATTTACTGTCCTAGTTTAATTCTTCCTTATTATCTCTTATAGAGCTTTCCTATTACCTTATAAACTATTTAAGGATAGGAACTGTGTTTTGCTTATTTTTGTATCCTCTCACTATGCCTGACCTAAAAGATACTTAATAAATATTTGTTGAATTGAGTTATTTATATTAATTTTCTCTGTGGAGGCACTGATAGACATTTCCCAAAGGATAAGAAAATTGCAGGAAGGATAAATTTTTAATGGCCCTGGAACCATGCCTTAAAGATGGTCATAAAGTTGGTAGAGGCTGTTTGTTCCCCTGTAATAATGTTCTTGCCCCAGTCCCCTCCTGCCTGAGGACTCCCAATAAAACATCAACAAGGCCTACCCTGGGTATTTTGGTCTTACCCTCTTGAGATTTTTGGGTCCCCTTCATTATCATTATCTACTTTCCTTGATATTTCTCTCCCTTCTCCTCATTTTCTGGGTCTCAGAAAAAGTCGTGGCTCTCAGCTACCTGCCAGCTAATTCTAAGTGTGAACTCCTTTCAAATGCTGAAGAACTTTCAAGTTCTGTACTGGAATAACTAATGAAGACAGTGGGGCATGGAGGCTCTGGCTTTCTATCGGTGTTTGAGTTGCTCCTGAAGATACACTTACCTTGCTGATGAGGGTAACTGGTCCTGGTCGAGTGCTTAGAGAGCAGAGGATCTTCTCACCTTCTTCCTCTTAACTTTCCCCTTTAACTGGGAAACTGGGATGCCTTGGAGCCTGCCTCACAACCTTCAGACAGTGACTGTTGCTCTCCTTAGCCCATCTTCACTTCCCAGCCGCATTTCCCCCAGTGTCCACAACCTAAGTAATAAACTTGTATTGGGCTTTTGGTAGGCACCAGGTATAATAAATTAAAAGCATTTCCTTGTTTAAACCTCAAAACCATCTTATGAAGTAGATTCTATTATTACTCTGTGGGAAATCGAGATCATGTAACTTGCCCAAGGTCACAAGTCCAAGTGTGGTAGGCAGATTTCTAATCTGGCCCTCAGATGATCCTGCCTCCTGGTAGTATTCATGTCCTTGTGTAATCCCCTTCCCTTGAGGGTGACTTTGCTTCTGATGAAGAGAATACAGTAAAAATGAGGAAGTTTCACTTCTGTGATTAGGTTACAAAAGACTGTGACTTCTATCTTGCCAGCAGACTCTTGCCTTCTCAGCTTACATATGTTGATGAAGCAACCTGCCATGCAGGAGAGGCCCACATGCCAAGGAACTGAAGCCAGCCAATAGGGAACTCAGGCTCTCAGTCCAATAGCCCAGGAGAAATTGAAACACAACAATCACATGAGTGAGCTTGGAAGTGGATCCTTCCCTATCAAGCTGGCAATTTGATTGCAGATTGTGAGAAACCCTGAACTGGAGGACCCACTTAAGCTGTATCCAGATTCCTTACTCACAGCAACTGTGAGATAATCAATGTTGTTTTAAGCCACTAAGTTTTGGGGTAATTTATTACCTGACAATAGGTAGTACACCAGGTGAATCTGATTGGCTCCAAACTTCATGCTCTTCACAATTTCATTAGGTTGTTTCTTACTACTCTATACTGTTTCCAAGTGCAGAGTAACTTTCCATCGTTCATCAGATGGTGTCTGCATCCCCTAGGAGATCCCTGGTTCCATAAGAGCTCTATTTGTTGTTGTTTGTAAACTCAGTCCCAGAATCCAGAAGTTCAACTTTTTTTTTACTTTTTTACTTTATTTTTAACTTTTTTAAACTTTTTTTTTGTTCTTTGTTTTATTTATTTATTTTTGTTTGTTTCTGAAGTTCAACTTCTTTTTAGTCCCTTGCTCTTGTGATTTAGGACAGGTGGGCTAAATAGCCAGTCATTCCAACCCCCAGCAGCCCAGGAAATGCTCATTGTCTTTGGGGTCAGGGATCACTGTTGACTAGGCTGGCTGAGTTGCCCTGCTCAAAATCTTCCTCAGGGTATTACCGAAAATTTGGATAAATACTGGAAAGATTAAGCCTTCTCCTTTCCTTCTCCAGGCTCCTAGCTATAACGTTTGGAGTGACACTCACTCATAGCATTTATTCCAGTGAGAGGAATCATATGGTAGCTAGGTTTGCTTTTGGAGGGCAAAGACCCTGTTAGATAAACAGACCCTCCCTGTGTCTGGCAGGCAAAATCCTATGGGGCCAAGAGCTTGCAAACACTGAAACCTGAGCTGGGCTAATGAGGCCTTAGAAAACACCTAGTCTAGTGGTGCTTAACCCTGGCAGCACATTAGAATCATCTGGGGAATTTTTTTAAATTTTTTTGCCTTGCCCTACCTCCCCCACCCTGGGGAACTTTTGAAAAATAAGATACCTGAGCTCTACTCCAAACCAATTAAATCATAATTTGGGGGTGGGGATGGTGGTGGTTATGTACATCATACTATATATCTTCCTGTTTTCTGCTCTGGACTTTTTCAGTTCCTCACATGGGCATGCATCTTGCCAGGAGTCCTCTGCTTAAAATGCCCCTCTCTTCTCAATCCTTTATTCAGTAAATATTTACAGACTAATTACTATATACCAGGCTCTATTCCAGACATTGGAGATACAATGATGAGCATGAAAAAAGGTCTAGATAAGAACTGAGGTCTCCAGACATACTTTATGCTCACTCAGTTTTGTCTTTTGCCCTAGTTGCTAATTAAAACTTACTTTGTCGTGTGGTACGACCTTGTTAAATTATTACAGGCAAGTACCCTGTCAGCTGTAAGGGCTGGACCAGGGGTGGGGAACCAGCAGCCTTAAGCCTACATGTGGCCTTCTAGGTCTTTAAGTGCGGCCTTTTGATGGAATCCAAATTTAACAGAACAAATCCTTTCACTTTTATTAATACATTTTTGTTCATCTTTTATATTTTTATTTTATTTTTAAAATGAACATATTTAAAATACCAAAGAATAAAATAAGCGTCAATGAAATAATCCTCCCAGATTGGCACAATTAGAACATTAGTAAGCCATAAGGGCTAAATTGACGGCTGCTACACTCATGATTTAGTTTTAACTTCCCCCACCTGACTGGCACCACTACAGCACGAGACTGGTTGGCGAGAGTTTATGGGGGTCAAATACAGCAGTCTGTTATCAGCTTTTGAGAACGGTGCACCATGTTTCTGTCTGAAGTGGAATTTGTGAATAGTTGCATAGCTTAACAGTATTTTTTAATTCTGTCTGCTTAACAGCTCATCATGTCAAAGAAGGCCAAGAGAACACTGAAGGAATAAAACAGATTTTTTTAGTGAGGATTGGGAATTGCAATATTATCTTGTTTCTGCTAAAGATAAGATGATTTGCTTGCTTTGTGATACTGCAATACCAACATTAAAGAAATCCAATGCTCATCAGCATTATAACACTCATAAGGACCACAAATATTTTAAATTAGAGGGAGAGGTGTGAAAGGTTGTATTGCAGAAATTAAATGATGAAAAGCAGAGGCAAAGACAATTCTTTCAAGCAGAAATAAGACCTGGAAATAATGCCACTGAAGCAACTTATAAAGTAGCTTATATACTCAGGAAAAAAGGGAAGCCACTCAGTGATGTAGAAATTATGAAAGAATGCATTGCCGAAGTCATAGGATGCTTAGACCCCAATAACATTTCAAAGTACAAACAACTGCCTCTTTCAAGGAGCACCATAACTGATCAGCAGCATGGATTAACCTTCAACTTAACAGAACAACTTCATAAATACTTCAAAAGGAAAATATATATTATTCAATCACTTTGGATGACTCAACTGATACTACTTACTCAGCGAAGGTTTTATACTTCATTCAGGTCATAGCAGAAAATTTTCTTTGCTACAAAGAGTTACTGGCTTTGCCACTCCTGCAAACAGGACACAGGGAATAGATATCTTCAACAACTTTCAAGATAAATATGAATTTGGACTGAATTTGGTAAATTTAGTGAGCATATGTACAGATGGTGCACCTTCCATGACAGGAAAACATGAAGGGTTTATTGTACAGATAAAAAAAAGTATTAACAGATCCAGATGCTCTCATTTCTTTTCATTGTATCTTGCATTAGGCAAAATCTGTATGCTAACGCTATTATTTCAAGTGATGCTTTGCAATAACTTATAAGTTATATGCAAATGCAACATGGCATCCTCAGTTTCATGATATGCTAAAGTTGAATGATGAGGTATTCAGTGCAGATTCTAAAGTGCTTTGGCTATCTTAGGGATAGGTTAGCCAAAATTTTACCTCTGTGAGAACAGATAGTTAAATTTTATGAAGAACAGAATCAGCAATGTGAATTATTGAAAGAAGATTTCCATAGGAATGCAGCATTTCTGTGTGATATCAAGTCAAAACTTGAATATTTATTTGCAAGGTAAAACTAAGTCTATATATGGTATGTGCCAAAAAATCCAAGCATTTCCAAAAAAGCTATCTTTTTTTTCAAAACACTTCTTCAAAAGGAAATTTCAGATGAACATTTTCCCCAGTTAGCTAAGGTCATTGATGAGCAGGATGATATATGTGAATCATTTGAAGGATATGCAGCTGTTATAGACCTATTAATTGAAGAATACAATGGAAGTTTCACTGACTTTGAGAATCATGACATCACACTCAAATTAGCATGTCAGCTTCACCTAGTTGATATCACCAAGGCACCTAAAGAAGTACAGATGGAATTGACTGAACTCTCAGTACATGAAATTTTAAAATTGTTTGACGCTAAGAAGGATCCAACTGAAATGTGGAAAAATGCGGTAGAATATCCATGCCTTCAGCAACATGCCCCAAAAATGCTTTCTTGCTTTTCAACCACTTATTGCTGCAAATCTACATTCTCCTACCTAACCCAAATCAAGATGCCCTTAAGGTCACAAATGACTGATGGCCGTCTAGAGGATCAACTTAAACTGCAGACCTCCACGCTGCAACCAAATATTCAAATGCTTTCCAACAAAAAGCAGACACAACAAAGTCATTAAAAGGTTAACTTTAAAATTAACAAATAGTTTTCATTTTTTGAAATTATTAAGTACGTAGTAAACTTTTACAAAATAATTACATTTTTAAGTACATCTAATTGAAGTTTCTTGAATGCTGCCTTATTTGATTACAGCTAAATCAATGCGGGCTTCCAACAAGAAAAGATTGCCCACCTCTGGGCTGGACTCCTTCAGGAAGTCCTGTAGAGATTCTGCAATGAAAAGTCTCTGTTCCCTAGTGGAAGCCCCGCCCACGCGGGAGGAGCAGAAGGAGTCAATTCTCGCCTCATGCAGGTGAGGGGAAGCCCTTCTCCTGCCCACTTTAAGCCTTATCAGTGGGCGGACCTGCCCTCAGTCTCGCGTCAGGAAAGCGGAAGGGGACCCCGCCTCCTGCTGGGGCACCAGGTCGGTGGACTGGGCGTGAGTTGATTGGCTGGGGGCGGGGCGCCACGGGCTGGCTCCGCCCAGGCGCTCGCACGGATCCCGGGTGGAATGACGGGAGGGAGTCCCAGCCGCTCCTGCCTCCCAGCGATGGCGCCGTGGTGCCGCGCCCAGTCCCTCGCCTGCCGGCCGGTACTCACCGCTATCCGGTCGCTCAGACCGTGAGAACTGGGGCGGGTCTGAGGGAGCGGCGGGTCGCTACCTGTGACGGGGACCATGAGGAGCGTCCAGACCCGCGGGGCCCATAGCAGAAGCAGCCGCTGCACCTGCTGAAAGAGGGAGCGGCCCGGCGCGGCTGGGGCAGAGGCTCGCCCGCTCCTCGGCCATGTCGCTGCTCTGCGTG
This sequence comes from Daubentonia madagascariensis, assembly GCA_023783475.1. Lineage (NCBI taxonomy): Eukaryota > Metazoa > Chordata > Mammalia > Primates > Daubentoniidae > Daubentonia > Daubentonia madagascariensis. Next base: position 34,782,035 of record JAKFHU010000747.1, read on the forward strand.
CGCGGTGAGTGCGCGGACTGCGGTGGGGAGGCAGGGTGTCGCCGAGGGGTCCTCGCACGCTTTCAGTGGGCGTCCGGTTACCACGTCTTCCAAACTTCACTTCCCGTTCGTGCTTTGGGCAAACATTATGTTAACTGTCATTTATAAACATTTGAAGAGTTCTTTCCACTCTTTGTTTTTCCCCACGTTCCTACAAGGGACTGTTACCTTTCCATTCCGGTGACCATGTGAAGGTGTTGTTGGGTGGCAGGCCCGGATCCTATCAAACAGTGACTGGGGTTCTCTAGTGAGAGTGGACAAGCGAGGGGACCGTGGATGGTTGGTGCTTGTCAATGGTGGGCAGCCTCCCATTCTTTTCTTCCTTCTCCTTTAACCGTAACACTACAGTCTGCTTAGTAGCAGGTTCTTTTTATTATTCTTTGAACGCGTTAGTGGTACAGCTGTCACATTCGTTCTTCCAGTGTATTTCTTGGCTTGCACCTCTCTATTGCTTGTCTTGTCCCCTGCTTCTTCCCTGAACTCCAGCCTGTAGTCCAGGGTAAGATTATTTTCCTAATCCACTTGGAAGAATATGTTGACTTCTCTCCTTTAGGAGCACAGCATGAGAGGTATGATTTATTTCATTTTAGCTTCCATCACAGTAACTCAAGGTGAAGGGCCTTTGTTGCTTTTTCCCTGAGGACACTTGACCCATCTAAGAAGATATCTTGAAGCAAGAGCTTTGGGGTTTAAGATGAGGCAGGGTGCACAGACTAAGCTCTGTATGGGTAGAGACTGTTTCGTAATTGGTTTTTGTATTCCCAGTGCCTGACCAGCTCAATGCTGGTTTTGAATGAATGCAAGGACTGTGATTTTAAAGAGATTATCTGATCAGAAAAAGCAGGGTTTGGATTACCCATTGAATTTGATTTTGGAAAATGCAAGTTATAGCCTATTATATCTGTTGAATGAGCTGGGATAAGGTGGCTTGATGTGAGAGAGAGCATTTATCAGGTAGAGCCTTCACCAGGGCCTTTTCCGGGATAGAGTTTACGTTTCTTTTGGCTCTACAGATTAGAAGCATTGTTTGTGATCTCTTTGATAACAGTGTTTCCCCCAGCTGTTGGCAAACAGAACTGCTTTGCTCTGTTCTCTTCCACTGTTTTGTTAAATCTGCATTAACCCAAAATGGATTTGACTATTTCTGGGGATTATGAGACAGTTTTTCTTCTTTCATGGTTGGTTTTTCATTAATCAGAATTTTGCTTTGCTTTTAGTAAGACATTTTCTCTCAGCAGCTGGGAATCTATTTATTCCTTTAGATCTCTGCTGCTGAGTAGCAGGATTTGGGAGAGACTGGGCTTTGCTATGTCTCTTGGACAGTTTAATTCTCTATTGCCACTCTGTGTTACTGAGCCAGTCCTTATGAGAGACTCTTTAGGCAGAAGCACTCTTAATTCAGAAATTCGTATTTAACTGATTTAAGTAACTTAGCTACTGCTGTTTTCATTTGTTCTAATAGCAGGCAGCTTTCATTGTCTAGAAATTCTGCTATTGAGCTAATCTCTTTTCCTTTTAATGTTACATTAGTTAAGTTTCTCTTCTTTTGAACCTAGGAGAATGGAGATCATTGTCTTTGAGTAGAGATCCTGAAAATTTTAATTACTGAAACAAGGAGTCATTTCTGTTTTTGGAGGCAGGGTCTAGCTCTGTCACCCAGGCTAAAGTGCAGTGGTGTGATCATAACTCACTGCAGCCTCAATCTCTTGGGCTCAAGCAATCCTCCTGCCTCAGCCTTCCAAAGTGCTAGGATGACAGGCATGAGCCACCATGCTCAGCTGCAATTATTCTCTGCAGTCCCCAACCTCTAGGCGGCAGAACTCCACTAAGCCGCACGCTCCCCCCCCCCACCGCCAGCCAATCCATGGGAAAAGGCTTCATCTGTATCATCGCTCCCATCACTGCCTGGACTCCACTCCCCCCACCACCCCACCCACCCACCCCTCATCCGTGGAAAACGTGGAAAAATTGTCTTCCATGAAACTGGTCCCTGGTACCAAAAAGGTTGGGGACCACTGTTTAAATGGCAAAGTATTCATCCTGAGAAAACTCATAGAAATGGATCAAAATAAGGTCTTTCTAATATGACATTCCTTGCATTATATTTTGGCAATAGGAGTGTTATTCATATTCTGAAAACAGCCTATGTAGTGATGTTGTATAACAACTTGATCTCAGTCTAGTCTTCAAGTAGAATGAATTAGAAACTTTTCCCATGTAGTGAAAGTTCAAATAGTAGTTAACTTGTTGTAGAAATTGGCAAACTAGTATTGATTTAATCATCTCGAAACATTTCATTCAAGAAGTCCATTCCTTGGTCAAATCCTTTAATCATGTCTTATTGCCTACAGATTAAAAGACTGCAGGCCTCTTTTTTTTTTTTTTTTGAGACAGAGTCTCACTCTGTTGCCCTGGCTAGAGTGTAGTGGCATCATCATAGCTCACTGCAACCTCAAACTCCTGGGCTCAAGCAATCCTCCTGGTTCAGCCTCCCCGGTAGCTGGGACTACAGGTGCGCACCACGATGCCCAGCTTTCTATTTTTTGTAGAGGTGGGGTCTCGTTCTTGCTCAGGCTGGTCTCCAACTCCTGACCTCTAGCGATCCTCCCCTTTCGGCCTCCCAAAGTGCTAGGATTACAGGCATGAGCCACCGCACATGGCCTTAGCCCTATATTCTTGCCTGTCCTTATAAAGATACTGCACTGTTAGCTTTGTTTATTCCTGCATCTGCTCTGTTCTGCACTTGTTACACTCCCCCCTCCCAATACTCTTTCCATATTTTCTGCGCCTACTTTTTTGTTGAAAATTTCCTCAGGTTTTGAGTCCACAGTGAGTGACCTTCTTCCTTTAACCTGGTGGAGCATTGTGGTTTGTACAGTGCCACTAGTTTGGCAATGAAACATATACTGCCTGCAACTGGTCTTGTATTGTTATGGTAACCCACACAAAGGAGGTAATAGCACTGGTCAGATCTGGAATTTTGTGTTCAGCTATGGTATTTCCTTCTAAGAGGCATAAGAGACTAGATTATCTTAAGAGGAGATTGATTAGAATAATGAAAGGTGTAGAAACCATTTGAAGAACATGGGAAGTTCTGAGAAGATTTAAGAGGGAGAGATCATAATAGTAGATGAAAATTGTTTAAAAAACAGATAGAAGATAGATCTTGTCACTCCAGAGGACTGAACTGGGACAAGTGGATCAATGGTTGAAAATTACAAGAAATTGAATTTTAGTTTAACATAAAGAACTTTCACAGTTAGGGTTGTTCTTAACAAACGGAATGGACTACTTATGAGGATTTTTTGACACTGTAGGCAGAAATTGAATGAGTGGTAAGGATGTTCTAAAAGGGACCATTTTATAGAATTCATTTAGTTTTTCTTTAAATATTTCCCTAAATATAAAGAAATATTTACATTTCTTTAACATGTTTTAGCACAGCTCTACTCATAATACTGATACATTTTTGCTTCCATAGGAGCCAGTACCACCCGAGCAACTCCAGGAAACTAAATCAAGGATTTTAACTTTCATTGTCTTGTATTCATGGGAAATTTCTCCAAACAAATTAAAAGCATTTTAAGTATTGGGCCTTTCCATAATATTTCATTGTAATTCCCACAGTGTTTATAACAGTGCTTAGTTAAATAATTGAACTATGGATTTTTCCCCCTAATTTGAACCAGAAGTGGCCACCCTTGACTTGTTAAAAAAAAATTAGCTTTGGGGATTTAAAAAGTAATATAAATTAATATATTGCTAATTGTATAAAACTGAGAAAATGCACAAAAGTATAAAAAATAAAATAAAAATTGTCATGGTCCTATCACCTGCCAACACTATTGTTAACTTTTTTATTCATTGCTTTTGTTTTGTTTTTATTATAAGGTGATACATATGCATGATAAATTCGAACAGTTTACAGTATGAAGTGGAAGGAAAAAGTCCTCCTGTCCCCATTCCCTAGTCTCACTTCCCAGAGGTAACTCCTGTTTACTGTTTCTTGCATATTCTTCTAGAAATTTTCATTACGTATGAGTATATAGGTTGTACCATTGAATGTACACAGAATTCTTCAGCTTTTTTTTTACTTAATATTTTTCCTATCAGCTCATGTGAGTCTATATCATTCTTTTTAATGGCTGCAGAGTATTCTATTATATAATTTAAACAGTTTCATATTGATGGGTATTTTTCTTTTCGCTATTACAAACAATGCTACAATGAACATCTTTGTAGATGATTTTTGTTATATATTTGGAGATCGCCAATCACCTTTCCACCTGGACTTTCTGTGTGATTTGCTCATTGCAGTTTTCTTTGGTGTAATAACTATACTCAGCTGAACCAAATGCCTTAATGTCTCTGAGATCATCATCCTCTATTGGAGGCAAGTCCTTCACCAGCAGGCGATGTGCTATGCCAATCAAAAAGACCGAAGACTCTGCTCTTGTTTGGCTTGATTTCCATGTAATTTTCTATATTTTCTTTGTATTATTTAAAAATTATTTTCCTATATGAACATGTATTACCTCTGTTTTTAAAATAGAACAAAAACAATGTCACTGGTGATGGTAACTGGGACAAAGTCGATTTATGTTGTGATTTGCCCTTAAAAAAGCTTAGCATTACTTACCATTAATCATCTATCTAATTAATTGAAACGGTACTGCTGGGAAACTCTTAGAAGGTGAACTGTGGTGACTCAAGTATTTATAGGATACTCAGGACACATATTGATTTTGGGTTGATTCTACTCCAAGGAAACCCTAAAGATATATTTTGGTTTATGGCCACTGCGGAAAGTGGAATGGTAATGATTTTAGAGTTTTCAGGCATAAGGATAGGTTGGTCAAGTACTTCTCATTTTTTGCCCCCAACAGTATTATCATCTGCCTCAGCTAACTCCTCCTTGCTGCTGGGTTTCTGTCACATCATGGTTCTAGTCTAGTAGTCCCTGCCCTAAGAACAGAGTTGCTGCTGGGTTCCTTTCACTTAACTATGGCATCAGGAAGTTGAGTGTACCTTATCTGAGCCAGGCAGCAGTGAGGGGGAAAGGACCAATTTCCTCTGCCATGGCTATTTTCATAAATTATTGTTCTCTGCCTTATAAGCTGTCCATTCTGTAATTTTGTAGTTTCTAAAAATAGGGTTTCTGGAAGTTGTGCTCTTTAGGCTAATAAGCTTAGTTTTGAATCTTACTTACCTGTGCTATATATTTCAGACTTTGCTGTATGAGTTTGTTTAAAGCTTGGGCTGTGTATCATTAGTAAATATTTGTTGAATACCTTCTCTGGGCATGTTTATGATACAGATCTATATTATAGATAAGAGGCCATGGAATCTAGATAGGTTTTAAAATGTCTTTTATAATAGTGTTCTCATATAAACCCAAAGAATCCATTAGGACTATTATTAGGTCTGATTTGGGCTAAGCAGAATAAATTGAGTTCCTGCTGGAACAGGGAACTAGCTCCACTCTTCTAACATTTAAAGCAAGATTCTTTGCATTTAGGAGGTATTTTATACATACCTTCTAATGAACTGTCCTTATTAAAGGTGAGAGAAGATTTACTATTTGCATATTTTAAAAAACCTTTATTAACAAATATACAGGAAAGTACAGATCTCAAGTGTACAGCTCACTGAATTATTACAAATTGAATAAGCTCATGTGACCACCACCTAGGTCAAGAAATAGAATACTACCAACTCCCTAGAAGCCCACCTTATTCTTCCTCCCAGTCATTACCCACTCCCTCCTTCTCAAAGGTGACCACTATCCTGATTCTAATATCATAGATCAGTTTTGCCTGTTTTTGTTTTTTAATTAATAGACTTCATTTTTTTAGAGCAGTTTTAGATTCACAGCAAAAGTGAATGGAAAGTTTTGCCTGTTTTTGAATTTTTTATAAATGGAATTATATGTATATATTCCTTTGGGGCTGGTTTCTTTTGCTTGATATGTTTGTCACATTCTTCCACTTGATGTGTGTAGCAGTAGTTCATTGATTTTCATTGCTTTGTAGTATCTCATTATATGAATATACAGTTTATTTATTTAATGTATTAATCTGGAGACAGTGTAGATTAGATTAAGTGGGGGAGAAATTGGAGGCGCTTAAGTTATGTCAGGAGTGATTTAGATTGAACATAAATTAAAATTTCTTGACCAGATTTTGCTTTCACAGAAAAGCTGTGAAATCCGTTTTTTTAGGGCTCTTGAAAAATAAGTCCTATTTCCTTCTTTTTTAAAAAATTGATATATAATAGATGCACACATTTTGAGAGTACATATGCTATTTTGATATGTTCGTATAATGTGTAATGATCAAGTCAGGGTAATTGGGATATTTATCACCTCAAACATATTTCTTTATGCTAGGAATATTTGAATTCTTCTCTTCTAGTTATTTTTAAATATACAGTAGATTATTCTTAACTAATAATAGGGGGACAAAGATGATTCAAAGGGCTACTGAACTATCAAATTGTAGGTCTTGTTCCTTCTAACCACATTTTTGTACCCATTAATCAACCTCTCTCCATTCCTCCCTGCCCCCATTTCCTTTTGTATACAGTACTTAGGTGTAGCCACTCTGGATGGGGAAGGTTAGATAACCAGCTTTGCATTTCCTGCTTTGTTGTTATCCTTTCTTTGATTATTGGGAAATGGAATAAAAATGTAGGCATATGGTTAAAATTTTATGTTCAACTTCTTAAAGGAAATTTTATTTTGTTCTTCTATTTCTCTTTAGTAAAAATGAAATGTTCTTTCTCAAGTGTAATCTCAAAAAACAACTATCTGCTGAACATGTGAGAGAGGCCCATAGAATCAAAGGAAAAAGAGTCATGAAGGCTTCTCTTTTGTGCTGATGAACCCTGCATTGACAAAATATGCGATAAAAATATGACGGGAGAAATAAAATATGTGGTAAAAATATGACAGGAGAAAGTTTGTGCTAGGTTGTGTGTATATAAACTATTTTCTTCATATAAATGAGAAGCAGTTCTTAGTCATTAGGAAATAGATTTCCAAAAAGAAGAATCTATTGTATATTTTTTTCCTGTTGCTGGTTCTGCTCTTCTATTTCTGCACATTGAGTGCTTATTTGGGGCTGTGGAAGACAGGCCTATGGATTGTGTTGGGCTATTAATTTTCTCTTGCAACTGTTGGCGTTATTGATTTCCACAGTGTTTCCTTGCAAATGGGTTGAGAAGAGGTTAGAGGGCAGGGAGTGAGGAAGATCTGCCTAGCAACCGAGGAAGGGCTGGCAGCTGGAGGGTAGGAAGATACTTGCTTTTATATAATTCGAAGGGGGACAAAGATGATTCAAAGGGCTAGCTCACTTATATGATTTCTATTAGTTATGAGCCAAATTTGTAGAGACTTCATCTACAAAAGAATAGAGGAAATCTTCTTGCCAAGGAAAGGGGGGTAAATAATACAGATATAAACCTGTATGTTCACCTCGCTTTAGCCATCCATACCTATGATCACATCAAGGAGCATGTCACTCCTTGGAATGGTGCTTTGATTTTGTAATCTTAAACCTCAGAATCTATCTGATCATGTTCTCCAGGCCATCTTTCTAGCTTTTACTCTCACTATATTTTTACCACTGTGATATAGGGTATATGTTAAAAGTTTTGGTAGACACACATGACTTGGTGAATATATTGGCTCTACCACTTATGAGTTGTGCACCCTTACATTGAACCTTAACCATGTGAGCCTTAACCTCATTAAACTTAATTTTCACATCCTTAAAATTCATACATTTATTTAAAAAGTATTTATTGAGCTCTCTATTCTTATGAAATTTCATTTTATTGAAGTAAGATACAAAAATAATATAATTTGAGATAATGATAAATATAGTGAAGAAAATGAAGCAGGGTAAAGGGATTGAGAGTGGTCTGAGTGGGGGAACTATTTGAAACAGGATTGTCCTGGAAGCCTCGCGTGAGATAACATTTGAACTAAGACCCGAATGATGAGGAAAAACTATCAGAGATCTGAGGTAAGTGTTCCAGGCAAAGTGAATAGGAAGATCAAATATTTTGAGGAAGAAGGAGAAAAAAGAAAGAAGGGGTGATTGGAAGGAAGGATGGTATATGGAAAGGTAGGCAGGGACTGAATCACATGAGGTAGTGTAGGTCATGCCAAAGAGTTTGGATATTATTCTAAACATCATTGGAAGCCATTGAATAGTTCTAAATAAGAGAGTGATATTTTGATTTATGTTTTACAAATGGCCAGTTTTTTATGAACGGACTAGGGGTGGGAAGCCATGGCAGGCAACACTGGAAGCGGGGGGCCCACTTAGAAGGCTAATGGAGTAGTTCAGGGGAGAGATGGTTAGTGGTTTGGCCTAAGGTAGTATTACTTGTGATGGTGAAAATACCTTTATCAAAGTGTTGCTGAGATAGTTTTTGTGAAAGTGATTAGCACTATCCCAGGCATAAAATGAGAACTTATTTTAATATAAGAACAGTGTTAATATTCTTCATCCATGTTTATGACATCTGTTCTTCTAGGCCAGGAAGCTGGAAGTCATCTGGACTTCTCCACTGAGGAAGAAAATACAAAGAAAGGAAAGGAAAGTTGTTAGGTTCAGTTGAGTTTATGGTATCTGTAAGATAAGTTACTTATAACATATATTGAGTTGAATGTATCAATCTCATTGCAGATGACCCTTGAAAATAACACCTGAAAATGTAAATCTATAGCTTAGTAAAGAAGTCTGTGTTAGAGATAAATATTTGGGAGTTGTAGGTATTTGGTAGTAAAGCCACTGACTTGAATAAAAATGCCTATAGAGAGTAAGAAGGGAGAAAAAGGGCTAATGCTGTAGCTGAGGAACTCCAGTATGTAGGAACGGGCTGAAGAGGAACTGGTAGATGTAGTCAGAACTGCAGGAAAATGGAGAGTGTTGTGTTAGTCTCTGACGCCTAGGTTAGAGGGAGTTTCAAGAAGGAATGATCAGATGATATAGGTGAGTGACACTGGTTGAGGATTAAGACAAAATGAAGAGATTGTTGGATTTGAAAACTAGAGCAGTTTCATTAAAGTCATGTGAGAACAGGCATCATTATAATAGTTGATGAGTATTTGGGAAATGAAGACATAGAATGAACAAGTATAGGCTACTCATTCAGAAGTTTTTCAATGAAGAGAAGGGTCAAGAGTGGTCTTAAGAAAGAAGGGGCTGGGCATGGTGGCTCACACCTATAATCCTAGCATTTTGAGAGGCAGAAGCGGGAGGATTGTTTGAGGCCAGGAGTTAAAGGCCAACCTGGGCAACATAATGAGACCCCATCTTTAAAAAACAAACAAACAAAACAAAACAAATGAACAAAAAAACTAGCCAAGCATGGTGGTGTGTGGCTGTAGTCCCAGCTACTCAGGAGGCTGAGGCGGGAGGATTGCTTGAGCCCAGGAGTTCAAGGCTGCAGTGCCCTATGATCATGCCACTGCTGCATTCTAGCCTGGTTGACAGAGTGAGACCCTGTCTCACAAAAAAAAAAAAAAAAAAAAAGGAATTTGAGTGTTTGGAGCCTGAAGGGAAGGGATCTATAAGAAGACTAATGTCAAGATGAGATGGGAGTAGGGAGAGATAACTTATTTCTCTGTAAAGTGGGATGTGAGATTGTCAGCTGATAGTGAGGTGGTGGGGATGATTTAGAGAGCTTGAGAGTGCTAAAGGTTTCGTTTATTCATTCTTTCAACAACTCTTGTGCTAGGCACTTGGGGCAGAATGGTGAGGAAAAAAATCCCTTTCTCTCTTGGGAGTTCTATAGACTAGTGAGGGAGCTAGACATTAAGCAAAGTATAATCATACAAATTAATATAAAATTACAAGTAGGAAAAAACTGTGATTTGTGCTATAAAGCAGAGTACATGTTATTATGAGAACGTGTGTTAGGGAAAGTTACCTACTCAGGTCAGACAAGCCTTTCTTAATGAAGTGAAGATTGAACTGAGATCTGGAAGAAGAGGAGGCCTTAACCAGTTGAAAAGGAGAAGAATATTCTAGGCAGAGGAAATAGTATGTGTAAAGGTCTTGTGGTGAGAAGGAGGAGCTGAAAGAAGGCAAGGATAGCTGGTATGCCAAGAAAAAGGACAAACGTGGATCAAGATGACACTAGGAGATGGGTAGGGCCCAACTCTAGGGCCTTGTAGGCAACATTAAGGTGGAAAGTTAGTAGGAATAAGGCTCAGGGAGGGGCAGAAGGGTAGAACTTATAAACTGAAAAGCACTGGATTTGTAACTGGATTTGTTTGAATCCTTTTTCTACCACTGAAAACTTTTGGCAAGCCTCAATTAGACTACTCAGCCACAATTTTATTATAAAATGGAAGTGTTAATATCTGCTCAATGTATGTACCTTCATAGAGTTGATAAGAATTAAACTCTAAATGAGGATGTAGATATTTATGGCTATAAATTTTTCTGCTTTAGCTGTATCCCACAGATTTTGGTAACTTGTGTCCCCATTATCATTTAGTTCAAAGAATCCTTTGATTTCCATCTTAATTTCCTCCTTGACCTGATGACTATCATTGGGTCACGTGTGTGAAATTCCATTGTAAATTATAGTAACTTTTACTCTTGGATAGTCCCTTTTTTCTCTGTAGCGACTTAACTGTTTTGAAACTTATAAACAAAGAGGATGTGATCAGTTCCATAAACATTTATTGAGCACTTAACTATGGGTGAGGCATTGAACTAGTCACTGTGGGTATATAAAAATGAGTAAGAAATGAGCCTTGCCCTCAAGAAGTTGAGGGCCAAGAAGGGAAGACAGAAATGTACACAATAAGCATGATGCAAGACACTGTTTAATAACTTCTAAAACAGAGGTAAAAAATATAATGGATTGTAGAAATTCCAACTGAGGGATAGAACAGAAGTATGGAGTCAAGCTTTTCATTATGGTATCATTAATTGGAATAGGAAACAGAAAGAATAACAGCTTCTGGGAAGATGATTTTGGTTTTGGTCATGTTAAATTTGAGGTGTTGGCAGTCTGTCCAAGTGTTTAAGGTTGGAAATGTGACTTTTGGGAGTTCAGGGTTAAGGAGTAGATTTGGTCTATTCTTTGTGGGTCTGTTGCATGGAGGAATGGTCACAGGGTAAACATGTACTCAGCATCATCATCATAATATACTTCATTTCGTCGACTATAAGATGCCATAGATTGTAAGGTGCATCATTATTTTATGTATCATTAAGAAAAAAGTACTATTGAGCTATGTTACATCATTGATTGTCATTTTGATTTTATTTTTACTTTTTTCTTTTAAAAATTGTTTTATTTTTAATTTATATGGGTATGTAATTTAAGGGTACATATGATGTTTTGAGACAGGCATATGATGTTAATTAATCAAATCAGAGTGACTGGGGTGTCCATCATCTCAGTCATTTATCATTTCTTTGTGTTAGGAACATTCCAGTTCCACTGTTTTAGTTATTTTAAAGTATACCCTAACTTACTGATTATAGTCTTTGTTGTGCTATCAAATATTGTTCATTCTAACTATATAACTATATTTTTGTACCCATTAACCATCCCCACTTTATCCGCCCCTCCCCACTACCTTTTCCAGCCTCTGGTAACCATCATTCTACTCTGTGTCCATGAGATCAATTGTTTTTCATATTTAGCTCCCACATATGAGTGAGAACATGTGAGATTTCTCTTTCTGTGCTTGGCTTCTTTCATGTAACATAATGTTCTCCAGTTTCATCCATGTTGTTGCAAATGGCAGGATTTCATTCTTTTTTGTGGCTATATAATATTCCACTGTGTATCTGTACCACAGTTTCTTTATCCATTCATCTGTTGATGGATGCTTAGGTTGATTCCAAATCTTGGCTATTGTGAATAGTGCTGCAATAAACATGGAGTGCAGATATCTTTTCAATATACTGAATTCCCTTCTTTTGGATATATACCTGGCAGTGTGATTTCAGGTCATGTGGTAGATCTATTTTTAGTTTTTTGAGGAACCTCCATACTGTTCTCCCTAGTGGTTGCACTAATTTACATTCCCACCAACAGCGTACGAGGGCTCCCCTTTCTCCGCATCCTTGCCAGCATTTGTTACTGCCTGTCTTTTGGATTAAAGCCATTTTAACTGGGGTGAGGCGATATCTCGTTGAGGTTTTGATTTGCATTTCTCTGACTAATGATGTTGAGCATTTTTTTCATATACCTGTTGGCCATTTGTATGTCATCTTTTGAGGAATGTCTTTTCAGATCCTTCACCCATTTTTAAATCAGATTATTTGATTTTTTTTCCTATTGAGTTGTTGGAGCTCCTTATATATTCTAGTTATTAATCCCTTGTCAAATGGATAGTTTGCAAATATTTTCTCCCATTTTGTGGGTTGTCTCTTCCTTTTGTTGTTTCCTTTGCTGTGCGGAAGGTTTTTAGCTTGATGTGATCCTATTTATCCAATTTTGCTTTGGTTACCTGTGCTTTGGGAGTATTACTCAAGAAGCCCATGCCCAGTCATTTTGATTTTAGAGTTGTTAAAATATGAGAAAATGTCCCACCATCTTAGATTCAATGAAATACTGAAGCCAACATCTAATGAGCCTTTATTCTTTGCCAAACTCTCTGCTAATAAGCAGGTAAGGATTAATCGTTTAAGTCTTGTAGTAACCTTGTTAGTTTACGTTTACTCTCATTTTACAGATGGGGGCACTGGGCCTATAGAAGTTAGTCCTTTTACATGCAGTAAAGCTGAATTTAGATTTTCTGCTTTACTCTTAACTATAAAATACAAAATTAATAATACAGGGTAGTGCTTTGGAACATGAAGAAAATCTTATTTTATAAAAGCATTTAGGGAAAGATGGCTTTTGTGCACTGTCGTCTGTGAATCAGAGTGTCACTATAGCTGTGGTTTCTGTTTGCTTAGGATATATTCATGGGTGGCATTATAGCAGGTGTTTTATAGACTAGAGAGTTCATTATGGCTCTAGTTTAATAGTGTTCACAATTTAAGTTCCCTTTTTTTCTTGAAAGGAAGTGTGGTATAATGGAAAATCTAGGAGTTTGGATTTATGAAAACTGTTTTGAGTCTCACTAGGTAGTGACTAAAATTTATCTATATGTAAGTCTCTTAACTTCACTCAGAATCATCTTCTGTCCAATGAGAAAGGTAATACCTGTACCAGTCTCACTGGGTTGTAGTGAGGGTCAGATTGACAATAAAAGTACTCTGCAGTTTTAAAAAAGACTCAGACAATGCACAAATGGTTGGTATAATTGTTTTGAAAAGTTTAGGAGCTGGAAACTATTCATAAAGTCTGACTTAAGATATAAAATATACTTGGGAATTAATGGGGCTTCCAGTGAAATACAGCCACCTTTCATGTAAAATGAGAAAGGTAATCATTATATTGGGACATTGTATACCAAATCAGTTTAAGAGATAAAATTATAAATTTATATTTATTATTTTTGGTTTTTGCCTCCTTTTTTTTTGAGATGGGGTCTTGCTGTGTTGTCCAGGCTGTTCTCAAACTCCTGGGCTTAAGCAATCCTCCTGCCTCCGTCTCCCAAGTAACTGGGATTACAGGAGTGTGTTACTGCACCTGGCTGCGTGATACTTTACATACAGTTTATCCTGATTTCTTTTTTTTTTTTGAGATGGGGTCTTGCTATCTTGCCCAGCCTGGAGTGCAGTGATGTGATCTGCACCACCACTCACTGCAGGCTCCAACTCCTGAGCTTAAGCGATCCTCTTGCCTTAGCCTCCTGGTAGAATGATCCAGTAATGTCTAGTAGAACTCAATCTAGAGTTACATAAAACCTCTCTTCTCCTTTTAGGGTGTAACAAGTGTTTCTTGCTATGATCTGTAACTGCCATTTCTACAATGTCCAGAAAACTTGCTTTCTACCTTTTTTGGGATTTAGGTCCACTCTATACTCTTTGTTGCAAGTAGAGAAAGTAGGTAAGCTATTAGCCCTCCTCTCCCACACACACTTTAATAACTTGAATTCTAGCTTGTAGCGAGTTTGAGGTATCTCAAACAGGACCACAGAGTCTTTCACGTAGTCAGTAATGCTCAATAAACGTTTGATTTGGTTTAATGTGTGTATGTATCTGCTATGTATCAGCAATTAACAACATTTGGGCTTCCTTGTGGAATATTTAATGAATTTTAATGAAGACCAAGAAATGATTGTAGTTTATATATAAGGGAAGAGATCTTACTATAATGATTTTAGGTATTAAAGTTAAAAGCATTGAGTGAATTGGGTAACATGCTAATTTTTCTTTGCACTTCACTATAGCCTGTAAGATTCAGTTATCTAATGTAGGAATTAGGTAGGTAGATGGCTGGACTGACTTTGTGCTGTCAGTGTATAATCAAACTTGAATTATTTCTGATAAATAGTAACCATAGAAATCTGATTGTGTACTAATGTAAACTCAACTCCAGCTGAGGTTTATTTATAAAACATTTTAAAAGATATACTTGAACACTTGTACATGCTCAATTATAACCTGGACTGTGTTTACTTTAGAATTAGTCATTGGCTTTGTTAGTTGAGGTTTGACGTAAGTACTTGTTTGTCTTTTGGTTTGAGAAGGACTTTATAGGTACCAAATTTTGTTGATTCTTGGAGAAATTAATTATCTTTTCAAAGACAGGGTAGCATATTTATGTATATTTCATCTGTATTATCTTTAAGTTGTGCTAAGTAGCTAAGAAGTAAAGTAGAAGCTTAACAGTGATATTTAAGACTTTTCAGAAATGTATGTGAATGAATGAAATATATATTGCTGCTTTGCAGGTTTAGTTATGCTCATTACTCTATTCACACCACTGTAGTTTTGCGGAATTTATTTTTCTTTGACTTGGTTCACGTGGGCATAAATCAAAGCATTAACTGTTCCAATTGCTGTGAATTTGGTATTAGTACTGCAGGGAGAAGGCTGTGGACTGCAAAAAAAATGTGGGCTTTTGAATTTGAATTTGACTTTCAGACTGTACTGTTTAATTGAGTCTGAGACCCTGGGCAAGTTACTTAACTTTTCTGTTTTAATTAATCTGTAAAGTGGAATTTGTACACTCTATAGCAGTGTTTTTCTAAATTGTAGGAGTTTTTTTTTTTCCCCAAATTGCTCATTAGTCCTGAAATCAATAAAGTGAGTGACCAGTATTAGGAGAAAAAAGAGTTTTAGCTAATAAGGGAAAGTATTGTTGTGTGAAATCTTGTTTCATGGTATACATATATACTTATGTATGCAGGTGGTAACTTTGTTGCAATGTAAGATATATGTCTTACCATGGGCTGGGTTCAAAAATATTTGAAAAATGTCCTACAAGGTTGTTAGGATTAATCGTCTAGCCTAGCACCCATTTCATAGATAGGCACTGAGAGAAAGATGGCCTTAGAGAAATCTTATAGGATATTTTGGCTTTGATGGATTTAGTTATGTTTATATAGATTTTGTCTTTATTCCAAGAGCTATAAAATATGACTTGCTACCTTAAATTGTTGGAATATGGAAAATTGTTTCTTATTTAGAAAATTATTGGACACATAGAGGTTTTTTGGAAAAGCATTGTTTTGGGAATATATACACAGTAGGTGTGGGTGTAAGTTTTTATGACCACTTAGAGTGCAATTTAGTAGTATCTGGTAAAGTTGAAGATATGTATACCCTATAGCCTGGCAATTCCAATTCTTCTGCTTGTGCCCAAGGAGACATGCAGGAGGATGTTCGTTGTATTATTGTTGGTAAAGACAAAAATTTGGAAACAACCTAAAAGTCTCATGGTAGAAGTTTAGTTATACAAACTGTATGTTCATTAAATGGAATGCTAAACTAAGTTAAAATGAGTAAACTAAAGCTATGTTTATCAATGGTAAATGTCAAGCCAAAATGGATAGAAAAGCAAATTGCAGACAGATAACAGTGTATCATATATTTAACATTTAGAAACACAAAAATATATATAGTACTGTATATTATTTATGGATACAAATAAGTAAAAATAAAAACTTGGACTGGAATGAGACACATCAATATCAAGATAATGGATATTTGGAGGGAGGGAGGGAAGGAATGTGATTAAGTAGGGATTTCTGTTGGATCTGTAATGTATTATAAAATCTTGGAAAAATGACCTGAAGTAAATATGGCAAAATGTGGTGATCTGGTCAGTCTGGCTTTTAGGTACCTGGGTGGTCATGATCTTCTTCTTTTCTGTATGTTTTAAATATTTGAATAATATTTATTTTAAAAGTTTGGTGTATAGTTCATGGCACAGAATAGCCATGAGTAGCAGCACATTGTTCTGGGGTTTAGAGAACAATAAATTTTTTAAGAACTGGGGCTTAACCTAGTTAGGTGGTTTTCCAGACTTCAGAAAGATGAAAATTTAGTTCGGTATAGACATAGGTTAAAATACATAGGAGGAGAATTATTGAGTTTTCATTTCTATAATATGGAACCAAAGTGTCAACCTAGACATTTCTCTTTGTAAGTGTGAAGATATCTCCTTCCCATTCCTGTGCATGTTGTTTTCCCATTGCTCTTCCAGAATGAGTTACTATTATATTTGTGATTACCGTTTTTTGTTGTTGTTGTTGTTTTTTCCAAGAAACGAGGTCTCACTACGTTGCCCAGGCTGGTCTCGGAACTCCTGGCCTCAAGTGATCCTCCTGCCTCAGCCTCCCAAGTAGCTGGGATTACAGGCGCAAGCCTCTGTGCTCAGCTTTTGTGATTACCCTTGAGTGGCCCCTGTGTTTTCTGAGATGGACGCTTGTTATAGTTGTACTTCAGTGTGTGTTAGCTTGGTTCCTGCCCTTACTGTCTTATAGATGTCCTCTGCTGAATCATCATAAGCAATTGCTTGAGAATCTTGGTTAACTAGTTTTAGTGCTTATTTGAAGATCTGTTCTACTGAGCATTAAAATTGCTTTCTAGATCCTCAGTATGCTCTAGTCCAGCACTGTTGGATGAAACTTTCTTTGAAATGTTTCATATTGGCACTGTTCATTATGGTGGCCACTAGCTACATGTAGCTATTGAGCTTTTGAAATGTGGCTAGTATGACTTAGGAATTAAATCTTTAATTTTATTTAATTTTGATTAAATTTAAATAGCCATATGTGGCTGCTAGCTCCCATATTGGACAGTGCAGCTCCAGTCTATTGTAGAGAATGCTAAGTTTGATTACCAGCACATTATTGAATTTCCCAAGGCTGTTTTCCTGTTTGTATAAAAGGACTAATAATTCTTGCCCAAATCACCGGTGGGGATCCTAGGGAGAAGTTAAAGAATATATGACAAAGGACCAGTCATGTGGGGACATTTTATATTAAGAGCTATAAAACTATGCTGCTTATTTGACTCTGCAATTCCACTTCTAGGAATTTATCCTAAGAAAGTAAATTTTTTATATATCTTTGATTATCTGTAAAGATGGTCATCAAAGGATTATTTATAATTGTATTAGTTTGCTAGGGCTGCCTTAAGAAACTGGATGGCTTAAACAACAGAAATTTGTCTCACAGTTCTGGAGGCTCAAAGTCCAAGATCAAGGTGTCTGAAGGGTTGGTTCTGTCTGAGGGTTGTGAGAGAGAATCTGTTCCCTGCCATTCACCTAGCATTTGCTGGTTTGCTGGCATTTTTTGGGAGTCTTTGGCTTATAGAAGCATCGTCCTGATCTGTCTTCATCTTAAATGGTGTTCTCCTTGTGTGCTGTGTCTGTGTCCAAATTTCACCTTTTCATAAGGACACCGGTCATCTTGGGTTAGGGCCTACCCTAATGACCTCATCTTAACTAATTACATCTGCAATGACCCTATTTCCAAATAAGGTCATGTTCTGAGGTACTAGGGGTGAGAATTTCAACATATGAATTTTAGAGGGACACAATTTAACCTATAGCAGTAATATATGATAATTGAAAGCAAGGTGATTGTCCTGCAGTAGTACATAATAAATACTATTTATGCAGCTAATAAAATCAATTGTAAATTGTTATAAATCAATATTAATAACATGAAAGGAGGTTCGTAAAATATTTTTAATAGGGGAAAAAAGATTTTAAAACAGCTAGGTAAGTCCCAAGTAGCTAGGTAAAGTAAAAATAATGTACATTGATTGAAAAAAGGCTACAGTTATAAACATTGTAATATTAAAATGATTAAGTGACATGGTAGAATTATGGAAAATGTTTTTTCACCTTTTTGTTTTCTAACTTTTATGCAATGAATATATACTGGTTTTGTAATAGCAAAAGCCCACCATACATTTCTAGGACTAGAATTGCTAGGTCAAAAACAAAGAATTTAAACATTTTTTATGTAATAGGCATTTCTTCCCATGATATTTAGTGGCCTTGTTTATCTCTTATTTTTGTTCAAAAAACTTTCTCAAATGCCTTGATATATGGACCCTTATTTTTCTTATTTCACAGATGTGACTAACCTTACAATTCTTTATTTTTAGTCTTCTGTGTTTCTTGATTTTAAGCAGGTCTCTTAGAGGCAGCCAGTTGTTGGAGCCTGTATTCCAAAAATATCAGTTAATGACTTTTGGTATTACTGTGTTTCACTGATTTAGAAGCTATGTTTTATTGACATAGT
The DNA here is from genome assembly GCA_023783475.1 of Daubentonia madagascariensis. NCBI lineage: Eukaryota > Metazoa > Chordata > Mammalia > Primates > Daubentoniidae > Daubentonia > Daubentonia madagascariensis. The sequence goes on from JAKFHU010000747.1 coordinate 34,800,711, forward strand.
AAATTAGATGTGTGACCTTGGGGAAATTACTTAATCTGTGCCTCATGTTTCTCATCTATAAAATAGAAGTAATATTAGTACCTACCTAATAAGGTTATTATAAGGAACAAAGGAATACATGACAAAATACATATAAAGCACTTAGAATGGTACCTTGCCAATAGAAGCACTCAGTAAATATATAGTAATTATTGTTTAACCTGTTGGAGAGTTTAGCTCCTTTATGACAGCTTTCTATGCATATAAACAAATATGGGATAAATGGGATATCCTACATGCTTTTCTTGATTTGTCACTTAACATAACCTTGGACATCTTTTTATACTAATAAATATCTGTGTCATTGTTTTAAATGCTTACATAGTATTCTATTGTATTTGCTAAAATATTTCCTTATTAATGGGCATAATTTAGGATATTTCTAGTTTCTTGATATTATAAATGTAGCTGTGATATCCTTACAATAAATATTTTTACTGATAGGTAACATTTATTCAGTGCTTTATTACATTAAGTTATTCTTCTAAGTCCTTTACATAAAATTAACTAATCTTTATGTGAACTCCCAGAGATAAGTATTGTTATCGATATTGGTAGATAAGGAAATAGACACTAAGTATTTGCCCACAGTCCAGATATTCTGTCCTTGTGGCACTACTGATCATTTGTTCTCCTATTTGTGCAATAGTATTATTACTTTTTTTTCATGTTTCTTAGGCCTCACAAAACTAGAAACACTTTTCCACCCAGTTTTTCTTTTTATTTCTTTGTTCCACTTCCCAAAAATTGAGACTAATTAACTGTGCATTACAGCAGGGGTTCTGTGCCAGGAGTAATTTCATGCTCCGCCCCAGGGAATCTGGCTGTGTCTGAAGACATTTTTGGTTGTGTCACATTTTTGGTGTGTCACACTACACACTACTGGCATGTAGTGGGTAGAGACTATGGATGCTGCTAAATATCCTACAATTCATAGGACAGACCCTGGAAACAGAAATATCTGGCCCATAATGTCAATAGTGTCACAGTTGAGAAACCCTGCGTTACAATAAAAAGGGTACCCAGATTAGTGGCTTATTAATTAAACATTCAATAAAATAAGATAGTCCTATACACTGGAACTTACAGTCAATTTTTGTAGATTGTATGCTATTTAAGTGGTCTATTCATACAAACAGGTATAAATCCACAGACTCCAGACTGAAAGTATTCAAAGCCTTGACGATATTAAACTGTAGTAAATTAAAAAATGTTAGGTAAGGTAAAAAATAATTACATAAATTACTATGATATCAGGATATTTGTGGCTCTTGCCATAAAATATGTAATTGCTTATATAATGGGTACATTTGGAATAATTAGTTAACGTTATTTACAAGCTGATAACTTTTTAAAAACAAACTTTTATGTAAAGTTGATGGAATGACTTACCCACCAAATCTCTTTGCAAATGATGTTCAATCCTTTTTAAAAATTATTTATTTCAAACTATTAAGGGGATGACAAATTCTTAAAAGTGTTAATGTTTTGTAAAGAACACCATGAGTTCCAGGACTTCCTAGAAAACTCATTTGGGATTCTGTCCCCAAGGTAGCGTGTGAAGTACTGTTCTAGCCACAGAAGCCATGCATTTTCATAGTTCTCTACCTTTGCTTAAGCTCTTTTCTTATTTGTATTTTCCTTTATTCCCTTTTTTCTTCTGAAGAATGCCTACTTCTTTGTGATCCTGCTTAAATGTCCCCTTCCCAAACCCAGAGCCAGGTATTTGTTAGGACCTTTCGTGTTCCAGGCACTTTGTTAGGTGCCAGGGTGAGTAGGAGATAACCAAACATGGTTCCTGCCTCATGGAACTCACAGACTAGGGGGAGAGAAGACAACAAATAGGTGATCAAAATGAAATATGTAAATACAAATTGTCAAAGGTACTATGAAGAAGAGAGAAGAAAGGAGGGACTATCATATTTACTATCGTATTTATAATATGTAAATACAAATTGTCAAAGGTACTATGAAGGGAGAAAGCAATAGGGTTTTACTTTGCAATGGGTGGTTCGAAAAGGCCTCTCTGAAGTGAGGACATTTAAGCTAAAACTTTAGTGAGGAGGTGGTAATCAGTAGACTATTGGGAGTGGGGTCGGAGAAGAGCCTTCCAGGTAAAGGAAATGGCCCTATTGGAAGGCCCTGTGAGTGGAAAGGATTATTCTATTGCTCCAGGAACTAAAAGAAGTCCTATAATAAGGCTAGAGCAGAGAGAAGAGAGTAAAGCCAGAGAAATTGAAAAGTAAGAAGGGGTGGCCGGGCGAGGTATCTCACGCCTGTAATCCTAACACTCTGGGAGTCCGAGGCGGGAGGATTGCTTGAGCTCAGGAGACCAGCCTGATCAAGAGCGAGACTCTGTCTCTACTAAAAATAGAAAAAGAATCTCTACTAAAAATAGAAAAATTAGTCAGGTGTCGTGGCACGCGCCCGTAGTCCCAGCTACTTAGGAGCCTGAGGCAAGAGGATCACTTGAGCCCAGGAGTTTGAGGTTGCGGTGAGCTATGATGACGCCACTGCACTCTACCTATGGTGACAGAGTGACCCCCCCCCAAAAAAAAAAAGTAAGAAGGGGCCAGATCAGGCAGAATCTTAGACCGTGGTAAAAAGTTTAGATTTTATTTTATTTCCAATGGGAAGCTATTGAATGATTTAAGTGGGTGATATGGTTTGGATGTTTGGCCCCTCCAAATCTTGTGTTGAAGTTTGATCCCCAGTGTTGGAGGGGGGCCTGGTGGGAGGTGTTTGGGTCATAGGGGGTCATGGGGGTGGATCTCCCATGAATGACTCATGCCCTCTCTATGATAATGAGTGAGTTCTAACTTTGTTAGTTCTCATGAGACCTGATCGTTTAAAAGAGCCTGGCATCACCTCCTCTTTCTCTTTTTGCTCCTTCTCCCGCCATGTAACATGCCTGCTCCCCCTTCACCTTCTGCCTGGATTGGAAGCTCCCTGAAACTCTCACCAGAACCAGATGCTGGCACCATGCTTGTATAGTCTACTGAACTGTGAGCCAAATAAACCTGTTTATAAATTAGCCAGCCTCAGGCATTTATTTATAGCAGTGCAAAAAATGGACTGACACAGAAGGGGAATGCTATGATCTAATTTACATTTTTAAAGAGTACATTGGAGAGAGGAGGAGTGAACCTGGGAGGCTAATTATTAATAGTAAGTAGTCTATTGCAGTAGACCAGGTGATATGATGTCTTAGACTAGTAGGTTTAAGGAAGTGGAGATGGACAGGTAGTGGGTGGATTTGAGCACTATTTACTAGGGGTTTGACAGGACTTTATTGATTGGAAATGGGGGGTGACAAAGAAGAATTGATTCCCAAATTTCTGGCTTGAATGGCTGGATGACAGTGCTGTTTTTTGAGGTATTGAAGATTGGGTTGAAAGAACAGGCTTAGTGGGAGGATCAATCAAGAGTCCAGTTTCAGAAATATTAACCTTGAGAAACCTGGAGTTTGGATTTCAGAAAACTGGTCTGGAGATGGACATTTGGAAACTGTAACCATAGTGATTTTTTTTTTTTTTCCTTAAGAGGGTAGGGATGAGGGGGATTCAGTTTTCAGTTTTTTTTATTTTTTTATTTTTTTTTGAGACGGAGTCTCACTCTGTCACCCTGGGTAGAGTGCAGTGGCGTCATCATAGCTCACTGCAGCCTCAAACTCCTGGGCTCAGGTGATCCTCCTGCCTCAGCCTCCTGAGTAGCTGGGACTACAGGTGCGCACCATGATGCCTGGCTAATTTTTCTATTTTTAGTAGAGACGGAGTCTCACTCTTGCTGGTCTCAAATTCCTGAGCTCAAGCAATCCTCCTGCCTTGGCCTCCCAGAGTGCTAGGATTACAGGTGTGAGCCACCACCTCTGGCCCATAGTGATGGTATTTTAAACCATGGGAGTAGATATCATCTAGAGAGTGAATGTGAAAAGCAAAGATGGCATGAGAGCAAGCTCTGGGAATTCCAATATCTGAGGGGTTGGATAGAAGAGGAGGATTTGGTGGCAGCAAAGGAGACTGAATGGGGAGCAATTAAATGTACAGCACACAAATCATGGAAGCGTCATGGAAGTCAAGAGAGGAGTGTATTTCAAAGAGCAAGTTGTCAGCTTACAATAGAGTAAGATGAGAATTAAAAAGTGACCATTGGATTTGGCAGCATGGAGGTCACTGGCCTTTTTTTTTTTTTTTTCTTCTTCACATACTCTGGGCAAAGTCACTGGCCTTCTTAAAAGCAGTTTAAGTGGAGTGGTGGGAGTACAAGCCAGACTGGAGAAGTTAAGAATCAATGGGAAGTGGGGAAGTAGAGATAAATGTGTGAAAATAATTCTGTTATAACACTTGTTTCATATTTGGCTTATATGGCTGCTTCCCTCCTAGACTGAGTTTTTTGAGGGCTGGAGTGATACTATAAGCATTTATGCTTTTGATCATTAAGGGCTTCTTACAACATACTTTTTGGTTGTCACTAAGAAAATGTTTTCATACCCTATAGATTTTTTTTGGAGCATGCTTTTGTCCTCCTCCCTTCTATTAGATCATGAAATGAGGGCTTCACTGATATCAGAAAGAAGTAGCTGGGTGTGGTGGTGCATACCTGTAGTCCCAGCTATTCGGGAGGTTGAGATGGGAGGATCACTTGAGCCCAGCCAGGAGTTTGAGACCAGCCTGGGCAACATAGTGAGACCCTGTCTCAAAACAAAGTCTATATTACATATACTTGCTATATTAAATTTATTCTACATTTGTATGTTGATTTTCTTCTTAACATGCATCATTTCTGAAATCTGAAATGGTAGGAACTGAAAGGATGTTTTTACATTCATTCGTATCTACAAATGTTCTCTATCCTTCTTAGAATTTTTGTTAACAAACCCACAGCAGGGGTTCTTTGTTGCTCACCACACAGAAAGCCAATTTCTGAAACAACGAGGATTGTCAAGGAAGAAAGGATTTATTGCAGAGGATTCATCAACTGGGAGGTGGGAGGCCTCAAATCTGCCTCCCCAACCAATGGGGTCAGGGGTTTTTTTGGAGGTGAAATGAATAATGCATGAAGTGAGTGAGCATCATTACATGTTTGGGACAGAGTGCAAGGCACACAGCGCAGTGAGAAATCACGCTAGTACATACATCCCATGATCAAAAAATGGCAGATAAGTCCCTCCCAGGGCAGGGATTTTAGTAGTATAATAACCTAGGGGTTAATATTGGTCATTCTTTTCTCCTCGTGTGCAGGTGGGATGCGGGGGGGTAGGCTGCTCAGTGGGTCCTTGGGCACAATCTGTGGTGGGGTGTCGCTTATCTTGTCTTCTTTGGACAAACAGGTGGTATAAGGCTCTGTAGTTACCTTGTGGCTGCAAGGAGGTTCTGTCCTTTCTGGGAAAGAAACTCAAAAGGGAATGCATCAGTGCAAGAGAAAGTTACAAAGTTCTGGTCAGCAAATCTTACTGGCCTGGGAACTTGAAACATAAGAGAACTATAAAAAACTATAAAAAGAAGTTTTCTTGCTTATGGGGCCAGTTACATTTTGTCAGATTCTTTTTTTCTATTTTAAGTTTTTTTCTGTATAGCCTCCATGGAAACATTTATTGAGCACCTTTAGCAACACAACCATTCCTTTTTTTACAATCACTAGTGTTTCTCCAAGCTGATTTTTAGGTCTTGAGCGTGTTAGTTTCTCCATTATGAGTATATTCTCCTGAGTTCTTCTCTCCTTACTCTTTCCTTTTTGTGTTCCTGTGCCTTAGACATTTCTGTGCTCTCCCTTAAGAAACCTTTTACAGTGCTTGAGGGTCCAAGAGAGACACCCAGTGGATTATGCAGGTTAATACGCACTCTTCATTCTCAGCCGGGGCTTCTGTCCTGATCCTTTATCTGTTTTCCTTCTCTGGTGAGCAAAGCAGGGAGCTGAGGAAATTTTATCACCCACTTTTATCTTTTACCTTTATACCCCAGAGCAGATCCATGCCTAAGAAGCTACCCACTCTGCTTACATACCCAGGGCCACAGGGACTTTCTAAGTAGAAGGCATTATCAGTGCCATATTGAAAGAATACAGAGAAGAGAAAATTACTGCTTCCAGGTCTCATAATTTATAATTCCTTCAGTCTGTCTATTTAGACTGAGAGAAGCAGCACCGATTATCAAATTGCAGGGATGAAATGAATCCATGAAATTAAGAGATGAAATGAGCCAAGGAGCTCAGTTATAGTTGGGGACATTGAGGTTAAGATAGGTGTAGGCAGACAATTCAGGACTGCGTTGAGGATGTCAGGTCCTTTGGTTTTGATTAGTTTGGATGTTGACTACCTTAATTAACCCTTCATCATCCTTGATGCCAGTTAAATTGTTGGGTTGACCTTGAAAGAGGAGAGCGTTGTGCTGTGGTAACAGTTGTTCTTCAGTTCTGATGGTTGGTGTCAGACAATCTGGGCATTAACAGTGCATTGTCCGGTGCAGCCATTCCTTTACTAGGCTTTGAGGCCCTGGAGGGCAGACAGAGTATCTTTATCTCTTTCTCTCTTTTATGTGGCACAGTGTCTGACAGTAGGCACACAATAAATATTGAAGAAATGAATCTAATATGTAAAAACATGTCTCAGAGACTGCCAATGTACATCTGCTCTGCCTTGGCACCAGAAACTAATCCCTAATCCTTCACATATTTTATTTTCCCAGATTTTTTCCACCGTCTCTACCTCTGCTACATTAGTGCAACTCACCACTTCAACAGCTTTCCAGTGTATCTTCTTTCTTCCATTTGTGCTCCCCTCGGGTATATCTTGCAAACAGTAGTCAGAGCTATCTTATAAGAAATGCAAATCAGATCATGTCACCTGTCTACCCTGATCTTCCAGTGGCTTCCCAGTATATATCTCTCATTTTTCAAATTTATTCCATTCCTGAATTAGGAGAGCTGATATTGTGATACAGAGGGAGTCTTTTATAAAGTATTTCTACTTCCTTCCCTCCCCTCCCCAAAATAAAACACCACACACAGAAAAAATATACCTGGAAAAACATCATTAGCAGCAGGTGTAAACACTTCAAAAGAGAGGAACAAATACTTTTTAAGAACCTAGATCCGGTTAAAGCATTTAGTTGGGTGTGGTGGCGCATGCCTATAATTCCAGTTACTGAGGAGGCAACATTGCAAGACCCTGTCTCAAAAAAAAAAAAAAAATTCACATGATGGTTCGTATATCTTTCCAGTCTTCTCATCTAATCCTAGAAAGGCCTTCTAGTGTGCTTGCAGGATGCATAATGGAGCCACCTCCTGAGCCTGTCTCTAGGTCTGAGAAAAGCAATGAAGAGATTTCTAAATTCTTTAAGCCTCCTCCACTCAAAATGGAGGAAGCTGTCGAGGATACCTACGTACATACTACCCATGCCAGGGGAGTGGCAGTCCACCATAGTGATTAAGAACGTAGATGGTGGAGGGGGCAGGGAGGAAGAGCAGTTGACTAATGGGTACAAAAATACAGTTAGAAGGAATAAGACCTAGTGTTCAATAGTTCAGTAGGGTGACCATAGTTAACAGTAATCTATTGTATATTTTGAAATAGCTAGAAGAATTCAGATGTTCCCAGCATAAAGATAAATGTGATAGATATCCCAATTACCCTGGCTTGATCATTATACATTATATGAATGTATCAAAATATCACATGTACCCCAAAAATATTTACATCTATTATGTATCAATTTAAAAAAAAGACTATCTATGGATAGGCCTTGAAGTCAGACTGCCTGAGTTTGAGTCCCAGCTCTATTACTTATTGGCTCTGTAACCTTGAGCAAATTGTTTAAACCTCTCTAAGACTCAGTCTTATCTGTAACATGGAAATACTACTGGTTATCTAAGTTTCTGTAGAGATTAAGTGAGCATTTAAGACATTAAGTGGCAGTTAGTGTGTTTTCAAAAATGTTAGTTGTAGTTATTTTTCTCACAGTCCTTGCTAGCATCACTATAATCCTATTGCCACTCAAAGGAATGTCTTGTATTTATCTCTCTTGCAGCATTTATATTGTAACTTTCTATTTCTACATCTATTTTCTCACAGACTTTAAGAGGCTTGTTTTATTTATTTATTTACTTTGGAGACAGGGTCTTGCTCTGTTGCCTGGGATAGAGTACAGTGGCGTCAACATAGCTCACTGCAACCTCACATTCCTGGGCTCAAGCTATCCTCCTGCCTCAGCCTCCTGGGAAGCTGGGACTACAGGCACACGCCACTATGCCCAGCTAATTTTGTTATTTTTTGTAGAGATGGGGGTCTCACTCTTTCTGAGGCTGGTCTGGAACTAATGACCTCAAGTAATCCTGCCAGAGTGCTAGGATTACAGGTGTGAGCTACTGTGCCGGGCCTAAGAGACCCATTTTAAAATTTATATTCCACTATCGCCTAGTATACTTGGCACGTAATATACATTTGGGGCCAGTCTGAATAAAGACTAATGTTTGAGTTCCTCTAAATGAGTAGGGCTTCGTACAGAGAGTACAGAACACTTACAAAATATGGATAATATGGATAAATATAAGCAAGCTTTAATGCTGCCTCCTAAGATCTAGTGGGGAAGAAAAGGATGATTCCTTGTCCCAATATGAAAGCTGAAGATTATATATTTTTTGTTATATACCTTCATTAATGAAAGTAGAATTCATCTGACAGCCTTTGGTCCCCAAAGAACCTGAGTTCTTCAACTACCAGTTCCATTGTCTCATGCTGTCCCAGAGAAATGGTGTTTTTTTTTTTTTTTTAAGAGACAGGATCTCCCTATGTCACCCAGGCTGGTTTAGAACTCCTGGGCTGAAGCCATCCTGTTGTCTTAGCCTCCTGAGTAGCTGGGACTACAGACATGAGCCATTGCGCCCAGAGAGAGATGGTGATTGATCCTTTTGTTTTATGGGGCCAACTAGATGTGGCCCTGACTCTTGATATGTCCAGACAATCCAGGTCTGGGCACAGATAATTCACTGATCCATAAAAAATATGGAAGTAAAAAGCCAATCACAAATTTATATTTTAGTTGTTCCATTTGGCATCTAAACTCAAAACTGCTTTATTATAATTAGATTGCATCAACCAATTTTATACATGAGGTACATAGATTTTTTAACTATGTGAGGAAATTTAATCTGGTTCCCAAGGAAAGTCAGTTTTGTTGCAAAGAGAGATTTATGGTATTTGGGGGAGTGTTATAGTTTCCAAAAAAGAAATTGTCTTAGGGACTCCTCACCAAGATTGTGCTCAAGGAATTTTGGAGAAGTAATTTGATGAATAAAAAAGTAAATCTTGTCCTTAAAGAGCTTTTGCCTATTATAGGAGTTAAGACTTTGATATAAATAATTGTTAGGAAGAGATAGAAAGCAAGAGGTGCATATAAACTGCTGTGGGAATTCAGAGCAGTGAGACAGTATTTTTGACTAACAGTATTTGTTTGGAAAAAAGTCAAGAGGAGTTTAGTAGGAGAGATAATATTCATGTTTGGTGTTAAAGAATGAAGAATATTTTGAACATTTGGAAATGAAGTGTATTGTGAATGTCCTTATTAAGGACAAGTATCATATATTAATGTGTTTTCTTTTTCAAATAGTCTGTCTTTTTGCCATTTTTTGATAACACTATTAATAATCATCATAATAGCTAACATTTATTGACTGCTTGCTCTATGCCAGAATCTAAGTGCTTTACCTTTATTAATTTACTTAATCCTCACATACCTATTATCTGTATTTTAAAGGAAATGAGACATGAATCCCAGACAGATTAAATAATTAACTTGCCCAAGATCATATAGCTAGTAAATGGAGTAGCTTGGATTCCAACATTTGAAGTCAGACTTTAGGCCAACCACAACTGACCACTAAGTTAAGTGTCTTTCTGTATAATCTCTTTTTTGTACTTTGTTCTTTCCTGCCAAATGTTGCCTTTTTTTCCTTTTACATTTTTATCAAAGTTATGCATGCATATAGTTTAAAGAGTCCATCAGGAAGTACTATAAGTTTTGTTAGGACAAGCAACAGTCTCACCTCCTTCCCATTAGAGGTTTTTTTAAGGGGACTTGTTTGGTCCTTGCTAGGGTGAGCAAGGTATTAGAGAAGAAACAATTTATTTGCAGCTTTCCTCTTCATCTCTTTCCTGCTTGCTTGCTTTATGCTGTACCTTATCTGAGGGTATAGGGAGACCACCATTCAGTGCATCTCCAGTTCTATAGGGAGATGCCAGCCATAAATCATGTGGTTGCCCAGCTCTCCCAACCTTTGGCTTCCCTGTCAATATCATCACCTTTCCTTCGCTTCATCTCCCTTCCAGTCGTCACTACCTAGGTACAGGTACATCCTCTCTCACCTGGAATTCTGTACTAGTTGTATTACTTGTCAGCTTGCCTCCCTCCAGTTTATTCTCTATACTGCAGCCGGAATCACTTTTCTAAAATGTAAAACTGATCAGGTCACTGCCCTGCTTAAAACCCCTCAGGATAAAGCCTTGATCCCTAAATTCCTTAGACTGGTTTACAGGGCCCTTCATGGCTGGCCTGGGTTTCTCCTCAACTCTTGCCATTTACTGTCCCACCCTTTAAGTTCCAACAATAATTGAACTGCAGTGGTTTCTCAAATGCAGTACTTTTCCTTATACATGCAGATGTAAAAATAACTGTCAAACATGCAGCCCAGCTCCGTGAAAACCTGCAAAGCCATACAACTAGGTCTCCTAAGAATAGCAGGAATCAGGCCCTCAGAGAAAGTACAGAGAACTTAGTTTGGGATCTAAAAGGTTGTTCAGGATCAAATGCAGTTCTGATAAATAGGCTATGTTGTTACCCGTTTAGCTTCAGGAGTTTGTCAGCATGGAGCAGAGCCATTATGAGTGTTCTGCTTTTCTCTTTGATTTTTTTTTCTTCTTCTTTTACCCACACTCTTAACTCTCAGACTTGTCCATGTGATTCACATTGCTCTCCTTTAGCAATTTGCTGATTGATTTGGACTCAGTCCCTTTTGTGTTTCCTTTTGGCATAGCTTTTCTTTCAGAACACTTGTTGAGCTACTGATCAACTACCCTTGGGTCTAATGATCACCCTTGATTTAAGTAAAGGGGGACAGGATGGTGGGGTCATGCTATAGATGTTGGTCCTTAAATACATGAAGGATTGCATTGGGATGCTTTCCTTAGCTTAGGGCTAACAATATGGTATTTAGTTTGGCAAGGCACCTAGAGCATAACAGACTGTTTTTTCATGTGTGAATGGCAATTGGCTGGGTATAGAATTCCTGGGTTGCAATCTTTTGTCATTAGATGAATGTAGATATGTGGGGCTTTTCACTAGAATATTTTTATGTACTGACACCTTTTTTTTCATTACTCTTATCTGATATCCTTTGAGCTCTTTGAAGTTGCAGATTTGGGTCTTTCTTTGTCTGAAGAAAACTTTTTTATATATTTGATTATTCTATTCCATTTGTTCTTGTGTCATCTTCAGGAACTCCAATTATCTATGTGTTAGAGCTCTGCTACTTTCTTTATATCTCCTTCCTCCTCCCCTTTTAAAATTATATTGATCTCTTTATTTTTTTCTTGTTCTTAGGGAGTTTCTTAAATTTTTCCTTTAAATTATCACTTCAGTTTTCATCAAAGTTGACTCTTCTATTACTGCTTCTGATGCATTTTTATAATTTTTCTCATGTTTAACTTAATATTCTTATCTCACTGCACTTTTAATTCTTTCTTCCTCTCAACAGGCTTCCTTATTATTTTAGTCTTTTGTTTTGCCTTTCATCCTTTGCTCCTGTGACCTCCCCTCCTTTTTTAAATTTAGAAGCTGTGAAAACAAATACTGATTAATTTTTTTGTTTGTTTGTTTTTTTGTCTTTTTTTGAGGCAGTGTCTTGCTCTGTCGCCCCAGCTAGAGTGCATGGCGTCATTTTAGCTCACTGCAACCTCAAACTCCTGGGTTCTAGCAATCCTCCTGCCTCAGCCTTCTGAGTAGCTGGGACTACAGGTGTGCACCACTACACCTGGCTAATTTTTTCTCCTTTTCGTAGAGACGGGGGTCTCGCTCTTGCTCAGGATGGTCTCGAACTCCTGGCCCTAAGCAATCCTCCTGCCTCAGCCTCCCAGAGTGCTAGGATTACAGGCTTGAGCCATCACACCTGGCCTAAAATTTTTTTAATACATAACTGTAAGTGTTTCTTTACCTTTGAGTACTGTGTTATTCTTACATTGTTTTACAATTATTTCATGGTCTTCAACACAACTTAAATGTTTTTTTCCCCAAGAATGAGATGTTCATTCATATGTGGCTTCCCTCCCCACTCCAAAACAGAGTATTTCTTAGATGGTCTCACTTTCCATTTCCTGTTAGAAGCGTCCTCTTAGATTTTATAATGAAGGACTCTGATTGCCAGTTAAGTGATCCAGCAACCTCAGGAGAATGAAGAGGAAGTCCTGGCTGGAAATTACCCTTTTAGGGGAAACACTGCTGCCTTGTACTAGAATAGTCCTGCCTTTTCCTAGAGTATGAGTCAGCACTGTGTAGCTAGCTACCTTTGGTACACTAGAAAGCGGTCTGCCACTTGTGCAACCAACTCCCATGCCCTAGGCCTTCCAGTACAGTTGTTCTTAAATTCTGCCAAATTGCTTTGTAGGTGCTGTACCTCATGGCATCTGAGGAGGGTTCTGCTGCTTTGGCAAGAATGTTCTTCAAACCCCAAGCCTCTCTTTGGAGTCCTGCCACAGGTCTTCTCAAATCCTGCTAGTTTGCAGCTGTTAAAAGAACTTCCCACAGGTTTTTGTTCTTGTCCCTCATGTTAGCCCGTTTCCTTCCAAGAAATGGGTGTTTATAAGGTCTTGGAATATCCTTTTTCATAATTTTCAGGTGTCCATTCTGCCCCTGAAAAACAATTTTTAAGTAATTCTTTGGCATTCTGTTTTAAAAAGTTAGGTCCATCTGCATAGTATGTCAGGAATTCCAAAAAACTTGATATTTTGTAACCTTCCATAATTTCAGTTGCTAGTGCTGTGTCCTTGCTTATTTCAGTAAGAATTTGGTCAGGGCCAAGTGGACTTGCATTCTCAGTCTGTGGTTTGAAGAAGTTCTGTAAGGTGTGTCAAAAGACAAAATTAGCTGGGCATGGTGGTGTGTGCCTGTAGTCCTAGCTACTTGGAAGGCTGAGGCGAAAGGATTGCTTGAGCCCAGCCAGGAGTTCACGACGAGCCTAGGCAACGTAGCAAGACCCTGTCTCAAAAAAGACAAAATTACCACAAATTTAAAGATCTTAACTGGCTTTTTTTTTTTTTTTTTTTTGAGACAGGGTCGCTCTGTTGCCCAGGCTGGAGTGAGTGCAGTGGCGTGATCACAGCTCACTGCAACCTTGAACAATAACTCCTGCATCAGCCTTTGGAGTAGCTGGGACTATAGGCATGTGCCACCATGCCCAGCTAATTTTTTTGTTTTTATTTTTTGTAGAGATGGGGTCTTGCTATGTTGCCTACACTGTTCTAGAACTCCTGGGTTCAAGTGATCCTCCCACCTCGGCCTCCCAAAATGCTGGGATTACAGGCATGAGCCACTGTGCCTAGCCTTAACTGGCTTTTATTTGTGATTCTAGAATCAGGAGGCACTTCATTCTATAAAACAGAATGAGTATTCTGATGAGCTGAGCCGAGGAGGTTGGCTTTATAGACAGAAAAGGGCTGAGGAAAGCAGAGACAGAGAACAAAAAGTAGATTGGTCATTTCAAAGTTACTTTCCTTGTAAAGGTTAAAGCAGAGGAGACTTCCTTATCATACTGGCTAAAACTGGCCTGTTTGGGGATTTGGGTTCTCTCTCTCTCTCTCTCCCCCCCTCTCCCCCTCGCTCCCTCGTTATTTCTTGGAAGGTCAAATAAACAACTTAGTTTCAGTTTGGTGGTGTGGAACTTCAGCATGAGTAATTCCATTTTTGTTTGGTCTTTTGGGCCTAATGCAGGAGCTCAGTCTAAACCAATGACCTCTTATAAATTTTATTTAACAATTGTCTTCTACAAAGAAAACTCTTCATTTTTAGCAAAGGTAAATCATCTTTTTCTTAGGGACCAAATTTTATTTTCCTTCATAAAAATGGTTAGCTTAAGACATACTTTTAAAAAGGCCTAAATATGTGATATAAGGGAGGATGATTTAATATATATGATAGTACTTTTATAGTACTTATAACATGATGTTTTTTTTTCTTTTTTAAGAGATGGGGTCTCATTTTGTCGCCAAGGCTAGAGTGCAGGGGCATGATCATAGTTCACTGCAGCCTCAAAGTCCTGGACTTCAGCAATCCTCCCGCTTCAGCCTCCCCAGTAGCTGGACTAGAGGCATGCACCACCAAGCCCAGATAATTTTTATTTTTTTAAGAGACAGGATCTCAGTATGTTGCCCAGCCTGGTCTCAAACTCCTGGTCTCAAGCAATCCTCTCACCTCAGCCTCCTGAGTAGCTGCCTAATGGGATTTTTATGGAACCATTGAAAACTATAGTTGTAAAGACGATGAATAAACATGGGAAAAGTATTTGCTATACCCTTGAGAGGAGATTGATTTTTTTCACTATATAGTTTTCTTCTTAGACTGAGTGTTCAGCTTTGAAAGAGTTGTCCTTTTTCTTCCTCCTTCTTTAGAACATCTTGCTAAGCAGTCAGAATAGCTGAGTCAACCCTTGTGGTCAGTTGGCTGGCAGATGTCACAGTTAGTGCATCTTTCCATCCAAATATTTGACAAATATAAAACTATAATATGCAAATTAATAATTGTAACTATGCTAATACACACACATATTGCCAGGTTGAAAACAGGGCAGTGGGATTATATATGATTCCTGTCTTTAAAAATGCTAACTCTTAAATAAAGAAATAGTGGTTATTGTATTTGAGAGGCGATACACCTCTTCAATCCTCGATTCTGAAGCAGGAGGGTTATAAACAAGGGAACTAGTGCCACAAGGCTTTTGAAATTGTTTCATGAGTAGAACAGGCTAGAACAAGGCAGATTAGTCATTCCTTGTGTCTGGGGAACCAGGTCACTGGTTGCAGAGTCAGGGTGAATAGGATTATCTCTTATAATCTCAAGGGTGCCAGTTGTAGCTTTGGTTCTACAGGAAGGTCAGAGAGACTCAGGAGCTGAAGTTATAATTTTTTTTGAGGGTTAGGCACAGTTCTTACGTATTCTGTTATTTCTGCCTTTACTTGTAAGGAACCTAGGGAAAAGTGCTATGCCTGGACGTTCTCTCTTCAGTCTTGCCTTCCAGGGTTTTCATATTGGCTGGGGACTTACAAGAGAGCCTGAATGTTCTGCAATGACTGTTTCTTTTCCACACATCTTTTCTCCTTCCTGTTTTTTACACATAAGGGTAATGTGGAAGAATAGGGATTGTGTGCTGGAGCACCACCTAGCTTTGACTTTGAAAATACTACTTTTAAATTAGCTTCCCAATTAGACATATACCAAGTTTGTTGTTCAATCTGGTATCTTTTAACAATCTTGAGGAAATAGTTGATAGTGGTTGAGAAATGTAGTGTTTTCTTTATTATATATTTAATGTTTTTCAAATTCTGAAAGTAGTACCCACTTGCTTTATTTTTATTTTTTATTTATTTTTTATTTTTCTAGACATGGGGTCTTGCTCTGTCACCCAGGCTGGAGTGTAGTGGCATGATCATAACTCACTACAA
The DNA here is from genome assembly GCA_023783475.1 of Daubentonia madagascariensis. NCBI lineage: Eukaryota > Metazoa > Chordata > Mammalia > Primates > Daubentoniidae > Daubentonia > Daubentonia madagascariensis. Next base: position 34,816,450 of record JAKFHU010000747.1, read on the forward strand.
CCTTGAATGCCTGGGCTCAAGCTATCCTTCCACCTCAGCTTCCCAAGTAGCTGGGTCTACTAGGTGCCCATCACCATGCCTGGCTATTTTTTTTTTTTTTTTTTTTTGTAGAGACATGGTCTTGTTATGTTGCCCAGGCTGGTCTCAAACTCCTGGTCTCAAGCGATCCTCCTGCCTCGACCTCCCAAAGCACTGGAATTGCAGGCGTGAGCCATGGCACCTGGCCTTAGTTTACTTTCCATTTTAATGAGGCATCCATCCCGCTTTGAGATCAGCAAATACTCTGCTTACAACATTCAGTGACTCCTTGGTGTTCATGTGGTGAAATGCAGCTAGGAAGGGGGCACAATCGGAAACAGATCTGCCCTTTCATACTCTTTAGACTATTACTCTGATGGTTTCAAGGAATGTTTTTGTTGCTTTTTGTTGACTTTCTAATTTATGATACATACTGACTTAACTACTTGTAATTCTCTCACACAATTTCTCACTGCCTACCTAGCAACTGATGATAATAGCATCCTACTTAACAGAATGATTAATTAAAAATTTTTTTTTTTTTGGGACAGAGTCTTTCTCTGTCACCCCTGCTAGAGTGCAGTGGCATCATCATAGCTCACTGCAACCTCAAACTCGTGGGCTTAAGTGATCCTCCTGCCTCAGCCTCCTGAATAGCTGGGACTACAAGTGCCTGCCACCACACCCAGCTAATTTTTCTATTTTTTGTAGAGATGGCATCTCACTCTTGCTCAGGGTGGTCTCAAACTCCTGACCTCAAGCAATCCTCCCGCCTTGGCCTCACAGAGTGCTAGGATTACCGGTGTAATCACCATACCCAGCCCCAGAATGATTAAAATTATCTATCGCTTTTCTCACTTAGCAATGTCTGTCCTGATGTTTTCCTTTCCAAGTTTAGTTAGGAAAAGATTGCTTCAAATGAGGAAACGTGAAAAAGCTTCTATACACTGCTGTTTTTTGTCCCCTACTCTTCCCTACACCATTCCCCATTGTTGACCTCTAGATGGACAGTAGATATGACTTTTTCATTCTTTTTCCATTTTACCTGACAAATTTTTTTATTTAATTATATCCAGACTGACATTTAATTGAGATAACAATAAGAAAACCTTATTTTCATAGTTACCTTTTCCTTCTAGTGGACTAATATTTTCCTTAGGTGCCTTACCTTAGCCTTAAGCACATAGCAATAAGAACAAGTTTGGTTATAAGACATTTAGGTTAACTTATTTGTTTCAAGAACAAATAATTCCTAGAAGTGCCTGTCTTTTGGACTCAACTGGAGGTTCTACTTCCTAACCCGTCAGAATGGCCACTTTGCATGCTGTAACCCATTATAAGAAATAAAGTTTTTCTCTCTAACAACAACAAAGAACCAAATAGTTCCTAATCACAAGTTTAACATTGACCTTATTCTGTATTTTAAGGGGTTGATTTCTGTCCATGCAAACCTGCTTACCATTGCCTGTTCTCAATTTGTACAGTACAGTTTTCACTACCCACATGTGGGTATTTAAATATAAATTTGTTAGAATTAAATGAGATTAAAAATTCAGTTTCTCGATTTCACTAGCTACATTTCAAATGATCATTAGCCCTGAAGCTAGTGGCTACTGTATTTGACAGCACAGATATAGAACACTTCATCATCAGAGAAAGTTTTATTGAAATGGCATTGGTATATATAATAGTTTGACCTATTCTTGCTGATGTGGAGCTGACAATTGAAATTATTGTAAAACATTCCCTGTTTTATGTACTTATTTTTGATGGACTGTTAGTGGTCATTATTGCAGAAATCTTTGCAATCTCCCATAGAAATTTTTAAGTCAGTATGCTATTAATGTTTAAATACATAACATATTCACCTAATTCTAAATAAGAGTAAAGGATATACAGTGAGAAGTAAATCTCATGTCTGCTCCTCAGTTCTCCTTTGAGAGGCATGTACTGAAACAAGTATTTTTTTGTGTTCTTCTAGATATTTTCTATCTTTGTACAAACATATGTGTGCAATCTCCACTTTCGAAAATGTAAGTAGTAGCATTCCCTGCATACTTTTATCTTTTTTTTTTTTTTTTTTTTTTTTAAAAGACAGAGGCTCGCTCTGTTGCCCTGGGTAGAGTGCAGTGGTGTCATTGTAGCTCACTGCAACCTCAAACTCCTGGGCTCAAGCGATCCTCTTGCCTCAGCCTTCCGAGTAGCTGGGACTACAGGCACATGCCATGATGCCCGGCTGACTTTTCTGTTTTATAGTAGTGATGGGGTCTTGCTCTTGTTCAGGCTGGTCTCAAATTCCTGGGCTCAAGTGATGCTCTCACCTTGGCCTCCCAAAGAGCTGGGATTACAGGCACAAGCCACTGTGCCCAGCCCTATTATTGATTTTTAATTTTATTCCATTGTGGTCTGAGAAGATACTTGATATGATTTCAATTTTTAAAAATTTGTTTTGGTTTGTTTTATGGCCCTAACATATGGTCTGTCTTGGAGAATGTTCCATGTGCTATTGAAAAGAATATGTATTCCTTAGCTGTTGGATGAAATGTTCTATAAATGTTGTTAGGTCCATCTTGTTCTACAATGTAGGTTAAGTCTGACGTTTCTTTGTTGATTTTTCTGTCTGAAGGTTCTGGCCAATGCTGAAAGTGGAGTGTTGAAGTCCCCAATTATTATTAATTGAGGCTTGTCTCTCTTTAGCTCTAATAATATTTGCTTTATATATCTGCATGCTCTGCTGTTGAGTACATATGTATTTAAAAGTTTTATCATTTGATGAATAAATATACATATATATATAGGGACCTTCTGTATCTCTTTTTATATATTTTTTTACTTAGTCTGTTTAGTGATGTAAGTATAGCTACTTCTGCATACTTTTGGTTTCTGTTTGTGTGCAATTATTTTCCCCATTCTTTTACTTTCAGTCTATTGCATCTCTATGGGTGATGTGAGTTTCTTGTAGGCAGCATATATTAGGTCTTTTTTAAAAAGTCCATTCAGCTAGTCTCTATCTTTTATTTGGAGAATATAAACTATTTACATTCAAGGTTCCTGATAGGTGAGACTTACTGCTTTTATTTTGTTAATTGATTTGATTTTAAAAAAATATCCTTTGTTCCCTTCTTCTTTTATTGTTTACCTTAATGATTTGTTGGGTTTTTGTAGTGTTAACGTTTGACTCCTTTCTCTCTTTTTTTTTTTTTTTTGAGTGATTTAACAGAAATTTATTTTCTCACAATTCTGGAAGCTGGATGTTCGAGGTGTTGGCAGGTTTAGTTTCTCCTGAGGCTTCTTCCCTTGGCTTGTATATGACCATCTTCTCCCTGTGTTTTCATATATTCATCCCTCTGTATACATCTAAGTCCTAAACTCCTTTTCTTTTTTTTTTTTAATTTCAGAATATCATGGGGGTACAACACTTTGGCCATACACATTGCCCCTGTTCTGCCCGTGTCAGAGCCACAATCATGGTCATCCCCCAAACTGTGCTCCCCACATCCATTCAGTGAGAGTTTTTCCCATCCCTTCCACCCCCCTCCCGCCCACCCGCCCTCAGATGAATGTTATTGCCCTGTGTGATGTAAGTGTTCATCAGTTAGTACCAGTTTGATGGTGAGTACCAGTGGTGCTTGTTTTTCCAATCCTGCGACACTTTGCTTCGAAGAATGGGTTCTAGCTCCAACCAGGATAATACCAGATGTGTTAATTCACTATTGTTCCATATTGCTGAGTAATACTCCATGGTATACATATACCACATTTTGTTAATCCACTCGTGTATTGATGGGCACCTGGGTTGTTTCCACATCTTTGCAATTGTGAATTGTGCTGCTATGAACATTCGTGAGCAGATGTCTTTATTATAAAATATCTTTTTTTCCTTTGGATAAATACCCAGTAGTGGGATTGCTGGGTCAAATGGTAATTCTACTTTTAATTCTTTGAGGTATCTCCATATTCTTTTCCATAGAGGTTGTACTAATTTGCAGTCCCACCAGCAGTGTATGAGTGTTCCTATCTGTCCACATCCCCGCCAACATTTGTTATTTGGGGATTTTTTGATATGGGTCAATCTCACTGGAGTTAAGTGATATCTCATTGTGGTTTTGATTTGCATTTCCCTGATGATTAGAGACGTTGAGCACTTTTTTATATGTTTGCTGGCCATAATTCTGTCTTCCTTTGAAAAGTTTCTGTTCATGTCCTTTGCCCATTTTTTAACAGGGTTGTTTGATTTTTTCTTGTTGATTTTCCTAAGTTCTGTATAGATTCTGGTTATCAGCCCTTTATCAGAGGTGTAGCATGCAAATATTTTCTCCCATTCTGTAGGTTGTCTGTTCACTCTAGTGATAGTTTCCTTGGCTGTGCAGAAGCTTTTCAATTTGATCAGGTCCCATGTATTTATTTTTGTTGCTGCTGTGATTGCTTTGGGGGTCTTCTTCATAAATTCTTTGCCTAGGCCAATGTCCATAAGAGTTTTTCCAATGTTTTCTTCTAGAATTCTTATGGTTTCACATCTTAGGTTTAGATCTTTTATCCATTGTGAGTTGATTTTTGTGAGAGGTGAGAGGTGTGGGTCCAGTTTCAGTCTTCTACATATGGCCATCCAGTTTTCCCAGCACCATTTGTTGAATAGGGAATCTTTTCCCAGTGTACATTTTTCTGGAATTTGTCAAAGATCAGGTGACTGTATGAGGTTGGTTTTATATTTGGGTTCTCAGTCCTGTTCCATTGGTCTACGTCTCTGTTCTTGTGCCAATACCATGCAGTTTTGGTGACTATAGCCTTGTAGTATAGTTTGAAGTCTGGTAGATAGATGCCTCCCAATTTGTTCTTTTTCCTTAAGATTGCTTTGGCTAGACGGGGTCTTCTCTGGTTCCACACGAAGCATAGAATTATTTTTTCTAGATCAGCAAAAAATGATGTTAGTATTTTGATAGGGATTGCATTGATTCTGTAAATTAATTTAGGTAGCAAAGCCATTTTTACTATGTTGACTCTGCCTATCCAAGAACATGGTAGGGCTTTCCATCTATTTACATCCTCTGCAATTTCTTTTCTCAGTGTTTCATAATTCTCTCTATATAGGTCTTTGACCTCCTTAGTTAGATATGTTCCTAAATATTTAATTTTCTTTGGTGCTATTGTGAAAGGTATTGCATCTTTAATTTGTTTCTCGGCTTGATTGTTATTAGCATATATGAAGGCTATGGATTTGTGTGTATTAATTTTGTATCCTGAGACTTTGCTGAATTCATTTTTCAATTCCAGTAATCTCTTGGTTGAATCTTTGGGGTTTTCTACGTATAATATCATATCGTCTACGAATAGTGAAAGTTTGACCTCTTCTGCCCCCATCTGGACGCCCCTGATTCCTCTGTCTTGTCTAATTGCTGTGGCCAGGACTTCCAGCACTATGTTGAAAAGAAGTGGAGATAGTGGGCACCCTTGTCTGGTGCCAGTTTTAAGGGGGAATGCTTCCAATTTTTCCCCATTCAGTATGATATTGGCTGTGGGTTTAACGTATATGGCTTTAATAGTTTCTAGGAATGAGCCATCTATGCCTATATTGTTAAGAGTTCTTATCATAAAAGGATGCTGGATTTTGTCAAAAGCCTTTTCTGCATCTATTGAAAGGATCATATAATCTTTGTTCTTGCTTTTATTTATATGGTGAATTACATTTATAGATTTGCGTATGTTGAACCATCCCTGCATCTCGGGAATAAAGCCTACCTGATCGTGATGAATTATTTTTTTGATGTACATTTGAATTCAGTTTGCAAGGATTTTATTGAGAATTTTTGCATCTATATTCATAAGGGATATTGGTCTGTAGTTTTCTTTTTTTGTTGTGTCCTTTCCTGGCTTTGGTATCAAGGTGATATTGGCTTCATAGAATGAGTTTGGGAGGATTCCATCCTTCTGGATATTTTCAAATAATTTCTGCAGTATAGGCACCAGTTCTTCTTTGTAGGCTTGGTAGAATTCAGGTGTGAACCCATCTGGTCCAGGACTTTTTTTCGTGGGTAGATTTTTTATTACTGCTTCAATTTTGGTGCTTGATATTGGTCTGTTTAGAAATTCTGTTTCTTCCTGGTTGAGCCTAGGGAGGTAGTATGTTTCTAAGAATTTGTCCATTTCCTCCATGTTTTCGTGTTTGTGGGCATAGAGATTTTTGTAGTATTCGAAGATGATGTTTTGTATTTCCATGGTTTCAGTTGTGACTTCTCCTTTTTCATTTCTAATTGAGCTTATTAGAGTCCTTTCCTTTCTGCTTCTGGTCAACCTGGCAAGTGGCCTGTCTATTTTGTTTATCTTTTCAAAGAACCAACTTTTCGTTTCATTAATCTTCTGTATTGTTCTTTTGTTCTCGATTTCATTTAATTCTGCTCTGATTTTGGTTATTTCTTTTCTTCTGCTGGCTTTAGGATTGCTTTGCTCTTCCTTTTCCATTTCCTTAAGATGATTCATTAGTTTACTAATTTGTAACCTTTCTGTCTTTTGGATGTGGGAATTTAAGGTGATAAGTTTTCCTCTCAGGACTGCTTTTGCTGTATCCCACAGATTTTGATAACTTGTGTCCCCATTATCATTTAGTTCGAAGAATCTTTTGATTTCCATTTGAATCTCCTCCTTGACCTAATAGTCTTTCAGCAATAGATTGTTTAGTTTCCAAGTTTTTGGAGGAAGATGTGAGTTTCTGTTCGAATTGATTTCTAATTTTATTCCACTGTGGTCTGAAAAGATACACGGTATGATTTCTATTTTTTTGAATTTGTTTAGATCTGTTTTGTGGCCTAGGATGTGGTCAATTTTAGAGAAAGTTCCATGAGCTGATGAGAAGAATGTATATGCAGTGCTTTTTGGGTGGAGTGTTCTGTAGATATCTGTTAGGCCCAAATGTTCTAGAGTCCTGTTTAGGTCTTTTATTTCTCTGTTTATTTTTTGTTTGGAGGACCTGTCCAGTTCCGTCAGTGGGGTGTTGAAGTCCCCTGCTATTATGGTATTGCTGCTTATTATGTTGTCTAGAGCTAGCAGCATTTGCTTTATGTACCTGGGTGCTCCTGTGTTGGGTGCATAAATGTTTAGGATTGTTAAATCCTCTTGTGAGATTTTTCCCTTCACCACTATATGGTGTCCATTTTTGTCCTTCTTTACTTTTGTTGCTTTAAAGTTTATGTCATCTGAAATAAGGATGGCTACTCCGGATTTCTTTTGGTTTCCATTAGCCTGAAAAATTGTATTCCATCCTTTCACCTTGAGTCTGAATGCGTCTTTGTGTGTAAGGTGTGTTTCCTGAAGACAACAGATACTTGGCTTGTATTTTTAAATCCATTCAGCCAGCCTATGTCTTTTCAATGGGCAGTTCAAACCATTTACATTTATTGAGAGAATTGATATTTGGGGTAAATTTCTGATTATTCTATTGGGTGGTATCTTTTGTTTTACCTCTTGCGTCATTGTGGAATCTGGTTTCTGGGGTTTTAGCTTTTGCATAGTTTTACATAGGTGGGTGTCTGTTGTTCTGGTTAGTGTATAATGCAGGTCTAAGCACTTCTTGCAAGGTCGGTCTGGATTTCGCAAATTCTATCAGTGATTGCTTATCTGGAAACGTCTTTATTTCTCCCTCGTATAAGAAGCTCAGTTTGGCTGGATACAGAATTCTGGGTTGCCCTTTGTTTTGTTTTAGGAGACTGATGATGTCTCCCCATTCCCTTCTGGCTTGTAAGGTTTCAGCTGAGAAATCTGCAGTTAATCTGATTGGTTTCCCTTTGTAGGTTACCTGCTCTTTTCGTCTTACAGCTCTGAGGAGTGCCTCTTTTGTGTTTACTTTGGTCAGTCTAATAATTATGTGGCGTGGTGAATGCCTTTTCACGTTGACTCTCCCAGGAGTCCTGTGTGCTTCTTGTACTTGGATATCGAGATTTCTGGCTAAGCCATGGAAATTTTCCTCTATTATTCCTTCAAATAAATTTTCCAGCCCATGTGAATTTTCTTCCTCTCCCTCAGGGATACCTATGATCCTTATGTTTGGCCTCTTTACATAATCCCACATTTCTTGTATGCTTTTTTCCTGTCTCTTGTTTTTGTGTTTTTTCTCTTTGGCTGATTTATTTAGCGCATAGGAGTTGTCTTCTAGCTCTGAAATTCTTTCCTCTGCATGGTCCAGCCTATTCTTAAGGCTTTCCACTGTGTTTTGTAGATCCTTGAATGCTTCTTTCATTTCTAGGATTTCTATTTGATTTTTCCGTAATATTTCTATTTCTTTGGAGAATTTTTCGTTCATTTCTTGCATTTTTCTTGTGGTTTCTTTGTGCTGGGATTCAGTTTTCTCTTGAATTTCATTGAGCTTTCTTATAATCCATAAACGGAATTCCTCTTCTGTCATTCTACCCATTTCATTTGGGTTGGTATCCATTGCTGAGGAACTGATGGTTTCTTTTGGGGGTGACTTTTCACTCTGATTTTTCATGTTCCCTGAGTTCTTTCACTGGTTTTTTCTCATCTGGCCTTTTGGTTGAGAGCTGGGGGTGTTAGAGCTAGTTTATGGTCCTGTCACCAGGCCCACAAGTTTCGTTCCTTGTCAAAGCCAGGGAGGGAAGTAGTGGCCTGTATTGCCTTAGGTGTATTTTAGCAAGTTTGGTGGATCTTGGGTTATCTCTGACCTGTTGTCTTCTCCTCTTCCCAGTGGAGTGTGGTGAGAATGACCTCCCAGCTTGGACTCTGAGCTAATGAATTGTACTTGAGGATATAAGTCCACAGCTCCCTATTAGCTCGGTATTCTGTTATGTCCGTGGCAGACTCTGATCCCCCAGTTGGAGTATGTGAAAGCCCCGTGTTTTGGGAGGGGCCTTGTAGCTCTTAGGGGTTACTTTGACCCTGCTCCTCCTGAGGTGCAGGTAGAAACACAATTTCTTTTGGCTGCAGTGTGAGAGCTGAATTGGGAAAATTCTACACAGCTCAGAGGTTGCTTATCTAGCCACGTGTGTCTGCCCTTCTGATGTGTGTCTCCGCGTGATACTGGTTGATAGGGGGATCTCCAATTGTGCACCCCTTTTCCACCACTAGACCCCAAGGTGAGGCGGATGGCCGTCTCTATCCCCAGTAGTCTCCACTGGGGGGATGTTCCCACGGGGAGGGGGGAGTAGTGGCCGCTGGAAGCGCTCTTGGATGGTGCGAAATTCCCTAATGAAGTGGGCAGGGTTATGGGGAGCTGCTTTGGTTCAGCCTGTGGCCTTTGAGGTATTTGGTTGTCATGAGAACCAGCAGTTATACCAAATGAGTCACTATAGCCAGCAACCTTCAAAATGACCGATCTCTGGGATACAGGAGGGCTGGGACCTGAAGGGCGGGCACTAGGACCAGCAAGTAGCGGACTTGTCGGAGGCCAAAGTCGGGATAGCAGGACCAGATGGACGAGCTGCAAGCTGTTTCCAATACACAGAGGTCCTGTCGCTACAGTTCTGGGATCTCGTCCCACCTGGAACCCACGGATGCAGCTGTCCCTGGCCACCAAAGGCAAAGCCTGTCTCGCCCCAGCAGAAGAGCCCCGGGCCGGGCCGGGGCGGAGCTAGAGACGTGGCTCACAGCTCCGCGCGGGCGGCTGTAAAGATGGCGGCCGCCGCCAGCCTGGCGCACAGCTGGGCTCCGATCGTGCCGGGAGTGCAGCTTTTCTCCGCGGGCTGCGGCAGCAGTTGCTAGCAGCCTCTAAGGGCGTGTCCCACTCTCCGTTAAACTCCTGGGCCCAGTCCCGCTGACTTCTAGTGGCGCAGTGCCGGCCTGCGGGTTCCCGTGCACTGTCCCGGGAAGCTGTATCTCTGCCCAGTGTGATCCCCAGCCCTGCGTGGTCTCTGTATACTGCAGGTGAGTGTTGTGCTTGGCTTTCGAGTTACTCCATCTCCAAAGGGTCTGTTGCCTTGTGCAACCGCCCTGCCCCAACTCTGGGCTTGTCCCTGCCTGAGTGGATGGGGAGCTGCGTAACCGCTTGGGGGGCAGGTCGCGCTGTGCGGACCTGGCGAGCGCGTCCTTCCTGCGCTCTGGGCTCTATTGTGCTCCGTGCGCCCTCCGATCTTTGTGAAAATTTTGTAACTGTTTTCTTGGGCTAGGCGTTCCGCGTTGTTTCTCTGTAATTCACAATGCTGTTTTCGGAGTGAGCGGTCCGTGCTCACATGTAACCGCTGGCGTTCTTCACCTCCTTCCCTGGGAGCGGTGCGGTGGGAGGACTCTATCACACCGCCATTTTTCTAATCTGACTCCTTTCTCTTATCTGTATATCTGCTTTACCAGTGACATTCGTACTTTCATGTGTCTTCATAATGGTAGATATTGTCCTTTTGCTTCCAGATGTATGAGTCCCTTGTGCATTTCTTGTAGGGCTGGTTTAGTGGTGGTGAATTTCCTCAGTGTTTGTTTGTGGAAGACTTTTATTTCTTCATTTTTTGCTAGTTATAGTATTCTTGGCAGGCAGGATTTTTGTCTTTTGGTGTGTTAAATATCTCATTCCCTCTTGACCTGTAAGGTTTCTGCTGAGAAATCTGCTGTTAGTATTACAGGATTCCTTTGTATGTGACTTGACACATTTCATTAAATAGGTTTTCTATGCCTTCCCAATCTCTTCTTGTGGAACTCCCCAAACTGGAATTTTGGTCACTTTATGATGTCCCATATGTTACCTAGGCTTTTAAAAATTCTTTTTTTTGGTCTGACAGGTATTTCAAAAGTACTGTCTTCAAATTCAGAAATCCTTTATTCTGTTTGATATAGTCTATTGTTGAAGCTCTCAGTTGTATTTTTTATTTCATTCATTGAATTCTTCAGTTGTAGGATTTCTATTTGTTTCTTTTGACATCTATCTCTATTGAATTTCTCATTCAGGTCATGAATTTAAAAATTTTTTTTGTATTTATCTGTATTCTCTTGTAACTCACTGAGTTTCTTTAATATTGTCATTCTGAATTTTTCAGGCATTTAGTTGATTGCTTTTTTTGGGATCAGTTACTGGAGAATTACTGTGTTCATTTAGAGGGCTCATGTTTCCTTGCTTTTTCATTTCTTGTATACTTATGTTGTTATCAATCCCTCTGTTGTAACAGTTACTTTTTCCAACTTTATGGATTGGCTTTTGTAGGGAAAGGCTTTTCTTTGTAGATGTATCTATAATGTTTGTTGGATTGGATGCTTTGGCTTTTGTTCTGAGTGTTTGCAGTAGTGTAGTTGACTTATGATTTCTTAGGCTGTAATCAGGCTCAGTGGTGCCTGAGTTTCTCAGTGGCTTAGTGTGGTTCTTTGTTAGTGGAGGCTGTGGCGAGGTTTGGCTGAGGATGGGAATGCCAGACAACCTGGTTCTTGGGCATCAGTGGTGGTGGTGGCAGTCTAGGAGTTTTGGTCCTTGGGTCTCTGGGTGGTATATGTGGGTCCTAGTGGTAGCAAGTCTGGGCAGGGCCATTCTTGGCCTTCCAAGCTGCATGATTGGGTACTGGTAGTACCATTGGTGGGCCAATGCATGCTTCAGCTTCCCTTGTCCTGGGGCAGCCTTCCTGGTGTGCTGCACTGCCCATTCTGCAAAGTATAGGACACTGTGTGACCTAAAGTGCTGGGGACCAGGACACATTGCTGGGTCCAGCTAGGGTTGTAATGCTGCAGCCCTTGGGTGAACATGGGGGGATGTCAGTGGACCTTAAGGAATGTGGAGATGCAGGGGCTGGTGGGCCCCATGGCAGATGTCTTATGGGGTCTGGGATCTCAAAATGGTGCCATACTGCAACAGCTTGGGTCTGGGGGAGTGGGTGTGTAGGACCTAGTGCAAACTCCCTCTTTGGAACAATGCTGTTGCGTGGACTCTACGCATACCACTATACTACTCTCAGTTCTTGTGAGGGCCAAGGGGCTCTCCAGTGGCTAGGATTGCATGAGTCTGCTGTGGGAATATGGACCCCTGGGGATCTCTTGCTTACTTGCTCCCCACAATGAAGAGTTCTCCCTGGTTGTTAGTTGATCCTGGCAAGGCAGGTCGCTTTACTTCCCTCACCTTCCTTGCCTCAAAGCTTCCCTGTCATTTCCCTGCTGAATTTTAGCGTGCTCTCCTTAGAAACTCTGTTAGATGTGTGGTTATTTACTTTCTGTTTTGGTTCTTTTTATGGGAGGAGGTGAGTGCTGGGGACCTCTAGTTAGCCATCTTTTTATACCCATCATTTGATTTTTAAATTTTATTTTCTAATTGTTTGAAACTAGTATATAGAAATACAATTGCTTTTTTGCATATTGACTAGTTCACTTTGCCATTATCAGAGGACAGACTAGTAGCTAGGTTTTTATTGTTGATTTCTAGTTTACTAAAAGTTATGTGTACAGAACATGATTTGTCTAATGTTGGCACTTTAAAATTTATTGAAATCTTTGAGTTAGTCAAGGTCCCACATGTCCTTGTGAGCTAGAAAAGAATGTTTACTCTTATTTTGAGTTATACTCTTATTTTACCTGTTTGTTAAATCAAACTTACTCATTTATTGAGTTATTCAAGTCGTCTATATTCTGACTGATTATTTTGGCCTGCTACTAAATGTATGCTTAAAAAAATCTATGATTATTGACTTGTGAATGTCACATAATTCTGTCAGTTGTTGCTTTATGTATTTGAAGTTGTGTTGTACAAATTTATTATATTTCCTAGGAGATCATTTCTTTTATTATATATTGACTATCTTAGTCTCTTTTTCTTTTGTTTTGTCTGATTAAAATTACTACATCAAAAAAATTGCTACCCTCTCTCCTCCCTCCCTCCCTCACTCCCTCCCTCCCTTCCTTCCTTCCTTCCTTCCTTCCTTCCTTCCTTCCTTCCTTTTTGTTCTTATCCTCCTACTTCATTAGTTTCCTAAATATTTGGTACAGCCAGTTCCTATGTCACTTGTTGTGTAAGTAAATCAGACTGTTGTTTTTTAGCCTTCCCCACTGCCTTCTTGAGATTTAACTTTCCTGGATCTATTGTGTCAGTTACTAGCAGTCTTTCTGGTTTTCAGCTTTCAAAATTTTGTTGCCATTTTCCCTTCCGCTTGCTTGTTCCTGTCCTTAAAAAAAAAAAAAAAGTTGTAGTTTTAATGGGTTTCAGGAAGGATTATTGGATGTATGTGATTAATCTACCACACTACTTACTAACTGTAGCAAATTAACTCCCATTTCTGTAATGATTTTTTAATTTTCAATTACTGTATTTTTAAATTTCCTGAATTTCTTATTGGTTCTTTCAATTCTACCTGTTCTGTTTGCTTTTATTTCTTTCTTTTTTTTTTTGGTTCTTTTTAATGGATGTTTTTCTTTGCTTTATCTTAATGGGGAATGCAAGTGTACTTATTTTATGTTTATATTCGTATTCTATTATATTTAACTTGTTTTTTCTTTTTTTTTTCTTTTTAAAAACTTTTTGTAGAGACAGGGTCTCGCTATGTTGCCTAGGCTGGTCTCAAACTGCTGCCCTCAAGCAATCCTCCCTCCTCAGCCTTTCAAAGTGCTGTGATTATAGGCATGAGCCATCCCGCCTGGCCATTAACTTGTTTTTTCTTAATGTTGATTTTGCTTTTCTTACCCTAAGTGTTTTTCATGTGATACTTCATTTTTTATTGTAAAGGTTCATTATGGGTAGGGCTTTAAGTAAGAATCTAGTCTTTAAATTAGCTACTCAGGACTTTTGACTGTGATGATAAGAGGGCCAAAGGGGATCTTATCACTAAGTACTAGCTCTGGCTCTAAGACTTCTGCTTTATCCTGATTCTCAGGGTTGAAGCCTCCCTTCCCTCACAACCTTCTTTAAAATATGAGAAAGGTCCACCTCAGTGCCATCTTTAGCCCATGTTTAACCCTCCTTCTTAGCCCACATTTCAAGTCCTTTTACTATCATGGGTGTTTCGTTTTCTTGGGTTCTAATTTGTGAAGAATCTTCTAGTGTATTTCTTTGCTTGATGTTCAAATTCCTTAAGAATCACCTCTCTGGTCTTTTCTTTGATGCTTCAAATTCCATTTCCTTTCCACCACACTGATCTCCTTGAAGCACCACTAACACAAAGTACTTCAGCTTCCTTCAGGCCTTTATTTACTTCCTTATCAGAAATGGCCTCCCTCTACCTTTCTTACTTACCTAGATTCTGAGTCTTCAAGGCTCATCTCAAAGGATACTTCTCCATGAAGACTTTTCCTAATTACTTTATCCTTTATTCATTACCTCATTCTTAGACCTCTTAGTTGCATGGTCTTATTGTGTCGGGGTTTCTCAACCTTGACACTATTCATATTTTGGGTCAGATAATTCTTTGCTCTGAAGAACTGTCCTCTGCACTGTAGAATGTTTAGCAGCATCTCTGGTCTCTAGCCATTAAATGGCAATAATATCACTTGGGAACTTGTTAGAAATACAGATTCTCAGTCTCCACTGCACTCTGCGAATCCAGAAACCATGGCGACAGGGGCCAGCAATCTGTGCTTTAATAGCCTCCAGATGATTCTAATGCATGCTCAAGTGTGAGATATATTGTCTCGGTAGATTGCAAGCTTTTTTTGTAGGAAAGAACTATTCTTTTAATTGTATTGTTGACTTGCATAATGGCAGATTTATGCTTATTGGTCAGTTAGTAATTGCAAAGCTTAATCTTTTTAAGATAGCCTTAGCCAGGCCATTCTAAGAGATGTGTACTTCCTACACATTTATGAAAAAGAATAGTAATTGGGAAGAGGATTTGAATTGACATGAGACTACAAAGGACAGTCCAGTGGAAGATACACTTTAATTCAATAGAAAGATATAAATTTTAGCAATAAGTGCTGCCTGAAAATGGAGAGGAGCTTGTGAAAGGTACTGAAGGACCTATCTATTGGAAGTATGAAGTGGGGCTTGGGTGTCATCCAAGGTGGAGCTTTCGGTTGTAATGCAGGACAAGGAGAGTGGCAGATCTATACCCTTAAGTGTCTTTTCCAGGCATTGTATCTTGGCTTTTCCTTTTATCTTTTTTTCCCCTATGGCACTTAGCCCTGATCTTCATTGATAGATACTTGGTGGTTTCTGGAATTTGGCAGTTTGCCTGCATTTATGGCCTTAGGAGCTGGCATATTCAGTCCTAGTGTAGGATTCTTTCTTGTGTTGCTCTCTACTGTCTTTTTGGAAACAGATCTTTGTGATCACTTTGGCAGGAGTTTCTCTTAAGACATGCTTATTCTCAGAAAGAAGTTACTTCTCACTCTTGTTGTAAAAGCTGTTGTCTAGATCTGGCCTCTTATGCTCTTCTTTTGGCATGCACAGAATGGAGGGAGTTTAAATGATGGGTTTTAAATAAGGAACATTTGTAACTTAAACCTTAGAAAGATATCTCACGTGAAACTGGTTGCCTGCCACAGGAGTAACTTGGATCTCTTTACCTCCTTGTCAGGAGGCTGAAACAGAGATTTCTGCATTGGATATGAGATTAGATTGGATGACTTTTAGGGGCTCTTCTGACTCTCTGCCTTTCAAATTTTGATCAGAAGTCCCAGCTTCTTTTCTCAAGAATTAGACTAAATCTAATCCTAACTTTAATGTTGGCACAATAGTAGGTACCCAAGAAATGTTGACTAAGTAAAATGAATTTGCAAAAAATCTTCATGGTATCCTCTTTTTTTCTCTTCCAGTTAAAAGAGCCAAATTCCAGGGTTCACCAGGTAAGGCCAGCCTTCTACTGTTATGTCCTTTCTCCCTCCCTATACTTGCTGTGATTTAAAAGCAATCTTTAAAAAATCATTAATTTCACCTAATGCATTGATCAAATTCAGTAATTTAATTCATTAATTCACTAAATTAATTCATGAAATTATTAATTAAAATCAATGTTGTTGTAAAACATTAAAGAAGTATGTTTATCTATATCTATCTATCTAGTGAAAAGTTAGTCTCCTTACCTCTTGGCCAACCCATTTCTATTTCCCAAATGTAACTACGTATTTAGAGATTTTTATCTATCTTTTCAGGCTTTTTCTGTATATATGCACGTATATACAAATGGATCATGCAACATATATGTTTGTGCAACCTGCTTTTTTCCCCCAACAACACATCATGAAAGTCTCTGTGTGTGTGTGTGTGTGTGTGTGTGTGTGTGTACCTGGTTCTTTCTTTTAAGGTGCTGTAGAGAATTTTGTTGTAGACTGTACCGTAGGTCCCTGATTGATGAATATCTAGGTTGTTTCCAAGTTTTTGCTATTATAAGCGATAAATGTTCTTGTGCATTTATCATTGCCCAATTTTGCAAATGTTATCTTTATGCTAGAGTCCAGAAGTAGAATTTCTGGGTCAAAGGTATGTATTTTTTTAAAATTTGGTAACTGCAGCCAAATTGCTCTTCTGAAAGTTTTTACTAGATTATACTGAGACCAAAAGTGTATGAGCATTTATTTTCTCAAATCCTTATCAACATTAGATTATGAAACTTTTAAATCTTTGTCCATCTGAAGATGAAAATTTCCTTATTTTAATATGTATTCCCTTAATTGTGAATGTCACATTAGGAAGACTTACTCTGGTTATTGCTGAGGAAAAAGGGAATGGGGCTGGAAGTTCCTGGAAAAATATGAACATGCTTGGGGACTGAGGAAAACCTGAAAGAATGTACTTTGGGTGCAACAGGAACTAAAGCAGTTTCTGAGTGTGATGCTCTCTCTACTGGCTCTGGGTTAGGGCTTCTCTTTTTTCTGAGAATCTGCTCTGTTCTCCTTTCTCTCCCAGCTTGCTTTCTTTGCTTACCCATCTTGCACAAGAACCATGATAGCTGCTCTAATGGAATTTATATGCCCTTCCTTCCAGCTTCAGCACTAACCACCAATTGTCAGTATTTCTTTTTTTTTTCCCCTATTTAAAATCTTTTGAGAGAGAATCAGATTTGTCTTAGTTTTTGGCCAGTCCATGGATTGGCTGCTCGTGGGTTGTATCTATCCTTGGTCTGGTCAGCTGTATATGATCAGACACAGAGGGTGAAGTACAGGATCATATGATATAAACATAGCTCAGTGGTCTATTGCACTACTACTGGATATGGACGGGGATTCCCCTTTTGTGGGCTTTTATCATGTATCTTTAGTATAATAAATTGTTTGTGTTGATAAGTATAAAACTACACAATTTTTAATGATATTTAAAAGAAAGATTTACCTTCTGGTGGAAGTGTGTGATAGGGCCCATTTTCTCACATCTTCTCTAACATTAGGTAGTCATTTAAAGCAATATTTGCCAATCTGATGAGTCAAAAATGATAGTTTGAAATTTTTTCATTTTGTAAAATTATGACTAATTTCTTAGAGAAATAAACCCTCAATTCAGTGTCCTTAATCATGGCTGATGTGAATTTAGTAGGGTGAGTGCCAAATGTGCTATATTAAGCATTAGGTCAGACTCCTGAGCTTTGGGTTCCAGGCCACCACCTTTGTTTAGTACTCAACTTATACTCTCACAGAATTCCCTTTTCTCAACTCTGTGATAATATTTCTTTATATGTAACTTGTGCTTTAGGCCAGATCGAATAGATCAAGCTTGAAATCCATTTCCTTTGTAAGGATCTTCCCTCAATTCTTGTCCCTGTCAACAGCTCTGCAGTTCTTTGCCACTTTTTATTTTTCCCTTGTGGTGCTTATCTCATTCTGCATTTTATTGGATTTATGTATCTTGTCTTTCCTACTAGGTCAATTAGATTAAGTGTCTTTTTTTTTTTGACTGTAGGTGGGCTATAAAATCAATTTAGTAGGTTATGATTAAACTTTTAATAGATTGAGTAAATCAGAATAGGAAATATCAATGTATCACATCTTGTATTTCATGAAGCTTTCGTTTGTGTGTGTGTGTGTGTGTGTGTGTGTGTGTCTACTGGGTCATACATAAAATACATTTCTTAAAATTTGAAAAACACAAAATTTGAAAAAGGTTGTATTAGATTATGCTCTTGAAGATAATGTGTAGTTTTATAATTTTACAACTCTGCTATGTCTTGAATGAGGCTATATTGTGCAATATGTAGCTTCATTTTTTCTTGCACATGTATTAATAATACTTTAACTTGGATATTACTTAATTCCAAGGGTTTTATGAGATTGGGTAACAGTCTGAGCACTCAGTATTACATCTTCATTTTGTATTTTTTCAAAGATAAATTTAACACATATGTGACCCTGAAAGTGCAGAATGTGAAGAGCACGACTGTAGCAGTTCGTGGTGATCAACCTTCCTGGGAACAAGATTTCATGTTGTAAGTATTTTGCAGCAGCAGCAGCAGCAGCAGCATCCCTATATATTTCGTAATCTTTCTAAGGTAACTGCATTGGTTGAAACAATTAGAAGACTTTATTTCTAAGATTTATAAAATGTGCTAACACTGTTAAATATTCTTCTTGAAAACTGCAGAGTTATAGGAATAAGTGAGGTGTGTGGTAGGTGAAGTACATCTGCAGTTTTCTCTCGTGAAGTCATAATCTATTCTTAGAGGTGAATGATGAATGCAAGTAAACTCCCAATTAATTTGGGTGGGTGAAAATACTACATGGTCAGATTTTCTCAGGGATCAGAATTAGGATATAGTATAACATATTTAGCATGATACTAAACATAACTTCCTTTTTCTTTGATTCTCAGAAAGCTCCTTGAAGGAATGTGGCTATGTATGTGAGAGACTGTATGTATGTGTGTACCTAAGTCATCTGCTTTAGAAGATGAAGATTTCTGTGCTTATAATCCTTTTGCTTTATGGGGTAAAATGTCCATATTCAATTAATTAAAATGAGTAAACAGTAGTAGAATTTCTTTTTTATAGACAGGGTCTCAGTATGTTGCCCAGGCTAGTCTCAAATCTTGGGTTCAAGCATCCTCCTGCCTCAGCCTCCCAAAGTGCTGGGATTACAGGCGTGGACCACTGCACCCAGCAGAATTTCTTATATATAACACAAAATTAGTATATTATGATTTTAAACTCTGGCTGTAAAAACTTGATATTTCCCTCCCCCCCTCAACTTTCAGGAATTTTTTTTTTGTTTCTGCTCTAGAAAAGGGGAGAAAAGTATAAAATATCATTGAAGGACTGGGCAAATCACTTAGCTTTTCTGAGTGCCAGTTTCCTTATCAGTAAAGGTCTACCTTTCTTACAAGGTTATGCTTATATTTTTGGGAGTAGGAGGTTAGATGTGAAGGGGTCTGATGAGAAAATGTACTGAAATTGCTGTGAAATTTGAAACTGAACTGAAATTGCTTTGTAAGCTTTATAATGTGGTTCAGAGAGACATAAGGATGATTATTATCTTTATGGGGAAATTTTCCAATTCTCCGGCCTTTTTAATATATTTCTTCTTGTAGTACCACTTAGGAAGCTTTATTGTAATAGGTACAGGCTAAGATTATGAGGGCTTGGGCTAAGACAACAGCAGAAGAGATAGACAGAAAAGGATAAATAGAAGATGTTAAAGGAGGTAGAAGCAAAAGATTTGCACGAATGATTGGATAAGTGGTATGCCACTCATTAGGATAGGGGTTAATATAAGATTAGTTATGGGCAAGCTTATATTTGAGATTCTTACAAGGGGAGATAGGAAGAGAGGTACAGAAGGTACGTAGAAACCTGAACCTGGCACTTAATGAAGGATTATGGTTTGGAGAAATATTTTGGTTAGTTGAAGCTATAGGCATAGATGAGAAAGCTTAGAGAGTGAATGTATGTGGTGAGAAAAGGGACTCGGGTAGAACCTGGACAACACCAGCATTTAATGAAGGGACAAAGAGGGACTAAGAAAGAATGAGCATAGAGGTAGAAGGGCCAGGAGATAATGGTGTCATGGAACCTGAGGGAGAACTGGGACTTCAGAAAGAAAGAGGCCAGTGGTGTCATGTTTCTCATTGGTTGCCTCTCTCTCAAGATTATATAAGCTTCATTTATTCCCTCTCTCAGTTATGGTGACATGAGAATGAGACTACCCGTTCCCTTCTTTACATACTAGTGTGCAGAGTGAGCTATGAATAGTTTATACAAGTCTCTTCCCATACCACTATGTTACCTGTAGTCCTGGCTGTGGTATACAAACCTAGAAATCCTCTTCTCTTCTGACTTCTAGTTATAACCGTTCCCAGAATGTGAAGCATGGTGATCTTCTGCAGCCTCTCATCAGCATAGTTAGCATTATTCTTATGTGTTTATTTTCCTATTTCCCACAGCACTTCCCCTTTCAGCCCTGCTGTGGTGTGTGTGAATTTTCTTCCCTGTTTCCCACATTGAGATGCTGTGTGAATTTTGCTTTCTCCCCTTTTACACAGGGGTTTTATTAGTTACTTTTTCTATCTTTCTGCTCCTCTTATTCCTTATTTCTCCTGTCTTGTCTTTTTTTCACTGGCAAGTCCATTGTTGGTCTCCTGTCTCCCTTTCTCCTTTTTCCTTCTCCTTGATGTATTGTGTGGCAGTATCTAATATATCCATTTTGGTATTTCTCATATTATTCATCTTTAATATTTCTGTATCTTATTTCCAGGACTAGATTGTTCATTTATTAAAGGCAAGAAGGGCATTTTCACTCATTGGGGTGAATTTGCTTAGCCCAAAAATCTTGTATATACATGTGCACATATACTCTTGATTGAGTTAATTAACAGAGAAAAGAAACTTCTCCCGGGCCCTGGCGATGAGGCATAAACAGAGCTCTCAGACTTCTCTTAGTTAGACCTGGTGAGCAAATGTAGGTGAGATGAGAAGCTTCTTATGGAAGATATACTCATTTTTCTCACCAGCATTATTGAGGTACAATTGGTATACAAAAACTGCACATAATTAAAGTATACAATTTGGATATATGTATAAACTTGTGTTACAATCACCATAATCAAGGTAATAAACATACCACCTCCAAAAATTTCCTGGGTCTCCTTGTTTTTTTTTTTTTGGTGTGTGTGTGTGTGTGTGTGTGTGTGTGTGTGTGTGTAGTAAGAACAGTTAACATTAAATCTACCCTCTTAACAAATTTTTAAGTGCACAATACCTTATTGTTGACTGCAGACACTATGTGGAACAACATGTCTCTGAAACTTATATAACTGTAGCAAAGGCATTTTTCTATGGATACCTTACATAGGTTTCTAAGAACCTAAAGAATGATTACAGCCTTCTGGGACATTTTGATTTTCCCTGAATGATCCTGGTGAGAAAGCATTCAAGGTTTAACAAAACAGGAGATGCAGCTGTTTCTTTTGTATTATCTAGCTTTCCTCAAAGGTCTTCTTTCCTTTAGTGAGATAAGTCGCCTGGACCTGGGTCTGAGTGTGGAGGTATGGAACAAAGGACTGATATGGGACACCATGGTGGGGACCGTGTGGATTGCACTGAAGACTGTTCGTCAGTCGGATGAGGTCAGTCAGTGCATTGCCTGTTTGGAGGTATGGTTCCTAGCCCTTGTTTCTCTCTGTGCTAACTCCACTTTGGCTAATATTCCTCCACGTAGCTCAGATTATTCTATTCTACCCCTTTTCTAATACGAAGACATGCCACCTGCCTATTCTTAGCTTCAGCCAGAGGTTCAGGGATTTTTTTTTTTTAAATTCTGATCTTCCCTGTGTCCTATGACTGAACTCAGAGGTGCCAGAGCACCTATTCAGCCTTATCAGGTAGATAGCCTCTTTGAGTAGAATGTGTGTGTGTTTACCTAGGGTACCTGTGGTTTCTTCATGCTCCTCTAAAACACTTCCCTGGGAGGAGTCCCATTAAACTTCCTTAGCCAAGTGGCTGGATCCTGTTCTCTGCTTTGTTTCTTTGAGTTACCAATCTCCAGGGAACTTGTTTCAGTCCTCTTCTTCCACGTGTAACCCTAACAGAGTTTAAATTACTACCAGGCTTAGCAATTGGTATTCACACTATCTCTATACATTATTTTCAGGATTGAACTCCCACCCCATTTTATCAGACTAGACCATAACTCAGTGTCATTTCCCCATAGATACTCGCTTTGGACCTGGACAAAATCTATTATATTTCTATTTGGCTTTAACATGGACCATGAGTTTTCTCTGGGAGTGGGGAAGTTGAAGGTGTTGCCTCTATTTTCTGTATCTCTTTTAGTTCTGGCTAAGTCTCTATTCCCTCAGGAAGATGGGCAGCTCATTTTCATTGCAGCCCCAGTTCAATTCTATTTAATCAGCAATGTTTAGTAGCTCTTTACTGATTATAAGCAGTGACATATATCATTAAGTGACAAAGTCATTAAGAATTGTGCAGATTAAATATTGATCCACAGAGGTGCTTAGTTTTAGAGATTGGTACTCTGGAAATTCTGTCCTCATTGTACCTGCAGAGAGCTGAACAAGGTGAAAGCTGCTCTCCCCACCAATGAAGGAGAACATAAGCTACATGCAGCAGAGGCAGATGGTGACAGTGGCGTGTTTGACTTGTCAAGATGCGGGTGGCCCTCAAAAACTCTCAAACAGGGAACTTCAGAGAAAAACACTTGGCTCTTGAACCAAGAGGGGAGCCAAGAAAGATTAAAGTTTAATCTTAGATCTTTGTTTCCTAGGAAGGGCCTGGAGAGTGGTCCACATTGGAGGCAGAGACATTAATGAAAGATGATGAGATCTGTGGCACTAAAAACCCAACTCCTCATAAAATTTTGCTTGATGCAAGATTTGAGTTGCCTTTTGGTAAGTCTGTTTGATTAGATTTTAAAAGCCATCTAATGCTTTTTTTTGCCATATTGTTGCTAGTTGCCTCATTAATGTGTATTTTGTATCTTCAGCCGTCTCCTTTGAGGACATTCTGTCTTCATCCACTCTCTTCCCTGTACACCTAGCCCAGGGCATGGTACAAAGTAGACTATAAAATGGTGCTCATTAAAGAATCCACACTAAAAAGCATTCTCTTCAACTCACTTAGTTTTCTGTGACTATTTATTATAATGACTTATGAAATAACTGCTTGTTAGATTTATTCTTTTGAAAATATTTTAACATTTATTGTCTTGAATATCTTGTATGATTTGTTAATTTATTTTTTTTTGAACTGATAGAACATAATTTATTAATTTAAATATTAAGTAGCGGCCCGCTGCAGTGGCTCATGCCCGTAATCTTAGCACTCTTGGGAGGCTGAGGCGGGAGGATTGCTTGAACTCAGGAATTCAAGACCAGCCTGAGTGAGAGTGAGACCCCATCTCTACTAAAAATAGAAAAATTAGCCGGGCATGGTGTCATGCACCTGTAGTCCCAGCTACTCAGGAGGCTGAGGCAGGAGGATCCCTTGAGCCCAGGAGTTGGAGGTTGCTGTGAGCTAGGCTGATGCCACTATACTTTACCCAGGGCGACAGAGTGAGAGTCTGGCTCAAAAAAAAAAAAAAAAAAGGAAATTGAACCCCCTTCCTCACTACCCCCGTAAAAATAAATAAATAAATTAATTAAAATTTAAAATTTTTAAGTAGTACTAATAAATAGAATATTAATTCAAAAAATCACAAATTACAAGCTTGTGATAACAATTCAAATAGTAAGGACATATATATGGATAAAAAGTTAAGGTTATTTTCCTAACTCCTTTAATTTCCTTTGCATTCCCTAGAGGTAAACCACTATTAACTTTCTTGTGTCTTGGTTTAGACACATGATATCTATTTTCTAGAAATTTATTTTGGCAAAATTTGGATCATACTCTATATACTATATATGTTGTAATATATAGTGTTTTAAAAACCACTTGAACATTTATCCTGAACGTTGTTCCATGTTATACTTTAAGATCTGTCTTAGCCAGGTGGTGGCACATGCCTGTAATCCTAGCTACTTGGGAGGCTAAGGCAGGAGGATCCCTTGGGCTCAGGAGTTCAAGACCAGCCTGGCAACATAGCCAGAATTTTTTCTCAAAAAAAAAGAAAAAAATCTTTTTTGTTGATCAGAACAGATACCTGTACCATAATTTATCTAAATAATCCTTTATTGATTGACATGTAGGTTGTTTCTAGTTTTTTTGATACTACGTACTGCTGTGACTAACAACTTTGTATATCTTTGCCCATTTGAGTCTAGAGTGAATTTCTTAAAGTAGAATTGCTGGGTCAAAGGGAATGTGCATCATGACTTTTCATGGATATCGCAAAGTTGCTTTTCACAAAGGTTGTACCAATTTATGCTACTACCAACTATATCTGAGGAGTGTTTGCTTCTGCTCATCTTTGCCAATATTTTGTATTTCCCAATTTTTAATCTTTGTCTAATTGGTTTAAATATTATTTTGTTTTAGTTTAGTTGAATCCTATTAGTTTCATTTTATTTTTTGTTCATTTTTATTTTTTATTTTATTTATTGTATCAAATATTGATATTTGCATGTCTATTGTTGCTCCTGTTTTATGATTTCAATTTATTTATGTCTTGTATTCTATGGGAATTTAAGCAAAAATGGCATGATTTTTCAGCTATCTCAGAAATAACTAAACTTGGAACAACTACTACTTCAGAAAAATAGAAAAGAAGACTTTCTTATTGGGACTGTAAGCCAGGTTGCAAGGGAAGAGAAAAGCAATTGGAGTTCTTGCTTATGGTCTAGTTGCTTGTATTCTTAGTGCTATTCTTGGCCATACTAATCTGGAATGGAGTTTCCATCTTGTTGAGCTAGGAGGGAGAAGGCAGGGAGTGCATTGGTTCAAATACCTGAGACATTGGACATTTTCACCAAATTTTAGTAGATTTTCTTGAATAAATGTTTTTTTGTTTGCTGTATGTCCTTAGGACCATTTCCAGAGACTTTAAATTTAAATGGTGGGTTTTTAATTTTTTTTGTGGTATTACTTTTTAACCAGCTTCATTCACTAGTTACATAGTTATAATATAAATGCTATATAAAATAAATATTATTCTTCTATAATATTTTCAGTGGCTGATTTTATTTATTATATGAATGCAAAATAATAATAAAAATAACATTTTTGGTGAATTATTGTGTGCCAGTGGGCATGTCAGTAAGTATTTACATGTTATCTCACTTAACCCTCATTTTAGACCTTTGAGGTAGACCCAACCCTTATTCCCACTTTAGAGATAAGGAAACTGAGGCACAGGGTATTTAAGTATTTTGCCCAAGGTCACATACCTAGTAAAAGGTAAAGCCAGGATTTAAACTTGGATGATCTGGCTGTAGAGCCTGGGCTTTTAATTTTAACCATAATACATTTAACCACTCCTCTTGTTGATTGTTCAAAGTTTGTACTGTTATAAATAGCGCTGCAATAAACATCCTTGTCGCTCTTTATTTTTTTCTTCTTAACTATTTTTGTGGGGTAAGGAAATAATAAATGTACAGTGGTTAATAAGTTATCCAGTGAAGACTAAGCCTTACAAACCAGTTCCCTTCCTTATAGGCTATCACTGTTAATACTTTCTTGTGTGTCTTTCCAGGGTCAGTCTGAATATAAGCATATATATACACTGCCATCCTCTTTTGAAAACACACGTAGTAGCATGTTCCAACAAATTCCTTGCCTCTTGCTGTTGTCCACTTAATGTATCTGATGAAATCATCCCACAGCACAGCATACAGACCCACAGCCTCAGATCTTCTTCCTTCTCACACCTCCCACTCCTCTTCCTTGTAACAGGTGCATGGTACACCATTTTATGGATGACGAAGTGCTATAAAATTAGATTACACATTTTTAAAAAATAAGTTTTTGAAGTATTACTACCAGTTGCTGAAGAGCTGTTTAAAGGGAATGAGCTGAAGTTTTGGACAGGAGGAACAAAGGAGAAAGGGATATATTTGCTTCTTTCATGTGGACTACTGGAAAGTTTATCTGTTTAAATGTCTCCGAAGTTGATCTGATCCATATGTTGCCTCAGTGTTTCTCTTTTGTGCTGGATATATTGGTATAATTGATCTTTTTAAAAGGTGAGTTTTAGGGGGAAGTTGTTATAGTCAATTTAAAATATTTAGAAATTAGGATATACCATTGTTTTTAAAGTCTAATATTTTCACTTATTGACTAATTGAATAAATACTTAAGCATCTAATATTTTCCAGGCATAAAATCTATGAGTTTTTTTTAGTTTTAAAAATTGTTTTTATATTAATTCATACATTCATCCCTTTTAATAAAAAATTTTTAATTGTGGTATAAAACATAACTTAAAATTTATCATTGTAACCATTTTTAAGCATATAGTTCAGTAGTGTTAGGTATATTCACATTGTGGTAACAGATCTCCAGAACTTTTTCATCTTGCCAAACTGAAACTTTATACCCATTAAACAACTCTCCATTTTGTCCTTACCCTAGGCCCTGGCAACCACCATTCTACTTTCTGTTTCTATGAATTTGACTACTTTAGATACCTTATGTAAGAAGAATCATACAGTATTTGAATTTTTTTGTGATTGACTTATTTCATTTAGCATAATGTCCTCGAAGTTCATTCACATTATAGCACGCGACAGGATTTTCTTCCTTTTTAAGGCTGAATAATGTTCCATTCTACATATATATCTCATTTGTTTATCCTTTTATCTGTTGATGGACACTTGGGTTGCTTCAGCTCTTGGCTATTGTGGATAATGCTGCTATGAACTTGGGTGTGCAAATATCTCCTTGAGATCCTGCTTTCGATTCTTTTGTGTATATGTGTGTGTGTGTGTATATATATATACACACACACATACAAAAGTGGGATAGCTGAATCACATGATAATTTTATTTTTAATATTTTGGAAAAAACTATGAACTTTCAGTATCTCAATATCTCAGGGTCTAACTTTTCTTCTAAGCTATTCCTTTGGACTATTTTGGTCTTGCTGAGGGGAAGGTAGTATGGTTACATAGAATATAGTTTTTGGAATCATACAGACTACGGTTTGAAATGGCTCATCTCTTTATGAACTGAATGACCTTGGCCAGATGATTTAACCTCTCTGAGCTTCAGCTTCCTCATCTTCAAAATAGAACAATGGGAATAATAGTACATTATATTGGTTTTTGTGAAGATTTAAGATAATGTTCATGGCAAGAACCAAGCTACCAGTAAAATTTGTTCATCACCATCACCCTTCTGACTTTAGTCATTTGACTGAATAAAATATTATCTGCTGATGATTGAACTATTAGCTGCTGATGTTGTTTCTTCTTTTTTATGGTAGATATCCCAGAGGAGGAAGCCAGATATTGGACCTACAAATTAGAGCAAATCAATGCCTTGTGTTCTGACAATGAGGTAGGAACTTCCTTATTTGCAATATAGAGAGGTGGGAAAAATCTCTGATGCTCCTTATAGGTTGTCCGGAGGTGGGAGGGAGGGGAGCAAGAGCATGTTCTGAAAAACTAAATAATTTAAATTCCATTAAAGAAAAAGGGCGCCTAGAAGATTGCCTGAATTTTCATTAGAAGGCTCTATTTCCCATTTATCCTTTTTTCTCCTCCTGTCCCCCAGACTGTGGCACTAGACTGGCTCTAGGCTATTGGGGAGGGAGCTTGTACCAGGGAATCTGTCTTCTTTTATTACACTCACAAGCAGAAGGCATTTCTTCTGTTCCCTCCAAGATTTTTTGATATTATCTTTATTTATGTGCTCTTTTTAGGGATGTTTAGACTATTGCATTTTTTGGTCTTGCTCCAGAGATGAGTCTGGTGCATATGAGAGAACACAATCAACTCAACCTGGGGCATCAGGAACAGAGAATGTTTTTGTTATTGGTGGTGGAGGGACAAGATAAGTTTACCTTTGGACATGTTGGGCTATTAAAAAATGGATATGATTATGAGATAGAATTTGAGTGCTAGGAGATATTTCAGTGGAAATACTTGGGAAATAATTTTATGAGAGTCTGAAGCTGGTTGGATGGGGTAGGGAGCTGTAGGCATAGAGTTTGGATTCATCAACATGTTGGTAGCAGTTGAAGTTGTAGGAATGGAAAAGCTTGCTCAGGTAGAGCATGTAGAGAGAGTATTGAAGAACAAGGACAAAACATTGAGAAACATTACAGATAGAATTCTGGGAAACAAAAGAGACTGAGAAAGAACTACCTGAAAGGGAGAGTAGGAGAACCAGGACATGTTCATGGAACAAAGAAAAAAGGGATTCAAGGCAGAAATTCTAGATAATATCACATGTTCAAACAAGATGAATTCTGAAATAGAGTCATTGGATTTGGCAATTAATGACCAGTATCCATCCATAAACTAGTACAGAAGCCAAAATGCAGTGATTTGATGAGTGTGTTAGTTTTCTAGGGCTGCCACAATATACTATCACAAACTAGGTGACTTCACAACAATGGAAATTTATTTTCTTACAGTTTTGGAGACTAGAAGTCTGTAATCAAGGTGTCTTCAGGATCAGCTCAGTTTCCTCTAGAGGCTCTGAGGGAGAAACCATCCAATACCTTTCTCCTAGCTCTGATGGTTGCTGGCAGTCCTTGCTGTTCCTTGGCTTGTAGATGTATCATTCTAATCTCTGCCTCTGTTGGCATCACATACCTCCCTGTGTATTTCTCTGTGTGTCTTCACAATGCATTCTCCCGTCTCTATGTGTCTGTGTCCAAATTTCCATTTTTCTTATAAGGACACTTGTCACTGGATTAATTTGATTACATCTGCAGAGACCCCATTTCAAAAATAAGGTCATATTCATAGGTACTTAGGCTTAGAACTTCAACATATCTTCTGGGGGGACACAATTCAACGCATAGTGAGTTAAATTAAAGATGAAAAAATGGAATTTGGGACAAGTTGACAACTACCCTTTTCAGGATTTTCCCTTACCTCAACTGAATCCTCAGTAGGCTTTCTATTATTAGGCTGCATAACTCTTCTCATACCCAAGCCCAACTTTTCTTCTTTGTTGAAAACTCCAGTCTTTCTTCTCCACTGGATAACTGCCAGCACTCACTCTGTCTTTGTAAGTGGTATACAGCCTTTCAAACTCCCATCATTGTTTTCCTAGTAAGGAAGCATATTGTACTTTTAATTTTATAGGCTTTACTGTATGTCATTGTGCAGAATTAGATGAAGGGATTAAAACAATAAAAAACAAATACAACTTATACAAATATTGCAGAATTTTATAAGTTCTAAGAATAATGGTTCTTGTTCTGTGGGTGCCAACTCCCTATGAGATTTTTGCTTTCTGTTTACATTCTAGGATATGGAACTCACTATGGTTATATCTTTCATCCCCTCTTTCACCACCCTGTTTTTATTTTTAACAGCTTTATTGAAATAAAATTCATATATACCATATGTTCACACATTTAACATGTACAATTCAATGGCTTTTAGTATATTCAGAGTTGTGCATCTGTCACCACAAACAATTTTGAACATTTTCATTACCCCATAAAGAAACCGTGTGCCCTTAACCATCAGTCTCTAATCCCCCACCGCCACCTCCCCACATCCTCCTCAGCTCAGCTTACGCAAGCCCCAATCAACCTTCTGTCTCTCTATATTGACCTATTCTGGACATTTCGTATAAATGGAATCATATAATGCATGCTCCTTTGTGACTGTCTTCTTTCAGGTAGCATAATGTTTTCAAGGTTTCATCCATGTTGTAGCATGTATCAGTACGTCCTTTTTATTGCCACACAACATTCCATTGTGTGGATATACTACATTTTTTTACTCATTTATCAGTTGATGGACAATTGGGTTGTTTATACTTTTTAGCTATTATGGATAATGCTGCTATGAACATTTATGTACAAAATTTTGTGTGGACATGTTTTCTACTCTCTTGGGTATGTACCTGGGAGTTGAATTGCTGGATAAGACGGTAACTCTATATTTAACTGTTTGGAAGACTGCCAGACTGTTTTCCAAAGTGGCTATGACATTTTATATTCCCACCAGTGGTGTTATAAAGGTTCCAATTTCTTCACATTCTTGCCAGCACTTGTTATTATCTATCTTTTTGATTATATCCACCTTAGCAGATGTGAAGTGGTATCTCATTGTGGTTGCCACGCCATTTTAAAACTTTTATTATGGAAATTTTCAAACATAAAAAAATAGATTGTTCTTCCCTCTTTTTGTTGGAGTATTTTAAAACCAATCCCAGGCATCACCTTGTCTCATCTGTAAATATATCAGTATATATCTGTAACAGATAATGCCTTAAAAAAAAAAAACCACAATGCCATTATCACATTGAATTTAACAGTAATTTCTTAATGTCATCTATTATCTAATCTGACTTCAAATTTCCTTTATTATCTCGAAGATGTTTTTTCACAGTTGATTTGTTCATTTCTTTTCTTTTATTTTTTTTTGAGACAGAGTCTTGCTCTGTCAGCCTAGCTAGAGTACAATGGTATAATCATAGCTAACTGCAACCTCAAACTCCTGGGCTCAAATGATCCTCCTGCCTCAGCCTCCCAAGTAGCTGGAACTACAGGCACACGCCACCACACCCAGCTAATTTTTCTATTTTTTGTAGAGATGGGGTCTCATTCTTGCTCAGGCTGGTCTCAAACTCCTGACCTCAAGCAATCCTCCGGCCTCGGCCTACCAAAGTGCTGGGATTACAGGTGTGAGCAACCACACCTGGCTGATTTGTTCATTTCAAGATCCAGACAAGATGTACACATTGGTATTATGTCTCTTAAATTGTTTTAATTGTATAACTGTTCCCCTTCTCTCATTTGTTTTGTAGAATTCTGCACCTTCTGGATTTGGCTGATTATGTGCCCAGGTTTTATTTACCATGTTCCTTTATCCCTACATCCTTTAAACTGATAATTACATCTAGTAGCTTGAGGATTAGATTGAAGTTCATTTTTTTGGTAGGCGGTTAGCGTCTTATCCCACTTTTAGTAATGTTAAAATTTAACAGTGGATTCAATTGTTGTCAGTCTGTTTCATAGATTATAAAGTTTTCCCATTAGCCTTTTACCTAATGCTTTTAGCAGCAAATAATGATTACTTTTATTAGGGTTTGCAAAATGATGGTTTTCTACTTGCATCATCCCTCCAGCATTTGTTAGCTATGATTTATCTACAAAAAAGAGCTTTCTGAGCTGGGTGTGGTGGTGCACGCCTGTAGTCCCAGCTACTCAGGAGGCTGAGGCAGGAGGATCACTTGAGCCCAGGAGCTTGAGTGTGCAGTGAGCTATGACTTCAGCACTATACCCTAGCCCAGGCAACAGAGTGAGACCCTGTCTCCAAAAAGAACAAAAAAAACAAAAAACAAAAATAAAAGAACTTTATCTTACCAGCTATTTGGTTTGCTTAAAATACAGCCTATATAAGAAAAACATTCTCTTTATCAATTTTTGGAATAATGAGCTGTTGCCTCAGCAACTTCTCAATGAGTTGTTTTCTTTTTGTTAATGGGGGATTATTATGAATTTGTGGATTTCGATATATTTGATATATGTATTTCAATCCATTGTAATCATTCTTTTTGATACTAAAATGATCTCATTGTTGGTTAGTGGGAGCTTCAAGTTGACTTCTGTGTCTTTTTTTTCCTTCTATTTTTGTCATGAAAAAATTTTAATCACACGTAGAGGGAATAATAAAATGAAACCTATACATATGCCCATTTCTAAGATTCATTAATTATCTAGATTTTGTCATACTTGCTGAAAAATCATTTTAAAAACGCAACATAGATTTTTACCTTTTTATTCTATACTGTGTAGCATATTCTCTTGGACCCAGGAGCACTAAGTCAAGACTGACTTGGGCATCTACCACCTTACAGAGTTGGATTGTACCATACTTTATTATACTTTTCGTACTCATGGGCAATTATGTTTTCAGTATTATAAATGCATGTTGCAGTGAACATTCCTGAACCTGTTTCTCTATGCTCATGTCTGAGAGATTTTCTGGGTATATACCTGGAAGTAGAATTGCTTGGTTATAGACTGTGCTCCATGCAGCCTTACTGGATATTTCTAAATTGCTCTCCAAAGTGATTGTACCAATTTACATTTTCCCTTTTTCTGCTTCTCTGTATCTTTACTGATACTTGATATTATCAGATTTAAAATTTTTGCTAATCTAATAAGTATAGAAATTGTTTTCATTTGTATTTCCCTGTTTATAGGTGAGATTCATTCATCAGTCACTTATTCATCAAATAAGTTATTGAGCATAATGTACCAAGCACTGTTATGTATTTGGTTTACATTAGAGGCTAAAACAAAGATCCCTGCCCTTATGGATTATATAGCAGGATACAGACAGTAAGCAAGAAATGTAATAAATATTGTTAAATATTAGAAGATGAGAAGTGCTATAGGGTATGCTTTAGTTTATTCAGGTTGCTATAACAAAATACCATAAACTGGGTAGCTTATAAACAACAGAAACTTATTTCTCCTAGTTTCGGAGGCTGGGAAGTCCAAGATCAAGGCACCAGCAGATTTGTTGTCTGGTGAGGGCCCATTTCCTGGTTCATAGATGGCACCTTCTTGCTGTGTCCTCACATGCTGGAAGCATGCTCTCTGGAGCCTCTTTTATAAGGGTACTAATGCCATTTGTGAAGTCCCACACTCATGACCTAATCACCTCCCAAAGGCCCCACCTCCTAATACCATCGCGGTGGTGATTAGGTTTCAACATAGGAATTTTGGGAGGATATAAGCATTCAGACCATAGCAGGGAGAAAACCTGTTTTCTCTATGCAAGTTTTGTACTTCTTTTTTTGTCTTTTCCCTAATTGTTGTAAATGGTATATTATAAAAATTACATTTTCTAATAGGTTATTGTATTACTATTACAACTGAATGCTTTGCTGCTAATTTTTTAAAGTATTGATCTTATTCAGCAATTCTTCTTAGTTCTAATAGTTTAGAGATTCCCTTAGATTTTCTATGTACCTAGTTTTTGCATCTTTAAGTGACAGTTTTTTTTCTCCTTCCCATCCTTATGCTTTACATTTTTGTGTTTGAATTTTTTATGCATATATTCTCATTAACAGACTTTATTTTTTAGGACAGTTGTAGATTTATAGAAATATTGAGCAGATGGTACAGAGTTTATCCCCCTCCCCCACCCAACCCTATGGTTTCTCTTATTAAAATATCTTACATTAGTATGGTACATTTGTTACAATTAATGAACTAATATTGATATATTATTAACTTAAAAAATTAATATTTTTATTTATTTCATTATTCACTAAAATATAAGGTCCAAAGTCCATAGTTTATTAAAATATCCTTAGTTTTTACTTCATGTCTTTTTTTGGTCCCAGGATCCCATCCCAATATATTGCATTACATTTAGTTGTCATGTCACTTTAGTTTCTTCTTGGCTGTAACATTTTCTCAGACTTTCATTATTTTTGATGACCTCTTATTTTTAAAAAATTCAATGCCTAAGATATCCAGTATAATTAATAGAGTGAGAGTAGAGCCTTGTCTTTTTCCTAACTGTAAAGGGAATGCTTCATAAGTCTTAAAGTATGATGTTTGCTATGGATTTTGGTAGATACCCTTTATCAGATTAAGGACGTTTTATTTTCTTTCTGATTTTTCTAAGCATTTTTGTTATGAAAAAGTATGGAATTTTATCAAATCTTTTTCGGCATCTGTTAGATCACATAGTTTTCCTCCTTTACTCTCTGTTTAATGTGGTAAATTACATGAGTTGATTTTCAGATATTGAACCGTCCTTGTATTTAAAGCCTACATGGTCAGGATGTATGTACATTTGTATGCTAACATGCATACATACGTACACATATAGATAAATATTCACATATGAATATTACACTTACATAATATGGATTTGGCTTGGTAATCTATTAGGATTTTTGCATCTGTATTCATAAGTGAGATTGGCCTGTGATTTTCCTTTCTTATACTATCCTTGTCTATTTTTTATAGATTTTATAGATTTTTTTCTTAGCTACCTTAATATTATTAACACATTAACTGCCATGTGAGTTGTATTTAACTCAGGCTAGTTTTGAGCCTGGGGCCTCATGAAGCATATGTAACTCACACGTCTCTTTACCTCTGGAGCCACACGGTGCACAGGCAACTCACGCTGCCATGCTGTAACATACACGTTATGTGATGGGTGACCCCTGGGCAAAACCCTGCAGTTGGTTCATGAAAATCTTACTTGTTGATGTTCTTATTGTTACAATTAATATTAACAATTTAATTACATATAACTCATACACAGAAAACAATAAAAAATAACAAAATTTTCATCAAATTAGAAAGGATCGTTTTGTTTTCAAAGTTTTTATTCTGTTTTCGTAATAAAATACCGTGGCCCCAAGAAAAAAAATGTTTTTTCCTAGTGTGGCAGTCAATGTGTTAATTATGCTCTAGCTGGACTTCAACTTTCTGTTTGGGCCTGGAACAGAGTCATTAAATATGGCTTCTGAAAATTTCTACTCTGATCTCCTAAATGTGAATTCTTCTAGTTTAATACTTAATGTTTTGCGATTTCCCTCACTGTTATGCCTCTGTACTGCCTACAAAAACATCGTTATTTATAATGGTTATTATTTATAACCAAGTGCCTTTGTTACTTTGGAGTAGATGTTTGACCTTCAAGAAGTTTTGAACATTTTTGTGATTGGTAGCTTTGCTAATACTATCATTGTTTAAATTGTGTTTGGCTTCTAATCATTCCCTGTTGGAAGTAGTAATAGCAGTATCTACTTTTGAAATTTGTACCATAGTGTATTGCTTGTAAAGTATGTTACATGTAAAAGTATATTTTTATACAAAAAGTGTTTCATATTTGGATCCAAGCATTTGAAATGCCCTTCACCGCTAACACTCATGAGTGTTATATACACCACCATCAACTTTTGTCTGGATTATTGCAATAATTAATGTTTCCCCTCTTGTTCCCTGCAGTTCATCTCATAGCAGCCAGAGCAATCTTTTAAAAAGTGTAATCAAGTCAACCTTCAATGATATCTAATATACTAGAATAAAATCTAAACTCCTCACCATGATTTATAAACTCTGTTCCCCCAGTGCCTAGAACAAGGCCTTGCATATGTTATGCACTCAATCAACAGTTGTTGAATGAATGACTCAATCATTGGCAGCTTTAGAGAAGCTCCAACTTGCCCAGAATCTCACAGCTTATTAATAAGTGGTAGAGTTAGGATGAGAACTCCAAATCTCATGTTTACAAGTTGCTGGGCCAAGTTATATTTTTCTAATCCTGTAATGGGCTCTGAACCAAACTATTCTCACTGTCTTCCAGACTCTCTGTACCTCTGTTAATTTGTTTATGCCTTTCTCTTTTTGTTTTGCCTTTCCAAATCCTGCCCATCTTCAAGATTTGCACTTAATTCTGCTCCCTTTTACAGAAGATTTTCTTACAGCTTCAGTACCCTGTATTTGTTTTTGTGGTGGTGGTGGGTGGGGTTGGGGAGCCTGGAGTGTCAGGGTGAAGGGAACTAGTTGATACCAGATATTGTACCACATGCTTAGATAAGCAAGTTCACTTACTTCCCACATGACCTTGTAAGGGAGGAGGCACTGTTACTTAAAGATGAGAAAACTCAGCCTCAGAGGTTTTCAGCTCCATCACCCGAATGGGGAAATCTATACATTATCCACGGGAAAACTCAGAGGACTATGAAATACTCTAAGACTTCTAAGGCCAAACCTTCTACAGCTACCTGGCAGACCTGGGTGGGTGCCCAGGTGCCCTTGGTCAGAATAGCCTCTTTGCTATCCTTATTTAGCTTATTTCATTGGGCCAGTGCCATAACTGATAGTCTGGCCTGTTGTATGACAGCATCACACAGGGAAAATAGCAGCAGGATTTACTGTTTCTGTTCAATAAAGATTTTGAATCCAAACACTAAATCTTTTTCTAGGTAGCTGTGAATTTTTTCCCCCCTGTCTTTACTTGGGCCTCTTATTATATATGTTTTTTTTTTCTCCTTTCTGCTTCTAGTATTCTATTCAAGAAGAAAGCCAGAGGAAGCCATTGCCCACTGCTGCCGCCCAGTGTTGTAAGTGAGAAACTTGTCTCTGAACCTGTGGTAATTGCAGGTTTCTGTCCCTTCTCCAAACTTCGCTTATTTTGAGTTGGGAAGAGTAGCGAAGTAATGTGTATAAACAGAAGATATTCCAGAAGCACACCTGTCAGGCATATACCTCCAATGGCTATTTGCCCATTAGCTTTAGGAAAAAGTCCTTTGGTTTTGTGTGACTGTAGGTAGGGCAGTGGTGCTCATTTTTTTCTCCATTCGTTAGCTCTTACTCCTCTATCCCTGTTTACCTGTTGTTATTCTTTAAGGCTCTGTTCAAATATGACCACCTTTGGGAAATCTTCCTGCTGTTTCCTCCTTCCCCCAAAACTAGCTTAGGTGTCTTTCCTCTGTGCTTCCATCATATCCTGTGCATACATCCGTCATATTATCTATGTATATTTCTTTGACAAAAACACAAAGTTTTTAAAGACATAGACATTCTTCCATTTTGTATTCCTGGTATCTGGCTAACACCTGATGCATAGTAAACCTCAATAAAACTTGATAAATGATTAATTGAGTGAGAGAACTTGTTATTTCTCCTGAGATTAATTTGTCCAGATCATAGATTCCTTCCTGAAATGAGCCATGCATTGTTGGCATATTGTTACCTTTGTAAATTCATTGGTTGCCTCCCATTCTGTACTTTCTGTAGGCCACTTTCTGACAAAAGTAAGACCAGTGGCAGAGGTCAACATTTTTTTCTTTATTTAAACTGAGTGTTCTCAGTTTCTCTTAAAACAGCTTGAGACGTTAAAGGACTGACTTAGAGTCTCTTCTGTTTCACTTTTTCAACCTGTGGAGTGTGTGTGTGTGTGCACTGCACGCGCGCACGTGCATGTGGTGCTTTTTTTTGTGTCGCTGTAGTTTTTCTGAATCAAATGCCAAACTCCATTAGCTGCAGTTTAAAGATAGTGGTAATGGTTGTAGCAGTTGTTGTAGTAATACTAGTAATAATAACCATAGCAGCTAACATATATTTAGCTCTTACAGTATGCCAGATGCTGTACTAACTTATTTAATTTTCATAACAATCCTGAGACATAGATTTGACTATTGTCCCCATTTTTCAGATTGGAAAACTGAGGCATAAAGAGACTGAATAATTAGCCAGAAATCACATAGCTAGTAAGTGGTGAAATAAATATTTAAACACAGAGAACTTGACTTCATAGTCTGTGCTTTGAACCACTGTATTATACAGCTTTCTTCATATTGTTTCTGAGAAGGAAAACCTCCCTTCATGGTTTATAAATTCATTGGTTGCCTTTCATTCTATACTTTCCTGATAAAAGTAAGACCAATGGCAGAGGTCAACATTTTTTTCTTTATTTAAAGAAAACCTGTTTTTCATATGATGCATTACTAACTTTTTTTGTCTTTTGCTGTTTAGAGTCAAACATTTAGGGTCATAGGAAGCCAGAAGAATCTGAATTGAAAACTAGGTTGTGAATTAACGTCTATAGGTCCTTTCCAAAACTCAGTGTAATGAATTAATTTGGATTGGATTAATCTTTTAAACTTTTTTTCAGGACTGCTAATGAGAAGCATAGTGGAATGATTGAGATTTCACTTCCCATTCCTTCCTGGTCCCGTTTGATGAAATGCAGTTGAAGTGATTATTTCCTCCTGCCCTCTTGGCATTTGATCTTTAAAAAAGCCATAAAAATCAGCAATTTTGTTAATTCTCATACATCTTTCATATGTGTACTGGCTATTTAATGTTTATGAATAGCCCATTCTTTTGCCTGCTCCCTCATATATAAACATTTTGAAAAATTTTAAACCTATAGAAAAGTTGAAAGAACAGTACAATGGGCACTCATTACTCTTTATTAGATTCAGTGATTAACATTTTGCCACATTTGCTCCTTCCCTTCTTCTCTTCTCCCCCCTCTTATTTTTTCTCATGTTGCTATTCCTGTCTCTGTGTCTATCTACACATACACAGAAACACACACAAGTTTTTCTAAATCATTTGAATGTAAGCTGCACACTTCATGACAAATAATGTTTCTCCTAAGAAGTAAGACAGTCTACATAACTAAAATACCATTATCATAATCAAGATACACTGACGCAATAATATTATCTAAAATACAGTCCATATTAAGAATTCCCCCATTATCCCCCAAATATTTTTAGCTATTTTTTCCTCACAGTATGATCTAGTCAAGAACCACACATTTCATTTATTGTCCTGGCTCTTTAATCTTCTTTAATAATAAAATCCTTGTCTTTTTGGTCATTGACACTGATATTTTTTTCAATTAGAAAAATATTCTAATTAAAATGTCAACTGCAGATGGGAATATATATTAGTACAGGTTTCTGGGAAGTAATTTTGCAATATGTACCAAGAGTCTTTAATATATTATTAGCCTTTGACTCAGCAGTTGAATTTCTGGAAATTTATCCTAGGTAATCACACTAGACAGGTGCATGTACAAAGATATTCATTGCAGAATTATTTAAATAGCAAAATTTGAAAATGATTTAATTGTTAAACAACAGTAAATAACGGTCACAGATTGAATGAATATTATGCATTTATCTAATATTATGCTTTGAATAATAGGAACATTTTCATGAAACTTTAAGTAAAAAAAAGTAGTACAGTTGTCCCTCAGTATACATGAAGGATTGGTTTCAGGACCCCCTGAGTTTACTAAAATTCACACATAATCAAGTCTCCTAGTTAGCCCTGCTAAACCAGCCTATATGAAGTTGGCCCTCTTTATATGAAGGTTTCACATCCCACAAATACTTTATTTTCCATCTGAGTTGGTTGCAAAAAATCTGCGCATAAGTGAACTTGTGTAGTTCAAGTCAGTGTTGTTCAAGGTCAGCTGTATATATAAAAATCTCACTGTGTGTGTGTGTGTGTATATATATATACACATAGTATGTACATATATAATTTAAAACTTATTGGTACGGACCAAATTGTGTCCCTCCTAACTCATATGTTGAAGCCCGAACCCCCAATAGACTATATTTGGAGGCAGGGCCTGTGAGGAGGTGATAAAGGTTAAATGAGGTCATAATCTGATAGGAGTGGTGCTCTTATAACAAGATGACAAGATGCCAAACTCACTCTCTCTGCCATGTGAGAACACAGCAAGAAGGTGGCCATCTACAAGCCAGGAAGAGAGTCTTCGCCAGGAATTGAATCAGCTGGCACTTTGGTCTTAGACTTTCCAGCCTCCAGAACTGTGAGAAATAAATTTCTGTTGTTTAAGCCACTCAGTTTAAGGTATTTTGTTATGGCAGCTCAAGCAGACTACTTTCAGATTTTGGTACCAAGAGGTGAAATGCTGCTGAAACGAATACCTAATGATGTGAAAGTGACTTTGGTACTGGTTGATGGGTAGAGGCTGGAAGAGTTTTGAGATGCATGCTAGAAAAAGGTGAGATTTCCGTGAAGGGATTATTGGTAGAAATATGGATGTTAAAGTTGATTCTGGTAAGGGCTCAGAAAGAAAAGATGAGAACTAGAGAGAAAGCATCCATCTTAGAGAATATATGAATAATCATGAACAGAATGTTAGTACAAGTATGGCCATTAAAGGCCCTTCTGGTGAGGTCTCAGATAGAAATAATTAATAATAATATTGATCAGGCAATAACCAGAGGAAAGGTGATCCTTGTTAAAAGGAACCAGAGGAAAGGTGATCCTTATAAAGTGGCAATGAAGTTAGCTGAATTGTGTTCTAGTGTTTTGTGGAAGGTAGAACCTAAGAGCAATTAAATTGTGTATTTAGCCGAGATTTCTAGGCAGAGTATTGAAGATGTGACGTGGGTTCCCCTTACTGCTCATAGTAAAATGCAAGAGGAGAGAGATGAATGAAGAAGGCTATTGGACTTCTTGGATTCTTAGATTCTTCTTGGACTGGACCATAAAACTATTTGGCTGAGAATGTGCGCTGCTTTTCAAGGAAAAGGAACAATGGTTTGTGAAGTGATTCAGAGGTCACCAGGGCTGCCACCCTTACCACAGGCCCAGGGGGCCAGCCTGTTTCCTTCTCTGTGTAAGAGTGTAGGGCCATCGCAGAGAGTGCAGCTCCTGAAAAGCCAAAGGGGCAGATACATCAAGCCAAAGAGGATTATTTTTGAGCGTTAGGTCTAATGGAATTCACCTTGCTAGGTTTTGAACTTGCTTGGGACCTGTCACCTCATCCTTCCTTCCTATTTCTCTCTTTTGGAATGGGAATGTCTATCTTATATCTGCCGTACCATTGTATTTTGGAAGCACCTAACTTGTGTGGTTTCACAGGTTCACAGCTGGAGAGGAATTTTGCTTCAGGGTGAATCTTACCTCAAGATCACTCTTATCTAATTTAGATCATATTTAGATAAGACTTTGGATTTTTGAGTTAAAGCTAGAATGAGTGTTAAGACTTTTGGGGCTATTGGGATGGAATGAATGTATTTTGCATGTGATAAGAACATAAATGTTGGGGGGCTGGGGGGCAGCATGCTGTGAACTGAATTGTGTCCCCCCTAAATTCGTATCATATGTTGAACCCCTAACCCCCAACATGACTGTATTTGGAGAATAGGGCCTGTGAGGAGGTGATAAATGTTAAATGTGGTCATAGGATGGGGCCCTAATCTGATAGGGCTAATGCCTTTTAAGAAGAGGAAGAGAAACCAGAGCTTTCTCTCTTAGCCACGTGAGGACACAGCAAAAAGGTGGCCATCGGTAAACTAGGAAGAGAGCGTTCACTGGAAACCAAACCTTGTTAGAACCTTGATCTTGGACTTCCCAGCCTCCAGCACTATGAGAAAATAAATTTCAGTTGTTTAAGCTACCCACTCTATGGTATTTTGTTACGGCAGCCTGAGCAGTCTGATACACTTATGTAAATGCATCTATACAATTATGAGAAAAATTACTAGGAAAAGAATCCTCCAAATATTAACCAAATCTGTCTCTGGGATGTGGGATTATGGCGTTAAATTTTTCTAAATAGCTAACAATATACTACTTTTAATAGTTAGAATTTATTATTAAGAAGAGTAATAGAGTAATTGAGTCCTTGTTCTTGATCTGGGTTTGCTGCTCTCTCTGTACTTTGAAAGTCTTTCCATTGTTTAATTCAGTTTCTGGATGTATAAAATAGAAGAGTTGTTCTAGATGATCTCTAGGACGTTTCTAGCTGAACTACCACATGACCCTGTTACTTTCTAATCCTGACATTCCTTCACATGGACGGTCCCTCTACTACCCAGCGTGGTAGGATCAATCCTCTGCAGTCACTTGAGATGTCTTTGAAGTATTTTTAGAAATCACTGGGCTGCTGCTTTAAAGAAACTCTTGGTCTTAGCCTTTGAAAATACAAGGAGCTTCTTCCCAGTGTTTTCTTTTGAGTCAAACTTTCTGATTTAACATCTCATTT
This sequence comes from Daubentonia madagascariensis, assembly GCA_023783475.1. Taxonomy (NCBI): domain Eukaryota; kingdom Metazoa; phylum Chordata; class Mammalia; order Primates; family Daubentoniidae; genus Daubentonia; species Daubentonia madagascariensis. Next base: position 34,857,837 of record JAKFHU010000747.1, read on the forward strand.
AACTTTCTGTTGTAATACTCTGCATTCACTTTTGTTTTAGGATGTTTTTATCTCCTTTGATAACTGCCTCTGTCCTGTCCTCTTTTTGGCTGCTTAGGTAGATACACAGTTCATATCAGCAAGTCTCCTGCTCAAGTAGACATCCAACCTGTTTGGCTGTCTTTCTTGTATTCATCTCCAATCTTTGTGAATCTTGGAGGTCCTCCTCATTTGGATTCAGAGGGGAGAATCATTCATCTTTCCCCTCCCTAGGAGATAGGGAAGGGAAGGAGTAACTTTTCTTTACCAACAACTGCTCTTGCAAAGGTTGTTGGGTCTCACATTGACATAGACATTCTATAAGACAGTTGACAAGGATCCGGTTAAATTATCTTAAATTTCCTAAAATCTGGATTTGTTTGATTATTTCCTCATAATTACATTCAGGTTACTACATAGCTAATGTCAATTTGTCCCTTTATTTGTGATGCTGATGTTAATTATCAGTTCAGGTAATGTTTTCCAGATTGCTTCATTGCAAAAGTATTTTTTCCCTTTTGTAATTAGTAAGTAATCTGTATGTGGGGGCAGGAGGGAGTGATAATTTGAGACTGTGTATATATCTTATTTTTTTAAGCAAACTTTCATCCATTAACTTAATTTAATTTTTATTTATTTATTTATTTTAGACAGGATCTCACTCTGTTGCCCAGGCTAGAGTGCAGTGGTGTCATCACAGCTAATTGCAGCCTTGATCTCCTGGGCTCAAGCAATCCTCCAGCCTCAGCCTCCTGAGTAGCTGGGACTACAGGCACCGCCACCATGCCTGGCTAATTTTTCTTTTTTTGTAGAGACAGGGTCTCACTCTTGCTGAGGCTGGGCTCGAACTTCTGGCCTCAAGCAATCCCACCTCAGCTCCAAAAGTGCTGGGATTGCAGGCGTGAGCCGCTGCGCCCAGCAACATCCATTAATTTTAGATGCTATTATGATCATTGCCAAAATTTATTATTACATTGTGGTTGTAAAATGATTTTCTAACCCTGTCATTCCTTTTTAAGAGGAAAAAACTATACTGTCACAACAATTCTGACACCAAATGAGTGGGGTTTCCACACCAAGAAATTCTCTGCAGACATCAACTGAGTGCCCTGTGGTTTAATTCTGATACTAGAAACACTGCATTAGTGCAGGCCCTATAAGTTAAGGGTTCAGTCCTACAAGCCTGCGCCTCACTTTAGGCACCAATTTAGTGCCAGGTTGCCACCTGTACTTCTGACTGACTGGCTGTACGGCGGGGTTCCCATGAACCCTTGCTCAGGTTCAGTAATTTGCTAGAATGGCTCACAAAACCCAGGGAAACAGTTTACTTACTATTAGCAGGTTATTACAAAGAATATTTTGAAGGATAGAAATGAACAGCCAGATGAGGAGATACATAGGGCAAAGTCCAGAAGGGTTCTGAGCACAGGAGTTTCTGTCCCCATGGGACTTTGGGTGCACCACTCTCCCTGCATGGTGCATTCCCAAATGGATGCGTTTTTGTTCACCAACCTGGAAGCTCTCCATACCCCATCAGTTGGGGTTTTTATGGAGACTCCATTATGTAGGCATGATTGATTAAAGCATTGGCCATTGGCCATTGGCGGTTGGCTCAACCTCCAACCCCTCTCCCCTCCTTGGAGGCTGGGGGGTTAGGACGGAAAGTTCTAACCCTCTAATCACATGGTTGGTTATTCTGGCAACCAGCCCCCATACTCCAAGAGTCACCTCATTAGCATTAACTCAAGTATGATTGACAGGGGCTTATTATGAATAACAAAACACACTCTTGTCACCCCTGTCACTCAGGAAGTTAAAAGGGTTTTAGAACCTCTGTGCCAGGACCTGGGGCAGAGACCAAGTGTTTATTTCTTCTTATGTCGTACTTTTCTATTGAGTAGCTGTCAGTCCTCTGTAAAGAAGAACTTTCTCTCCTCTTGTGCCCTTTTGGTGAAAAATGAGCATTAGTATGGGCTCATGATTCTTTTTTTTCATTCAGTGTTTTATAATCAAGTCCTGTTGTTTTCTTTGCTCACATTGTCCCAAATTTGGCCAGTTCCTTTTACCTGGATCATGTGTCTTTTTGACATGGCCTCCTAATTCTTTGACCACTTCCTTCTGTTCCTAGTACAAGATGTTCCAGTCTTATCCTGTCTTTTCCCTACCTTAGTCCTGGAATAAGTCATTTCTCCAGTGAGCCCTGGTTATTTTTAGGGGGGAGTGGTATTTAGAAATCGAGATATTGGCATTAGTTTTGCTCATTGCTATAAGGAGTGCTATTGCTCCTTGGCTCTTTGAATGGATAGAGCTAGGAAACAAATAAGCACACAAACACAACTTATATGTTCATACTGATATCACCAATTAACACCACAGGGTTTTTCCCTGGTCTTCCTTCATTCCATATATGTATCATCCTTCTTTCAGTGAGAACCTCTGTTCCCAAGAACATCAAATTATTTACTCATTTTCTGTATCCCATAAAGTACACAAACAAATTTCAGGATTAATATACTAATGCTATTATCAATAACCAGCCTACTAAGTAAAGTTTAAGGTTCTTGAAAGTTATTTTTTTTTACCTGAGGATATAATTCACATAGAATTATTGAACCACTATCACACCAAAGAATTTAATAAGATTTTCATAGTGTCATCTGATATCTATCTTATATTCAAAATTCCCCAATTTTCCCCCCAATCTTTTTGTCCCCTTTGTCTCAATGTAGGATTCAGTCAAGGTTCAGTCATTGCATTTGTATGTGGTATGAGTTAAAGGATCTAAGATCATCTTTTTGTATGTGGATTTCCAATTGTCCCAGGATCATTTGTTAAAAAGGCTGTTTTTTCCCATTTAATTGCCTTTGCATCTTTATTAACAGCTCATATCTTTACCCTATAAATTCATTTACTTCCTTCTAGCCTGGAGTCAGATACTCACCTTAGAGAATGAATGTACTTTCTTTTAGAATGTGTTCCTCAGATGTGGCCTCAACTGGGAGTTGGTAGCAGGTATTAAGAGATGCATGCTGCTTTTTACATTCTTGAAACTCAGCCCATCATGTTTACTTTTGCAGGTCTTACCTGTATGTTAGCCTTTTAATATTTGAGTACCTTTTTGCTCCTCGATTTATAGATCTATTCTGAGGCTGTGCAATCTGATCTGCATATTTGAAACAAATATTAGTTGCAACAAATGGTATAATGTGAATATATACCTTAGCCACAGGGCTAAACATGAGAAGTTGATATAGAGGGATACGCTGGTCTGTTCTTTTTCCAAATGTATCTAAACTTTCTAAGGTATTCAAACTTCACTCTTCAATAAGGATATTTTTATATCTTTTCAAAGAATACAGCAGTACTACTATGTTACAATACCAAACTGTTAGACTCAAGTACTCACGTTACATTTGATGACAAGTTCTACTTAGTATGCTATCTTTATCAAATTCATTTGAGTGTAATAGATTTATGTATAGGTGTTACTTATGGTGAAAAATTGCAAAAAAATTTAGGAAGAGTGGATAATGGTGGTATTGTCATATGATGGCATAGTATGCTTTTAAATAATTTTGTAAGATGCAGGAAATATTTATGTATATAAGTTTTTAAAAGTAGGATGCTAAGCTGATTAAGATGATTCCAGTTATCTAAAAAAGATATTATATATACATGTGTATAGAATAACACGAAGGAAATTCAGTTTTAATGGTGGTTCTCAGTGGTAGGATTATAGGTAAGTTTTGTTTTATTTTTTCTTTATATAATACTTAATTGTACTTTCCAAATTTCCTCCAAAAACATGCATTTTTTTAATGATAATTAAAAAAACAACAAATATTTTAAAAAATGATCTTAGGCCTGACCAAATAGAGGAACACTATTGTAGATTCACCCGTTTAGTTTGAATTTGGGACTTAGCTGAACGATAGTTGTTTATGAAATTTACACAGTTTAGTTCAACAATACCAGTGATTCCTTGATTGAGAGTTCTAAGTAGCTTTTAAAGTTACAGGGTCCCTTTTATTGATGATATCCCTAAGATCTCCCTTAACCAATTACTATGTCTGAAACAAAAAGTTTCTGGGGTCTGTGTTATTTCTATTTGTAATATGACCTCAAAGATAGCTTGAACTTCCGTTTGAGATGCAGCCCACCATCTGTCTATTAAGCGTTTGTTTCTATGGTTTTGTTACAATATCGCTTGTAATTAATACATATGTAGATCATTATTCAAAATGTCCTTAGTATGAATCGTTCTTTAAATTAGTAAAGTAGGGCATAACTCAACATATTTAAAATTTTTCTTGAAGAGAATTTTTCAGTTCAGAACAGTTGGATGTGAGTCACATCATGAATAACAGTGACCAAACATTCAGAAGTACTATCAGTAATACACTGCTTGGTTACCAGGTTGTGACATCTTATTTGACCACTGCTAACTTTGAAAGGATTTCTTTTACCAACATACCCAAAAGAGACATGTTTATATAAAATGCTTTACCCCTCTTCCTTTTCAACTCTTACTGTTATATTTCCTGGTCCTGGTGTCAAGCACACTGAAATTTATTGATTGTTAGACAGGAAGCAGGAGGTGTTCGATGCTTTTCACTACTGTTCAGTCATCACGGCTGACATGCCTTATCTCTAGTCTGCACCACATTCAAATACTCCTCCTACAGCTTCCTCTTATTCTTGGTCTCTATCTAAAACTGTTCACTGCCACTCTACGACCTGTTTTATTTCCAATATTCTACTTGCTTGGGGAGGCAGAGAAATGGGTCATTCTGTGTATGTAACCAGATATTTCCCACCTGGAAGATTAGGTTCCTACCTGCTCTACAGATGATGGTATAATCCCCCCACTAAAATCCACCAAACATAAAACTCTAGGCAGGTACTACCAATGCTACTCTTAGTCCCATTTCTCCACCTGCCACAAAAAAGACTAGCTTTTAAGCCTGTGGGCTATTCTGGCTGCCTCTCAATGGGGGCCAGGACTTGCTTTCCTAGTTGGGTTAAGGTGGACTCCAGTAGAACAGGAAACTTTGTCCACCTATTTCTGGTCCTGAATGCCATTCTTTTATTCTACACTCACTTCATGCCAGAAAGAGTAGATCCAATTAGCAATTACTGTGTCAAGGCTTGATCAGATACAGTATGGGATTATCATTCCAACATTTTATGCCAGAGGGCACCAACTTGAGAGGACCTGGTGCTTCTTGACCATCAGACCTAACCAGCATGCACAGCTCCAGATAAAAAGGAAACCTGACTAGCACCAGATACTATGGCCAATTCTCCAGAAATTTGTATCTGTAGTGCTTATTTACATCTCTTAGAGAACTTTGTGGCTTCACTGTTTCAACTAATACTAGCGTCTTTACAAGACCACATAGGTGATCCCATGTTTCTAATGGTGTCTTGACGAAAAAGATCCAGAATTTCTCACCATAACCTTTGAAGGGACAGAACTCGGAGAATCATATCCTCTATATCCTTTTGCAATGCTATGTTTCTATGCCATGGTAGGCTCCTTCCAGACATTAGCACAGCCTGCTAGGACTTCTGATAGCCTTCATAAACAATGCCGTGCACTGAATGTTGGGGGACAGATTCCAGAGATAGTCCTGGGAGACCTGAGAGATTATTGAACTCACTCCTGATGCCCAGGTTCCTCTGGGACACTGCCAACTTAAGTTTAATTACAAATTTATCCACTTCTTGAAGCCACAATATAATATGTACACTATTCACTTAAATTCAAGGTCCTATAAGTGGGCTATTTGGTCCCTACACCAGCTAGCCTTTAGTTCCATCCATTACAATGCTACCTCATGAAAGAGATGCCCAGCTCCATAACCTTCCCAGTTGTTTTTTGTCATACTGTGATACCATGCTTTCAATAGATATCATGGGTTTGGGGGGTTCTGTTCAATGCCTTCTAGGTTAAAATTCTGTCTCATTTTAAGTCACCTGTGATTGAAAGCTGCAAAATGTATTGGCTTCCTTGTTATGAATTCTTGAAGGCCACTTTGCATGGTATTGTGAAGAGCAGCTCAGAGTCTTTTTTGTTTTTTTGGTCTCCCAACTAGTTATTTTTTTCTGTATCACTTCTAGGAAATGAGTGAACTGGGATTAAAACCTAGGTCTGTTTGACTCTGAGGTCCATGTCTACTGTACCACCCCATGATGGCAAAAATCTCATGGAATATAATTTACCGTTCACAAACACATGCTTTTCTTATTTAGCTACTACCTTTTGCTTTATTTAAAATTAATTCATTTATTGAATAGATAATATGCATACTTAGTACAAAAGTTTTAAAATATTAAAGGGAATACAATAAAAGATCTCCCTTCCATTCCTGTTCCCCAGCTGCCTGGATCTTCTTCCCAGAGGCAGTCATTGTTAACAGTTTCTTATGAATCATTTGAGAGATCTTATAGTTGTCCAAGCATACATGTATATGTCAGAGATCTTTCAATTATTCTTTCCATCCTTTGAATTCGTTTTAGAGTACCATATACTACGATAAAATGTCCACAGCTAACTTACATTTGATATTTGAATACTTCTTGGTCAATGTCCCTTTAGGATTCTTACTGTGTTTTAATAATTTATTAAAACTGCAGGGAATAGATTGTTTATTTTCTGGGTTGCTTTCCATGGCAAAGATCTGTTCACCCTCCTAGAATGACTTTCACACATTTGTTACTGGGTTAAGAACTTCTGGAAGTTTATGTCCACAGAATTTGTTAATGTCCTTACTAATTTTGAATTCTTGGTGGTCACTTACATGGTGTTGTGAAGAGTCTTTTCCCTCTCCTCCCAACATACTAAATCAGTCCCTTTTTTACTTTAAACTTTTTGCAAAATAGAAACACATGACATGTTCACTATAAAAATCTTCAAATGATTCAGAAATGTATAATATTGAAAGTGAAAGTAGTCTATAATTTCCCGTCTCTACTTCACTCTGAGATAACTAATCTTTACAGTTTGGTGTATACTCTCTCAACATCTTAATCTTTCTTTTTAAAAAATAGGTTATAGAGAATACAGTAGAGATCAGAGTGTGGGAAGGATGCACTCGCCAGGTCAGCACAGTGTGATCTGACCTGAAGGTGGGCACGCATCATCCCCACAGACTTCCCATCCACTCTGTCAGGGACAAGCCCGGAGTTGGTGCAAAATCATTGCATGAGACAGCAGGCTCTGTGGAGAGGAAGCAAGTGTGGGATCCATACTGAACATTTGGGTGCACTGTGCCAGTACTGCGCTGGGCTGGGGAGGGACTGGGTTGAGATACAGCTTCCTGGGATAGTATGCTGGAATTTGAAGATGGGCACTTCGCCCCTGGAAACCAGTGGGACCAGGGCACAGGAATTGAATGGAGAGCAATGGGCTACACCCTTGGTGGCTACTGGCAGTTGCCTCCTCAGGATCCAGGCGGGTTGAGAAGAGCCGCATTCATGGCGTGGCTGACCTGAACCAGCGGGACCCTGGTGTATGCCTGCTATACAGGGCTGGTTGACAGCCGGCAGCCATATTTAAGGTTCCCCGCCTGGAGCTGACTGTTAGCTAGGTCTGTAGCTTCACCCCACCCCTGGCCTGGGGGCTCTTCCACCTGGGTGCGACAGGCTATGCCCTTGGAGGCCGCGGACAGCTGCCTCCTTGGGCTCCAGATGGGATGAGGAGAACTGCATTACCTGCGCGGCTGACCTGTAGCAGCGGTACCCTGGTGTATTGGAAACAGTTTGCAGTCTGTCCATCCAGTCCTGCCTGCCCAGCTCTAGCCATCTCCTGTGTGATTGGCCCTAGTACCCTCTCTCCAGGTCCTCATCCTCCCCCAACAGCCATATTGAAGGTTGCTGTGCCACAGTGACTCAATTTGCATAAATACTGGTTCCCATGGCAACCAAATGCTTCAGGTGCCACAGGCTGAATCAGAGCAGCTGCCCCCACCCCTGTTCACTTTAATAGGGAGCTCTGCTTGATCAAAGAGTTCCTTCAACTGCCACTATTCCCCTGGTGTGAGCGTCCCCCTGCCAGAGACTTCTGGGGGTAGGTAGTGAGGCCCACCCACCTTGCCTTGGGGTCTAGTGGCAGAAAAGGGGTGCACAATTGGAGATCCCCTATCAGCCAGTGACACTTGGAGATGCACATCAGTAGGGCAGACACACAAACTGTGGGGAAGCTCGAGAGTCCGTCTTGTGTGGAGAGGAAACACAAGTGGTCCAGTCGGAGGGGAAAGTGTCTGAGCTTGTGGACAGGGAAGAAAAAACCTGGCTAGAGACCTCAGCAATCACACCATTTGGTCCCTCCCATCAGGAGCAGCCCTCCAGGGTTCGGGGGAGAGAGCCCTGAACTCCGTAACAGTGGCTCCCTCTAGTGGCAGGACAAGCAACCTCTGCGCTACATAGAAGTTCACTTACCCAGGCTTTTGCACTCCAGCTGCGAGTTATCTTGCTCCTCACCCCACCTCAGGGGGAGTAGAGTCAGAGTAACCCCTGGGAGCTACAAGGCCCCTCCCAAAGCTTGGGGCTTTCATATACCCCACCTGGGGGATGAGAGCCTACCACGGGCACAACAGATGACCTAGGTAACTGGCTCCTCCACGCAAACTACAATCTGACAGCGGGAGCAACCCCATAGCTAAAAATATTGCCTTCCATCTCAAGCTATTAGGGAGCAGTAGATTCATACCCACAAGTACAGTCCACCAGCTTGGAGCTCAAGCTGGGGGAACAAACTCACTCCACTTCACTGGGAAGAGGTGAAGAAAACAGGTCAGAGGTGGTAACCCAAGACGTCTATCAAACTTGTTAAAATACACCTAAGGTAATACAGGACCAGTACTCTTCTCCCTGACATGGTCAGGGAATAATCCTTGGGGACTTGGAGACAGGGCCATAAACCAGCCCTAGCACCCCCAGTTCTCGACTAAGAGGCCAGATGAGAAAGAGTTAGCGAAAGAACACAGGAACCATGAAAAATCAGAGTGAAAAGTCACCCCCAAAAGAAATCATTAGCTCCTCAGCAATAGATACCAACTTAAATGAAATGGGTAAAATGACAGAGGAAGAATTTTGAATATGGGTTATAAGAAAGCTCAATGAAATTCAAGAGAAAATAGAAACCCAACACAAAGAAGCACAAGAACAATGTGAGAAATGAATGAAAAATTCTCTAAAGAAATCAAAGTATTACAGAAAAACCAAACAGAAATACTGGAAATGAAAGAGGAATTCAAGGATCTACAAAACACAGTGGAAAGCCTTAAGAATAGGCTGCATCACACAGAGGAAAGAAACTCAGAGCTGGAAGATAACTCTTACGTACTAAACAAATCAGTTGAAGAGAAAGGACATAGAAGCAAGAGACATGAACAAAGCATACAAGAAATGTGGGATTATGTATAGAGGCCAAACATAAGGATCATAGGCATCCGTGAGGGTGAAGAAGAAAATACACAAGGGCTGGAAAATCTGTCTGAAGGAGTAATAGAGGAAAATTTCCATGGCCTAGCTGGAAATGTCGACATCCGAGTACAAGAAGCAGACAGGACTCCTGGGAGACTCAATGTGAAATCACCACGCCACATAGTTATTAGGCTGACCAAAGTAAACACAAAAGAGGCACTCCTTCAAGCAGTAAGGTGAAAACAGCGGGTAACCTACAAAGGAAAACCTATCGGACTAACTGCAGATTTCTCAACTGAAACCTTACAAGCCAGAAGGGACTGGGGACCCATCCTCAGTCTTCTAAAACAAAATAATGTCCAACCTAGAATTCTTTATCCTGCAAAATTCAGCTTCTTATATGGGGGAGATATAAAGACTTTTCCAGACAAGCAATCACTGATAGAATTTGCAAAGGCCAGACCTGCCCTGCAAGAAGTACTCAGACCTGCATTATACACTGACCAGCATAATAGACACCCACCAGTGTAAAATCACACAAAAGCTAGAGTCCAGAATCCTGATTCCACAATGGCTTGAGAGGTAAAACAAAACAGTAAGAGTCTACCCAACAGGATGAACAGAAATCCACCCCAAATATCAATTCTCTCAATAAATGTGAGTGGCTTGAATTGCCCACTGAAGAGACATAGGCTGGCTGAATGGATAAAAAATTACAAGCCAAGTATCTGCTGTCTCCAGGAAACTTATCTTACACACAAGGACTCATTCAGACTCAAGGTGAAGGAGTGGCATACAATTTTCTAGGCAAATGGAAACCAAAAGAAAACTGGGGAAGCCATTCTTACATCAGATATCATAAACTTTAACGCAAAAAAAGTAAAGAAAGACAAATATGGTCACTATATAGTGGTGAAGGGAAAAATCCAACAAGAAGACTTAACATTCCTAAATATTTATGCATCCAACACAGGAGCACCCAGCTACATAAAGCAAATACTGCTAGATCTAGACAACATAATAAACACCAATGCCATAATAGCTAGGGACTTCAATACCCCACTGACAGAACTGGACAGATCCTCCAAGCAGAAAATAAGCAAAGAAACTAAGGACTTAAACACAACTCTAGAACATTTGGACCTAACAGACGTCTACAGAATGTTCCACCCAAACAACACTGAATATACGTTCTTCTCATCAGCTCATGGAACTTTCTCTAAAATTGATCACATCCTAGGCCACAAAACAGATCTCAAAAAATTAAAAAAAAAAGAAATTATACAATGTGTCTTCTCAGACCACAGTGGAATAAAATTAGAAATCAATTCCAACAGAAACACTCATCTCTACACCAAAACAGAAATTAAATAATCTATTGCTGAATGACTATTAAGGAGGAGATTCAGATGGAAATCAAAAGATTACTCAAACTAAATGATAATGGTGATAAAAGCTATCAAAATCTGTGGGATACAGCCAAACGCAGTTCTGAGAGGAAAACTCATCGCATTAAATGCCCACATCCAAAAGACAGAAATCAAAAATCAACAAACTAATGAATCATCTCAAGGAACTGGAAAAGGAAGAGCAAACCAATCCTAAACCTAGCAGAAAGAAAGAAATAACCAAGATCAGAGCAGAACTAAATGAAATCAATAACAAAAGAACTATACAGAAGATTAATAAAACAAAAAGTTGGTTCTTTGAAAAGATAAACAACATGGACAGGCCTCTTGCTAGACTGACCAGAAGCAGAAAGGAAAGAACTCTAATAAGCTCAATTAGAAGTGAAAAAGGAGAGGCCACAACTGATAGCACAGAAATACAAAACATCACCTTTGAATACTATAAAAATCTCTATGCCCCAAAACATGAAAACGTGGAGGAAATGGACAAATTCTTAGAAACACACAACCTACCTAGGCTCAATCAGGAAGAAATAGAATTCCTGAACAGACCAATATCAAGCACCAAAATTGAAGCAGCAATAAAAAATCTTCCAATAAAAAAAAGTCCTGGACCAGACAGGTTCACACCCGAAATCTACCAAACCTACAAAGAAGAGCTGGTACCCATACTGCAGAAATTATTCCACAACATTGAGAAGGATGGAATCCTCCCAAACTCATTCTACATAGCCAATATCACCTTGATACTAAAGCCAGGAAAGGACACAACAACAACAACAACAAAAAGAAAACTGTAGACCAATATCCCTTATGAATATAGATGCAAAAATTCTCAATAAAATCCTAGCAAACCGAATTCAACTGTACATCAAAAAAACAATTCATCACGACCAGGTGGGCTTCATCCCAGAGATACAGGGATGGTTCAACATATGCAAAATTATAAATGTAATTCACCATATAAATAAAAGCAAGAACAAAGACTATATGATCCTCTTAATAGATGTAGAAAAGGCTTTTGACAAAATTCAGCACCCTTTTATGATAAGAACTCTTAACAATATAGGCATAGATGGCTCATACCTCAAAATTATTAAAGCCATATATGATAAACCCACATCCAATATCATACTGACTGGGGAAAAATTGAAAGCATTCCCTCTTAGAACTGGAACCAGACAAGGTTGCCCACTATCTCCACTTCTATTCAACGTAGTGCTGGAAGTCCTTGCCAGAGTTATCAGACAAGAGAGAGGAATCAGGGGTATCCAAATGGGAGCAGAAGAGATCAAACTTTCACTCTTTGCTGACAATATGATATTTTATGTAGAAAACCCCAAAGATTCAAACAAGAGACTCCTGGAATTGATAAATGAATTCAGCAAAGTCTCAGGATACTAAATCAATGCACACAAATCAGTAGCCTTCATATACACCAATAATAGTCAAGCTGAGAAACAAATCAAAGTAGCAATACCTTTCACAATAGCATCAAAGGAAATTAAATATTTAGGAACATATTTAACTAAGGCGGTGAGAGACCTATATAGGGAGAACTATGAAACACTGAGAAAAGAAATTGCAGAGAGTGTAAACAGATGGAAAACCCTACCATGCTCTTGGATTGGTAGAATCAACATTTTTAAAATGTCTGTACTACCTAAAGTGATTTGCAGAATCAATGCAGTCCCTATCAAAATACCAACATCATTTTTCACAGATCTAGAAAAAATAATTCTACGTTTCGTATAGAACCAGAGAAATAGTGTAGCTAAAGCAATCTTAAGCAAAAAGAACAAATTGGGAGGCATCACATTACCAGACTTCAAACTATACTACAAGGCTGTAGTAACCAAAACAGCATGGTACTGGCACAAGAACAGAGACATAGACCAATGTAACAGGACTGAGAACCCAGATATAAAACCATCCTCGTATTGTCATCTGATCTTTGACAAAGTAGAAAAAAACATACACTGGGTAAAAGAACCCCTATTCAATAAATGGTGCTGGGAAAACTGGATGGCCACATGTGGAAGACTGAAACAAGATCCACACCTCTGACCTCTCACAAAAACCAGCTCATGATGGATAACAGACTTAAACCTAAGACATGAAACCGTAAGAATTCTAGAAGAAAATGTTGGAAAAACTCTTATAGACATTGGCCTAGGCAAAGAATTTATGAAGAAGACCCCCAAAGCAATCACAGCAGCAACAAAAATAAATAAATGGGACATGATCAAATTAAAAAGCTTCTGCACAGCCAAGGAAACTATCATTAAAGTGAACAGACAACCTACAGAATGGGAGAAAATATTTGCATGCTTCACATCTGATAAAGGGCTGATAACTAGAATCTATATAGAACTTAGGAAAATCAACAAGAAAAAATCAAACAACCCTATTAAAAAGTGGGCAAAGGACATGAACAGAAACTTTTCAAAAGAAGACAGACTAATGGCCAAAAACATATGAAAAATTGCTCAACATCTCTAATCATTAGGGAAATGCATATCAAAACCACAATGAGATATCACTTAACTCCAGTGAGATTGGCTTTTATCAGAAAGTCCCAAAACCACAAATGTTGGTGCGGATGCAGAGAGATAGGAATAGTCATATGCTGCTGGTGGGAATGCAAATTAGTACAACCTCTAGGAAAGTAATATGGAGATACCTCAAAGAACTAAAAGTAGAACTACTATTTGATCCAGCAGTCCCACTACTGGGTATTTACCCAGAGGAAAAAAAGACATTCTATAATAAAGACATCTGCACTCAAATGTTTATAGCAGCACAATTCACAATTGCAAAGATGTGGAAACAACCCAAGTGCCCATCAATACATAAGTGGATTAATAAAATGTGGTATATGTATACCATGGAGTACTACTGAGCCATAAAAAACAATGGTGATTTAATTCCTCTGGTGTTATTGTGGATGGAGCTAGAGCCCATTCTAGGAAGGAAAGTATCACAAGAATGGAAAAACAAGCACCACTGGTACTCACCATCAAATTGGTACTAACTGATCAATGCTTATGTGCACACATGGAAATAATATTCATTGGGTGTCGGGCAGGTGGGAGGGGGTGTACAGGATGGGTAAACGCACATCTAATGGGTGTAGGGTGCACTGTTTAGGGGATGGGCATGCTTATAGCTCTGACTTGGTCAGTGCATAGGCAATATATGTAACCAAAGTATTTGTACCCCCATAATCTGAAATTAAAAAAAAAGAATAGGTTAAAATTTTAATTAGGCAGTGTTTGACTATGTGAAAGAATATATGTAAAATACAAAGGTTTTGGAGTGTAATAACAGAACTAACACCCATGAGCCCACCAGTCATCATTATCTTCTAGTATAGTTTGGTAATGTACTCTAAACTTTTTCTTAGACTTACCATTGCTTTCTGAGTGACAGGATTTTTTTCCCCCATGGGACTGGTGAATTGCAAGGGTAGGGAGGTAGTCTATGGTTTTTTGGCCTCGCTCTCTGGATGTGTTAGGTACTCAGGGATTAATAGTTGGTTGTTTGCCCCTGAAGGAGCTCATCCCATCTAGGTTTTAGGGAAAGACAATTTGGCCTTTCTGGGGTTGGGGTGCACGGAAGGAAAAAGAAAATAATTATCATTGAAAGGGAGTCTAAGTTGTAGTATTTGCTGGAAGATGGCGTCCTTTTTCTTTGGATTGGAAATTTACTTTCTCCAGAGCTTGTAGATGCCTAGGATGGTTTTGTAATTAAGAGTACTAGACTCATATTCAGGCAGCAGAGACATGGGCTTGGCAATAACTAAAGTTTTATCAGCTTATCTGTACTAGAACTGAAGACATTTAAGCAGATACTAGACAGAAAGAGAACTGTTATACTTTTCTTAATTTTTCTTGTGAAGCTTTGAGGCTTCAGACCAGCATTATAAGAAAGAAATTCAAAGCCCCTGAGTAGAAAGGAACTTATCCATTATACATCTTTTTGTTTCTTCCTCCTCAAAGGCGTCTATATTTTGTTGGGGTGTTCTTGTTCTTAATGGGTAATACATAGAACAGAGACCAGTGAGGGCCATGGAGGAATTAATGGGAGGATGCAAAAAGAATCAGAAGACCTGATCATAATCTAGACTCAGGTCAGAAGAGGACAAATACATAAAGATAGCAACTTGAACATGTTATTTATGATTATCTTCAACAGGTGCATAATATACCCTGGGAAGAGAGGAAAGTCCTGAGGCGGCAGAAGAATAAACAAATAGTGAAGAATGCCATAAAGTTTGTTCAAGAAGCCTTCCCAGAGAAATGAGTTTAGAAATGACTTTTGAGAGAGCTAATTGGAATGTGTTGATTGAAAGGAAAGATTGTTCATCATAGGTTGAATGAAAAGGATAGGATTCAAAAGATGCAAGGCATACTGGCTTAGAGGGAGTAGGGAGTGTTGTCCTAGCTGTGCTTGCTAATCTGCTGAAGGAAATGAATCCATCTGCTATAAAGATTTTTTCAAAGAGCTAAGCTATACAAGGCTGGCCCAGTGTGACAGATTCAGCCCTTTGGGATCCTTTTTTTCCTTTTACCTCAGATGCCTAGTATCCTCCTCGTCATCTATCACCTTCCTTCCATTTAAATCTGTCGTAGGATTGAAAGTTTTGTGCCACTTAAGATTTTGGTGACTGAAATTTGGTTGCTGTGACTGAAGACCTATTTCTGTGAGCACTGGAAGCAGCAGAGCAAGCCTTATGTCACTGATTACTTTTATTTATTTACCCAGGATCACATGCCCTGCAGGAAAATAGGATTGTTTGGCCAGCTGGTCTCTACCCTGAAGATTCTTCCACCTCATCCATTTCCTTTTGTTCCCCTTCTCATTTCTACAGTCCCAGAAGGCAAAGGTCCAGAGCTCATATTCTTCCTTTGCCACATTTCTGCTATTGTTTTGCCCCTTTCATCTTAGCCTCATATTCTGGCTCTTGCATTAAAGCATCTTAATCATTCTGGTCTTCCGTAGATAGCTGGTTCTTGTTTACCTCATACCTGGGATGTTTCCTCCCATTTTATTTTGTTTTTCTGAAAGGAACCATATGCATAAGGTACAAAATTCAAGAGATATAAAAATGTATGCTATGAAAAACAATTTTTTTCTCTCTAACCCTATCCTTTAGCCATGCAGTTTCTACCCAGAGCCAACCACTTTATTGCCATTTACTGTGGATTTCTCTAGAAAGAGTTTATGCATTCACAAACATACATATTCCCCCACTCCCCCACACACAAATGGTAGTATGCTATGCCTCACTTAATATGACTACATATAGGGAACAAGTTCCTATTAAGGGACATTTTTTAATTGAGATAAAATTCATATACTTAATGTGTATAATTTAGTGACATTTAATACATTCACAATGTTGTAGAACTATGACCTCTATCTAGTTCTAAAACATTTTTGTCACTCCCGAAGGAGACCCCACACCCATTAAGCAGTCACTCTTCATTGTCTCCACCCCTAACCCCTGGCAACCACTAATCTACTTTCTGTCTCTATGGATTTACCTATTCTAGATATTTCATATAAATGGAATCATACAATATGTGACCTTTTATGACTCAGCTTTTTTTTTTGAGACAGGGTCTCATTCTGTCACCCAGGCTGGAGTGCACTGGCCTCATCATAGCTCACTGCAATCTTGAACTCCTGGGCTCAAACTATCCTCCTGCCTCAGCCTTCTGAGTAGCTGGGACTATAGGCGCATGCCACCATGCCTGGCTAAGTTTTCTATTTTTTTGTAGAGACAGGGTCTTGCTCTTGCTCAGGCTGGTCTTGAACTCTTGGCCTCAAGCGATCCTCCCACCTTGGCCTCCCAAAGCACCAGGATTACAGGCGTGAGCCACCACGCCCAGCCTCAGCATGTTTTTGAGGTTCATCCAAGTTGTAGCATGTATCAGTCCTTTATTCCATTTTATGGTTGAATAATAATCCATTGTATGGATAATACTACATTTTGTTTATCCATTCATAGTTGGGCATTTGGGTTTTTTGCAACTTTTGGCTATTGTGAATAGTGTTGCTATGAACAATGGTATACAAGTATTTGAATACCTGTTTCTTTTGGGTATATACTAGGATTGGAATTGCTGTTAATGAACATTTAAGTTTCTTCTAATATTTGCAGTTACAGTGCTGAAATTGATACCATTTTACATAACGTCATACATGTGTGAATATCTGTATTGGATGAATAGCTAGAAATGGGATCACCAGGTCAAATGTTTAACAGTGCATTCAACATTTTGGCAGATATGACAAACTGCCCACTATAGAGGCTGTACTATTTACATCCCCCCTAACAAAGTGTCAGAGTGCTTTATCCTCCCTTGTCTTTTAGGAATAGCCAACTTTTCTACAAACCATATTGCAGAGATAGCACAATGAAGACAGCCTGTACCCCAATTCACTGAGCCTCCTTCCTGCTTGCCTGCTTAGCCTGTCTTTCCCTTCTCTACCATCCTAGTCCTCTGATTTTCTGACTTCCTATTTTGGCTTTTGATAACTGGGCCCTTTGTCTGGTGTCTTGTTCAAAGTTCCTTCTCTGGTTTATCAACTTCTATATTTCTGTTTATATCTTAATTTCGGGCAACCCTTTGATTTCATTTTCAATAATATTGTAGAAATAGAGAAGAAAGTGCTGAGGTGGCAGAAGCAGCAGCAAATGGTTAAGAATGGCATAAAGTTTGTTCAGAAAGGCTTTTCTAGAAGAGGTGAATTTAGACGTGACTTTTGAAGAAACTAATTGGGATGTATCAATTGAAAGGAGAGGTTGTTCACAGTAGGATAAATGAAAAGTATGAAGAAAGGATTCAAAAGATAACCCACCTCAGCCCACCACCCCAGTCCTGGCCAAGGAATCTCTTACTGGCTGGAACATTCTCCTTCGCCACTTCCTCATCCCATTGGGTAGTGGGGAGTAAAGTATCAGCCAATCCATAGCTTCTGCTACCTCCAGTTCAGGACTAGGACTGTCAGAGACAGGACAATATACTAGTTACGGACTCCTTAGAATGCATAGGGAGTTATAATTTTAGTGGTAGGGCAGTGCATTGGTTCCAGGATGTCTTGTTAGTAAGAGTACCCAAAGTGATGAATTTTACGCTATGTGTGTGGTATCAGTGGAAGCAGTTGATATTGATACTGATTATAGGTGCTGGCAAACTAACAAAGAAAAGAGAGAAACTTTAACAATATGGTTTGGCTGATAAAAAGAATGTTAGTTGTAGTCTTCTGACTCATTTATTTATTTCTATCTTGCCTTCTTTAGAAAGAAATTTGAGGTGGCTAATTGTAGTCATTACATCAACTTGCTATCATTTGTGTTCAATTACAATTATACACAATTATGCATGTTAAAAATGTCAGTTAAATGTATCAAAGTTTCATTTGATAACAGCACTTAAGTGCCTATCCTGGGTACAGTGTGTGTTGTGTATACATAAAGGTCAGTTATTCTCATAAAAGCATGATCATCTGATGTGTTCTTGGAATAGAAGAAATGAATTTGATAAAACATGATTGACAGAATAGTTGTAGGTATCAATAATTGATAGAATTGTTCATTACACAAACAATTATTAGATACCTCTTCCTCATGCCAACAACCGTGCTAGGCACTGGGGATACAGAGATGAAAGTCCCTGACCTCAGAGAGCTCAAGTCCAGAGAGTGAGGAACACGTAAGTAGTACCATGTGATAAGTGAATGGTAAAGACAAGTATTTGATATTCAAGAAGTATAGAGGAAGAAAATTTAATTCAAATTCAGGATGGTTAGGAATTGCTTCCCAGAGGAAATGATATCACGACTGAAGTCTGTAGTTTACATTGTGGTTCCCTCTTTGTGTTGTGCATTCTATGGATGGATTTTGATGAATGTGTAATGATACATATCCACCATTACAATATTCAGAATCATTTCACTGCCTTAAAAATCCCGTGGTTTACCTATTCATCTCTACCTCCACCCAAACCCTTGGTGTAAATTCAATCTTGAAGGATGAGTACGAGGCAGTCAAGTGAAGAAGGAGAAAAGAGTTTATGGTACAAGGACACTAATGATAAAAAAGCATGACTTCAGACACTTTGGGTTACTACCAGTTGAAAATTCTGTATGGCTTGAAGGTAGGGAATAAGAAGAGTGGGGAAGGGTCAGAGATGAGGCCAGAGAGACACAGAGCTCATATCATGAAGGGCTTGAATGCCATAGCAAGCTGTTTATATTTTATCTTGAAGGCAATGGGGCGCCTTTAAAGACTTTATGCAGAGGAATAAAACAATTAGCTACCAGTGGTTGTAGTGACACAAGCAGTTTGCATTTAAAAAATCTTTTTAATAATAGGATATAGCAGATATATAGACAACCTCATAAAATAAATGTTTAGTTTAATGAATTAGAATGAGGGAGGCAAAAATAGACCTTTGCCAGCCACCACAGAGAGCCCGCCCCATGTCACTTCCCAATCATAACCCCCTCCTCCCTAAAAGTCACTATTATTCTGACTTTTATGATAATTACTTCCTTGCTTTTCTTTATCACTACTCAAGTGTGCATCTCTAAACATTAGAGCTTATTTTTGCTTATTTTGTTTTCTCTTTTTGATATATCTTATAAATTGTTTTTTAGTCTATGGCTTCCCCCTCCATCTCTTAAGTTTTTTTATTACAGTTTGTTTACTGAAAAAATCAGGCCATTTGACTACATGGTTTTGTTTGACTTATGGAGCTTCCTACATTCTGCTCAGTACATTCTCGTGGTGTAGCTTAACACATTGTTCTGTCCTCTGTTTTCTGTAAATTGTAGTTTGATGTAGAAGATTGATAATATTCAAGTGTGATATATTCCATAGTTGGAATATATCATAATTTTAAAAACTCTTTCCCCGTTGGTGAACATTTGGATTATTCCCAGACTTTTGCTACTAAAACACAGAGCTATAGTGAGCAACTTTATGCAAATACATATTTTTTTAAACACGTGCAAGTGAATCTCCCTTCCCCTATTATGTATTATTTTATGTACCTTTCTTTTATAGCACTTACTCTGTGTGTGTGATTATTTGATTAATATTTGTTTCCTTCCCTAGGTCATAAATTTCATGAGTAGGGAATATGCTTATCTGTGTATCCATAGGACATTTGTTCAATAAGTATTAGTTGAATAATGCATTTATGTAAGTGGAATCATTGGGTTAAAGAATATTACACATTTTAAATTTTGTTAGATAATGTCAAATTATACTCTAAAAAGATTGTACCTATTTATATTCCTAATGCCGGTACTCATTTTTTTCACATTCAGCCACATTGGCACCTTCTTTCTATAAACATTTGACACCTACGTTCTAGGTTCTGTTCTAGCTGCTTGGGATATCAGGGAGCAAAACAAAGATCCTGAGTGGGAGGAGACAGACAATTAACAAATTAAATAAGGAAATTATATAGGATGTTAGCAAGTAGACCGATAAAAGAATAGATGGTAAAAAGCAATTGCTAATGCTAGAATTGGAGTTAAGTTGCAATTTTAAATAAGATTGTGAGAGTATTGGCCACGTGAGAAGGTGACATTTGAGCAAAGGCTTGAAAGAGGTGAGAGAATTGGCATGTGGCTCTCTGAGGAAAGACTGTGATAGGCAGAGGGAACAGCCAGTTCAAAGGCTAGTAGTGACTGAAAAGTAGTAGGAAGAGGTCTGCTGGGTGCTGGGAATGCTGTTTCTTGATCTGCATGCCGGTTATATGAGTGTGTTCACAGTATTCATTGAACAGTAAAGATTTGTGTACTTTTCTGTATCTTATACTTCAGTAGAGCTTTTATATTAAAAATAAGGAGTGGATGTTGAATATTTCAAAATTCCTTAGTAGTACTTACCCAATTGTTCATGGATACTTTCCTGTGACTTACTAATATGATGAATGCTTTAATCAATTTCTATTAATAAATCATCTTTGCCTTCCTATGATATATCCTACTTGATTATGGTAAATTATTCTTTTACTGTAGTGCTAGGTCTGATTTGCTTTTATTTCATTTTGGATTTTTATATCTATATTCACAAGTAAGGTTGGTCAATAGTTTTTTTCTTTTCATTATTCCCCTGTGTTAGGTTCGGAGTGCTTTTCTTAATTATAGGTTCTTTACTACTATTTTCCATAGAAAGAGAAGTTCTGTGGTACTTATCTAGTCGACTTTCTAGAAAAAGAAAAGAGAATAATTTCTAGTGTTTGACTCTGTTGTCCTTTATGAGCTACCTGGTGATTACTACAATTTAGTAATTGATAGGTGAGTTCCTGTCACTGCTTGGGCAGATGGCTGTTCACTTTTAGTTTGGGGCTCAAGTATTCTGCCATTTTAATGTCATGGAAAAATTAACCAGCACTGGACTATTAATTGGTGATACAACAGTTGCCTGGTGTTTTGTTTGATAATTATAGACCTTATTTTTTAATGTGACTTTCTGATTTCTTACATTTTCCGTTAGAAACAAAATGAAATATACAGAAGCAGCAGCCTCTGAGTATGTTGCTGTACCCTAGTCAATTAGCCTGGGGGACAGGGATAAGTGTAGAGGTTTACCTTCTAGGAAAGAGGATTCATTTTGAATTGGGTCCTAGAACTGCTAGAATTTCTTCACTTTCCTGTATGATCACGTTGAACTGGCCTTCAAGCTTGTTAGGGAGTGGGTCTGGCTACCTTTTTCCTCCATCAGCACAGGAGCACTATACTTCTGTCTGAGAGTTTGTGGCTTTTTTCATATAGGAAACTCTATAGCTGTGTTTTTCATAATGTAATTCAAGAATCAGTGGCATGGGAGTCACCAAGTTGCTTGCTAAAAGGTAGATTCCAAAAACTATAACAACAAATGCAGATTCCTAAACCACTCCAGGCCCTTTGAATTAGAATCTCTGTGAGTAGAGTCTAAGAATCTGCATTTTAAACAAGAGCCTCAAGTAATTATCAAAATTAGGCCAGGTGCTGTGGGTCTGTAATCCTAGCACTTTGGGAGGCCAAGGTGGGAGGATCGCTGGAGGCCAGGAGTTCGAGACCAGCCTGGGCAATAGCAAGCCCCTGTGTCTACAAAAACTTAAAAAATTACAACCAAGCCCCATGGCTCATGCCTGTAATCCTAGCACTTTGAGAGTCTGAGGTGGGAGGATTGCTTGAGGCCAGGAGTTCGAGACCAGCCTGAGCAAGAGCAAGACCCCATCTCTACAAAAAATAGAAAAATTAGCCGGGCATGGTGATGTGCGCCTGTAGTCTCAGCTACTGGGGAGGCTGAGGCAGGAGGATCACTTAAGCCTGGGAGTTTGAGGTTGCAGTGAGCAATGATGATGCCAGTGCACTCTAGCCAGGGCAACAGAGTGAGACCCTGCCTCAAAAAAAAAAAAAAAAAAGAAAGAAAGAAAGAAAGACCCATACTGTTTTCCAAAGTGTTCTATCACTTTGCATTCTTGACAACAATGTATGAGAATTCTGGTTACTCCACAGCCTCACTGACCTTTGTATTGTCAGTTCTACCCCCTACCCCTCCATTTCTGTCTGTTTTTTAAATGCTGTTCCTTACATCCCCCTCCTTATGTAGTTTTTTTTTTTTTGACCTGTACTCTGCCTTAGTGTTCTCATTTACTTGCATTTTTTTTTTATTCATTCATTTATAAGTATTTGTTGAGTTACTTTGTGTGGTAGGCATTATTAGACATCGGACAGATAGCAAAGGAACAAAACAGAAAAATCTCTGCCCTCATGGGAGCTTATAGTCTGAAAACTTCCAAGTCTTCTGCTCCACATCTCTTTCCTGAGCTCCATACTAGTGTATCTAGCTGTCTACTGGACATAGTTACTTGAGATGTCCCATAGATACCTCAAAGTCAGTATACCTAACCCTCAGTTCATTATCTCCCTCAACCTGCCCCTCTTTCATATTTCTCTTCTCAGCAAATGATGTCACATTCATCCAGTAGCTCAAGCTAAAAACCTAAGCAATAGTATTTACTACTTATTCTCCTCACTTTCCACAGTTACTCATTCGGCCCTATTGATTTTACCTCCAAAATATCTCATGAATCTATCCACTTCTCTCCATTCCCTCTGCCATTTCCCTAGTTCAGGCTATCAACAGATGAGTACAACAGCCTCCTTATACCAGCCTCCCTGACACCAGTCACCAACCAATCCATGCCCCCACAACAACCACCACCATTGTCCACACTTCTTTTTTTAAATGGCAAATCTGATCTTGTCTCTCCCCTCTTAAAAGCTGTGATAGTTCTGTATTGCCCTCTAGATAAATCCAAATTCCTAACATTACTTAAGACCCCCTGTGATCAGGTTCTTCCATAACTATAGCCTCTCATTCAAATACGCTAGAACTATTTTCAGTTCACAAAATGTGCCTTTGCATGTATAATTTCTTTTTCCTGGGACATTCCCTCTTCCCATTCTCAGTACTCATGCCTAGCAGAACCTAACTACCCTCAGTAATTGTTCTACTAGCTAGTGACATGTTTTAGTGCATTTTTGGGGTAGGGAAGGAAACTTGCTTAATTAAACTAATGTTATTTCTCTTATAATGGGACTGGGCTGAAGTGGTGAAAATAGGGAACTGGTTTGTCAGAGAGCATGACTGTTGTTTTTTTCATGGATTAGGGGTGGGTTCAGTAGATGGGATCATTCGAGTTATTAATACAATAGATATTTACTGAGCACCATTTACGTACAAGAAACTACTGTGTGGTGCTGTAGAGTGCTCAAGGATGTGGCAGTGTTCTGCAGGGAAAGGCTTCTTTGGGCTCAGAGTTATGGTGAGAAATAGCATTGTCACTTGCCTAGAGTGATCTAGGTTGATAGACATATTCTGAGGTTCTATGTGATTATTTTTTTCCATTTTCTTTTAAAAAGAAACAAGGTAATTACCCTCTAGCAGTTGCTATGGCAACTATGCTATAGCCTCGGAGCATTTTCTTTTCCCTCCCTTCCCCTCATGGTTTGAAAGTTAAATTGTTAAAATTTAACAATGGCACACTAATCCAACATATCCTTTCTGAGGAGTGAGAAGAAGAGCTAAGTGGTCGGAAGAAGGTAAGTGCATAGGAAGAAAACTGGCTGTCAGTGTGTAGCTAAATTAAACAGCCTGTGACTGATAAGTAGTCCCATATGCCCAGGTTTGAAGGTTAGTTCAAGTCATGAAACCAGCTGGGTTGGCATCATCTGATGTGACCAGAATTTTGAGTCTTACTGCAGATTTGCAAGGGAGCCACACTCTCAGAACTCTGACGGCCTTCTGGACAGATGTCGAAGATCCCTTAGTAGACCTTAGGTCTGTCAGAGTATATGGTTCTGAGGGTCGTTTTCTTTCTCCCACCTGTTTACTAGGAACCTGTGAGGCAAGCAGAAACCCGGCAACATGACAAAACAACCACAAATGCTAGTTGCTCACCATGTTCCAGGGACTGTGCTGAGCATTTTAGGTGCTTTTCCTTATATAATCCTTACAATAACCCAGTGAGACTCATGCTATTATTATTCTCATTACAGTTGAGGAAATAGCTATAATAACTTTTTTAAGATCATATAGCTAGTAAGTGGCAGAGCCAGAAGAATTGAGGTTTGACTTTAAAACCCATATTCTTAACTATGAAGCTAACCTACTGCTTATTTCTTGGGATAAAGGACAATTTTTAATTATTTCTTTGTCACAATTAGTTGCCTCAAATTGTGTCTGGGTATGGGATAGAATTTAAGTTTAATTAATACTGGATTTTTGATTTTGTGAAAAATGAATAGAAAATGTTTTCAGTTTTCTCCTGTCCTTCAAAATGTTTGCTTTTTAGTGGATTTTATTAAGAATTGATAAGTAATTCAGAAAAAGTAGCTATCTCTGAGGATCCAATAGACTAGAGTGTTTTATTACTTATTAGAAAATTAGAAATTAGTTTCTTAAGAGATAGACATTGCCATTCTTTGGCCTTTTAACTTTCAGTAGAGAGCACCAGAATTGGACATCATTGTCCCCAGACAAGGGACTCACTCCCTTAGTATTAGGGCTGGGCTTCTCATAGAGGTACTGTGGTAGGCACAGGTTTGGTGAACACAGACAAGAAAGGGTTTCTTAGAGACAGGAGATCAAATTTTTCTTATTTTGACTAAGGAAAAGTATATAAGCTCCTAAATAATGATGCTCTGAGAGAGACCTAGACCAGAAGGAGGTTTAAAACAGTATGGAGAGTTGGGCATGGTGTCAGGGACCTATAGTCCCAGCTACTTGGGAGGCTGAGGCAGGAGGATCCCTCAAGCCCGGGAGTTTGAGTTCAGCCTGGACAACATAGAAAGTCCTGATCCCTTTAAAAAGAAAACAGTATGTAAGTAGTAGTTTTGTTTTGTTCTCTATATAGTGGATAGCAGAGAGCAAAAATACTTTGTAGATTTGTCTTATGTTTGGTGGAAGACATACTCTGTGTTATGTAAAGTTAATGGAATACAAGTGGGGTAGGCTCAAGCAAGGTAAGGCATATAATATAATGATTGGTGGGATGAGGAAATGATCTTTGAATTCCTTATAAAATTGTCTCTGTCACTCTTTTGCTCTTCTTTGTGGTTTTCTTAGGTCACTGGACCTATTTGGGCTGGGGAGAACAGCAGAGTACGTAAGAACTGAAATTCCTTGTAATTTTCTTGATCTTACCTTTTAACATACTCCTCTGCACTATAAAGCTGGATATTCATGCATACAAGCATATATAATTCCATTCCCCTGCTCTTCCACTTTAATCTCAGGAGACAATTACCTGTCATGGAATGTTATGTCCTTTCAGGCTGATTTCTTCAAGACTGTGTGTGTGTGTGTGTGTGTGTATGTGTGTGTGTGAGTGAGAGAGAGAAAGAGAGAGAGAGAGAGAGAGAAATTTCAAAGCAAAGTCCTAGTCACAATCCCAACATGATCTCTGCATTTTTTTTTTCCCCAGAGACAAGTAGTACCATCAGCTTCCAAGTGTAAGAAACCCTTTCCTTTAGTCCCTTGGCTAAGGAGTGCAGTGACCAGAAGGAGAAGGCTCATTCTAGGATGAACTAGTGTCAGGGTAATTGGTGTGCATTTTGATTTGGCTGGGTTTCTTGTCTGTACACTAAGACTGGGGAGAAATGCAGAATAGACTGTTGTTGGTCTAGCAAAGTGTGAATGCCATTTCAGCCAAAAACCTCTTGTGAAGGAAACAAGAGGCTGAGGGTGTGGTTTGACTTTCCTTAAAGCAGCCCAACTAGGCTGGAGGCCACCTTTGTTCTAGAACTTGGAGAATGGGCAGCCAGTTCTTTCCAGCAAAATACACAGCTCTCAGCTGACGTTACTGGTTGTGTTACCCATCTGACGGGGGATCTGGTTGAGTCTCAGTGATTAAGTATCTCACAGGTGCTAAGAAGGGCCAGATCTTGTCCTGTCACTGGAGTTTCTCATGAAGTATGTAGTTTCTGTGATTTGAATCCTGAGTATTTCTACTGTTAGGGAACAGATCAAAAGAAGCCTAAGTGCTCAGATAAGTTAAGGTTTTTGAGTAGAAAAAAGTAACCAAGCCATGAAAAAAATATGTGAATTTTCTTTCTTTTCTTTGGCTGATAAAGTTTCTAGCTGTGCCCTGGATTCAAAGACAGGGACTCAGTCCAGGAGTGCTACATACCAGAGAGCCTCATCGTTTTGTATGTCATTCAGTTTTGTTTGTGTGCATACCATGTCTTGGAGGCCCATCTTTGCCCCAGGTTGGATTCCTTTCCCCAGCCTACTCTTCCAGGTTTATTTTCTCATTCTCTCCATGTCCTTTTATTTACCTGCCAAATGAACTACAAAATGTTTCTCAAAAATATATAGCCTTTCTGGCTGGTCTGATGGTAGTGGATTATCATAACTTAACATTAGTGTCACTAAAGTTAGTATACAACCCCCCACTGCTAAATTTGACTGGCTTAAAAAAATATATATGTATATATAGACTTTCCCACCATTGGGCCTTCAATCATGCCATTGCTTTTATCTACATTCTAGAAGGTATTTCCCCTCCCCCTCCAGTCTTCACCTCCATAAAGCTTTCCCTACTCACCCTATCAGGAAGTGATTTTACTTTCCTTTTAACTCGAATAGCACAAACTTGGCTTGTGCTATTCTCGTGGTAGTAACTTTCTTGTATAATTTCTAATATTTGTATCTATATTTTCTCTTTCCTATTGGACTGACTCTATACTCTGAGTCTTCTGTGTTGTTTAGTCTTGCACATGTAGGCACTCAATAAATATTTGAATGAGTAAATGTTCCCAGCCTTTGAGTTTTCCATTCTTCAAATAGACTTTAGCAGGGGCCTTTCAACTTTTGCCTTTGAGCTAGCTCACAGGTCCCTCCTTAGGCTGAGTAACCAAACTTGCACTCACCTTCTTTCTCTGTAAAGCCAGGAGTTTTCTGGTCTAACTGACATGGTGCTGTGGGGTAGGTTGCAGAGCCAGCAAGAGATTGACCCTGACACACTAAAAATAGTTCTTTTATTCAAGCTGAAATATTACACATTTTCCTAAATTTCCCTTTGTAGTTTCTAATCAGCCTTGGTGGTTCCAAGAGGTTTCCTTTTTAGGGAAATTAGAGGTGATGTGGGGGAGAAAACTGACCTTTGCCTCTCCCTGCTTTTTTCTGTTCTTCTCCTTTGTCTCACTCACTTCTTTGTATTTCCTTTCTCCTGCTGCCTTCTGCTTTCTGTATTCTCTCTTCTACTCCCAGTCTCTTCTTTCTATGGACCCTTTGTTTCTTAATATTTGCCCTTGATTTCTTTAGTATAGAAGTGTTGTTGTCCTTTAGAAAGTTGTGGAGTATTCCTTCCGTAGCCTAGCAAAATAAAAAAAGGCAGAGCATTATTTAGGAATAATAGGTCAGATGCTGTGAGAAAGTAAGGGTCCTTGCAAGTACTTTCTGGCTTTGGATTCTGGGCTCCTAACTCTGGCTGAGCTACCCTCTCTGGCCCCATAATCAATAGGATTGTCAATCACTGTTGCCTCTTTGGAGACTCACTCTTAGTTCTTTTGGTTTTGTGCTGATACTTTCCTGCTGGAGTTTAAGTAGACTTCTGGTTTTGTCTCCTTGGTTGCCTCTGCCCCCTCATCTGGTATGCATGAATAGTCCAGTCCTGACTTCTTCAGACTTATTCCTTCTATGGGTTCAGAAAGAATTAAGTCTGAATAGCATATTGGTTTTGTCTCTGGATCCTTTCTTTCTAGTCTTCAGAAGAACAAGTGTGTCAAGGGCTAAAACCAGTGCCTCCAAAGTCTCTTTTCCTAATGTGTCAGAATGCTTTGTAAGCAGAATGCTTTGTATCCCTATTATTTGCTTTTGTTTCCAATCTTTGCTGCTCCTGCCCTGGTCAAAGGACTACTTGCTTTAATTGGCAATATTACTAATAATTGTTCCCAACCATTTGAAGGTTAGCCTCTTTCTTATGTTCATATTTTTCCTCCTGGAGTTCTGATCACTCTCCCTTCCTTTTTTTTTTTTATGTTAACATGCTACCATAAACTCAAATGTGAAAATCTCATAAGATCATCTCACCTCTACCCCCAAGTTAAACCCACAAATGTGATCTGGAATCCAATGCTCAAAATTTCTTCCTTGCCTGTAAAACCCACATGTTTGTCTTTTAGTGGAATTCATATCTACCAGATTGTCTAACAGAAGCCAAGGAGTCATTTCCCTGTTGCCTTCCATTTGTCCCCAGTTCTGTCTGGAATTTCCTTTTTCTAGGTCATTAACTTTTTTCTAGTTCCATTGCATGGATTTGGGTCCTTATCTCCTGCCTGAGCAATTGTAAAAGCCTAATCTTATGGTCTTCAGGTAGCTTCTGCTGCCCACATTGCTACCAAGATTGTCTTTTAAAATTACTAACATGAAGAGTCCATCGTGGATTTTATTAAAAATTGATAAGTAACTCAGAAAAAGTAGCTATCTCTGAGGATCCAATAGGCCAGAGTATTTTATTACTTATTAGAAAATTAGAAATTAGTTTCTTAAGAGATAGACATTGCCATTCTTTGGCCTTTTAACTTTCAGTAGAGAGCAGCAGAATTGGACATCATTGCTCCCAGACAAGGGACTCACTCCCTTACCCATGGTATTAGAGCTTTTGGGATGGTGAATGTTCCTTTTTTTCATTGTGAGCCAAATAGGAGCTTGGCAGGAAAGGACATGTGGGTCTTTGTTCATCATACACATATGGGTATGGTGTCAGATATGGCTTCTTCTCTATAAAATAGTACAAAACACTAAAGCACTATTAGGTTGAGCTCCCTTTCCAAGCACAGTATTTATTTCTAACTGGTAATTTTAGCTAACATTAGGGAAAAAACTGTAGCTGGTCAGGTGCTAGCCTGAAAAGCAGAAATAATTCTATGAAATTGTAGTCACTGCTGTTAGATAAACTTAGCTGCATTGTCAGCAAGATCCCATTGGCAGTGCATATGTTTTCCTCTTCTCTCAGCCCATGCTCTGGATGGGAATTCTGACCCCAGGGTTTAGGTGCTTGACAGGAATTGTTAGAAAAACCCACACTGCAGGAAGACAGTAAGACTACTGCTGTTCTCAGCGATGTCTAGAGCCTTTGACTTGACTTCTAAACCTTGGCTTTGACCTTCCTAACTTCCAGGACCAACTTCTGATGTTGGAACTGCTTATTGGGTCAGTCCATGGATTTTAAAGTCTGAAAACACCAAGCCAACTTTAAACAAAAATTTCTTTTCTCTAAGATGTGGAAAAGCTATTCCCTCCCCCCCCACACCTTTGATAATGGTAGAGGACCAGAATCTATTTGCGATGTTTAAAAGCAGATTTTAATTAGGTTTATAATAGCGAGAGAAGCAGAATTCCAGAGAATTCTACATTAGGAAAATGCAACTTGGAGCTTCTCTAGGAATCAGTTCTAAAATTAAACCCAGGTGTCTTATCTTGTTTGATAAGGAGAGAGATTCGTGGGTATTACTTGAGACAGTTCTGTTTGTGGCTTTGAGGTCACTGGGCTCATGTGCAGCTCAGCTTGCTTTTGTTCTCAAGGTCCAGACTTGTGGCTACTAAGTTAGAAACAGAAAAAATTCTGAAGAACTAAATAAAGATGGAATGCTTTGATTGACTGTGCTTATTCCACAGCTTTTGAAGACCCTGATAGTGCAGTGGATGACCGAGATAGTGACTATCGCAGTGAGACCAGCAATAGCATCCTACCTCCTTACCATACGACTTCCCAGCCCAACGCTTCTGTGCACCAGTTCCCTGTGCCAGTGCGATTGCCACAGCAGCTGCTACTTCAGGGCAGTTCCCGGGACTCTTGCAATGACTCTATGCAAAGTTATGACCTTGATTATCCAGAGCGGCGAGCCCTCAGGTGGGTATTGGGGACAAAGTACTTTCTATTACCAGGTCCTATGATACACCTGACAATAAGGATTTCAGTGCTTTAACCTGAGGTGGTTGTAGAAGTGTAGCAGAATGATGGGCCAAGCTATAATCATTTTGTGTAGGTTATCAGTCTTTTTTTCTCTTCCACACGTTCACATTTATACATTACCATCAGGAATACTTCTTTATGATCAGCAGTTCTCAGCTGATGAGGGCATGCCCATTTGGTGTGTATGGCTGAATAAAAACTGCCTACCTCCCTTCCTGACTCAGTGATTTTGATATACCCTTCACCAAGATTAAGAAAAGAAAATCATAGATGTTAAATGTTTGGATAATCCTTCCTGCCCGAACGTTTCCCCGGAACTTCAGAAGAAAACCAATATTATGTCATTACAGTAGATTCAGTACTTCTGCTGGAACTTTGTTTTAATTTAATTTTATTAATTTCTTAAATATATAAAACATTTATACAGTTAAGAAAAACTTAAGGTACAATATAGCATACAGTAAAGAATCTCCCACCCACACCTATTGTCTTCCTCCATTCCATCCCCTTACTGTCTCCTAGTTCCCTTCCTACTGTTTCTTATGTATCCTTCCATAGCCTATTTCATATGAGTATAAAGGCAAATACATACATATGTGCCTCCACACCAACATTTTAAATGAATATTTCAAACTTAAAATTTGGAAAAATAATACAGTAAACACCTATATTGCCTAGATTTACCTGTTGTAACACCTTGCCACGTTTACTTTATCTCATTCTAATACATATTGATATACACATACGGGTTTTTTTCCTGAACCTTTGAAAGAAAGTTGCAGATACCACATTACTTCACGATAAACTATTTCAGCATGGTACTCCGAAGAAAAAGAACTTTCTCTTATATAACCTCAATACTATGATCACATTCAAGAGATTTGATTATATACAATGATGTTATATAGACCATATTTAAATTTCTTCAGTTATCCCAGTAATGTTCTATGTGTATATTTTTTCCTTTCTGATCCAATCAAGAATCACGGTGCATTGCATTTGATTTTCATGTTTCCTTAGCCTCCTTTAATCTAGCAAAATTCTCTTACTTTTTTTTCCAGTCTTTGAAGAAACTTTTTTTTTGACAAGTCCAGGCTAGTTATTTTGAGAATGCCACTTAGTTTGGTTTTGTCTGATTGTTTCATGTTTAGAATCAGGGTAAACATTTTTGGCAAAAATACTACATTGGGTGATTCTTCCTTCACAATACGTTCAAGAGGAACATACTTTGTCTTATTATTGGTGATGTTTAGATTGATTTTTTTTTTTTTTTTGGAGACAGGGTGTTGCTCTGTCACCCAGCTAGAGTGTATTGGCATCGTCATACCTCACTGCAACCTCAAACTCCTGGGCTCAAGTAATCCTTTTGCCTCAGCTTCCCCAGTAGCTATAGGCACGTACCACCACGTCTGGCTAATTTTTTTCTATTTTTTTGTAGAGACGGGGTCTTGCTCTTGCTCAGGGTAGTCTTGAACTCCTGACCTCAAGCAATCGTACTGCCTCAGCCTTCCAAAGTGCCAGGATTACAGGCATGAGCCACTGTGCCGGGCCACAGATTGATCTTTTTTTAAAAAGAAATTTGGTATATGCCGTATATCTCCAATGTAAACTTACCTTTTCTCCTTTGTAATTAATAATATCTGGGGTGGTACCTGAGATTGTATCGATATTCTGTTTCCTCAACAACCTTTTACCCAATGATTTTAGCATCCATTAATCCTTGCCTGAATTATTGACTGGAGGTTAGTTTTTAAAAAACCATTCCAATTTAGCTTATATTTTTAGTTTCTAAAATTAAACAGACCATAGGATGATCTTATTTTTTTGCCTACCTCACCGGGCTACTACATTGGTGAATTTTTATCTGGAGCCTCAGACAGCCATCTACCTCCTAGACAATATCCTGGCCCAGTTTACTATTCTCTCTGAAAATATTTTCAGTGAAATTTTATGTATCAACCACAGCATAGAATTCTCTTCATAATCTGATTCTAAAGAGAAACATGCCAAGAATCCTACTGAAGTTGGTGCCTACTCCTTGCTGGTTTATTAATTGAATGCTTGTGTATTTTATTTATTAATATTTGATTTTAGTTGTTTATATTGCCCTACTTTAAGAAAGAAACATAATAGCAAAAAGAGTTCTTTTGAACCTTTTCCCCCCCTCTGTGTTTGCAAGCATTAGATGTGCAGGGTAACAGTAATAATGGCACATCAGCCTAAACAATTGCGTACTCTTCCATTTGGACAAACTAATTTACTAATCGTTACCTTATTATTATTTTGGTTATTTCCTGTGTTACTGCTATAATAAATAACACTCAGAGGAGCATTAGTGATGTTCTTTAAGTTGTATGTTTTTTCCTAAAATTTTTCTTTAATGTTCTCATGTAAGTTAAACTTTACTATATCAGTATATAAAATGAGATTTAAAAGTAAATATTTTATCATTTCAAGTAGAGGAAAAGTTAACATGATTCCTAAGTGAACTTTTTCTTATAGATATTTTTAACTTAATATTTTGAAATGATTTCTCCTTTAAAAGCTTGAAGAGATTATATAACTAGCATTGATTTTTAAACTTTTCTGTTGCTCACACTTAGTTCATGGGAATAGTCTAAGTCCTTAAGTTACACAGTTTTTTAGGAAGAAAGTAACATCCTTGAGGCAATAAATGTGTTTAAGTATACTTTCCAGTAAATACAGAAGTGTAAAAATAAATAGCTACATTCACTATAGCCATTGGAACTAACTATAATGACCTCTTCCAGGCTGGAGTTTAGTTTGAGTTTTGGGGGAATAGTGGAGAGTAATGAAATTACATGTAAAAAATGTGTTGTTGGATTTCCCTAACTCAGTCAAATGGGCTTTTGCCTAATGAGTCCAGAATAACAGAATTTTTGCATAATTTGAGGTTTGACAACAGAGTTGGACTTTGTTAGAATATTATATAGTCAAAGTGTTTCTAGTGTTGAAGAGCGGTCAAGAGAATTCCAGTCTTACCCTGGAAGATTTTTAGTGACTAAACAGTACTTAGATCTTGTTTCTGTTTCCTAAATAAATTCTTTTGGATATTAGATCTATAAAGGAACGTGCTGAGCTGAAAAACTCCACCCCCACCTCAGTACACAGGAAACAGGCAGTCTCTAACCTAACTGAAAGAAAAGTCTGCTATCTTTTGTATTCATTGATTTAAGTTGGACGTTTGAATTCTGCTGTTGTAATCAGTATAGGGAAAGATTTTCTTTTCGCTGTGATTCTTAATGCAAATAGGCTTTAGATTTCACAAACAACGAATTGTAATGCTTTAAGTAATTTGCTCTTTTTGGTAACGTAACAATGTTTGAATTCTCCTGATGGTCTAAAACTATTTTGTTTTATATATTTTCTCTTATTAAAAGAAATATGTTTGACCATATTCTTGGCTATACAGCCTCAAATACAACTTTCAGCAAGTTAACTAGTTGGCTTCTTTTTAGACTCAAATTCATCATTAAATTTACGTTTCTTAAAATCCCTTCGTATATTTTTATGGTATACTTAACAGTTGTAAACTTTGGCAGTGCAAACTCCTTCTAGATATTGATAAAACATGTTTCATTTTTTTGTTTCTTAGAAAATTAAAGAATCCTAAAAAGCCCACCAGTGACATGGTTACAGTTGAAGCATTTAAAAATTGTTGTTATAGCTGTTCTTTTTCTGATGTGGAAAAAACTATTTGCCTATATTGATATAATATTGATTTAAGAACATGTGGATTTCCTTTTCATATTTTTTTAGTCTGAACAATTTTTATAACATTGGCAATTTTACTATTCTAATCTTCTCATTGAACATGTACTAAATCTTTTAACTTGTTTCTTCCTTTTCCCTGTCTCTCCCTTTTTCTTTACCTGACTGTTCCTCCACTTTTATCCACTTGTATCAGACAAGGCTCAAAGGTTAACAATGACAAAATTAGGATTATTTCAGCTTTCTCTGATGTTGACTATGAAGAGCAAGAAAATATTTATGAGGAGATAGAGGGGAAAATATCACAAGAGTTTCTAGAAGATAGTAACATAAACTTGAAGGAAGCAGAGGTAAAAGAAATTAGAACCCTTTCAAAAGCTAATAAATACTACAGCCAACAGAAAGAACCACAGTACAAGAATTGGAAAAAGATACCGTCTCAGAGCCAACAAACAGAATTCTCTACTGACCTTAAGTTTGAAACATCTGTTTTTTCCAGATATCCTCAGAAATACGATACAATAGATAGGAGAAGGAAAAAAACACCCTTATACAGTCATTTTAAAGACAGTGAAAGAAGGCAATATGAGAGATCTGGAGCTAAGACTAACTCCAAAAATACATGTTCTGATACTGAAAATTGTAACCTTTGCCACAATGACAAAAAGAAACAAAATTACCCAGTTTTGCACCCCTGCAAAAATGGATTTGTTGTTAGGAGTGGCACACAGCCCACTAAGTTGGAAAGTCATTATTATGATCTGCCTGGTTGTTTAAAGAACTGTGAAAAGTCATCTGGCTCAAACCAGCATGTCATTAATTTCACTCCATTAGATATGCTTGAAGATTCTATTAGCAGTACTTCTGATGAACTTCTGGGTTCCCCCATTTCTGATAAGCAGGAAGGTTTGCTATCACCAACATGGTATCCATCCAGTGTTCATCATATTGGAGACTGTCCTGAAGAATATTATGTAGCAGATTCATTATTGCCATTACAAAGGATGAATTGTGATGCAAAAATACTTGGAGATCTGTCCGGGTACTCCATGGAAGAGATGACCCCTTCCTCTGTTGAGGAGTCCAAGGAAGACTATATTGATACAATGGATGAGCTTCAGTGTTTGGTGGAAACAGTATCAGAATATTTAGCAGAGAAGGAAGAGGAGATTAATAGATTTGGTTCCCTTTCAAAAACTAAAAAAATACATAAACACAATAGTATTGTTGATAATGCAGAACAGAAAATGCCTGGGGTTCAAATACCACCTTTAACCATTCTTAAGAATGACAAGGACAAGGCCATCTCTTTCCCTGAGTTGAATGGAGTAAAATGTGCTGTTGGTTCTTTGTTCAGTTCACTCACAGAAAGGGTGGGTTCAGGCACAAAGCATCTGACAACCACTGTGGAAAAGCTGGTTCATTTAGTTCCAGAGAAAACAGAAACTCCTAATCAAATAGAGACGATTAATTTGGAATCTAGACCCAGAGCCAAGTCAGTATTAGAGAAGGATCTTTCCATGCAATCTCCATCATCCTCTCAAACAGAAGATAATAAGAATATAGGCAGACATGGTAAAACCTCTGAAAATGAGTACATGGACAATAAAACTAGGAGTTTAAGCTTGCAGGATGCAGCAGAAACTATCAGAAGGGATTCAGCTCCACAGAGTCAGGGTTCGGTTATAAAGTCTGTTTTCAGCATGTTAAATCCATTAAAGGTCTTTTCAGAAAAGGGGGAAACCAAAAAAGATGAGCAGAGCAAGCCACTGAGAAAGGAAAGCTTTGTTGGGTGTGGTTTGGAGTCAAATCAAAGAGAAGGCACTCTTGACAATGACAGTAGTAGCATCATTGCTTTAAATAGGGGCTGGTTCCAAATGCCCACAAGTGAGGATTTGTTGTCCTCTAAAATGGCTAGTGAACCTTCAAACTTAGCTAGTTCTGCAAGTAAGAAAGATGATATGGAGAGTCTGTTGGAAGGAAAACCCTGTATAGATCAGTCTTTATTACTAGATCAACCAAAAATATGTGCCAAAGATACTCTAGGACATCCTTGTGTAGCTGGGAGTAAAACTGCAAATAAAGAGGTTTCTTCCAAGCCTTTAGAGGAGGACAAAGTTACTGGTGATGATGATTTTCTTGAGCCACTCAGAAAATCATTTAGCCAGTTTTTCCTCACTTCCCCTGAGACCTGTTCAGAGGAAACTTTGTCAGAATCTATGAAAATTCACCAGTTGGAGGAAGATGGACGGGAAAGGGGCCCTAAGAAAGATGGACATTCCTTTTCCTTTAGTGGAAAGCTACATATTCCATTTTTTAGAGTTCTTGAGCATTCTGAAAAGCAGCAGGATTTAAGAGAGAAAGGAAGCATTCTTCCTTTGTTTAAATTTCCTTTCACTGACAGCCACATCACTGTAAATGACCAAAATTTTCATGTCTCAGCAGTAACCACTGATGAGGAGATCCAAAGAAATTGCCATGAAGATGCCAAACTTAGTTCAGTGAAATCTAGTTCAGTTCCAAATATTCAAAATGATCTAGGAAAATTTGGCAGTACAGAGGAATTTAATAAGAATGACCAAATAAATTTTCCTGAAGATGCCAAACTCAATATAATAAAGCCTGATTCAGTTACAAATATCAGTGATGACCTTGGGGAATTTGGGAATATAGAGGAATTAAATCCAAGTGACCACACAGCAATAGAAAATTATGAAAGAGATGCCTTAGCCATCCCTGGAGTTGTGCCTATAGAACATATAATGTCAGATCTTTCAGCAGAAGCTAAGAATCTTGTACAAGTGACATCTTCAATAGTATCAGATTCTTCATTAGAGGTTATTTCTTCGGTTTCAAAATTCACTTTACTTAGTGAAATTAGTGAAGGTAAAGTTATAGGTAAAACCTCCAGGAAAAAAACCCAAGGAGGCTTCCTTTCTGGCCTATTTAATAGGTTTTCCTCTCCTGAAAACTTGTCTAGTAAACAAGAATTAAATTTGAAAAATGATGACTCCCATGACAGGAATACTACCCCAAGCTTAATCTCTGGAATATTTAACCTGATATCAAATAGCAGTATGACTGACTGTAAACCAGATGAAGCAAAGTTCATGTCTTCAGGCAACATGGAGAGTTTTAATGGAGATGAGCATTTATCCTTGGGTGAAGTCCCTACTACTTCATGTGTGACTTCTGAGAACCAGAGGAACCATGTTGAAAAACATGAAACTTCTGGCTTCATAGAAAGCTGCTTATTACCTGAAGAAAATATGCCATTATCTGTTGCTTTGGTTGATAATCATGGTTGCCCTCCTACATGGAAAAACCAGCAAAATGAAAAGCATTTCCCCTCTTCTGAGAACACTGTACTTCACTGTGCTCCAAGTGCTCAGTCAGGCACCTTAGAGATATCTTTGGCTAAGAGGCCAACACCAAACCATGCTCTTGAGGCAAAACTACATGAAAATTCAAACAAGTTAAATACACCTGTGCTAAATACTAACATTCTTAATAAATCAAACCACTATCAGGCTTTTGAAGAGATGAATAATCCTTTCTGTTTTGAATGGGACTCTGACGCAAAAGATTTCTCTAAAAATTCCAGAAAACTTCAGCCAGTTTATTATACGTTGAATCAAAATACATTTCCATCAGCTGATGCTTTCTTGTGGCTTGACTCAGAAAACCCAGTGATAAATTTTTGCCAAAAAGATCAAAATGCAAATATCTTGGAGTGGAGAACAAATCCAAACAGTGTCATTTGGTGTGACTTACCATGTGAATCATTCGACCAGTTAGCATTTAATGAAGATTATTTATTAAGAGGTGATGTGTGGGCAGCTAACTCATTATACGGAAATTCTGGTCATCTTCTAATTAACGAGACTAAGAATTCACTAGAAGAATTGCCCATTGACTTAAGTTGTTCTTCAGATTATGAGAAGATTGTATACCCCATAGTTGATCAAGAATCATTAAGAATGGATGAAAACTTTGTTTTGTCAAGTTTTGGTTATGAGTATCAGGAATGGTTGTCATGTCTTGAAAATGGAGTGTGGTGGCCATCAGAGGATGGGGATTATGGATATTATATGTTTCATGATGGTCAATATATCTATTCTCTCCTCACTGATTCTGCCAGACAGTATGCATATTTATTTGTACCTGATTATTCTTATCGAGAGTATTTAAATTGTGATTTACAAACAAATGATCTATCAAGTATTATATTGGATGACAGCATTATTTCTGCCTGTAGTTTTAAAGTGCTTGACAAGGAAGATGAAATATTGTGGTATATTGAGGAGGAACCAATTGATGACCCTCTTGATTTATCTGTAGCTTTGCCAAGAAGTGAGGAACCATTGCCTCTAAATTTAGGAACTGTTTCACAAGTACTTGAAGAGTCAAGTAATGGCCAAAGGGATCAACCATTAGATTTTTCAGGCTATAATCCTCAAAAGTTTAAAGGAGATTTTACATCTTTCAAAGAAAGGCCATATGGTCCTGAAGACCTTGAATGTACATTGGATCTCAGAAATCAGCCCCAGACTGTTAGTAATCATGTCTTAAATAAAGATCAAATTAGAGAGAGAAATAAGAACCAGCCACTAGCTAAAGATTCATCAGTTCACCTTTCTAGTTTCCACTGGCTTCAGTCTTCCTTTGAAGAAGTTGCCTCTCTGGTTCATCCTGAAAATATGACTAAAGGCTCACAGCAAGCAGAAGAGACATCAGTGAATAAAGTGACTCCAGTATTTTCTGTTTTGGATGCCTCAGTTGGGAGTACTTTGAATTTTGATAAGAGTGAATCCTTAGAGTCTTTGGCCATGCAGAAAATGGATCAGCAGCCAAAATTAGCAGAGCTCAAAAATGATGGCCTTCAGTCATTAATCTTGAGTAAGCAATTAGGGAGTAACTCCCAAAATGAGGAAGAAAGTCTTCTCAAGGATTCAGTGAGACAGACAGTATCCAATGTTCAGCAACCAGAATTTACTAAAAATATAAGGCAAGAATTCCCTTTAAATAAAGGTGTTCATGTGAAAAAACAAAGTTTGTTAAAATCTGGTTTCCAGGTAAGCCAAACAACTCCTCAGGCTAAATCAGGTATAAAAGATGATGAATTCACTAAAACAGACTCTATTTCAGTTCCTCTTGCACTGCAGTGTGGTAGGGATGAGCACAAGAATTGTGAGCTTCCCCAGGACCAATATTCCAAAGAGTCTGAAAGTACATTATTTAAAAGTGCATTAAAACTCTTTGGTCGAGGAGAAGAATCTTCAGTAATTACAACAGCAAATGAAAAACAGGCATCTGGATTTTTTAACCTCTTTAAAACTCAGGTGAATAAAGAAGGATCACCAAACTTAGAAGAAAAGACTGGTGATAAAAATGTTAAAATATCATCTCAGGAAAAGAAAGAATCTTCTGGTGTTTCAAATTTTTTTGGTACCCTTGGGGATTTCTTTAAAACCAATGTATCTCCTATACAGACAACTGAAAATATGTCTGTTTCTTCAATGACTAATAAGGATGAGGTCAGGTCAGGTCC
Source organism: Daubentonia madagascariensis (assembly GCA_023783475.1). Classification (NCBI taxonomy): domain Eukaryota; kingdom Metazoa; phylum Chordata; class Mammalia; order Primates; family Daubentoniidae; genus Daubentonia; species Daubentonia madagascariensis. The sequence goes on from JAKFHU010000747.1 coordinate 34,897,472, forward strand.
TACTCCTGTACAGCTAACTAACCAGGGTGTTGGGAACTTTTCTGCTGCACCAGTTTCCTCTAAAAGGAAGGTTAGAGTTAGAAGTCTGAACAAACAGACTACTATTGATGACAGCGGGCTTATAGAACCATCAGCTAGGGAGATCCAGGGTAATAATTTGGCTGAAAAAGAGGTACCATTCAGAGACCACCTAATCCAGCAATCACCTAATTCATCTTTCCCAACAAGTAGTCTCAAAGGGTCTTCCAGAAATTCTTCAATAGAAACTAGAGGTGTATCTACAGTGACGGAAGTTTCAGGAAGTAATAAAATATCTTTTGATATTCTGAGCAAAAGAAATTCAAATGAACAGGAACACTTTTCTGACAAAGACTGGAATTTTTCAACTGCTACAACATCTTCATCCCAACCAGAGATGCCAACCAAAAAGAGTATATTTTCTTTTCTGACTGGATCTGAAAAGTCTGAGAACGGAGCCTTTACTGCTCTACCAAGAGCCAAATCTCAGGGAGAAGGGCTATTCACATTTCCTTCATTTTTTTCCACTACAAGGTCAAGCATTAAGAAGGATCCCTCTCATAAAAGCTCTACTTTTAGTTTCTTCAACTTATCCTTTTTGGATCAAAAGCAGGAGACTCCTGAGGAAAAACAAAGCCTTTCAACTGTTGTTCCAGTGACTTCTCAGCCCTGTAAGAAACCAAGTGTTTTTGTAGACTCTGGTGGCACAATGATGAGAGAAAGTGCCAGTGGTCATAAAGATAGCATAACCCAGGAAGTAGTTCATGAAAAGCAAATGGCACCTTGTATTTCCATTAGTAACACTATTGAGGGTACCTCCCTTGCAGATGAGCTCAGTGTAGAGAAGGACTATCAGGGAAAACTGAGTTCCAGTAATGGATCAGAGATATCTTCAACAGATTTCCAGATGCATCAGTTGCAAAAAGATACTGTTCCTCCTTCACCAGAATATCAGGCACAGGCTGAAACATTCCTCATTGGCCCAGAAATCCCTGGGATAACTCCACATGAAGAAGAGGCTTTGAACCAGAAAGCCTTCTCCAGTGACTCACTGACCAACTCTTTTTCACACAATAACCATTTATTTGAAAAGTTAAATGATTTAGACACTTGTACTAACTGCCACCAAAATGAAAGATTGACTAGTGACCCATTGAACTTGCCATTAGAAAAGGCCCCTGATGAGGTCTTACCACAGATCCTCCAGCCAGCCTCTCCCTTTCCAGAGCCAGAATGTGCAGGGCATTTCCAGAACCGAGATACAGATAAAGAGGAAGACAAATCAGTGTTAGGCTCTTCAGTAGAAATGCTTTCAGGGTTTGTGACCAAAGTGAAATCTTTCTCTGGGGGCTTAATTGAACCTCCCAAAACACTCTCTGGGATTTTCTCCTCTCCTAGATCTCCAAAGAAAAACTCCTTTTTCTCTCTTTCTTCTGGTGTGTCATCTCAGCCCCTCAAAGGTGAGTTATTTGGAATTTTCAAAAGTTCCAAACCAGAGACATACAAACAATCATCTGTCCCAGCTACTTCACGGCTTCAAAATGATTGTTCCAGAGATGCTGTAGGATTAGGACCTTCAGAAGGTTTGTGGAGAGAAGTTGCCTCTGCAGCACCCAATTTAGAATCTACTCTCAGTGACTGTAGAATGACTGCAGTTAGTGCAAAGTCAGAATCAGATACCTTGACAGATGATCCTAAATTAACAACCAAAATGGAAAACAATAATACTCCTGAAAATATTCCAGAACTCCAAAGTTCTGAAACAATTGCTACATCTTCTGTCTTGGGGGATGATACTGGGCAAGGAGTATTATCTCTGAGTGATGAAGGAGACATGGGGATATTGCAGGGTACAGACACAGAGGCATCATTGGAAGCGGAGCATATTGTATTACCAACACAGTTGCATCCAGATCCTCCCTGTATTGCTGAAGAGCTTCCTCCTCCAATTCAGCCATCTCTCCCTCTTGAGCCAGAACCAGCTATTCAAACTGTCTCCACAAACCAAGCTTTCTTGGAGCTGCATGCATCCAATTCACTAGAAACCAATATTACACTGTTCAATGAGGCAAGTGTAAGCCAGAGCACCAAACTGGAAACCCAAGGGTACTTTCCTCATCCTCCACTGGAGAAACCTGTGCTTTGTGCTAAAGAAAGTTGTGAGATACTTCATGCCCAGAAAGATCCACCTGCAGTCCTCCAGGAATCAGAGCAGCCAATACCTCATTTTGAGATTCCAAACATGACCAATTGGCCAAAGCTCCGCTTCCCATCCTCTGCTACCAACCATGGGAAAGCACTGAGCTCTTTCTTTTCCCCACCTTCCCACTCTGGCAATAGAGCGGCAGAGACGGGTTTAATATCCAGTTTTAAGAAGTTGTCAACTCTATTTGAGGGAGGTAGTGAGGGGAAAGGGAGTGTGCTGGCAAGCGATCCAAAACTAGGGTTTGCAAAGAAGCTGGATCGTTCATTTCCATGGCCAAAAGAGAACAAAGGGGTCCCTGAACAAATGCCTGCAGAATCTTCCCCTCCAGTTTTAGGTGTTAGCAGTGATCAGGACCTTAACTCCAGAGAGGCTACCGAAGCTTTGGAGTCTTTTCAAATATCTGAGGCCAATGCTGAGCCAGCTAAGGTCTATACTCAGCCTTCTGGGACATCTGAGCAGCTGGAGGCCAAGCCAAGTGTCTGTGCTTTGGAGGTTTCAGGGCCTAGAGAAGTGGAAAACCAGGAGGAAATCCCAGCATCTGAGGAACACTGGGATACAAAAGGCAACCTCTCTGGCCCCACCTGTCCTTCAGGGAAACACGAGGAAGAGCACTACACTGTCGCTGAGCTAATTTACCAGCCAGAAAAACAAGAAGAGGAGGCGGTGCCTGCTAGCACTGACTCTGTTTCGAATGTACAGCAGCCAGTCACTCTGAATGGCATCGAGGAACCAATGACCAACAAAAGGCCTGTTCTCAACTGAAGCATCATAAATGGCTTTAAGGAATTGACCATTTATGATGATGCAAATGACTTAGTGGTAGATGAGTCGTAGTTTGCTTTTTGTCCTTCCTGTGCCTTTCCTAGAACCTGAGCTTCGTGTTAATTAGGGGTTAAGTAACAAGAGCTAATGTGTGGGTGTTTTCATCCTCTCCATTCTCTCTAGTGCCAAATGTAATTCATTTATTGGAACAAGGAGCTTCCTGCTTATAGGAAAGGCTGGGCCCTGAGGTTTACTCGCTGTGGTTTGCTTTGCCATGTGTGGAGATGGAGAGGGGAGGGCAGGAAGAGGCAGCAAGTAGTTGGTAGTATATGTTAACTACAACTACGTGATAGGCTAGGATGCTTCCTTGGGCCTTAGGCACTTATACCTTGTAGTAGATGGGGATGACCTACTTTGCTTTGCTTTTTCAAATTTTCTAAGGTGCTTTTTCCAGTGACAATGAAGGAATTAAGTAAAATACAAAGTGCAAAGGATGGCTTAGGATAATCTGTGTTCCATATCCTATTCCACATAGATTTGCATAGCTTCCTCCAGGGTATCAGTTTCCGCCTTTTACTATCCTTAAGCTTGGTATCTAATAAGAGCTTTGAGTAAAGTCTCACAGGAACTTCAGGCCTATCGTTTGTTGTAGTTCTTCAGTCTAGAGTATTGTGCAGGGTCTATCTACAGAGGGTACTGTTCTTTTCTCTAAGAAGCAGCACCATACAGTGCAGTTAAGAATTCTGCCTTGGCCTCTGGCCCAAATTTGTCCAAAGGGATTGGTCAGGGTCTTTAGAGATTTTGTGTGTGTGTGTGTGTGTATATTAAATATGTTTGTGTGAGTATATGTGCATGTGTGTTGGAAACTACTCAGAACAGTGACCTATTACTTATTCTGCTGGTATGGGAGGGAGACCAGAAATAAGCCTGAAAATACCAGGTAATTGAGAGGAAACTTAGGGAAAATTTTATTGGAAAACATCAATTGATTTATCTTCATTTGGCCAAGAGTAAACATAAGCCCTTTAGCTAACAGCTTGACTCTGTGGTAGGAAAATTCCTTGTCCTTTTGCATGGAAACTTTTCAGCAGGATACCAGTAATAAAATGAGGATTCCTGACTTAAATATCCAAATGGGCTGGGGTATATTTTGTAGATCAATCACTAAGTCCCTCTGACATCAAAAGGACCAATCCTTTAGATGATAGGGCTGTAAGGCTCAAGGGAGTAACTTCTGGATATGGCTTTTTTTTCCCACCACTCTGCCCTTCTTGCTGTTATCACTGTCGTTTTCTCTGCTATAACTGCTATCTCATAACAGGGGAACAGATTTTCTTTCTGGGCATGGAAATTCAGGTGATTGAGAGAGGGTTGGCTGACCTTTCTTCAGGTACAGAGATGCATGCATATGGCTCTGACACAGGTCCTGGAGTTGAACCTTGTCCACTTTATCCAAAACTGAGCCTTTCCCTGAGAGCAGCTCAGTTACAGATGGGCAAGTTCATATTTGGAACACTCCTGTGCTGCCAGAGATATTCTTGTAGCATACATGTTGATGAGACCATTCTCCTGTGGGATTTCTTGGTCCTGGCCTCCATTTCCCAATGGCTTCTATTACCTCATCCTGCAGATGAGGCGGCTGAGATGATAATTGAAGGAACATGTCCCCTTTCCTTTGCTCATGTTAAGGTACAGGCGTACACATTTACAATTATAAAGAAATGGGGACCTCAATTTAATAAAAAGAGAAAAAGAGAGTGGAGTTCTTTCCCTCCATTTTATTACGTAGACATTAGAAAATTTTAATCACAGCCACTGGACAAGTTTCTTTAGAAGACTAAAGAATTTTAGGAATAAGTAACAGGCTGTTTTAATAATTTTTAATTCTACTCACAAATAGCACATTAAGATAAAATGTCCTTCAAAGTCAAGTGCAGGTCTGAGGTTAAGTGCTGTTGGAACCCAGCATGTTGTGTTTTTTTCCTGTTGTAGTCTGCTGAATAGAGACTAATTGTTCTAGATTGTCAAGTTTGGTCCTGTCTTCCCAGGAACCTCCTGTTTGTGATTCTTGCTACTGATAAAATCGTTATCTCCTAGATTTATCCATGCTTTTGCCCTGGTTCCAGTTTGCATGTATTTACTGATCTGTCTTTCTCTCATTCTCACAGCCCCACCAGCAGTAGTAGGTATGGCTCCTCATGTAATGTGAGTCAAGGAAGCTCTCAACTGAGTGAACTAGACCAGTGCCATGAACAAGATGATGACCATCGGGAGAGGGACTCGATTCATTCCTGCCACAGCTCTGGCGGCCTCTCCAGAGATGGCCAAGCAGGTTTTGGAGAACAAGAGAAAACCTCGGAGGTGACAGGTGAAGCCGAGAAGGGGATATCGTGTGAGCCCAAGGAGATGAAAGAAGATGCCACAACCCATCCTTCCCCAGATCTGGTGCTGCACAAAGACCACGGACTAGGCCCCCAGGAGAGGTAGGTGATAGCTGCCATGAGGAGCTCACTTGGCTTCCTCAGTACCTGCCCTGTAGTATTGCTGAATAGAAGTGCTTTTCATTTGTTGCCCTGCAGCTGGGTATGGTGGTGGACAAGACACTAAGGCTCAATTCTGCATGCCTTCCTTTGATTTTTGGTGTAATTCCCAAGATATTTTGGAGATCTCTGAAGAATGCTTGGGTTCTTTGTAGTTGGTGAGCTGCAGTGTAACAGGACTTCTTGAGTCTGTGGTGCATGGCTTTCTAGTTGACCCCGTATATGGCAGCCTCTGAGTCTGGAACTGACCTGAGCCAGGTTATTTCATTTAGCAGAGCTGCTTTTGGTGCTTTGGCTGACTTCCTAGCCTATTGATGTTTTAACTTTTTTGGTGAACATTTTATTTTACCCTGGCTGAGAAAAGCAAGACAGAGATAAGAAAGACTTTACCTTGAAGCCAGTTTTAACCCACCTCTCTGCCTCTCCAGGGCCTAGCAGTGTGTCTGGCAGTTGGTATCCTTAAGAAGAAAAATTTTAAATGTGTCCTTTTAACTGTCTTATAATGAAGCTTAGTACAGAGTGTGAGTGTTATTGAGCTAAATTGATTAGGGTTACTGACAAGTTGGAGCAGAGCAAGGTTTCTCAGTCTTGACACTATTGACATTTTGGGCCAGATGATTGTTTGTGGGGAGCTGTTGTGTGTATAGTAGGATGTTTAGCATCACTGGCCTCTACACACTAGATGCCGGTAGCAACACCCAGTGTGACAACCAAAACTGTCTCCTGACAGATTTCCCCTGGGGGGAAAAATTGCCCCCAGTTGAAAACCACTGCCAGTAGAGTGATAAGGGCTGGGTGTGACTTAGATTCTCAGATTCTAAGGTCTAATAATAAAACCTCTCATTAAAAGACCAGAACAGTGAATGCTGATTACATGGTAAAAGTTAGGGAATGGTTGGTTGGTGCTTCTACTCCACCAATGGATTAATGGATAAGTCACACACCTTTCTGAAGATATAAACTTATTTTCTTTTTTCCTTCTCTTTTTGGTTTTTAGTTATCTCTGGTGACTCAATTAATAGGCAAGACATCCAGGAGCCTGAGCTCTGAAGCAACCTTCTCACTGGGTTGATGACCCACTGAATGCCTGGCTCTGGCTCTTCATGGCCCTTATACTTGACAGTCCTCTTGTCAGGGCAGAGCTCTTGGTAGAGAAGCAGAAGTGCCCGGCATGAGTACTTGTCGTTCTGTACCAGCTGTGTGAGTGAAGCTGAGTTCTACCTTGGCCAGAAGTGTCCACAAATGTTTTACAGCAATTGACCCAGATGGCATCAGTGCCTACCATATATTTTACATGTCTAAATGGTGGACAATTATCTGCTGGCTGTAGGCCCCAAAAGGGGAAGGAGAAACATTATCACCGAGAATAATTACTATTCCAGTTAAGAACCTGGATGATGACTTGTTCTAATACAGGGTAGTGTTTCTGTCTGAAAGGTACTTTGTTATATTTATTGTTCATTTCACTGAAGGTGTTCAAGGAACAAGATCATGGCAGGAAAAAGGCTGTGATTCTTTTCTTGGCACTTTTCACACAGTCTAGGAATTGGTAAGCCTTTGAAAATACTTAGTGGTACATGCAGGAAGGGTTTGCAAGAACAAAATTCTGCCCTAAGGTGCTATGCAGAACCCCCAAGGGAGCTGGTGGTCTTGAGAGGTACAGTGAGAGGGGTTAAAAGGCTTATTCCACACCTCTCTGCATAGTTTGTACTCTAGACGTTGATTCAGGGCCCTTACCATTCCTTCTAGTGTTCTGATCCTGGACTGTCCCAGTGAGCCACCTCATTGGGTAAATGAAAAAAAGGAGAAGGAAGAGAGGGAACAGATGAAAAGCTAAAAGGAATTACCATTTCAGAGAGAAATTGTTTTTACATTGGGTATTCAAGTATTGTGCAGTTTTAATGGCCTGAGTAACTAAACAAGTGTAGGCATGAGTATAAACCATTTTATTTTAGATATTTGGCAGTCTTGCCTTGAGCACTGTCACCTTGTGGCCTTGGCTATTTTTAAGAAACCTTCTCTTTTTTTTGTTACAAGTTTTCCTGAGGAGAATGCCTCTTCACCATTTACCCAAGCCAGAGCACACTGGATCCGAGCAGTGACCAAGGTTCGACTCCAGTTGCAGGAGGTAGGAAATCTGTTCTAAACTGGTTGGGACAGTTTTTCCTTTGAAATTGGGAGACATATGGTGCTGGAGAAGCAGTCAGTGATTAGTCATCTTCTTACAGTATGATTCTGGGAATGCATGACAATTAAGCCAGAGCTTTAAGAGATGGGAGATGGCCTTGGCTTTCTTTTATGCTGATTAATGGAAATCAAATGGTGGGTTGAAAGCCTGAAGGTAAAGATAGATGCTTATTTTCAAGTAGTACTGTCTCTGAAGCCATTCTAGTTTAAGCTCAGTGCAAGGGACCATTTCAAGGCCTCTTAGGTTGGTTGGTGTCTCCCTTACCTAGCCAGTTCAAGTGCTGCTGGCTGACCTATATGGGGCCAGAAATAGTTTACAAAAATTTCTTTGGGATTCCCTAATTTACAGCCCAAGCATCAACACATTAAGATCTGAAACAATGTAAAAAAGAAAAAACAAAGAAGTATATCATTTTCAATGTTATAAGTTTGAAGTGTCTTTATCTGTGTGATAGTAGGTAGGCAGTCTTCAGGCAGAAGGTACGTTTTTAAATGATGACAATGGCTGCTAGTAGTATAATACCTGGCAGATACTAAAAATGCAAGCATGCTCACACATGTGAACACACTTTAAAACATAATTTATTTTGAAGTAATTTCAAACTTAAGGAAAAGTTGCAAAAACAGTAGTATAAAGAACTCTCATATCCCCTTACCCAGATGCTGCAATTGTTGACATTTCACATTTGCTTTGTCGCCCTCCCTCCATTTATAGTCAGTCTTTCTGATCCATTTGAGAGAAAGTTGAAGACATGGTGTTCTGTCGCTCTTAAATACTCCTGTTTGTATTTCCCTAAAAAACAAGGATACTCTCCTGTAAGTCACATATAACCATCCAAATACGGAAAACAACATTACCTTCAAGACCTCATGTGTATTTGGCCAATTGTCCCTACAAAGTCTCTTTTTCCTTTGTAATCCTGGATCCAATTCAGGATGACACGTTACATTAGTAGTCATCACTCTTTAGTCTCCTTCAGTCTGGAACAGTTCCTCAGTCTTTCCCATCATCGACACTTTTAAATGGTATGGGCCTTTCATCTTGTAGTATGTTCTTTGATTTGGGTCCATTCAGTGTTTCCTTGTGTCCACACTCAGGCCTTGCTTTCTTGGCAGGAATTGGACAAAAATGGTGCTGTGCTTTTTTTAGTACATCACATCAGAAAGTACTTGATGTCAACCTGTCCTACCACTTACAATGTTAGCCTAATCACTCGGTTAAGTCTATATTGGCCAGGTTTCTCCACTGTCAAGGTACCATTTTCCCCTTTGTAATTGTTAAGTGCTTTATGGTGTGATGCTGAGACTATGCTGATATTTTGTTCCTCAACAAATATCTACCTACCAGCTAAGTATCCATTGATGACTCCTCTCTGAATCTACCACCACTGATAACTTTGTTTCCCTTATCCTTTCTACATTAATTAGTTGGCATTCTGCTATAAGGGAGAGATTTACCTTTTCCCCCATTGATTTATTTATGTCAGTATGGACTCTTATATTCCTAATTTATTACATGAGTTGTAATCCATTATTGTCATTTATTTTGGTGTTCAAATTGTTCTAGCTTCATATAAGCACTTTTAGTTTGATCCTTTAGGGAGAAGATAATAAGTTTTTTTGGTTTTTGTTTTTTGAGACAGGATCTCACTCTGTTGCCCAGGCTAGAGTACAGTGGCATGATCATAGCTCACTGCAACCTCAGACTACTAGGCTGAAGTGATTCTCCTGCCTCAGCCTCCCGAGTAGCTGGAACTACAGGCACGCACCACGATGCCCGACTAATTTTTCTATTTTTTGTAGAGACAGTCTCTCACTCTTGCTCAGGCTGGTCTTGAACTCCTGGCCTCCCAAAGTGCTAGGATTACAGGTGTGAGCCACCATGCCCAGCCAATAATGTTTTAATAATTATTAAAAAGGTACCTGCTTTAGAGAAAGTATTTTGAACACAAATGTTTGAAAAATGTTTCCATTTGTATATGTGTGTGTTCTTTCATCAGAAACAATGAGTGTTACTGATAAAAACTCATAACTGAATGCTAAAATCTTGGAAAGAGACTATTAGCATATTAAAAATCTTTCTAATGAATTTCAGTGAGGTTTGAACTTATTTGTTAAAAATATAAAAATATTTCTGACTATTTTGCAAGAACAACTGACATCAGAGAAGATGAAAAATTACTAGCCAAAGTTCAACAGAAATCTATGAATAATTGACATGGAGAAACCAATTGCAGTTCTTTCATTTGATTGATGTATCAGGATCTTTTTCACATATGATAGATGTGAAAACCATGTATTGAAATAATTGAATGTGGAACCAGACCTTCAAGTCATTCTATAACAAAATATTAAAATAAGATTTAGAAAATAATTAGGCATATTATATCATATTGCTTTCATAAAAAAATTTACTGCTAATATTTTTGGTTATAGCAAAATTTTTTTGTTATTAATACACATTCTAAAATTTAAAAATTTTTTTATGCCTTTCACATTTTAATTTTGTAATATAATTAATATATTAATACCATTGTACATGTGTATAATTTTTTTAATGAGTAAATATTGAGAGGTGTATACTAAAAAAAGATTTTTGTTGATCAGGCTGCTTACTCACAAACATTAGGAGTCTGTTGATCTACACTGACATGAGGTAAACAAACGTTTGAAGTGAACATTTATGGAATCAGTGTCATAATACTTATTAATTTTTCATTTCTACTTTTTCAGAAGTAACAGTCTTGTAATTCTTACTATAAAGGAAAGTATAATAAAATAACTAACCTTCTCCATGTAAAAGGAGAGCTCTGAATGAGAAAAACAAGAATATATTGGAGCAGACACAGTTTAAGTTATAACTTTTTCTTTTCAAGTGGTAATTCAGAATCTCTCGAAAAGAATAGCTGAAAACAGTTGCCAAACCTTGGAATCATATAGGGAAAGGCATGGTTTATCTAGGAGTAACTAAGAACCATTGCTACTTAAGTAAGAGGACAACTAAAGATATTCTTAACACAGATAAAGTAATTGGCAGCTCATTAGAAGTGGCCAAGAGGCGAAAGATAAGCCAGAGTTTAAAGAGGGATCTGATAACAGTTTAAGATTGAGGCAGTAGTGCACCATTTATACTCAAGATGAGATTTGCTGACAGATTAGTTGAGGTTATAAGAGAAAAAGAAATTAAGTGCAGCATCAGGGATTTTTTTTCCCCCTGGTAAGTGGAAGTTCCGCCTAGTCACCCCTTCACCCTCTGTCCAAGATAATCTTTTTTGTTAGTTTCTTATTTATAATTCTAGAATTTTTTTATGCAAGTACAAGAAAATATGAATATATATTCCAATTTTCCCTTACCCCTTTTTATACACACTGAGAATATCTTGATTTTTTACTTGGAGATCCTTCCATATCAACTCTAAGACAATTTTTCATTTTTTATAGCTGCATGGTATTCTGTTGAGCAAATGTACTGCAAGTATTTAACTAGCCCTCTGATGTTCATTTGGTTGTTTCCACTCACTATAGCCATGTTGCAAATGAGTGACCCTGTACATATGTCATTTTGCGTGTGTGCAAGTATATCAAGGGGATATGCATTTATAATTTTGATAAATATTGCCAAATTACCCGTCATTTGTCAGTGGCTTGAAATGACAAAGATTTGTTTCTTGCCCATGTTGCATGTCATGCCACATGTCAAGGAATTCAGCTTTATGTTGTCTTCTTTCTGCAGTCTAAGCTGATGATGGAGCAACCATTGCCAGTCTCAATGGTAAAGGGAAAGAAAAGATAACACGTGAAAGAGAACATAGCAAATTGTACTCTGGCTTTTAAAACTTCTGCCCAGAAGTTACATACATCACTTTTGCTCATGTTTCCTTGGCTAAAGCAAATCACCTAACTTAAATAGGAGCGCTATATATATCTCAAAAGAGCTAGAGAGGAATATTTGTTAATGGTTTTAATGACTGCCTCAGAAAGTATATGCCTTTCATGGGGAGGATACCAATTTATACTCCTAGCTTGAGAGTGCTTTTTTCTTCCCTAACCCACCAATAGAGTGACTCGTCAAACTTTCGGATTTTTGCTAGTCTACTAGGCAATAGTGTCTTGATAGTTTAAGTTTGCATTTCTTACTATCAGTAAAGTTGGGCATATTTTCATGTACTGTATGTAAAGGCTGTTAGTAATTATTTTTCTGTTAACCATCTATTCATATTCTTTTCCCATTTTCTATTGAGCTGTTGGTGTTTTGCTTACTAATTCCCAAGAGCTTTTTATGTTTTAGTGAAATTAACTCTTTGCCTCTGATATAAGTTGCCAGTATATCATTGTGAGAAAAATTTTTAAGCTTAATGAGCCACATTTTCCTAATCCAGAAAATGGGGAGAATAATAGTACCCTTCTCTTAGACTTGTAAATTATCTACAAAATTAAATTAAAGCTCTGATTTTTAAAAAAAAGCAAATCAGAAAAAAATATACTTCAGTGGCTCTATATTACCTTCATGATACAATAAAACCTTTATGATCTAGCTCATTGTCACTAAAATTGTGATCCATGGACTAGCCAAGTCCAGAGACTGTTTGTTTCTAGTCTTTGATAGCATTAAGTCTGAAATTGAAAGTTAGCATTTAGAGGCAGTTTGAATTGCCATGACATCAAGCACATGGTCAATGGCCTCATCTCATTGAACAGGATATAGACCACAAATAACAGTCTGTGACATATTGGAAATAAAAAATCAGGTTCTTAATAAAAAATAGTTTGAAAAGCACTGATATAGATGCTACATGCCTTTCCAGCTTTAACTCGTTTTGCTACCCTGTTTAGGAGACACTTCCAGCATAGAGAATTATTTATTTTTCAGAAACCCTCAGAGACTTTGTATTTGCTGTTTCTCATGCCTGGAATACTCTTTCTCTTAATTCGCTTAGCAAACTTTTCATTTATATCTCTTAAAACCCAATCAGGTGTGAGTTTGGGGGTAAAGTTTCCAGACTCTGTGCATAGTTTTTCTAGATTGACATTCACCATGATGTAATGGAGTTGCTTGTTTACTGGTACATCTGTCTTTTCTGTGTACTTCTTGTAAGATCCTTTAATGTCAGGGCTATGCTTTTTAAGGCTGGTATTCTAGAGCCCAGTACAGAACCTGGCAAAGAGTGTTTAGCCAATCTTTTACGGATGCTTAACCAGCCAGAAATTCCCATCATCATGTACCATCTTCATGTGCTTCTTTATCTTCCAATTAATTCTATTTTTAGTTTTCCCAAGGCCGAGAATGTAAAGCCAATAACAGCAAAATATTAACTATTACATTAGCTGCTTTCTTATATAATTTTTGTATACATGAACATAAATTTACTGAATTTGGATCATAATATGTGTGGATTTTGTTTCTCCCTTAGTTTATGTGATCTTATTCTGGGTTATTAAATATTTTTTGGAAACACGACTTAGTGATTATTAATAGATTAATAATATTCCAGCATACAGATGTTAACTGAATAATAATGATTCATCTTGTTTTTTTACTATTATAAATAATGCTGTGATAAGCATGATTATGCATAAATTTTGTTTTGATTTCTATATTTCTTTAACTTAGTTTTCTCAAAATAGATTCAAATAGATTACTGAGTTAAAGGGTATATTCTTTTTGAAGACTTCTGACAAACTTCTAGATTTATTTTCAGAAAAGTTTTTCCAATTTTTACTTTCACTATTGGAATGTGCTGTATCAACATTGAGTGTTATCATTTTAGGAAATGTTTGCCAATTTGACAGAAGAATGGTATCCCATTGTTTTAATTTACATTTTTTTGTTTGTGATTTGAATAGTTCCTATAAATTTATAGGTCATTTATACTTCTTTAGCAGATATTTCATTAAATAGACTTTCAGAAACTATCATAGGAACCTAGCTACACTTATGCCATTCCTATAAGATTGTCAGCCACTTGAAGGAGGAGATCATATAGAGTCATCTGTATGTCTCCTCTGGGCTGGCTGAGTATCTGGCCATATGTACTTAATAAGTTGTTTGTGATGACATTGCTAATGCTGATGAGGCAGTAATGTTGGTAGTGTGGGTGGGAATGGATATGAATCTGTACCTTATTTGGCTTAACTGCAGAAAAATCTGGGGGAGGAGGTGAGACTTTTAGCTCTAGAAACGGAGACTGCGGTGGCAGCAGGTGGGTGGGTGTTCCAGGTGGAAGGGACAGTACAGGAGAAGGCATGGAGACAGGCCATAAGGAAGGTTTGGCAGGAGCTCTTGGGTAGTTGAAGAGAGCTGAAGGAGGAGAGCCTTGGTAAGCAGGGATAGAACCAAGCAAATAGATTAGAAGGCCTGTGTTTAAATGGAGCAGTCACAGGAGATCCAGGATTGTAGCTGGTCAGCCTGAAAGATTTTCCGAAGATTTTCTCAGGAATGATCACCAAGACAGAGGACAAACCAGCTCTGTCCTGAAAAGTTCTGTTCTCACTTGTGACTCCCTCCCAAGCAAAGAGACTTCTTTCTTGTCCTATAATTGAAGCCCCCAAAAATGGATCCCGTGGGGAAAAATGACAAGGCTCAGGAGAGGGCCCCACCTCTTAGACTTAGTTGTACTAGGAGAGCACTCTGCATAATCTTGAGTCCAGGATTTTCTCTGATTAGGGCTGCCCATCTTAACTTATACTACCTCAATTCTTTGCCCTCATGGAGACTACCAGTTTCTGATCCCTCCTTTTTTCCACAAGCTTTCATCCCTCTCCCTAACCATTGCTATTCTAATACTTAAAAAAAAAGAATCTTTTGAATAAGCACTAAGTGTAAAAATATAAAATTAATCAAAAAGATTATGTATAATACAAAGATTCCCTACCTCAAATTCCCTGCCTCCAGGCCCCTTTCCCCCCATCTCATTGATACCTGTGTGTTGTGACTCAGTCCAGAGATAGTCCCTGCATTTGCGAGCATGTGTATGCACCAAAGCTTGTATGTGTGTATTACACATTGTCCTTTACCTTTTTTCATTTATTGCTATATCAGGGAGATTTTTTTCTTTATTAGTATAAATAGAGCTACCGCTCTATTAATAGCTACATAGTTTTTCTGTTAGTACAAATAGAGCTGTTGCATTTTAAATAGCTACAAAGTATTTCTTTCTGTGGTTGTGTTATAATTTATATTCTCGTTCCCCTATTTATGGATCTATAGAATGTTTCTAATATTGTTGTAATACAAATCCTGTACATAAGCCTGAATTCTTTAAGATCTGTTATCCACAGCTTTTGCCACCAGGAGTGGGGCTTGGTTTTCTCTGGCTCCCTCTGCCACTTGTGAGCCATTACTAGATCCTCACTTAACCTGTTTTTACACCCTTGTTGCGATTACATTACAACTTTCCCATAATTCCCTGTTCATTAATTGAAAACTTTATTATCTACATCACAGTTTTCCTTTTAATCTCAACTATTTTTTTTTCTTTCTTTTTTTTTTTAATTTATTTTTTAATTTCAGAATATCATGGGGGTACAACACTTTGGCCATACACATTGCCCCTGTTCTGCCCGTGTCAGAGCCACAATCGTGGTCATCTCCCAAACTGTGCTCCCCACATCCATTCAGTAAGAGTTTTTCCCATCCCTTCCACCCCCCTCCCGCCCGCCCGCCCTCTGATGAATGTTATTGCCCTGTGTGATGTAAGTGTTCATCAGTTAGTACCAGTTTGATGGTGAGTACCAGTGGTGCTTGTTTTTCCAATCCTGTGACACTTCGCTTCGAAGAATGGGTTCTAGCTTCCACCAGGATAATACCAGATGTGTTAATTCACTGTTGTTCCTTATTGCTGAGTAATACTCCATGGTATACATATACCACATTTTATTGATCCACTCGTGTATTGATGGGCACCTTGGTTGTTTCCACAACTTTGCAATTGTGAATTGTGCTGCTATGAACATTCAAGAGCAGATGTCTTTATTATAAAATGTCTTTTTTTCTTTTGGATAAATACCCAGTAGTGGGATTGCTGGGTCAAATGGTAGTTCTACTTTTAATTCTTTGAGGTATCTCCATATTCTTTTCCATAGAGGTTGTACTAATTTGCAGTCCCACCAGCAGTGTATGAGTGTTCCTATCTGTCCACATCCCCGCCAACATTTGTTATTTGGGGATTTTTTGATATGAGCCAATCTCACTGGAGTTAAGTGATATCTCATTGTGGTTTTGATTTGCATTTCCCTGATGATTAGAGAAGTTGAGCACTTTTTTATATGTTTGCTGGCCATTATTCTGTCTTCTTTGGAAAAGTTTCTGTTCATGTCCTTTGCCCATTTTTTGATAGGGTTGTTTGATTTTTTCTTGTTGATTTTCCTAAGTTCTGTATAGATTCTGGTTATCAGCCCTTTATCAGAGGTGTAGCATGCAAATATTTTCTCCCATTCTGTAGGTTGTCTGTTCACTCTAGTGATAGTTTCCTTGGCTGTGCAGAAGCTTTTCAATTTGATCAGGTCCCATTTATTTATTTTTGTTGCTGCTGTGATTGCTTTGGGGGTCTTCTTCATAAATTCTTTGCCTAGGCCAATGTCCATAAGAGTTTTTCCAACGTTTTCTTCGAGAATTCTTATGGTTTCACGTCTTAGGTTTAGATCTTTTATCCATTGTGAGTTGATTTTTGTGAGAGGTGAGAGGTGTGGGTCCAGTTTCAGTCTTCTACATATGGCCATCCAGTTTTCCCAGCACCATTTGTTGAATAGGGAATCTTTTCCCCAGTGTACGTTTTTCTGGAATTTGTCAAAGATCAGGTGACTGTATGAGGTTGGTTTTATATTTGGGTTCTCGGTCCTGTTCCATTGGTCTAAGTGTCTGTTCTTGTGCCAATACCATGCAGTTTTGGTTACTATAGCCTTGTAGTCTAGTTTGAAGTCTGGTAGACAGATGCCTCCCAATTTGTTCTTTTTGCTTAAGATTGCTTTGGCTAGACGGGGTCTTCTCTGATTCCACACGAAGCATAGAATTATTTTTTCTAGATCTGCAAAAAATGATGTTGGTATTTTGATAGGGATTGCATTGATTCTGTAAATTAATTTAGGTAGCAAAGCCATTTTTACTATGTTGACTCTGCCTATCCAAGAGCATGGTAGGGCTTTCCATCTATTTACATCCTCTGCAATTTCTTTTCTCAGTGTTTCATAATTCTCTCTATATAGGTCTTTGACCTCCTTAGTTAGATATGTTCCTAGATATTTAATTTTCTTTGTTGCTATTGCAAAAGGTATTGCATCTTTAATTTGTTTCTCGGCTTGATTGTTATTAGCATATATGAAGGCTGTGGATTTGTGTGTATTAATTTTGTATCCTGAGACTTTGCTGAATTCATTTATCAATTCCAGTAATCTCTTGGTTGAATCTTTGGGGTTTTCTATGTATAATATCATATCGTCTGCAAATAGTGAAAGTTTGACCTCTTCTGCCCCTATCTGGATGCCCCTGATTCCTCTGTCTTGTCTAATTGCTGTGGCCAGGACTTCCAGCACTATGTTGAAAAGAAGTGGAGATAGTGGGCACCCTTGTCTGGTGCCAGTTTTAATAATCTCAACTATTGCCATAATAATAATTATTATCTTTACGGTAACCTCTTTTATTGAATTAACTACTGTGTCTCAGGTGTTACATCTTTACATGTATTACCCAATGAATTCCTCACAATAATTCTATGAATTAGGCTTATGTTATTGGCCTATTTTATAGATTAAGAAACTGAGTGTTTAGAAAGATAGAAACTTGTCCAGGGTCACCCAGGTAGTAAGAGTTAGAACCAGGATTCAAATCTAGATCTATTTAACTTCAGAGCCTATCTTTTTAACACTAATTTCTGCCACCATAATCTTAGAACCCTGTTTTCCAAAGTGTGTTCCTTAGGACTCCAATTTTTGGAGTTGTTGATAGGTATCATATGATAAAGGATTCCCTGGTCAAAGAAATTTGGGAAACAGAGTTCAAGAGTGTAACACCAACAGATTGCTTTATCTTAGATCTTCTTAGAAACTTATTCTTAGGCTTACTGTGATTCTTTAAGAGTGGATAATATGCACAGCATTATTGCAAGTTTATTCGACCATGAAACTCTCTTTTGGACAAGCATCTTACAGGACTAGTTTTCCAAGGAATACACTCGAGGAAAGTCTGTATCAGAGATTTCACTGTCATTTTATTAAAACTATATTTGTGAAGGTCATCAGTGAGCTCCTAGCTATCTAAGTTAGTGGTTGCTTTTCAGTCTTTATCTTACTGGATCTCTCTGCAGTATTTGACACTCCTGAATACTTGCCCGCATTTTGACATCTAAGAAACCATCCCCAGCTTTCCTCTTCTTTGATCCCTCAGTCTCTCTTTTCTGATTTCTCTCTATGCTCATTTCTTAAATATTGGTCTTTGTGGGGTTCCTCTTTTTGTAAAGCTGTATACATTCTTCCTATGAAATCTGATTCGTTACGTTACCTACCATCTATATATGGGCTGCTCTCTTATCTAGCCCAGACTCTAGACCCATATTTCTAAGTACTTTTTTAAAAAAATTTTTTTAAAATATGGAATTTGCATGTTATCCTTGCGCAGGGGCCATGCTAATTTTCTCTGTATCATTCTAATTTTGGTATATGTGCTGCCGAAGCGAGCACTCTAAGTACTTCTTGGACACTTACTTGTCCCATCAGCATCTCCAATTCAAATTGTCCCAACCAAAAGGCATCACTCCTCACTCTAAAACCTGTTTTATGTCTTGTATTTTGTTCTCATGCTGTCCAAATCAACCCTGAACCCAGTAGATGTGATTGGGCTCTTGGGAGATAAAAGAAAGCAGAATCATTTCTTCTAGGATGTAGAATTAGGAGCAGGAGTTCACTTAATCTTTAAAGGGAGAGAAGATAAGGTAGCTGTCCTGTTGTGCATGTAAAAGGCACTCCATAAATATCTGTTGACAGGATGAATGAAAAGCATGTAGAGTAGGGAAGCTTATCCTTTTGCATTCTGGGCAGTTGAATTGTGAAGAGGAATGAGTGGGTTTTCCTGCCTAAAAATCTCTAGAAAAGGACAGGTCATACCCGTACTTGCCCATGCTCACCTTTGGTTGAAAATTAAAAAAAAAAAAAATTCCAAATTTCATCTTTTACCAGCTATCCGTGGTTCCTCCCTCTCCTCATACAAAGCTTGCTTCCACTTCCTTTCGCTATTCTAAGTGCAATGGGGACAAAGATACCAGGCCTTGTGCTCTTCCAGGCTTGTCTCATCCAGAACTACTTTTACACCACCTCCCCTCAGTGGCTTGACAAAGGAGTCTTCCTTTTTTTTTTTTTAAGTAACAAATATCTTTTTATTGAGATATAATTCGCATAACATAAAATTCACCACTTTAAAGTATATAATTAAGTGGTTTTTAGTATATTCACTAGGTTGCACAACCATTACCACTACCTAATTCCAGAACATTTCCATCACCTCAGAAGGAAATCCAACACCCATTAAGCGGTTATTCCCCATTTCATTCTCCCCTAGCCACCACCAATTTACTATCTGTTTCTATAGATTTTCCTAGTCTGGACATTTCATATAAATGGATTCCTATCATGTTTTGCCTATTATGTCTGGCTTCTTTTACTTAGCATAATGTTTTTCAAGATTCATCCATGTTATAGCATGTATCAGTACTTTTAATGCAACTCTGAATATTCATGTACATGTTTTTGTATAGACATAAATTTTCATGTTTTTTGAGTATGCACCTAGGAATAGAATTGGTTGGTTATGTGGTAACTTTGTTTAACATTTTGAAAGACTGCCAGACTGTTTTCTAAAGTGATTGTGCTATTTTACTTTCCCATCAATAATGTATGAGGGTTCATTTTCTCCCCCTCTTTGCCAACGCTTACTGTCTTTTTTGTTATAGCCGTCTTAGTGGGTATGAACTGGTATTGTAGTTTTGACTTGCATTTCCCTAGTGACTAATGATGTTGAGTATCTTTTCATGTGCTTATTGGCCATTTTTATATCTTTGGAGTACAGTGTCCCCTCTTATTCATGGGGGATATATTCCCAGATCCCCCAGTGGATGCCTGAAACTGCAGATAGTACCAAACCCAATATATACTGTTTTTTCCTATACATACATACCTATGATAAAGTTTAATTTATAAACTTTTAGCACAGTAAGAGACTAACAACAATAATAATAGAACAATTATAACAATATACTGTCATAAAAGATACGTGATTGTGGTCTCTCTCTCAAAATATCTTATTGTACTGTACTGTGGGTAACTGAAACCACAGAAAGTAAAACAGTGGATGGGAGGAATTGTAATGTCTATTCAAACCCTTTCCCTAATTTTAAATTGGGTTGTCTTTTTGTTGTTGAGTTGTAAGTTCTTTATATGTTTTGGATAAAAGTCCCTTATCAAGCATATAGTTTGCAAATATTTTCTCCCAGCCCTGTTCCTTTTTAAGTTCTTTGGAACTCTCTTGAATTTGCCATGTTTTGCCTTAATTGTGCTCTAACTTGCAACCCTTTTCTCCTCTCTTTCTCTTGCCTATCTCTGGGAAAATTGGCAACGTTAGCTGAAGCAGTAAGGAGGAGCTGTTTTCATAGGGTGTGGAAGTAGCTTGCCCAGTTGGTCAGTAATGAAAGCGTGCTCTTGAGCTGCTGGTTCCTGCTACATTCGGATAGTCTCAGTCCCTCTTTTTCTGTTTGTCTAATATACAAATCTAACTCAGTCTTTGGAATTCAACTGTTCTGGTAAAAACTAAAGTCTTAGGTGGAAAGAAATTAAAAAGATGAAGCTGAGTAGATGACAATAGTGATTTCTTTAGGAATTAAGCTTTAACTCTTTTAAACGTGAACAAAGTCCCTCCACCACTCCCACCTCCATCCACACTGAACAGAGCGGAGTTGCCAAGAGGACTCACATTGTTCTACTGGGCTTGTTTTTTTAGGCAGCAGACCGGAGCAGGGCTAAGAGCTCAGACTGGCCTACTTCTTTCTCCAAAGTCACCAGCTAAGGTGTTCTTTCCACTCCATTCCAAAGGCTCCCTGCAAAGGAAAGGAAGACACCAGAGTGCCTGGCTTCTGGTTCTGAATTATCCCCTTTCTTCCTTTGCCTTTTAAATTCCTGATGCCACTAAGATCTTGATTTTACCTTTTCCTCCTGTTTTGGGCTACATTGTGTCCCTCCCTCCCCACACCTAAAAATTCATATGTTGAAGTCCTAACCCCAGCATCTCAGAATGTGACAGTATTTGGAGATAGGGCCTTTTAAATAGGTAATTAATATAAACTGAGGTTATATGGGTGGGTTCTAATCCATTGTGACTAGAGTCCTTATAAGAGGAGGAGATGAGGACACAGACACACAAAGAGGAAAGACCGTGTGAAGACAGAGAGGGGATGACCATCTACAAGCTAAGGAGGGAGGCCCCAGAAGCAGCCAACCCTGTTGACATCTTAATCTTAGACTTCCAGCCTCCAGCATTATGAGAAAATAAATTCCTGCTGTTTAAGCCACCCAGCTTGTGCTACTTTGTTTTGGCAGCCCTAGCAAACTAATGCACCTCCCAAGGCAGAAGGGGGAAGGAGGTGGCACAGAAGCTTCAGTGTTTCTCACCTGTGAGTCTTTGTTTCCTGAGGTCCAGTTGGTGGGAAATGTGGATTCCAGATTGGTATATGCAGAGTCCATTCATGATATCCAGTGTCTTTTGTATCAGTTTACTGTTATCCTATTACTAATAAAATTTAGGGATTAATAGAAATAGAAAGAACTGGGTCCTTGCATTGGCCCACCCTTAAAGTCTGAGAGAACTTGGGCAAATCACTTCCGATTTCCCATTTCTCAGTCTCTTCAGTTATAAAATTAGTGATAATAACTGTCCTCTCTCACAGGGTTTTGGTGACATAATAGAAAAATGCATTTTTGAGTGCAAAGCTATACAAGTATTTGCTTGAGAGTCTCTAGCTAGCCTCCTAGTACTTCCCAGAACTGTTGGTTTTCAGGATTTTGTCATGACTTTCCTAGCCTAGGCTTGAGGCTGCTGCATGACCTGCCAAAGGTGTTGCTGACCATAGCTGGAGCCTTTGCTACTAAGTGGGAACCCAGTGAAGCTGCTTCTGATGACTAAAGTGGCAAGAGCCAATGCCATAGGATTTTAGGCTTTTATAGGGATCCAGGCCCCCAGGTCTCCCTGGTGGTAACAGGATTCCTGAGATAATTTGCTGTATGGATGACTCAGATGAGATTATCTAGTACTGCGGTCCCCAGTCCCTGGCCACAGCCCATTACCTATCTGTGGCCTATTAGGAAATGGGCTGTGCATCACCACCTGAGCTCCGCACCACACCCGCCCCCCCACGACACCTGCCCCCGCTGCCATCACTAGTCGGTGGAAAAATTGTCTTCCATGAAACCAGTCCCTGGTGCCCAAACAGTTGGGGACTGCTGATCTAGTACACTGGTGCTTCTCAGGGTCCTTGGAGGAAGAAGTCAGTAGAGTGCTTAGCCTTATAAAGTCTAGGGGAGGAGGCCAAAGGCTGACCTGTGCACTGTGGGAACATCTTCAAGGAGCAGCTTTTATGCACTCATCAGGAGCAATGGGGTTTTTTTCCCTCTGAGATATTCTGGACATGTTTATGGCCTGGATCTAGATGTTTATCAGTGCTTGGTCTTCTGTCAACCTTAGATCTGGCTCCAGGCTGTGACTGAGCCTTGTGAATTATAAGATGTTACACCTGGGACTGGGATTTGAGGCAGCTTGTTTGAAGGGATAGACTTGGCACTAGTTTCTGAGGAGCATATCAGATAATTTCCAAGGGATGCCATGTTATCATTAACCTGTCTAGAGTTAAAGGAGGGTAACAGATACTGGCAGCTGGCCTTAGCTCCAGCTGGTAGTAGTTTCTGGGCATAGTATCAATAAAGGGAGTTACTTAGAACTCTTGTGAAATAAGTCAGATTCTTATATAAAATTACTTGCTTCCAGGCAACAAGCAAAGCAGCCCTTCTCACTCTCTACCACCACCTTTTCTGACCCCTGCTGCTTATTTGACCTTCAATGAGGACATTTGGACAGTTGGATATTTGGTACTGCCTGGGAAGGAACTGTTTGTCTGTGAGAGAAAATCCTTTGCCAAAGTTATCCAAAAGGAAGTGACTAATATAATTATTCCATTTTAAATCAAGTCCCTAACAAGTGGGTACCACTGGATTCCGTTGGGGCTGTTTGTAAGACATTTTCCTGTCTTCCAGGAGTTTATATGCCAGAGGGGAGATAGAAATAATTAACAGTTAAATATTTAAATACTTTTTTTCTCTCAGGCACTTTTTCTCAGTCTTCATTCTCATTTTCTCTGCAGCATTTCGTAATATTTTTAAATTCCCTACATCTTATAATTTCCTATTTTCTTGTCTTCTGTTATTCTTAGATTCTCAGGATTCTCTTCCTTCCTTTCTCACCTTGCCTAGGTTCTGCCTCTTTCTTTTCTTTCTACAGACTTCTGCTCAGGCATCTCTTTTTTTTTTTTTTTTTTGAGATGGGTCTCACTGTGTTGCCCAGGCTGGAGTGCAGTGGCTGTTCATAGGCGTGATCATCGCACACTACAGCCTTGAACTCCTGGGCTCAAATGATCCTCCCACCTCAGCCTCCCAAGTAGCTGGGACTACAAGTGCATGCTAACACGCCTGGCATCAGGCATCTCTCAAATCTGCATCCCTTCAGCCTCTAATCAAGAATCTTTAATTGAGTAAGTATCGTATGGCAGGTACTGTGCTTGGTCCTAGCTTCTGTACTAGGCAGCCAGCAGACTTCCAACTAGTCTTTGTGAGCACATGTTCCCCAATGTATACTTCTAAACCTTCCTTTTTTCCTTAGGTTCTATCTTTCATATCTAGTTATCTACTAGTTATTTTCACCATAATATCCCAATGTTTAAAACTTCCCTCTTGGGTCTATTCCTCTTCTTTTGTTCTCTATTTGTGTTAAAGTCACCGTCATTCTGCTAGTCACCCACTCAAAATCATGGTGTCACTTTTTGTTCTTCCTTCACTCTTCCCTCCCGCTTGGATCATTTGCCAGATCTTGCTCTTTTTTTTTTTCTCTGCGGTTTCTTTTATTAGTCTCTTTACTGCTTAGACTACAGTATTAGCCTTCCAATGGTTTCCTTGCTTTTACTTAGTTTTCTTGGAATTCATTGTATATATCCCTGGCAGATTTATCTTCCTGAAACAGAGCACTAGTCATGGCCACCACTTATACCCAGGGCTCAACTTAGATGTCACATTCTTTGAAGCCTTTCCCTAGGTAAAGTTAGATCCTCATTTTTCTATCTTTCTACAGTAGTTCATACATAATTAACTTCGATGTTAATCATGTTGTTCTAGAATTATGTAAGCATTTACATTTAAGATTATATATTTCTTAAAAGAAGGTATTCTGTATGATTCCTTTTATGTTAAGTTCAAAAACAGGCAAAAGTAATCTGTGGTGTCAGACATCCGGATAGTGATTACCTGTGGGGGATGGAATTGGTAGTGATTAGATGTGAGCATGTTGGGCAGGGTAGTTCTGGAGTTCTGGTGATAATGTTTCTTGATCTGGATTCTGTTTACATTGATATAAAAGTGCCCTTTTGATCTGTGTACTTTTCTATATGTTTATAATTTAATAAAAAGTTTAAATAAAAGCTAAATGAAAAATAGCATTAAAATACAGAATAGGAACAATGTCTAACTTTATATCCCTGATGCCTGGCACCCAGAAAGCTCTTTACAGGTACTGAGTGAGTCTGTGAATGAATAAATAAATGAATAAATGAATGAAAGTTTCTCCAGAAAAAAACATTAATTTTTCTCTCCATAGGTAGTTAAATTATAGTCTCAACTTTTTAGCCTGGCATCTGTGACCTCCCATGACTTGGCCCAATCTACTTTACTAACCTTTTTCAATCCAGAAAAAGGTTATATGGTACAGTTGAAGAACTTGGGCTTTGGAATCAGCTAGAGCCTGAGTTTGAAATATGGCTCCACCACTCACTACCTGTGTAACCTTAGGCTTAGGAAAGTTACCTAGCCTTTTGGAAACTTAGTTTTCTCATCTCTGAATTGGATATCATACCCACCTCAGTAGGTGGATAAGGGTTTGATAAAATCGTACATGTAGAGCAGGGCCTGGCGTGTTAGCATTCAGTAAATGCTAATTTCGTTTCCTTCCAACAATGTACCTTCCTTTTTCTCCCTTTCGTATCTTTACTCATCCTGTAGCCTCTACCTTGAACGCCCTTACTTCTCTTTAGTTCCCACATATCCAGATATTATTCATTCTTTGGATCAAGCCCACGTATCACCCCCTTCACGGAGCCTTCCCTGATTCCCATCCAAACCACATTTCTAAAGCTGCAAATATTTTTCTCTCTCAAATTCTCATACATTTTATCTGTGTCTCTTATGATACATGTTAGCCACTCACTCTAACCTTTAGGAGTTGCTGAAGGCTGCCCTCTCTAGGCCCAAAGAATAGGAACTTCTAATTGGGCTGTTATGCTGGAGGCAGGAGCTCTGTCAGTTGAAATAAACTGGGGAATGAAAAGGCAGGTTGAAAAAACTGCTTTGGGCCTTTGGTATTCATTTTTGTACCTCCTCTTGCACTGGGAGAAATTCAGATGTCTGGTCAAGAATATGGGCCCAGGGGCAAGGGGTCAAGTTGCAGACTGCTTGACCTTTCTTTGCATTGATTTTCTGTTAAAGAGGTGGTTTTGGCCCAGCCTGGCTTATCAAGCTAAAAGGCCATGCAGGCGTTTGAGTCTGAAGTCTTAGGTGTTAAGAGTAGACATTCATCTGGAGTATCTTCTCTGCCTAATATTTCTAGTACATGTAAGTAGAAAAACAGAATTCAGGGACTCAGAGGTCCTATTCCTGGCCCCATAATTTCTTGTTACTTCTGCTTTCTTCCTGCATTTTCCTTGCATATATACATGCTTTAACTCCTTTGCTAGATTGCACTTGAGGTCAGGAACTGATTGCCAATTCCTAGCATAGCTCCTGATACTTAGTAGACACTCAGCAAAGTTTTATGGAATGAACGCTTAAAATATTAAGTGGTATTACAAGGCCATAAGTAATTGATTGCGAAAGGAATGATTAATACTTTTAACAGAAAATAGTTGCCATAGGCCTTTAAAGTAGGGAGCAAGCCCTTTCAGTTAGGTAGTCAGAGAAGTCTTGTCAGAGGAATTTCCAGAGGATGCTGAGTTAGCAATCATTATTAAGTATCTTGGAAATGTCCAAAAAATAACGAGCTTATAAAGATGGAAATCAAGGGATAACTTATTTCCTGTGTTTGCAAGCATATGTCATTGAGGAGAATCCATAGCTCCTTGCAAGTAGCATGTTGTATTCTGTAGACAGTGCAGCTAAGATTTACCACCAACTCCAAAACAGACACACATCCTGAAGTATAGTCATAGTATATGAAATAAGACTTCTTGAAGCCAAAGGGAAGAGGTAACTCATAGCCCACTCCTGAGACTTCTGCTTCCCTTTGCTGGTTGTCATCTTCAAGCATTCTAAGGAAATGTGTTTATTCAGTCCACATCTGAGGACATTCAGACATAAATAGCCAAAGATGACAAGTTAGGAAGGGCATTCTAGATGAAAACTAACCTCCTGGAGCATTTCTTCGTGACAGGTGAGACAATAACTTTTGACTGGTTTCTCCCTAAAACTCTCTTCCTTGTTGGCTGTTTTGATATGTTTCCCTCCAAGTCATTTTCTTATTTCGACAGCTCCAACTTTGTTTCCTTCACAGCATTTCTTTCTCTGCTTGCCCCTTAAAACTTGATGATTCCCAAGTTCTGTTTTCTACCTCATTCTCTTCTCTAGATAATCTCAGCCATGTCCTAACCTATAAGTGATAAATCCCAAATTACTGCCTCTACCTCAGTCCTCTTTCATGAGCTCCAAACTTTTATATACAGCTGCCTATAGATATTGTCACCTGAATGTTCATAGGCACCTCATGCGACATGCTCAAACCATACTCATCATCTGTTCTTTCTCTTCCACCGCCTCTTCTATATGTTCTTTCTCAGTAAATGGCACTACCAGTCACCCAGGCATAACATCTAACATTCCTCCCCCTCTGAATATATAACATGGGTATAAGAATGCCCCATGCTGTGAAATTTCCCCTGTTAGGCTATGAACTCCCTAAGGGCAAGGATCATATCTTTTCATCTTGCCTGGTACAACACCTAGATACTTAAAAGGTGTTCATTTATTATTTTGTAAATTTTTTTTGTGGAATTGGTAATTTTGAAAGGTACTATATTAGCTTGCTAGGGCTGCCATAACTAATACCTCAGACTGGGTGGTTTAAACAACAGAAATTTCTTGTTTCACAGTTTTGGAAGCTAGAAGTCTAAAATCAAGAAATTAAGGTGTTGGCAGGGCTAGTTCCCTCTCAGGGTGGTGAGGGAAGGATCTGTTCGAGTCCTCTCTCCTTGGCTTGTAGATGGCAATCTTCTCCTTATTTTTCTTCACATTGTCTTCCCTCTCTGTGTATGTCTGTGTCCAAATTTTCTCTTTTATAACATACTGGATTAGGGCTCACCTTAATGACCTAATTTTAACGTGATTGCTTCTTTAAAGACTCTATCACCAAATAAAGTCACATTCTGAGGTACTAACAGGACTTCAACATAAGAATTTTGGTGGAACACAATTTGTCTTTGTTTGGGTTGCTATAACAAGATGCTATAAACAGTGTAACTTATAGGCAACAGACATTTATTTCTCATCGTTCTAGAGGCTGGGAAGTTCTAGATCAAGGCATCAGCAGATTGAGTGTCTGGTGAGGGCCTGCATTCTGGTTCACAGGCAGCATCTTCTTGCTGTGTCCTTACATGGTGGAAGCAGTGAAAGAGCTCCGTTGGACCTGTTTTGTCAGGGCTCTAATCCCATTTGTCAGGACTCTGCCCTCATGACCCAGTCACCTCCCAAAAGGCCCACCTCCTAATATCATCACCTTGGGGGTTAGGATTTTAACATAGGAATTTTGGGGGGACACAAACATTCAGACAATTCAACTCATACCAGGTACCAGAGTAGTTTTTACTGTTCTGGTTCCAGTCTTGTTTTCTGACAAAACACTTGATAAGGTTTCTATCTTCTCGCCATCCTGATGTTTACTGTCTGATGTTTACTCTAGACAGGGCCATCTGGAAACAGAGAGGATGGGATGGCACATTAAGTGAGTGCAAGGGGTTTGGTTTGACCAAAGTTAGCGTATTGGGAAGCTATATCCCTCTAGACATGGACAGGTCAAGAAAGAACTATGATAACATGCTAAGTAACTTGGACTTTTTCTTGGGCACACTCACTGAAGGATTTTAAGAAAATGAATGACAAAATCTATTTATATCTTAGAAATATCCCCCTAGCAAATTGTGTATGATGGATCAGGGGTAAGGAGGAGTGAGAGGGAGGTGGTTCTGGAGAGAGACTAGGGAGGATGAATATTTTGCAATAGTTCAGGTGAGAAATAAGCCTGGACTAAAGGTTGTAGAGGAGACATTTGATGGGTAAGAAGGTAAAATAGGTTAGACCTGGTGATTATGTGGCAAAGAGACAAAGGGTTTTGCAGGGGATTCAGTTAGTGGGTAAAGAATACATATGGATTCCAGGGATTCTGTGTCTGAGCAGAGAAGTCGTCTCTGCATGGGATTGATATGGATGAGCTGGCAGCCTAGGACTGTAAACATGAATGCCAACACCAGCATTGGGCTTGCTCTCAGCATCGCTTGCTTTCTGGGCTAAGTCTACCGCGCTTTCCTGACTCTAGCTGAGTACTTCCCTTTTTCTTCACCATACGTCCGTGTTTTTCTGTCAGAAATCCCCATCTAAGGATGGGTCTCCCTTAAGTGTTCTCTTCCCTTTTATACATTAACTAGCTTCCTGTAACTCAATGCCTCATGTCAGATATTTTTAAATACATGGAGAATCTTGTAGGAAAAACCTACCTCTTTGGAGTCCCTTCGTTGAGTCTGAAGACACTTGAGACTCATGTGCTGGCTGGGGACATATTTCTACACATTTATAGAAATGGGCCTTAGCCAAGAGAATTCTTCAGATTTGGGTTTGTCCTAACATACATCTTAGAACAAGCCACAAAGAACTGAAGGGGATATTTGATCAATATTAAGTCGGTTAGTCTCCTTTTAGTACAAGAGGTTCACTTCTCCATAAAATTTCAAACTTTGGATTCCCTTTAGAGAATCCTCAGCACATGGCCCCTTGGCTTCCTTTGGGTGTGGAGATTGAGGTAGGGTCAGTACCTCTGTCGATTGGCCTGGGATATGTACAGACAGATACTAGTTCAGGACCTGTATCAGTCCTAAATCTGGGAACTGTGACTTTTCACCAGGTTTATTTGAGAGGACAGTAGACATATAGGTTGCTTAAGATTTCAAGGTTTTAATCATTTGGTCCTGAAATGGATATGGGGCCACACCCTTTAGAGGTACAGGCTGAAAAGCTAACTGGTTAGCTGGGCAGTCCTGAGGAGTTACCAGCTCTTTATGTTCAAGTTTTTGCTAATGAGGGATGGTGCTTGACCTGATTGTAGAACTGAGATTTGTCAGCAATTTATGACTCCTTAGGGCCTGGCTTGTAGCTTGTCAGGTCTGATTTAGGTGGCAAAGCAACTATGTCTTAGCACATCAGTAAAGTCAGCACATCTCTGCCAGGTGCCTCACTCCTCTAGGGTGGCATGCTCCCAAAGAAGGAGGGTCACCTCCCATTGCCCATCGTTCTCTGCTGCATATAGTCTCTCTGTGGTTTAGGGAGGGCATAATTCTACAGGGGGAGAAAAGACTTTTCTTAGCCACCATAACAAACCATTTTCTTCATTAAACGAATCCCAGCTGTGTGACCACTTGTCAGGCTCTTCCTGTTGCTTCTGGCTTTCCTTAGTGGTAGAGAAGGAAAACAGTCACAAGCTGACTCCTGCATTGGCCCCACCTATCCTTTGTACCCTGTGTCTGTGATTTTTGATATTGGAAGATAAGGCCAGCACCTGCTGGTCCTGACCCAGCCTGTCTCTGGCAGTGATAGCTGAGAAGGCAAGCCAGTTTGGAGCGGGTACATTCTTTGCTTCCAGACCAGTTGTATCTGGCCTCAGGGACACATAAACTGGTTTGTACGAGGGGGAAGAATTGTGATGGGTGAGGCCCTCCTCCAGTATCCCTGTGACACCACTCAGTTGCTGTAGCTGAAAGTGAATTTTGTGCACCAGGTGGTCTTCTGACTAACCCACCCATTCAGCTCCCCTTTAGAGCTCCTGTAGCTCTGAACCTTCCCACAACTCTGCGTGAGTGTCAGTGTCTCATGTTGAATTTCCATCTTACTCATCTATCTCTAGGCAAAGATCCCTGCAAAGATTTAAATTGGGAACCAGACCTTGAGAATGTCTGTTCAGAGTATTTCACAGCTTCAGATAAATGCCTTTCCCTTCTTAACCCAATCTGTTTTTCCAGTTCTGCCCAGCTAGCTCTTGAGCAGCCCTGCTTTGAGGAAGCTTCCCAATTGAGGTGGGTGCTATGTTATTTCTTATCTCTAAAAGGCACCCCATCCGTTCAGCTTACCTGGGCTTCCCAAGGGCCAGATCCACTGTGACAAGGAGGCTGCATTGTTGCTCACATAGGTCACAAAATGGAAATTGCCCATCTGTCCCAAAAGCCTAGGCCACTGAGGAGATCTGATGTCCTTTGGTCATATTATGTTTAGCATTCTGTGAGCCCTGTGGAACAGTGGCAGAAGGAGCCCTGCCTTTTTTTTTTTTTTTAAACTAGATCTTACACTGACTGCTGTTCACCACTTTCCCACTTATTCCCCTCCTGCTTTTGCTGAAACATGGGAAGATGGAAAGATACAAAAGCAATTTGTGGTCAAAGCTGTATGAGCTCTCTTGTGAAGTCTGAAGACTATAACTAGAGATAGCAGATTTGTTGTGCCCCATTTGTTAAACATGTCTTCTACTGTCTGAACTTTTGTTTTTCTGGAAAGCCCAAGCTGCTTAGAAAAATGGGCTGAGTGTGTTTGGGTGACAAGACAGGGTCCTATTAGCTTCAGGAATGCCATCTGGAGGCCTCAGTCAGGTCTTGGGGATCTTCCCCAGTCTTGAAAGTTTGAGCTTCTCCTGAGCCGAGGAAGCCCAGACCCAAACCTGGTAATGACAGCCACTACTCTGGGCTCTTTATGAGTGCTGCAGAGTTGAAGAGGGAATTCTGATTTAATCAGCCTTCCCTATTTTTCTTGTTTTAAACCCTTTACCTCTTTCTTCTGGCTGAAGTATGGGAAACTCCACAGTAAATTGGCTGTGACTTCCACAGAAATTTGACAGTTTTCAAGTTATTTTTTCCTCTGTATTTAGATGTGGTTACAGTTCTGCTGTCAGCCCTTATCTCTTCTGTCATCCAGCCAGCTCCCAACTGGGTTAGGAGGTATTTGCTCTGCCATCAGTGGCTGTATAATGAGGTGGATGGTTAAGAAATGGGTTGTTTAGCATTTCTTGGAATATAAATTTTCTTCCTTGGTTGAGGGGGAAGCAATGTTATTGGAAGAAGGCAGTAGGGAGGCAAGTGTTTGCTCTAGAATCAACCCTTTCTCCTCAGGATCATGGATAAGCCAAAGAAATCATTCTTAATTTAAAAATTTGTTTTATCTACCATATAGGGCTGCCTGTTCTGCAGTGACAGATCCTAGGATGGCTCCCATAGACTGACTACCTGAATCGTGGGCTAATCCTCTATTGTGGATTATCATGAGAAATGTTGCAGGGCAGCAGAAGTAGCAAGGCTTGAGAGCCTGGTTTGGGCATGCTGGGTGAATCAAACTTGCCCACCCACTGTTGTCATAAGGAGGAAGAGGGCCTTTTCTCATTAGATCAGGCTCAGGGGAGGTAGAATAGGGAGCTCTATACGGAGAGGGATTCTTAGGTTCTCTAGGTTCATCAAGTGATGTTTTTCCTGTCCTGTGATTGCAGAGTGGAAAGGGATATCATGTTTCATGAATTTGGCATTTTGTACTCCAGAGCTTCAAGGGTCTCTGGCTTGTGTTTGGAGGTTATGTTACAGTGAATAACTTGAGTGTTATTTGACGATAAAGACATTCAATTCCCCAATGAGTCCTAACTGGAATTGTTGAATTATTAGGAATTACAGCCACATGAGGGCCAACTGGCTCTCAAGTCTCCAGGGAGATGGGGCTGCCATTGGCAAAGAAGGGTTGGAAAATTTGGGATCATGAGAACAGGGCCCTGAACCTTAGACAGCTTTTTGGTTAGTGTGGTATCACTTTAGAGTTGTTAGTTCCTAATTCTGGATTCTAAAACCATCTTTGGTCCAGACTTCGGCAGTACAGGGTCCATCTCAGCTCACCCAGCTTCCCCTGTTTCTCCCTAGTCATTGCCTTGGAACAGCCTAAGGGAGTTCTTGTTTTCCAGTTGGTTCTCTTGCAGTGGCTGTTCATGAAGAACTGGACTAGATGTCTATTCGAAGAACATGGCTCTATTTGATGTTTACTACACTTGTGCTCTTTACCTGTCCTTTAGCTTCTCGAAATGCTAGCAGATTATATACATATAAAGCCAACCAACCTAGAGCTTGTCTCAGTAGAAGGGAAGACTCCCTTTATATTGTGCTCCAGCAGCTCCACAGCAAGAATGCTGTGTTCTGGCTTCCCTGTGAGACGGGGATCTCCACAAAGTATAGGGCTCTGTCTACTGTCTCTTTATATCCTGTAGCTCAGACATGAGAGGTGGATAAGCTGGGGGGGAGATAGGAGGGGGGAGAAGAACGAAGGAAAGAAATGCGGGAGGGGAGAGAGTAAGATCTATTTTTAGTGAGAGGGAGAGACACTCACCAAGGGTGTGTGAGGGAGCTTGCTGGCGACGGTTGTGTGTGCGTGAGTGTGCTGGGAAGGGGGTGTGTGCGCCAGGAACGTGTGAGGAAGGCTGGTGCCCTATGGGAGGTTGCAGGCAGGAAGCAGCTGGAGAGGAGGAGGAGGAGCAGCAGCAGGAGCAGGAGCTGCCCTGCTTTCTGTCTCAGTCTCAAAGCCCGGAATTGAGTGAGTTAGAATTCCACATCCAGTGGAAGTTTGGCTGCTGTTGCCTTCAGCAGGCTGGTTGTCAGAATCCCCCTCGGCAGAGAGGTGTGGACCAGATTGGATTCCTAGATTTGCAGCCAGCAAGACTCCTGCCCAGCTTCACTGAGGGGATTTCTCTGCAGGGCATTGTTCCTATCATCAACTTTGTGCTGTGGAGCCAGCCAGCTGGGTGTAACTGAGAATAATAGCTTCTTGGCTCTGTTTGTCGTTGGGCAAGCAGCAGTCCTGTGGCTCAGAAAGTTCATCCTGTGGCTTCTCTATCAAACCAAGGAGTGCTTCTGGATGGATTTCCTCTTAAAGACAGCATTTGCATTCTAAAACTTGAGAATTCATGGTTTTAATGTGTTTTGTTTGGTTTTATTTTTACTTTTCATTTCCTTAACCCTTATTTTGGTTGCAGCAGCAAGGTAAGTGGTGTTGAGTATATGACAGACTCTGAACGACAAGCAGGGACAAAAAGCAAAGCATTTGTGGGTGGAATATGGAGCAGCTACATTAATTACATAACTGCTTGAGCCAACTTGCTGGTGGGGGTCATCATAATGAGTGAAAAGTAGCGTATTCAGCACTGGGGTAGAATCTTCACGTGCATGTGTTTGTGTGCTGATAATCTGACCATCGTTTCCTCTTTGGTACTCTCCTGTATGTATACAAATAACCCAGCCACTCTCTGATGTGTACATACTCATATACAAGTAATCTTTTTCTCCTTTGTGAGAGAAACATGTGTTCATAAATAACCTGTCCATTCTTTTCCTGCATATGCATAAATACAGACAGCTCTTCATTCACCTTATATGAATATACAAAAGCCATCTCTCCCTCCTTGTGCATGTATAGAGAGAGATAATCTGTCCCTTCATCTCATGTGTGTATGCATGTACTCAAGTAACCTTTCTGTTTCTTGTATATATTCTGTGTATATTTGGAAACCTTTCCATCCTTCCTGTCATATGTGTGTGTGAGACAGAGAGGGAGAGAGTGTGTATACTATCCTTTTAACATGAGTATTAATTCATCCCTCTCATGTATGCATATACCATATAAAGAAAAGTCATCTTGTGTTTTCTCTGTCTTGAGTGTGTGCACACATGCACTGTAGATAATCTGTCCATTTGTGTCGTATGTATGATGAAAGAGCACTAACTTTGTAGATTGAAGACTCACTTTTAAATCCTAGTTGTACTCAGTGACCTTGGTCAAGTCATTTAGCCTCTCTGAATTTCATTTTCTCATCTATGAAATCAGAATAATAATTCATAATAATAACAACCCTCCTGCCTCATAGAGTTGTTGTGATGACAAAATAGGAATCATGTAAACTGAAAATTCCAAACAAATATAATCCTTTACTATTATGTGTCCCTCTAAGTGAGAGTTGTGTAAGATAGCATGGCTTTGACCCAGCTGCATTGAGATTATGCTCTTATTTGTGAGAGGTCTGAGTCTTCCATGTGAATGGGTAGCTTCTGCTAAAGTAACCAGGTTTGTCCTGTGGTTTGCCCACAGGAAGCTGTATAGAGCTACTACAGGGTATCAAGAAAGGATTGGGATGGCAGGGGAGAAAAGGTCTCATCTTCTGCAGGTTAGGGTCTTGATACTTTGTTCTTTGTAGCCTTGAGGAGGATTGAACCTGACACAAAATGGAAATGTGCTCCTTCCAGCTAGGATCAAGGTGAGCAGGTAAAAAGACGAGTAAAAGAACAGAGAATTCTGCTGCCCCTGAGATGACAGCCTGGAAGGCTCTCGAGAATATCCCCCACCCCAAACTTCTAGACCTGTGCTGTCCAGTGTAGTGCCACTGGCCACCTGTAACTGAGTACTTGAAGAGTAGCTAGTCTAATTTGAGATGCATTATAAACATAAGATACATGTCAGATTTAAAGAACTTAGTATAGAAAAAAAGAATGCCAATATATGATTAGAAATTTTTTTATGTTGATTACATGTTGAAATAGTATTTTTTCTATTGGATGAAATAAAGTATGTTAAAATTAATTTCACTTGTTTCTTTTTTATTTGGCTGCTAGAAATTTTAAAATTACATGTGTGGCTCACATTATGTTTCCTTTGGACAGTGCTGCTCTAGACCCATCATTGTCACAAG
Organism: Daubentonia madagascariensis; assembly: GCA_023783475.1. Classification (NCBI taxonomy): domain Eukaryota; kingdom Metazoa; phylum Chordata; class Mammalia; order Primates; family Daubentoniidae; genus Daubentonia; species Daubentonia madagascariensis. Next base: position 34,932,483 of record JAKFHU010000747.1, read on the forward strand.
GGTCAGGGCAGCTTTTCCAACTGGAAGGGCAAATGGGAACCCTGTCATGGCAGCCCTGGGGATGACAGGAGCCATGCCAGAGCCTCTCTGCCAGTCTTGTGCTGGAGAGACACCAGCTAATTGATAGTCTGGCAGAGGCCACCACCCTCTTTTTTTTTTTTTTTGTCCTGAGTGAGTTCCCAGAAAATTGTGAGAAAGTATAATTGGGGAAAGGTTTCCATGTTAGATTTACAATGAAAAAGGGTTGAAAGCCATCAATCTAGAAGGAAACCTAGAACTTGAAGGTAGCATGTTGTCATGGACATAAAAGTGGACTAGAAATTAGGGGACCTGGATTCTAATTCAGCTCTGCCATCAACTCATTTATTCTTTCCATCGCACTGAGTTCTCACCATGTTCTAGGCTGTATACTTGGCATAGCAATGCACTATCATAGGCGTTGGGAATTCAGAAACAAATAAGACACAGCTTCAAATGTAATGGAGTTCATACCCACTGTGGGCCCTCAAGTAATAGCCTCCCATCTAGGGGTCTGCCAAAGTGAAACAGATAACAAGGATGTCTTTCTAGGTCAAGGGTGATAAGGATTTTGAGAAGCTAGAGTACTTGTTCTGCCTAAAGACTTTACATTTAAAATTTAGAAACACACTATGATAACAAAACTACTCCATAGACTAGATCACAATGTAGTATGAGGTTCCAGGTTTAGACACTCTCTAAGGATTTGTCCAACTCTAGCATTTCCTGATTTTGTGTTCTGATTCCTTTTATTCAATGGCAGGAGTTTTGTTTGGGGGTTTTTTGTTTGGTTTTGGGGGGTTGTTTCTGTTTTTAAGCATAGGTGCTGTTCTAGGTGCTGAGGATACAGGAATGAAAAAAAAAAGAGTGCCCACTCACGTTCTAGGATGCAGAGGTGAGGGAGGGAGACAAATAATGAACAAGCAAACAAATATATTATCTGTCAGATGGTAATAAGTTCTATAAAGAAAATACAGAGTAAGGGACTAGAGAATGGGGGGGAGGGTCAGTGTTCAATGGGTAGATTTCTGCTTACATGCCTTTTCAGTCTACTCAGCAGAGCCATGAGGTAGTAAGGAAAAAAGAGGGTATGATGAATGTTAAAACATTATTTTGACTTTTTTTTTTTTTTTTTTTTGAGACAGAGTCTTACTCTGTTGCCCAAGCTATAGTACATTGGCGTCATCATAGCTCACTGCAACCTCAAACTCCTGGGCTCAAGTGATCCTCCTGCCTCATTCTCCCTAGTAGCTGGGACTACAGGCATGTGTCACCATGCCCAGCTAATTTTTTCTATTTATAGTGGAGATGGGGGTCTCACTTTTGCTCAGGCTGGTCTCGAACTCCTGACCTCAAGTGATCCTCCTACCTTGGCCACCCAGAGTGCTAGGATTACAGGTGTGAGCCACTGTGCCCAGCCTATTTTGACATTTGTTAAAGATGGTAAAACAAACTATGTGGGAGGACTACTACAATGGGGATTTATAGTAGGGGTGAGCAATTGAGCTCAATCCCAAATACAATGAAAAGCGGGAATTTGCAGCCAAGGAACAAGGTGGGGGTCAGTGGATGGAAAATTACTAAGAGGAAATATCAATTCTGGCTAAACTGACATGACAGGTTTTTTGAGGGCAGGCCAGGGTGATAAGATATTGAGGGTGGGGGATGAGAAATTTGGTCAGATACCAAGGGTGGTCAGATACCAAGGGTGGTCAGATACTAAGCGGTGAAGGATGAGTAATTTGATCAGAAATCAAGGGTGGGGAATTTTCACTAAACTGACCCAGCAGGATTCTTGCTAAAACTGGATTAAATGGGCTAAGGACAGAGCCCAATATCAGGGGCCTGTTCAGAAAGAGGACTCAGAGGAGCCTGACTCAAGTTTGGTCAAAGGAGACAGTCTGTATCATGAGTCAGATTCTAGTTATGCATGTATTTGTTGTGTGGTTTGTTATAATCCTTGGTATAATAAACCTTGGTACCACTGAAAGGGATTCCTGGGCAGGGCACAGAATACCCAGCTCTCCTGACTGGCATTCAGTCTTCATTCTGAGGTCTAGATATGCCAACCTTCTGAAGGCTGGGTCCTTGCATGCCACTATATCATAAATTCATATGACCTGAGGTTCTGTCTCTCTTCTGGCCTGTAAATGGACCTCCTCTTAATGCTGGAGAAGAGGGATGGCAAGTCCTAGGAACTGCAGTACTGGGTCCTTGCTAAGCCTTCGACCTAGGGCATTCCCTATTCCCTTTGGTTAATCTCACTTTCCATACTTTGTGCCCTGATCATTTTCTTCTGACAAGATACTCTGTAGGAACTGATTCTTTCCCAAAGATTAATATCCTAAGAGTATCCCTACCTGGTCCTAGAAATCCACTTATCTTACCATATTAGCCATACGGCATACTTGGTAAATGGCCCAGGAATGATCTGTCCTCTGTGAGGGGGTCAGAGCTCTTGGCTTTCTGCTTGCCGGGATTGTTTCACACAGAGTGAGAGGCTGCTTGATGTGAGTCCTGGCCTGTTCCCAGAGGTGCCCTGGTTGTTTCCTCCAAGCCAAGATTTGGGAAGCAATTTTTACAAGGAATAGTTATATTCCTAATCATATTTATTTGACAAGTCAAAGAGAGGGATAAAATAACCAGCCATTTCAGAAAACTGGGGTGGTTTATTTTCTCTTGATTTTTTTTATTGGTGGGCTGGTGCTGATGCAATGTGATTTATGGGGTTGACTCCCTGTTGTAATTCTCAGCTTTCCATCATCAAAGCTTTAATCCTTTTGATTAATTCATTTTGTTTTGATATGTTCCCTTCTCAAATGCAGATATTCCTTGAAAGGGCTGCTTTATTTTTTTCAGCCTTAGGCATTCCTTAGGAAAAGAGCACAGAAAGATATGGTCATTGCTGAGAGTATGTATGTGAAATTTGGAAAGTTGGCTAGAGTGGATAGGCCACCAGGATAGGGCAGAGTGCTATTAGCACTGGGTACCTCGAAGGAAATTAGATGGTTGGGTGGACCCCACAGCCTACTTACCCACCCCAGCTCAAACATTCCTTATCTGGGCCTTGCCTACCCTGGTTTTGCTGGGCCTCTTACCTCCTTACTATCCCTTTCCCTGGAATTAAATGCTTACTTTTTATTACAACTTCTATCATAACATGTATCACTTTATATTGTGATTTTCTATGTCTCTCTCTCCAAACCTTAGTATATTAGAGAACAGGGACTGTCTCTTATATCCCTGGCACACAGCTTAGCCTGGCACACTCAGTAAGTACTCATTCAGTTGAATTGACTTGGTGATCAAATGGTCCTTCTTACAGTTTGGTCCTTGTCATTTCATTCCTGTGGACAGTAGTAGCAAAGTGAGGCTGGGAAGGAGGTAAATAGGGCTCCTGGCCTGAGGGTTGCCCTTTCAGCCCATTCTGGCTTCTAATATCCTATTGGGTTCTGAGTAAAGTGACTGGTTGATTCTCTGGGCTTCACATTGAGCTCTGTCCCTTGCTTCAAAGCCTGAAGACCTAGATGACTAAGTGGTTTGGTGCTGTTAGGGAACCTCTATCACCAGGAGGGATTCTTAAGTTTAGAGTTCATCCACGGTCAGCGACTGCCAACTCAGAAGATTCGGAGGGTTTTGTTTGTTTGTTTAATATGGAAACAATTATCTTTGTTTGGGGCTGGGAGAAGTTGCTATGTCAGCTCTGGTTGGAAATCTCCTATTTGTCAGGAACATGGGGAAGCGGGAAGGTCTGCCTTCAGTCCTTCAGGACGCCATGGGAAAGGGCTCTGAACTCAGTGGCTATGCCATTTGCCCCATGTGTGGCTGGCTAGCCAATGTTGTGGCACAGCAGTCTGGGAAGGGGATATCTGGTAAGACTGCCTAGGAGGTTAGGCCAAGTCTGTTAGGAGTATTGAACTGAGGGGCAGAAGCAGGTAGGCCCCAGGATAACCTGGCCTGCACAGAGGCAGTAGCAGGAGACTCAGCTTCATTTTTGTTCCTGACAAACTATCTCATCTGTACCAAAGTGGGGCTGGCCTTGGAGGACCTGGCAATGAATTCTGGGCCTCACCAGCATTAGAAAGAAAAAGCTTGCCTCTTATAGCCATTTGCCCTTTCCTCGTGCTTGCAGGCTGCCTGAGAGGGGATGGCAGGCCTTCTGACACCTGAGTGAAGTATTGGGAGCTGAATGATATGTTCCTCCCTTTTCTCACCGTAAAAAGAAGACTTCTAGGAGAAAGCAGGACTAACTCAAAAGATGACACTCTACTAGTGGGATTCTGGGCATTGCTGCAGGCCATTAGAAAGGACTGGGAAAGGTAGGAGTCAGGGCAGGGGGTAGAAGTCATGGTTCACTCAAACCATACCCTTTAGGTGGTTGGATGCTTGGCTTATATATTGGTTTCCCTGCTTCTGTGGCTCAGGTACTTGTCATGTCAGTAACAATAATATTGTAGTGTAGTGCTTTTCAGTTTACTATGTACCAGTCTCTCATTTTAGCTTTATAATATTCCTGTAATTATATTCCCCACTTTACAGATGAGGAAACTAATAGAGAAATCAAGTGTTTAATCCAAGGTCACTGGTGGAGCAAGACCCAAACTTAAGTCTCCTGATTATCAGTCCAGTAGCACTTGCTCATGGTCTCATGTGGTTGCACATAGAGCTTCGATCTTGGTTTAGCTAAGCAATCTTTTTTCTTTTTTGAGACAAACATGGAAGGCCAATGGTAGCTCCAGCCCTTGTAGAGCCATGGACATTGTTTAGGGCTAATACCAGGTGCCAAGACCAAATCAGGAATACCCAATCCCTGCATAATTGGGGAGGAAAGAAAGGAGTGTCTTTGGAAATTTAGATTTTGTACTTGTGGGAAGAGAGAAGGAACAATTTGAAGTCCCCTAGAATTGGAGGCTTGGTCTGTGTAGGCAGCTGAGCACCAAGTCCCAAACCCAGGAATTCTGGCTGTGCACATAGAGCATCCTCTCGGGCTAGACTGAGTTGGCCAGATTAGAGGTGTACTGGTCCTGGCCTCTTGAGACCTCGAAAAGCAGTAATGGATGATTTGGACCTCTCTACTGCCTCACAGGGTGGGTAGGGTTCTTAGATGAGGAATTCCTTGATGAAGTAGAGTTCTTAGAGGAGCTGGAGAGAAAAGGGGAAGATAAGAAATGGGAATTCATCTAGTTTCTGCCTCTTGGTTCTTGGCCTAGTTATTTCCAGTAAAAGGAGTCAGCTTCTTCTTTATCCCAAGTCTTATGACTTGCCTGTCTGATTCCCCCTAGTCTGGGGAAGGACAGTGCTTTTAAATCTTAGGCCTACAGACTGTAGATGTAGGTGGTGGTCTCTGCTGAAAATGCGTTGCCGTGAGAGCAGTCCACTTGTGTTCTTTAAGGCAGTTTTCCCCTTTTAGGATTAACTTGAGTACTGAGAAAATAAAATGAAGGAGGCGGGGGTTTAGAAGATGTAGAAATCGTGATTAATTCTAGAAAATGGGGAAAGCATCTCTGGTCAAAGAACGTGAAGGCTAGCATGTCTCCCACTAAGCCATCTTACCCCTTCCAGGGTGACCTAGCAGAACTGGAAAGTATTGGCAGTCCCATGCATCTCCTGGGTCTCTGCTTTCCCCTTTGTATTTTCCACTCTGCTCACTCCCTACACTTTGCACATTCCCGGTAAGGAGGGAATGGATGCCCACCCCCCATAAAATAATCTTCAACTCTGCCTCTGTAGTACAGTTGCCAGTAGCTTAGGGTGCAGGGATAAGGCTGCCTATCTTCACCTTTCTGCAGAACAGTAAAGCACCCTGGAACCCTCTGTGAGGTAAGCAGCTCCCCACTTGTCCCATGCAATGTTCTCTCCAGGCCAGTCAGAGGGTTAGAGCAACCCTCTGCTGATTTAGCAGTGGACAGTGTGCTGGCCAATCATTTTTTGTGGTCTCTGAAGGCCCCTCTGTGGGCCCGGAAAACCCTTAGGGACTGTTAGGTGGAGCTCAGGAATACCAGGCTGAGCCTGAGCCTCCTTCATTCCCAGTTGTGTGCCTTTGGCTACCTGCCTGTCTAGATCCAAACATGCTAATTGCCACCTGAGTCTGGACAGTGACTGTGCCCATATGGTATCACATTATTCTAGAATTAGGTATAGAAATATTTTTTTCCTCCAAGTTTAAAATATTTTCCGTGGTCCTTTCACCAAGTGAAGGGTTGCTATCACTAAACAAAGGGAAAATATTTTGTGCCATTAGCACAGGCAGGGGTGAACCTTTGAGAAGTTGGGTCTTCACCAGAACAACAAACTGTAAGAGAAAGAAAGAAACATTCCATGATTCCATGTCTTGTCTTTCACTGTGTATGTGATTTTGAGCCTTGGTGGTTAAGCATTTATTTGTTCATTCCTGAGCCAGACCCTAGTGCTGAATTTTGTGAAGGTTCAAATAAGGAGTCACTCATGGATGTTACCCCATCTATCTCCCAGTAGCTTGTCTCAATGCTGATGACTTTGGGTACCTTCCCAGAACACAAGGACTTGATTTGATTTTACATCAGCACTCTAATGGGAATACAAGGAGAGAAAACTGACTGCCCATAGCCTTTAAGGCCAGAGTTGGGAGGCAGGTCAGAATTGATTCCTATAATCTCAGGAGGTAACATTCTTATTCCTGCTTGACAGTTTGATTTAAATTCAGCTTATCCTGCTGCTTTCTGACCTGAGTGCACTGTTTTCCTTTTTCACTAGCTACAAGATAAGTCAAGCCAGAATCCAAGGGCATGTGCCAGGTTTGGAGGCCACACATGGGGCCATTTCAGGCAGCACTGTGGGCTAAACCCAAGGCATCAGCTAGCAATAATTGCTAGAAACAGACTGAAAAGAGCAGGACAGGCTATTGCCTTCCAAGGCAACCTCTATTAAGCATCCTGACCAGAAATAAGAGGAAAAGGCAGAGACCACTCAGACCCTGGGGGAGAAAATGAAGCGATTGTTGCAAGAGTCAGAGGAAGAAATCATGGTCACCTTGGAACCCTCCTCCAGGCTTTCCCCAGATAAGGCTAAGGCAGAGACCATATGTGGCATCAAGAACAAATCCTCAGGCCCTGCTGTAGTCCTGCCAGAGGACAACTCTTTGGCCCCATGCTGTAGGTCAGCAGCCTCAGCCATCGGTGGAGAGAAAGATGGGGACCTGGCCCAGCTTTGCAGCTTTGGGCAGCAAACCTACAGCCAGCATCCTCTGGGCTCCACCATCTGTGTATCAGCATCTGGTTCTCAGGACGTCTCACCTGCCAGCATTACCACAAGCTGTCAAGAGCCCTCAGAGAGAAACCAAGCCAAGGCCCTTTCATCCAGAGACCCCGTCCAAGGCTGTAGCCATGAACAGCGGGAGCCTTTGGGGGATGTAGTAGAATATATCATCAGAGAGCTGCAAGGCATCAGCCGTCTCCAGACTGAGATTGCTGAGCTGCGGCAGCACTTGAGCCAAGTCCGGGGCTCAGTGGATGAAGTCTCTAGCTGCGTAGACTCAGTACTGAGCGAAATAGAAGGCTTGCAGGTGGGTGGCAGCTCCCTAACTAAGGTGTGTGTGGAGGAAAAGGCCCAGGAACCCCGTGTGGACAGACCCAGTGAAGAAGCCATTCTGTATTTGTATGGCCTTCCCGAGCAAGATGGAGAAAATACCATGGAACTGGTGGACAGCTTCCTAGCTAAGCACCTCTGTGTTAATGGCATGCAGTGCAACAGGTACATCAAAGAGGCTTACAGGGAAGGCAAAGCCCCTCCCCCCAGGCCCACTGTTGTGAAGCTTGCCCATCTTGAACATAGAGACTTCATATTGCAGAAATCCATTCTCTTGCAGAGTGTGGGCATCCGGATTGCTACCAGAGAAGAGCCAAGCTGGCCACAGAGCTGTAAGAATCCCCAAAAGGGGTCTGTATCATTTTTGCAACAACTTCAGGATGATAGTTGGAATTATTTAAACCAGGATGAATCAGTTCTTCAGAAGGAAACAGGGAACAGAGAACCCATAACAGGACCATATCAAATGAGGCCTCAGAATCAACATAGAGAACACCAGGCCCCTGAGCAGCAAGGACTTTGCTTCCTACTCAAGAACAATTTAGCAAAGCAGAGTGATGTGTCTAAGCCAGGGAATGAAGTAAAAGGAACTTCAGGAACATCCCAGGTTACCAGTGGCAGCTGTGGTGAACTGTCAGGGAGAAAGGCTTCTCTGTCCACCCTGCATCAAGTTGAGGAACCTGCCCTAGTGTTTGTCTCAAAAGAGGAGGATTCTGAGAAGTTCCAGTTTTGCAAACAGTGCAGCCAAGAACTTGAAGCATGTAATGTAGCAAAAACAGAAAATGACTGCAGCAATAAAAGTGAGGCCAGCAGCTGCCTATCACTGTCTGGGTTACTGAAGACAGAGAGAATAAATGCACAGGACAAGCTCCTGGGCTGTGAATCTGGGCTTGATATTCTGAGCTCAAAGCAACTAGAGGAACTTTTGGCAGACAAGTCCAGAAGGTTTGCAGCGCTCAGCTGTGACAGAATGATGGAGGAAATTATCATAGGGCCTGAGACTTTCAGTGACATGGTTCATATTGACCTGAATGAAGAGGAGGAATGTGCTGCTCAGGTCCTTAAGGATGTCTTTGACAAGTCCTCTTGCGTTCTAGGTGGCTCACAGGAGGATGAGGATGTGGAGATCAAGTTTTACACAAGTAAACTGGGCCGAGCAATTCACCACTTTCGTTCAGCTCTGCAAGGAGTGTTTCAGAAGCTAGAGAACAGTGGGTCCCTCAGTCTTGAGGACCTGGAAAGCAATGAGAGTGGTTCCCAGTCTGAGAACAGTGATCGACTTCTCGGGACAGTGAGTTCAGGTGGTGCCCAGGATTGCTCAGTGGAGAGCCCTGGGAGTCAGGGGAGTGAGAGCTTGCTCAGTGTGGTCTCTGGTGGAGTGGGCGTCTCCACACAGGGAGAACAAACCCCTCAGGATCCAAACAACTTCTCTCTTGCTTCTAATAATTCACCTCTTGCATATTCATTGCGAAGTTTTGCTCGGGCTCCGTGTCTGGGAAGTGAGACTTGTTCCAGGCCTGTATCTCCTAAGCAGGACAGACTAAGCCTAGAGCAAGTGTGTGCAGAGACCATTTACCTCAACAAGTGCATCAACAATTTTAAAAATGTTCTAAGAGAGAAAAGACTGAGGCAGAAAAAACTTTTGCATGAGCTAGTACAGAAGGCAAACCATCTCTCAGTAGAAGACATACACTCAGGTATTCTGAGTCTCTATTTAACAGGGTCCTAACTGGCTAGGTAGGGCCTCCATCTGGCCAGCAGGAGACCCTGCATGGTGTTGAGTTTCACAAGGTGATGGGAGAGGTCCATAACTTGAATCACTCTAAATTACTCAAGTATAGATACTAAGCTAATCTTGCAGGAATTGGAGTGGAAGAGAGTTCTAAAGCAACAGGAAGGAAGTTCTTGTCCTGAGGGAGCTTCCAGTCTGTTGGGGGGAGCTATAGAAAGTACCCTTTTAAAAGAAAGAGGAACATTTGGGTGCAAGTAGTTTGTAACTGCAGGACTTTTAGGACATTCAGGTGTAAAGGATGGGTGGGAGCAGGAGGCAGGAGTGGGGGGTGAGGCATATTTGCTCACAGGCACTAGAAGTGCTGAGGAATCCCTGTGTTAGATTTTAAAATTATTCTCCATGGGTTTCTTGCTGTGATAAGGTTGCCATTTCCCCAGCAGCTGATGGGCCTTCTCCACCTCATAGGCCACTGTGGGAATTTCCCATACCCCAAGCTGTCTTTTTCCTAGTCCCGAACTTGCTGACACAGAACCTTATGAATTTAATGACTTGGAGTGTCCAGGAGCTGCTTATAGTGTTGACCCTGCCCAAGAGCCCAGCTCTGCCCTCCACAGGGTGTATTCCCTTTCTTCCATCTCCAGCTAAAGACTGCTCACCTGACAGCTGGAGAATGGAATGGTTTTTGACAACAAGAAATGAGAGAAACTTTTTTCTAGGCAGTATGGAGATATGTAGCTTTGAAATTCTCCCAGTCAAAATTAAATTTATCCAAAGAGCATATGCTGTATTCATCCAGTTTTAAATGTAAATGGGTTTGTCCTCTTATGCATATAACCTGATTAAGCTTCCCAAGGCAACATTTAAACTATGAAGCATATTGGGTTGGCAAAGGTGTGAAGGAACAGGCACTCATACATTGCTGGAGGAATGGGAGTAGAAATTGGTATCACCTCTAAGGAAGGCAATTGGCAAAATTTATCAAATTAGAAGTATAGATACCCTTCAAGCCCTAAATATCACTTCCAGGAATGTATCCTGCAGATATATTTTCACATGTGGAAGTGACACATGTACAAGGCTATTTTTGAAGCATTGTCTTTAATAGCAAAGATTGAAAATAACCTAAATGTTCTTTAAGAAATACCAGTTAAATAAATTATTGGCACATCCAAACAATGGAGTATAGTACCACGTAGCTATAAAAAGAATGAGGTAGCTCTTTTGAAATGGAAAGTTATTGAAGATATATTGACATATGAAAAAAGCAAAGTGCAGAACAGTATGCATAAGATGCTTTCATTTGTATAAAAAGGGGAGGGAAAGAATACACACATCCATAGTATCTGCTTGTATATGTATAGAATATCTAATGAAAGATGCATAAGAAATACATGATTGCCCATGGGGAAGGGTATTAGGTGTAAAACTAATGAGTTGAGAGGGAGATTTTTCGCTGTGAACCCTCTTTGACTTTTTAGAATTTGAATCATATGAAGGTAACATCAAGTCATAAAATTAAATTTAAAAAATGAAAAATGAAAATCATGTCATTCTCCTTTCAAATATCCCTAGAGCTGCTCCTTGCAGCTTATCAAAAAGAGTTTAAATTCCTTCACCTGGCATTCAAGGTCACCACAATTGGTCTCTAGTTTACATTTCCAGACTTGTCCCACTATATGCCTTTCAAAAGGAAACTTTGCTGTCATACAAATTTGCCTTGCATTTTCTGTCCAGAGCATATTCATATATATGGGCTTCCTTCTATCCTAAGGTGCTGTGTCCATCATTTCAGTCTAGCAAAATTAACTAATTCTGCAACATACAGCCAAAATATCACTTCTTCCAGGAAGCTTTCTGAGGAAGTAATTCCTCAGCTGTAAGGAATTTCTCTCTCCTCTTAACTTTGCAGCCTGTTTTTCTTCTTCCCAGGCATTGAGGAATTATTTCATTACAGCAACAATAGAAACAACAAATATCAAAGCAGTACTTCTTTATAAACTCCTTAAGCCTTGGAGGAAGCTGATGTTAGCATGAGCACCTGAGCATACTTCTGTGAGTCTTCAGCTTACAAAGTTTCTCTTTGGGCTGACTTTCTGCTAGGCAGTGCAGGAACTTATGCCTGTGATAAGCAGGTGGTGGCAGCAGCAGTGATTATGAGTAGAAGGAGGTTTTCTGAAGCACCAATAAGAAAGCAAGCCACAATTATGGGTCCTAGCCAAGATCCAGTCTTGCCTGAGGCCTGCAGACAGAGTGGATGGGGGTGCTGGGCAGTGGCAACATCCCTTTGGTGCTGGGTCCGGTCCTGGCTCCAGCAATATTGCTTAGAGTAGGAGGGACAGAGCAGGGCAAGCACACAGGCCACTCTCTCACCAACACACTCCTTTTATAGACTTCACTAGAGCAGTCCCCTAACCTGGTAAACTGACTCAGTATCACAGAGACTGCCACCATCATGAAGCATTTGAGAAATCAGCGTTCTTCACTGCTCTGCTTGGGACCTTTTAGGGCCTAAGCTTACTAGTTGTAGCTTACCGTTATTTGAGTTCTTATTTTTTTGTCTTTTTTTTTTTTTTTTTGGTATGTGCCAGGCACTGTATTCTCTTTTGCGTTGTATAAAATTCAATTCTTCCTACCATTCCACCTAAATAGCTTTGGCCAAGGCCATCAGATATCCACCATATTGCAAAACTAATGGTTCATTTTCAGTTCTCCTCTTAGTCGGCAACTTCACACAAATAATGATCACTTCCTTTTCTTAATAACAGCCTTATTATGTCACATGCCATAAAATCCACCCTTAAAATTTCTTAAAAAGTGTACAATCGAGTGATTTTTAGTATATTCGCAGAGTTACATAACCATCACCACTATCTAATTTCAGAACATTTCCATCACCCCATAAGAAACTCCTTACCCGTTAGTAGTCACTCCCCAATCCCCTTTGCTCCCAGCCTCTGACAACCACTAATCTACTTTGTTTCTATGGATTTGCCTATTACAGACATTTCATATAAATGGATTCATACAATGTGTGGCCTTTTATGTCTGGCTTCTTAGCGTGTTTTGGAGGCTCACTGATGAATGTATTAGTTTAGTACTTCATTTCTTTTTGTGGCTGAACAATATTCATTGGATGGAAATTTTGTTTATCAGTTGGTGGACATTTGAGGGATTGTTACCACTTTTTGGCTGTTATGAATAATGCTGCCATGAACATTTGTGTACAGGTTTTTCTGTGAACACACATTTTCAATCCTCTTGGGTATTTACCTAGAAGTAGAATTGCTGGGTCATATAGTAGCTGTGTTTAACGTTTTGAGGAACTGCCAGACTGTCTTTGTGCTAATAGTTGTGCTATTTTGCATTCCCACCAGCAACATATGAGAGTTCTAATATCTCCATGTCCTGAGCAACACTTGTTACTATCTATCTTTTTTATCATAGCCATCCTAATGGGTGTGAAGTGGTATCTCATTGTGGTTTTGATTTGTGTTTCTCTAGTGAGTAATGATGTTGAGCATCATTTCATGTGCTTAATGGCCATTTTATATCTTCTTTGCAGTAATGTCTATTTAAATCCTTTGCCCATTTTTAAATTGAGTTGTCTTTTTGTTGAGTTGTAAGAGTTCCTTATTTATTCTGGATATAAGTCCCTTATCAGATATATTATTTGTAAATATTTTCTCCTATTCTGTAGGTTGTCTTTTCTTGATGGTGTTCTTTGAAGCATAAAAGCTTTTTATTTTTTTTTAAATGTTATTGTAAAATACACATAATATAAAATTTATCATTTTAACAATTTTTAAATGTATAGTTCTGTGACATTAAGTACATTCACGTTGTTGTGCATCCATCACCACCATCCATGGCCAGAACTTTTTCATCTTCTCCAACTGAAACTCTTGTACCCATTAAACACTAAATGCCTATTCTCCTCTCCCACTAGTCCCTGGCAACCACCATTCTACTTTCTGTCTCTATGAATTTGAGTGCTCTAAGTACCTCATGTAAGTGGAATGACACAATATTTGTCCTTTTGTCACTGGCTTGTTCCACTTAGTATAATGTCCTCAAGGTTCATCCATGTTGTAGCATGTGTCAGAATTTCCCTCCTTTTTAAGGCTGAGTAGTATTCCATTGTATGTATGTATCACATTTTATTTATCCATCCATTGATGGCCATTTGGGTTGCTTCCACCTTTTGTCTATTGTGAATAATGCTACAGTGAACACGGATGTACAAATATCTGTTCAAGTCCCTGCTTTCATTTCTTTTGGGTATATACCCAGAAGTGGAATTGCTGGATCATATGGTAATTCTAACTTTTTGAGGAATTGCCACATTGTTTTCCACAGTGGCTGTACCATTTTACATTCCCACCAAGGATGCACAAGGGTTCCAATTTCTTCACATCCTCTCCAACACTTCTGTATTTTAAAAAATAATAGTCATTGTAATGGGTATGAAGTAGAGCATAGAAGTTTTAAATTTTGATGAAGTTCAATTTATCAATTTTTTTCTTGTGTTGATTGTGCTTTGGGGTGTCATAACTAAGAAACCATTGTCTAATCCAAGGTCAAAAGGATTTATTCTTCTGTTTCTTCTAAGAGTTTTATAGTTTTAGCTCTTATATTTAGGTTTATGATCCATTTTGATTTAATTTTTTATATTGTGTAAGGGAGGGTTCCATCCGTGCTCATTCTTGTGCATATGGATATCTAGTTTTCCTAGTATGATTTGTTGAAAAGACTATTCATAGGCTGGGCACGTGGCTCATGCCTGTGAGGCTCTGGGAGGCTGAGGTGAGAGGATTGCTTGAGCCCAGGAGTTTGAGGTTGCAGTGAGCTATAGTGATGCCACTGCACTCTAGCCTGGGCGACAGAGCAATACTCTGTCCCATAAAAAAAAAAAAAAAAGAAAAGACTATAGTTTTCTCATTGAATGGTCTTAGCACTCTTGTCAAAAATCAACTGACCATAAATATAAGGGTTTGTTTCTGGTCTCTCAATTCTATTCTATTGATCATCTATCCTTATGCCTTAATTCCTTCTTTTGAAAGTACTTTCTTTGCTTGGCTTCCAGAACACCTCTCTGTCTTGGTTTTCTCCCAACATTATTGGCCATTCCTTCTCAGTCATCCTTGCTCCTCATCTCCCCAACCTTGTAGCATCCCAGGATTCAATCTTGACGACTTCTTTTTAGTCATACTCACTTCCCAGGTGATAATCTTTCAATCTCATCAGTTTCATAAGCATTCCCAGATTTATATCTCCAGCCTAGACATCTTCCATAAACACCAGCCTCCACATCTATTTAACATCCCCGTTTGGATGTAAGTAGGCATCTCAGGTTTGACCTATCTAAAACCAAACTCCTAAACCTTCTGTCCAAGCCCCTGCCAAACCGCTTATCCTGGTGTTTCTTACCTGTCAGTGGCATCTCCATTCTTGCAGCTACTCAGGCCCAAATCCATAGAGTCATTCTTGACTTTCCCTTTTCTCTCACAACCCACATCCAATCCATTAGTAAATTCTGCCTCCTCCATCTTTAAAAAATATTCTGAATCACCACTATCTCTACCTCCACCACTATCATCCTTGTCTAAGCTACCATTTTCCCTCATCTGGGTTATTGCAGTAGTCTAAATGTTCTCCCTGTTTCTGCCCTCCTGCCTCTACAGTCTCTTCTCCCTGCAGCAGTCAGAGTCTTATCACTTCTCTGCTCAGTGACTTTCTGTCTCATGCAGAATGAAAACCAAAGTTCTGATAAAGGTCTGCAGAGTCCTATTTGAACTGGCATTTTATTGCAAACTTGCTGTTTCTCCACAGAAATTATGCTCTCACCTCAGGCTTTGCCCTTACTGTATGTTCTGCCTGAAATACTTTTCTCCTACAACTTTGAATGGCTTCTTTACTCATATCCTTCAGGTCTCTGCTTAGATGTTACTTTATCAATGAGGCCTCCCCTACAACCTTTCATACATTTTTTAAAATTTCAGTAGATTTGAGGGGGGAGTACAAGTGTTTTTAGTTACATGATGAATTGTATAGTGCTAAAGTCAGAGCTTTCAGGGTACCTGTGACCAGAATGGGGTACATTGTACCCAATAGGTAGATTTTTATCCCTCACCTCCCTCCCACTCTCCCCCCTTCTTAGTTTTCAATGTTTGTTATACTGCTTTATGACCATATATATCTCTTGTTTAACTCTCACTTATAAGTGAGAACATGTGGTATTTGTTTTTCCATTCCTGAGATACTTCACTTAGGATAATGGTCTCCAGTTCCATCCAAGTTGCTGCAACATGCACCTGAATGTTTATTGCTGCACAATTCACATTTACAAAGATATGGAATCAATGTAAGTGCCCATCAGCTGATATGTGGATAAAGAAAATGTGGTGTGTATACACACACACACACACACACACACACCATGGAGTATTACTTAGCCATAAAAAGGAATAAAATAATGTCTTTCATAAAATTTTTTTATTTCAAAATATTATAGGGGTACAAATGTTTTTGGTTACATGTATCGATTTTGTTACGCTTGAGTCAGGGTTATAATTGTGCCCATCACCCACATAGTGTTCATTGTACCTGTTAGGTAGGCTTTTGAAAAATATTGCACAGGGGCCGTGCTAATCTTCTCTGTATCGTTCCAGTTTCAGTATATGTGCTGCCGAAGCAAGCACTTTCATAAATTTTTAATAGCAACTCTAACTCCATTATTGGTGTGACACAGTTTGTATCATGTGCGATACAGTTTGTTTATTTGTTTTTTTAGAGAACAGACCCTGGTACCAGAATGCCTTTTTTGAATTTTGGCTTTGCCAAAATTTGCTGTGACTTTAAGCAAGTCTCTTAACCTCTATAATCTTCAGTTTAATCACCAAAAAAAATGTAGAGATAACAGTAGTATTTACCCAGTGGAGCTTTGAGCAGTGAATGAGCTTACTCAAATAAAATGCCAGATACAAAATAAGTATTTACTTAGTGTAAGCTACTATCATCATCTTCATCATCATTGTTCATTGTTTGCTCCTCCTACCAGAATGAAAGCTTCTCAGCATCAGGGAGTTTGTTTCATTCACTGCTGCTATCACCAGCACTGAGAACAACGCCTAGTGTGCAGTAGGTTCTTAATAAGTATTTGGTTGAAGAAATGAATCCTCACAATAACCCTGGGAGATAGATATTTTTATCCACTTTTTAAAAGTAAGGAAAAACAGGCTCAAATAAGTGGAGCGCCTCAAGTTTTTTGACTCTCAAGTACAATGGAGTTAAGATTGTTTTATTTGGCATATTGGGGGAAGTGGTGGTGAGAAGGTATGTCACTTCCACACAAAATGGACTGTCTGGAAGAGTGAGATCATTCTTAGGGCTTAGGGATTTTGCTGCATAGCAGTTGTTCTATAGATAATTATAACTTAACTGCAAACTAAATCTGAGTGGAAAAATCCTAAGACATTTTAGGAAGTTAGGAAGCACAAAAAGTTTGATTCTTAAAAAGAAAAGATATTTTTTAAAAATGTTTGTCCAATGGATTGGACAAACTGAATAGCTAGTATAGCATTTCCTCAGGGTATGGAAAAAATGGTATAGGCTACTGGCTAAGAGACCTGTATCTTCTCTGGTACTCGGCAGGAGACACTTACTTAGAAAAGCTGTTCTTTTATAAGTTCAGAAAGTTGCAGGTTCCTTTTACTACATGCAAATGCTAGGAGATGTCCTAAGCTCGGGCTACAAAGGTTAAATAATATATAATCCTTCGCTCAAGAAGTTCACAGAATTCTTGCTCACAAGAAGTTTTCAAGAAGTTCATAGTTCTCAAGAAGTAGTATAAAGGGAGGTGCTTACACAGACAACTACAATGAAACATAGTATTGACAACATACTGTCATGCACATAGAAGTATGCACATAGAAGGACGGGTATCATGGCACGTAGTGGAGAGGCACCTAATTCTGCCTTTGGTAGGAAGGCAGATAAAGAAATTTCATGGAGGCATTAATATTTGAGCTAAGTCTTAAAGAATAAGTCTGAGCCCACCTAGTAGATGCAAGAGGTATGGGAGGGAGGTGTGCAGTCTCAGAGATGTGATGGACAGTGCTCAGTAGGACCCGAATACAGGACACGTGAGAAGGAGTGGGAGGAATGTAAGCTAGAATGGTAGGGAAAGTGCTAATGTTGAAGCACCCTACATGCTACAATGAGGAATGGGGAGCCATTGATGCAATTAAGCAAAGAACAAGTGTGATCAGAATTCTGAAATAGAAAATGTGGAGCATGAATTGGAGAGGAGCAAGTCTGGTGGCAGAGAGGTCAGTTTGGAATCTCTTCCTGTAGTCCAGGTGAGAAGCAATGAGAGTGGCAGTTTGAAATGGAGAGGTAGGAATGGGTGCCACAGGTATTGGGGAGGTAGAAGATACAGGGCTGGGTGACTGATTGGATACGGACGGCTGAGGGTTTCAGATCTCAAAAATAGAGAGGAGGAGGAGTTTAGAGGTGGAAGACATAAGGTTAGTGTTTGGACATGTTGAATTTGAACTAAGCATGGGATAGCTAGATGACATGCAATAGGCAGTTTTTAATGTGTTGGGGTAAGGTAGGCATCTGAATGTTAGGTATAACTACTTTGAGAAGTAGAAGAGGGAGCTGACTAGTGAAATGGGAGAGACTTGTCAAGTGACACTGAGGGCCCTGTTGAGGTTAAAAATCTGCATCTGTTTTCTGTGGCATCTGTACAGTGGTGGGATTTATCAAGCCATGATATATTAAATAACAAAGAGAAGGATGAACATAACTTAGGTGCACTAGGGGGGCTTTACTGACTTGCTTGAGTGGGCATCAGAGAAGGCTTCCCAGAGCTGTGCTTTGGGGAGGAATTGGGTTTTTCTCTATGGAAAGAAGGAGTGAGGTGCTGTTTCAGGCTGGTGGAACAGAATAAGCAAATATGTGCACTTTTGAATATGTGACCCCTTTGGGAAACAAAAGGTAATTAGATTGTAGGAAGTGTATATGGGGTCTGGCAAGGGGATGGGGGAGGAGAATTGATGGACTGCAGTCAGAGCATGGAGTGCCTGGATGGCCTTGTCAATGGATTGGGTTTTATTCTTTAGACATTTTGGGGAAATTTGGAGGGAACAGAAACATACAATCAAAATAACTTTGACATGGTGTGTAGAATGTATTTAAGATAGTGGAGGAGGAGAAAAACATTTCCAATTTGAGTCACAGGGTCAGTTAAAGTGTTCCTTGCCTAATTTGCTTACTCAAAGGGAGCAGAATGTTCTGGGGGAGGTGGGATGTAGATGTAGACAAGAGATGTCCCCATTCCAGGAAGTGTCTTTCTCATCTCATCCACCTTCCTGGAGCTGTGCTATTTTAGAGGATTCCTAGTCCTGAGTTCATTCTTCTGTCAGGACAAGTGACCCATTGAGCCATCAGAAATAGCTTGAAAATTTAGGAACTTGTGAATTAGATTCTTGGATTCTCCCTTCCACTTGTGATATCAGTGGATCTTTAAAACGGAGGGAAAAGAAAGTGGAAGGCAGCTGATGGACCCAGACATACGGACTTTCCTTAGAGAAGGAAACCTGGGCCTTGTCCATGTGTGGCCTAGAGGGCAGTGTAGTCTCTGGCAAATAGGAAAGGAGTAATCTCTGGGCTTTATTCTTACTCTTTTGTGGCTTGCGTGGGTCCTTCTGGTAAGTGTCAGTTTCCTTTGGAGTGTTGTTCTGGGTTTGGTAAATAATCAGGCTTGGCATTGCAGTTGTCATTTTATTATCCAGATCACTGTGACTTCTGTTAGGGCAGCAGCCATTTGATTTCCCTGGGGCCTGTAGCCTCTCAGCATCCTGGTCCTGGCCCCAACTCCAGGCCTTACCCTGGCCTAACTTAATTTAGGGTCTGGGAAAGCAGGCAGGGCTCACTGGGCAAATGCATGGCCAAGCCTACATTGCAAATTGGAAAGGGCTCAGCCACCAGGGCTTTGGGGGTTTGAGGACTTATACAGATCCAGAATAAGCTCATGTGGCTTCTGAGGAAGATACTCACTGTGTGTTCAGCCAGCTTAGATAACCTGTTGGAGTGGTTCTTGGTAGCAAAGCTGGTCTTTTCCAAAGTGGCCTGATCCTGGATGCAGGCTGCTTTGGAAAGGGGAAAAGGATGACTGGAATCCCCAGGTAGACCTTGGGGTGTTCCAAACTAAAAAGCAAGGGCCAACAAATGCAGGCAATAAGGATTCTGGGAGTCAGTCAGCCAGGCCCTATGAATTGTCCAGTTGCCCAGTGGACTTCTCCCTCTCCTCTGTGTCTGTTGGGGTTTAGCTGGCATTTTCTTTGGGTACCCTACTATCAGACTGAATCTACTAACCTTTCTGCCCTTTTTTTTTTCTGCTCTTTCTCTCCTTGCAGAAGGAAAGCGAGGAGCCCTTCAGGTTGTGCCTCTGGCCTCTTGGGCCCTTTTTGTTGTTTATTCTCCCGAGCAGCGTGTGTGTGTGTGTGTGTGTGTGTGTGTGTGTGTGTGTGTACGTGCACATGTGAGCACATAGTCTGTGCCTCTGAGTGTTGGATTATGCAGATAGTCTATTTGTCTGGAAAGCAGTTTGTGTGCATGCTTCATGCTTGTGTGTGCTCCCGCAGACATCCCTGGAGCAGTGTGAGAATGTATGTGTGCCAGCATGGGTGCACATTCATTGTGGCATATGTGTGCTTGCACTTGTACTCAGTTTGACTCCTCCAGACACCGATTGCCCTCCTCTTCTATTCTGCTCAGTGTGTGTCCATTTTCTACCATTGCTGCAAACTCTGGCATATGCTATAAACCCTGGCTGAGCCCAGCATGCATGCATACTTTGTATTTGAGAGCAGGAGTTGCTGTAGGCATTTTGTGCCTCTTACCTGGGGGCTGTAAGTGTGAATGCGCTTTGTGCTCTGAGCAGGCTTCCTGACCTTTCTGTGAGCACAAGCTTCTATAAACCTGTTGTGTGGTTCCTCCAAGCCATGTGAATGCATAGTATGCTAATGCCCTGTGCCTGTAAGCACTGGCTCTTGAAGACAGTGAGGATTTGCTTTGCCTGTGATTTGGGCCCTAGTAAACACCGTGAGTCCTCCCCAGACGAGTTTGTGCACATATTGTGAAGCCATAAGCATAAGATCCACTCTCACCTTGTGTTTCCTGCAGGAACAAGTTGTATCTATAAATATACCTCCTGCAGGTACTTTGTCTAGACCTCCTCCCACTCCCCTGCCCTCCTTCAGTGCAGTGTGTGTACGTGTTCTGTGCTGTATGTGCAGGCTTCTGCAGACGTGTTGTCCCATCTGAGCACAGGAAATGTGCATGATCTGAGCCTGGCTCTCAAAGACTTTTTGTGACTTTGTTTCCTTAAGCCCAGTGGTTTCTGGCAAATATCTAATTCTGGGTAGGAAATAAGAATCTGCTCAATATAGTGGCCGTTTCCAAAGGGAGGATAAATTGGTAGGATCTGGGGATTTAGGCATGGGCTCCCCTAATGCCTACCCTGGCTCACAATCTTAGGAGACTTGCAGTTTTTCTGTTATTTCCCACCTACTATTGTTTCTTCTACTGTTCCCATTGTCTTTTGCCTCAGCCACTTCTGGCTGCCTTTTGGGCCTGGCCCGCCCATTACCAATATTATCCTACCCGCAGAACCAGGATAGGAGGCAGATGAGATAGAATGGGGGCTGTGGGCAGTAGGCAGATAGGCTTGTTTAAAACATAGACAACCTGAGAAGGGTCTTCAGTCCAAAGTTCATCTGCACCTACTGCAGATTGAGGGTTATTCTTGCTCTCTTTTCCATCACTAATAGCCCTGTCCTATCTCTTCCTATTCTACTTTGTCTTGCCTCCTCCCATCCATAACTTCTCCCACCTTTATAGCCCTCCCAAAACATCATTCCCTATTCAAAGCTAAGCAGCTCTCTTCTGCCTCCCTTCTGGAGCTCATTTGCTCCAGGATAGTTAGGAGGCAGGGAAGTTATAGGGGATGGAGGGGGACAAGGAGGGACAGGAAGCCCCAGACCTGTTAGCACTAGGTTTTTTGTGCCTGGAAAGCATGTACCATTGGGTTTTCTGGAGAGCCCTGGCAGCTTTGGAACTCTCTCTTCTCTGCACGCTGCTTGAAGAATTTGCTTTTTTTGTTGTCTGTTTGGTTTGTTTTGGCTTTTTTTAAACAAGTGTTTTTTGAACTATACCTTCCTTGAATTATTTGGTATCTCAATTTTTAATTTCTCATTCCAGGGCCTATAAAATTCACCAGAATGATAATCCAAGTGTTTAATCTGCCCTGGGTTCTTTTGTTATATACAGCTTATTAAATGTAGAGAGTAGACTCAGTATCAGTGTACTCATACATGTGTACCCAATGTCAGTGAGTCAGGGGTTCAAGGCACCCAAGCTAAATTAAAGATGAGATGGAAATCCAGAAAGACCAGATCTGACTCTGCTGCAGCCAAGGGAGTTTAGGAATATAGCTGGAAAAAGACTGGACCCTATATGAAGTTGTCCTTTTGCTTTAGTGAGGCCTGGAAGCCTAAGGAGGTTCTTCTCCTGGGCTTGGCTCACTGCTACCTATACCAATGGCTCATATAAGGGGGATTTGAGTTCTTCTATCCCAGTGGACCTTAGCCCTGGAACCTCAGTGAGCTTGGCCTTATATCCTTTCTATTCACTGGGGAGACAAATACTGTTCATTTCAGCAGTCTGCTTGTTGGTCTGGCTGACCAGGGCATTGGCTTAGACATCAGTCTGACTATGTCATCTATACTGTTCTGGGCTTCCTACTCCACTGCTCACTGCCCAGCCTACAGGCAGTCTCCCATCTTTCCCAGGATCTAATTTTTTTCTATCTCTTTTTAAAGATTCCAGATGATGGTGACCCCTCTCTGCCTCAGTGGCTCCCGGAAGGGTAAGTGATTCCCTGCAAAATTTCTGTGGATTTTATATATTTAGCTTTTCTCCTGGGAAGCAGGGGAGACAGCTTCATAAGCTTGATCCTGGGGAAGGAAGAGATTCCACTATAGGTTGGTTCGTTCTCTGGGGCAGAGGAACAAACTCTGCTGACTGATTCCTCAGAGGTAGAAGAGGGAGCTTTGCAGAGTAGTTCTCCTGAGGCAGGGGAGGGAGCTTTGGGGCCCCCTCATCCTTGCCTCTGTAATTTCTGATTCATTGCATCGTAGTGGTGCTATATTCTTTAGGTAGAAGAATGAGGAAATTTGAAAAATACCTACATTGGAAACATTTTCTTTCCATTCCATTGTCAATGGTGTGGCTGATTAGATGACTCCCTGGGCTCAGTCCTGCTTTAGCTGTTGTGAGCCACCTACTTCTCCCTTCCACTCTAGTCAAGACATAGTAGCATCCCTTCTGAGTTCTGTGTGTTCCGTCTGTGCTTCTTGTATGTGAGTTTCAGACCCATGTGTTGCAGAGTCATTTTAAGCTGCTCGACTCCTGCCTGTAACTGACTGTTCTTAAGAGAGAAAAGAGTTTAAGTGCCTCCCAACACCCATTCGCCCACACATTGCCAGTTAGTTCTTGAGACCTTCCTTCTCCCTTTCCCTACATAGGCTTCTGGTACCAGAATTCTCAGTAGCTGCCTCCTCTCACTCTGGCCAGGGAAGAAGAAAGATCAGATAGATTATCTACTACATTTTTACATTTTGCATTTCCTTGTGATTTGTCTTCTTTTAATCAAAAGTCAATCATGTGAATTAGTTACTCCTGCTTTTATCAAAAGATCATTTATGTTGCAAAAAACTTCTTGGCTTAAGTGGTACATATTGTAGTTTTTAGAACTAGCTACAAACTTGTGGCACAAGTTGCTTCTTCAGCGAGCTGTAGTTTTTTTCTTCTAATGATTGTAAAATACACACATGCCAATGGAACATATCCAGACTATTTTTAAATGGAGCCATGCAGAGGTTTTCTAAAGAATTCCCTGTTGTATTCCTTCCTTTCTTTCAGCTTGGTCCTTGGAAGCCGTCATAAATTTAGAATTTCCCTAGGCCTGGTAATCTCATTAAAAACAAAGCCCACTGCCTATGCTCAGGGAGCTAGTTTATTAGAAATCAGCAAGAGACATGTGAAGGCAGAGGCAGAGGCTGCAATGATGCAGCTTCAAGCTAAGGAATGTCAAGGATCACTAGCAACCGCCAAAAGCTAGGAGAGAGGCAAGGAAGGATTCTCTCCTAGAGCCTTCACAGAGAACATGGCCCTGCTGACATTGTGATTTCAGATTTTAGCCTTCAGAACTGTGAGAAAGTAAGTTCCCATTTAACAGAAAAAAAAAAAGAAAATAAATCAGCATGTTGAGTGGCCTGTTCCAACTCCTGGCCTTGAACCAATTTGTGGCTCCATTATTTGCCTGTATAGCTGGAAGTACCTGCTACTTCTTCTGGGACGTTTCTCTCTTTAGATCAGCCGTGGTATACAACCCAGCTACCCCACTTTCCCCACCTCATTGCTTTCATTAAAACCAAGTACATGAGTTGTTTTCATTAAGGCCAGAGAGATTTTGTAGCCCATCTACCTCATGTTATAGAAGTGACACCAAGGCCCAAGGAAAGGAAGGAATTTTGGCAGAGGACATATAGTGACTTAGTGAAAGAATTGGAATTAAAATCCAGGTTATCTCAATATAAGACAGATGTTATTTTGGGGACATCCTTTGTTTTTATTTCATTTTATTGTGGAAGAACGGACAAAGAATAACAAAATCAAGAAGTACAGAAAAGGTGTAAAAGATTTAGAAAGCTTCAGTTGCTCTAACTGTATTTTTTTCCTGGTCTCTGTTGATGTGTCCATAGGGCTAGGCTTGGCTCTCAGAGTCCCTTTGCTGTTTCCTTCCTAAATGGTGTGGAGTTTTTTCTTCCCCTAGATGGTCCTTTGGAAGTCTCTCATTCCACCTCCCCTTCCTCCACTTGATATGAGGGCTCCCCTCTCCCTGGAGACACTTTTTCTTCAGGAGGCTTGGGTGGACACAACTGGTGACTTTTACTCTTGGATGGAGAAGGTCTCCCTTTACGTGCCTCATTGAGGCTGCAGGCTCTTCCTGTAGAGCCACTTCTGTGGGCTCTGTGCTGGCACAGGCCAGGCAAGACTTATCTGGGGAGCAGTGTCTCTGGCCTGAGTGTGGGGAGGAGCTCTTTTAACCACCAATTCCCACCTTGCCTTATGGAGCACAAGCACCTTCAAATAAACAGAGGTGCCTTGAACTGTCACTGTGGGATAAAAGAGCTCTCAGAACTTGGCTAAAACCGTAGCAGACACTGAGGGGTACTCTGAGAGCAGATTCCATTGTGCACCATCCCATGGCCTTATTTCCCTCACTTCTGTTTTCCTTGCCCTTCTCAAAGGCACATAGTGGAGGTCAATTCATCTTCCTGTGGGGAGAGGGAAAGTAAGGAGAATGGAACACTAGACCTGCCGCCAGTAACTCAAGGCAGGACTGAAGTCCCTGACATACTTTCTTTTCTCCATAGGCCAGCTGGAGGGCTCTATGGCATTGACAGCATGCCAGATCTACGCAGAAAGAAGCCGCTGCCACTTGTCAGTGATCTGGTGAGTGACGACTCCTCTGCAGGCTTAGGCAGTAGCCTTGGGGTATCCCCCATTGGGCCTTGGCAAACTGTCAGGATTGGAAGGGGTCCATTTAATAACTTGTATTGGTCTGATGATCAATTATTTAAAGCCTTATGGAGACTTAGTGATGGGTTCAGTGGGACTTTGTTCTCTCTTACTCCCTAGTTAGAGCTCTGAGTTCTTCATTAGCTCAAGCTCCTACCTAGAACATTTGTGACTTGGGCCCTCAAAGCTGGGCTTGTGTCTTCTTCTAGGTATCTAGCTCCTGTAGATATCTCTACAGCCTTCTTTGATGACCTAGAATGGAAACTGCCTGTAGCCCTTGACCTAGATCATTGAGCTTATTGTGGGATAAACATGACTGGAATTCAACCCCTTCTTGGAGGCCATGTGAAAGTCTCCTCCCAAGACATAGGCTTTCTAGACTATCTCTGTAACCTAGTATCTGGCATTGAGAAGCAATGATAAAAATTTGTGGAATTAAATTGGAACAGGTTTAGGAGTTAAAGCTGGTCTCAGGACCTTCAGGATGACCAGAAGCTCCCATTGTGGGTCATACTTTCTGAGGCGGGATCAGCTCAAGGAATTTTCTGTAGCCTTGTGGGTAGTGGGGATGGAGTGGATCCAGGCTCTCCCAGAGTCCCTAAAGCCAGTTGTAAGGTGTAAGGGTTTAGTAGGACTTGAATCATTTTTCTTACTACCATTTTCTACTCCTATTTTCTTCTTTTTTCCTCCCTATCTAGTGTTTTTCCTATCCACTCCTCTTCCCTCGGTTCTGCATTCTCTGTTCTCTTTTTCCTCCACTAGTTTCTCCCTCAGTTGGATGAATGGAAGTATCACCTGCCATTTTCTGTTCATCATATCTTTCCTGCCTTTATCTCCTACCATTTGTGCATGTTCTCCTTTCTCTTCTTCCTCCTTTCCAGTCTACCTCTTCTTCCACCAGCTCTTCATCCAGCTGGTTGAAGAGAAATTCTGATGTCATCTCTTCTTTAATACCTTCTCTCCTTCCTTTATTGTCTCCCATCCCTTCTTTCTTCTCTTTCTACCTTTTTCTCATCCTCTCCTCCCTTCTTGCCTACTAGCAGGTATCTAGTTCATTTCTTGCTTTCCCTCCTCTGTCTTTTGCTGTTGCCTATCTTCCACTTTACAGTATAATGTCCCTTAGAGTAGGAGGTCTAGGCCCTGGGCCCTGGCCAGCTGTCTGGATTGAAAACAGTTTTCAGTGGATAGAGGCAGAGGGGGTTGGGACGTGTTCCCTACTTTGGACCATAGGGAAGAACCTCTCAGTTGCCTATGAAAGTTTACATGCCCTTGGGGGGCTTTAACACCATGTTGTTCCTTTCTCTGCTCTCCTCTGCACAGGCTATGGTGAGTGTCTCCAGAGCCCTTTCCCGTTCTCTCTAAGAGTCCATTTCCCAAATCACTTGGGCCCTTCCTGGCTGTTCCTCCTGCTTAAGCTGATGTTATGACTTCTGTCTGCCCAATGTCCTCTGCCTTAGGGAAACCATGTGTTTCTGCAGGGGCTGCCCGTAAAGCTTGGGCTTGGCAGTTACATGGGCCCCCTCTACACAAGAGCCTGGCTAGCAGGGCAGCCCCGCCTGTCAGACTTAATTAACTCCCTGCCCTGCTTGATTTGACTGTGGCTACATGGCCCCTTTTACTTGCTAAGTGCCCTGTTTGTTTGGGCTACTGGCCTCTGTAGCCACCCAGGGATTAAGTGGGTATGAGGGGGAGGTACAAGGGGATAGAGGTTAGCATGGAATTGTTGTTCTCAATAATGGTTCTTGAATGTGACTCTGACAGAGTTGTGTGTGTCTCTTACTCTTAATGATCTGTTTCCTACTATAATTCTAAGCTATTCATTTTCCTTTGCTTTCCTATAAACAAGGAGTTCTGTGGGGTAGAACACCTAAGAGTAGTAAGAGAATGAGAAACTCTTTGGATGATAGCTATCCTGAAGGAAGTACTGTTCTAACAGTGTTAGGACAGTCCCCTGAGGGCACTGGGTTTTGCATCTTAACTTGGGACACTCTTGCCCAGGGCAGTCCCTGTAAGTGATAGTAAAAATAGAGAGAAAGTACTGTAGTAAGTTATAGTCAAATGGCTTTGGTCAGTGAGGCCCCTCCCTAGGACTCTGCCAGCCCATGGTGGTAGCCAGGGCTAACCACAGGTCTTCTCTCACAGTCACTGGTCCAGTCCCGGAAGGCAGGGATTACTTCTGCAATGGCTACACGTACCTCTCTCAAGGATGAAGAGCTGGTAAGTGACCCATGGGCTTTCAAGAGTCCACTGGCCTCAGGACTGGTGATCATCTCTGTAGCCATACTAACTGGGAATTCAAGAGTGCTGGGCTTACATCGTTGATGAAACAGGTAGTATCAGGTCTCAGTTTTCCATACTTCACAATAGTCCAGATCACAGAGTAAGCCCATCTCATGTTGAAGGGTGTGACCACTGAACTCAGGGTTTTGTGGTGGGCCTACTACCCTCTGTTTCCCTAAAAAGCATGAATGCTGGAACAAAGCTCAGCAGGAGCACACTATATTGGGGGCTTCTTTCTGCTTGGCTGGGATATGGGCTGGACCAGGATAGTGTCTTCTCCATTGTCAGAAGAGAAAACAGGGTCCTGATTGTCCCACAGTGTCTCAATTCTGACATCTCACAGTAGAATCTTAAAGTTGCTGGTGGCTGATGGGTGGGGTATGTGTCTTTCAGAAATCCCATGTGTATAAGAAAACCATGCAGGCCTTAATCTACCCCATCTCAAGCACCACACCCCACAACTTTGAGGTCTGGACGGCCACTACCCCAACCTACTGCTATGAGTGTGAAGGCCTGCTCTGGGGCATTGCCCGGCAGGGCATGCGCTGCAGTGAGTGTGGAGTCAAGTGCCATGAGAAGTGCCAGGACCTGCTCAATGCCGACTGCCTACAGAGTGAGTGCCCTGCGGGATGAGGGGTGGGGAGCAGGGAAAGCAGGGCAGGGTCTCTCCAAAATAGCAAAGAGCTGGGATGGCTGAACCATCATTCCCGCAGTCCACCTGATTCTGAAGCCCTTTCCTTTTCAGAGCAGGTAGGATCCCAAATCAAGGGGCATTGCCTTTCCAAATACCAAGTCTTATACTACCCTCTTAAGCACCTTTATGAAAAATTCTTTGAGCTTTCTGTGGCCTTCTGGTGGAGCTAGAATCTCTTCCAGGATTCAGTTGATCCAGAGGCTGAGCTTGAGTAGAATATATACCACAGTAGCCTTATTGCCCAAATGACAAGAGCATGTTTAATTAGAGACTGAAACTAATGAGAGTGGGTTCTGTGAGGTTCCACGCCTCACAGAGGAACTTCCTGAGGTCTAGACTCAATGATCCAGGGAAGGGGCAGCATTTATTCGTTGCTTATAGATGGAGCTTTTAGACAAGAGTTTTAGGAATAGAAATTTCCAATGGATTGGGCAGAGGTCCAGGAGGACAGTGTGCCAGCCTTCTAAGGCCGTGGCTAAATATGTGACTTGTGCTGCCATGATGGAGTGGGGAGAATAGGAGCAGGAAAAGTAGCAAGTTCCTGTCAGCGCGTGGGGGGTGGGGGGTAGTGCTGGGTTTGCACTCACTTTGGCTGGACTCCAGGCAGAGCAGGAGTGGGGGATATGGGAAAGTATTCTCCTGCCTTCCAGTTCTCCCAGGTATTACCCAGAGCCAAGCCATAGCAATGAAAGCTTTAGGGATTGTGGTAGGAGAAAGTAAGGTGACCTTTAGACTCACAAGCACTTTATTATCCCAAGGAGACATATGACATAAAAGGGGCCCAGGAAGAGGCCTGGAGGAATTATTCACTTAAAATGTTTTTCTTTGAAGAGCCCTAGATTGGCACCAGTGACATGGCTACAGTAGACATGAAGAGACAGGACAGAGTCAACAGAAGAGATGAGGCTCTGAAAAGACTGTCTGAAGACAAATGCCAGTGATGACTTTGCCCAAACCCATCATAGGGGGTGGCAAGCACAGGTGCCAGAGGCCTTTCTTTAATTGCTGAGTGCTAGCAACCAGGCTGGCTGCACAGGCTGCTTGCTGGAAGCCTTCTGAAAAGTGCTGCCAGGGTATCTGACTTCTGCTTGAGGGCCTTTCAGAGGTCCCAGTCCAAGGAAGTAGCACCTTGCCTGGGATATGCTAAATGGCAAGAGTAGGGTGCAGCGCAATCCAGGTCATTTTCCGTTTATCAGAGAACATCTTCTGCCTGAAGCTTCTGTGAAGCACAGAGTGGAATGAAATGCCCTTCTATGGGGTTCCCTGGACAGAAAACCCTGCTTCCCATGCTTCTAGGGTTAGGATGCAGATGTTGGCCTTTATTTTTTGCTCTGAGTTTTTAGAGTAAAGGCCTAAACCTTTGGGGACCGGAGGGAGAGTAGATCCAGTCTGTAGGGCCAGTACAGGAAGGGTGGGACCCCAGCTGCTCTTCTGAGAAGCCTAGTTGGTGAGATATACTGGAGGAGCCTGTGTTCTGCCATGATCCTTGGGCAACAGGGAAAGCCTGCTGGCCTCTGAGATGAGCTTGCTGCGGCCACAGCTGGTAAAGATGGCCTTTGGCCCTGTCAGGGTGATAATGATGGTTGTAACAACAATAGTGACCATTTATTGAGTACCTGCTAGCTGCCAGGCCCTGGGCTAGATGCTTTACATATGCTGTCTAAAATAATGCTTTTTACAACGCTGAGAGATAAGTACCTCTTAGAACAAACCTCCTCTTAGAACAAACCAGTTCACTCACTAAGCTAGGAGTGATGGAGCCAAGATTTGAATCCAAGTCTGTCTGACACCAAAGACCATACTTTTTTCACTGTACCATACTATTTTCTAAGATTAAAGGCACTAAAGCCATAGAGCAGAACCCAACTATGTGCTGTGATGAATTCTGGGATTTGTATCATGGCTTGGCAGTTGGATGAGATTCATGCTGTTGATGTGCCCACCCACTACCCCTCCCTGATAACTGAGACACCATTGGTGATATTTTGACTTAAGAATTGGAGGGTTGATGAAAAATTTCAATGTATATCTAAATAGAATAGCATAATGAATCCCCATAACAATTATCAAGATTTTGCTACCCTTTGAGTTACATTTTAAACTCCACTGGCCAGGCAGCAGGCCCCACAGTGTTAATTTTTCCTAGAGATATCCTGGTCTCCCTAAGCTTCTCCCACTACTCCATGGCCTCTCCCAGGCCCTATGCCTTAGCTCTACCCTTGGTCTGGTAGGTGGCTTGTTGCTTAGTCCTACTTTCTATCTCTGGCTGTCCTTCAGGGGCTGCAGAAAAGAGCTCTAAACATGGAGCTGAGGACCGGACCCAGAACATTATCATGGCCATGAAGGACCGCATGAAGATCCGAGAGCGAAATAAGCCGGAGATCTTTGAAGTTATCCGCGATGTCTTCACAGTGAGCAAAGTTGCTCACGTGCAGCAGATGAAAACAGTGAAGCAGAGTGTACTGGATGGCACCTCCAAATGGTCGGCCAAGATAACCATCACTGGTGAGCAGGCCAAAGTTTGAGAGGCAGGAAGGCCTGGGCTATGGGGAGGAGCCCGGGGAAGAAGCGTCCTGAGTGAGAGTGAGTAAGGGATTGGGGAGAAGGAAGATAGAAATGAGGGGAAGAGGGAGCCTCATTATTCATCACTCCTCCTCACCCAGACCCTGGTGCTGGGAGAGGCAAGACTGGCACCTGCAAACATTGTGAACCATAATACAAGAATTTGGTAACAACCTGACACTATAGACTTGGTTAACAGTTAGATATTATAAGAGCTGGGAATGGGGGTCAGGGGATGGGCAGGAGACCAGAGAACAGTTAACCAGTGGTTTACTAACTGGGTGGGTGGGGCTGAAGCATGCACGTATCAGAGGTTATAAGGAGCAATGTGTAGGAGTAAGTGGTCAGTTAGGGCTCAGGTGGGGAGGTGGGATTCTTGGGCTAGCCTTTGAGGGACAGGCTGGTACCCAGGACTAAGGATATATATGGAGGAATGAGATTAGGGTTCCTGTGCAAGGAGCATACAGAGGCTACTCTAAGATGGACAGCACATGAGTGGTGCTATGGAGAGTAGTTTCTCACCTACTCTGAAGTGTACTCTGAAGCCTCCTACATGTGCTTGGGTTGCAGTGGTGTGTGCACAGGGCCTACAAGCCAAGGACAAAACAGGATCCAGTGACCCTTATGTGACTGTGCAAGTCGGCAAAACCAAGAAGCGCACCAAGACCATTTTTGGAAACTTGAATCCTGTTTGGGAGGAGAAGTTCCATTTGTAAGTCACAGAGGGCTTTGCCTTATCTGGGGCTGTGTATGTTTTGGAAGCAGCATTACACCCTGCTGTTCTGGGCTTGAGCCCTAAGATTGGGCAAGGGCAGTGGAGAAAACCCATTTCTCACATACTTTTCTTGGGCAGCAGCCATTTTTCCTCTGGTTTTCTTCTCATGGACTATTGTATCAGGGTTACTTTACCCAAGCCCTGTCTTAGGTAGGGCTATTAAAGGGGTCCCAGGGCACCCCATCCTGCTTTTTCTAGCACTAGAAAGATTTTACTACTGCTCAGTGACAGAATCACCCTATCTTACCTCCCAGTCCTGCTAGGAAGGGTTAGGCTCTTAAAAGAGTGGGGAAAGAATGTCCTTGTCCTGTGAAATCTGGGGTCTGGAGAAGTTTCCATTTCCCTTAAGGGAAGCTTTTCTTCCTGCCTCAGGTTCCACCCCCACTCTTATTTCCATTATCTCACTTTCTTACAAACTGTTTCTTATGACAGTAAGGGATAGTTGTTAAAATGGCAAACTCTGCCCTAGGACTTGGACTAATATCTGGAGAATCCAGATGCTTTATCACCCCACCCCCCACCCAGGGGAGGAACTTTGGGTCTGAATCAGAAAAACAGTCTGGCTATGTCGAGAACCGGTTAGGGGTAGGGAACCTGTGGCCGCAAGGCCACATGTGGCCCTCCACATCCCCAAGTGTGGCCCCTCTACCGAATCCAAATTTGGATTCAGTCAAAAGGCCACTCAAGGATCCAGAAGGCCACATGTGGCCCCAAGGCTGCAGGTGTTTGCCTACTTTTTAAAATTTAAATAGATTTAGGGGGTACAAGTGTTTTTTTGTTACATGGATGAATTGCATAGTGGGGAAGTGTAGGCTTTTAATATACCTGTCACCTGGATAGTGTACAGGTACATTGTACCCAGTAGGTAATTTTTCATCCTACACCTCCCTCCCACCTTTCTACCCTCCCCCTTCTAAGTCTCCAGTGTCCATTAAGTCACTCTGTGTGACCATGCGTATCCATTGCTTAGCTCCCACTTATAAGTGAGAAGATGCAGTATTTGGTTTTTTCACTTAGAATAATGGCCTCCAGTTCCATCCAAGTTGCTATAATACATTGTTTCATTCTTTTTTATGGCTGAGTAGTATTCCATGGCACATATATATCACATTTTCTTTATCCACTCATCTGTTAGTGGGCACTTAGGTTGATTTCACATCTTTGCAATTGGGAATTGTGCTAAGGTAAACACATAGGTGCAAATGTCCTTTTTTTTTTTTTTTTTTTTTTGAGGCAGGGTCTCGCTCTGTCACCCAGGCTGGAGGGCAGTGGTGCAATCATAGCTCACTGCACCCTCAAACTCCTGGGCTCAAGCAATCTTCCCACCTCAGCCTCCCAGGTAGCTGGGACTGCAGATGCGTGCCACCACGCCCAGCTAATTTTTTCTATTTTTTGTAAAGACAGGGTCTCACTCTTGCTCAGGCTGGTCTCAAACTCCTGACCTCAAGCAATCCTCCTGCCTCAGCCTCCCAAAGTGCTAGGATTATAGGGCCATCATGCCTGGCCCAGATGTCTTTTTTATAAAATGACTTCCTTTGGGTAGATCCTTAGTAGTGAGATTGCTGGATCAAATGGTAGATCTACTTTTAGTTTTTTTGAGAATTTTTGCCCACTTTTTTCCCTAAGTTTCCACACACAGCATTGATTGCTCACTTTTATTTTTTTTTATTTATTTATTTTTTGTTGAGACAGGGTCTTTCTCTGTCGCCTGGGCTAGAGTGCAGTGGCATCATCATAGCTCACTGTAGCCTCAAACTCCTGAGTTCAAGCGAACCTCCTGCCTCAGCTTCCTGAATAGCTGGGCCTCCAGGCATGTGCCACCATGCCCAGCTAATTTTTCCCTTTTTTGTACAGGCGGGGTCTCACTATGTTGCTTACGCTGGTCTCAAACTCCTGGCCTCAAGCAATCCTCCCTCCTCAGCCTCCTAAAATGCTGGGATTACAGACATGAGCCACTGTACCTGGCCTATTGCCCACTTTTAGTAAACAATTTATTAAGCTCCTATTCTGTACGAGACACCATACATGATATTGTGTATCTAAAAATGAATAAGATGATCCCTGGCTTCAAGAAGCTCATCATTGATTTGTCTATTATTTTTTGGTAAAGCGGTAATACTATAATATTTCAATGGAACGTGGAAAGGTATTGCAGGAACATAGGGAAAAGAGCAGCAGATTTTGCCAAGTATAATGCTTGGGTAAGGCAACAGGGCCCAGAAGGCAACTGTTGGGGAAGAGAACATGAGGGGGGACCTGGGCAAACTCTCTTCTCCAAAACAAACCCCATAGAGGAGATGACAATTCAATGGGGTATTAAAGGACAATAGAAGCTCACCAAGCACATAGTTAGGCAGATGTAGGGTTAGATAGAAAACTAAGCAGGTATGACCAGATGGACCTACCATGAACATGTCTAGCATCTTTACTGACTTTATATATTGGATTCTGAGGAGGGAGCTAGCAGTTGCTTCCTGGGGCTCCATGGCATGTCTAGCTGTTTTCCTGCTGGTGTTGCTATATAGCTAGCTGCATAGTAAGTCAGAATTGACCCTAATTACTCCTCCCCCCACCCTGCCCTTTATTCCAGGGCAATAAGGACTAGATAATGGTACATAGAGCCACCTAGGCTCAGGCATGAAGACCCATTTGCTGGAATAGCCTGACTGGCTTGGAACTTTAGTACCTCTGTCCTCTGACTCTTTCTCTCCCTCTTCCAGGCCTCAAGTGCAGTTGATGGAGCTTTGGGGAGGGAATTGAAAGTAATAGGAGTAGGTGCTGCTGGGTCTGTCCCTAACAGAGCCTGCCTAATTCTCTCACAGTGAGTGCCACAACTCTTCTGACCGCATTAAGGTACGTGTGTGGGATGAGGATGATGACATCAAGTCGAGAGTAAAGCAGCGGCTAAAGCGAGAGTCCGATGATTTCCTTGGCCAAACCATCATTGAGGTTCGGACGCTAAGTGGCGAGATGGACGTCTGGTACAACTTGGGTGAGAAAACTGGACCAGAGAAGATTGCTGAAAAGGGGGAGCATAAAAGGGGGAGCATAAAAGGGGACCTGGGAATATTCCCATCTACCAAAACCACCACTCAATCCCCAGAGCATATCTCTGTACAGAACCATCTTACTGGCAAAGAACTGACCATGGGTAGGGATGGGGGACAGAGGAGTGGTGGTGGCTGGATCTCGCTCTGGCTGAACGTTCTTCGAGTTCGGAAGGTTCTCTAATCCTTAATGCCTTTGGCCCCCGGCCACTCCTGTTCTCCCACCCAGCTAGTTCAGTGGTCTTTGTGGAATATGTTGTCACTAGAGTGACTTCACTCTATTGGGTGAACCCTTGGGCCGGTGCCACCTTTTCCTTGAGTTGAGCTAGGATGGGGCTGCCTACGCTATCTCATTGCATTGGTGTCAATCCCCAGTCTCCTTTCCTTCCTAGAGAAGAGGACAGACAAGTCAGCTGTCTCAGGGGCTATCCGACTACAAATCAGTGTGGAGATCAAGGGGGAGGAGAAGGTAGCCCCATATCATGTGCAGTATACGTGTCTCCATGAGGTGAGCCAGCCCTTGGTAGGTGGGGGGGGGTGGGAAAGCAGTGCTGGGAGGGGCCTTTGGCCATAAGTAGGATTGCTAGGTGGCTGAAGGTCTGGGGCCTGTTTTTAATTTTATTCTTGGCTTACTGTGCTACCTGGACAGCCCAAGTGAGTGAACCCAGACTTGGTTCTCTTCCACTAATGTGGCCTACTGGGGCCACAGGAGAAACTAAGCAGTGGCTAAAGGACAGAATTTCTGTGGAACCCTATTCACATTCGCCTGGGCTTTACCACCAGGTTTTGTTTTTGTTTTTCATATGTATTTAACCCTTTCCTTTGCTCTGCTCTGTCTCCTGCAGAACATTTTCCATTACCTCACAGACATTCAGGGCAGTGGAGGAGTCCGGATCCCTGAGGCTCGAGGAGATGATGCGTGGAAGGTGTACTTTGATGAGACAGCCCAAGAAATTGTGGATGAATTTGCCATGCGCTATGGCATCGAGTCCATATATCAGGCCATGACGTGAGGCTCCCCTGGGGCTCTGGGAAGTGGCTACTAATCCTTGGGGTGGCTAATGAAGGCACACTGACATGGTGGACAGGTCCTTAGGGGGTTAGCATGCAGTGATTCCTTACTTTCCTCTCTGAGCTGGGTGGGATGGATCTATGCCCCAAGGCAAAGAGGGTATATGTAGAAAGGGAGTATTTTTGTCAGTAGCTCATGGAGAAGATATTCCAGAGTTCAGAGATAGGAAGGGAAAAGGGCATGGGAGGGAATGCAAAGACAAACCTGCCCAGACATCACAGGCCTGAGCAGACAGAACATATGTGCTCATGGACATGTATCTGTGACAGACTAGCTGACCTAGACTGGCCTAGGAGTCAGAGAGGACACTAAACTATAGGGAGAGCAGCCATGTATGGAGTCGACCAAGACTCCTCTAACAGGAATTCCTGACTGCTATGAGAAACTGAGTAGCCTATCCATCAGTAAGGCTGCCCCTAGAGCTGTGCACAGGAAGCAGCCCTGGGCAAGCAGAGGGCAGCGATTACCTTGGCCGTACTTCATTTATTCCACAAACTTTTACTGAGTTCCTACTTGGCTTTTGCTACAAGCCCTGAAGAGCCTCTGAGGCTGAGGGTGCTGTGTTTTTCAGGCACTTTGCATGTTTGTCATCCAAGTACATGTGTCCTGGTGTGCCAGCAGTGATGAGCACCTTACTGGCCAACATTAATGCCTACTATGCCCACACAACCGCCTCTACCAATGTCTCTGCATCTGATCGCTTTGCAGCCTCCAACTTTGGGGTGAGTGTCATGTAAACACATGTGTACCCATTTGTTATCAATGAATAAAGTTTGGTTTCTCTAGAGTTTACTAATGTACATAAAATTCAGTTAGCTGCCACCTGGATAGATGAACCTTGTTTCCTTATGGGTATGTAGACCATACTAATAATAGACTCTCTTCAGGCACATACAAACGAGAGAAGTTAGAATAGCACCACTATGGTTTGGGGACGGTGCCACCTGGGCTCAGGCAGAACCTCTCTGGGCCAACAACATGGTTAAGTTAGCATGTTCTTCCATCTTGTAGGTCCACAGGTGGGCCTTTCTTAATCTCTTCAGTCTCTCTGTGACAAATTCATACCACTTAAGTTCATTCGAGATTGATATCTAAGTGAGGATGCCAGTGTGTACCTGAACCTATCCCTTTTCTAATGTCTGGACTGTTTTCCCTATCCAGGGTGTGCCCTTCCTAGTGTTAAGGTACTGAGTTGAGTCATTACTCAGAATGTCACCTGACATGTATTTGATATAAACTGGATGAAATATTTCTGATCCACCACAAGGATTACCATTTTAGGTATAAAATTACTGATATTCCCCCACTGAGTCTCTGAGCCTTGTTTGTTGGTACTAATCACTTTTTTGTTATTGATAGTCTTTCTGTAGAAGAATTAATGTAATTGATTAAACCAGTCCAATATCTGTTCCATTCTGTCTTATCTCGTTTTATATTGACTTAATTGATATCTAATGAGACAATCAATATATAAGTTCTGGGAGTGCTAAGCCAACACCCTACAGGCATGTGATTCCACATTTAATTATACTTTTTCTATGAAAATCAGCTATTTTAACATTAAAAAAGTATACACTAAGGGAAATTATGTGGAATATGGTTTAAAGAGGGACTCCCTCATGTCTGCCTGATCATCTTTTGAATGCATCCCTATTTTTCCCACCCATCATCACTAATAGGCTGTGGCTATATAACTATTATGAGTTACTCCAAGATAAGTTAGGAGACCTCATACTCAGGAACAAGTTGAAGAATGTGTTTGGAGTTTCCTTTATCTGACTAAGATGAGTTACAGTCCCAAAGGGATGGGGATACACTGGTCGTGTCCTGTTGATTCTTGCA
This sequence comes from Daubentonia madagascariensis, assembly GCA_023783475.1. Taxonomy (NCBI): domain Eukaryota; kingdom Metazoa; phylum Chordata; class Mammalia; order Primates; family Daubentoniidae; genus Daubentonia; species Daubentonia madagascariensis. The sequence continues at coordinate 34,969,719 of JAKFHU010000747.1, forward strand.
CAGAAAGAGCTGTTTCTTCTCCCAAGGACTTGGCTTTGCCCTTGTGAGTGTGAGAAGATTCCCTAGTTTGAGACAGAGCTGCAACAAGATGGAACAGGGACCACCTGCCCATTTTTCCTTTACATTGTTCGTTGTTCTTCCCACGGGCAGGGATGGGACAGAATATGTCTCCAACCTGATGTCTCCTCCCCACCCTTTCTGCTCACCCAGAAGTGGTTCTGTTTCTGCTATGGTTTAGGGGACTCAGACACAAGTTCTCTCTTTCTTCCCCATTATTTGTTTCTCACCCTTAGAAAGAGAGATTTGTAAAACTGCTGGACCAGCTACATAACTCATTGAGGATTGACCTCTCTATGTACAGGGTGAGTGAAGACATAACTGTGGGGTGGGATAATAGATGTTGTGCTCAGGCTAGGGAGACTGTAGGCTAATCTTGGCTATAAGGATTGAAGGCAGGGGAAATTGGTCTGTGTCCTCACACCCACCTGAATGGCCAATGCCACTGACACCTGTGGTTCTCCTAACTCCAAGGACCATGCAGTATATAAGTAGCAGCAGCTATGGCTGCTTTTTCTAGACAGATGGCTTTCCAACCCTACTATTACCGCTTTACTAAACTCTCTGATGACATTGTCATTAGGGAGTTTCCTGAGGATAATCTCTTCCAGAAGTACCCTTTTAACAATTAAGTACTTAACTACATTTCCTTTTTGCATTTTTCTATACTTTCCTCATTCTCCAGGGCAGATGTGAGAATCTGGCTGGAGGGGCAGAGTAGCTTGGCTTGGGCAAGTAATCTGGATCAGAGGTCATGTCCATTCCTAGTATGGAGGGAGGAAATAGGTGTAGTAGGAGGGTGGGTACCCGGCATGGGGCAGGATAAGGAAATGGGCAGTTTCTTGGTTCCTCCTAAGTTAGATCTTAGAATGGCTTCATTACTTGCTTTAAAGTGTTGTGAATTTCCAGAACAGGCAATATACGCACGTTAAAAAGTAAGTATAAAAACAACCTCAAAGTAAAAAAGAAGTGAAGTAATTATCTGCACTTTGAGTGCCCTCCATTTGCATGAGTAATGGAGAGTTGACTGTATATCTTATCTTTGGCGTATAAGTAGCCATTTGAAGGTTTAAGAAATTGATCATTAAAGTGAAGAGTGGTGCAGCAGCTTCCTTCAGCTCTCCGTGGCAGCTTCCTGCTAACCCTCGTGCCGCAGGGAATGAAGTAAGGCTGGTGGGCAGTTCCTAAGGAACTCTCTCCAAAAGCAGTTCTGCTCAGAGCTCTGCTATCTGCTGGGCTTTACTATATGGAAACTCCAGGTCCTGGACCTCACTTCGGTCCATGATGTGACTCCACTTATATTCCAGGATATACAGTTAGATTGTAACTTTTGAAGAACGCACTGTTTGGGTGTAAGAATCTTCATTCAAGAAAAGTGTGCATATGTGTAAATGTGTGTGTGTGTCTGTGTTCATTTGTACAGATGCTCACACATTGCATGTGAAGTAGGGTTAGGGGGAGGACGTGTTGCTGTCTGGGCTAGGGAGTATCAACCCCTGCATTTGGCAAGGGCCTTTCTGCATCAGTAGAAAAGAGAGAGGGAGACTGTAACATTACAGCTTTTTTTGCCCAGCTCAACTAGAGAAAATCCTAGTGTGGAGTAGTTAGGGAAGCTTTTGATTTCATCACTTTTGGCAGGGAAAGTTTTCATATTCCTCTCTCCCTTTCTTACACTTCTTTGATTTGCAACAGAATAATTTCCCTGCTGGGAGTCCTGAGCGGCTTCAGGACTTAAAATCCACAGTAGATTTGCTGACCAGCATTACTTTCTTCAGAATGAAGGTAAAGAGTGGACTGGGTTGGGGTGGTGCTGGGCTGGGGACCTGGCCGCAGGAACATAGAGAATAAGAATCATTTGGCAGATTCTGAGGCTACAGGATCTATCACTTCTAAGCTCACGTTTCTATACACCTTTCCCTGGGTTACTTCTGATTTAGCACATAGACCATGGTTCAACGAGGATGGGCTGGAAGTTCTCCCCATCAGCTATTCTGGCAATTTCATCACTGGGGCAAGGTCTAGGCACCTATAGAGGGATGAAGGAATCTAGAGTAGGTTTGGGGGAGTGCTAAGAGGATATCCCACCCAGGTGAGCAGGACCCTGGGCCCATATTTCTTCTGTTAATCGCCAGGTACAAGAACTGCAAAGCCCTCCAAGAGCCAGCCAGGTGGTAAAGGATTGTGTGAAGGCCTGTTTGAACTCTACATATGAGTATATCTTCAATAACTGTCATGACTTATACAGCCTTCAGTACCAGCTGGTAAGAGGTTTGGGATCGGGTGAGGCCAGTTGTCAGTGGCTCTTTGGAGCCTCAGCTTTCCTTTGCTGTGGTCATGGTGGAAAAGAGCTCAGGACGGGGTACTTAGTGTTCTTGTGGGTGAGTAAGTTGTGGAGTATGGACCATCTAGACTACTTGAGACATGTGTGTATGGAAAGGGACCCTTGGACAAGATGAGACATACCTGAGTTGAGCAGAAATGGTAAAGATAAGTTTTACTTTGGTGGTGAAGAAAGTGAACCTGAATTCATGCACAGTTTGTGGGTTGAGTAGGTGAATTCTCAGTCCACCCGAGAGTCTTTTTTCTCCCCCAAGGTTAATTTTATTCTGAGTTATATGGACTCCTATAAGTTCTGGGCTGCCTTCGTCTGAGATCTATAGCTGTCTCTCTGAGCTACTGTCTCTTGGCAGTTTAACTTTTCCCTCTGATTACTTCTCTCGGCAATGCATGGTTCTTCTGGGTTCTTTTCATCAGCTGACTGTCAAGGCTAACCATATCATTCTGTGAGGTTGAGCTATTTCACCTGTTTTAGCCTGGCATCCTAACCCAATACCTGGTGACTTAGTACATTTTTCTAAATCCTTCCAATAGTATCCTCCCCTTCCACCCTCCATTTCAAAGCCAGGACTTTCTTCTGGCTCCAATTACTCAATTAAAGTTCCTGTCTTAAGGGTGTCTTGCTGACCATAAATTTGCAGATAGATTCCCTTCAGTCCAACAAATGTATGTTAAATGTTCTAGGCCAGTTCTGAGGAAAGCACAGTGCTCCTTTAGTAAGTTTGCAGTCTCATGAGCTTATATATAACTCCAATCAAAGCAGTCTGTTAGAAGAGCCTTGGAAGGGGATAAGATTGAAAGAATTCCAAGGAGGAGGAAGTCACTCTTGATCAGGTATTGGGAAAAGCTACATAAAACAAGGGGCATTTGAGATAGACCTTGAAAGGCAGGAGGATTTGGACAGCAAATGATGGGAGAACAACCTAAATCTCTTGGACATTTATCTTTTGGTGAATACATCCAATTTTTAATGCTTCCTAGGAGCACTTTGGTAAAGACTAAGATCTTGTTCATGCTGCTGCTTCTCATTCCCAAATGTACTTTTTGTGCCAGCCATGTATTTAAGGCTTCCTCCTTTTAAGGTTTATAAAATTTCCCATTGGTTCTAAAGTCCATAGGCCTTCATTCCACTTGCTACATTCTAGGCCCCTCTGTCGTCCATCTGTGGATTCTTTCTGGTTGGGGGAAGACACTGTTCTCAGCTTTGATCTTTCAACTATGCAGGAGTCTATTTGAATATCTGGTCTCTATTCCCTGGCACAAGAATGAATTAGACTTTGAAAGAGGGCTTATAAACTATTCAGGGACTCTCTTTAGCCTTTGTATTTTGCTATTTGCTTTTTACTTTCACTCAATTGCATCTTCTCCTTATTTAGTATTTGCACTGGAGTAAACCCCCGGTATCTTTTTAAATTTCCATCTACTGACCTTCAGTCATTGGTTCATTCATCATCTGTTCATTTAATAAACAGAGCATTAGAGACGTAAAGTTGAGTAAGACACATCTCAGCCTTTGGGGTCCTCATTGTTTGGTGGAGATGGGGCAAATTGCTACATTTATTGGTTTTTATTATTTCATTGTTACTACATTTTATTGTAGTTGTAGTTGTCTAATGTGACTATACCAGAGATTCACAGAGGGTACTCTGGGAGCCCAGAGGAGGGGCATCTGACCAGACCTGGGATGTCAGGGAAAACTTCTCAGAAGAGATTAAGTTCAATCTGGATTTTGAGGGAGGAGTTGGAATTAGCTAAAGAAAGGGGCTGGAGGGGAGGAGAACGTGGAGAAATCACACATGAGTGTATTAATTTAAGGAAGTATAAGCAATTTAATTAGGGTAGTTACAACATCAGGCTTTGAGATTCAGCTATGTGGGATCAAATCTTAATTCTACTATTTACAGCTGCATGACCTTGGGCAAGTCATGTAACCTTGTGTTCTTCAGTGTCTTCACCTGTAAATGAAGGTGATGGTAATTCTACTGAATGGAGCTGTTGTGAGGATTAAATGGGATGATGTGCGTAAAGTTCTTAGCACAGTGCCTGGCACATAATAAGCACTAAATAAGCGGTGATAGTGGTGTGGTGATGGTTGCAACAAAAGAAGTGGTAAGGTATGAGGTTGAGAGAGAGGTCATATTCTGGAGGATCTTTGTGTCCAGCTGCAGAGTTTAAACCTTATTGAAGGCCACTGAAGGGTTTTAAGCAGAGGAGTAACATTTTGAGATTTTCCTTGTAGAAAGGTCACTGACAACTGCAAGGAAGAGGGATTGGATTGAAGATGAAAGACTGTTTAGGAGAGCCTTGAATGATTAGAGCCTGAGCCAGGATAGTGGCAGAAAAAGTAAAAGGAAGAGATGTATTTAAGTGATACTAGGGAGGTAGAATCAACAGGATGTAGATTCTGTCCTGGTTTTTGGTAACAATAATTCAGGCTTATTCAGGACTGTGGGGACTCTGCAGTGACATGGTATCCACATAAAAGCCCTATCCCTGTCCTGGGCAGCTCTGCCTTTGCCTCAGTGGGAGGTAATGTCCATTCCAGCCTCTCTGTGGTGACCCCTACTTGTCCTGTCTGGGCTCTGAATATAGAGTAGCTTCCCTTTTCATGAGATCCACCATGTATTTATTCCCTTGCTTCTTCCCAAGCAAGGCCTTTTCTCATCCGGCTAGGCAAATAGCTTCCTAGATGCAGTTCTTCCCCCTAATGACATTTAGGGGGTCAAGGAAAGTCCTACCCTGCTGAAAGTTAGCCCAGAATGCATGCTAGTTCTGTTCAGTTGCTCCTGCAGATGTTGAAGGAGCTTCTCAGAGCTGAGCTGTGTATGTGTGTGGTGGTGGTGGAATGTCAGAGGATGAACACCATCAGAAGAGGAGGGCTTCCTGGGGGGGGGGGTCACACAGAACTAGACCTACTTAGTGGGGCTGGAGGGGCTGCTTGCTTCAGCCAGGGTGTCACTCTACCCATAGCAACTGAGAGAAGGAGGAAGGGGGATGGGCGCCTTTATGTTTCCTGGACTGACCAAGCTTGTCACAGCAGTGCCCTACAGCTGGGGAGAAAATTTCTCAGGGATGGGCTGTCTGTATCCAAGGATCTCCCAATAGTCACTCTCAGAGAACAGGGCCAGTCTTGTGGAAGACAGGCTCTGGGAAAGGAAAGGTCCCTGATTCCAGAGGAAGGGGAATGGGGAGGGGAAGAGAAAGAGGAAGATTGGAGACACTCTCCACATTCTACTCTGACGTTCCCTCTCTCTCCTCTGGAACAAGAAGCAGGAGCTACCTCCAGAGGAACAAGGGCCCAGCATTCGGAACCTGGATTTCTGGCCCAAACTCATCACACTCATTGTGTCAATCATAGAGGAAGATAAGAATTCCTACACACCTGTTCTGAACCAGTGAGTATCACCTTACTTGGCCCTGTCTACTTGGTGGTTGGTCTGTCCATCTGTCTAACAACCTCTTTCTTTCCTATTTCTGTATGTTTGCAGTGCCACCTCTTCCTCCTGTCCGTCCATCTGTCCCTCTGTCCCTTGTATCTGTCTGGGTAACTGTTTCTGGAGACAAGTGTGGAAACAAAATGGGGGGCCCTGCCCAGACTGAGCCAGCCTCCCTGGAGTGAGAGGCTTCTGGGACTATGGCTGCCACCATAGGAGCCCCAGGGGATCCACAGACCATGTGTGTATGTGTTTGTCCACTGTGAATAAAGTGGGCCTTCTTATAACCCACGCCCTTGACCTTTCTTCTCTAGCTTATTTAGCTTGGGCCTGCCTTCCAGCTTCTCCTCTGGGCCTCAATTCCTTGCCTTCTGGGCATCTTCTCCCCTGGGCCCCTGGGCCCCTTTTCTCCAGATTAAGCCTAGCCTGTCCCTAGGCTTCTCCTCTTTCCAATATGACCTCCAAGAACTAGGCACCTTAGCCTTGGAGTTAATCAAATCAAATGGCTCTTGCCTTATTCTCTAACTGTGGTTTATTCCATCATCCAGGTTTCCTCAGGAGTTGAATGTGGGAAAAGTCAGCGCAGAAGTGATGTGGCATCTGTTTGCCCAAGACATGAAATATGCATTGGAGGGTAAGGATCTGCCCACTTTAGTGGGCTGCTAAGCTCCTAGCCTGAGCACCTTGCTTGATGTCCCTTTCCTCTCCCAGACAACTACAAGTTTTGGGTGAATGGAACAGTGAGAAACTAAAGGCATGGTGCAATGTAGGCCTCAGGAGGCCTTGGGAGGGGGTAAAGCTACAGCCAAAGGAAATAATGAAAATAAAGGGCTGTGTGGATGTTGGTTCCTCCTTCTAGCTTTAGAGCAAGTGTCTGTTCAAGACTTTTCCAGCCTAGAGATCAACTCCTCCCATGGTGGGTATTCCCAGGTGGCCCACTTTACAGTTTTGAAGAATCAGAGAACCTTAAATACATAGATAAGATAATAGTTATTTTCTCACATTGGGGACTCTCTGGCCTGGCTTTCCTTGAAAGCTGCTCTGGATTAGGTGACCAAGCCAGGAGAATAATTCTTCCCTTACTCCTCCTGTAGAGCAGGACCAGAGGCAAATTATTACCCATCCTGTTCATTCAGCTTATCTTTTTACTCATTTCCCACCTTGGTCCACAAAGAGATCATTCCCTACCTGTATCAGACCTTCCCATCTGTACCCATCTGTGCTCACCTCTCTGCTTTTACATACATATATATATGTATATATTAGCCTATCTGTCTTTCTTATCTTTTTATATATATATATATATATTGGTCTGTCTCCTCAGTCTGTGAAAGTGGATCTCATAGGAAGAGGAGTTGTCTGGGGCAAGGACAAAGCGGAGTCTGGATCTATTATTTGGGTAGAGTGGCAAATGGGTCACCCTCAGACTCTTGAACTTGTGAGATTTAGAATCAGTGAATCTTGAGGTTGAAAGAAACCTTGAAGATCTGTGCTAAGTTTGAGCCAGCCACAGACTATACAGGTACACTCTGTGATGCAGCCCCAGAGCAGTGGCTGCTTCTTGCCACACCAGGTCAACCCTGGGGCTGTAACCCTCACCGTAGCCTGTCAGGCCAATGAGGAGATCACTTATCCCTTTCCCTAGGCAGTACTTAGCGAGCCTGATGGGGAATATGGTCCCACTTCTTAGAGAACTCCATTTCCACGGGGTTTGGGGGAAAAGAAAAATACCTGTGAAAAATGAATTGACTCTACAAGAGGGTTAGTGTGAGATAGAGCAGAGGTTGTCAGACAGAAGTATCTCAGGAGCTAAATTAAAAGGGGAGACCCAGGGGCTGGGATCCAGGCCTTTTACCTGGTGTCAACTAAGTCAGCTCTGCTTTTGTCAATCTTATATAGGGTTCTAGGTGAGCTTTCTTTCGAAAGAGGAGTTTTACCAATGTTTAAAACACACACAAAGGGGTTGAAAACTCCTACTTTAGGAGAAACAACCAATGTTGACCTAGTTTCAAATCTCAATTTTACCACCTACTTAACAGTATGACCTTGGAACAAACTCCTTAATTTTTGTGAGCTCCCATTTTCTCATCTGTAAGATGGGAGTGATGACAGCTTTTATTTTGTTGAGCTGATGGAAGTACCTGAGATGTATGTACCATAGTTAGCATAATGCCTGGCACTTACTCAGCACTGAATAATCTTAGTTATCAAGAACAATAAGAAACCATTATAGGCTCATGAGCAGAGACGCAATGTGAACAAAGTAGTATTTTAATAAGATTTTACCTCAGTGGAAAATAGGGGCAGCTGGAATAGGGAGAGACTAGAAGCAGAGAATGCAGATGATGAAAAGCTATTGTCATAATTTAGGGATGGGGAGGCTGGGATTAGAGCAGAGAACTGGAGGGGGAAGAATGGGCTTTGATAGACTTTGGAAGGAAGTTGTTACAGAACTTAGTGATTGTCAGAATATGGAGGGCCAAGGAAGGGGAGGCATTTGGGGGACTGGATAATAGAAGGATAGTGTTGACTCTGACTGTGAAAGGGAAGTGGAAAATGCTTTTATTGAGGTATAATTTATATACAATAAAATAAAACACTTTAAGAACACAATTTGAGTATTGACAAATAAACACATCTGTGTTAACAACTCTCCCAATTAAAATATGGAATGGAAAGTTTCCTTCTGCCCCTTTGCAGTAAATCCCCACTCCATTTACCATGTTTTTATTGAGTAGTTTCTCTGTGTTTGGTGCTGTGCTAGTTGTTGGAGTCCCAAGAAGATGAGTAAGGCATAGCCCCAGCCCTTGAGAAGCTCACCGACCAGTCTAGGAAACAGACATATAAATTGGCCATTACAATCCAAGTTATAAGTGCCACAAAAGGAATACGTATAGGGTGCTGAGAGCATACGGGAGTACCGTGTAACCCAGACTCTAAGGACCTGAGAAGGCTTCCTGGAGGAGGTGATATACAAGCTGAAACCTGAAGGATGATAGGACTTAGCTGGTGGGGAGGGAGAGTAGTAAGGGAGACATAGAACATTTCATGCAGAGGGTACAGCATATCCAAGACCTGGGGTCTAGAGAGAGCTGGCATGCTTGGAGAACTGGAAGCAGCAGTTCAGTGTGACTAGCACTTCAGAGGGATGGGGAAGAGATAAGTGAGAAATGAGAATGGAGAAGTAGGACAGAGCCAGCTCATGAAGGAGGCTGTAAGCCATGTATAGGCTTTTGAACTCTATCCTGAGGCAGTTTGGAGCCATTAATGTATGTTAAGCAAAGGATTGACATGATCAGATTTATCATGTAGAAAGGCCACTCACTCTGGCTACTGTGTGGAGAATGGATTGGAGATGGAATGACCAGTCTGGAGGCTCTGGTAGTAATCTAGGTTAGAGATGGTAGTAATGAGACCTGGGCGGGTAATAGTGTAGCTAGAAGGAAATAGATAGATTCCAGAGACATTTTGGAGGTGAAATCAGAGGTTGGTGATTTAACTGGATGTGCATAAAAAGGAAGAAGGAAGATTTCAGGATGGTGTTCAGCATTGAACAAGAGGGTAAGATTAGTTGGTATACTTTGTTCCACTTTAGCTGGAGATGTTAAGATGGTGAGAGACGGGGACTAGAGTTAAACCCAGGCACAGTGAGATGTTCCATCAAAACCTTACATACACATTACCAGAACCAGAGAGAGATGTGGGGGAGATATCAGCAAACTGGACAGTTGAAATCATGAGGTTGAAAGAACTCTCCAAAGATGAATGTAGGGAGGAAAGTGGAAGTCAGGGGCAGGAGGCTATGGATACATGATTGCCCCTTCTGGCAAGACCCCCACACACACGACAACAACCTCAAGCAAGGGGCGTGACTCCGTGGCGCTTGTTAGAATAGTTTGAAGTGTGAGCAGAGTTTCGGCATTCATCTGTTAGTTTTTTATACCACAGAAGTTAATGTAGAAATTGGGGCTTGGGGGCAGGGTACAGATATGGATTGACAGAGAAAGTGAGAATTGTATGTAAATATATTAATAGTAACTTGAAGGTCTCTAAAAGAAAGAGTTAGGCGGTTCTGGAGTCATGAGGCCACCCTGCCCTGCATCCCTTTCTGGTGGGTTGCTGACCAGGAAGGAGGAAAGCCCTCCTGATGGTACCTGTTTATGCTCCTAGGTTCTTAGACTGGTTCGAGGACAGCAGAAGGTGGGAGTGGAGGAGAGGGTCTCTGATGTCCCTGATTTTTTCACTCTCTTTTTTGCTCATTGGTATCTCTGCTCTGTCACAAGCAACCACTGTCATTCGTATACGAAAAGTCCTCTTTCTGGGTGGTAAGAAATTTTGGTTGTTGTCCCTTTGTCTCTAGTCTCATACCTTTTCCCTCTTCTGTTCACTGTTTCATAGAAGAGACTGCAAATGCAACTTTAGGTTGGAACGGTGCTGCCTGCAGTGCCAGGAGATGAAATTCCTGGGACTTGGAGCCTTTTGAGGCTGAATCCTGGGCTTCCATTTCCTTTTTGAGTATCTGCTGCACTGATTCACAAGGGCCAGCTTCCCCAGACTAGATGTTTTGCCTTGACTTGGAGGAGCTTCACCCATGGCATAGAATCTCCAAGACACTGGCCTTCCCTCCTCTGTTGCTTAGTACTCTCCCTCATTTGCTTGCTTTTACCTTTATGTTGTAAGTCAGCAAACAATTGGCTTTTATTATTCAAATTAATGCTTGAACTATAAAGGGGTGGATGAAGAAAACCTGTGGGTGTGGCTAGGGCTCCAAACTCCCTAAGCAAGCTGTGAGTGATGTTTGTCCTAGATTTTCCAGAAGGCTCTGGAGATTCAGCTAGATGACTTTTGATGTCCATAATAAGTGTCCCATTTTCTGCAGCATGATGATCCTTTCTCTGGCTATGTTTCCATGGTTTCCAAACTGACTATTCTTATTTGCATACTTCCCTGAGAACTCGTTCTCTCAATGTCTCAGCTGCGTTCTGGAGCCCTTCAGTTTGCCTCAGGATTCTGTTACACCATGGCTACCCAACTGCTCCTTCTGTCACCTTGGGCCCACTGTGGTTCTCCCTGTCTCTGTGTAGTTGTCATTGACCCATTCATGCTATGTACACCTGCTCATCTCTGCATTCAAGCCTGTCTGAGGGATGGCCCAGCTACTAGGATTAGAAAAGCCTGGAAAACCATTGTCCCTCTCCAGTCCTGGGCAGTCTCTGCTTATCAGCATTAGCACCCACAGCCCTTTCTCCTTTTCTTCACCAGAGGCCAGTGACCTCACTTTGCACTTCTAAAAGCTACTAGAGCAAGAAGACTATAGGCTTAATCTGGGAGTCTGGCTTAGTTTCTCTAGAGGAAGATTTGGGCCAGGCTCTTGGAGAGTTGCTGAGGAGAACACTGGTGGGGAGAGATGGCTGTGAGAAAGAGGTTGGGAATCCCCCTTGTCCTAAGACATTGGATAGAGCTGCCTGTCCAGATCTGCTGCCTTGGGAAGGCTCAGGAACCGTGGCCTCTACTGCTGGGACCTGACCCAGCCTCCCTCCTCACCACTAGAGCATGAGAAAGACCGGCTGTGTAAGAGTGCTGACTACATGAACCTGCACTTCAAGGTGAAGTGGCTCCACAATGAATACGTGCGGGATCTGCCTGCCCTCCAGGGGCAGGTGCCTGAGTACCCAGCGTAAGTCATCATGTGGGCACTACAGAGGGAAGGGGAGAGGGCCCTCTGGGTGGGTGGGGCTAGTATCCTCAATTCAGTTCAGCAAGCCAGTCTTGGGACTGCCTGTTCCGGGCACTGCCATAGAAAGAGAAAAGTGTCAAACCATGTCCTGCCTTCCCGAAGATCCCAGTCTGGTGGAACTGTCAGGCACATGGCATATGCCAATGTTCCAACCCCTAATTCTCCTGCTCTGGCTGCAGGTGGTTTGAGCAGTTTGTGCTTCAGTGGCTGGATGAGAATGAGGATGTGTCCCTGGAATTCCTGCGTGGGGCCCTGGAACGAGATAAGAAGGATGGGGTAAGTTGGGGGCTTGGGGTGCACAGGGGCCAGGCCAGGTCTCCTAGCAATTAGCTTTTGGCAGAAGTTCCTGAGCATCAGCCAGGATGGCTATCCTTGCCCTGTGCAGTCCATAGGAGAGCTGTTGAGGGCCACTGAGCCACCCCTGCTGGGCAGAGCCCTTCCAAACCCTACAAGTTTGGGAAAAGGTAGCAGCTGTGGATGGTGACCCTGTGTGTGGCCTTCCTTAGTTCCAGCAGACATCAGAGCATGCACTGTTTTCCTGCTCTGTGGTGGACGTCTTCACACAACTCAACCAGAGCTTTGAGATCATCCGGAAGCTGGAATGCCCAGACCCCAGCATCCTGGCCCACTACATGAGGAGATTTACTAAGGTGACCATGACGCACCCTCCTCCCTCTCCCTTATCACCACCACACTCATGCAAGTCATTGGCCTGAGCTCTAGCTCTCTCCACAGTGACCTTCAAGTAAAGCCTTGCATTACCCAATTCTCCTGTGCTTGCATCACCCCATTCTCCTGTGATTGCATCTGGGGCAAACAGATAGGTCTGTCTCAGTGCTATTCTGTGGTTGAGAGCTTTGTCCCTTACTGTGAGATTTCCCCTTCACCTCCCTGTTGTTCTGGGATGAGAAGTGCAATCTCAGGCAAGATCCCTGTGGGGAAAGCTAAGAGTTCCCTCTCCTTTCCTTTTCTCCTCTTTTCTCAGACCATCGGGAAGGTGCTGATGCAGTATGCAGACATCTTATCAAAGAACTTCCCAGCTTATTGCACAAAGGAGAAACTGGTAGGGTCAGGCCCTGGAATTCTTAGAGAAAAAGTGGAGGATATTTGAATTCGTCTTGCTTTTGAAGTTATCCCCAGAACTGAGGGTCAGGGTAATGCTCCTGACCTGATTCCCTTCATGGCTTTCCTTGAGATCCATGGCACAAAATGAGAACTTGACAGAATTCCTCTGAGTCTCCATTTGATACATTATCCTCTGCTAAGCTAGACCTTTGCTTAGTCTTTTTTCTTTAATAAAAATTAAGACATTCAAAGAGTTATAAAGGATAATACCTTGAATACCTGGGTACGTACCATCCAGCTTAAGAATGAAAACATTTGCTTCTAGTCTTCATTCTAGAATAATTGTCTGAAGTGACTCCAGAGCTGAGTGCTTAGGGAGACACATATGTAATATGTGAAATCCCTGTGGCTTTTGGAATAGTGTGAGTGAGGGAGGGAGGGATCGTAGGCCAGTGGGGCCTATGCTAAGAGGAGCCAAGACTCAACAGCTCTATCTGTCTCCAAAGCCCTGTATCCTGATGAACAACATGCAGCAACTGAGGGTCCAGCTGGAGAAAATGTTTGAGGCCATGGGAGGCAAGGAGGTAGGTCTTAGGGTTTGGGGTAACTGTACTTTCCCTTTATTCCTGAGCTCCTTGGACACAGAACTCCACCTTCTCTTTACTAGGTATTGGCCAGGATTTAGCTTGGGGTCTGGGCTGCCTTAATCTGAGATATGCATTAGTGTAAGGCCCTAGGAGGGAGGAGTGGGGCACAGGAGAAGAGAAGAGAGTAAAGAAGCATCCTAGCCAGGCTCACTTCCTGTGGATACAGCTGGACCCAGAAGCTGCAGACAGTCTGAAGGAGCTGCAGGTGAAACTGAACACGGTTCTGGATGAGCTCAGCATGGTGTTTGGAAACAGGTCAGTGGCCCCCAAACACAGCCTTGAGAGCCAGGTATGGCCCCTGGCCAATCCCAGAGCCCCTGCCCCACACACATCCCTCCAGCTGCAGGTGTGTGGATCTTCCTTCTACTCCTGCTGACTGTCCCTGCTGGAGCTGCACCATGAGCAGACAGGAATGGGACCAAATAGCTGGTGCTGTTCCAGGGACAGTGTGTGTATTTGGAGAGGGGAAGGCTGCACTGTGCGCACATGTATAGTTTCCAGGTGCGGATTGATGACTGTGTTCGACAAATGGCGGACATTCTGGGCCAGGTCCGGGGCACAGGGAATGCGTCCCCCAACGCCCGGGCCTCAGTGGCTCAGGATGCAGATAGTGTGCTCCGGCCCCTCATGGACTTCCTGGATGGCAAGTGAGTACAGCACTCAGGACTGTCCTGTGGGGATGGGCAAAGCAGAGGCCATCAGACAGAGGAGCCTCTTGGGCAGGGGGACTCTGACACTCTCACCCTGGCCTCACCTGTTGCCTGGGCTTGCAGCCTCACACTCTTTGCCACTGTGTGTGAGAAGACAGTTCTGAAGCGTGTACTGAAGGAGCTCTGGCGGGTGGTAATGAACACAATGGAAAGGATGATTGTTCTGCCCCCTCTCGCTGACCAGACGGTAAGGACGCCTCCTTCCACTTCCTCCTCCTGTCTCCCTTCCCCTCACTCCTCATTTCCTGCTGGAGTTTGGGGTCCTCTGCTTTTGACTGATCCCCTCTCTGCCCAGGGCACCCAGCTGATCTTCACTGCTGCCAAGGAGCTGAGCCACCTTTCCAAACTCAAGGTATTCTGGGTGTGGGGTCCTCCTGACAGGCATGGTCCTTCTGAGGCCAGGCGGAGAGGGTGTCTGGGAGGAACAGAATCTGAGCTTTGGAGGTCGAAAAGGAAGGGAAGGAGAGGAATGTGCAGCTGTGGGCTGGCAGGTGGGGGCAAGACTTCCATGACTGTCCTGATGCTGCTTCTTTCTCTGGGGTTCCAGGACCACATGGTGCGAGAGGAAACACGGAGTCTCACTCCAAAGCAGTGTGCTGTTCTCGACCTCGCCCTGGACACCATCAAGGTAAAGACCTCCCTCTTTTCCAGTCTTCACCACCACACCCACTTGGCCCTGGCATTCTACTCTGCCAAACTAGGTATTCCTCAGGCTCTTACCCCTCCACATCCAGAAGAGAGGCACTATGCACTGGCAAGGCTACAGAGAGAATCAGATATGGTTCCTAAGTTCAAGACGCTTATAATTCATTGGTAAGGTGGTAATAAGCCAGGAACGTATGAACTGTGATTCAAGGCACTTGGGAGAGGTATGTCATAGGTATCAAGTTCTGTAAGGTTTATAGGAGTAAAAGAGCACTTTTGACTATTCTCCCTGCCTGAAATGCTTCTATTCCATTTCTGTGCCTGTCCAGATAGACCCATCCTTCAAACACCACCTCCAGGAATGTGGCCATCTCCTACCGCTCCTGCCAAATACCCAAATTCTCTTCACCTGAGAGACTATGACTGTGGCTCTCTGGGTGTTCCTGAATGGCCTGTTGTTCACACAGTCATCTCCTGGCTTCTCTGAGGGTAGTGCTGGGGAGCTGCCTCTCTGTAAGGGGATGAAGTAGTAGCAGGTGCTCTTTTATCTTTCAGCAATACTTCCATGCAGGAGGCAATGGGCTGAAGAAAACCTTCCTAGAGAAGAGCCCAGATCTGCAGTCCCTACGCTATGCCCTGTCTCTGTACACACAGACCACAGACACTCTCATCAAGACCTTTGTGCGCTCACAGACTGCCCAGGGTAAGGCCCTAAGGGCTCCAGGTCCCCACCTCCTCTCTCTGACACACATCTGCCCCTCAGGAGTCAGTATCTTTGTGCTCTTGGGGGAGGATCCAGTTACTTCTTCAGAGAGCCCTTGGGATTTTCTGAGGGGACCTCAATACTTACCTCCACCTGATACCCATACCAGGCAGGAGAATCACAGAGACCTGGGAAATGTGCCTGAGATTTCTTTTTCCAGACATTGCCTGGCCAGTGCATGTTTATTAAGCTCAAGGAGTGTACCCTGTCTGGTAAAGGATGAGAAGAAGGAAAAATATGTGAGGAAGACTTGAGAATGAGTGGAAGCCACAAGAAACTCATGAAGGCTCATAGCTTTGGGAGCCTTGCTGGGAGTTGTCCTGGGGAAAGAGAGAAAAAGGCTTTCTAGACTCTCCAGTGTGGACAAGGAGATGAGGAAGAGAGGGCATGGGGGCAGCTGAAGGGAGGGTGTATATCGTCGGGCACTGTGAACAGCTGAGGCTCCAGCCTCGTGGGTGATGCTTATGCACAAGGAACTCAAGTAGCTAGGCTTTTCCCAGTGACTTCCAGTCCTTAGAGCCCCTCCCTGCCTCCAGCCAGCCTTGTCCAAAACAGAACACATCTGCATAGATGTGGCTCAGACTGAAATTCTGACCTGACCCTGGAGCAGATCCCTCCCAGGAGGCACCTTCAGGCATGTTTGTTATTGCTTATTCCAGAGAAACCTGAACAGGCTGCCTGGGGAAGTGAACCTCGTGGAGAGGGAGTTGGAGGCTGACCTGGAGGGGAGAGGGGTCTAAGCAGTCAGACTGGAGGTGATGGGAGGTGAGAAAATGGGAGGGGCCTGCAGTACTACTCCATTTTCCTTGGCTGCTTTCATTTCCAGTCCAGGTGGGAAGAAGGGCGAGCAAAAGAAGTAGCTGTGGGTCTTGCTCAAGGGGACAGGGAGAATGTTACACAGCTGAGTACATGCAAAGGCCTGTACCATCAGGGCTGATCTGAGTTAATCCAGGAAAGCTTTTAGAAGCATTGAGCTTTCAGGTAGATAAGAGATGAGGAGAGGCTGGAATGGGTGCATGTGAGGTAAGAGCAGGGGTGGAGACTGCAGCGAGAATCTGAGCATATGGGTGTGTGTGTTCTCTGCCTTGCTTTATCATTTAAGACCCTAGAAAATTGGAGCCTTCAACTTCTCTTGCTCCGCTGGTCTCAGATGCCTTCTCTATTTTCTACTGCTTTTGCCCATGATTTGATTGATTTCTGACCCAGGAAGTCTAATTTGGAACACTCAAGGCACTGAGCCCAGCTCTTTGACTTCTTCTCTACCCCGCCCCACTTCCGTGCTCCATCAGAGTATATGCAGAGCTGCTTTTGATGGCTGTTAACTCCTTAGACCTCTAACTGATTCTTCTTTCTCTGTCCTATTGCTGCTACTACCTCTTGACTTGCCTGTCCTCATTCAGTGCATGATGGGAAAGGTATTAGGTTTACTGCTAATGAGGACATTCGGCCGGAAAAGGGTATGTTATATGCCTTGTAGATACGGATGTAACATGGGCTAACACTGACTGCTGTGAGCTAGAACAGTGATCCCCAGCCTTTTTAGCACCAGGGACTGGTTTCATGGAAGACAATTTTTCCACAGACCGGGCGGGGGGGGGGGTGTGGTGTGGTGGTGGTGGGGTGTGGAGCTCAGGCGATAATGCGTGGCCCATTTCCTAATAGGCCATGGACCGGTACCGGGCTGGGGACCGCAGAGCTAGAATGAACAGCTTATGCTGGGAGTGGGGGAACCAGGTGTCAGAGTTTAGAAACTCTACCCCAAGTGTTAGCAGTATACTCATACAGCCCAGGAAGGTTCTATTGTTGACCCCTGTCCTTTCTTCAGAGTTCCCCCACCCCTCTATCTCAGGACAAAGAAAGGTTTTATCTGGGCTGCACGGTACTGGTGTTTTCTCAAAACAGGGTGCGGCCTCTGCTGAGGGGAGTCTGCACATTGGAACTGGGGAGTTGTTCTGTGGAGGGGCCCAGGCTTGGACAGAATGAAGTCTTTCAGAGCAAGGCAGCATCCCAAGCAGTGGCCTCCAGGAATCCTGGGGATAGGTGGGAGGTTGTTGTTTTTAGAGAGGACCCACATTGTTTTATTAAGAGACACCATAGGGTGCACATAGTTCCCCAGACACAGATACAAGGTGAGAGCAGGGTCCTTCCCCAACATCTTTCAATGAAAAATTCTTCAGCCTGGAAGATAGGAGAAGTTTGGGGATCCTGAGAGATTCCTAGCACATTTGTGGAAGAAGTTGCACCTAAAATGCTATCAGCTTAACTTGTGTTGTAAGAGATAGCCTCATCCTTTATCCTCCTCCTTTCCTTTCTCCCGTTGCTTACTTCCCCATGGTTACTGTGGGTGATTGCTTCTTGCTTTTGGGTGTAGGGTGGTGGCCTGGTAACCCCTCAGTTTACCTGGAAAAATTGGTCATAAAGTCCTAGGGTTCTCGAATGGGGGGTCATCTGTCCATCTGTCCCTCAGGGTCTGGTGTGGATGATCCCGTGGGAGAAGTGTCTATTCAGGTGGACTTGTTTACACACCCTGGTACTGGGGAGCACAAGGTCACAGTGAAAGGTGAGTGCTATGGACTTACAGGTCTTTTCTCTTCTTGCCCAGCGGCCTCCCTCATCAGTCACAGGCAGGGGCTGCTCATCCCAGCCCTCCTCCAACAGGAATGTCACCTGGGGCTCAATAACTGGGAATGCCTGGTGGGACCCCTCACAGATTTCCCTTGTTTTGGCAGTGGTTGCTGCCAATGACCTCAAGTGGCAGACCGCAGGTATGTTCCGGCCTTTTGTAGAAGTGACCATGGTTGGCCCACACCAAAGTGACAAGAAGAGAAAGTTCACAACCAAGTCCAAAAGCAACAACTGGGCCCCCAAGTACAATGAGACATTCCACTTGTAAGTTATGGGGTGCAGGACTGTGGGATGGGGGTGATCTGATGGGTAAGACTTGAGGTGTTGGGGGAGGGAGGGACAGGCCAGATGACAGACTGAGGTGGAATCAGCTGAAGACTCTCAGCCCAGCCTCCTATCTTCTCTTCTGTCCTGTGCTCACAGCCTCCTGGGGAATGAAGAGGGGCCAGAGGCCTTTGAGTTGCAGATATGCGTGAAGGATTACTGCTTTGCCCGGGAGGACCGTGTGCTCGGGCTGGCTGTGATGCCTCTGAGGGATGTGGCAGCCAAGGGCAGCTGTGCCTGCTGGTGCCCCTTGGGCCGGAAGATCCACATGGATGAGACAGGCATGACCATTCTCCGGATTCTGTCTCAGAGGAGCAATGATGAAGTGGCCCGAGAATTTGTGAAACTCAAATCAGAGTCTCGTTCCACAGAGGAGGGGAGCTGAACACCTCTGGCTCCTGTGCCAACCAGGCAGCACCAATTTCACAAATCAGGGCCAATGGGAGTTAGCTATGTAGCCAGCTTAGGGTCCTTGTAGTGAAAAAGCTGAGCCCTTCAGTTAAAGGTATTTAAGGACAAATTTGGGATGGTAAGAATATGGCTTTTCAGAGAAAGGGTCATGAATCTCTGACCAGCAAGTCTGTAGTGCCAGGGGCTGGGCTGTGGGGGTTACCACATGGAGAGATTTTCCATAGAGAAGGACAGACATTTCTGAGGATTCTTGGTAGACACCCCTCCACTCCATATCTCATCTCTACCCTTCTCCATGCCACACTTTATGCAGCTAGACACATATACACCATCATTAGAAGAACAAGTAGAGGTCCTGGAGCTTGTTCTGGCTAGCTAGCTAGTCACTTGAGCCTGTAGGTATTGCTGAGCCCTGTGGTCTGGACTGGAGTATGGCCAGGGCAGGAGCACACAGAATAGAATTCAGACCGTCCCTTGAGCAGAATCCACTGGTTTTGTGTGGCTCTAGTGAGAACACGGCTTTGAAACTGAACAAGATACCTTCTAGAAATGAGTTGTGCTAATCCCTTTCCCCAGATTATATCATGAGTAGAAACAGTTTTATGTGGTGCTTCAGAGCCCTGAGCAGAGTATTTCTTTGGAACCCAGGCACTAGGGACCACCTACCTGGGAGTCCCCCTACCTCACTCCTGTGGGCAGGGGAGTGATGATTTCAGGACATGAGAGATACTTACATATATCTACCTGAGGGCTAACTGAAGCATCCAGGAGTATTTTCTTCTTGGGTAGACCCTGAACAAAGCCAGAAGTTATAGAAACCAGTCTAGAAAGAGTCTTTCTCACCTATGGCTACTGCCTTCTGGCTGTCCTCCTCCACCTTGCAGAAAGAATGTAGCCTTTGGCCTCTCTCCCTTTCATTTGAGTCAGCTGCTATACCCCTCATACATGTTCAACCCTACAGAAGGAGCTTAGACTCTGAGCCCTCTGTACAGGCTGGATGGAGGGGGCCTCAACACTCCCTGGGAGGTCAGAGACAGACTTTCAGGGGGTCAGATGGACTTCCCTAGACTTTGCTCAGAGGTGTGACGTGGTCCTTGGATTTCCTTGGTAGCAGCCTCCTGGACATCCTGAGGACTCGGCATTGTCCACAGCTGTACTGACCATTACATGAAACAAGAAACCAAGCATCTTTGCTGTTGTTAATTATTGTATGTGCCATTGTTACATGAGATTATAGGATAGTCTATAATAAATTATCTTATAGCAGCCTTTGGGGTTTGGTAATTTTGCTGAAGTGTGGAAAGCCATAGAAATGACCATCCTATATAATGGCAGATTTTGGCTGGGTGGCTCTTTGCTGCTTCACACTCCCCCTCTCCCCCCACCACATACCTCCTAGCCAAGGGGTAGAGCCTAAAATGGTTCTGGATAAGCCCCAAGCAGTACAGCAACCATTGGGCTAGCATCTTGGCCTTGACCTGAGACCACCAATCTGATTACCAGGATCATGGGACCTAGGGCACCAGTTTCCTGCAAAAGGTCCAGAGGACCTTGATGTGTGATGGTGAAAATGAGTCCATGCTCTCTCCTTCCTTTGTGTAGAGTGACTAGGATAGACCACAGCCTGGGCTGGGAGGACAAGGCAGGGGCCCACAAGAGGTATGCCTCCAGGGCTTGGCAGAGGGCTGAGGCTGCCATGGACTGGACAGAAGGTTAGGCCTAAGAGTACACATTGGCCTTTCATTCAGGCTCTATTCAAAGAAGAAGAGTTAAATTAGAAAGCCTACTCCTAAAGAGGAGGATATAAGGAAAAAGTGAGGCCTCCTGGCATGGGAATCAGAGAAGCTGAAGCAAGAAATTGTTCACTTACTCTCAGCCTGGACTCTAACCACTTGTAGGGCGGGGACTAGGAGGACCAGGCAGAGAACTAGCTCCCTTTCCATTTGCTTGCTAAATAAATCCTTACAATCCAGTTGCCCAGTCATTTAAAAACTTCCTCTTTCTCCTCCCCACTCCTCTCCCAAACTAGTCACCTTCTATCATTTTTGCCTCTAAATTACCTCTTGAATCCATTGTCTCACCTCAGTTCCCACTACCACAAGTGGGGTAGTGGCTTTTAGGTCCTTTTCTCTGTATTACTGTGATAATCCCCTGCCTCCATTCTTCCCCTGCCCTCTTCACACACTTTGGTAAGTCTCTCCTGTCAAAGCTATTCAGAGGCCACCCTTAATTTCCAGGCTGAAACTCCAAAACCCTCCAAGATAGCACAGCCACACACACCCCCCACCCCCCGCCATGCGGAAGTTGTTCTAAAGCACTGCCCTTGCAGTTCCTCCACATGCACCATGCACTCGTACCCCTCTGTGACTTCACATTTCTGGTCCCCTTGCAAGAATGACTGGCAGCCCTTTCCACTGCCTTCTGGGCTCTGACATCTCCCGGAAGCCTTTAGGACCCAACTAACCCTGGACGCTTTCCCACAGCACTCTACATTGTTCTCATTTACTTGTCTGTCTCCCTTATCTGCTTGTGACCTACCCAAAGGCAGGATCTGCGTGTTTCATCTCCGTTTCCCCAGCGGGCAGCGCAGAGAGGGTGCTCGGTTATTTCAAAGCCAGGCCAGCAGCTACTGGCCGCCGCCTTCGGGAAACCGAGCGGGTCAGGCGCCTGAGAAAAGGGGTGTGGCCACAGGCGGGCTCGGGGGGAGGGGCGTGGTCGGAGGCGGGGTTCTGCCCTAGGCCGGAACCTGGGGCTCTGCGGCGCCTGCGCAGAAAGGGGCGTTAAGATGGCGGTCGGTGGAGTTGACGGCTGTGCGGCGACGGTGAGCAAGAGGTGCCCAAAGGGGGCGCCCGAGGAGAGGTTATCACCTCCCTCTCAACATTCCTTGAAGAGAGACCGTACCCGCGTACTACCTGACATTTGTACCCCTCTCTGTACTTCCCAGTAGCTGTCCATCCTGATACTTACTTGAGAGCTGTTCTCCCAATACTCCACTCGCCATACTCGAGTATACAGGTTTCCCAAACACTCCGAGAGGTGTTTCCCAAATACCTAACAAAAGAGGTCTTTATCCCCCAAATAACCCTAAAGGGCACACATTTATCCAGTTATTTCATGAAGCAGATACCCCCAAATCCCCAGCTGTGTATGGTACATTCCTACTGACTTAGGGAGTTTTCCACTTTTCCAGCGCTATCCGGATTCTCTGAGAAGTCATAAACCTTGTCCCATACTTGAAGGTGGCCCTTATGCTATCTTTCCCTCCCTTTTACGGAGTAGGATACCTACTCCATAGGAAAAAGTCAAACGCTGGCTGGCTCCATGGTTTGCAACAGGCTTGCAGATTGGATTAGCAGCTTTTTAAAACTAGAATTCACATTTTTTAAAATGCAGATTTCCAGCTTTTTTGAAAAATGGGAAGATCTGTTAACTCCTAGTTCACATTCCCCCAAAGGAACTGGTGGTTGGAGCTGAGAAGCAACAGTTAATTAACTACAGTTCATCACAGACTTATATTTTTGTGCTGGGCTTTACATTACTTGCCTGGTACCTGGAAGGCATTTGAGTTTGCAATCTCTGATGAACTTTGGGTCATTTTCTTAGCCAATACTTTGAGCTCTTCATGGGAACTGAAATCCATAGGTTGCATATATGTTGAGGTTGGCTTTAGCTCCTCTAATGCTCTGGTTTGGATCAGAGATCATCCTAATAGCTAGAACCCAGGGTGAAGCCTGTACCAAAGTGGTTTTGGTAAGAGAATTTAAGCAAACTATCTGTAGGTAGTTCCCTGGTACATTTGATCTTGAAGAAATTCAGTGTGCCAAATACTGTCTGGTGGGGCCAGGACAAGGACAAGGTGTTATTTTTTTCTCTTATGAACACCTGGTTATAAAAGGGCCTGCCTCTGGTCTCTACAGGAAATGATGTCTTAAAAGTACTGCCTCCTTAACCCCAAAACACACAAATAGTAACCCTCCTCTCAGAAATAACAGGCCTCATAATATCAAGAGTAGGGGTAATTCTGCAGGCTGTATCTAATCAGAATTAAAACAGAAGTGCCTATAATAGTGGATTTTTAGGGAAGAAAAACCACATCTTTCAGCATAAGTGTGCAACCCACCTATTCATTGTGAATATTCAAACTAACTCCCTGAATGATCCTCCCATACCCAGAGGCAGAAAGGCAAAGCTGAAGAAGGAACATAGAATAATGGAGATGGTATTGAAGTAGGAGTCAGAAGACATGAATATTGATCTCAGTTCTGCTACATTTTAGTCAGGAGACCCTGACCTTTAACTTCTCAGAGGCTCAATTTCCTGCATCTGTTACCTAGGACTAATAATTGCTGCCATGTCTACCTCAGAGGGATCAAATGGATTCATATATGTAAAAGCACTTTGAAAATTATACCTTTTTTCTATGTGCATAAGGGATTATTATTATAATGATCCTCAGTTCTGATTAACTTGCAAGGAATTTGTCTTGCTGGGTCCCAGGTTCAAATTCAACAGATATTTTTTGAGCACTTGCTATTGTGCCAGGTATTCATCTAGGCATGGGGCCTTGCATTGAACAAAAAGAGATAGCCCCTTATAAATTTGGGAGTGACTCAGCATATTAAGTGCCTACTAAGTGCCCAGCGTAGTATCAAAGCATGCTGAAGTACTAGGAAGAATCTAGATTCTAGACTTTATCACTATATAGCTGTGTGAAAAAGACTTTTCCCTGTGTGAGCCTGAACTGCCTCATCTGCAAAATAAAGAGAATAAACTAGGTAACCTCTAAGGTTCTTTCCAGCTAAAATAGGTTTGTCATTTAAGATTCTAATTGCTAAAGTTCCCTATTCCAAATTGACACAGGAAAGTGACTCCCAATGCTGGGAGCCACTTAAGTCCAAGTGGGTCATTGGCTTTGTGTAAGAAAGAATTCAGGAGTGAGCCAACAGTATAAAGTGAAAGCAAGTTTTATTCAGAAACTATAGAAAGTCTACTTCACAGAATAGAGGCTAGTTCTCCCTGCGGAGGAGAACCGGCCCTATGGTTCCTTTTGCCCCTCTATTTTAAGAGGAGGAATATTCGTGTTATTTCTTGGGAAGGGGCGGTATTTTTCTGGCCTTAGGGTGACATCCTCCTTTTGACTACATATGGTAAAACAGGAAGTGTCCTGGTGTCAGCTGCATGATGGGAGTGGGAGGTTGCCTTAGAAACTTTTATGGTAATGAAGCGTATAATGAAGTTGTAAGGTCAAAAGGTGGTCAATTTCTCCACCATCTTGGTTCTAACCTGTTGGAACTTGCCCTGCATCCATCCTGTTTTGATCTGGGTAGTTCGAAACTTTGTGTTGAGACTTGCTGACTCAGTTAAACAATGCCTGCATAATTAAGCAATGTCTAAAGCAGTACCCAAAGCAGTGCCCAAAACAGTGCTTGAAGCAATGCCCAAAGCAGTACCTTCCAGTTCCCTGTCTCAAAATGAGCTTATTGCCCTGCTGGGATGACCAGACAAAGTTGAACAGTCATATAACTATGAGGACAACAGAGTGCTAATGTCACACTAGATTCAGCACAACAGTGGTAACAGCAGCGATGCTCTGTGGATAATGGAGTATTTAGAGAGACTTCTTAGAAGACCTGGAAGGACAGGAAGCTTTGTATTAGAGAAAACAAAGGAGACTGTCTTGCAGATATTGTAAACTGAATGTATGGACGTAAAAGGAGAAGAATGTGTCATTTATTGTTTTTTTAATGTATTAGAGTCCTGGCAGAAAAACAGTTGGTATATTCAAAAGGGTTTAACTGAAGAGAGTTTAACCAAAGAGCTATATACAAAGGTATGGTCAGTGTTAAAGGAACAAACAAGAAATGGTGAAACACCTAGACTAGCAACAGTGGTGAGTCAGTAGCATCCTAGGCCTGAAGAAGAAAGGAGAGGAAGTGTTACCAGAGCCCACCTAGAGCTACAACTCTGGAAGAGGAACTGCCTGACAAGAGCTATGGCAGCAGGTGCTAAGCAGCCACTGCAAGAACTTAGGCAAGGTAGAGAGGAAGCAGAGGAATAAATGCCCTAACCTTTCTCCCTCCTTCTGCCCTCTACTCTCCAGCTAGTACCGTCCCTTGGCAAAACCCAGACAGAAATCCAGGGACAAGGGAGTCTGGGTGATGTAGTCCATAGAAGTCAGCTTCCCAGAGCAGGGCAGAGGAAGTTGGTGGGGCAGGGGAGGGGAAAGGACAGCAAACAGCATAAACAGTACACAGGGTATCTAGGGAAGGAAAAGTCACCACTATGGATGCTTTCTAAGAACACGTTTCCTCTGTTCAAGTTCAAAATCTACTCTTAGGCTCAGTCTCCTTACCTGTGAAATGACGAAGGTGATGCCTTTGTCCCAGGGTGATTGTGAGGATTCTATGATATGGCACATGAAAGTGCCTAGCACAAGGCCTGATACACACTGGATGCTCAATATATGTTAGTTCCTTTCTTCCTGCACATGCCTAAATGGCTCCTTGGCTGAAATACCTTTTCTAATTAAGGTCTCAAAGTGTGGCTGGAACTGAGTGAGTGAAGGAGAAAAGAGTAGGAGATAAAGTCAGCATATAGGTCCCTGTAGCCCATTGTAATGAATTTGGGTTTTAATGGGAATAAGGTAGGAAGTCATTGGAAGGTTCTTCAGGATTGTGTGACTTCTGATGTTATCCCTATTATTCACCAGGGAATCACCTGTTTATTCATTTAAAAATATTTATTTGGAACGTACCACATGCTGGGCACTGTTTTAGGCACTAGAGTATGTTAATGCATAGTTTTCTACCTTGGAGGAGAATGTGGTCTAAAGAAGGAGACAATTTCAATATAAGGTATATAAATGTTAAGAGTGAACATAGGACATACTATGGGAGCTGATAATAAAAATACCTGACCCATCCTTGGGGCATCTGAGAAGGCTTCCTGAGGAAGACCATCATGTAAACTGAATCTGCCTAATAGGACTTAGCCAGGTCTAAACAGATAAGTGTAAACAGGTAAACAGATGTCTGCCTCAAGATAGGAAAAGGCTCTCAGGGAGCAATGTTGTTTCCTGTTTGTTACATGTACTTCACTGTTGCCTCTGCCAAACATATCTTTCACAAACTCATTCTTCTGTGCTCTCAGACTGTCTCCTTAAATTAACACCCTTTTAATTTCTTCCTGATTAAGTCTTATTTTGGCCATTTGGTTGGTGGGGAGGCCATTGTTTATGAAATGAATAATAGTTAACTAGATTGTCATAATTGCAACGTGTGTGTGTCTTGTGGTATATTGTAAACCTTACACTAAACCAGTGGTTCTCTTAAGTATGGGCCCTGAACCAACAGCATCACCTGAATTTGTAAGAAGTGCAAATTCTTGGGCCCCACTACAGATCTGCTGAATTAGAGACTCAGGGTGAGACCCAGCCTTCCAGGTGATTCCAATGAATGCTACAGTTTGAGAACAGCTGTGCTAGACTTTTTCCTAGCCAACTTTTTTCAGTCCACAAATAAAGCACAGGTTGGTTCTCTCATTAGCTTTTCTATAATAAAATCTTGATGGCAACATTTTGCAATGTCTAATGAATTCCTCATGAAAAAATTGTCTTTGAACATTCTTATCCATTTGTGATCTTCTCCACCACTCTGAATAATAGATACAGATATTATTTCCTACATGTTATTTTCTCTGTTGGTATGTAGTAGTCATCTTCAACACAAATTGTAAACTATCCAGTTATTAAAATGCTGTGAAAAGGAAATAATTATTTCTGTGAATACCCTTTCTTACCCATTTAGTCCTTTGTGTTAGAATCTCCCAGTGTTCTGCTGGGTCATATCCTTGGCTTTGGAGAGTATGAGATGAACCTTCTTCTCCCTCCTCAACCCTCATTAAGGTTTTCTCAGCTACATGGCCTTGCCTAGAGATGCCTAGAATTGTATAAATCCTTGGGTTCCCTAGAATTAATAGCCATAGTCAGGAAGAAATTAGAAGACTGAAGCCACAGACTGAATTTGGAGAGAATTGGACTTGGTTATTGAGGTCAGTCAAAGGTTTTCAGCTACTCTTAGTACAGGGGATAAACCAGGCAGTACAGTATTTTAGTTGTCTTCCCAGGAAGACTGTACACTAATGGAGGGAATGGATAATGTCCCATTTATCTTTACGTCTTTGACCGTGTCTTAACATCTAACACATACTAGGCATTCAGTAAACACTTGCCAAATTTAATTTCCTTAATCCGGAAATTAGAAGATAAAGATTTAAAGTCTGGCCCTACCTCTAAGCCACTGTGAGCTAACTTAATAGACCTCTGATTTCTTCATCTCTAACACAGATCTAACAAGTTTTGCCCTGCCTGCTTGCCAGTGTCTTTGTAAGAATCTAAGAGAGAATATATATATAATACTCTATAAAAAATCCAGAGAGCTCTGTAAATGTGAAGTAACAATTTTGATTGAGATACTCTCAGCCTTAGAGGAATAATTGGTTCAGTTTGGAATGTGGAGAGAGAACACCACAGTATAGTGGGCTAGAAGTCAAGAGATGCTGGTTCTAGTCCTGATCTCCTTTAGATTCTTGGTTTCCTTTTATGTCAAATGAGGAAGTGTAAATTAGATTGGTGCCGTGTTTCTCAACCTTGGCCACATGTTGGAATCACCTGGTACTGAAAAATGCTGATGCCTGGAACCCACATCCGTAAATTTTATTTAATTAGGATGTATGCTAGGCCTCAAGATTTTTTTTTAAACTTCCCCATGTGCAGCCAAGGCTTTGTTTTTTTAAATAAGCATAACCATTTATTCAAGATACACACACAAAAGTCCACGTTACAAAATACATACCAGTAGAGCTTCTGCAGTAGCTTTTGTTAGGACTTTAAGCTCTGATGGCAAATTCCTTTTTCTGTTGCACCTTAGAATTCCTAAGGCTTTATAGAGCATTGTTAGAAAACCATTGGAATGGACAATTTACAAGATCTTTTCCAACTCCAAAACAATGTTATGACCCTGTGCCTTCTCACAAGATCTCTGTCTTATGTTTTTCTTAACTCCAGTCTGACTCAGTGTCAGACAGATGGTTATGGCAGCTAGCTTTCCATTTGTTTCCTTCTGATTACCCTAGCTTTTTTGCTCCAAGGCAATGAGTAGTCTAAAATTTACCAGGTAAAAGAAACTTCTGGGTTTCTTGTTGCCACCCCTGCCCAGAGATTCTGATCTAGTACATCTAGGGTGGGGGCCAGGTGTCTATATTTTTTACAGGGACTTCATGTCTTTGAAACAAGTGGTCCATGGACCACACTTTTGGGAAATGCTGCCTTAAGAGGTTTGGGGACAAAAAAGTAAAAAAATAGGGGATGGTAAATGTAGGGATACAGTAGAATAGTGGATTTCCACCTGAGCTCAGCATCGGATCCACCAAAGAGGAGCATCTGGGCATTTAAGGCTGTAAATTATACTCCTACTGAACCATGGTACTTGATCACAATTCTCAGTTACTGCTCTAGAAACCCATTTCAGAATCATCTCTTCATGTCTGGCCAAGTCTAAAAGAGATGATACAGAATAGTGATCAAGGACAGCCAGGCAAGCAGGGATTCAAATCCTGACTCTACTATTTCCTGATTGTGTGAGCTTGAGCAAGTCACTCAACTCTGTGGAGCCTCAGGATTTTCATGTGTGAAAAAATAATACCCTCCTCCTAGTCCCAGATTTTAGTGAAAATTAAACAAGATAATCTATGTAAAGGACTTAGTAAAGTGTCAAGCACACAGTAAATTTTGATAAATGATAGGTATTATACCAACAGGGCCTCAACTAACTGACAAGTAGTTTTTGTTTTATTCTTAGGTGGTGTTTCTCTGAGATGAAATATATAAAACCTTTTATTTCAGGTAAGTGCTGTGCTCATATCTGCTGAGATACCCAAAGTTCAACAATCAATACTGGTATTTTCTTAGTACGGCATTGTACCATGTTTTAACCACAGAGCCAGGAAGTTGACCACTTGTGCTCTCAGAGCACTCATTAAAGCATTGAACTGAAGCGCATCAAGAAGCTTCTTAAAAGTTTGGATTTCCAAGAAACTTAGTGTAGGATGCAGACCTGATTTGCCTCTGACCTGGCCTGAGACTATTTTTGCTACAAAGGTGGGAGGAAAAAAAAATTACAAAGTTGAACTTGAAGGTTATTATAGAAAGTCTTTGGTTATAATCACTGATGATATTAATTCACACGTGGGAGTAGTGTCGGAGTGTTCTTTTTAGAGGACAATGAGAAGTACATTCTACTTAATGACTTGAGACGGAGAGGTAAGTGATTTAACGTAGACGGTGTTTAAAACAGAAAGCCATGCTATAACCATGGTGGAAGTATCTTTAGCAAAGCTAAAGGTGAGAGAGTGTTACTGATCTGTGAGCTGTCAAGGGGAGATAAGAATAGTCCAACAGAGACTTTCACTGGATTTATTGATTTAATTGGGATTATTGATGTTAGAGTAAGATGAATCATGATCTGAACGCTCCTCTTGACGTCCCTCCCTCCTTTTTCCATGTGAGCTTAAGATAAGATGATCAAAAGGGTCTTGTTGAATTTGTTTCCTTTTCTATAGAGATCTAACTGAACAACCCCTTTCTCCAATTTCAGACCCTACAGTTTATATCCATAGTACCACAATTTGTCTCACAAGTATCAGTTTCTACTATGGCTATTTTAGAGAAAGCTTGGACTTTCTACCAAGGTCTGGAACTAAACTCTCCACATCGTTATAACCAAATGATTGTTGTATGGGAAAGTTCTCTCTGACAAAGGGAACACCTGTCCTACTTCCTTGTGGACATAGTTTCACAGTTTTAAAGAATTGGAAAAGAGCTATGAGACTTTCAAAAAATGCGTAAGAGAGGAAGCTGGTTTGAGTTTTAGTGAAACAAAAAAAGTTCCACTTGAACTATACTTGTCATTGTAATTTTAAAAGCTGAACTTTAAAGGATGGGTGGATTGTAGCTAAATGGAGAATGTGACAGTTGCATGAAAGAGAATCATCCTGAGATTGAGGAGGGAGAGTTGTTAAAAATTTCACGTGATACTTTATGTGGTTTGAACCTTTTTTAAAAACTCATGTGTACTCAACATATATGTAAGATCTTATACTCATTTATCGAAACATTGCCATTAACGTCTACATTTGTAGCTATCCAAATCCCATGCTTGAGTTTATGAAGGAAGAGGCTTTAGTGCTGGAATCTGATTTGGACTCCAGTTCTTCCATGGGGAATTTCATCCTCCTTGGCCTTGTTCGTAATTTGACCTCATCTCATGGTGGCACCAGTACATTTCTGCCTTCATAGAACATAGTATCTGGTTAAGGTCTTGAGATATCCAGGTAGATCTATGTCCATCTTTATCTTGCCCTCTTTGTCTTTATGGAATTTATGGTAACTTACTAAACATATATTTAGGGCTAAGGCTGATTCCTTTAATGTCCTTCAGTGTAGGCAGTATGTAGGCATACTGAAAGCATTGTTCAGTAAAAGCCATTCTGAGTTTGGGACAGAATAATGTGGTTAAGGTAAGGCTTTGATGATCTATCTCAATCCAAAGAATAACAAATTTTAGAGTATGTACAGAGATATTCTTAACTTTTTTCTTGATAACAGCATATTGAGAATCTTTTAAAAGCTTAGGACCTCTCCCTAGAAAAAAAATGCACAGGTTTTTCTAGACAATTTGAGGAGGTTCACAAAGTTTCTGGAGCACATCCATTGAGCCTTGGTGTAAAAAACAAAAATAAGCAAACAAATTAAAAAACTGATCCCAAAAAGTAAACTGTATATCCTTCAAGCAATTCTCCATAAATATTGTTTCTCAAGCTTTTGATTTATATTGAACAGCAGTAATTTCAAAGTTACACCTAGAGTACAGATAGCATGTATTCTAGAGTTGGGTGCTTTATATCTCAGACCTTTTCTTTTTTTGCACTTAATTTACTTGAATGTAAACATGTTATATTAAAGTTTAAGGCCGGGTGCAGTGGCTCATGCCTGTAATCCTAGCAGTCTGGGAGGACAAGGCGGGAAGATTTCTTGAGCTTAGGAGTTTGAGACAGGCTGGGCAAGAGCGAGACCCTGTCTCTACTAAAATTAGAAAAATTAGCCAGGCATCCTGGTGCGCACCTGTAGTCCCAGCTACTTGGGAGGCTGAGGCAGGAGGATCCCTTGAGCCCAGGAATTTGATGTTTCAGTGAGCTATGATGATACCACTGTACTCTACCCAGGGTGACAGAGTGAAACTCTGTGTCAAAAACAAAAAGAAAAAAAAAGTTTAAAAAACTTAACGTGATTTTGATGCTCAACCAAGGCTGAAAATTTTGAGGTCAAATGTGGCCTGAGCGAGCCAATCTGAGCATTTATTGGGCACCTAAAATTTCAAATTGAATGGTTCCAATGCTAGAATATTTATATCATTTCCTTTTAGCAAATATAGAATTAGCTTATTCTTATCTCTTCCAATGGAGAACAGAGCAATAAATCATGTGAAATTGAAGATAAACTCCAGTGTTTAAATGACAAAGAATAGATGGACTATTTATACTTTAGACAGTTCGCCATTAATTTCTTCTTTCAGATGCTTAAGATGAAACTAGACAGAAAATAGTTCAAATTTTTATATTCTGTGGAAAGCCTCAAGGATGAATATTGTGATTTCTTGACTGAAACCGATACCTTGCAACTTAAAATTTATTGCAAAAATATGTTTTTATTAACTAAGATAAAAAATAAGTATCAAGGAAGAAGCAAAATTCTTCAGAAGCGAGCACTGGCCCGGATTGGGGGTCCTAGAAGCAGGATCGGATAAAAGAGTGAGTGGGCTGACAAGAGAGCTCCAAGAAATGGGGAATGACAGTCTGGATAAAGGCGAATGTTGAGGGAGTCAAGGAGTTCCAGGCCCAGACAAAAGTAACCCTGGAGACAAAGATCAGTCAGGAAGGTTGAGTTCAGAGCACTAGGCAGAGGATCAAATGGGGCCTCAAAGAATGAAAAGACTGGCAACAGGAATTATTGATGGCAGGTTTTTAAAAAATTTTTTTTCATTGTGGTAAAATACACACAACATTACCACTTTAAGCATTTTCCAGTGTACAGTTCAGTGGCATTAAGTACATTCACATTGGTGTGTAGCCATAATTACAGCATCCATCTCCAGAACTTTTTCATCTTGCAAAACTGAAACTCTCTACCCATTAAACAATAACTTCCCCTTTCTCCTTCCCCTAGCCCCTGGTAACCACCATTCTACTTTCTGTCTCTATGAATTTGACTACTCTGGATGCCTCATATAAGTGGAATCCTGCAGTATTTATCCTTCTGTGATTGGCTTATTTCACTTCACATTCTTAAAATACATGAGGTATTTTATTTTTTTGGTGGCTATTGTAAATGGGATTGCTTGCTTGATTACTTTTTCAGCTAGTTTGTTAATTGGTGTATAGAAATGCTACTGATTTTTTGTATGTTGATTCTGTGTCCTGCAACTTTACTGAATTTGTTTATCAGTTCTAAGAGTTTTTTGTTGGGGTCCTTAGGTTTTTCTATATATAAGATCACGTCATCTGCATGTTGACTGCCTCTATTCCAGTTTTGATGCCTTTACTTCTTTCTCTTGCCTGACTGTTCTGGCTAATACTTCCACTACTAGGAGTGGTAGAAGTGAGCATCCTTGCCTTGTTCCAGTTTTTAGAGGAAAGGCTTTCAGTTTTCCCCCATTCAATACGGTGTTAGTTGTGGGTTTGTCATATATGGCCTTTATTGTGTTGAGGTATGTTCCTTTGATACCTAATTTGTTGAGAGTTTTTGTCATGAAAGGATGTTGAATTTTACCAAATACTTTTTCTACGTCTATTAAGATGATCTTGTAAAGTCTTTGCCCTTCATTCTGCTAATGTGATATGTCACATTTATTGATTTGCATGTG
Organism: Daubentonia madagascariensis; assembly: GCA_023783475.1. Taxonomy (NCBI): domain Eukaryota; kingdom Metazoa; phylum Chordata; class Mammalia; order Primates; family Daubentoniidae; genus Daubentonia; species Daubentonia madagascariensis. The sequence continues at coordinate 35,002,450 of JAKFHU010000747.1, forward strand.
TTTAACCATCCTTGCATCCCTATAATAAATCGCATTTGATTATAGCATATTATCTTTTCTATGTGGTGTTGGATTTGGTTTGCTAGTATTTTGTTGAGGATTTTTGCATCTATGTTCATCAAGGATATTGGCCTGTAGTTTTTCTTTTTTTTTTGTTGTATCCAAGTCTGTTTTTGGTATCACAGTAATGCTGGCCTTGAAGAATGAGTTAGAAAGAATTCCTTCCTCTTCAATTTTTGGGACTAGTTGGGGAAGAATTGTTGTTAGTTCTTCTTTAAAAGTTTGATAGAATTCAGCAGTAAAGCCATCTGGTGCTGAATTTTTCTTTCTTGGGAGACTTTTTATTACAGATTCAATCTTGTTATTCATTGTTGGTCTGTTCAGGTTTTCTATTTCTTCCTGGTTCAATCTTGGCAGGTTATGTGTCCAGGCATTTATCCATTTCCTCTAGGTTTTCCAATTTGTTGGCATATAGTTGTTTATAATAGTCTCTAATGATCCTTTGTATTTCTGTGGTACAAAATTGTAATGTCTCCTTTTTCATTTCTGCTTTTATTTATTTGAGTCTTCTCTCTTTTTTTCTTAGGCTAGCTAACAGTTTGCCAATTTTGTTTATCTTTTCGAAAAACCAACTTTTCATTTTATTGATCTTTTGTGGTTTTTTGTTTTGTTTTGTTTTTTTACTTTCTATTTCATTTAGTTCTACTCTGATCTTTATTATTTCTTCTACTAATTTTGGGTTTGGTTTGTTCTTCTTTTCTAGTTCCTTATGTACATCGTTAGGTTGTTTATTTGAAATCTATCTACTTTTTTGGTGTAGGCATTTATTGTTACAAATTTCCCTCTAAGTATTGCTTTTTATGTATCCCATAGGTTTTACTATGTTGTTTTCCTATTTTCAGTTGTTTTAAGACTTTTTAAAATTTCCTTTAAATGTCTTCATTGACCCATTGGTGGTTCAGGAGCATGTTATTTAATTTCCATGTGTTCCCAAAGTTCCTCTTCTAATTGATTTCTAGTTTTATTCCATTGTCATATGAGAAGATACTTGACATGATTTATTTAGATTTTTAAAAATTTATTGAGACTAGGTTTGTGGCTAACATATGATCTATCCTGGAGAATGTTCCATGTGCCAATGAGAAGAATTTATATTCTGCCACTTGGACGAAATGTTCTGTAGATGTCCATTAGGTTCATTTGGTCCATAGTGCAGGTTTAAGTCTGATGTTTCTTTATTGATATTCTGTCTAGATGATCTGTCCAATGCTGAAAATGGGGTATTGAAGTCCGCAGATATTACTGTATTTTGGTCTACCTCTCTCTTCAGCTCTAATAATAGTTGCTTTATATTTCTGGGTGCTCTGGGATTGAGTGCATGTATATTTATAATTATTATATTCTCTTGCTGGATTGATCTCTTTATCATTATCTATAATGACCTTGTTTGTCTCTTTTTATATTTTTTGACTTAAAGTCTATTTTTTCTAATGTAAGTAGAGCTACTCTTGCATCCTTTTGGTTTCCATTTGCATGAAATATTTTTTCCATCCCTTCATTTTCAGTCTTATGTGTGTATTTACAGGTGAAGTGAGTTTCTTGTAGACAGCATATAGTTGGATCTTGTTTTAGTTTTTAACCCATCTTTTAATTGAGAAATTTAAACAAGTTACATTCAAGGTTGTTATTGATAGGTGAGACTTACTCTTGTCATTTTGTTAATTGATTTCTGATTGTTTTGTATATCCTTTGTTCATTTCTCTCTTATTGCTCATCTTTGTGATCTGGTGACTTTCTGTAGTGATAATGTTTGATTTCTTTCTCTTTCTCATTTGTGGATCTGCTCTTCCAGTGAGTTTTATACTTTTATGTGTTTTCATGATGGTAGATATTGTCTTTTCACTTTCAAATGTAGGACTCCCTTAAGTATTTCTTGTAGGGCCAGTCTAGTGGTGACAAATTCCCTCAGTTTTTGATTGTCTGGAAAAGACCTTATTTCTCCATTTCTGAAGGATAGCTTTGCTGGGTATAGTATTCTTAGCTGACAGGTTTCTTTTTTTCTTTCACACTTCAAATATATCACCCCATTCTCTCCTGGCCTATAAGGTTTCTTCTGAGAAATCTCCTGTTAGTCTGATGGAGATTCCCTTATGTGTAACTTGATGCTTTTCTCTTGCTGTTTTTAGAATTCTCTATTTGTCTTTGACTTTTGATAGTTTGACTATAATGTGTCCTACAAGGACCTTTTTGGGTTAAATCTATTTGGGGATCTTTGAGCTTCTTTTATCTGGATGTCTATAAGATTTGAGAAGTTTTCAGCTATTATTTTATTAGATAGGTTTTCTATGCCCTTTCCCATCTCTCCTCCTCCTGGAGCTCATAAACTTTGAATATTTGTTTGCTTGGTGGTGTCCCATATGCCACATAGGCTTTCTTCATTCCCTTTTGTTTTTTTTTCTTGTTTTGTCTGATGGGATTATTTCAAAAGACCTGTCTTCAAGTTCAGAAATTCTTTCTTCTGCTTGACATAGTCTGTTGTTGAAGGTCTCAATTATATTTTTATTTCATTCATTGAACTCTTTTTTTTTTCATTTATTGAATTTTTCAGTTGCAGGATTTCTGTTTGGTTCTTTTTTATGATATCTATCTTTGTTGAGTTTCTCATTCAGATCATGAATTGTTTTCCTGATTTCCTTGTATTGTTTGTCTGTGTTCTCTTATATCTCACTGAGTTTCCTTAAAAATCATTATTTTGAATTCCTCTTCAGGAATTTCAGATTTTCTTTTCTTTTGGGTAATAATTCATTGGAGAATTATTGTGTTCCTTTGGAGTTGTCATGTTTCCTTATCTTTTCATGTTTCTTGTGTCCTTACATTGATATATGTGCATCTGGCATAACAGTCACTTCTTCTGATTTTATGGAGTAGCTTATATAGGGAAAGACTTTTTCCTATAGATGTATCTATAATGTCATTTGGGTAGGGTATTTTGCCTTTGGTTCTGGGTGGGCACCATAGTGTAGTCTCCAAATTATTTCTTCAGCTGTAATCAATATCAGCAGTGTCTGCGAGTTCCTTATTGGCTTAGGCTGTGGTTGTTTGTGCTGGCTGTGGTAAGGCTTTGCTGGGGATGGAGGCACCAGGCAGGCCAGTCCTCAGGGCCTTAGGTGGTATGTGTGGGGACAAGCAGTGGTGGTCGTGAGCCCTGGGGGGGGCCAGTCCTCAGGCCCCTGGGCAGGGAATGTGGGCATCAACAGTGGCAACAGCAGGCCAGTCCTCAGATCCCCAAACAAGCACTTATTTTTTTTTCTCCGTAGCTGAGCATTGGAAATCTAGTAGCAGCTTTGTTAGGTGGTTCTGGTTCAGGGTCTCTGAGATTTTTGGCATGTGCAGTCATCTGAAGGCTTGGCTGGGGCTGGACGATCCTCTTCCAAGATGGCTCACTCACATAGCTATTGGCAGGAAGCCTCAGTTCCTCACCATATGTGCCTCTCCATAGGCTGCTTGGATGCTTTAATCTCCCAAAGCAAGTGAAAGAGAGAGAACGAGCAAGGAGAAGCCGCAATGCTTTATATGACCTAGATTCAAAGTTACCTGCCAACATATTCTCTTTGTTAGAAGAATCCCTAAGTGTAGCCCATGTTTAAGGGGAGGGATGTTCACCTCCATTTCTTGAAGGGGGGCATATCAAAGAATTTGTGGACATATTTTAAAACCACCATATTGGTGATATTTGGATTCTTGCATTTTTGGGGGTACAATTTTCTAACACTTTGTCATTGCTTCTTGCTCTTGTTATGTCTTCCTGTAGTACCCCTTGAATCCTTCTAATTAACTGTTGCTTATCTTTAGAGTTGTAAACTAGTTAATCTCCTTATTAGAATTGTAAATTAAGAGTAAAAATAGATTCTGAATGAGGACCTAAGAAACTGTCTGTAAGTAAAATACTTAACTGTAGTGCATAGATATGTTGTCTGTCTTGGCTGTTCAGTGGTCAGTTGTTGCTTACTACTGGCTGTCTGCCAGATATGAACTTTATGGGTGAGGGTTTATTACAAGTGACTGCATTTTAGGGAACACAGAGTGAAAGAGAGCTTTCTCTCTTATTTCTCACAGTTCTTCTCTCCACATTTTCCTTGTTACTCCTTTGTTCCCTAGTTGTTGGTATACATTTTTATATTAATAATAGCACAGTGGTTAAAAGCATAGGCTCTGGAGTCAGACTATCTATGTTTCAGTCCTGGCTTTGCTACTTACTAGTTTAGTGATCTTGGGCAAGTTACTTAGCCTCTCTGTGCCTCAGTTTTATTATCTATAATATGGAGACAATAACAATACAGTGGTATCTTCCTCACATGGTCATTTTAAGGGTTAAATGAAAAAGACACATCAGTGCTGACAATATAGTAAGCTATGAATTAATGTTACCTTTTAAAATCATAAAGTCATAATAGATTTCTTTTCCTTAAGTAAGTAAGATGCCTACGCTTTTAGTTCGTAGGCACATACGATTAGTTTTAGCTGCCCAGGGGCCAACATGTCTATACTCCATTTCCTGTCATTGTCTATCAAGTCCTTAGGGAATTTCAAATTCAAATACTTTTAGCATGAACCAAACCCAACATAATTTGGAAACTAAGTATGCTACTAAAAAAGGCATAGATCCAAAGCTAGCTAGCTGTGATCTTTCATTCCCCGTCCCACCGTCCTCCCTACTAACATGACTAATTAAGGGTTTGCCATGCTGTCACTGTGTGACCAAGTACAAAAGATAGGCATTCTAGTCCAGGCCTTGTAATTAGGTATTTAGGAAAGCCATTATCAGGGCCATGACATTGTACAACTCCAGGGGCACCATTTACTTTGCAGTGTACAACCTGGGTGGCTATGTGTAGTGGCTCAGGTAAGAAGATAACCAAGGAGATTAGATCTTCATTTTCTTAAACAAGTTCAATTAGAGACACTGTACAGAGCAGAAAGAATTCCTGTGGTTTAAAATGGAGAAATGGTCACCCAAAAGGATGGGGATGGGACTTCTGATTTCAGGACTTAGAATCAAAAGACATAATTTCCGGTTCTTATTTTTTCCATTTACCATCTTTCTGAGCCTCAGTTTTCTCAACTATAAATGGGGTAATTATCCTTCCCTTTACCTCAGGCTTAATGAGATAATTTTATAAACTACAAAAGCTAAACAAATGCAAATGATGAGATTCTCTTTCATTTCTTCTTAAGACAGAGAAGAACTTAAGGAAAACAAAGTCATCAAAAGGTTAGTAATGTAGCTTATTTATTCATGGTTCAGAGACTAAAAGTAGTTTTAAAAATAATTTTAAAAAATAGCATTGATAGGCTTAGCCCTGAAGATCAGATGCAAAGGGTATTACTTGGTGTTCTGTTTAAAGAATAAAGGGTTTTTGAGAATATTAAAGGAAGAGAGATGGAACAGATGGGGTGGAGGGAGTATAGCAGTAAGAGATTAAGTGCTCCCTTAGTTACTGCTGTAGGGAATTAAATATTTTCCTGTTAAAATTAAAGACCTGGGAGGTTTAAAGCAAAGAAATGAAGTTTAATGTATGGTATGATAACCAAAATCTAAAATCTGTCAGTTAAGACCAAATATGCCTTTATGGAGAGTTTTTTTTTTTCAATCTCTTAGTTATCCCTTCAAGAGAACCAACTACTGAGAAAACTGCTCAGCCTCCAAGAGATCCAGACAAGAAAATGTTGAGAAATAATAAAACCCTTGGGCCATAGAGGTCTGTGCACAATTACTAAGCTTTGATATTTTATTTATTTTACTGCTTATCTTTCTCCTGTGTATCTTTCATTTTAAAAAATTTTATCATATTACATCCATAAAGATTTTTATAACTAGATATATAGTTATTAATAAGTAACAATAAATTTTAATTAGTATATTTTTTTAACAAAGGTTATTTGATTATCAGGGAAAAGAAAGATTTGGATCCATTTTTTAGTAAGACTTTAACTGCTATTATAAGACCCAGCTCAAATTCCACTGTCCCCATTTAGCCTGTCTTGATTTCTCTAACTGGAATAACTCCCCTCTCTCAAAACTATTCAACATTTTGTTTACTATTCATCTACCAAGTCCTCTTAGGCATTTATCATTTGTATTATATCTATTTGTACCATTAGGTCTAATTCTCTTCCCCATTCGTAGTCTTAATTTCTGTATCTCCCACTGTAACATGCACATGGTAGATCTGAAGTGAGTATTTAGTAGACTAAAGATTAAATTAGAAAACCATGAAAATAGGGTTTAGTCAGAGATTCCCATCATTTTTGCAGTTGTGATATCCTATAACCAATTTTGATTTCACAATACCCCTTACTCACCTACCAAACTCCTTAAAATGGTCCTATATGACTGCTATTGTTGTTTCTATTATTTTTAATAAATTAAAAGGTGAATTTCATTAGATGTAATTTTTATGATTTCTTCATTATTTTAGAAATAACCAGAATTGTTTATGATTTTCTATAACCAGGGTTAGCAGTTATGGTTTAGATGCTGCTTCTGTGTTGCAGATGTCCATTCAGTTAGATCTTTCCAATAAGATGTTTGCCAAGTTTAACACTGGTAATAATGTCAGCACACAAGGAGTTATGTCCTTTATGACCCTGCCTTTCCCCGAGAAAGAATTTATTACTTTATTATCCCACCCAGCCTTTCTCCCAGGAAGAATTCATTACTCTTTCCTGTGTGCTCCTATGAAGCTATTCTATTATCCCACTTATCCCACTGTGTTGCAATTACTTGTCAATTAATGTGTCTTTCTTTCTTTCTAAATAGTAAGCTCCTTAAGGGTAGGGATTATGTGTTGATAATTTATACTTTTCTCATAGTACCTGGGACATTGTGAGTATTCAGTAAATGGCAGATAAATTAATCCAAGTAAGATATATTTTGAAAAGGATTCTGGCTAAATGACTATTCCAAGGATACATGTCAATGTCTCTCTTCAGATGGTTTGGTGGCAAATATTTCAGGATTTGATTTGTTAAATTACAACATTTTGTGTACTCAGCCTATGGCCAATTGCCTTTAAGAGCCTTCTCTTTGTAAACAACATTTTATTTGGATCCTATCCATTTCCCTTTCTATCCCATTGTCTTTTTCATCTTTCACCTGGAGTTTGTAGAAAGTAAATGGTAACTGAAAGTTCAATTATTCTTCCACCCCCACCTCTAGACCTTGGAAATAAGGGAAATTAGATTTATGACTGAGAATTAAATTGTAACATCCACACAGATCAAGGTAAAGCTACCCAAAATTACCTTAAAAAGACAGACTGGACAGATTAAGACTTGACCAAGGATATTAATCTAAAGAATATTCATAGACGTGGAACAAGATGGCTGAGTAGAACCCTCCAGCTATTGTCCTCCCACAGGAACACCAAAGTGAACAATTATCCACACAAGAAAGCACATTCATAAGAACCAAAAATCAGGTGAGCAATCACAGTACCTGGTTTTAACATCATACCAAGTAAAGAGGCACTGAAGAGGGTGGGAAGGACAGTCTTACATGGTGTACAGCACCCCTCCTACACCACCCCAGCAGGGCTGCTCAAAGAGAGAATCTGTATGCTTGGGGAGGGAGAGCAAAGTGATTGTGGGACTTTACATTGGAATTCAGCACTGTCCTGTCACAGCAGAACACAACATAGGGCAGAATTCTGCCAGCACCTATGAAGGGAGCATTTATACCAGCCCCAGACTGGGAGGAATCCTCCACCCCAGCGGTTGGAATCTGAGCTCCAGCTAGCTCCACCACCAGCTGACTAAAATGGCCCGAGGCCCAGAGTAAATTTGAAATGCAGTCAGGCCACAAAGACTGCAGTCTGTGAGCAAGTTCTGGTGCTGCGCTGGGCTCAGAGCCAGTGGACTTGGGATGCATGTGACCCAGTGAGACACCAGTTGTGGTGGCCGAGGGAGTGCCTACATCACCCCTCCCCCAACTCCAGGCAGTGCAGCTTGGGGAGAAACTCCTTCTACTTGGGGGAAGGAAAGGGAAGAGTATAGAGGAGTTTGTCTTGCAATTTGGGTACCAGCTCAGCCACAGTAAAATAAAGTACCAAGCAGATTCCTGAAGTCCCAGGTTACAGGCCTTAGCTCCTGGATGGCATTTCTAGGCCCACTGTGGACTTGAAGGGAACCTGCTGCCCTGAAGGGAAGGACCCAGTCCTGGTAGGATTCACCACTTGCTTACTAAAGAGCCCTTGCGCCTTGAATAAACATCTGCGGTAGCCAGGCAGTGGTCGCCATGGGCCTTGGGCAAGGCCCAGTACTGTGCTGGCTTCAGGTGTGACCCAGTGCAGTCCCAGCTATGGTGGCCATAGGAGTGCTCACATCGTCCCGCCCCCAACTCCAGGCAGCCCAGCATGGTATTTTCTCTGACCACAATGGAATTAAACTAGAAATCAATAACAAGAGAAACTTTGTCTTTTCCTTTTTTTAAAAATATAGGCCATTTAAAGGACTTTTTAGAAACTTTGGAAACTATACAAACACACAGAAATTAAACAATATGCTCCTGAATGGCCAGCGGGTCAATGAAGATATTAAGAAGGAAATTTAAAAATTTCTTGAAACAAATTAAAATGGAAACACAATATACCAAAATCTGTGGGATACAGCAAAAGCAGTACTAAGAGGAAAGCTTATATTAATAGTAATAAGTGCCTACATCAAAAAGTAGAAAACCTTCAAAGAAAAAACCCAATGATACATCTTAAAGAACTAGAAAAGCAAGAGCAAACCAAACCCAAAATTAGTAGAAGAAAAGAAATAATAAAGATCAGAGAAGAAATAAATGAAATTATTAAACAAAAAAATACAAAAGATCAATGAAATGAAAGTTGGTTTTTTTGAAAGATAAACAAAGTTGACAAACCAATAGCAAGTAACAAGATTGAAGGCATAATAAAAAGTCTCCCATTAAAGAAAAGCCCAGGACCCGATGTCTTCACTGCTGAATTCTACCAAACATTTAAAGAACTAATACCAACCCTATTCAAACTGTTCCAGAAAATCAAGGAAGAGGAAATACTTCCAAACTCATTCTATGAGGCCAGTATCACTTGGATACCAAAACCATATAAAGACACAAGAAAAAAAGAAAACTCCGTGACAGTATCTCTGATGGATATAGATGCAAAAATCCTAAACAAAATACTATCAAATCGAATTCAACAACACATTAAAAAAATCATTCACTATGATCAAGTGCGATTTATCCCAGGGATGCAAGGATGGTTCACAAAACAACAAATGTGATACATCATCTCAACAGAATTAAGGACAAAAACTGTATGATCATTTCAACTGATGCTGAAAGAACATTCAATAAAATTCCACATCCCTTCATGACAAAAACTTAAAAAGCTGGGTATAGAAGGAACATACCTCACCATGATACAAGTCATATATGACAGACCCACAGCTAATATTGTACAGAATGGGGAAAAACTGAAAGCCTTTCCTGTAAGATCTGGAAGAAGACAAGGATGTCCACTTTTACCACTGTTCTTCAACACAGTACTGGAAGTCCTAGCTAGAGCAATCAGACAAGAGAAAGAAATAAATGGCATCCAAATTGGAAAGGAAGTAAAATATCCTTGTTTGCAGATGATATGACCTTATATTTAGTGAAACCTAAAGAATCCACCAAAAAATTATTAGAACTGATAAATTCAGTAAAGTTACAGGATACAAAATCAACATAGAAAAATCAATAGCATTTCTATATGCCAACAGCAAACAATATGAAAAAGAAACCAAGAAAGTAATTCCATTTATAATAGCTAGAAATAAAATAAAATACCTAGGAATAAACTTAACCAAAAAAGTGAAAGATCTTTATAATGAAAACTACACAATGAAACTATAAAACATTGATGAAAGAAATTGAAGAGGACACAAAGAAATGGAAAGATGTTCTATGTTCATGGATTAGAAGAATCAATATTGTTAAAGTGTCCATACTATACAGATTTAATGCAATCCCTAGAAAAATACCGATGACATCCTTCACAGAAATAGAGAAAACAATCCTAAAATGTATATGGCACCACAAAAACCCAGAATAGCCGAAGCCATCCTAAGCAAAAAGAACAAAACTGAGAAAATCAATTACCTGACTTCAAATTATACTAGAGAGCTGTAGTAACCAAAACAGCTTGGTACTGGCATAAAAACAGACACATAGACTAATGGAACAGAATAGAGAGCCCAGAAATAAATCCACACATCTATAGGGAACTCATTTTTGACAAAGGTGCCATGAACATACATTTGGAAAAGGACAGTGTCTTCAATAAATGGTACCGGGAAAACTAGATATCCATACGCAGAAGAACAAAACTAGAATGCTTTCTCTCACCATATACAAAAGTGAAGTAAAAATGGATTAAAGAATTAAATATAAGACCTGAAACTATAAAACTACTAAAAGAAAACATTGGGAAAACACCCCAGGACATTGGTCTGGGCAAATAGTTCTTTAGTAATACCTCAAAAGCACAGAGAACTAAAGCAAAGATACACAAATGGTGTCACCTCAAGCTAAAAAGCTCTGTATAGCAAATGAAACAATCAACAAAGTGAAGAAACAACCCACAGAATGGGAGAAAATATTTGCAAGCTACCTGTCTGACAAGGGATTAATAACCAGAATATATATGGAGCTCAACAACTCAATAGGAAAAAAATCAAATAATCCAATTAAAAATGGGCAAAAGATCTGAATAGACATTTCTCAAAAGAAGATATACAAATGACCAACAGGTATTTTAAAAAATGCTGAACATCATTAGTCATCAGAGAAATGCAAACCAAAACTACAATGAGATATCATCTCCCCCAGTTAAAATGGCTTTTATCCAAAAGATAGACAATAATGAATGCTGGGAAGGATGTGAAGAAGGGGCAATGCTCGTACACTGTGGCAATGTAAATTAGTGCAGCCACTATGGAGAATATTATGGAGGTTCCTCAAAAAACTAAAAATAGAACTACCATATGATCCAGCAATCCCACTGCTAGGTATATATTCAAAAGAAAGGACATCAGTATATTGAAGAGATATCTGTACTACTGTGTTTATTGTAGCACTATTCACAATAGCCAAGATTTGGAATCCACCTAAGTGTCCATCAGTGGATGAATGGATAAAGAAAATATGGTATATACATACAATGGAATATTATTCAGCCATAAAAAGAATGAAATCCTGTCATTTGCAACAACATGGATGGCACTGGAGAACATTATGTTGAGTGAAATAAGCCAAACACAGAAAGGCATATTTTGCATGTTCTCACTCAAACATGGGAACTAAAAGTTAAAACAATTGATCTCATGGAGATAGAGAGTAGAATGATGGTTACCAGAGGCTGGGAAGGGTACCTAGCAGGGAGAGGGTAATAAAGGGGATGGTTAATGGGTGCAAAAATATAGTTTGATTGTATGAACAAGATCCAGTATTTGATAGCATAACTGGGTAACTTAGTCAACAATAAGCTATTGTGTATCTTAAAATAACTAAAAGGGTGGAACTGGAATGTTCCTAACACAAAGAAAATGATAAGTGCTTGAGGTGATGGATACCCCGATTACCCTGATTTGATTATTATACATTGTACGTCTGTATCAAAACATCACATGTACCCCATAAATATATACAACTATTATGTACCCATAATAATTTAAAAAAAAATTTTAAAGAACATAGGCATGCTCTTGGTTAGCAATGGAATCATAGAAACAGGAGAGTGAGAAGCATACTTTGGTTGTGAGATTATAGCTCACAAACTTGAGCATTCCTATCTCCCCATTGTGGACTGATGTTATTAAACATTTGAAACACACAATTTAATTCCCCTACCTTTAATTCCATGTTCATCAAGCAGCCTTCTGATTGGTTCCTCATGTATATCTCTCTACAAGGAGAAAATGTGTGAGCATACCAGAACAAATATTATAGTCACTGTGACAGGTAATCTACTTCATTGCAAGTAAACATCTGCCATTCTCAGCCTCTGAACCCTTATTAATGTTTTTGAATCATGAATTCAGTCTAAATGAACAGTCAAAACCAAATTTCTGAGCCTAAAAATTGAAGTCCAGAACCTGGACTTCAGTGATTTTACCAAGATAAATTTCACTATGTGTATATACTAGGGTTGGTGATGTATTAAAGCAATGTAAGTCATGATTTTCGCCCTCAAAAAGTGTACAGGTGTTTTCCTTTATTCAGAGGACCCTTGAAATTCCACCTCCTCTAAGAAACCCTGATTAGGCCGGGCACGGTGGCTCATGCTTGTAATCCTAGCACTCTAGGAGGCCAAGGTGGGAAGATTGATTGAGGCCAGAAGTTCAAGACCAGCCTGAGCAAGAGTAAGACCCCATATCTACAAAAATTGGAAAAATTAGTGGGACATGGTGGCACGCGCCTATAGTCCCAGCTACTCAGGAGCCTGAGGCAGAAGGATCGCTTGAGCCCAGGAGTTTGAGGTTGCAGTGAACTATGATGACACCACTGTACTCTAACCTGGGCAACAGAGCAAGACCCTGTCTAAAAAAGAAAATAAAAGAAAAAGAGACGCCCTGATTGGAAGTAGTGAATAAATGCTCTCTCTCTCTTTTTTTTTTTTTTTTTTTTTTTTTTGAGACAGAGTCTCACTCTGTCGCCCGGGCTAGAGTGCAGTGGTGTCATCGTAGCTCACTGCAACCTCAAATCCCAGGGCTCAAGCAATCCTGCCTCAGCCTCCTGAGCAGCTGGGACTATAGGCGTGCGCCACCATGCCCCGCTAATTTTTTCTATTTTTAGTAGAGACAGGGTCTTGCTCTTGCTCACATTGGTCTTGAACTCCTGATCTCAAGTGATCCTCCTGCCTTGGCCTCCTAGAGTGCTAGAATTACAGGAGTGAGCCACCACACCCAGCCTAAATGCTCTCTTTACAGATACATTTTTAAATTATTAATTCAAGGTCAAAAAAGGCCATTGATTGAGATTGCATTACATTTGTAGATTAACCTGGGGGATAATTTATATCTTTGCAATATAGAGTCTCCATATCCAGGAGACTATCTAGGCTATTTCTCTCTATTCAGGTCTTACTCTGTGGTCCTCAGTAAAATTCTGTAGCTTTTTCATATAGATCTGTATGTTTATTGTTAGGTTTATTTTTAGATATTTTAAATTTTCTTGCTATTTAGATGGTACTTTTTCCAGTTTTTTCTAACTGGTTATTATAAGTATCTAGAGAGGCTATTTAATTGTAAATTTATTTTGTAACTAGGTACCTTACCGAAATATTTTTAATAATCTCTGGAATGACGGAATAATTCTGAGACTAGAAGGGGCAGTAGAAATTATCTTGTTTAACCTTGTCATGTACAGATGAGAAGACTGAGGCTCAGAGTAGTCTTAACAGGGTCAAGTAAAAAAGCTTAGATTTCATGAATCTTTAGTTACTGAGTTTTACAAAATATGGTAGTGTTGTAAAGAGATTAGAGAGCAAGACTGCCAAGGCAGGGACTCTCAAATTTGTGTCTTGATGTGGTCATCACCAATCCCAGGTTTACAAATTCAGAAAATCCATTTCCAGGTTGTTCTAGGAGTGACCAGGTCCCAGATCTATTTACTCTTCTCTTTGTGAGAATTATTATTTACCAACAAGAGAGCTAATTTAGAGGTTTACCATGGGAAATCTAATAAAGTCCAGGGCATTGTCTTCTAGTGGCCAGCTCCATCCAGGAGACCAAATTAGAAATCCTGGAATTATGGCAAAGAGAATTGGATGTTCTTACGTGGTATTTACATTAAGATATTGGTATTCTGATAGTCTGATAAAATATTCTTCCATGTTCTAGTGATATTTCTTTCCGAATAGTTCTGATAGGCATTGTAATCAGAGAATCTTTTCTCCAGGGCATGGTTGAGACAGTGATGTTTGTTTATTTGCATTATTTTCTGTTTAAAAACTGTCATTCCTTCACTTTCTCATGACCAATAGGTTAGTTTTAAAGAGTAGAGCTGTTCTTAGGTTAGTTACTTATATTTTAACTTCAAGTCTTCCTTTCTAGAGAGGAGCTCCAAACCTCATGCTGAGATTTATTTAGGCAGTACTTTAATCTTATCAGCACATTTATAAATCATGTGTTAATCAGATTATTATTTCCAGGGAATATTTTCATAGATGGTTAAACTAATCATTAATGTTAATTCTTGTTAACTTCCATTCAAGGGCATGAATGTTTGTCTTTAAAATCTGGTTCCCAAATTCTATTCTTTATGCTTTTTTTTTGGATCCTGTCGGCTCCCTATCAAGAACCACATTGAGACCAACCATACAACTGACCACTAAGCATGACTCAGAAGTCCATCAGGAGTTACTGAAATTCAGGGAGTGTAAGTATTCACTGTAAGATTGGAGTTGCAGAGGAGTCCTGGAAGAATGAATAATAGTGCCTACCCACTCAGTCCAAATCAGAACTGCAACAGGCAGAACTGTTACTCTTGCTTTAGACAGCATTTGTCCGGGGAGGCCCAGCCAATTGGGATAGCACTAGGATTTGAATTTGTTGGACAGGAATTGAAATATGTAGGGAGAATGCCAGAAAAGATATTGGGAATCTTTGAGAGATAAATTGGAGAAGAGAAATTCCAGAAAGGGTTTGATAATATTGGAGTGTACTGCATTTGCAAAGTAAGATGTCCTAGATCAGTGCTGAGGAAAGAGTAAAGTGCTCATAATTCATTTGGGCGGTTTTTTGTTTTGTTTTGTTTGTTTGTTTTTAGCTGCTGCCCATGTGGTAAATCGGTGGATCAGCCAGACTTTAGGGCTCAGGAACCTGGGGCATAACATCTAATCCAGTGACCACATTACCACTTGGTGGAAGGTGATGATAGGCGGAGGGTACTGTCCAAAGTAGCATATTCAAGGGCTGGGTACTTGTTCATCTCAGTGCTGAGCAGCTGGGAAGATATAAAGATAGAACTTAGGCAAGCCCTACTGTTGGCCCTTGCTGGCCTCCAGGGGTTATAGGAGTCAGGAGAAATTGTATGAATAAAGGAATTTATAAATAGAGCTGTCTGAAAATGGAACAGCCATCTTGAGAGACAGTGATTTCCTCTCCACTGGAAGTATTTAAGCAAGGCCACCAGGATTGCTAAACATAAGGAATGATAACTTTGGGTGGAAGGATGGACTAGATATCTTCCAGTGCCCTTCCAATTTTGAACTTCTACAGTATCTAGGATCAGAATGACCATAAGAGGCCATCCATGAGCCAGGATGGCTCCCAGCCCAGACATTCTTTTTGGGAGTGGAAGGCAATTCTGAAAGTGATTCTTTTTACTTGGGACTTAGTTTACTTTAGGCATGCTCAGTCTATTCCTCTGCAACTCTCCTTAGACCCAATAAAACTTCATATGAGATCAGAAAAACCACTTGACAACTTCAGTTAACACTGTGATCCAGGGATCTTCCCAGTTTGGTCTCAAAGCCAGAATTTCCTGGGGGCATATGGGGACAGGGAGCCCCATACTAGAGTGACTTAAACCTCCACAGCTTGTTGGTCTGGTAACATTAAAAATGTTTTGCCTTCTTCTGTGAAGTAGAGTAGTGGAGCATAGACCACCATCAGAGAAGTGACATATGGGGCCTAGAAATTCCCATACAGTTTAGGATTTTGGATTATATTAGTAACAGAAGCTCCTTACTTTATGGCTGCCACATTTGTATCTAATGAAGTAGGGCAGCTGAGGGGAAATGTGCCTTTGGATTGATTTCAGCTGAGGCATACACAGATCCCAGAGCTGATTTTAAACATTACCAGATAAAGTGTTTGTATTCTTTACAGCAATTATCTTGATGAAGTTATCAAGAGGCATCTTGTAACAAGTATTTTTCAGAAAGGTTTTCCTTGGGCTGATATTCTTAATAAACTTACCAATTGCTTGTCTTCATTCTTTGTTCGGTTTTATAGTTTTTACCAATCCCCTACTTAGAAGCCAGGCCTGTGCTAGGGCTTTCGAAGACACAGAAATGAATTAGACATGGTCCCACTTACTAGTATAATAGAGGAGATAAAATTCAAAAAATAATTATAACACAAGGAAGAAAAATAATAAATTTTAGGAGAATAATACCAACAAAGTGGTATAGGAATTAGGAGTGAGGTAGAGATTTTTTCTGTGTCAGAGGAGCAGAGAAACATCATTGAGAAACTTGTGGAATTTGAGCTGGCCTTTGTAAGCCAGGCTGTGAAGGATTTTGACTGAGATAGAGGAGGGCGTAGCCCTTGGAAGAAACAGTATGAACAGTGGCGTGGATGCAGGGAAGTTTGGGCCATATATAGGAAATTGTATGTAGGTGAGTTTGAATAAAGGTAAATAGTGAGAGAGAAGGATGAAAGAATAGTTTGGGTTCAAATCAGAGCATCTGGAATGTGTGGCTGATGATATCTGGACTTCATTGAGTAACCCATGGGAAGCCATTGAAGGCTTTTGAGCTGCTTGGTAAGAAGACACTATCAGTGTTCTACTTTAGGGCAGCAGTGGATAGATTATAAAAGTTGGAAGCAAATAACAAGATATTGAATCCAGGAGGAAAGCATAAAGAGTCTGGGATGATACTGGTGAGAATAGAAAGGAGGTAATAGCATCAAGAGACTCTCAGATGGAATATATAGGACTTGCTGGGTAATCAGAAGAAGAACTAGAGGTGACTCTTGGATTTCATGAACAAGTTACAGAATAGTAAGGCAGAGAAACAGATGTGCTTAAGATCAGGAAAGGTGAGTAATATCATTTTAGAACATGTTTATTTTGAGATGCTAGTCAGCATCTAAGAGGAAATGTCCAGTAGCATGATTTGGGACTAGATACAGTTTTAGGAGTCATGGCTAGAGATGAGAAGGAAGGATATGAAATTACCACTCAGGGAAAGCACACACAGAGAAAAGAGAATAGGGATAAGAACAATGCTTTGGGGTAAGAGCACCTATTATTTGCAAGGCACTATAGAAAATGCTTGATAACACTTTATCTTATATAATCTTGCAATCAAGGTAAAGTAATTATCTTCATGTTAGAGATGAGGAGACTGAAGTTCAGAGTGATTATCTCATTAGCCCAGGGTCATACATTTGATAAGTGTTGGCTGTAGTGTTTAAGTTTAGATCAGCCTAACTCCACTACACCACACAGCAAAGCATTCAAAGAGGTAGTGGGGGAAAAAACCCAGGAAAATGCATTGTCATAAAAACAAGGGGGAGAAGACTGAGTATCTTAATGAACTATGGGGTAACCATGGGAATAAAAAAGACTGAGGTGAGAAGGTAAAATACCTTCAAATGGTTCTCTAGTAATTCTGGCTTTTGTTGGGAATTTGTGTCAAGGCCAGGGCTAGGTACATTGAGAGAGGTCATTTAAAGACTTTGAACTGCAACTTGCCTAGGTGGAGGTTGTGTTCCTATATACAAATGTACACTTTAACTTACTCAGATAAAAACATTTTTTATATGTCATGATATGCTAAAACATTTTGGATATAAAATTTTCTGAGAAATAGAGTTAACTTGTAGAGTCTTATTGGCCTGAAATATGCTATTGCCCTTGGAGACGTGGCATCAATAATTACTCAAGTATCCATTAAGAACGTTATCCAGATATATATTTTTTGATGCATCAGTTTTCTCAATTTTTAAAAGAGGATAATTATAACTTATTCTCACTATCTCAACTTTCTCTTTTCAGTACACTGCAATTAGCTTTATCAAGGCCACTAGTGACCTTCATCTTATTAAATCCATGCTCTCTGTCCTTACCTTACATGACCTGTCCTCAGCAGCTTTCCCCTTCCCTTCTTCAAGACCTTTGACCTGGAATATCTCAGGGCTCTGTACCTATTCTCTTCTCTTTTTCCCTAGCTGATCTCATTCAGCTTTAAATACTGTTTACTTAGTGTTGTACCCCCATGATATTCTGAAAATAAAAAAATAAATTAAAAAAAATTAAATTAAATTAAATTTAAAAAAAAATACTGTTTACTTATAACTTCCAACTTTCCGTCTTCAAGCTGAACTTCTCTCCAGAATTCTAAATTGGTGTATCCAACTCTTTACTAAAAAATTCTACTTAGATGTTTTAAAGGCAGCTTCAATTTAACACCTCCAAAACCTAACTCCTGATTTTCATTCCTCAAGACCTATTTCTTCCATCTCAGTAAATGGCAACACTTTCTTTTCAGTTGCTCAAGCCAAAAAAATTTGGTGTCACTTTTGACTATCCCATTTCTCTTACACACTCCTTTCAGTACATTAGCAAATGCTATTGACTTTACCTTTGGAATATATTTAGAATCTGACCACTTCTCACCACCTCTGCTGCTCCCATCTTGGTCCAAACTGCTGTCATTGCTTCTTAGATTATTGCAACAACCATCAACTGGCCTCCCTGCTTCTGCATTGCACCTTATTCTCAGCATGGCAGTCAAAGTGATCATTGTAAGTCAGATCAGATCACTCCTTTGCTTAAAACACTTTAATGACTTCTCATTTCATCCAGAATAAATGTTAAGTCATTACAATGGCCTGCAAAGACCTACATTTTCTGTATATGCCCCAACCCAACCTCTCTGACAACGTATTTTATAACTCTTTCACTTACTAGCCTTTATCCATACAGCCCTCCTTGTTCTCCTTATAAAACATCAAACACGTTCCTGTCTTAGGGCTTTTGCATTTGCTATCTCACTTCCCTCAGGCATTTTCATGTCTTGCTCTCTCTTCTTTGAGATCTCTGCTTAAGCATCACCATCTCAATGAGGGTTTCCCTGACTCTTTTTTCAATTGTACCCATAGCCACACATCCTCTCTCTGTCCTCATTCCTTGATTTATAAGAAATGTATCCCCAGCGCATATAATAGTGTTTGGTAAATATTTGCTGAATGAATGAGTGCATAACTAACTTTCCTCAGTGTTCTAGAGTCATATATCCAATTGCCTATGTGATACCACTTGAATGTCATATCAGACCAAGCGTGGCCTCAGCAGAACTCTGAAATGCTTTGCCCCCAAATGTATTTCTCCTATGGTCTTCTTTTTCTCATTTAATGATACCTTCACCCACCCAACTGGAGGTCATCTTCAATACTTTCCTTTCTCTCACACTGCACATCCAAACGATTGCTAAGTCTCGTCAACTTTAGAAGATACCCTATATTCAACCACTTCTCACTATCCTTACTTTCTAGCCCAAGGTTAAGCTACCATAATTTCTCACCTAGACTCCTGCAAAAACTTCCCAACTAGTCTCCCTGCTTCTTTTCTCTTTTACCCCCCAACCCCACCCAGAGTCTCTATACAATGGAATCAGATGGTATTTTTAAGGCATACATTGGATCAGACTAGAACACTCTTTCCCTTGCTGGAACCCTTCTGTTGGCTTCCCATTATAATCTCAGAATGAAATACAAACTCCTTTCTATGGTCTAAAATGCCCAACATGATCTTGTTTTTATCTACTTCTCCAACCTGAACTCTTGTTCTCTATGTCATTGGTACACTGAACTTTATGCCACTCCAACACAGAAAATTATTTTTTGTCTCAGAGCTTTTGCATTTGCTACTCTTTAGCCTCAAATGCCCTTCATCCAGATCTCAGAAGAGCTGTGCCCTTCTCATTCAGGTCTCATCAAAAGACCTTCTCTGATCACCCTCTCACTACCGCCAATCACTGTCTAAACCATTACTCTGTTTTATATGTTCTTTTCTTTTTTTTTTTTTTTTGAGATAGGGTCTCACTCTGTTGCCCAGGCTGGAGTGCAATGATGTCATCATAGTTCACTGTAGCCTCAAACTCTTGGGCTCAAACTATCCTCCCACCTCAGCCTCCCAAGTAGCTGGGTCTACAGGTGCATGCCACCATGCCCAGCTAATTTTAAAAATTTTTTGTGGAGATGGGGTCTCACTATGTTGCTTAGTCTGGTCTCAAACTCCTGGCCTCAACTGATCCTCCCACCTCAGCCTCCCAAAGTGCTAGGATTACAGGCAGGAACCACCGCACCTGGCCTATATGTTCTTTAAAGCACTTATCACTATACACAATCAACTTTCATATATTTATTGTCTATCTTCTGCACTAAAATATAAGCTCCATTGTCTGCGGGAACTTTTCCTGATTCTCCTGTATTACTAATATCTATTAATAATATAGTGCCTGACACCTTCATCTGTTAAATGGATATATGAATAAATTTTCCACCTGTCCTCAGATCACTGCCATACACATGAAGAGCTCATTGTGTCCTGGATTATTGCAATAACCTCTTAACTGACTTCCTTTCCCTTGGAAAGTCTCTTGACCTTCAGTACTTTTATTCTGAAAATCTCTAGTTAATCTTCTTGAAACCTACTTTGATATTAATGTTTGCCTGTTGAAAGATCTTCAGTGACTTCCCACTGCTTATTGGAAAATAACTCAAATACTTCAGTCTTACATTCAGTGCTTTTCACAGTCTGGCTCTTTTCTCACTACACAACATGAATCCTTACCTCCAGCCACGTTAGTCATCTCCTTGCCATCTTCAAGTGCTGTAGTCAAACATATCTTTCTGTCTTAGTTCCCTGATCTAGAATGTTCTCCCTAACCCTCTCAACGAATCAAAATTCTGTTCAGCTCAGTTCCCACTATCTCTGTGAATCTTTCTCCTTCAAAATAGGCCCTCGTTGGTTATTTTTCTCTGAGCTTCTCTGCTAGTCATTTTGTCCTACATTCATCTACTACTGCCTTTTGTTATAATATAGCCAGTCAATGGTCAGTTTTTATCCCCTTGTTATATTGTAGACTGAGGAGAGACACTATACACATTTCATTTTTATTTCCCTTTCAGTACCTAGCATAGTGTTTACTGAATAAACATTTACTGAATACATGAGAGGCATATAAGAATTTATGGATAGAAGAAGGGAAATTAGAAAAAAATTTTAAAAGCCTACTTAAACAATATAATAAATGTGAATAGTGTTTCACTGTTACAGTTCTGTTTTTTTTCCCCAGCCCCAACATTTTGTGTGTGTGTGTGTAAGGAGAAATCAGAGATAGGCTGGAGTTGAATACTTCTATGCTGTAGAGAGGAAGAGGGAGGACATACTCTGCAAGAGGACTTGCCAAGACAGAGATATTTGAAACAGGCAGTGAGATGACTAACCTGGCTAGAGCAGAGGATTCATGTTGGGAGATAATGAAAGGGGGAGGGTAAAATAGATAAAAAGCAGAAGAGTGCGTTTTCAAAGAAGCAGGTAAGGGATGATGAGCAGGGCAAGTAGGATGGCTAATGTCCCTATTTCCCCAGGACTGAGGGGCTTCCCTGGGCATGGGACATTCAGTGCTAAAACTGAGAAGGTCCCAGGCAAACTGGAATGAATTGGTCACCCTAAGAGGAAAGCTGCTACTAGATGAGAAAGTCCAATAGCACAAAAGGGGAGGCACTTGAACCTGGAGCCAGCTGGTTAGTGATGTACATAGCCATATTCAAGGAATGATGGGGGATAAGAAAAGCAAGCAGGGGTTACCAAGATGGCAGAATAGAAGGTAACCTGCTCATTTTCCCCCACAACAACAAGAATTCTACATCCATCCACAGTCAAAAGTCTCTCTGCAGGAGCCTCAGGATTCAGATAGGAATTTGTGAAACTCCAGTAGAGCCCAAGACTTGGAGGGTTGTTTTGGGAGTGCAGAGAGACACCCAGGTTGCTGATCTGCTCAGCGTGCTTCAGGATTCAAGCCCAGAAATTACCCAGTCCTCCAAGGGGCTTGGTTACAACCCTGTTTGGCCTTGAGGCTGCAACCAAAACCATCTGTCAAGGGGTCCAGAAGGAGTTGCATACACTAGTTCCTTGGTGGAATGGCTCATCTGCTTGCTAACATTGGTCTCAGCAGTGAACTTGAAAGTGGCCCTGCAGCACTGCTCCAGCATTCTTTAGCTGAGGTCCCAGCTCAGAGATGCTGACAGAGGATCCAGGTCCAGAGGGAGACTCACTCATATCTTGCAGCACAGGAGTCTGAGGCCTCCCTGATGGGCTCACCAACCTCTGCCCCACAGTAGATCCCAAGGGGACTCAGCCTCAGCTCTGGTTCCTTCTGCTGCAATCAGGGAACTGTCCTGTCTGTGCTGAAATCTGCTGGGAGATGCACACCCCTCTGAGCCAACAAAACCAAACTCTCCAGCCTCCATCCCATAGCAGATCCCGAGGGGGCCCAGTCTCAGCTCTGGCCCTTCTCACTGCAGTCAGAGAACTATAGCGTCCATGCTGAGACCTACTGAGAGACACGTACCTGGCTAGACCAACAAGATGGGCTCTCCAGCCTCCATCCCACAGCAGATCACATGGGGTCCCAGTCCAAGCTCCGGCCCCTCCAGCTGCAACCAGGGAACTATCTCATCTGTGCAGGGACTTGGTGGGATATGTGTGCCCCTCTATGCCAGTGTGACTGGGCACTCCAGCTTCTGTTCCACAGCAGATGCTAAAGGGCTCCAGTCTCAGCTCCAGCCCCTCCTGCTGCAGTTAGGGAACTATCCTGTCTGTGCAGGGTCCTCCTAAGAGATATATGCCCTCTGAGCCAATAATACTGAGCTCTCCAGCCTCTGTCCGACAGCAGATCCTTAGGGGGCCTAGTCTCAGCTCTGGTTCCTCCTATTGCAGTAGAGGAACTATTCTGCTTATGCAGGGACCTGCTGGGTGATGCATACCTATCTCAGCCAACAAGACAGGCCCACCAGCCTCCTTCCCACAGCAGGTTCCAAAAGGGCCCAGTCTCAACTCCAGCCTCTCTTGCTGCAGTTGGGGATCCATCCCACCCTTGCAGAGATCTGCTGAGGGGACACACCCATCTGGGCTACCAGGACAATCTTCTGGACTCGGGTTCCTGGCCAGCATTCCTACACAGCCCCAGTACCCTCCTTGGGTCTTCCCCAGGTCCATCTGGGCTGGAAAGCTGCATCAACTTCAGAATCCCTGCAAGACTAATGGCAAGCCTGCGCTTAGAACATTCTCTAGTGCCAGGACAGCTGCAGTGGTCACAGGCTCAGGGAACTCAACAGTCAGTCTGCTTAAAATCCCTGGAAGCCCTCTGAAGAAGGATAGGCTCAAAGCCAGACTTTGAAGACTAAAATAAATACGTAATCCCTTAATGTGCAGACATCATCACATGTCCACAAACATCAAGAAAATTCAAGGAAATATAACTTCACCAAATGGACAAAATAAGGTGCCAGAGACCAACCCTAAAATGATGGAAATGTTTATCTCTTTGATAAAGAATTCAAAATAATTATTTTAAGGAAGCTCAATGAATTTCAGTAAAACACAGAGAATCAATCACAGTTAAGTTGGTATCAGTTTTGTAATCATAGTTAAGTTGTCATTCATTTTAAATAACTTGTTACAACTATAGGATGTTTTTTGTAAGCCTCGTGGTAACCACAAAGCAAAAACCTATAATAGATACACTAAAAATAAAAAGCAGTGAACTAAAACATACTATCAGAGAAAATCACTAAAACCACAAAGGAAGGCAGTAAGAAAGGAAGAGAGGTGCTACAAAACAACTAGAAAACAAGTGAAAAACAAACAAGTAAAGATATAGAGGCCAGGCGTGATGGCTCATGCCTGTGATCCCAGCACTTTGGGAGGCTAAGGGGGGAGGATCACTTGAGACCAGGAGTTTAAGGTTGTAGTGAGCTATGATCATGCCACTGCACTCCAGCCTGGGCAACAGAGTGAGACCCCATCTCTACAAAAAAACTACAACAATTAGCCAAGCATGGTGGCATGTGCCTTTAGTCCCAGCTACTCAGGAAGCTGAGACAGAAGGATCCCTTGAGCCCAGAGGTTTGAGGTTGCAGTAAGCTATGATCACACCACTACACTCCAGCCTGGGCAACAGAGTGAGAACCTCTCTCTAAAAAAAAAAAAAAAATATATATATATATATAAAATAAAAGACATAGAGTAGGTGAATGGATTAAAAAACAAAATCTACCTATGTGCCATCTACAAGAAACTCACTTTAGCCATAAAGACACACATAGACAGAAAGTGAAGGGATGGAGAAAAAGATATTCTATGCAAATGGAAACCAAAAAAGAGCAGGAGTGGCTATCAGATAAAATAGACTTTAAGTCAAAAAATGTAAAATGAGACAAAGCAGGTCATTATATAATGATAAAGTGTTCAATTCAGCAAAAAGATATAATATTACTAAATATATATGGACCCAATAACAGAGCACCCAAATATATAAAGCAAATATTAATAGATCTAAAGGGAGAGATAGGCTCCAATACAATAATAGTAAGGGACTTCAACACCCTACTTTCAGCAAGGGACAGATTATCTAGACAGAAAATCAACAAACAAACATTGGAGTTAAACTTTACCTTAGACCAAATGGACGTGACAGACATTTCATCCAACTGCTGCATAATACATATTTTCTCATCAGCAAGTTGAACATTCTCCAGGATAGACCATATGTTAGGCCATGAAATGAGTCTCAACAAATCCAAAAAAGTCAAAATCATATCAGGTATCTTTTCTGACCACAATGGAATAAAACTGGAAGTCAATAACAAGAGGAACTTTGGAAACTGTATAAATACGTGGAAATTAAGCAACATGCTCCTGAATGACCAATGGGTCAATGAAGAAATTAAGAAGGAAATTTAAAAATTTCTTGAAACAAATTAAGGTGGAAACACAACATACCAAAACCTATGGGAAACAGCAAAAGCAGTACTCAGAAGGAAGTTTATAACAATAAATGCCTACATCAAAAAATAGACTTCAAATAAACAACCTAATCATGCACCTCAAGGAACTAGAGAAGCAAGAACAAACTAAATCTGAAATTAGTAGAAGGAAAAAAATTTTTTTAAATGCAGAAATAAATGAAATTGAGACCAAAAAATGCAAAAGATCAATGAAACAAAAATTAGTTTTTTTTAAAAAGTTAAACAAATTTGACAAACCTAGACTAAGGAAAAAAGAGAGAAAACCCAGATAAATAGAATCAGAAATGAAAAAGGAAACATTTCAACCAATACCACAGAAACACAAAGGATCGGTAGAGACTACTATAAACAACTATACACCAACAAATTGGAAGACATAGAAAAAACGGATAAATTCCTGGACACATACAACCTAGCAGGATTGAACCATGAAGATATAGAAAACCCAAACAGAGCAATAATGTGTAACAAAGTTGAAGTAGTAATAAAAAGTCTGCTATCAAAGAAGAGCCCAGGACTTGATGGATTCACTGCTGAATTCTACCAAGCATTTTAAAGAACTAATAGCAATTCTACTCAAACAATTTTTAAAAATTGATTTAAAAAACAACAGGAAATAAATTATATAGATACAGGATCGCTTGAGCCCTCCTTCCTCAGCAGGAGGAGTTTGAGGTTGCAGTGATCTATGATGATGCCACTGCACTCTACCCAGGGTGACAGAGCGAGATTCTGTCTCAGCAACAAGAAAGGAAAGAAAGAAAGAGAGAGAAAGAGAGAGAGAGAAGGAAGGAAGGAAGGAAGGAAGAAAAAAGAAAGGGAGGGAGGGAGGGAGGAAAGGAGGAAAGGAGGAAAGAAGGAAAGAAGGAAGGGGGGGAGGAAGAAAACATAAATTACAAATTACTCTCCTGGTTGGTTAGTGGGTACAAACATACAGTTAGGTGGAACAAATGAGCCCCAATATTTGATAACAGATTAGGGTGACTATAGTTAGCAACAATGTGTTGTATATTTCAAAGTAGCTAGAAGAGAGTACTTGAAATGTTAGCAACACATAGAAATGATAAATACTCAAGATGATGGATACCCCAAATACCCTGAATTGATCATTATACATTCTATGCGTATAACAAATACTCACGTGTCCCATAAATATGTAAAATAATTTGTACCAATAAAAAAAGTAGTCCAATGCTTGTACTTCTATTTGGAAGACTTAAACAATCTTGCATTGTATTGATGACTAAAGCAACATAAGTTAACAGAGGGATGTGATTTTCTGAAATCATCTAAAAAATGTGAAAATTCATTGTGAAAATTACAAATGTGCGAGACTCATGTGAAAATTTGTGAAAAAAGCTATAAATTTCTGAGCAGAACAAAAAAAATTACTCTCTTGAGTAAGATGAGTATTTCATACAGTTGCTATATTCACTTTAATTTTTTTCAGTTCTTTTGTTATTATATATTGAATAGATACAAAGTATAGCTTGAAGCTGTGAATGTTCTCCATCCTACCCCCTTTCCTCTCCTTAATCTCTATCCTGAATTTTATATTTTTTGTTTCCTTACTTTTCTTTATAGCTTTACCTCGAAAACCCTAATGATATAGTTTTGCATGATCTTTAACTTTATATAAATGGAATAATACTATATTTATTCTTCTGCAATTTGTTTTTTTCCTAAATATTATACTCCTGAGATTTATCATTGTTGATGTGTATAACTGTAGTTCACTTATTTTCACTGCTATATAGCTTTCTATTGTATGAACATACCGTAAGTTATTTCTTTATTCTACTGTTAATAGGCATTTGGTTAGTTTCCGGTTTTGCTGTTATATGCAGTGTTACTTCACACGTCCTTGTATATGACATATCATAATAGTTTCCTTAGGATATATACCTAAAAATGAACTTGCTGAGTTGCAGAGTAAATACTTTATCACCTTATTGGATTGGGCCAAGTTGTTTTCCAAAGTGGTTGTCCGATTTTTAATACCTCCAACAATATATGTGTTCCAGTGGTTCTATTTTTTTCTCTAACACAATATTATTAGACTTAAAATTTTTTTACCAGTATGGTGGGTGTGTATATTAAAAATTTTAAGCATTGCTATTTATTTGACTACTTTGTGCCAAGCACTGTTGCAGGCAATTTCATACATTACTTAATTTAATTCTCTCACAACTCTTCTATCTCAGCCTCATGAGGGAGACTAATATTGTTTTTTGTTTTTTGTTTTGTGTTTTTTTTGAGACATGGTCTTGTTGTTTTTGCCCAGGCTAGAGAGCAGTGGCGTCATCATAGCCCACTGCAGCCTCAAACTCCTGGGCTCCAGCGATCCTCCTGCCTCAGCCTCCCAAGTATCTGGGACTACAGGCTCACACCACGACACCCAGCTAATTTTTCTATTTTTAGTAGAGATGGGGTCTCACTCTTGCTCAGGCTCATCTTGAACTCCTGACCTCAAGCAATCCTCTTGCCTTGGCCTCCCAAAGTGCTAGGATTGCAGGTGTGAGCCACCATGCCCAGCTTGTACTTCATTTTTAATACATAATTATCACTAAACCTCTCTCTGATAAATTTATTTCTTAATGTGTCTTTCTCCATCCTGTATCTATATAATTTATTTCCTGTTTTTTTTTTTAAATCATTCTCATTTTAGAAGAAAATTTGAGTCAGGAAGTGGTTAATAACTTACAAGTCACATTGTTGTTATTAAGTAGCAGACTTTAAAATAAAACCTAATTTGCTGGCTCCTGATCCATTTTTTGCTTCATCTCTTCCCTTTTTCCACCCATACCCCATTTCTTCCTCCTTTCCTTCCCATTCTTCCACTCCTCCTCTGAGTTTAACAGATCAAATATACTTTCCAGTTGGCTGCCATGTAATATGATATATGTGCGGAGAGCGTCACAAGGTTGGGTGAGCCCCTAGTTCCAGCTGGGCACTAGTTGGCTGTTATGTGCCTTATAACCATTTCACGTTTCAAGCTGTGCTGCTTATGGGGATTTGGCCAGACTACTCTCCCAAAGCTATTGGTGGCCCTGCAAGGGTTGGAAAGCATCCAGAACTTCAGGCCATCCCATCCTTGGCTCTCCTTTTTCAGCAGCAGTATGAACCCCAAGCATACTGTGGGGGTGTAGGCAATTGGGGGAGGTCTGGGTGCCTAGAGAATGGGGATATTGGAACTACTAACACTGGTTAGGAGAACACAGATTCTGTTGATGAAAGAAACAGAACTGAGGTTGGGGTACAAAACTTGTAGCCCAGAGGCACAAGTGAATTTTGTTTGGACTACACAGCATTTAATTTTCTTTTTCTTCTTCTTCATTTTCAAAAAAAAATCTGGATAATTTTTTAGGAAGCATTTACTCACCAATTTGTCACAATAGTCAGCATTTCATTTCCTATAGTTTTATATCTAACTGCTATTAACTCCCTGGCTCCTAAAGTTATCTGATGGAACTCTGCCTAGTTTACTGAAATATGAACTGTATCCATAATGAGGTCACTTGAGACTCACTGAGGGTAGAACTGGAAGATGTATTCTCATTCCAAAGTGATCACAGTTTGTCCAGATGATTATTTTTTTCCTGGCAGTTGATTATTTTGTGGCTGGGAACACACTTTTATTTAGATTTCATACCTCTCTCAAGATTATGAATTTTCTCCCCATGTTGGGATGTTTGGGATGATTAAGGTGCAAATAACTACAAATTTTTCTAGTCTTAGCTCATACATACTTAGTGACTTAGGGGACCTGAAAGAAATTGATTAAAATAAATACACTTTATTGGCCTTTTCTGAGTTGGGTTAAGGACGGAGAGAAGAAAGGGAAGGAAAGAAGGATTTGTTTGTATAGCAAACTCATAGGGTTTGATAAAGTATAATTTTCAAAAAGTTAAAAAACATGACTTTTATATAAATATAAAATGATCAGGTATCAAAGATTTTATTTAGTTCATTAATTAATGAGGGAACCAGTAAGATGTTAAGACCAGTTCAAATGAAAATCTAGGAGCTAAGTATTTATAGGCAACTTAATAAAGAAATGTTAAAATAAGATTTCTGAATTATATATAAAACTAATCAATGCCCTAAAGTGCAATAAATCATAAACTTTGGAGTTATCTTTCCCACCAGACATGAAATATTTTTATCACTACTGGATAAAAATCTACAAGTCAACCTTTGCCTATAGAATTATAAAATAGTCTAGTCAATAGAAAACTAGTCAAAGGTATAAACCCAAAACTGCACTAAAAGATCACCCAATAATTTCTTTCAGCTATTTCGAAGTTTCAGATGATTTTTCTGACACATTGTAATCATGAACTTAGACTCAGTTGCCAGAAAATGAAATCTGTTTCCCAAGCTTTGAAAATATAACTTGATGATGAGAATAAATGAAGTGAATTCTAAAATCTAGCATATGTATCTTAGGGGTAGATCATTTTGGATTTCAGGGATCAAGTTCCAAGTTTCTTAAGTACATGTTTGAATGACACAGTATCACCGTAAGAAATTCTCATTCTGAATCTTTTTATTTCCTTTACAGAAATTCCATGGAATAGTTGGTACTACTCTGCAATGTCTTTATTTGAAAGCCAAAGTGAGGACAAACCAAGTAAAGGTAGGGAAACTCAAGAAAAGATATCTAAGTCTGTATGTCCTTATTATTGCCTCTGAAGTATGTGTGTGTGTGCGTGCATGTACATATACATATGATAGAAAAATAGACTGGAAACCTACCAAATTGCCTACCTAACAACTGACCAGGAAAGGAAATATATTTTGCAGAAGTAAATACTTTGTACTTACAAGTAGCGCAAGCTCTAGTTTTGTCATCTGAGAATTCTCATTTGAGTAGTTACAATCATGTTTTATACGTTTTCAGTATTTGGAAGTTCATCAGGAAAGCTTGAGTTCCTTTCCCTCTCCCCAACCTTCACAACTGCCTTCTGCTAAAAAGAGGTGGTCAGTGAGAAAAGAAATTGCTGAGGCAGATGAGGTCCTCCGTTACAGCCTTTTTGTGGACAGAACAAATGGATCTGGCTATGTTGTTAGGGAGGATTTCCATACCACTTCTGTGCTTTCCTTTGGCAACTCAAGGTACTAAAGGGAGCTAGAGTAATCACAACCAAGCCATCTTTCAGAATGGAACTGCCTATGTAAAAAAATTTTTTTCTACTATGAAATTTTGAAAGAGCAAGCCAGAATATGGTTCCAGATTTCCTCCTTTTGAGGAATGGAGAAGGTGCAGGGAATGAAATTAGTTCACTGATAGAGGATACACTGTACCTTCTTTACTTGCTGTCATTGGACAATTGTCTGATTCCTTCCTGGAGGGAGTCTGTTCCAAGGGCATAGGCCCTACTTCCAAAAGGAGGAAGTCAGGAAGCTGCCGTCCAAGAGAAAAGCAGGGAAAACTCTTCTACCCTCAGGAGAGCAAAAGGAGAGAGAGCTGAAGAAAACAGAGGCTAATTGACCAGTTGCTCATGCATCTTCTTATGAACAGAAAATATGGAGAGCAGAATACTTTAAGGAGTAGTAAGTTCCCAGCAAATGAAAAATGTGGTAATAATCAATAAAGACTGATTCATTCATTCATTCATTCATTTGACAAATATTTATTGATTACCAAATAAGTGCCAGCCACTGTGCTAGTTGGGGCAATACAATGGCAACAAAACCAGGCAGAATTCCTGCTCTTGGGGAGATTATGGTTTATTGAGGAACAGCCTTTAACTAATTGATAGCACATTAAATACTAGCACAGAGAAATATCAATTATATCTGCATACATGCTATGAAGTAAAGATCATATGGTGGACATAGTGGTCAGGAGCATGGATTCTGGAGCCATACTGCCTGGGTTTGAATCCTGGCTTTACTGTTTATTATGTTGTCTTGGGCAAATCTCTTAATTTCTCTGTGCTATGGTTCCTCATCTATAAAACAGGGATAGTAATAGTACTACCACATAAGGTTGCTGTGGTGATTAAATTAGG
This sequence comes from Daubentonia madagascariensis, assembly GCA_023783475.1. Classification (NCBI taxonomy): domain Eukaryota; kingdom Metazoa; phylum Chordata; class Mammalia; order Primates; family Daubentoniidae; genus Daubentonia; species Daubentonia madagascariensis. Next base: position 35,033,304 of record JAKFHU010000747.1, read on the forward strand.
TAATATTTATAAAGCACTTGGGATAGTATCTGCCACATAGTAAACACTTGGTAAATGTGTAAAAAATAATCTATAAGAGCTTGATGCTTTCATTCAGGAAGACAATAACTTCAGTGTTTATAAATGTGGGTTATTTCAAAAGCCAAAAATTTTACCAAGGAACAAGAATGAAAACCTGGTTTCCTGGTGTAAATCTCTTCAGGTAGGCTAGGACTACCTACCGCAGGTAAAATTACTGGTCCCCTTTTTGAGCAGTGAGCAATTAACATTGGTCCACCCAATATTTTGGCCTATTGGCCTGAGCTGACAAAGTAGCAGTGATAAACCCAGTAATTTGGTAGGTACCACTATTTTCTTTCTTTTTTTTAATCTTTCTTTTTTTTAGACACAGGCAGTGGGGAGGTACCACTATTTTCAATATGCAGAATCTTCAAGCCTATTTTGGTTGGAAAATTTAGAGTACGCAGAGTAAATACTGACTAGTTCCAGCATCTTGTTATCTACCCTCTCCTTTCTATTTTCTATCACCTTCTTAGTTCAGGCCATCATCATTTCAAGTACTGGCAATTGCAGTAGTCTTGTAAGTGGTCTTTATGTCTGCTATCTGTTCCTCTGTAAATCTATCATTAGATTAATTAATCTTTGTTATTAATCTTTGTGAAATTCTGAATTTCTAGCTTTATCACATTTTTCCCTGCTCAAACTCTTTCTGGGATTCCCTACTTGATAAAATTTAAGATTATCAGCCTAATATTAAAGTTCTGCCTTTAAGATCTTGTTTCCTGCCTCCTTCATATTTTTCCTATCTACTGTACTATCATACAACTTGCCTAGTCCCAGTGCCAAACCTTTCCTAAAGTTAGTTTCCTACCTAGAAACCTGTCCCCTATATTCGACCTAATCAACCTATATTCATCTTTTAGGTTTAGTGCAAGTCCTTCTCCATGAAGCCTTCTTCAACAATTCTCCCTCACTCACCCTACTCCAATTATCTCTCCTTCCTGAATTCCTATAGTGCTTGGTTTCTATGGTTTTTTTTAGAACAACAGCCTTATTGAGATATAATTCATGTGCTACAAAATTCACCCTTTTAAAGCACGCAGTTCAGTGATTTTTAGTATATTCAGAGTTGTGAAACCATGACTATAACTTAGTTTTAGAACACTTCATCACCCTGAAAAGAAACCCCATACCATTAGCAGTCACTCCCAATTTCTTCCTTCCCCCAGCCCCTGGCAACCATTAACTGACTTTCTGTTTCTATGGATTTGCCTATTCTAGACTTGACGTATAAATATTATAGAATCATATCATATGTGGTCTTTTGTGACTGGCTTCTTTCACTTAATGTTTTTAAGGTCCATCCATATTGTAGCATGTATCAGTATTTCTTTCCTTTTAATGGCTGAATACTATTCCGGTGTTTGGATATACCACAGTTTGTTCATGCATTCATCAGTTGGTGGACATTTGGATTGTTTCCACTTTTTGGCTATTATGAATAATGCTGCTATAAACATTGGTATACAAGTTTTTGTGTGGACTGGACATATAGTTTTAATTCTCTTGGATCTCTACAGTTCTTTTAAAATCTTATTTACATCCTGCCTTGAACTATTGCTTTGCTGTTTTGCATATATGTTATGCACAGATTATACTAGATTCCTTGCCTAGCACAGTGTTTACAAAGCTCCCTCTGTCCCGGAGAGTTTGTAAGACTGTCCCATCTATTATATTTCTCATCTCTCTCTTCTCTGCCATCCATACACTTCTGAAAATGTCATCATCATCATCACCACCATCACCACAAGACAACAATAAAAACTATTAACAATTATCAAGAGAGGGTTATTGTGTTAAATAACACTAGGTAGTAAATAATTCAAAAGGATGGGGTCAACCTGTATGTATTGAAATGGAAATATCTCCAATACATAGTGTGAAAAGAAAAAAGCAACTTGCAGAGCAATACATATAGTAGGACCTCATTTGTTTAAAAAAAACCCATTTACAGGTGTGTATATATGTATATATGTATGTAAATGCCCTGAAAAGGAAGGGACCCAAAGGATATACACCACTGTATTAACAGTGGTTTCCTTAGGAAAAGAAGAAGGAAAGGAAGGCACAGGAAAGGAAACTTTAAATTTTTTCTCTCTATATTTCTGTTTTTGAATCTTTTATAGTAAAAATGTATTTATATATTCCTTTGAGTAATTTTAAAAATTAAAAAAAGTATAATCACAAAAGGAAAATAACTAAGTTGGAGAAACCAAAAAGAAAGGACAGAAAAGGAAAAAAAGAAGAAAAAGAAATAGCAGGAAGGAGGAGGGCATGGATACTGTGGCACGTAGAGCAGAAAATTAATTGGAGCTTTAGTAATAGAATGCTGTACAACAAATGCTAATTTACATAAGCACAGAAATAGACAGTGAGGTTGCACAACTCTGGGAACATACTAAAAACCACTAAGTTGCACATTTTAAATAGATGGATTATATGGTATATAAATTATATCTCAATAAATCTGTTTAGAAAAAACAGACATTTAAAGTTTCTGGAACTAGTGTCTAGAATTCTGTTTCTTTAGAAAATTTAAAGCAACAATAGAACTGATTTTTAGGAACTTTTTCTGACCTTAACAACAGAGGAAGAAATAAGAATTCTCAGAAAAAATAAGAATTCTCAGTTAAATTTGAATTTTAGATAAACAATGAATAACTTTTTAGTACGTTGTGTCCCATGGGACATTACATATGCACTTATTTTGTATCTATATTTTTTATTTGCTAAATTTGGCAACCCTAAACAGAGAGGATTACGGTTTTTAATCTCTTAGAGTTAAGTTGCTTCTTTAGCATCACCAAGGCATTTTGTTTCTAACTGATGGCCTCTAATATAACTTTCCCAAACCCATGTCTCCTATCCCAGGGAAGGTTTAATGATTGAGGAGCACTGAAAGTGATGTCTAGCAGTTCAGTCAAACATGACTGATTTTACCTTTACCACACTGATGAGAAATCACTGGGCCCACATTCCAAATGAGGTCAGAATGGCAAAGCATGACTCCCAGCTTCCATCTACCTAGATGTTCCTGATGTTCCTGTGAGTTTCTGCCTTAGGGGAGAAACCAAAGGTCTCCACGGGGAGAAAGGATAGGGCCTTTAGTTTTGAGCATGTCCTGAGTTGTGCCAGCCAAACCAATCTTCTCTAGGCCCCTGTTAATGAATTCAGGATTCTTTTTTTTTTTTTTTTTTTGCTTTTATGACTATTTTGATTTTCTTTGGGATCTTGTCCATTGAACGATTTTAGTCTTGTTTCTGCTTAACTCAGACAGAAGAATTAATGATGCTCTAGGGGATGGTCAGAATTAGAGGTACAGGAGCTCAATAACTGGATTTTTCATAACCTTAAGATTTTGCGAGCTTCCTCTCAAGGCTCTTGTTGACACTGCACTCTATACACCCTCTTCAGCCATGCTCGATATCCTCCAGTTTGCCAACTTTAGCACAGAAAGGTCAACAAAGAACTAGCCTTAGCTGAGGTTTCTCTTCAAGTCCAGTTGTTCTGTGATCCTCCCACAAAGAGAAGGTAACTGTCCTCCATTGGAGGAGTTTGGACAGAAACCTGACCATAATTTAGCACATGTTTCTAAGCATCTTTTCACTTGGATGCTTGTTCATTCAACAAATCTTTATTAAATCCAGGGCCTAATGATGAGCTAAGCAGTAGGATACAGAGATTTAAAGGAAAGGAAAAAAAATGGTCTCTACCTTTTTTAAAAAATTGACATAAAACTATATTTATTTATTGTGTACAACATGATGTTTTGAAATACATGTGCATTGTAGAATGGGTAAATCAAGCTAATTAACATATGCATTACCTCACATAGTTATTATTTTGTGGTAAGAACCCAAAATCTACTCTTTGCATTTTTCAAGAATACAATGTATTGTTATTAATTATAGTCACTATGTTGTACCATAGATCTCTTAAACTAATTCCTCCTAACTGAAATTTTGTAACCTTTGACCAACATCTCTCCAAACCCCTCCCCCACCACTGTCCCAGCCCCTGGTAACCACCATACTATTCAGACATAAAGAAGAAGGAAATCCTGTAATTTGTGACAACATGGATGAACCTGGAGAACGTCATGTTAAGTGAAATAAAACCAGGCACAGAAAGACAAATGCTGCACGATCTCACTCATATGGAATCTAAAAAAGTTGATCTCATGGTCTCTACCTTTGAGGAGTTCTTTGTTTAGTGGGGAAAAGTGTATAAGTAAGTGTGATAACTGAGTTGAATGTAAACCATGGGACATGGGACATAGCAGTGGGTAGACTGAACCACAAACATGTAATGAAATGGTGGTGAGAAAGCAAATTAGTTACTGCTCCTCTTCCAGGACCAGGGATGACTCTCTGCTATGTCATTTAGCTATTCTTCTTACCATTCTTTACGTGGAAATATCTGCTGGTGGCATATCTCAAGAGATGCAGTCTGGTGAGATAAAATATAAATTTTCTTATATATCCGAGACTATAAGCCATATGGTTAGCTAAATCTACTGATGGCCAAAATGTTTTAGATTGTTATTTGACTACCATAAAGATAAATTGTGATCGTTTGGAATGTAAGAAATTCCAGCATTTCTAATGTAAATTGACTCTAACTAATCTGACCAGAAATTAGCCAATTATCCTTCTCCTTGCAGCTATCCTCACTTATTTTTAGAGACAGGAAAGGAAATTTCCATTATAGACATTAAGTGACTTGGCCAAAATCACCTAGGCCTGCTAATCTATAACTACAGCAAGGGGTCACTGCTGAGTTTCCCTTCTTAATTGAGCTTTAAGTATAGTGGTAAAAGGAGAGGAGGCCTTCACTAATCTACTAGGTAGACTTGCACTCCGGAAGATCATCTCACTGTTCTTTTTATGGCCGGAAAATCCCATGATTGATTTCTTATTGTGAGTGAGGAAATGTGTTCAGAATCTCCTAAGCCAGATTACCACCTGAACAACTGGTCTTCCTTCCTTTTCTCCCTCCCTCCTTATTCTTCCTGGTTACTTACCTTTCAGTGTGCCACCTTCTCTAGTTCCATGTTGCTCCAGCTGTTGTTGAACTCCTGACCTCAAGCAATCCTCCCGCCTTGGCCTCCCTCACTGCTAGGATTACAGGCATGAGCCACAGCACCCAGCCTAATGTGTACTTTTGATGTGTCATTTATTATCTCATTTAACCCTCATATTAAACTATAAGGTAGGTTTTACTACCCCATTTTACACATGAAGAAACTAAAGCCAAGAAATAGAAAGTGACTTGCCCCAGGTCACTTAATTTAGTCAGAGTCCGGTCTCAAATAGCTAAAATTTTCTGAGCATTTTTTATGATCAGGAATTGTTCTAAAATGCTCTACATGCCTTAACTCACTAATCCTCCCAATAACCTTATGGATAGGTGTTATTATCATTTCTATTTTACAAATGAAGAAAACGCGTCTCAAAGAGTTGAAGTAACGTTCTCAAGGCTACACAGCTGGTACGTGGAAGACTAAGATTTGAACCCTGGCAGCCTGACTTGACTGTCCATATTCTTAACCACTATGGGAGACTGCTATATTTTTAAACTTTAAGTCCACTGCACATCTTATAACACTAAGTTGCCTTGCTTCACCAAAATGTCTGGTCCTTTTAGTTCAATTATTTCACCATCCCCAGGCCAGCTCTCAACACAGGTCCTTTGAGAGCAAGTCTTCGCTGACTAGGCTGTAGACTCAACCTTCGGTTCACAATGGAAAGAGCATTTTCCAGTCACCAGTGGCTAGAGCTAGGTGTTTGTTCCCTTGAATTCCATAGCCAGGACCTCTTCAACTAGACCCATTTCCTAGACTCTCCTTGTCTAAACTAATTTCCAATCTTCTGTAATTCTAACCTTTTACCCGTAATGTATATTTTGTCACTCCTGTTTTAGCCAAACAGGAATAACCTTTGAATTAACAAGTAATGGGGAAAACTTATTTACCCTAGTCTTCTCGGACAGTATTCACAAGCCCTAGGGAATCTTGAATTAATCTTATTATTCATTCTGAAAACTTTCTTCCTGCCTTTATGATCTCAAACATGACTGGTTACTTTCTTTAAGCCTGCATTTTTACTATCTCAGACATTTAGTTTCTGCTCTCAGATGGTTATACAAACTGAAGTTTTAACCACTTTTCTCATCATTCCTGCTTTTTCTTTGTTACAGGCCTCTTATGAAATATGACTTTATAGCTCCCAATTCCTCTTTTCCTCCTCGTGAAAATCCTACCTTCCTTTCTCCTTCCCTTTCTCTCATGGCACGTCTGATATCAAGAGCCAGCACCAGGTGAAAATTAATCCTGCCCCCACTTTGAAGTCTCAGTCTTCACCCTCTCAGGCTCTGAACCTTGGGATTTACTATTTTGCTTTACTTTACTCTTCAACTCAAAGAGGGAGAAATGTTGCACCTAGATGAGTTACTGGGAAAACCTGTTAGACCTTTGTTAAGTTGAAAAATAATCAGTGATATTAAATTTAGAAAGAAATGTGAGATTCAATATGAAAATATTAGAACTTTATTAAGAATTATAAAATAATATTTTTGAATAAATGAAGAGGTTATACCTGTCCGTTGGGTACAGCTGGAAGGATAAATGGCATGGGAGAGACTGATTTTACTCACCAATGTGTTAATAATTGAGTATGAACATAGCCTGTCTAGGGACTAGATAATCTTGACACTGATAGAAACAACAATGCTGCAAACTAAGCCCAAAGTTAGCAGAAGGAAGGAAATAACAGTGATTAGAGTAAAAATAAATGAAATAGAGAACAGAAAAACAATAGGAAAAATTAACAAAACTAAGAGTTGATTTTTTGAAAAGATAAACACAACTGACAAACTCTTAGGTAAACTTTTTCTTTTAAAGAGAGGACTCTAAATAAAATTGGAAATGAAAGAGGAAACATTACAACTGACATGACAATAAAAGGGAGTCCAAGAGACTAGTATAAACAGTTATATACCAACAAATTGAATAACCTAGAAAAAATGGATATATTTCTAGAAACATGCGTCCTACCCAGACTGAATAACAGAGAGAAAATCTGAACAGAGCATTAACGAGTAAGGAGATTGAATTGGTAGTCAAAAACCTCCCATCAAAGCAATCACAGCAGCAACAAAAATAAATAAATGGGACCTGATCAAATTAAAAAGCTTCTGCACAGCCAAGGAAACTATCACTAGAGTGAACAGACAACCTATAGAATGGGAGAAAATATTTGCATGCTACACATCTGATAAAGGGCTGATAACCAGAATTTATACAGAACTTAGGAAAATCAACAAGAAAAAATCAAACAACCCTTTTAAAAAATGGGCAAAGGACATGATCAGGAACTTTTCAAAAGAAGACAGAATAATGGCCAGCAAACATATAAAAAATTGCTCAACTTCTCTAATCATCAGGGAAATGCAAATCAAAACCACAATGAGATATCACTTAACTCCAGTGAGATTGGCTTATGTCAAAAAACCCCCAAACAACGAATGTTGGCTGGGATGCGGACAGATAGGAACACTCATACACTGCCGGTGGGACTGCAAATTAGTACAACCTCTATGGAAAGTAATATGGAGATACCTCAAAGAATTGAAAGTAGAATTACCATTTGATCCAGCAATCCCACTACTGGGTATTTACCCAAAGGAAAAAAAGACATTCTATAATAAAGACATCTGCACATGAATGTTTATAGCAGCACAATTCACAATTGCAAAGATGTGGAAGCAACCCAGGTGCCCATCAATACACGAATGGATTAATAAAATGTGGTATATGTATACCATGGAGTATTACTCAGCAATAAAAAACAATGGTGAATTAACACATCTGGTATTATCCTGGTTGGAGCTAGAGCCCATTCTTCGAAGCGAAGTGTCACAAGAATGGAAAAACAAGCACCACTGGTACTCACCATCAAATTGGTACTAACTGATAAACACTTACATCACACATGGCAATAATGTTCATCAGGGGGCGGGCAGGTGGGCCGGGGTGAAGGGGATGGGAAAACTCTCACTGAATGGGGAGCACAGTTTGGGGGATGTCCACAATTGTAGCTCTGACACGAGCAGTGCATGGGCAATATATATAGCCAAAGTGTTGTACCCCCATAATATTCTGAAATTTTAAAAAAAAAGTATACCTAAAAAAAAAAAAAACCTCCCATCAAAGAAAAGCTCAGGACCAGATAGCTTCATTGGTAAATTATATCAAACATTTAAAGAAGAATTAACACTAGTCTTAAACTCTTCCTAAAATTGAAGAAGAAAGAACACTTCCAAACTCATTTTATGAGGCCAGCATTACTTTGATACCAAAGCCAAACAAAGACACTACAAGGAAAGAAAATTATGGGCTAATATCTGTGATAAATATAGATGCAAAAATCCTTGACAAAATACTAGTAAATAGAGTTCAACAGAACATTGAAAGAATCATGTGACATGACCAAGTGAGATTTATCCCTAGGATGCAAGGATCGCTCAACATGTGCAAATTAATTAAAGTAGTATAACACATTAACAGAATGAAGGGTAAAAACAACATTATCATCTCAATACATACAGAAAAAGCATATGGTCAGTTGATTTTCAACAAGGGTCCCAAAACAATTCAATGGAAAAAGAATAATCTTTTCAAAAAATGGTGCTAATAGAACTGGATATGAACATACAAAAAAAATGAAATTGAATTCCTTCTTTACACCATTTGCAAAAATTAACTCAAAATGGATCAAAGACATAAATGTAACAGCTAAAACTATAACACTCTTAGAAGGAGACATAGGACTACATCTTCATGACTTTGGATTAGCAATGATTTCTTAGATATGACACCAAAGCACAGGTAACCAAAGAAAAAACAAATTGGACTTTGTCAAAATTAAAAACTTTGGTTCTTCTAAGCAGACTTTCAAGAAAATGAAAAGACAACTCACAGAATGGGACAAAATATGTGCAAATCATATATTTGATAAGGGACTTCTAGCCAGAATATATAAAGAATTCTTACAACTCAATGATAAAAAGGCAAATAACCCAGTTTAAAAATAGGCAAAGAATATGAATATGTATTTCTTCAAAGAAGATATACAAATAGCTAATAAGCACATGAAAAGATGCTCAACATCATCATTAGTCATTAGAGAAATGCAGATCAAAACTACAATGAGATATTACTTCACAGCCCCTAAGATGGCTAAAATCAAAAACATGGGCATTAACAACTGTTGGAGAGGATTTGGAGAAATTGGGACACTCACACATTGTGGGTGGGAATTTAAAATAGTGCAGATGCTGTGGAATACTGTTTGGAGGTTCCTCAAAAAGTTAAACATAGAGTTACTATTTGACCCATCAATTCTACTCCTAGGTATATATACAAGAGAATGAAAACATGTTCACACAAAAACTTGTACACAAATGTTCATAACAGTGTTCTTCATGATAGCCAAAAGGTAGAAACAAACCAAATGTCCATCACAGATGAATGGATAAATAAAATGCAGTATTATCCAAACAATGGAATAGTATTCAGCCATAAAAAGGAATGAAGTGGGTGGCCAGGCATGGTGGCTCACGCATGTAATCCCAGCACTCTGGGAGGCCAAGGCAGGAGGATCTCTTGAGCTCAAGAGTTTGAGACCAGCCTGAGCAAGAGCGAGACCCCATCTCTACAAAAAATAGAAGAATTAGCTTGGCGTGGTAGTGCACACCTATAGTTCCAACTACTCAGGAGGCTGAGGCAGGAGAATCGCTTGAGCCCAGGAGTTTGAGGTTGCAGTGAGCTATGATGACACCACTGCACTCTAGCCCAGGAGACCGAGTGAGATCCTGTCTCATAAAAAAAAAAAAGAGAGAATGAAATACTGATACATACTATAACATGAATGAACCTTGAAAGCATTATGCCAAGTGAGAGAAGCCATTTGCAAAAGACCACATATTATATGCTTCTGTTTATGTGAAATGTCCAGGATAGGCAAATCCAAAGAGACAGAAAGTAGATTAGTGTTCACCAGGACTGGAGAGAAGGAGTATGGGATGTCTTTTGGGGGTGATGAATATGTTCTGGAATTAATGGTGATGGTTGCATAATCTTATGAATATACTAAAAAACACTCAATTGTATAGTTTAAGGGGGGTGAATTTTATGTTATGTGAATCATAGCTTAAAAAAACATTGAACAATTGCAGATTGGGTTTCTAGGACCTGGAGCCAGAGACTCCTCTTAGAGGAATGAATAGAGTGAGTTCAAGGTAAGAGTAGGAGTCTGTGGCCTAGGGCAGAATCTTTGAGGGCCAAGGAAGGAAATTTCTTTCTGATCTTGGGAGCCATGAGCCAAGGAGGACTTTAGAGGGCCAGAAGAGCTTCAAAGTAGATGTTCAATACATCTCAGAGGCAGAGGGGTTGCTAGAGCCCACTCTCTGAGGGGACAAATTCTACGGAGACATAACCTAGGAGTTACCAGAAGCATTGAAGGTAGGAAGAAGGTTTAGCAGCAGTGTCAACCTTCAGGCTAAACTCTAGATTGCTTGGTATAATACGTTGGCTTAAGAGAACTGGAAAGCACTTACTCCAGATCATCCAAATAATTGAAGAATCTTATCCTCCAGGAATACTCCCGTGTCCTACTTTCCCTGACTTCCATCCCCTCTTCTGTGTACCCCTAACACCCTATGCTTACCTATATTACTGCCCTTACATTAGATTGAAATTTCCTTTTATATTTGTCTCCCTCACTAGGAATGGGAGTACCAAGATGGTCAGGGATGATGTTTTCCTCATCATCCTAGCACATAACCCTAGGACCTAGCACAGGGCCCGACCCCTACCAAGAACTCAGTAAACGCTTGTTGAACCAAGGAAGAATTGAAGAGTCTATAGGAGTATTTCACTCAGGACAGAAAGATCTATTGATTTTTATATATATATAAAAATACATATTTTATATATATATATTTTATATATTGCATATATAGTAACAGGCTCACTATTTTCAATAGTTTGTAACAGCTCTATGTTTTGATTTGATGATTTTATCATGTATTGTAGTTATCAGGCTCACTCCTACTACACTAAAGTTCCTTAAAGTCAGAGACTCTGTCTTACTCATCTTTTTATCCCCACACGGCATCCAGTATACTGGCTCCTGTGCAGTAGATGCTCAGTAATGATTTATTAATTTACATTTAGTTAAGCAAGTTTAAGAAAAGCTGCCTTAGAGAAGAAGCTTAGATATCTTAAAACAAGGTACTAGAATTGACTTATGAGGGTGGGCTGGGTTTCTAGGTTTGGCAGTAAATTTGGTACAAGCCATCCTGTTGTCTATGGAGACATAATCTAGGAAGTACTAGAAGCATTAATGGTGGAGAACTCCTCGGGAGTTACTAGTCCTGTTGCCTCCAGAAAGCCTGAACACTTGAGGATTTTCATTTTTATTATATTTCTTGATTCTTTGAATAAAGAGACAAACCCCATTTTTAGACAGATATCCTCAGCAAGAAAGTGTGGGGATCTGATCTAGTGAAACCTTCAGTAGCAGCCAGCATCCTGGGCTGACCTGCACGAGGGCACCGTCTCATCATTTCTCTCCTCTTTTTCCATAACAAGAGAGATATCTGCAAGCCAACAACAGAGGACTCAACAATATTTTTGGATATCCGGTGAGTATTATGCCTCTGGCTATTTCAGAAGGGGGCAGGTATTCTCCTGTAATAGTCCCCTTTGTTGGGGGACCAGGAAATTCACTGTAGAGGTGGATCCTATAACATAGATTCTACTTTCTTTCAAGCTCCTATACAATGAGTTGTGCAACGAGGGCTCAGAAACCAAAATTTATCCAGTGACCTAAGCTCAGAAGGGAATATATCTCAGATTTTGGATTTATATATAACTCCCAGAAAAGAAATACTATAGCTTTTTCTTGCACAAATGAAAGCATAGTTCCACAATTTTTTTTCACTCTGACATCTATCTATGACAATACATGTAGATCTGCAGCATTTTTTCCCATTATATTGATAAAGCTTAATTTATTTAATCAGTCCCTATTGATGAACATTTAAAGTGTCTCCAGTGTTTTGCTATGTTAAATGGTCCTGAATGAACACCATTATATGTATATTTTGGTGCATTTATGTGAATATATCTTATGAAAGTTTCCTAGAAGTGAATTGGCTGGGTCAAAAGGAAAACACATTAAAAATTATTAGAGGCCAGATTGTCCTATAAAGGGATTATATCCATTTATATTTCTACTTACAGTAGAGACTGCACATTTCTCCACATTCCTGCCAAACTAGGTTATTATTAATCTTTTTCATTTTTGCCAGGCTCTTAGATAGAAAAACAATATTTTGTTATCTTTCCTTAATTTTGAGTGAGATTGATAATATTTTCATGTTAATTTTCTCATGTTAATTTGCCTTTTGTATTTCTTTTTCTGGAAACTACCTATTAATGATCTTTGCCCATTTTCTATTGGCTTGTTCATTTTTCACTTATTTATGTATTTATGGCTAAGTAACTCATGAAAAGATATATATTGAAAAGTCATGCTCCAACATCCCATCCTTCCCAAATCTGCTCCCTGTAGGGAACCACATTTATTAGTTTTTTGTATATTTATCAGTGCTTCTTTGTGTAAATAAAGCAAATGCAAGTATGTATTATTTTACCACTTTTTTACACTATTCTGAACCTTAACAATATATCCTAGAGATGTTTTCATAATCATGATTTCATAATAGCTTTTTCCTTATTTTCTTTTCTAGTATTTCCTCTGCAGATTTAGTATAGTTAATTTAACCAGTTCCTTAAAAATGGACATTTGGGTTGTTTTCAATCTTTTAGGATTACAAACAATGCTTCTAGACATATGTTATTTCAGTCATATATTTTTCATATATATGAAAATATATACAGCCGTATATGTTTGTAGTCTCATGGGATATTAGTTTATGATTTCTGTGTTAGAGTGGTTCTGGGCAATAACAATGTTCAAGGTATCGCCACGGGAGCAGGTTTTCCCCCTTTCTATCTTTTACACCTGCATAAGAAGCTGTGGGGTGCAGTAAAACTAGGTTTTGGCATCAGACAGACCTGATTTTGAATACAGCTGTGCCCCTTACTAACATTGAAACCTTAGGCAAGTTGTTTAAATTCTCTGATCTTCAGTTCTTTCATTTGTAAAATGGGCAAAATAATGTTCACCTTGCATGGTGGTCATGGAGTTAAATATGGTTATGAAAATTTTAGTTCTCTTTTTCCAAGAAACTATTGTTACCCCTTGGAAAAAGGGTACCTGTCTCATTCATCTCTGTATCCACAGTTCCTATCACAATGTTTGGCACATACTTGGCATTCAATAAATATATGCTGAATATTTAATGAATAAATAAACAGATGTGACTAATTCTTATGTATTTAGCAACTATTCCATTTCTCTGGCCCTGTGCATTGCTCATTTTCCTCCCATTTCTCTAATTTCTTCCACTCTGACTCTTTTCTCTCTTTCCAACCCCTAACTGCTAATTCCCATTATATCTTTGGCCTTCTGTTTTCTTCTGTTACCCCATTTAGCATTCAGTCCATATCACAGCCCAAAGAAATAAATAAATAACCAAATCAGAATCAACCACCTCTATTATCCTTAAATTTTATCACCTCTGCTAGAAGAGCTAAACCACTGAGGAAGTTCATAGTTAAGGAGATTTTCTACATTCTTGAGATACTGCTTCTGGTTTGATGTTTAAGAGTAGAACAAAACACTCTAGTTGCCAGGTTAGTAAAGAAATACTGGTACTTCTATCTTGAGGCAGAATCAGCACAGCTTTTGTCTTTGTTTGCTAAACAAATGCTACCCAGGTAAGTAGCAACCTAAAGTACTTATTAAATGACTATGTAATCAAATGGAAAATCAACAGTGAAGGCCAGCTACTTCAGTAAGGCCACCTCTCAGAAGATCTTTAGGTCCAAGTATCAGAGCCATCTGGACTTAGACACTGAGAAACTCAAGAGTATCTTATGATCAAAGAAAACTATTTCTATGCTAGAATAATATATTCTTGAGACTAGAAGGGCCCTTAAAGATTATTTCATTAGAACTTCATTCAAGACAGACCTATGAGGTTCTCCAGGATAGATCCTGTCTAATTCTTTTTCATCCTCCACTATTATAGCCCAGAATAGGGCTGTGAACAGAGCAAGGCTTGAGAAATGCTGCAGTGTTTGATTAATTACTAATTGGAAAATAATGGAGAAACACCAAGGCAATCTTAGGTTTAGCTTGGATCTCCAAACTCTAAGTGCTAACCTATTTGACCAACTTCTCTTCCTGAGGGAAACAGACCTTGGGCAAGGCCTGGCTGAGTAGCCTATCTAATTTCCTGGTTGGGGACCCAAGATTCAAGTTTTAGCCTTAGGACTGGATGGTTTTAATTCTCCAAGAGAAGGATTTTGATGCCCTCTCAAAGAAGGGCCCAGCAAGGTTCTTCATGCTTGGGCAGTATTTGTACTCCAGGCCTCCAGGTGGGTTTATTCTTTTGTTCTGGCCTTATGGTTGGAGGAGGCAGGAGAGAAGCCCTGTCCTTAGGGAATTATTTGGTCATATTCTCCTGCTTTCTTGAACTCTTAGATACAAGCTCTGACATCTTGGGACAAACGATTTAAGACCCAAAGGTAGAAAGTAAGATGGTCTTGTCAACATCTTGAGATCAGGATTGAGGAGGTAGACAAGTTCCCACTCCGCAAAATTATAGCTTAGATAGCTAATAGGCCAAAACTATTCATATCCTCCTAGGACAATTAGGGGCCAAGTGATTCTCCAATGCCGACAGTGACCAGTGTAGGAAACTTCAGTGGGCTAGGGTTGAAAGACAGTTCTTTGCTTTTAGCATCTGACATCCTTCAACATTGAAAGGAACATGTAAAGGCACACCAAACTGAGTTTGCCAAGCCAAGAAAAGCTTCAGTAGAGACCACTGGATTCAGTGCCTCAGTTTTCTCATCCTCAAAGATGATCGCATAGCATTCACCTCACATGGTGGTTGTGAGGATTAAATGGGTTGCTACATATAAAATGCTTAGGACAGTGCCTTGAATATAGTAAGTACTCCATAAATGTTAAGTTTTTATTGTTGATTTGATGATGATTATTATTAATAGCATCAATTAGCAAAGAACTCTCTCAGGGGCAGAGATACATTCTGCCCCCAAAGAAATTACTATGTGGAGCAGCCTTGCCACCTTTCAATCCTCTAGGCCTCTCTAGGTCTCAAGGAAAAGGGGGAAGTTAGACACTTCTTTCCTCTCTTGCTCCCTGTGGTGGGGGGAACTTTGGTGGCTTTTTCCCATTTCCTGAGTGGTCTTGGTCTGTTTTGTTAAGACTGGGAGGTGGGGGCAGCTACCTCTCAATCCAGTTTTGAGCTGTCTTTGGTTCCTCTAATTGTGTGTGTGCGTGTGTGTGTGTGTGTGTTTTCTTTTACTCACAGAACAATACCATCAAGACCTCAAAATATAGTGCCATTACCTTCCTGCCCCTGAACCTATTCGAACAGTTCCAGAGACTTGCAAATGCATATTTCCTCGTTTTGCTATTCCTACAGGTATTGCCTTTTGGGGCCTTTTCCACAGAATATTTTACCAACCTTTCTGGGTCAGGCTGTTTAATTAATTTTTCCCTTCCCTAAACTGAAAGAGATGTCTCCTCTCTTTAGACAACAGGCAAATGGATGGCTGGAGTCTCAGGCCAGTCCCTTAGAGTATCTGTTGTCAGGATTAACCCATGTGAAATAAGCCTCTATAAGAGGAAGGAGACAAGGTCACCAAATCCCAAGGAAAGTGGACTCCTTATCATGGCTGCATGGCCACAGTTCAGCTTGACCAGAGGGGACTACAGCTTCTTTACCTTAACCATAACTGCAACCCTCCTTGTCCCAGCATCTGTGACAGAATATTAACATGTAGGAGTGCTGAGGAAGGAGAATGGTTTAGAGTATAAGAGTGCCAGCACAAAGAAAGGAAGCAGAATAGGATAGGCCCAAATTGGGAGAGAGAGACAGATCGTCTCACTTCCCCTTGTGCTGAAGGGTGTGGGAGAGCATGTGGTTTTCCCATGTCCATTCTTACTCCCCTGCCCCATTACCTTTCATTATCAGGGGAGAAATGGCCCTTTGCCATCCAGAGGAAGGCAGTGGAGTTCAGGACAGATAGGGAGCAAATTGTAGCCTTTTTTCCTTCTAGCATTACTTGGGAAATGTTTACTTATGTTTTGGGGGTTATATGAAGGCTACAACAGTAGAAAGTAACTAGGATAGTTGGGTTTGCTATGAACCTATGGAAGTGAAAATGGTGGTGGAGGTAAGGGATTGGGAGGAAATATATTATCCTTTGAGTTTTTGGACACAATATTCTCTCCCTTTCCTTCTCTCAGTTGATTCCCCAGATCTCCTCCTTGGCATGGTACACGACTGTGGTACCCCTGATGGTGGTGCTGTCCATAACAGCGGTGAAAGATGCCATCGATGACGTGGTGAAGTGGCTTCCTGGGCCTCTAGTCCCTCACTGTACTTAGTCAGGCTGTAGAGCAAGAAGGACATCCCAACACTACCTAGTGCTAAGAAGAAGCACTGAACAGAAGAGATATTTCCCTTTCTTGTTTCCTTATCCATCCCAGAGGAATATGTAATTCCCTTACGCCCAAGACTGGGGTCTATGCATGGCCAGAAGGGGCAACGCAAGGCCTTTCTCTGCCTTCCTCCTGCCATCATGTTTAGCCCCTTTGCCAGGCCTCCTTCCATCTTTAATAGCCCACTCTTCCTTTACTCCCCTCTTAGCTTTCTCTGGCTTTGCTCTCATCCTTCTTTCTCTGCTCCCCTTCTCCCATTTTATATTCCTTTTCCCTTCTTTCCTCTGTCCCTGCTTCCTCTTTCTCCCATTCTTCCTCTTTCTTCTCTCTCTGAATTCTCTTTCCCCTCTCCAGTTCTCCCTATATCCCTTTCCAACTCTCAGTTCTATTAGGTATGCACAGCAGCTAGGAACCCTCTGGTTTTAAAAGCCTCATGACATAAGCAGAGGCCGACTGCCTTCCTGGGTCACAGTGAGTGCTGCTGGGCTTCCTCTTTGCTTCTTACAACAGGCCTGGCAGAGATGGTGAGGGTGAGGACCCAGTACCATGCCTACTAGTGAGATTTGAGAAGTCCTGTTGACCTGTTTGCAGTTTCCCTGAGAGAGTTCTTCTCATTTTGCCAGGATAGATTTTTTGACCACAGTTTGGGAGCACGGATATTTCCCCAGCACTTTAACTCTGTAACTCTTTATACCCAGGATTAGCACATGTCCTGGCTTAAATTTCAATCAGAACTCAGATGTGCAAAAATGTAACTTTATTTCTCTGTAACAGAACTCATTTTAGCTCATAACCACACACATACGCCCGACCCCAACTCTTTCTAATGAGAACCAAAAATTAACTTGCCAATTCAGGGTAACCTATTTACTTCTGGTTTAGAACTCAATCTCTTTAGGAGAAATATTTAGACAATTCTGAATTCTGACAAATTTCAGATTCTCTCTGCCCCCTTCCCAGTCCTACTCTTTTCCCAGGGGGTAATCTCAACTGGAAGGAGGAGATTCATGTGAGTCCTGGCATCAGGACATAGCCTGTATTTGTTCCCCTTCTATTGGTCTTTATGTTGGCCTCTTTCCTCAGTGCATCCACTGCAGTAGCTTCTGGATGTTGACTACAGCTGGCAGTAGGGGTGGGAGCATGCTTGAAAATTCCTAGCTTTCCCTGCACCTATCAGGGTGTGTGGGACTCTGCAGTCCTGCCCATTATTTTGTATTCTGTCCTCTGCAGCTTTTGACATAAGTTGTTTGATCTCATTCCCCCACGATTTTGGCTTTTGATATATAAAACCAAGATTTTGTCTCTTTCTTCTCGCTGCATTCTTTTTCTGACCACCTTTCCCAGCTCCCCAGAGACAATCAACCTCATGGTCTAGTGTTAATGGTAGAAGGGCTTCAGGGAGGGGGAAAGGAAGGGAAACTACATTGGGTAATATTTCAAAACATTAACCTTCTAAATGCAGTTTGCTATAGATCTACTTCCTGAACATTTTCTTGTGTGATTTTAGAAAAGGCACCAAAGTGACAATCAGGTCAACAACCGTCCTGTTCTACTGCTGGTGAATGGCAGGTAAGTTCTTCAAGGGAAGCCAGTTTAGGTAGGACCAGTCCTGGAGGAAGGTTGTCCTTGTTGAA
This sequence comes from Daubentonia madagascariensis, assembly GCA_023783475.1. Classification (NCBI taxonomy): domain Eukaryota; kingdom Metazoa; phylum Chordata; class Mammalia; order Primates; family Daubentoniidae; genus Daubentonia; species Daubentonia madagascariensis. The sequence continues at coordinate 35,051,668 of JAKFHU010000747.1, forward strand.
GCTTGATGTGCTGGGTGCTTTGGGAAGGTAGTTCAGGACAGTGAAAAAGATATAAGAAACATTTGTTTCTAGATCTAGAATGAACTTGCCATATTACCTCAGATGTCTCTGGCCTCATTTTTTTTTCTATACAGTAGAAATAATATTCTCTACCTTAGAGAATACCTGTGAAAATAAAAGCAATATATATATTAAAGCAATTAATATATGATAACATGATATTAATATCCCAACTGATTATAATTAGTATAGTGGTCAGCATGGAAACATCTGTCTTTATAACATTAATGGATTCTGACATGGCTTTTGGTAGGCCACCATTTCTGATAACAATCTAAAGAGAGTATTGGGCTGGGCACGGTGGCTCGCACTCTGGAAGGCCAAGGTGGGAGGATTGCTTGAGCTCAGGAGTTCGAGACCAGCCTGAGCAAGAGCAAGACCCCATCTCTACAAAAAAAATAGAAAAATTAGCCGGTCGTGGTGGCTCGTGCCTGTAGTCCCAGCTACTCGGGAGGCTGAGGCAAGAGGATCATTTGAGCCCAGGAGTTTGAGGTTGCAGTGAGCTATGATGACACCACTGCACTCTACCTGGGGTGACAAAGCAAGACTCTGTCTCAAAAAATATATATATAAAATAAAAAAATAAAGGGAGTATTGGTGTTGACCTCATTGCTGAGGTATTTGGTCATAGCTATCTAAAGTGTTGGCAGGAATGGAAGTAGGCAGGTATATTCCTATGTTAGGCCAACTATGAAGACTATTGTAAGAGGTAATATAATAGGAATTAATGAAAATGAGCAATCATAGCTAGATAAAGGAATAAAGAAAGACTTTCTGGAAGAGGTGATGTTTGTACTAGGTCTTAAGGGGTGGGGAAGAATACAACAAGTAGAGATTGTGTGAAAGGAAAGTGACCAGGGTAAGTGGAAGCATGATTACAAGAAAGGGCAAACCTGAAGGAGTTCAGGAATGAGATCCAGCCTTTGTCATGGTGGCCTTATAGGAAACCCAGTCGCTATAGTTTTTATCATATTTTTCAGATAGTCCTATTATCTGAAATGCTTGAGCATCTAATCCTATTGTTGATGATGTCAGCTGATCCTTACTCAGGGTGGATTGTTTCCTCAAATGTTTGAACTGTTGAAACCTCCCATAAGATACCACCAAAAAAGTCAGTTCTTCTTAAAAAGAAAAGGAAAAAAGGAAAAAAGAATGGAAATAGACATGAAAAGAAAGGACAAAACTGAGTGTATTAGAAACTGGCCAAGCTAGGGAGTTGCTGACAAATGAATTTAGTCAAATGAACTCCCAAGAATTTGTCATAGAATGATTTTAGAGTGGGAGTTAACAAGCAAGACTCTGGTTAGACTTTGTAAGCAAGCAAGTGTCTTATTACTTTAATATGCAGAGATGAGATTGGTTGTTGAAACAGTCTACATTCCAGAAAAAAAAATCTTTCTTCTTCTAGAACACATAAGTCTGAGCAGAACTGCTATATAAAAAGTTCATCTGTTTTGCAAGTTATGATTTTTATTGTTTTTCATTTCTCAATAATTTTGTTTATAAGCACACTTTTAGAGGAACTTTCTTTTTGGGAATTCTAAGTGGCCTGAGGTAAGGTCGTAGAGGGGTTTGTGTTTGTTTTTGCCAGGGGATGCAAGGGTATCACCTGCTGAGACCTAATTTGGAGGAAGCATAAATTTGAGCCCCATACCACATGAGGTTACAAATTCTTAGGGAAGAGTCCTCCACTCACTGACCCCAACCCTCCAGACCCCAGTGGTGGGGAACCTTTTCGTGTTGGAAGCCCACATTAATTTAGCTCTAATAAAAGAAGGCTGCATTCAAGAAACTTCAATTAGATATACTTAAAAATCTACATTATTTTGTAAAAATCTAAGTACTATGTACTTAAATAATTTCAAAAATGAAAACTATTTGTTAATTTTAAAGTTAACTAATCTTTTAATGACTTTGTTGTGTTTGCTTTTTGTTGGAGAGCATTTGAATATTTGGATGCAGCACAAAGGTCTACAGTTTCAGTTGATCCTCTATATGGGTGTCAGTCACTTGTGACCTTAAGGGCGTCTTGATTTGGGTTAGGTAGCTGAGTGTAGATTTGCAGCAATAAGTAGCTGAAAAGCAAGAAAGCATTTTTCGGGCATATTGCCTACAGCATGGGTATTCTACTGAATTTATCTGTATTTCAATTGGATCTTTCTTAGCATGAAACAATGACTTTAAAATGTCATCTACTGAGAGCTCAATCAATTCCATCTATAGTTCTTTAGGTGCCTTGGTGATATCAACTAGGTGAGGCTAAAATGCTAATTTGAGTGTGATGTCATGATTCTTAAAGTCAGTGAACCTTTCATTATATTTTCCAATGAATAGGTCTATAACAGCCACATGTTCTTCAAATGATTTGCATATATCATTCTGCTCATCAATGACCCGTGCTAACTGGGGAAAATGTTCATCCAAAATTTCCTTTTGAAGAAGTGGTGTTTTGAAAAAAAAGATAGCTTTTTTTGAAATGCTTGAATTTTTTGGCACATATCATGTATAGACTTAGTTTTACCTTACAAAAAGATATTCAAGTTTCGAATTGACATAACACACAGAAATGCTGCATTCCTATGGAAATATTCTGTCAATAATTCACATTGCTGGTTCTGTTCTTCATAAAATTTAACTATCTGTTCTCACAGAGAAAAAATTTTGGCTAACACCTGTCCCTGCAATAGCCAACACACTTTAGAATGATACAGCAAATCCATACTGTGTACCTCATCATTCAATTTTAGCATGTTACAAAACTGAGGATGCCATGTTGCATTTGCATTAATATAGTTAACAATACTTATAACTTGTGGCAAAGTGTCACTTAAAATAGTAGCTTTAGCAGAGAGATTTTGCTGATGCAAGATATAATGAAAAGAAATGAGAGCATCTGGATCTGTTAATGCTTTTTTTATCTGTACAATAAACCCTTCATGTTTTCCTGTCATGGAAGGTGCACCATCTGTACATACACTCACTAAATTTACCAAATTCAGTCCAACTTCATGAGATTTATCTGAAAGTTGTTGAAGATATCTATTCCCTGTATTCTGTTTGCAAGAGTGCCCAAAGCAAGTAGTTCTTTCTAGCAAAGAAAATCTTCTGTTATGACCCAAATGAAGTATAAAATCTGTGCCAAGTATCAGTTGATTCATCCAAAGCGATTGAGTAATATATATTTTCCTTTTGAAGTATTGCCTGAAGTTTTTCTGTTAAGTTGAAGCCTAATTCATGCTGCCAATCAGTGATGGTTCTCCTTGAAGGAGGCAGTTGTTTTTACTTTGAAACGTTATCAGGGTCTAAGAATCCTACAACTTTGACAATGCATTATTTCACAATTTCTACATCACTGAATAGCTTCCCCTTTTTCCTGAGTTTATAAGCTACTTTATAATTTGCTTCAGGAGCAGTATTTCCAGGTCTTATTGCTGCTTGAAAGAATTGTCTTTGCTTTTGCTTTTCATCTTTTAATTTCTGCAATACAACCTTAGTGCCTCTCCCTCTAATTTAAAATATTTGTCATCCTTATGAGTGTTATAATGCTGATGAGCATGGAATTTCTTTAATGTTGATATTGCAGTATCACAAAGCAAGCAAATCATCTTGTCTTTAGCAGAAACAAGATGATATTGCAATTCCCAATTCTCATTAAAAAATCTGTTTTCTTCCTTCAGTATTCTCATGGTCTTCTTTGACGTGATGAGCTGTTAAGCAGACAGAATTTAAAAATACTGTAAAGCTGTGCAACTATTCACAAATGCCACTCTAAACAGAAATACAGTGCACTATTGTCAAAAGCTGATAACAGACTGGCGTACGCAATCCCACAAACTCTCTCCAACCAGTCTCATGCACTAGTGGCACCAGTCAGGCAGTGGCAGTTAGAACTAAATCATGAGCATAGCAGCCATCAATTTAGCCTTTATGGCTTACTAATGTAATTGTGCTGGTCAATCTGGGAGCATTATTTCATTGAAACATTTTATTCTTTGGTATCTTAAATACATTCATTTTAAAAATAAAATAAAAATTTTAAAGACAAACAAAAATGTATTAATAAAAATAAAAGGATTTGTTCTATAATATTTGGATTCAGTCAAAAAGCTGCACCTAATGACCTAGAAGGCAACATGTGGCCTTAAGGCCGCACATTCCCTACCCGTGCTCCAGATTAAGATAGACAAACTTTCTTGCAAGTGGGTTGATTTTTTTTTTGAGCTCACCTTTTATATTATGATAGAATACATTTTAGCTGTCAAAAAGAATGAGCCACGTCTTTTATAAGTACTCTCCATAATATATTATTAAATGAAAAATGCAAAGTACAGAAAATTATGGATCTAGTGTATAACTTTTAAATGTTTATGTTGTATGTGATTATATGGATTATTTCCTAGAAAGGAATACAAAAAAAAAATTACCAAAAGTTGCTACCTTTGTGGTACAAAACTAAAGGTTGGGGACAGAGAAGACTTTACTTTTTCTCCTTTTAGATACTTCTTTACTATTTGAACTAATGGTGTTGCCCTTCAAGGGTCCTGGCTTTACGAGGGGTTCTTACTTTCAACTCACTACCTCTCAGGATCATAAGGTTTCATCTCCTGCCCTCTGGTGGGAGAAATTAAAACTCAAATTAGTAGATTATTATACTTGTCGAAGGAACCACTGAGCTAAAGCCAGCCTGGCAACTAGATTATTAAAACTGGCAGTCCCCTCATCCACTCGGGGCAAGAACAGCTTACTGTTATGGATTTCATTCCCTTCTTTTTTCCTGGCTCCTTACTTTATGGCAAGTACAGCCTTGCTTTTGAAAGAATGTTGGCTTTATTTTTATCTAGCATTTCTAAGTATTTGTAGTATGAAAAATACCAGTGTGCTACAGAACTCCAGGAGATACCATTCACATAAAGCAGGGAATATAATGTGGATGGTCTCTTCTGAAGTCAAAGCATTACCTTCTCTAGCTCTCTGACCATATTTTCTAAACCAAAAGTTAGGACACAATGCCTGGAAATTAAAAATGTGCTTACGGCACAACAGGATTGGATATTTTAAATCCGTAGGGAATGTCTCCCCCTCTCCCAAATCTGGGACACATGGTTGTTATAATGTCCAGGAACAAATTTATAATAGCAGCTCCTTATATAATAAAATATATGTTTTCAAATCTCCAAGAGAAGCCAGAATGTTATAGCCCTTCTTTCTCTTCATGTTTTACTGTTAAAGATCATGACAGATAGAATGGCAGTAAATGTCGAGACAAGACAAAATAAAACAGATATTCAGATGTCTTTCTCCAGGGCTGGTAGCTACTTGTACTAAGAAGTACTCTTTCTTTTAAAAGAAAGAATTAATTTATATAAAAGGACTTTTTTTGGATTATAGAAATTGACTTTTCTCAAAGCAGCTGTCTTCTCAGGAAAGGTGCTCTAAGAATACCCACACCTTTGTGTATCTGGCAAAGTGGTGATGTATGTCATGCCCTAAGGATAACAAGGCTGCATTCAAAGGTGAAAGGAACAATGACCTCTAGACATGCCCTCTCTTTCCCAGCTCTTGGGGTGCTTGGCATAATAGAATTGTTGCAAGGGGGTAGTTCATGTTTTCAAAACACTTGTGGCAATACGCACGTCCTCCTTAGTACTTTCTCAGAGAGAAAAGATTTATGGACCCTATGCAGTTGGGAAATTGAAGTACAAAAAAGAGGAGGGAAGAGAGCCAGTATTGTAGAATCTGCTCATATGGCCAGGCTGCCTTTTATGGGAAGTGGGGATTTGAGGGGTCAAAGGTAATCCAATTGTAAATAAATAAATAAATAAAATTGGTACAGCCATATGATAGAATACATTTTAGTTATCAAAAAGAATGAGCCACAACTTTTAAAAGTACTCTCCATAATATATTATTAAATGAAAAATGCAAAGTATAGAAAATTATGGATCTAATGTAGAACTTTTAAATGTTTATGTTGTATGTGATTATATGGATTATTTCCTAGAAAGGAATACAAAAAAAAATTACTAACAGTGGCTACCTTTGTGGTGCAAAACTAAAGGTTGGGGACAGAGGAGACTTTACTTTTTCTCTTTTTAGACACTTCTTTACTATTTGAACCATTTTACTTAAAAAAATTATGTGCATGTATGTCTACATATATTTTTATAGGGTTTTAGAAAACCCGTATCGCCTGAAGTCAAGAGAAATGGGCCCCATTCTTGATTGCAGCAAGGATGCATCACAAACCAGTTTGGCCTTCCTGAGCCTTGTCTTCATTCAGCTCAGCCCTGTGGGGACAAAGGAGAGAAGTTCTCCATTGTCAAGACAGAGCTTTGGGGAAATTCTCAGAGCAAACATTCAAAGGTCATTTTCTTACAGAATGAAGGAGGACAAATGGATGAATGTCCAAGTGGGAGATATAATAAAACTAGAAAATAATCAGCCAGTCACGGTGAGTAGCTCTTTTGGCTGTGGCTTTTTCTTTTTTGGCTTGGGTGGATACCAGGGACCCTTGCAGCACTTCTGCTACCCCTGCTTTTGGTGACCTTTATCTGCTCACTTTGCATCAGAGATCAATAGCTCCTACAGTAAGAAGCTTGTTCTTGTCTACCTCTCACCATAGCTACAGGCAAAGTGTGAATAGCTTTGGGAGAGGGTGTATGGGAGCAGTGATGGATCCCAGACAAAGAAAGTAAACCAACATCTGTAAAATTCTTAGGGTGAACATCTGTTCCTGAGGTGACTGCTCTTGTCACACTGTAATGTTTAGAGCCTGCCTTCCTGCTTTCCTTATTTTCTCTGAATTTTCTGACCACAGGCAGATATCCTATTACTCTCTAGCAGCGAGCCATACAGTCTGACGTACATAGAGACAGCAGACCTGGATGGGTAAGTGTTCCCTCCTGATATTCCATTAAGACAATTTAGCCAGCTCAGAGTGGTCTCTCACTGAGGGACAGCATGATGCAGGAATGAATTTTACTCTCAGATAGAAGTGATGTATATGAGCCGAAGAGCTTAGAAGTGTCCAGAGGAGAGAAGACAGGAGGCCAGAACCTTGGGACCATCAAATCAAGGCTGAGCTCTTGACAGCAATAATTGAGTATCCACTGGCCACAGAATCTGGGCAAACAAACTGTATTATCCATCTATAAAATAGAGACACCCTGGCTGTATTCTATAATGCTGAGTGGCAGGAAAGAGGGTAACAGAACTGTAAAATTTCAGAATAGACTTTCAGAGTTTTCAGGGAAAGAATTTGAATATAGAAGTAATTATTTGCTGGTAAAATATCATGTTCTGTAAAGGATTTAAGGTAGAAATTCATTGGCATGCAAAAGCTAAGGTCTTAGGAGTATGGGGCCATCTGCAAGGAGCTTGTCCTGTGGCGTTTTATATTGATCTGCATTCTTACAACTGTTCTTCTTGGTGCCCACAGCTTTTTGAAATGTGGCTTCCATTTTTGCTTCTGTCTCTGGGCATTCCTGTATCAGCAAACAGTTAATTGAGATCCCTTCATGGGCCCCATAAATATTTATGGGGTGAGGAGTATATTTCCTTGGAAGTGTGTACAGATTCTTACCAGGAACTGCTCCTTATTGTTTTGTGACGTCTCTTCACCTTCTGTAGAGCATCTGACCGGCTAGATCTCATGGGTTAATTGAGTAGTGGTGGTGTGTTGCAGAGAGTGAGAGGAAAGGGGGAGAGTGGGTGGGCTAACACTCAGCTTTCTCGAAGAGCCGTCTCACTTCAATACTGCCCACGAAAGAGGGGAACACTGGCAGTGACTCTTATGGCTCAAACCGATAGCCCAAGCTCTACTGGCAACATTTATTTTCTAAAACCCCATGAAGAAGTAGGAGAAACTAGACTTGTGCTGCTGTTGTGTATGTGTCCTGTACTCTGGTGACCCTATGTCCTTTACTCCAGCGAAACCAACCTGAAAGTGAAACAGGCCATCTCAGTTACCAGTGACATGGAAGATAAGTTGGAGCTGCTGTCTGCCTTTGATGGTGAGTTAGGAAATAAGTTTGCCCACCCAAATTTTCATCAGTAGAGAACTGGTTTAATAAAGTGTGGTATATCAATACAGTGATTTCTATACAACTTACTGCAAATAATATGCAAGTTGATATTTATTGACGTGAAAAAATACTTAATGTATAATTAAAAGAAAAGTACAAATTACAAAAGACTGTGCATAGTATGTATAACATAAACCTGTTTTTGGAAACATACGTATGTTTATGAGTACATATATAGAAAAAAACTTGGAAGGATGTACTTCAAAAGGTTTATAACAGTTTTCTCAAGACAATGGATGAATTTTATTTTCTCCTTTATCCTTTTAGTATTGCATAAATATTTACAAAGGGCATATTTGCTTTACTAATCAGGAAGAAGCCAAATTACTTTCATTTTGAAAAAAAATACTAGGCTTGCTTTAAGTTGAGTAGTTTTTTAGTTTCTTCAGATTTGGAGCTCATATGATCTGGCAGTACTGATGGTGATAAGTTATCATGTGGGTTTTTCTTTGTCTGGATAATCCATGTCACATACAGAATTATTCTTCTTTGGTGCCCAGAAACTTTTGTCTGCTTTTCTGAAGGGAGCTGGTGAGAAATGGGCAGCAGCTGAGAGAGGATAGAAAAAAGATGTATATGTATTTCAAAAGAGGGATTTTTTTTCCTCTTTTCTGTTAAGCCTCCTTCCATCCTGTTAGGAAAAGCCTAAGATTATAGAGCCAGGACTCTTACTCATTCATTTTTCTGCAGGAGAAGTGAAGTGTGAGCTTCCCAATAACAAACTGGACAAATTTGCAGGAATACTGACCTTTAAGGGGAAAAACTACCTCCTAGACCATGACAAGCTGCTACTCCGAGGCTGCATCATCAGGAATACAGACTGGTGCTATGGCTTAGTGATTTATACTGGTAGGTTTCCCTGGAGCCACACCCAGACCCTCAGCCTACTGGATTCCATTCATGGTCAAGTTGTGGGTACTTAGTTTTCAGGATGTAAATATGACACTCAGATATATATCTGAGCACTATGACTTTGAGATAGATAGAGAAGTGGATGCACGGATAGATGGATGGGAGATTTAAGAAAAAGCTTATTTTTTTGAAAAAATAATGACTTCTTTTTTCTAAGAAATGAACTTGCAACATAAGAGCTCTGCCTTTGTTAGAGGAAGGCTTTGTGTTCCAAGACCACAGGACATTCATGAGTCTTTCCAACTATATCTGGACACAGGAGAGGATATACATATTGAGGAAGTATAGTAGAATTAGCATGTGAAAGGGGGATTATACATGTGGATTACTCCCAGGAGGAGAAAGTAGATACAGTGCTCATTATAGATAAAAATATAAAATATGATGTGAAGAGTTCATGCCAGAGAAAAGTCACATATGGATCATTAGCAGTGGACCCTTTTGAGATGACATTTAGAACCACAATCCATTATATTTAGTGAGGGTTTTTCTGGGGTTATGATGAGGGTCAGAAACATGGAGGAAGTCACTGTGTTACCCTGTACCCTCAGTGACAATGGGCATTGACAACAACCACCATGGTAGGGAGTATTGAGAGAGAAATACCACAGTGACTAATACTACTCAACTCAGATTCCCAGAGCTCAGCTTCTGGAGAATCGACTCCTAGACATGGGCTCCTAGACTTCTGTGGAAAACAATGGAACCCAGGCCCTAGGGAGAAGCTTAAGAGTCTAGGGAGACCCTGGTGGAAATCCCTTTATTGGTTCTTGACCTAGAGTGGCAGCTTCCAGGCTACCTAGTCCCCAAACTCAAAAGATTTAAAATAGACTTATTTTCTTCACTCTACTTCAGCAGCTACCCACATACAATTGTCACTCATAAAAAAGCTTATTTTTCAGCCAAAGGTTTTTCCTAAAGCAACAGCAGTGATGTTGCCAACCAGTATGAATTTATTTAAGTTTTCCCTCTGACTCTTGGTTGGTTACTAGCGAGTAGCTTTGGGAAGCTCCGAGCAGAGAATTGATGCCATCTAAGAGCATCTTGAGGTATTCAGTACAGATCTGAGTTGCTGTTCTTGCTACATGGTGCCAAAATTCTACCATGATTTCTACCTTCTTCTTGAAACCTGGGGTAAAGTTAGTCTTTCTAAGGACCTTTGGAAGATATAGTCCCTGTAGCTTCCAGGCTCTGAGCCAAACTTCTCATGACTTCAAGCCCTTCGAGGAATGCTTAAGAAGAAAGAATGGCATAGCTTACGCTGTGCATTCCCACTATTTGCCCACATATCAGGGATGTTCCAGCTCCACCGTGTGTAAACATTGATGAAATTCCTTCATTAGAGCACATGTAAGAATAACAGTCAGATGGTAAAAGACAAGAGAAATTGTTGCTTATAGTTTCTTCTAAACCTCTTGTGTTTTTTCTGCAGCCATATCTCTGGTTAATAATATCCAGCTATGCTCCCAGTGGACATTCAAAGCTCCTTACTTCTACTTACTGTCTGCCCTGGCACGAAAAACAGAGTCTGTCTCTTAGCCCCAGAGGAGCCTCAGCTCCCCAGCTTTCACCTCAGAAGAAATCACTGCCGTTGCCTTTTCCTTTTCTTCCATTCCCAGTTAGAAACTTTAAATATAGCCTGGCCCCGCAGTGGAGTTCCCCAAAAGAAAGCAAGCAGAGATCTCTTTTGAGATCTCTTTCTCTTTCTTATTTAGAGAAAATTCCTTCTCTAAACTAAATAAACCAGATGGTGTTGAGAGAAAAGCTTGTGACTCCTATTCCAACTTAACTCATCTATGAAAGTCTGAGGTGCTACAAAGAGAGGGGTCTGCACAGGTGCACTTTACAGAAGTGGTTAGGACTATCCTTAGAAACAAATTTTCCATTCTTTGAGTTATTGGCACCAACTGTGAGCCTTTCTCTAGGGCTTTATCCCCTGGAATTGGATAAAAGGTTAGATTAGGTGATCATACAGGTAAATTCCAATCAATTCCAAGCCTCTGAGTATATTCAATGATTCTGAGATCTGATGTCTCCCTGATTTACTTAGGGCCAGACACCAAATTAATGCAGAACAGTGGAAAGTACACTTTTAAACGGACACAGATAGACCATCTTATGAATGTCCTCGTGCTCTGGGTAAGTTAAAAGATTTTTTTTTCTCTATTTCTTTATAAATAGACAAATTTCCCTTCCTTCCACAGGAAAGGTGATATTTCCAACTCAGAATTTAGTTGTTTGAAAGTCTCAAGCAGTTTTAGGACCCCACAGACTAAGGTCTGGAGCAGAAAATAATAGAGCCAATTTACGTGGGAGTCTAGTTTATACCTCTGTTGTGGAGGACAGTCACAAATTGTTGAAGAAGATATTTTGTTTTGATTAGTGGTACCAGAATGGATCAAGGACCCTGCTTTAGAAATTAAGACATATTTTTATTTTCTCATAATCAGTTTTACTCATGACCACTTTAATAACACCTTACTTAGACTAATAGAACACCTTAAACTTATGATTTTCAAAGTATTTCCTTAAAGGGGTGGGGAACCTATGGCCTTGGGGCCACATGTGGCCTTCCAGATCCTTGAATGTGGCCTTTCCACTGAATCCAAACTTTACAGAACAAGTCCTCTTAATAAAGTGCAGTCAAGGGACCTCACTTGGGGATCTGGAGGGCCACATGTGGCCTTGAGGCTGCAGGTTCCCCACCCATCTGCCTCATTTTGAAGTTCTTGCTTCAGAAAGAGCAGCTTCACAGTTACCTGTTTTATAAAATCAGTTGGAAAAATAGAGGGTTCTTCTGCTAAGAAACGAAATCTGAAAAGCACTACAATATATAATAATCAGCTTTGATAATAGAAGCTTAAATTGAAAACTAATTAACAAGTTAATTTATTTCTATGCTATCCAATACAGGTTGCCTTTAGTCATGTTAGATATAGACAGATTAATTTCTTCACTTAAACAGCTTCTTTGCATGGCTGAGCAGTTCCAGCAATGCCTACACTTAATTTTATGACTTTTCATTTTTATTTTTACTCTATTGTTTACACTCTGAAAACTCAAAAATGTCTTTTCTTTCTATGTACTTCTCATTGATATCTGAATTATAAACTGCATTTTCTCCTTTATTTATTATGCAAAACCTCACAGTTCCTTTTCAAAATCCTTTGGATTTAGTAAATGGGGTTATATTTGTTTGTTTGCTTTAGGTTTTTTTTTTTTTTTTTTTTGAGACAGGGTCTCACTCTGTCACCCAGGCTACAGTGCAGTGGTGTCATCATAGTTCACTGCAACCTCAAACTCCTGAGCTCAAGCGATCCTCCTGCTTCAGCCTCCCGAGTAGCTGGAATTATAGGTACACACCACCACACCAAGCTAATTTTTCTATTTTTTGTAGAGATGGGATCTCGCTCTTGCTCAGGCTAACCTTGAATTCCTGACCTCAAGCAATCCTCCTGCCTCAGCCTCCCAAAGTGCTAGGATTACAGGCGTGAGCCACTGCACCCAGCCCATTTTCTGGTTTCTTAATGAGGAAGACAATCACAGTCAAGAATTCAGGAAGGTGACAAAGGCAAATATTCTTTTGATAATATTGGGAACATATATTATTAGACAGTAAGCTAGGTCATTTAGCTAGGCTTGTCTTCAAGACAAGATGTCTTCCATCTGCCTAGGAAGGTTCAACTATTTGTGTACCTGTCTGAATGGCAGGATAACACTTGACATCTGTGGAGGGATTTTAACTTTTTAGACTATTTTCACATTATTAATTGCAGCCTCACTACATCCACGAGCAATAAGCAAGTCAAGAAGTATTTTTCCCATTTGACAAATTATAAATTGAGACACAGTAAAGTATCATAAAATAAAGTCCCACAGAAAATAGTAGCAGACAAGTCTATGACTCCTCAAGTCATCAAATCATATTTATTGAAAATCTATTACATGCCCAGCATGTGCCAGATGTTGTGAGAATCATAAAGGTATATAAGACCTGGCTCCAGCCCTCAAGTGTATAAGTCCATTTGGTGGGTGAGGGGTACACCAATATCAATATGTGCCAAGCGCTTTATGTACATCATTTTATTCAATAATCACATCTATCCATTTAGGCATAAATTTTCAGAGTCTATGTTCTCTCTGCTATACTTGCTATCTCCCTAGGGAGACAAAATTAAAACACATGACAAGTCCTGTTTAATGTGGCAGATTGAATGCACGTGAAGAAATTATAAAATTAAAAAGAAGGTCCTAAAAGATTCTAGAGAGGGAAAAAAAGATCATATATAGGGATCAGGAATCAAAAAAGCATTTGGTCTTCTCAACAACAGCAATAAATATCAATGCTTTCGAAAGTCTGCCAGAAAATTATTTGCAACCTGTAATTCTAAATCCAATGAAACTGTCAATAAAATTCAAGTGTAAAGAAATATCCATATGTGCAAAGACAAAAAATTTTGCTCATCATGTATCCTTTCTTAGGAAGCTTCTAGAATGTATACTCAAGCAAAAAAAGAGAGTAAACCAAGAAAGAAGCAGCTATGGAAGTCAAGAAACATGGGAGCAGTGGAAGGAAGCCCTGGGATGAGAGCTGAATATCAGGCCTACAGAACAAACAGTGCAGATTAGAGCGGGACCATAGAGGGCTCTGTAAAGGTGTCTCCAGAGAGAGAATTTGGTTCTTTGCTCAGGCTCTCACAGGTGGAAGAAGCAGACAGGCAGTGTAAATGTCAGGGGGCAGCTAAGCTGGCAGAACAGCTGCTGTGAATTCCTACATTTCTGAGGTCATTCATGCACTCTTTCCTTCAGAAAGTATGGAATATTATCTGGGGTACTATGTTCACTTTAGGGCATCCAGTTTAAGAAGGACATCGATACTTCCTGTTCAAGCCAAATGAAATGACCATAAAGAAGTACAAATGGTAAATAAATACCTAACATCTCTGACAAAGGATGAAGAACCATCAGTAGACCTGAGATGCTGATGAATTTTTGGAAGGCAGATAAATTATAGAGGAGAGTAGTGAAAGCTTCAGTGGAAATGCATTCTTCATGATAGAACTCAAGAGGGGCTCCCAGCTAGAGTCAGCAGGTATGAAGGGCAGGAGTGGGGTGTGGGGCAATCATCAGAATAATGAATTTTAAAACTGTCCATAAAACAACATGGGCAGCAATTGGCCCACTATACATCCTACCTGTATAGCATACATACAGTAAGAACAAGTATATTTGCCTTCCAGTTCTAAGCAAGAGAACTGCTTTAGAAAGAATTTAACAACCTACCTGCAGAGGGCTAGGACTGCTAATGTGGGTGTCAGCACTTCAGAGTAAAACCTACTTAATTTTAAATTTGGGGGGCTCAAGTTTGCCTGAAAGCTGTTTGTGCACCCTAGGGTGAAATCTGTCAAATAACATATTCTGTCTACCTACACAGAACTCATGGGTCCCCATTCAAGAGAATGGCCTGTTGGGCAAACAAAATTAACAAAGGAAACAAAATCTACTGCAGCAACCTATAATGATCAAGCTATTCTTTTATTCATATTTTTAAGTGGACTAGAGGGAAACCAGTAGCACAAAAAGGAAGATGAGGATGAACAAATAGAATAATTGACCCTGGGCCAAGCACAGTGGCTCATGCCTGTAATCCCAGCACTTTGGGAGGCTGAGGCAGGAGGATTGCTTGAGGCCAAGAGTTTGAGACCAGCCTGGGCAACATAGCAAGACCCTTATCTCTACAAAAAATGTTTTAAAACTAGATGGATATGGTGGTGTGTGCCTGTAGTCCCAGCTACTCAGGAGGCTGAAACTGGAGGATCACTTAAGCCCAAAAGTTCTGGGCTATAGTGCTCTATGATCATACCTGTGAATAGCCACTGCATGCCAGCCTGAGCAACATAGTGAGATCCCCATCTCTTAAAAAAAAAAGAATAAAAAGAATAACTGACCCTGGAATAAACAGATTATAATTCAGGGAAAAGAAAAGAACTTTGAAAAAATTCTTATGACTATTCTCAGAGAGAAGAAGCAATTGCATACATAAAATAAGAATAGGATGCTTTAAAAAAAAAAAAGGAAAAGAAGAAAAAAGCAACCTAAAAACAACAACAAAAAAGAATTTTGGAAAGTAAAAATAAGATTGTTAATATTAAAAAGCCAATTAAAGGGCTGAAATAGAATCAAAAAACTCTCCTGGACCATCAAACAAAAAGACAAAGAGTTAGAAAATGTGAGAGGAGTACTTTTTTTAACAGAGGACCAAACCAGGAGGGTTTAGGTATAGAGAAGTCCCTCAAAATTTTCATAGGGATAATATATTAACAAAAATTGAGAACTAGATGCACATCAGACTTCTCATTAGCACCACTGGGTCCTAGAAGCCAGTGGGGTCATGCCTTCAAAGTTCTTAGTGAAAATTATTTTGACCTAGAAATCTATACCCAGGTGAACTACAAATTAAGTGAGAGAGCAAACTTGCTCCTGCCTTAATACCTTTACCTTTGTTGGCAATGTCTGCTTCTTTTCAATCATTCAATGCCACCTTTTCAGAGAAGCCTTCTCTGCCACCCTGTCTGGAGTAGCCACCCCACCAAGGCCCTGTTTATTCTGTTAACCTGTTTTCCTCACAGCACTTATCACTGGTTAAATGAGTCTTTTTTCATTTCTTATTTGTTGTCCACTTCTCTCCATGAGGATATTGCCTTTTTTCACCACTGTGTACCTAGTCCTTATGCCTCCCTCATAATGGGAGTTTCATTATTGTTTGTTGAGTGAGTGAAAAAACAAATGAATGTCTTAGCTGCCAAATTATGAGCCTCTATAGTAGAAATTGTCTCTCATTCATCTCTATATTTTAGGGAGTTCCTTGCACAAAGTAGTATTCAGGAAATATAAATATCTATTGAATGATTATTAAATGAAGAAGTGTTCTTGAATTGGCTAGGTTCTTACAGCTCAGCAGTTTTCTTTGGGTGATATTTGTGCCAGGACATTGTCAGTGTAGTCAGATGTAATATACTCTCATTTCTTGAAGTAAGCTGAAGCAGAAATCCTTCCTGATTTAAACACTTCATTTTTTCCCCATTTGGGGAAATGTTTCTCAGGGGAAAATCTGGCAGACACAGGAAGCATGTTTAGCAAAGCTGCTTCGTGGTGAGCCCACAGCTGAGCTGGGAGTTTGATCCTCACCCTCTCCCCAGTTACCAGAGCTCCCAGTGGCAATGCCTTCTGAACCCTGATCTGTTAACTAGGAGTGTATTTGTGGAGCAAAGGAGCAGAGTGCTTGCAATTGGAATGATACCAAAAATCCAGGACATATTTCTAAGGTAAGGCACATTGTAGATAAAGCACAGATAGGAAGGGCCAAAGGACCAAGGAGTACTTTCTCTTTATGTGCTGC
This sequence comes from Daubentonia madagascariensis, assembly GCA_023783475.1. Taxonomy (NCBI): domain Eukaryota; kingdom Metazoa; phylum Chordata; class Mammalia; order Primates; family Daubentoniidae; genus Daubentonia; species Daubentonia madagascariensis. Next base: position 35,068,123 of record JAKFHU010000747.1, read on the forward strand.
CTATGGGACATGAGAGCAGTGGCCTTAGTTCTAGGTCAGTTTTGTTGAGTGACAAAATTGAGTATTTGTTTCAGCTTTTACTGGAACCACTTTTTGCTAAATGGGAGGCTGTCTGCTCTTCTTGGGTCTGACTGGCTCTGGTAATAAGTAATCTCCAGGGTTTGTAGCAACAACCAAAGTAATGCTTTCTTGTTTCTTTCTTCCTATAGAGAGAAAGCAAAGTGAAGCTTGAAAGACTAAGTACCAATAAACTCCATTACAATAATAAGAAATGTAGAACACCTGCAAGGGCTTAGGAGGCCTCATGATGTCAGGAAAAGTTCTAGGAATGAGGAAAGAACAGACTGTGTCCTTCCCCTGCAGGGTTCAGGCTAAGGGAGAAGCCCTGCGCCCTGGGGCTTGGTCTGATTAGAGATGGTCTTCCTTTCTGGTGGCTCAGTCTGAGCAGAAAGATCTGATTCAGGGGGCACATGGTCTCACAGTGGAGGCAGGGCACATCACTGCAAACCATAGGCAATTCTTAGTTATCCTGGTAACAGGGATGAAGCAGAGGTGTTGAAAGTCACCCTGTAATTTCTCCAGCAGCTTTGGAGAGTTTCAAGTTATTTGTTCTAATCATTTTTTCCCCATTTTTTCCCACTGAAGCTGATGAAGTAGGGCCTGGGGAAGTGACAGGTAGAGGAATGTGGCCTCAGGTTTAATACTGGCCACACAGACTATCCAAAAAGGAAGGCAAGACCAGTAGAATTCATCACTGAGGCTTGATCTGAGCCATGAGGATAGCATTGCTTTCACTTGGCTCATTGAAGAGAAGGATGAGGAAGTGGGAATATGATTGAGAAGGAAGGGTTGTATGGCCCCAGACAGACCCTCATCACAAAGAGCTACGCTACTCAGTGTGAATCTGGACTGGGCTAGAAATAAAAGGAGATTTTATTCTGTTTTAGCCCAATCCTCCTCTGTGTTCTTCTCCCCCAACTCGCAAATATCAGTTTTTGGTATTGAATGATATTAATTTTTGTTAATTTTTAAGTGATCAGGATTTTGTGATTATGTTCTTAAATAAGATCTTTATCTTTTAGAGCTATATATTAAACTATTTACAGATAAAGTTATGTAATGTGAGAGATTTGCTCTGGGAGGGCAGGGGATGAGGAGGTTTGGATGAAATAAGAGTGGCCTTGAGTTGATAATTATTGAAGCTGGGTGATAGGTACCTGGGTGCATGAGGGTTCATTGTACTATTTATATATTTTAATAGGTGTTTAAAATTTGTCATAATAAAAAGCTTTTTAAAATCTCAGTTTCTGAGAATGGTCCCAGGTGAACCTGTTCCTCCTGCCTTTCTACTCTTGTCTTCAAAGACTTTCCCGTCAGTGGCACAAAGGTGAGAACTCCAATCATCTAGCAGTGGGGATGGCTTGCTTTGAGCCAGCCACACTTTGTGAGCAAGGTCACAAATTTGAAGACCATTGGGTAGACTTAGAGGTGGTTCATAACAACATTATACATGTCTTCTCTAAAAGCATGTGGACATATAGTACTGGTGGGAATGTTTTAATGGTATAACAACTCTGGGAAAAATTGGGTGGTTTCTTCAAAAGTTAAACATAGATTTACTGTAGGATCCAGTCATTCCACTCCTAGTTATTTATAAAGGGAATGAAAGTTTATGTCTATGAAAAGACTTGTATACAAATGTTCAGTACGGCTTTGTTTGTAATGGTCAAAAACTGGAAACAACCCAAATGTCCCATAAATGGTAAATTAGTACACAAATTATACAATATCCATACAGTAGAATACTATTCAGCAATAAAAAGAAATGAATGATTGACAGATACAAAAACATGGATGAATCCCAAAGTCATTTTTTTAAATAGGAGAAAAAGCATACAAATTTATTAGTGCAAGTGCTCAGGAGTCCCACAAAATATGAGACTCAAAGGGCCAGATGGTTGGAGCCTAAATATCATTTTCATAAGGGAGAGGGAAGTAGAGGATGTAGGCAATTTTGAAGGGAAAGTAAATAATTTTTAGGGGAGGTGAATGGGCCAAAAGAACAGACAATAGCCTGGGACAAAGGTCATCTGGGCTCTGGGTATGGTGTCAGTTCTAGTCTGCCTTCTCGTGGTATGCATCAGTTTCCTCTGTTGATTTGATATTTAGGGAAAGGATTGCCAACAATTGAATATTTTCTGGAGGAGCCAGCATTTACATAGAGAAACTTCAGAGAAAGCCCTTCCATTTGTTTGCTGTTTCCTCCACCAAAGTCATTATGCTGAGTGAAAGAAGCCAGACCAAAAAAAAGACTATATACTTATATGATTCCATTTATATAAAATTCTAAAAAAATGCAAACTAATCTAAAGTGACAGAAGGCAGATAAGTGGTTGCCTGGGAACCAAGAGAAGGGAAAAGTGGGAAGGAGGAATTACAAAGGGGCACAAGAAAACTGAGGGATAAAATCTTTCAACAAAAAAAAGTCCTGGACCAGAGGGGTTCATGCCTGAATTCTACCAAACCTACAAAGAACTGGTGTCTATACTGCAGAAATTATTCCACACCTTTGAGAAGGATGGAATCCTCCCAAACTCATTCTATGAAGCCAGTATCACCTTGATACAAAAGCCAGGAAATGACACAACAAAAAAAGAAAACTTCAGACCAATATCCCTTATGAATATAGATGCAAAAATTCTCAATAAAATCCTAGCAAACCAAATTCAAATGCACATCAAAAAAATAATTCATCAGAGTAACAAAGAAAAATGGCGGTGTGATAGGGTCCTCCCATCGTACCGCTCCCAGGAAAGGAGGTAAAGAACGCCAGCGGCTGCCTGCGAGCACGGACCGCTCACTCCGAAAACAGCATTGCGAATTACAGAGAAACAACGCCGAACGCCCAGCCCAAGAAAACAGGTACAAAATTTTCACAAAGATCGGAGGGCGCACGAAGCACAGTAGAGCCCAGAGCGCGGGAAGGACGTGCTCGCCAGGTCCGCGCAGCGCGACCTGCCCCCCAAGCGGTTACGCACCTCCCCATCCACTCAGTCAGGGACAAGCCCAGAGTTGGAACAGAGCGGTTGCTAGGGACGGCGAGCCCTGTGGAGAGGAGGAAGTAGCCGGAACCAGACACAACTCGCAGCTACAATATACAGAGACTGCCGAGGGCTGGGGAGGAACTGGGCGGGGACCGAGATACGGCTTCCCGGGACAGTGCGCGGGAACGCGCAGGCCGGCACTGTGCCACTAGAAGTCAGCAGGACTGGGCCCAGGAGTTTATCGGGGAGCGGGACACGCCCTTAGAGGCTGCTAGCAACTGTCGCTGCGGCTAGCGGAGAAAAACTGCGCTCCTGGTGCGATCGGAGCCCGGCTGTGCGCCAGGCTGGCGGCGGCCGCCATCTTTAAAGCCGCCCGCGCGGAGCTGTGAGCCGCGTCTCTAGCTCCGCCCCGCCCCGGCCCGGGGCTCTTCTGCTGGGGCGAGACAGGCTTAGCCTGTGGTGGCCAGAAACAGCTGCAGCCGTGGGTTCCAAGTGGGACGAGATCCCGGAACTGTAGCGGCGGGACCTTTGGGTATTGGAAACAGTTTGCAGCTCGTCCATCTGGTTCTGCTTCCCCGGCTCTGGCCTCCGACAAGTCCACTCCGTGCTGGTCCTAGTGCTCGCCCCTCAGGTCCCAGCCCTCCTGTACCCCAGAGATCGCTCATTTTGAAGGTTGCTGGCTATAGTGACTCATTTGGTATAACTGCTGGTTCCCATGACAACCAAATACCTCAAGAGCCACAGGCTGAACCAGAGCAGCTCCCCATAATCCTGCCCACTTCAATAGGGAATTTCGCGCCATCCAAGAGCGCTTCCAGCGGCCACTACTCCCCCCTCCCCGTGGGAACATCCCCCCGGTGGAGACTGCTGGGGATAGAGACGGCCACCCGCCTCGCCTTGAGGTCTAGTGGTGGAAAAGGGGTGCACAATTGGAGATCCCCCTATCAACCAGTATCACGCGGAGACACACATCAGAAGGGCAGCCACACGTGGCTAGATGAGCAACCTCTGAGCTGTGTAGAATTTTCCCAACTCAGCTCTCACACTGCAGCCAAAGGAAATTGTGTTTCTACCTGCACCTCAGGAGGAGCAGGGTCAAAGTAACCCCCAGGAGCTACAAGGCCCCTCCCAAAGCACGGGGCTTTCGCATACCCCAACTGGGGAATCAGAGTCTGCCACGGACATAACAGAATACCTAGCTAATAGGGAGTGGAGGACTCATATCCTCAAGTACAATCCATTAGCTCAGAGCCCAAGCTGGGAGGTCATTCTCACCACACTCCACTGGGAAGAGGAGAAGACCACAGGTCAGAGTTAACTCAAGATCCACCAAACTTGCTAAAAGACACCTAAGGCAATACAGGCCACTACTTCTCTCCATGGCTTTGCCAAGGAACAATAATTGTGGGCCTGGTGACAGGGCCATAAACTAGCTCTAACACCCCCAGCTCTCGACCAAGAGGCCAGATGAGAAAAAACCAGCGAAAGAACTCAAGGAACATGAAAAATCAGAGTGAAAAGTCACCCCCAAAAGAAACCATCAGTTCCTCAGCAATGCATACCAACCCAAATGAAATGGGTAGAATGTCAGAAGAGGAATTTCGTTTATGGATTATAAGAAAGCTCAATGAAATTCAAGAGAAAATTGAATCCCAGCACAAAGAAACCACAAGAAAAATGCAAGAAATGAATGAAAAATTCTCCAAAGAAATAGAAATATTATGGAAAAATCAAATAGAAATCCTAGAAATGAAAGAAGCATTCAAGGATCTACAAAACACAGTGGAAAGCCTTAAGAATAGGCTGGACCATGCCGAGGAAAGAATTTCAGAGCTAGAAGACAGCTCCTATGCGCTAAATAAATCAGCCGAAGAGAAAGAACACAAAAACAAGAGGCAGGAAAAAAGCATACAAGAAATGTGGAATTATGTAAAGAGGCCAAACATAAGGATAATAGGTATCCCTGAGGGAGAGGAAGAAAATTCGCATGGGCTGGAAAATTTATTTGAAGGAATAATAGAGGAAAATTTCCATGGCTTAGCCAGAAATCTCGACACCCAAGTACAAGAAGTACACAGGACTCCTGGGAGAGTCAATGTGAAAAGGCATTCACCACGCCACATAATTATTAGACTGACCAAAGTAAACACAAAAGAGGTACTCCTCAGAGCTGTAAGACGAAAAAAGGAGGTAACCTACAAAGGGAAACCGATCAGATTAACTGCAGATTTCTCAGCTGAAACCTTACAAGCCAGAAGGGAATGGGGAGACATCATCAATCTCCTAAAACAAAACAAAGGTCAACCCAGAATTCTGTATCCTGCCAAACTAAGCTTCTTATATGAGGGAGAAATAAAGACCTTTCCAGATAAGCAATCACTGATAGAATTTGCGAAATCCAGACCGGCGTTGCAAGAAATGCTTAGACCTGCATTATACACTAAACAGAGCAACAGACACCCACCTATGTAAAACTATGCAAAAGCTAAAACCCCAGAAACCAGATTCCACAATGATGCAAGAGGTAAAACAAAAGATACCACCCAACAGAATAATCAGAAATTTACCCCAAATATCAATTCTCTCAATAAATGTAAATGGCTTGAACTGCCCACTGAAGAGACATAGGCTGGCTGAATGGATTAAAAAATACAAACCAAGTATCCGTTGTCTTCAGGAAACACACCTTACACACAAAGACACATTCAGACTCAAGGTGAAAGGATGGAATACAATTTTTCAGGCTAATGGAAACCAAAAGAAATCCAGAGTAGCCATCCTCATTTCAGATGACATAAACTTTAAAGCAATAAAAGTAAAGAAGGACAAAAATGGACACTATATAGTGGTGAAGGGAAAAATTTCACAAGAGGATTTAACAATCCTAAACATTTATGCACCCAACACAGGAGCACCCAGGTACATAAAGCAAATGCTGCTAGATCTAGACAACATAATAAGCAGGAATGCCATAATTGCAGGGGACTTCAACACCCCACTGACGGAACTGGACAGATCCTCCAAACAAAAAACAAATAGAGAAATAAAAGACCTAAACAGGACTATAGAACATTTGGGCCTAACAGATATCTACAGAACACTCCACCCAAATAACACTGAATATACATTCTTCTCATCAGCTCATGGAACTTTCTCTAAAATTGACCACATCCTAGGCAACAAAACAGATCTAAACAAATTCAAAAAAATAGAAATCATACCATGTATCTTTTCAGACCACAGCGGAATAAAATTAGATATCAATTCCAACAGAAACTCACATCTTCCTCCAAAAACTTGGAAACTAAACAATCTATTGCTGAAAGATTATTGGGTCAAGGAGGAGATTCAAAATGAAATCAAAAGATTCTTCTAACTAAACGATAATGGGGACACAAGTTATCAAAATCTGTGGGATACAGCAAAAGCAGTCCTGAGAGGAAAACTTATCGCCCTAAATTCCCACATCCAAAAGACAGAAAAGTCACAAATCAGTAAACTAATGAATCATCTTAAGGAAATGGAAAAGGAAGAGCAAAGCAATCCTAAAACCAGCAGAAAAAAAGAAATAACCAAAATTAGAGCAGAATTAAATGAAATCGAGAACAAAAGAACAATACAGAAGATCAATGAAACGAAAAGCTGGTTCTTCAAAAAGATAAACAAAATAGACAGGCCACTTGCCAGGTTGACCAGAAGCAGAAAGGAAAGTACTCTAATAAGCTCAATTAGAAATGAAAAAGGAGAAGTCACAACTGGTACCATGGAAATACAAAACATCATCTTCGAATACTACAAAAATCTCTATGCCCACAAACACGAAAACGTGGAGGAAATGGACAAATTCTTAGAAACACACTACCTCCCTAGGCTCAACCAGGAAGAAACAGAATTTCTAAACAGACCAATATCAAGCACCGAAATTGAAGCAGTAATTAAAAATCTACCCACAAAAAAAGTCCGGACCAGATGGGTTCACACCTGAATTCTACCAAACCTACAAAGAAGAACTGGTGCCTATACTGCAGAAATTATTTGAAAATATCCAGCAGGATGGAATCCTCCCAAACTCATTCTACGAAGCCAATATCACCTTGATACCAAAGCCAGGAAAGGACACAACAAAAAAAGAAAACTACAGACCAATATCCCTTATGAATATAGATGCAAAAATTCTCAATAAAATCCTTGCAAACCGAATTCAAATGTACATCAAAAAAATAATCCATCATGATCAGGTGGGCTTCATTCCCGAGATGCAGGAATGGTTCAACATACGCAAATCTATAAATGTAATTCACCATATAAATAAAAGCAAGAACAAAGATTATATGATCCTTTGAATAGATGCAGAAAAGGCTTTTGACAAAATCCAGCACCCTTTTATGATAAGAACTCTTAACAATATAGGCATAGATGGCTCATTCCTAGAAACTATTAAAGCCATATACGATAAACCCACAGCCAATATCATACTGAATGGGGAAAAATTGAAGGCATTCCCCCTTAAAACTGGCACCAGACAAGGGTGTCCACTATCTCCACTTCTTTTCAACATAGTGCTGGAAGTCCTGGCCACAGCAATTAGACAAGACAGAGGAATCAGGGGCGTCCAGATAGGGGCAGAAGAGGTCAAACTTTCACTATTCGCAGACGATATGATATTATACATAGAAAACCCCAAAGATTCAACCAAGAGATTACTGGAATTGATAAATGAATTCAGCAAAGTCTCAGGATACAAAATTAATACACACAAATCCATAGCCTTCATATATGCTAATAACAATCAAGCCGAGAAACAAATTAAAGATGCTATACCTTTCGCAATAGCAACAAAGAAAATTAAATATTTAGGAACATATCTAACTAAGGAGGTCAAAGACCTATATAGAGAGAATTATGAAACACTGAGAAAGGAAATTGCAGAGGATGTAAATAGATGGAAAGCCCTACCATGCTCTTGGATAGGAGGAGTCAACATAGTAAAAATGGCTTTGCTACCTAAATTAATTTACAGAATCAATGCAATCCCTATCAAAATACCAACATCATTTTTTGCCAATCTAGAAAAAATAATTCTACGCTTCGTGTGGAACCAGAGAAGACCCCGTCTAGCCAAAGCAATCTTAAGCAAAAAGAACAAATTGGGAGGCATCTATCTACCAGACTTCAAACTATACTACAAGGCTATAGTCACCAAAACTGCATGGTATTGGCACAAGAACAGACACGTAGACCAATGGAACAGGACCGAGAACCCAAATATAAAACCAACCTCATACAGTCACCTGATCTTTGACAAATTCCAGAAAAACGTACACTGGGGAAAAGAATCCCTATTCAACAAATGGTGCTGGGAAAACTGGATGGCCATATGTAGAAGACTGAAACTGGACCCACACCTCTCACCTCTCACAAAAATCAATTCACAATGGATAACAGATCTAAACCTAAGACATGAAACCATAAGAATTCTCGAAGAAAACGTTGTAAAAACTCTTATGGACATTGGCCTAGGCAAAGAATTTATGACGAAGACCCCCAAAGCAATCACAGCAGCAACAAAAATAAATTCATGGGACCTGATCAAATTGAAAAGCTTCTGCACAGCCAAGGAAACTATCACTAGAGTGAACAGACAACCTACAGAATGGGAGAAAATATTTGCATGCTACACCTCTGATAAAGGGCTGATAACCAGAATCTATACAGAACTTAGGAAAATCAACAAGAAAAAATCAAACAACCCTATTAAAAAATGGGCAAAGGACATGAACAAAAACTTTTCCAAAGAAGACAGAATGATGGCCAGCAAACATATAAAAAAGTGCTCAACTTCTCTAATCATTAGGGAAATGCAAATCAAAACCACAATGAGATATCACTTAACTCCAGTGAGATTGGCTCATATCAAAAAATCCCCAAATAACAAATGTTGGCAGGGATGTGGACAGATAGGAACACTCATACACTGCTGGTGGGACTGCAAATTAGTACAACCTCTATGGAAAAGAATATGGAGATACCTCAAAGAATTAAAAGTAGAATTACCATTTGACCCAGCAATCCCACTACTGGGTATTTATCCAAAAGAAAAAAAGACATTTTATAATAAAGATATATGCTCTCGAATGTTCATAGCAGCACAATTCACAATTGCAAAGTTGTGGAAACAACCCAGGTGCCCATCAATACACGAGTGGATCAATAAAATGTGGTATATGTATACCATGGAGTATTACTCAGCAATAAGGAACAACAGTGACTTAACACATCTGGTATTATCCTGGTTGGAGCTAGAACCCATTCTTCGAAGCGAAGTGTCACAGGATTGGAAAAACAAGCACCACTGGTACTCACCATCAAACTGGTACTAACTGATGAACACTTACATCACACAGGGCAATAACATTCATCTGAGGGCGGGCGGGCGGGAGGGGGGTGGAAGGGATGGGAAAAACTCTCACTGAATGGATGTGGGGAGCACAGTTTGGGAGATGACCATGATTGTGTCTCTGACACGGGCAGAACAGGGGCAATGTGTATGGCCAAAGTGTTGTACCCCCATGATATTCTGAAATTTAAAAAATAAATTAAAAAAATAATAATAATAATAATTCATCACGATCAGGTGGGCTTCATCCCCGAAATGCAGAGATGGTTCAACATATGCAAATCTATAAATGTAATTCTCTATATAAATAAAAGCAAGAACAAAGACTGTATGATCCTCTCAATAGATGCAGAAAAGGATTTTGACAAAATTCAGCACCCTTTTATGATAAGAACTCTTAACAATATAGGCATAAATGGCTCATACCTCAAAATTATTAAAGCCATATACAATAAACCCCACAGCCAATATGATACTGAATGAGGAAAAATTGAAAGCATTCCCTCTTAGAGCTGGAACCAGACAAGGTTGCCCACTATCTCCACTTCTATTCAACGTAGTGCTGGAAGTCCTTGCCAGAGCTATCAGACAAGAGAGGAATCAGGGGTATCCAAATGGGGGCAGAAGAGATCAAACTTTCACTCTTTGCTGACGATATGATATTGTATCTAGAAAACCCCAAAGATTCAACCAAGAGACTCCTGGAATTGATAAATGAATTCAGCAAAGTCTCAGGATACAAAATCAATGCACACAAATCAGTAGCCTTCATATATGCCAATAACAGTTGAGCCGAGAAACAAATCAAAGAAGCAATATATTTCACAATATCACCAAAGAAAGTTAAATATTTAGGAACATATTTAACTAAGGAGGTGAGAGACCTATATAGGGAGAACTACAAAACACTGAGAAAAGAACTTGCAGAAGATGTAAACAGATGGAAAACCCTACCATGCTCTTGGGTCAGTAGAATCAACATTGTTAAAATGTCTATACTACCTAAAGTGACTTACAGAATCAATGCAGTCCCTATCAAAATACCAACATCATTTTTTGCAGATCTAGAAAAAATAATTCTGTGCTTCGTGTGGAACCAGAGAAGACCCTGTCTAGCCAAAGCAATCTTAAGCAAAAATAACAAATTGGGAGGCATCAATCTACCAGACTTCAAACTATACTACAAGGCTGTAGTAACCAAAACAGCATGGTACTGGCACAAGAACAGAGACATAGACCAATGGAACAGGACTGAGAACCCAGATATAAAACCATCCTCATACTGTCGTCTGATCTTTGACAAATTCCACAAAAACAAACACTGTAGAAAAGAATCCATATTCAATAAATGGTGCTGGGAAAATTGGATAGCCACATGTAGAAGACTGAAACTAGATCCACACCTCTCACCTCTCACAAAAATCAGTTCACACAAGGGATAACAGACTTATACCTAAGACATGAAACCATAAGAATTCTAGAAGAAAATGTTGGAAAAACTCTTATAGACATTGGCCTAGGCAAAGAATTTATGAAGAAGACCCCCAAAGCAATCACAGCAGCAACAAAAATAAATAAATGGGACCTGATCAATTTAAAAAGCTTCTGCACAGCCAAGGAAACTACCACTAGAGTGAACAAACAACCTACAGAACGGGAGAAAATATTTGCATGCTACATATCTGGTAAAGGGCTGATAACCAGAATCTATACAGAACTTAGCAAAATCAACAAGAAAAAATCAAACAACCCTGTTAAAAAATGGACAAAGGACATGAACAGAAACTTTTCAAAAGAAGACAGAATAATGACCAACAAACATATAAAAAATTGTGCAACTTCTGTAATCATCAGGGAAATTCAAATCAAAACCACAATGAGGTATCACTTAACTCTAGTGAGATTGGCTTATATCAAAAAGTCCCAAAACAACAAATGTTGGCACGGATGCAGACAGATAGGAACACTCATACACTGCCGGTGGGACTGCAAATTAGTACAACCTCTATGGAAAGTAATATGGAGATACCTCAAAGAACTAAAAGTAGAACTACCATTTGATCCAGCAATCCCACTACTGGGTATTTACCCAAAGGAAAAAAAGACATTCTATAATAAAGACATCTGCACTGGAGCATTTATAGCAGCACAATTCACAATTGCAAAGATGTGGAAACAACCCAAGTGCCCAAGAATACATGAGTGGATTAATAAAATGTGGTATATGTATACCATGGAGTACTACTCAGCCATAAAAAACAATGGTGAATTAATACCTCTGGTATTATCCTGGACGGAGCTAGAGCCCATTCTTCAAAGCAAAGTATCACAAGAATGGAAAAACAAGCACCACTGGTACTCACCATCAAATTGGTACTAACTGATCAATACTTATGTGCATACATGGAAATAATATTCATCAGGGGTCGGGCAGGTGCGAGGGGGATAGAGGGGATGGGTAAACTCACACCTAATGGGTGCAGGGTGCACTGGGGGATAGGCACAATTGTAGCTCTGACTTGGTCAGTGCATAAGCAAAATATTTAACCAAAGTGTTTGTACCCCCATAACATTCTGAAATTTAAAAATATAAATAAATAAATAAATAAATAAATAAAAGGAAACTGAGGGATAATGGATACTTCATTATCTTGAATGTGGTGCTGGATTCACAAATATGTGTGTGTATATAATGATATACTTTAAATATGTGCAATTTAGGGGGGGATGGTGACTGGAAGGGGACATAGGGTGGGTTCTGGGTGCTGGAAATGTTCTATTTCTTCAGCTGGGTGTTAGTTCCATTAGTGTGATTACTTTGTGAAAACTCATCAACTTATCTGTGATTTCTGCATATGTCTTTATGTGTATTAACAATTGAATGTTAAATAATTAAGCCTGTAGTCCCAGCTACTTGGGAGGATTGCGTGAGCCCAGGAGTTCAAGGCCAGCCTGGGCAACATATTGAGGCCCCACCTCTAAAAAAAATAAAAAATAAAAGTAAATTTTTTAAAAATGTTAAATAATTAAAAGTAGAGGGCATCAGATTAATCTAGAACTATGGGTAGTATAGTTGTGTTAGTCAAGGTAAGATAACATATAACAAACAGCCTCAAAATTTCAGTAACAGCATAATAAAGATTTATTTCTTGCTCATGTGACGATAACAATGAAGATTGTTATGGGGATAGGTGGCTTGTTCCACCAATCACTCAGTAAACCGTGCTCTTTCCAGCTAATGTCTCCACCACCCTCTTGAGTTTCAGGATCCTGTCCTTGATTCTCTGCATCCAGCCAGCAAATGGGGGAGGAGAGAGACCAGAAAGACTTACACATGATACCTTTTTAGGGCCAAGCCTGTAAGTGGCATAATTACTTCTGCCAAGATTGCATTGGCCAGAACACGGTTACATAACCCCATCTAACTACAGGGAGCTTGGGAAATATACTCTAGCTATGTACTTAGAAGGAAAAGAAAATAAAGTTTGGTGAATATATACCACTGTCCCTGCCACAGTCTGACCTTCTGATCATCTGATATCCATTTCACTTTCCCTCCCACGTATGGAACACCCTCATCATCTCCCCATAATCCTACCCAGTCACTGAATCCAACTCAGACTCCAGGATCTCTGGCTGCTGCATAGTCCTCTCATCAGATCTAAATGTGGTGGTTCCTCTTGGTGTGGAGAGATGGGAGGAATTCCTTTATTCATTGTTCTCTCAGTGACCCCTGGCTCCACTCCTGGGAAGTTTTTCCCCGTTCCTTATCTTCCCTGGCCAACTCTGAAGTGGATGTTGGGGAGTATGCTGTCCTTGGAGGCTGCAGTTTTCACAACCTGCCTCTGCCCAGTGTTGTTTTAATGCTTCCCAAACAGTCACAGGCTTATTAAGACCAGGCTCATTGTTACTTTAGTAATAGCATTCCTCCAAAACCTATCAGACTTCTTATCTGTTTGCACATGGAACCAATTAGTTCTGTGTGCCAATAACCCACCAAAATTCTTTCCTAAAAATAGTTCTCAAATTTGTCCTATTTCTTTGCTTGCTTTCCCCTCCATGCCCTTCTCTCTCAACTTAATGGCAATAAAGTTGAGTCTATCTGGAATAATAGTCATGGGTATCACCTTTAATCTGAAGTTTGCCTCAAGGCTGAGTCACCTTATTCAGTTGAAAAGAATTATTGGGCCTCGTTTGCTTAAGGTCTCAATCTTATCTCTTCCTGTTTGGTGTTTAGAGGTCATAGTTTGTTGCCCCAAATTTCTTATGTTCTTTTTTTTTTCCTAAAAGATGGGGTCTCGCTGTGTTGCCCAGGCTAGAGTGCAGTGGCGTGATCATGGCTCACTGCAACCTCAAACTCCTGGGCTCAAGTGATCCTCCTACCTCAGCCTTCTGAGTAGCTGGGAGCACAGGTGCCACCGTGCCCGGCTAAATTTTTTCATTTTTTTTTTTTAGAGACGGGGTCTCACTGTGTTGCCCAGGCTGGTCTCAAACTCCTGCGATGCTCCAAATTTCTGTACTCTATATTCTTTTTCCTTTCTGCTTACAAATTGGCAAATTATTTCCATAGTTCAACTCTTTGTTTTAATATCTCATCAAAGGTAGCCAACAGTAGCCAACACACAATAATATTCTGGTTCTTTCTAACCACTTCCCTTAGAGCTGCAGGTTCAGTAGACACATGGTCTACATTTCACTTTTACCAAATTCTTTACTATTAACATGATTGCTATCTTTCCAGGCTTTTATATCAGTTTCCTTACCACCCAACCCCAACTCCTAAGCCAATTAGACTTTTGTTAAAGCAGCACCTCACTTCAATAATGGAGTGATTAAGAGCTTGAGTTCTGGAACTGTTTCCAAACTTGTTTCTTCTACTCAGTATCCAAGTGACTTTAGGCAAAATACTTTTCTACTCTAAATATCAAGTTCCTCATCTATTATTAAAAGGGGATTATTATAAATATTAAATTTTATATATATATATATATAAAGTACACAGTTCCTAGCACTTAATTAGTACTTAATATGATTTAGTTACTATTATCTCCCTTCAAAATCCCAAGGATGGCTCCTGCATGGCTTTCTCTTCTGTCCTGTATACTACTGCCCTACAGCCTGTGAACTATAGGGTCTCCCTGCCCTCTAAGGAGAGAGAGACACTTTGTTGAGAGATAAGGCTCCAGAAGGTAGAACTGAAGCAGCACATACATTGAATGAAATGTTGATTTAATCTTTTTTTTATTTTTAGATTTTCCTTCTTTTAGGCATCATGTGTTTTATCCTAGCAGTTGGACATGGCATTTGGCAGAACAAGAAAGGCTACTACTTCCAGACTTTTCTGCCATGGGAAAAATATGTCTCTTCATCAGTTATCTCTGCCGTCCTCGTATTCTGGTCCTACTTCATTATTCTCAACACCATGGTGCCCATTTCCCTCTATGTCAGGTAGGCTTCTTTGGTCACTTTGGGTTATGGGGGGAGGAGCTGATTTCATACTTTGTATTTAATTCTCCAACTAATGTGAACTTGTAGAAAGCATCCACTGTGTGCCCTTTGATCCTTTACTTTCCACAGTGCCTGGTATGCAAAACACTCTGAGAAATATCTAGAGATTGCATAAATGCCTTCCATGTCCAGAACACTGTGTTAGATACTATGTGGTTTATACAAAAAGAAAAGTATCCCTGCCCTCAAATAACTTATAAGGTTAAGTAACTAAATAAGACATACAAATACACAAAACCACTAGGAAAAAACGCACACAAATATGGTGATGCCAAAGCACAGAAAGGCAGCCTCTGTTTTACCAATGAGATAGGTTCCAGACACTTGCTCATAAGTCAGTAGTCAGAACTCAGAATGCATTTTCCCACAGAAACAAGGTGGCAAATGGCAGATAGGTGTGATTGTGACCTAAGTTCAGTTCCTAAAAGTTGGAGAAGAGAAAGGGCATTTCCTCCCCTTTTTCATAAGCACCTTGGACAAAAATTTGAAATAGATGAAATAAGCCTTTAGCATACTCTGATCTTCCTTTTCTAGGTTCTGCATTCCCTTACACATACCCATACCCAAACACATTTTAATTTTCTCCTTTCCAGGTTTTCTAAACCCTGCACTGTGGCTTTTTGGCAACCACAAAATCACCCTACATAACTAGATTACCTTACCTAATAAATATTTATTGGGTACCTACTATGTGCCAAGCACTATACTAGGTGCTAGTTTTAAAAACATGAATAAGAAGGCAGCCCTTTCTCTAGGGAAGCTTACAATGTAGCTATAGAAATAGATACATAAATAAATAATTGTGGTACAATATGAAAAATGATACAATAGAAATATATATGAGTGCTAGAGGAGCTTTGAGAAGGAATGGATTCATTCTGCCTGAAGGTTTACAGAAAAGGTAACATTTGAAAAAAGAGTAGGATTCACCAAATAGAATATCGTGAAAGAATATTGCAAGTAGAAGGTTCAGCATGTACAAAAAGTTTGGAGGTTTTTACTTGGTCTGTTCATAGGTGGGTAGCTACATTAAGGTGTTGTATGATAATTTATGGTCAGATCAGAAGAGCCTTAAATTCCAGGCCAGAGAGTTTGGATTTTATTCTAAAAGCAGTAAAGAACCAGCAAATCTATTTCTAAGGAAATAAAGAATGTGATTGGATGTTTGGGTTTAGAGAGATTGCTATGGCAGCTGGTATGGTAAAGAATGGGCAGGTCAAAACTCCAGGAATGGGGAACATCAGTAAAAAGTCAGTGATGAGGACCTGAGTACCTCCTCCCTCACCTCAAAGAAAAAAAATCCATGTCTCTCAATGCAGCTGTCGCAGACAGCGATTACTAATAAAGCAGTCTAACACACATTAAGTATGAATAATGATAGGAAGGAGGCCCCTTAAAAGTCTTCACTGTTTTAAGATCAAGATGCTTGTTAACCGTAAGGAATCTATTTGGAACAGAAGAGGAATGTGACAAAGCCAACAGGGAAAATTCATATAAAATGAGAGAAATTCTGGTGTCAAGTTTCTCTCTCCTTCCCATTGTGACAGCAGCAATAATCCTCTAATTAAGCCAATGTAGCCTTTTTTAAGTTAGCTATTATTCCATCAGAACTTGCATTACTGCAGAAGTCCAAAAATTGTGACTTTTCCTGGACACATTTTGGAAGAAGAAAGAATAAAAAGAGGGTATGACTGAGAGAAGTTAATCAGATATATCTCAGTCCAGGTGGTAAAGCCTTGTGTTATAATGGTCAAAGTAAGAGTTACCACAGAATTACCATGGCTTGGCTGGTGGTAAAGGTCTTTCAGGAGGGTAGATTCCCAAGGAAGATACTCTGATTTTCAGATGCTGGCCCTGATCTACCACAGGACTGGTAAGAACGAAACCAGGATGAAATATTTGCTTGTCCTGTTCTGACCCAGGACCATTCTTTTTTTGCTTTCTCCTTAGTGTTGAAATAATAAGATTGGGCAACAGTTTCTATATCAACTGGGATCGGAAGATGTTTTATGAACCAAAGAACACACCAGCACAGGCTCGTACCACCACCCTTAATGAAGAGCTTGGCCAGGTCAAATATGTGTTCTCTGACAAAACAGGGACCCTGACTCAGAATATCATGATTTTCAGCAAATGTTCTATTAATGGGAAACTCTACGGTATGCATGTCTTCCTGCTTTCCCCAAGTCCTGGGGAAATTCTACTTCACAGATTGTCTTTCAAGAATAATCTAACTCTAAATGTATCAGCCTCTGAAATTCCCATTACCTCCTAGTCTCTCACAGTCCTCTCTATTCACTAACAAAGAACACTCAGCCTGTTCAATTCTAACCAAAAAGCATTTATTTAGCACCTAATAGATGCAATCCATTCAGTTAGTCATTGAGAATACCAACATGTCTCAAGGAGTTCCCAATGTCTTGAGGAAGAACTGTACTCTTAGTTCACTCTCATATTAAATCAGATGGTTGTTGGTCAAGGGTTACAAAGCCTCAGTTAGATGGGAGGAATAAATTTTTGAGATCTATTGCACAGCGTATTGACCATAGTTAATAATAATGTATTGTACATTTCAAAATTGCTTAAAGAAAAGATTTTAAATGCCAAGAGTAGATTTTAAATGTCAAAAAAATTATGAGTATGTGAGGTGATGGATATGTTAATTAGCTTGATATGATCATTCCACAATGTATACAGATATGAAACATCACATTGTACCCATAAATATATACAATTATTTGTCAATTAAAAATAAAAATTAAAAATAAATCAGATGGAGCAGTCATTGTATTACTAAAGCTGCTAATCTCTTGATTCCCCTTTAGACCAATAAATAATGTTAAGAGAAGCCATCAAAGGGTAGTCAGAGTTTGATCAGTGTCTCCCGGGCCCAGTCCCTTATTGATCTTATGCCTTAAGCATAAGCTTGTTTTTGTGATAGAGTTAAATCCTCATGTGTGTGAACATTCATACCCAGTGCCCTAGCTAGTCTGAGAAAGGTGATCACATCTAAAAAGCTATAGCACATGGGATATTCTTCTGGGGTAATGAAAAAGTTTTGAAACTTGAGAGAGGTAGTAGTTGTTACAACATTGTGAATGCACTAAATGCCCCTAATTGTACACTTAACGAAAAAATTAACATTTTTAAATTTTAAAAAAAGCTAGAGCACTCTAATACTTCCTATTACCCCTGCCAAACAAGTTTTCATATGTATAAACTCTGAAGGCTTATTTTTGGATGAGTTGATTTGGGTAAGGATCTTAATTCTCTGGCTCATTGTAAGACCTGACCATATGCTGGGTAAGGTTGAAAAGGGTCATGTTGTTTCTGTGCTTGACATTAGACCTTCCACCCCCATACTGTCTGTACTATCTACTGGTCAAGAATCCTAAGCAGTCTAGAACTATTTTCATATCCCTTCTAATTAACTTTTCTGATTGGGGGCTTCCTGAGGTGCGAAGTCTCTCATAAATCCAGGGACTAAACTCTAGCTTCTCCTTACTCTCACTTAAGGGAGAAGAGCTGAGGCCCAAGCAGACCTTTTATTACCATTGGCTTAGGGAAAGGAGCTTCCTGGGGCATTGAGGGCTAGGTGGCCTGAGGGGATTTGAGGCATCTTGACTGCAAGTCTAGGATGAAAGAATCAGAAGAAATAATAAGCTTTAAAACCCCTTCTTTAAATTACCATATGATACAGCAATTCCATTCCTAGGTATATACCTGCCAAAATTGAAAACAGATATATGTATGCCAATGTTCATTGTAGCATTATTCACAATAGCCCAAAGGTAGAAATAACTCATGTATCTGTCAACAGATGGATAAACAAAATGTGGTACTGTATGTACATACAATGGAGTATTACTCAGCCACAAAAAGTAATGAAGTATGATACATGCTACAACATGGATGAACCTTGAAAACATTTTGCTAAATGAAATAAGCCAGACACAAAAAGACAAATATTTTATGATTCTACTTATGTGAAATATCTAGAATAGGCAAATTCATAGAGACAGAAAGTAGATTAGATATTACCAAGGAGATGGGGGAAAATGGGAAATTTCTGTTTGGGATGCTGAAAAATTGTTGGAAATATATAGTGGTGATTGCTGCACAACTTTGTGAATATAATTAATGTCACTGAATTTTACATTTAAAATGGTTAAAGTACAAGTTTATGTTATATGTATTTTACCACAATAAAAAAAATTTTAAACCCTCCTTTAAAACCCTTGCCAAGTCTCTGCTCTGTTTGCTTACCACCAGGTGATGTCTATGACAAGAATGGGCAGAAGGTGACAGTCTCTGAGGTAAGTGATTATAGCTCCCTGGGAAGTGCATGTGAAGGCTGAGGGAGGCTGTGCTGCAGAGAAGCATCTTCAATACAAATTGGGCCTCCCTTAGCCCCTAAAATAATAAAGCTTTTACTGGCCCCATAATATCAGAAAACATTGTATAAATTTCCTATATTTATTTGAGGGGATTTTGGGTTATTTTTTAAAAATGAAAATAGCTTTGTTGGCTTTTTTCTCTTTAAAAAATAATCCACGTAAAAAAATTCAAATGATGCAGAAATGTGTAAAGAAGAAAGTTAAAATTATTCAATCCCATTTAGATGACCAATGTAAAATCTGGGGTTATAGCCATTCAGATACTTTTCATAGGCATGTGTACACACATGTACGTACAACCAGATCTAGATCTGGGTCGGGGGGAGATAAAATCATTGTGCATGCTATATTTTCACCTTCCTTTTGTTCACTTGACACTATATTGTGGTCACCTTTCCATGTCAGTAAATCTAGGTCTACATCATCATTTTGAAGGGGTGTGTAGTATTCAATTGTATCAGTGTATCTTAATTTATTTAAACAATCCCCTGTATTTATTCCATTTTCTTTTGCTATTACAAATAGCATTTTGGTAATCATCCTGGTACATACATTTTGTTTACTTTTCTGACAATTATTTCCTTATGATAAAGTCCTAGAAGTGAAATTGATTGTTCAAAGGGTAGCCGTATTTTTAATGCATTTAATATTGCCATATTGCCCTTCAGATAGATTTGCATAACTTTATAATCCCACCAAAAATATACAAGAATTCCTTTTCCCCTATATCCTTGTCAGCACTGGGTATTAACAATTTTTTAAATCTGTGGAAATCTAATTGGTGAAAAATAGTATCTCATTAATTTATTTTTCTTTGATTACTAATTAGGTTGAATCATTTTTATGTGCTTATTTTCCTTCCCCTTCCCAATCTCTTTATTTCCCATATACTTATACTTATTTTGTGAATTGTCTGTTCATATTCTTTGCTCTTTTTTTTCTTATTTGAAAATGTTCTTTATATAGTAGAAATAACTCTTCCTTTAACTGGCACATATGTTACAATTATTTTTCCCATTTTGTCTTTTGGTTTTTAATTTTTAAATTTTCTTTTGTGTGTAGAAGTTTTTGATTTATTTCATCAAATCTGTTTTCCTTTATAACTTCAGGATTTGTGACAGATTCAACAGTCCTTACCCACACAATTATAAAAATATCTTACTATTCATTCTTCCTAGCTGGTTCATTTTCACTGATTTCTCTAGTATTAGATGTCAGCTTTTGTTTATGATTTGATTTCACACATCCCTTCATGGCTTCCTCCGTTGCCTTCAGCGTACTCCTCACCCTCACCCTATCCCTGTCCTGATAGACCCAACTCCAAACCTGTAGCCACTTGATTTATGTACCAAACTGATTCCAGCTCCCAACTATCACCTTACCCCCATCCATCCAAAGAGACTGGGAAGGGGAAGGAAAATCAGTGTTTTGCCTTCAATCATCTTCCAGGGGCTCTGGTAATGACCTTGGAAATATAAGTAAAGTTGTAGCTTCTAGGGAATAAATTCTCCCTGGAGTTGCTTTCCTCTTCCTCTTCTTTCCACTACTGATTGACCATAACATATTTTTCACTAAATCACTGGAATCCTTGTTCTCTTGTAAACAAACTTACCTATAGCCTCGATCCCTTCATAAAATTGCTCTCTTCTCCCTGCCTTAATTGAAACATGACTTTCCCTGAGAACATCCCTTTTCTTCCATCTCTCTTATACTCTGCATACCATAAGCCCAAAGGTATCGTCTTCATTATCCTGTGCCACTTTAAACCATTACGTTTTCTCCCTCATACAATCTTTCTTCCTGTGGTGCTTTTGACTTCTGGCTATGCTCATCTTTAACTGTTCTTGTTATCAACATCTGTGGATCTTCTGGCTTCCTCCACCTCATTCACGAGGACTTTGAACCTTAGCTCATATTCTCCCTCTCCACCCAATCACTGCTGTCATTTTGGGTGGTATTGGCATCTTTCTGGATGATCTATCACTGTGGACTCTTTTAAGTGTCTGAAAGAATCTTTCTGATGACCTCTTGGACTAAAAAAAATCTGTATCACCAATTTCCATGTCACCATGTTATCATCCAGAATTGTACTACTCTGAAATTGTAAACTACCTTGTCACGCTCTCTGATCACAAACCTTATTCCTCCATCTCTCGTGGTACTTGGCTCAGTACTTGAAATTTAAAAAAAAAAAAAAAGTATGCCTGCTTTTTAATTTATTTATTTGTTTATTTTGGCTTTCCTTTTTCTCCAATCTGTCCATCCCTCATGACTTTACTTCCTTTCCTAGCTTGCCTATCTGTAACCCAGGATTATAAGCATCCTCAATACCTTCCAAGTCCTCCTTTTTTTTTTCTCTTTAATCACCAACAAATCTCAACTCTGAATTAACCAAACCACCTATCCTGCACTGTTCCCAATCTCAGAGTGTCGAGCACTATTTTGGAGATCACAAAACCATTACAGTTTCAGAGACTCCACCCTCCTCTGGGCCCCCAGAGCTACGTGGCATACTTTTTACCTGTTTGTAATCAGCTTCATACTTTATTCTCTCTATCAGCTTTTCCAAACATTCACCACTTTCAGGCCTTCTAGCACATTCCCCCAGCTCCCCATATGCAGCAGATGATTCACCTTGTACTTTACTGAGAAAAATCCAAACTATCAGCTAAATATCCTTCTTGTACATATCAGAATATCAGAACACACCTTTACCTCCCTTCTTTCAATCCCATAAAAGCTATCACTTTTCCTTTCAATACTAATCTCTTTATATATTCTAGATTCTATCCCTTCCTAGTTCTTCAGGAACCCCCAGCCAATCCTGTATTCTCTCTCTTAATATCTGAAACATAACCCCTTATATGATTCTTTCCCCTCAGCTCTAGTCTTTCCCTTCTTTAAAAAACATTTAGTACATCCATAAAATGGAATATTATTTAGCAATAAAGAGAAGTGTGCTATCAAGCCACAAAAAAAAAATAAACAACCATGGAGGAATTTTATTTTACTTCATTTTATTTTAACACCACAGGAGTCCAAATCGCATGGAAGAAATTTAAATGCATATTTCTCCATTGGGAATGCATATTGCTGCCTGGGCACAGTAGCTTACACCTGTAATCTCAGCACTTTGGGAGGCTAAGGCAGGAGGATCACTTGAGGCCATGAGTTTGAGACCAGCCTGGGCAACATAGTGAGACCCTATCTCTACAAAAAAAAATAAAATTAGCCAGGTGTGGTAGCACTCACCTGTAGTCAGGAGGCTGAGGCAGGAGGATCTCTTGAGCCCAAGAGTTCGAGGCTGCAGTGGGCTATGATTGCACCACTGCATTCTAGGCTAGGGCAAGAGATTGGGACCCTGTCTCATTCATAAATAGATAAATAGATAGATAGGCAGGCAGGCAAGCAAGCAAGCATATTGCTGAGTGAAAGAAGCCAATCTGAAAAGGCTACATACTGTTTGCAACTATCCTAGCCAAGGTCATTAATGACCACCTTATTGTTAAATCCTGACCCATCTTCTCTGTGGATTTTAACAGTCTTAAACTCCACTTTTTCTTACGGCTTTCTTGTCCCTCAGCTTCTGATAAATAACAACTCTTTTCTTGTTTTTCTTTCTTGTCTGATTGCTTTTTCTCATCTCCTTGCCTTAGGTGCTGATGTTCCCCCAAGCTCTATTATTGAACCTCTTTCTATCTATATAGTCTCCCCAGATAATCTCATGTATTCACATGTCTTTAACTACTACCTACTTACTGATGACCTCCAAAATACATATATCCAAGTAAACCTTGATAGCTCCCTCCCATCCATGGCCAAGGCTAAAGACATCCTATAAAAACTATCCTATAGCTATGTCATAGCAACTCAAAGAGTTTCTTCAATTGCCACCTTCTACCCTCTATTCTGAGTCTACTTCCTCTCATCTGTCATCCTCAGTTTCCATCCTTTTGTCTAGTACCTGGATTTGCCTTTCGGCCTTGTTTAACTGGTGGTTTGGCTTTCAATTTCAAAGTTATCCATGAATGCTGCCACTCAGATCATGCTGTTCTGCAGCTCCAAGCCAGCCCTGCCTCAGTCCTATACCCAGCCAGGTTCAGTGTTCACAAACATTACTTATCTGGAAGGGGAGATCAGAAACTAGCTTGGATCTCTCTCTTGAGCTTCAAAGCTATATATGCAACTGCCTGCTTTCATTACTACCTGTATGCCCTTCGAGTATCTCCAATTCAATCTGTCAAAAACCTTCTTCTGCTGGGTATTCTATTTCAGTGAAAGGTCTCACTGTCTATCCAGGGCCCCATTTAGGAAATATAAAATTATTCCTAACCCTTCTCTTTCCCTCCTCATATCCATGTCCTATCAATTCTAGCTCCCAGTATTTTCAAATCCATCCCTGTAATTTAATATTTATTGTCAGTACTTCATCATTTCTCTTGTGTATCACTAAATGGCCTCCTAACTGGTCTCTCTGCTTCTCATCTTGCTAGTTCCAGTATATTCTCCATGCTGCTAGCAGAGGACTTTGTCTGACACAAATCTAATTATATCACTACCAATGGAAAATCACTGTGACACCCTATTGGAAATAAGATGGTAATGCAGGATCTGGCCCATACCTACCTCTACCTGGCTGGAGATCTCCCATTACACACCAGCTTCTAGTTTCAATGAATGTGCCAGTATAAAAGCCCAATTCTAGAAAGGCCTCAGGGTATATATGCTGTATGATGGGATATCTTAAATTACTGAACTCATGAACTCCCCAGAGCTCATAACTCTATGGCTGGCCAGATCTAGGGCTTTGCTCTGGACCTGTCCATACTTCCTCACTGCTGTGACAAAATTCCCTTTCGATGAGATATAGAAAAGAGCCAATATAGCTCACTACAAACTTCCCTTTCCCTAACATAGCACCAAGCAGGACAATTGTGTCTGTACTTGACATATTGGGTCCCAGCTCAGGTAGCACCACATATATAGAGAACTGGAGAAAGATCCTTGAGAGTTCTGGTATGGGCTGGAAAAATGTGTTAATAACATCACAATCCTGGGTGGGGATAAATGTCAGGGCAAAGCTGAGCCAGAAAAAGTGTTTACCCAAGGTGGCTACAAGCAGCCTCGCTAAAGTGGAGAGTGAGAGTCAATGGCTAAAGGAGCCAAGATCATTGCTAGGGAAATGGTTAGTGGATATTAGGTCCAAAGATCAAGGCAAGGACTAAAATAGAAACACAAGCAGCAAGGTGAGTGACCATGAGTATTAGAGGCTAGAAAGGTCAGGTATGGGACAGGTCAAGCAAAATTAAGTCTGTGAACAACAAGCATGTACTGAAAATTGCTTGTCATATGGCCTTGCCTCTATCTTGCAATATTCCTCTCCGGCCCCCTTCTAACCCTTGTGAGGCTAGAGAGGAATAGTGCAATACAGTGACACCACTGTACCTATTCCCTTCTCGATTCCCAAAATCAAGCAAAGGACAACTTGAAACAAGACTCTTTCCAGACACCACTTACAAATAGGGGGCAATTACCCCTCAGGTTTGATGATCCTCAGGTTTGATTATCATGGATTTGGGACTTGGAAGAGTAGAGTCTGAAAGATGGGCATTAAGCGTTCAGAATAGCTGGAGTGAAAGGGGGCAGTGCTCAGATTGTCTCCTGTTGGAAGGATTTTTTCTGGCCCAAGTAAATGGCTGGTCCAGGTCAGAGCTGCAAGGGCCTTAGGAACCAGCACAGGGTCTCCTCCTTTCACCTTGATTTCCCTTTCCCCTCCTCCTGAGAGTTCTCATCACATTCCAGAAATTGTCTCCAAACTGGCCTTCCATAAAGTGTCAAGTTGCTGCTGAGAAGTTTATTCTGGCTTCTGTGTTCCAGAAAGAAAAGATCGACTTCTCCTACAACAAACTAGCCGATCCTAAGTTTTCATTTTATGACAAGACTTTGGTAGAAGCCGTGAAAAAGGGAGATCGCTGGGTACACTTGTTTTTCCTCTCACTCTCGTTGTGTCATACCGTGATGTCAGAAGAAAAAGTGGAAGGTGAGGAGAGGCCTCATGGGCTGAGAATGCGTCATGGAATCCAGACTGGTTGGAGGTGGGGGTGCTTTGATATGATTTGCAATGGCTTAATCTAAGACAGAACTTTCTAATAGGTAGCATTGTCCAGCAATTAAACAGATATCAAGGTAAGTAATAAGCTCCCAGTCACTAGAGATATTCAAGTACAAAGCAACCCCTTCGCTTAAAAAGAGATTCATTCATTGAATAGGAGTCAAACTTGGTGCTATCTAGGGAGCTTCCGATCTTGAGACTCTGTGATGTCCTGTCAGGTCCATCTGACTTGTCCTCAAGATCAGCATCACTATCTCTGACAAGACTTCCTGAAGGATGAGTTGCTGTCCTTTTGTCACTTCACAGTTTGAAGGTATCCCCGCATGTCCTAGTTTCTTTAGTAACCAAACGTGACTATGTCATCCAATAATTTATCCAGATCTTTTTAGAAACACTAAATGAGAAATGACTGATTATAAACTAAGAAGACTGTTTTTCTTAACAAACAAGAATTTAGGCAACTAAATGAATCACATTCTTTAATGTCAATATAATCTTAATACTACCAGTAGTGACACCTTATGTTTGTATATCATGTTACAGTTTTACAAATTGCTTTCATTTGTATTATCTCCTACAGTCTTCACATCAGCCCTCTGAGGCAGGCAGAACAACAAAGACAACCCTAGTTTTACAGAGAAGGAAATTGAAGCTGAAAGAGATTAACACATTAACTGCCATGTGAGTTGTATTTAACTCACACTGGTTTTGAGCCTGGGGCTTCATGAAGCATATGTAACTCACACGTCTCTTTACCTTGGGAGCCATGTGAACTATTTTTCCAAGTTGCATATAATTCACGCATAGAAAACAATAAAAAATAACAAATTTTTCATTATATTAGACAGGGTCATTTTGTTTTCAAAGTTTTTATTCTGTTGTCCTAATAAAACACCATGGCCCCAAGGAAAAAAATTTTGTTCTAGTGTGGCAATCAATGTGTTAAGTTACTTGGCTAAAATCCTGTAGTTAATAAGGGCAGAGATAAGAACCGAAATCTCATGTCTCCTGACCCTGTGAGCTGCCACCTACCAAATGTTTCTAAGGGTCTGCCATTCCAACAGGCTGCTGTTGTTTGAAGCAGTCCTTCTCTTTGTTTACTGCCTTAAGTGACAGGGTAGGAAACACACAAGAAAATAGTCTCAGTTGTTCAGTAGACACATCTTTTTGTGTCTGACCTAAAATTAGACTCCTCACCTACCTTATTCACAAGTATAAGGCTCTGATGATGCATAACTGTTTTAAAAATCAAATTGACCTTCAGAAGAGAAATAATCTAAAATACACCACAAGTTGTGATAATATTCTAGCAGAAGAGTTCCAGAAATATCTTGAGTAATATCAGATTGAAAAACTGATTCAACAAAGTGAGTCATTTTGCTTCCCAGGCTGAGTTTCAAAGGTGACAACACTCATTCATATGTACTTTTAATCGTTTACTAAGCCATCAATCTTATTATCTTATAGCAGTGTTTATCAAAGTGTGGTTAGTCTGATGCAGGAGCACTTATACAGGACCACCTGCATGAGAATCACCCAGGAGATTTGTTAAAAATGCCATTTCTTGGTATAATGGACATTGAAAACTCACAAAGGGGGAGAGATGAGAAATTACCTCTGAGGTACAGTGTACACTACTTGGGTGATAGGTACACTGAAAACTCAGACTCTATCACTATACAATGTATATGTGTAACAGAATTCAACTTGTACCCCCAAATCTATTAAAATAGAAAAAAGTTTTTAATTCCATTTCTTAGGCCTTCCTCTGAGATATTTTGTGATTATGGATCCAGTAAATTTGGGTGGGTCCCAGGAACCTGCATTTTTAACATGCTGCCTGAGCCGTCTTTACCCACTAAAATTGGAGAGTAACTGCCTGTTTTGTTTGTTTGTATACATTGCATGTACTATGTGCCTTGCTACTACAACTCAGGCCTGTGAAATGAGTTGAAAATAAAGGAAAGGAAAAAAGACTGACAAGTTCTATGCAAGCTAGCCTTTTAGGGCCAGACTTGTGAGGAAGTTTTTAAAAAACCTCTGGGCTCCCCCAAAGATTCAACCAAGAGATTACTGGAATTGATAAATGAATTCAGCAAAGTCTCAGGATACAAAATTAATACACACAAATCCATAGCCTTCATATATGCTAATAACAATCAAGCCAAAAAATAAAGAATGTATGAAACCTGAAAAGGAATGCAGAGATGAAAATTAAACCCAATTTGGAACAGATCATAATAAATGCTTCAAAACCTATTATACAGAATCATGCAACCCTCAAAAACCAACAATTTTGCCGGGTGTAGAAAATAACTCTACCTTCGTTGGACCAGGAGAGACCCGTTACAAAAGCTTTGGTACAAATTGAATTTACCAGACTTCAATACTATCTACAAATACCAAACTCATGTATTGCACAGAAAAAATCTACCATGGGAACAGACGAGAACCCAATATAAACCAATCATACGTCACCAGACTCTTTACAATGCCAGAAAAAAGCTGTACAAAAGAAAAGATTCCCTTAACCAAGGTGGAAACGGAGGCCCAAATTAAAACAACGCCCACATCACCTCTCCAAAAAAACTCACATGGATAAAAGATTCTAAAACCTGAAGACACTGAACCATAAGAATCTAATTCCCGAAGAAAACATTGGAAAAACTCTTATGGACATTGGCCTAGGCAAAGAATTTATGAAGAAGACCCCCAAAGCAATCACAGCAGCAACAAAAATAAATTCATGGGACCTGATCAAATTGAAAAGCTTCTGCACAGCCAAGGAAACTATCACTAGAGTGAACAGACAACCTACAGAATGGGAGAAAATATTTGCATGCTACACCTCTGATAAAGGGCTGATAACCAGAATCTATACAGAACTTAGGAAAATCAACAAGAAAAAATCAAACAACCCTATCAAAAAATGGGCAAAGGACATGAACAAAAACTTTTCCAAAGAAGACAGAATGATGGCCAGCAAACATATAAAAAAGTGCTCAACTTCTCTAATCATCAGGGAAATGCAAATCAAAACCACAATGAGATATCACTTAACTCCAGTGAGATTGGCTCATATCAAAAAATCCCCAAATAACAAATGTTGGCGGGGATGTGGACAGATAGGAACACTCATACACTGCTGGTGGGACTGCAAATTAGTACAACCTCTATGGAAAAGAATATGGAGATACCTCAAAGAATTAAAAGTAGAATTACCATTTGACCCAGCAATCCCACTACTGGGTATTTATCCAAAAGAAAAAAAGACATTTTATAATAAAGACATCTGCTCTTGAATGTTCATAGCAGCACAATTCACAATTGCAAAGTTGTGGAAACAACCAAGGTGCCCATCAGTACATGAGTGGATCAATAAAATGTGGTATATGTATACCATGGAGTATTACTCAGCAATAAGGAACAATAGTGAATTAACTCATCTGGTATTATCCTGGTTGGAGCTAGAACCCATTCTTCGAAGCGAAGTGTCACAGGACTGGAAAAACAAGCACCACTGGTACTCACCATCAAACTGGTACTAACTGATGAACACTTACATCACACAGGGCAATAACATTCATCTGAGGGCGGGCGGGCGGGAGGGGGGTGGAAGGGATGGGAAAAACTCTCACTGAATGGATGCAGGGAGCACAGTTTGGGGGATGACCACGATTGTGGCTCTGACACGGGCAGAACAGGGGCAATGTGTATGGCCAAAGTGTTGTACCCCCATGATATTCTGAAAATAAAAAAATAATTTAAAAAAAAAAAAAAACCCACCTCTGGGCTCGATCTTTATGTAAGCCATTTAGAAGACAGTGTCACTTCTGGGTAGACTTCAGCTACTCATCTCTGTGGGGTCTGGTTGCCCTCTTCTCTCCTGTCAGATATGCTGGTGTACCAGGCTCAATCACCAGATGAAGGTGCCCTGGTCACTGCTGCCAGGAACTTTGGCTTTGTGTTCCGTTCCCGCACATCTGAGACAATCACGGTGGTCGAAATGGGGCAAACCAGAGTCTACCAACTGCTAGCTATTTTGGACTTCAACAATGTGCGCAAGCGGATGTCCGTTGTTGGTGGGTACCCCTCTTATCGCTCTCCCCTTTGTCCTTCATACACATTCCCATGTTGCCTTTCTCTTTTTTCTCACACAAATGTTTTGTCCCACTCACATGCCTTCTCACAGGTACTGTGTCTCAAATACAAACACACAGCCATTCCTACTTTCTCTCTCACCATACACTTTAACTTTTATGCACATATGAGGGCTTGCTACTATATGCTAAGTCCCTTTTGTAGTGTTCCTGGGTAGTGGCTTATCAGCAGCCTCAAAGCCAAGATAAGGACAGAGAATAAATTTATAAAACCTGAACATGGAATAAGAAATGGGAATAGACAACAGGGGAAATTCATACTGTCTTGCTCTCTCAATTAGTTTGGCCCTCAGACTAAAGAGGGAGAAGGTCATTTTCATCCTTTGTCCTTACTAGGTGTGAGCCTGGGTCTGAGACATGGAATTGATAAACTAGATGTGATTCTATATCCAAATTTTCCACAGGTAATAGTGAACCATGGAGGAACCAGTTCTGTAAGTTCCTCTCTCACTCTTGCCAGCCCTCACCACATCATTCTTCCTGTGTGACCACTCACTGGGTGCTTAGCCTCCAAAGGTATCAGAAACGAAATTCACAGGGAACAGCCTTCTGCCATCCTTCAGTGGCCCAGACAGGTTCTTGTAACAATAGGCCTATATGGTTACTTTGCTTAATTTGCTTATCTTTAGTGCGGACACCTGAAGATCGGGTAATATTGTTCTGCAAGGGTGCAGACACCATCATCTGTGAGCTGCTTCATCCATCCTGTAGGTCCCTCAATGTTGTGACCATGGGACATTTAGATGTAAGTGTTTAGGCTGCAGGAGAGGGAAGCTATGGGTGGTTCTCTGTATCTGAATGTATGTCCATGTATGTGTCCCTGTGTCAGTATGTTCTATGTGGGTGTGTAATAGTGTCTGTGTCTCTGTAATTGGTG